>OX328125.1:16461747-17779247 GCA_946811695.1 Gonocerus acuteangulatus
TTGATTATAGAATATAAATCTATTTGGCTGTAAAACAGGATACGTAAAATTAGTGACAATATTTCGGAGATTTCTGAGCGAAATACTTTTAAGATTTTCTACCACCACGAACGGCTTTTTTCCTCTATTTTTATCCACTAGATAGGCTTTATTTTGCATATTATTCTATATAAGTTTTATTCAGCAGGGGATTCTGATGAAATGTTGTGTTTTTGCTGTGGATTTTAAATACGATGTATCTAAGATTGGATAACATAAGCGAGTCTGCATAGTTAAGAACCGACGACGGAGGATTACTTCTTGCTATGATGTAGTCTACATATGTATATTAAGTCCTAAATCCAAAAAATAAACTTCACAACGGTTAGATACTATGAGCGAATATGGCGGTTCAATGCCCGTAGAAACAAGGGGGCCGCAGGAAATTTACCTGCAAAGAGTTAATCCTCAAGAGCTGTAAATATACCCCAGGTATCTGCCGACACAAATACAAAGCCTAGGCGGAGAGCACCCCAAAACACAGATCCAAACATAGGTTATATACTAAATATTCATAAAGACTACTTAGTTGTAAACCGATTCATCAATTAGCAATCAATAGTTTTCAACAAAGGTTATATACTAAATATTGATAAAAAGTATTTAATTAGAAAAAAAAAAACAATATTCCACAAGACTTGTTTTTGGTCCATTTGTGTCTACTCCATAGACTTAATTAGGTAAATTATTCTATTGTAGTTGGGCAACTAAACTTTGTTTTATTTTGTTAAATAAAGTTTTTTTTTCTTGACTTGTTATTCGTCAAGACTTTTATTTGTCCTTGTGTATTTACTAGATAGGTTTTATTCGGCATATTATTCTATATAGGCTATATTAGGCAGGGTATTCTACTCAATCTTGTGTACTTCTTCTTGATCCTTCTGTACATGGGTGTATATAAAAACACTTTGGGGGGGGGGGCTGAGACCATTTCCAGGGTATGGAATACTAAATATTTAGAGCTTGGAATAGTTTTAGGCATCTAAGACGCTATTACACGTAAAATAAAATATGTTTTATGAACTAAGTGATCTTATTTAATTTATTTTTAAGGGTTTTACGAGAAGTTATTATCATCAATTCAAAATTTCGGGAGGGGCTGCAGCCCCCTCAGCCCCCCCCCCCATATACGCCCATGCTTCTGTATCCTCTAGAAAGGCTTTATTAGGCATATTTTGTATTGATTTATAGATCTTTGCTTTAGAATGAGAGACAGATTCTGTAATTTCCGCTTCTGTGTAAAAGTTAGCTACTGTCGGTGTCCCTGACGACTTAATATCACTTTTATTCGAGATGTTCGAGAGGATTTTGACAATTTTTCACGAGATATATATAAAACAAAAAAAAAAGTTCATTTCTTTTCTAAGCTTATCAAATGGCACTAGGGACACGAACGGAACCGCGCTAAGATGCTGCAGTTCCTGCGAGTCGGACTTTTTTTACATGGATATGTCTTAGCTACGGCCTAGTGTGACGCTAAAACTTCAACGGTTCGGCTAAATCCGACTAACCCACGTGGTTACCGTACTATCGAACACGTTTTTCATTTTCATAGGTTATGGCGTAAAATCATTGGAGATTAAATCAGTGGAGTTAGTTACAGCGTAATATTTAGCACTTAAACTAAATATGCTATGTTTTTTTTTTTTTGCTAAGTACTATTGATATCAGACCTTCGACATTGTGGGAGTCAGCAAAAGAACCACCGCCAATAACAAACGAAGGTTTATGAACCCCAAAAAGATTACGAATAGAAATCGGATCTTTAGGGCTACATTTTTGTAATGCATCATTAATGACAGAAGAATGTGGGAGACCAGAGATGCTAGCTGAGACAAATATAGGAAAATCAGTTACATCAGCAGGATATGTTAGCAAAAAGTCCGTCACGCAGGAGCTGCATAACTAAACACTTTCCTCAGAATTTGGGTATTGTAGACTGCTTTCCAGAACAATTTGCTAAAAATATCCTACATAAATAAAATAAAAACATGAATAGTTCTCTTTTAAATTTGTAATGAGTAACTGATCAATTATTAATTTGCTTCCAGAGTTATGTTTACACATGGTACCTATTACACTACGTAATAAATACAAAAAACCTCATATTATCGTCACTCTAGTGGTAGAAAGCGCTCCTTGCGGCGGCTTTGTGAACTTACGTCTGGCGGGCTTTTCCATTGAAATATATTACAAATTAAACCCCCGCTTCCCGATTGACCGATTCAGCTCATTTTTACAACACTTCTTTCTCATGAGATACCCACGACGTATACCGCGTTTCGTTACAATACAGCAGAAATTACGACCGGTATGAGTGAGTATATTTGGAATTTGGGTCCGGAGTAAACCCCCCCCCTTCTAATGAACCGATTTAGTTTATTTTTACAACACATATTTACCTGTAGATTACCACTACGAATACCGAGTTTCGTCGGAATATACCAAAAATCACGGCTGGTAGTGGCGAATTGGTATTGTGGGTCCGGAGTAAACCCCCCCCCCTTCTAATGAACCGATTTAGTTCATTTTTATATCTCACTTTTCTCTCTATATTACCACTACGAATACCAAGTTTCGTTGAAATATAACAAATATTACGGCTGACATAGTCAAATTAGTGTTTTGGGTTCGGAGTAAAACCCCCCTTCCGGTGGACCGACTTTGGTGGTTAACGAACTCGTTCAATCGTTTGCTATATACCAAGTTTCTTGACGAAAAAACAAAAACTCTGGCCGCTATCGTCTTAACAGACACACACACACACACATATATATATATATATATATATATATATATATATATATATATATATATATATATATATAGATATAGATATAAATTTTAACGGGGGTCATTTTCGGTGTCTACTAGGTAGGATCGATAAAGATTTGAATTAATTTTTCAAAAATTCCGTCATGAGTCCAACCTCAATAGCTACTTTCCTTCGGAGGAAAGTGTTAAAAGGGGTGAGGATAGGGAACGGATTATTGGGGGAATATTGGAAGAGTGAGTATTGCTGGGAAAAACCTAGGGAGCAGCTAGGGATCGTTGGACAAAGGTTAGGTCAGGAGGTGTCTGTTTGGAAAATATTCCTGTATAATTAGTGAAATTGCGGTTTAAACTAGTTTATTTATTTGTTTTTATTGAATTTTAGAGCTTGCGAAAGTAGCGATTCGCTCTTTTTCAAATGTTGGCGGTAGAAACCACTGACAAACCAATTATAAAAAGTTGCATAATATTTTGGGGATTGAAAATTATAGTAAAATGGAAAGTCAGAAATTCTCGAATGTGTGTATCAGGGAAGCCAGAAATGAGCGAACAGACAAATATATATATATATATATATATATATATATATATATATATATATATATATATATATATATAAGACAAACTTTCCTGGAAATTTTAGGTTTTGAAATATTGTGTCCATTACTTTACTTCACGTTAAGTCATACATGTTATTATAATTTCTTCAATGTGTGTATTCTAAATGTATTTGTAGATATTTGTATCTTTGAGGTGGGTGATTATTGTGTTTATGTGTGGACTGTCATCCGTCAAGAGGTCGGTCATCTCGTATGGCAGGTTTAATGTGTCTCGTTCTTTGCAGTCAGTTAGTATGTGTTTAATAGTCAAGTTTGTGTTGCAGATGGCACAAACTGGTCCGTCCTGTCTCGTCATTAAATGGCGATGTGTCAGTAACGTATTCCCGATCCGCAATCGAGTAATGATGACAACCTCGTCTCTTCTGTTCGATCGGTTGCTGGAGGGCCAAAGACAAACGGTATTCTTGATCTCTCTTAGTTTGTTGTTTGTCATGTTCGTCCATGTTTAAACTCATTATAAATTTGCTTAAACTGCTTACCTTACAAAATCTTTCGTTTTTACTACAAGCCGGTAAAAAGTCAATATGGTATAAGCCTCGTGGAAGGATAAAGGCCTAAAGCCGAGATCTGCAGTATAAGACGCACCCTCGAGTTATAGCTAGGAGGCTTATGCTATATCCAGCACCCTCTGGGGGACTATTACACTCTACCGTCTCCACATCTTGGGGGTTCTCCCTTCAAAACACTCACTCGGAGTGAAGGAAGTTTATTCTGAAGGCGTGGAAAGATCTCTTTCGAGGATACAAAACCACATCCAGAAATATAGGGATAACACTTGAAAGATTTTGGAGTTCCTTCAAGAAAATTAAGATTTTCATGATGCATCATTATTTCGGATATTAGAAACATTACTCGTCGACTTTAACATCTCAAGACAGTTTGAGAGTGGGAACCGCTCTTTTTTCCCAATTAATTTTACATTTTATTCAATTTACTATAGGGAAAGTTACTCCGAATAAGCTAGCTCTATCAAAAATTGCATACGAACTGTATTTGTTGGAAATATAATAAGATTTCGAAAAGATCCTTTACATTTACTACAATTTCCCGATCGGTTTCGGTATATATAGGGTTATAAGGGTCTCTCCGTGGTCTAATGGCTAACGCCTTGGACTCTCATGAGGGAGATAGGGATTCGGCTAAGAAAAAAAGTCATATTCTCAGAAAATTCTATACTTCGAACGTTTCTTGTGTTCTTTGGCAGCCTTTTTCAGCTAAAAAGTAAATATACACACTGAAAAAGAGAATAATCAAAACAGTAAGCAACATTTTTAAGTTACTTATCTTCAAGACTTAATTTTTCGCTTACTGTTTCTCTTTCTCATTCTCATTTGTAATTGTGTATTTATTTTTTAGCCGAAGAAGCCTGCCGAGGAGCATGACAAACGTTCGAAATACAGAATTGTCTGAAAATCCGTCTTTTCATCATAGCCGAATCCCAATCATTCCCTTACTTCTTATCCAATCAAAATAAATCGTGAATCTGCAGAAATTCACCCTCAATTAGTTTGTCCTAAATCTCAGGGAACCGTTTTCAATTACCAAGAAAGCCTGAACTGTAATTAAAACTCTACATTAAAGAACGATTCATAAAACATTTATGACTTTTGTCGTTTAGAATTTTGTTATCGGAAGGACGGCGGGATTATTAAGATTTGCGGTCGGATCCGGGAAGAGGAGAAAGTTTCGACTTTCAACTAATGTTTGAAACGGGACTAAACCAGGTGCTTTGATAATAGTTATGGATCCAGACGCTTACATAATATCAGGATTCAGAGGATATAATCTCAAATCCAGCAGATACAAAGGGAAAATCTAGACATTGGGTCTGTGGATTGGTCAATGTGTCACTAATATTCACGTATACCTTTATGTGATTGGCAGTGTTTATACTTATTTTTGATGATTGTTTATTAATGGGGGCGTTAATTAATGTTTACTGCCTATTTTAACGTTAGAGGTGTTATTCGTAATATATTTTCAACTCCGGAATCATGTTCTGTACATATGTTTTGGGGAGGGGTGAAATAAAATACCCCTGCATTGTGTTTGATCGGTCAAAAAGTTCGTGCGCATTTTTGCGTTTGGAAATGGTGTAATAAACACAATTTAACATTTTAATCAATGACATATTTTTCTCCATCTACAATTTCTTGTCATCTTCAGGGTACCTTTTAACTATCATTGGAGTAGAAAGACTATGGTTTTGATTCAAACAAGCTTATTTAGTTCCTCCTGTTTGGTATTTAACTTTTTTCCTTGTAAACAATTTTGTAAAGCACAAAATAAGTCAACATCTTTTGAGACAACGCCCGGGGCGTAAGCAGGATGAGGCTAACCATATCGAATAAATTCAATAATTTATTTCGGGATCGTTCGAGCCGTAAATAGTCTAACATAATAATGACAAAAACAACACTTTGCTGAGATTCCATGAGTTGAATCCAGACTTCCTGCCATCTGATCAACTGTCAATTGTGGCTCTGACTCCACAAGATATTTAAGAACGTAGTTATTTAAATTAACTATACATCCTGAACGGTGTTCATCATAAATGCTGCTTCCTCCAACATTAAATTTTGTAATCCATTTCTGGGCAGTCCTTACACTTTGACAATAAAATTCAAAAGCTGATCTAACCATTTAATAAATTCAAAAGTAATAAGAAAATATTTCACCACAAAATATAATAAAACATTCACTCGATGGCGTTAATGACCCTAAGGTAGACACGCCTTAAAACATTCACTCGATGGCGTTAATGACCCTAAGGTTGACACGCCTTAAAACATTCACTCGATGGCGTTAATGACCCTAAGGTTGACACGCCTTAAAACATTCACTCGATGGCGTTAATGACCCTAAGGTTGACACGCCTTAAAACATTCACTCGATGGCGTTAATGACCCTAAGGTTGACACGCCTTAAAACATTCACTCGATGGCGTTAATGACCCTAAGGTTGACACGCCTTAAAACATTCACTCGATGGCGTTAATGACCCTAAGGTTGACACGCCTTAAAACATTCACTCGATGGCGTTAATGGCCCTAAGGTTGACACGCCTTAAAACATTCACTCGATGGCGTTAATGGCCCTAAGGTTGACACGCCTTAAAACATTCACTCGATGGCGTTAATGACCCTAAGGTTGACACGCCTTAAAACATTCACTCGATGGCGTTAATGACCCTAAGGTTGACACGCCTTAAAACATTCACTCGATGGCGTCAATGACCCTAAGGTTGACACGCCTTAAAACATTCACTCGATGGCGTTAATGACCCTAAGGTTGACACGCCTTAAAACATTCACTCGATGGCGTTAATGACCCTAAGGTTGACACGCCTTAAAACATTCACTCGATGGCGTCAATGACCCTAAGGTTGACACGCCTTAAAACATTCACTCGATGGCGTTAATGACCCTAAGGTTGACACGCCTTAAAACATTCACTCGATGGCGTTAATGACCCTAAGGTTGACACGCCTTAAAACATTCACTCGATGGCGTTAATGACCCTAAGGTTGACACGCCTTAAAACATTCACTCGATGGCGTTAATGACCCTAAGGTTGACACGCCTTAAAACATTCACTCGATGGCGTTAATGACCCTAAGGTTGACACGCCTTAAAACATTCACTCGATGGCGTTAATGACCCTAAGGTTGACACGCCTTAAGTCCTTACACTAATAGTATATTCACCATGTACACTATTATTTTTATCGCTGCAGATCTTGTAGATTCGCGAACTTTTTTTTTTTTTATTTGAAATCTGTTCAATTTTTTTTTTAATTTATTTATTTGGAATTTACAACAATGTATAAGATACAGTACAAATGTAAAAATACAATTATCAAGTTCGTTGATACAGATATGCTATAAACAAATTGACAAAAACGATAAAAGTTAAATAAAATTATATCAATAAAGAAGTTGAATGAAGCGAACCATTGTTCCAGAGCTGTGCAAGTAAATATTTTAATGAGCCCTACATAATCAGAAAAGTAAATTAACTCGGGGCCACTGTCTCTTAAGCCGCCTGGGAGGATTGTCTGGATGGGATTGGGAAGATAAGGATAGACCTTCAGGATTAGGATGGTGAGACCATTTGACTATCAATATTCATTTTCTATGGGTACAAATATGTGTCCGGTTTTTAAAAAAATTGGCGAGGGACTGACTAATAAGGCAACATGGCCTAATTACCAACAAAGCAGCTTTGTCAAATTGGCAATAAAAACTAACCCCAAAATCCAAGGAGGATCTATTCCGCTTTCGAAACTCCTCATCGCAAGATTTCTGGAATATTCAAAACTCCAGAAATCTGGAATCAAATGGAATTTTATGGACTAGGATGTGAAACGTTCATGAGAATTCGTAAATAACAATACTTTCTCCTGAGCAACAACACATCAGTTTTCTTTGTACGAATTTTCATGAACTGTTTTGTCTATCAAATAAGGAATTTTGAATATTTCAGAAATAATGCATTGAGAAGTTATGAAAGCGGAAAAGGTCCTTCTTGAGTTTTGGGGTCAGGTCTTGTTGTTAATTATACGACTCGGTCGCGACTAAAGTGGTCTAAATTGTGAATAATACGGTGATGAGTGTAGATCCTTGTTAGAGCTCGGACGAAGGTCCGCCTGGCGGTGGTTTCACAAATGAGGGTTTGTCACTATGCGGAGGGGAAGGGCGTCTCAAAGGGTGACCGTTAGAAGCTCTACCTATATAGGGGAGAAATGAGAGTCCAACTATACAGAACGTAGGCCATTTTGTTTTGCTGTAATCGCTAAATAAATAATTGTCTAATTTTAGAGCGATTCCACCCATTCAATAGGGCTCATGAGAAATGACAAGTATAATATTATAACTCATACGGCTACGAAAAAAAGGTCATCGTACGGTCTACAAAAAGTGACATTTGGAAAACTTAGACTAGAAACAGTTAATGATTAGTCTTAATCTTTGGGAGCATAATTTAATGCACGTAAGAGTATAAAATTAAATTTCAAAGCGAAGCAACATCTCAGACGCCATTAAAGAAAACTGAGAGCAACCTAAACATCTCAGACGCCACTAAAGAAAACTGAGAGCAACCTAAACATCTCAGACGCCACTAAAGAAAACTGACAGCAACCTAAACATCTCAGACGCCACTAAAGAAAACTGAGAGCAACCTAAACATCTCAGACGCCACTAAAGAAAACTGACAGCAACCTAAACATCTCAGACGCCACTAAAGAAAACTGACAGCAACCTAAACATCTCAGACGCCACTAAAGAAAACTGAGAGCAACCTAAACATCTCAGACGCCACTAAAGAAAACTGGCAGCAACCTAAACATCTCAGACGCCACTAAAGAAAACTGACAGCAACCTAAACGAAAAATTACTTCATTTAAGCACCAATTTTCCGAATGAGACGGCTCTTTCAAAAGTAGCAAAGAACCTTATTTGCAGGAAATTTAATAAGCTAACCGGATTCGAGATACGTATACGTATCTCGAATCCGGTTAGCTTATTAAATTTCCTGTTTTAAGGAACAAACAGACACATGATTTTTAAACAAATAGATATATTGGACGTGGACAATCTTGTGAGATCATAACCGTTGTCAAGGAAAACGGGAAAAACAATAGATCTGTCTTCAGTTTTTGGTTTATATTCCTATAGGATTATATTCCTATTCTGGTGCTAATGACCTCAGCAGTAGATGCACCAAAAGAAAAGTAAAAAAAAAATAAAATAAACCAAAAACTGAAGACAGATCTATTGTTTTTCCCGTTTTCCTTGACAACGGTTATGATCTCACTAGATTGTCCACGTCCAATATATCTATTTGTTTAAAAATCATGTGTCTGTTTGACTGTTTGTTCCTTATACAAATCCACACCGTTTGACCGATTTTGACCAAACGTGGTACACTGGTAGGTCTTGACACGGGGCGAGCCATAGGCTATGTTAAAATCGTCTATGAGTCACCGTTCGTATATCACGAGTTCGAAACAATGAATCCAAATAGTTACAGATTTGCGTTATTAGATTTTGATATTAATTATTTCACATAAGAACCTTATTTGCAGGAAATTTAATAAGCTAACCGGATTCGAGATATGTAGGAATATAAACCAAAAACTGAAGACAAATCTTTTGTTTTTCCCGTTTTCCTTGACAACGGTTATGATCTCACTAGATTCTCCACGTCCAATATATCTATTTGTATAAAAATCATGTGTCTGTTTGTCTGATTGTTCCTTATACAAATCCACACGATCTGACCAAATTTGGAATACTCGTAGGCCTTGATCCGGGAAGTCTCGTAGCCAAGGTCAAAAACGTCAACGTTTGTTCCTTATACAAATTCACACCGTTTGACCGATTTGACGTAACTTAGTACACAGGTAGATCTTGATCCGGGGAGTGTCATAGGCTGTCAAAATTGTCTATCAGCGTCTGTCAGTATGTTTGTTTCACTACAAATCCACACTGGTGTATGATGGCACGCCGGGGAACAGCTAGTTACTTATAAAACGTGCACCTTAAAGCCTAATAACGCTAAAAGGTAAGCGTTCTGCCTGTTAACGATCTTGATCCGGGAGTGTCATAGGCTGTCAAAATTGTCTATCAGCGTCTGTCAGTATGTTTGTTTCACTACAAATCCACACTGGTGTATGATGGCACGCCGGGGAACAGCTAGTTACTTATAAAACGTGCACCTTAAAGCCTAATAACGCTAAAAGGTAAGCGTTCTGCCTGTTAACGATCTTGATCCGGGGAGTGTCATAGGCTGTCAAAATTGTCTATCAGCGTCTGTCAGTATGTTTGTTTCACTACAAATCCACACTGGTGTATGATGGCACGCCGGGGAACAGCTAGTTACTTATAAAACGTGCACCTTAAAGCCTAATAACGCTAAAAGGTAAGCGTTCTGCCTGTTAACGATCTTTGATCTTCCAAATTGCACAAAGTATTTTTGTACCAAATTTCGTTAAAATTGTTCCATTCATAGCTGCTAGTCTAAGCTTTCTAAATCGTCTGCGATATATGTTATATAAGGATACCCTTATGGTGCCCATACACGCAGAATAAAATCTCAAGATGTGCACTGCACAGTCCTTAAGATATTCATCACCATGTATGACACATGCTTGAGACCAGAGTTGACCATTTGAGTCCATCGAAATAGAATTTAAACCTCAATACATTAACTGTACAGGGCAATGAGGCCGGGACTGTGAAGGGCAGGCATGACGTGTGTGGACAAGAGGATATTTGCTTCACATTCTGTGGGTCTACTATAACTGGGACTGTGCAGCCCCTGCCTTGAGGTTTATTAACTTATCGTGTGTGTGCTAGAGCCGTTCAGTCCGAACTGTGCACTCCCGGCCTTGAGATTTGAACTGAAGGTGTGTGTGGCCACCTTTAGGCTGCTTACACAGTGGATCTATAGAGAGCAAAGAGGAAAAGAAAAGAGAACAATAACAGAAACAAAATACGTGATTTGGTAAGCTGAGAGCATAGGGACGATTTCATCGCAGTTGGCATAGCAACGTTTTTCGCTGTGCTCTTTTCTCTCTCTACGCCCTAATCTTTTAGCACCCTTAGATGTAGCTTTTGGAGTTTTTCTACCAAAAGTAGGACAACAATTGTGTGTTATCTTTGAGCTGTTTCCTTGCATTCATTGATTATTCGTGTCATGATGAAAATCCTACGTACAAACATGACTGACACTTCATCTGCCTCCGGGTTCCATTGAGGTCCATTGTTTTGGCTCGTCCTACGCATCTCTGGTGTGACTAACCTCTTCATCTCGTCGTACTTCACCATTTTCTAGTGCCAGACAATTCAGGTGCTCGTTGAATGTTATTAAAGCATTTCCGGCGTCCCACCAACATCATTCAGTCATTGAATATATGGAGAGGTCCCTACCCCGAGACATTACGTAGAGATAAATGTCTGTCAAGCAGGAACTGCATAACAAAGCACTTTCCTCAGAAAATGGGTAGTGTCGTGTCCATTCCTGAATAATTCGCTTGAGATAACCTACATTTTTCAAATAAAAATATGAACAGTTCTGCTATTTTACATTTGTAATGGGCGACTGTTTAAATTATTAATTTTGTAATTAATTTCCTTCCAGAGTTTAGCGAGTGTGTGGCATTACACTACTTAATAAATACCCAAAAACTTCACATTTTCGTCTTTTGGTCTGTCGCAGGAACTAGGTCCCCCTAGTGGTAGAAATCAGAAGTCATATCAAAGCCGAGGCGCTCCTAGTGGTAGCTTTGCCAACATACGTTTTGGAGGGTGAATTCTATTCAAACATAGTACAAAGTAAATCCGTTTCATTCGTTTCTTAGCTTAGTAGTTATCTATAAACTTCTCATTTGATTAGTTATCTATAAAAGTCTACCCGAGGGCTTAAAAAATAAATTGATATTATGACATTAATCAAATAATATGATATAAAATACTCTTAACTCAAATCAAATAATATAGAATAGAATAAGTTTTGGGAGTTTAATATAATAATATAGTACTATAAAATGAGTTTTGTGCCTAAAATCAAATAACATTTTTTTAAATTAAATTGTGTCTCAAATCAAATAATATAGAATAGAATAAGTTTTGGAGTTTAATATAATAATATAGTACTATAAAATGAATTTTGTGCCTAAAATCAAATAACATTTTTTTAAATTAAATTGTGTCTCAAATCAAATAATATAGAATAGAATAAGTTTTGGAGTTTAATATAATAATATAGTACTATAAAATGAATTTTGTGCCTAAAATCAAATAACATTTTTTAAAATTAAATTGTGTCTCAAATCAAATAATATAGAATAGAATAAGTTTTGGAGTTTAATATAATAATATAGGTACTATAAAATGAATTTTGTGCCTAAAATCAAATAACATTTTTTTAAATTAAATTGTGTCTCAAATCAAATAATATAGAATAGAATAAGTTTTGGAGTTTAATATAATAATATAGTACTATAAAATGAGTTTTGTGCCTAAAATCAAATAACATTTTTTTAAATTAAATTGTGTCTCAAATCAAATAATATAGAATAGAATAAGTTTTGGAGTTTAATATAATAATATAGTACTATAAAATGAATTTTGTGCCTAAAATCAAATAACATTTTTTTAAATTAAATTGTGTCTCAAATCAAATAATATGGTACCTATAGAATAAACCAATGGTATTTCCGTCTGATACGTGGACATTTCCAACGTGGGCACCTCCTGTTTAAGGCATAAGATCGACGTTCTTGCTATTGATGGAGGGAGGAAACGTGCTAAAGTATAGTTTGAAACTGGAGAATTGATATCTAGCTTTATATTTCAAGAGGATCTTCAAGAATGCATCTAGTTTATCGCTCTTCTAGTCATAATACAGGCATAGCTATTTATTATCATTATTTCATATTAGTCCCTGAATTGTTAATTAATTTTAATTATGTATGATTTTTAGAATGCATAAGCCATTCATTAACACTGTTAGTCACTGACTCGCTGTAGTGACCGCGGGATTATTTACAAGTGACCTAGATTTAAGTGCTAATTGATGTAAATCCTAAATATTTACTTGTGGATATCATGCTGCTTGACCTGCTGCTCTCTTTACATTACTTGTGGATATCATGTTGCTTGACCTGCTGCTCTCTTTACATTACTTGTGGATATCATGTTGCTTGACCTGCTGCTATCTTTACATTACTTGTGGATATCATGTTGCTTGACCTGCTGCTCTCTTTACATTACTTGTGGATATCATGTTGCTTGACCTGCTGCTCTCTTTACATTACTTACCATCGTGAATTTGTATCTTTCTGGACCTGGAAAGAAACCTTTATTATCTTTAGCTTTTCATTTTATTGATACATTTATGCGAAATATCACCTAAAACCACCTCGCCTTTCCCTAGGACGTTTCTCAAAGATTGTCTCACTTCATGGGTTGCCTTGTAGTTTAATGTTTCGACAAGAAAGCATTCCTTGGTACATGATTAAGATATTTAATGATTTTTAGCATTTGCGATACACGTGCACCTTAAGATAAATCCATTAAAAATTACAATGTAGTTGTAATCACTGTAATGTAGTTGTAAAAATTACAATGTAGTTGTGATCAGTACCGATAAGACAGGATAAGTAAATTCTCTCTTTACTTCTTATAGAGATTAATAAGGAACTCGAGGAGCTGGAAGGAGTTCTTACATCTCCAAGTATATATGATTCCTAGTATCATGGGCGTATATAAGGGGAGGGGGTGCTGAGGGGGCTGCAACCCCTCAACCGAAATTTGGTTTTGGTGACATTTCGTGTAAAAAAAAGTTCATAAAAACGAAAAATGCCTTTAAGATTTACTCTAGTTCTAGGTGTCCAGAGGTCCACAAAACTAACCATTTTACACTAAATTATTTAAAATTACCCCTACCCTTTAAATTCCCCTGCGCTACCAGCCCCCCCCCCAAACGAAATTATTGTCTACTAGGTATTGCCCAGTGTGCCATGCTACACCTACTTTCTGTCTATGACTCTCCTCGTAACAAGATCTACTTGATACCTAGTTGTCTATACCCAGTTACGAAAATCGGTCAAACAATGTGAATTTAGTTCATAATGACACCCGGCAGAGGCCAGCACAACAGCACTTCATCTAACAGCCGACAGAGGCCAGTAGTTGTCAATACAAAATGGCCGTCACAATCTGAATGGTTCAGTCTAGCCAATTTTCTTGAACAAAACTTTTGACTTTTTGACCAAATTTTGAAATTTGACTATTTTGACCTAGCCTATGAGATTCCTCGTATCAAGACCTACCTGTGCGCCAAGTTTGGTCGAAATCGGTTAAACGCTGTAGATTTGTATAAGGGAGGTCTCCCGTGGTCTAGTGGCTAACGCCTTGGATTCATAAGCGGGAGGTGGTGGGTTCGATTCCCACCTCTGGCAGGAATTTTCTCATCTCAGGGCTCGCTGGGAAAATTCCTCGCTGCACCCTGGGTGTCGGCGCTAATGACCTAGATGTAAATGCGCAGTAAAAATTTGTATAAGGAACAAACAAACAAAAAACAGACAGACTCGTGATTATTTTTTACATACATAAACGCTCCTGCAAAGCATGTGCAATACTTGTCATTTCTTTAGTACTCGACAATGACTGAATAATCAAGATCTCCTAAACTGCGAAACGTACTAACTTCTGAAGAGTAAACCATATTAACTGTAGGACAGTGAACTATACCAACTGCGGAAACGAAAAAAAAACGCCAGCTGCTAAACTGAGAAACGTTCATACTGCTTAAGAGCAAAACATGCTAAATGCAGTAGAGTGAACCAAACTTACTTCAGAACGGTGAAACAAAGTAACTTTGTAGCCGGGAATCATAATGGTTGCTAAACAGTGAAAAATACTAACTGTACAACAGTGAAATATTCTAACTGCTAAGCAGTGAACCATAAAACTAAAATAGGTTGCCCCATTTTTGTTCTTTTTTTAAGGGAAACGCCCTCTTTAAGAATAATTTCACAGTTACCTGACGAAATCTGTTTGGCATGATGATTACTAACATTAATAAAATGGGATCTTTTTGCGAAGACCACATCCAGTTACTTTTGAAGTAGCAGTAGTAATTTTAACAGTGATTCAGCGCTTGCGCATAACTCATTTGCATTTCTATTGGAGGATTCCGATGAGCAATTGTATTGGTTCTTGCTGGGAGTAATGTAACTTTCAACAGTGAATTAGCGATTGTTTGTGAAAAAGCTCTGTTTATGTTAGTGAGAAAAAATGGATCTTTTACAATTAGTTTGTGATGTTCCTGACAAAGAAAAAGCGATTGGTTTCTTACTCGCAAAAATTAAGGGGAATTCTATTAATTTTAGCGAGCTGGAAAGCACTAGAGTTTTTATATGTGCTTGAGCGAGCGAAGCGAGCGGAAACTCATAGGACGTATGGCCATGAAGCTAAATAAATTTAAAATATCCAAAAAGAAAGAGAGAAAAAAAGGAATAAAATATGTGTGTTTACAAATATCATTGTTTATGTTATCCTTTATAACCTGCAAAACAGTTAATTTTAATGCTTAATAACTTTTTTCGTAGTTAAGAGAATTGATTTTGATCATATTAACCATTTTATTAATAAATATTGCTTGTCATTATCTAATATGAATTATAACTGTAGATAACGAGTCAAGTAGTAATAGATAACCAGCAAAGAACCTGTAAGCTAATCAGTAAGCTTATCAGCGAGTACAAGTAACTGTTAAAAATCACTACTGCTACTTCAAAAGTAACTGGATATGGTCTTCTCAGAAATTCCCATAAATTTTACTAAAATGTAATTCCTTGATGAGTGTTTATTAAGTGGGCATACCCATCTTGAAAGGCCGAAGCGGCGATGGTATCTATCCAGGCCGGTGGTATGGATGAATTCCACCGACCAACATACTCCTTCAAGGCAACTCACGGTCTACTTCCTCTGGGATCTTATGTAATCTAATAGCCATCCTCTAGCTCTGGGAATTAGGCCTTGTATCTTCCCAGGCTATGTACACTACCGGTCATCAGGGTCATATGGAGTAGGAATTACAAGGTACATTTTAAGAAACCCTCATGAGGAAGATTCCCTCAATATTTGTTTTAGATTAAAAACCATTCTTTAGGGTTGCGGAATTTGGACTTTCTTAGATAAAGCAAAAAAAGTCCCGTAACAGGCCACGAGGGCCCTGAGGGGCAGATACTATAGAGGTATCTGATTCATGACCATACGGCACACTAGGGATATAGTGTGGTCAGTACTAAGATCCAGCCTCCTGATTTTCCCCTTGCTGCTTCAACTGCTAGAGTCATTAGCACCAAGGTACCCATTGATAAATTAATTAAAGGCTGGGTTGGCCTAGGGACGGCCAGGGAGGCCGAATTCAACCCATGAACGAAGACACTAGAAGAAAAAATCTTTAGTGCTTGCTCGGGATTTGAACTCAGGTCCTCCAGCTTTTTAGTCCAGTGTTCTACCACTGAGCTAACCTCGCCCCCTGTTTTTCCATACAATACTGGTAAATTGGGAGTCTCTCCGTAGTCTAGGGACTAGATTAGATTAACGGGTAGCCTGAGAGACCGCACCGAGGCTTACAAGACCTATTTACATACATAACATAATAAAATGCTTCCCTACGAACTGATTGACTCTCATGAAGTTGACTGCAGTGTCACCTGAGAGAGCTACATGAAGTAGCTCATGCGCAACGGAAGTACACGCCCTCGTCGCGCAACGTATATCTCTAGAGACATTTACCTCCATTTTCTTATCTAATAGCCTAAATACTCGCAATAACTTAAAGCATTTCAAATGAAAACAGTTTTTATTAACAAAAACCCTCACAAAAAGGCGGGCTGTTTAAACGTGTTTTTACGCAAAAATATTTAGTTACGCAAACATCCACACTCATCCCAACTATTAATTTTTCTGATTACTGCGCATAAGACAAGAATAGTTTATACATTTTGCTTAAGTTTAGGGAATAGAATTTTTTTTTTTTTTTTTGTTTGTTGGTACCAGAACTTACATAACCTTTTTACACGAACTAAGCTAGTTCGAACTAGACCCTAGAGGCCACGAAGATAGAGTTTGTAAGCAGTGTTGGGCAAAACTAACGTTATTAAACTAAACTAACGTTAGTTTTCTCTAACTAAAACTAAACTAATGTTGTATTTTTAGTTTTAGTTCTAGTTTAGTTTGAGATTTGTATAATTATTAATCATGCGGACTCCGTTTTTAGTATGGTAATTAGTTTAGTTTAGTAATAGAGACCTAAATTTGTGATTTTAGTTTAGTTTCAGTTTTTAGTTAACTAATTTAGTTTATCAAAGAACATATGTTTGCAAATTACGAGAAAAAGCCACAATTTCTTATTCTTAAGCAAGTTCTATTAGTTTTAATAATTTACTTAAGTATCGAAATAACATATGATTTATATTAATTCATGTTATTTTAGTAAAACTAAACTAAACTAAAGCTTTAATTTAGTTTTTAGTCAATTCCCAAAGATTTAGTTTTAGTTTAGTTAAAATCCATTAATTAGTAAAATTTTAGTTTTAGTTTTGTTTTAGGTTGCAATTTTTAGTTTAGCTTTAGTTTATTCCAAAAAGTGAATTTAGTTTTAATATTAGTTTTAGTTTTTAGTTTTGCCGAACATTGTTTGTAAGTAAAAACTCAATATATTGCGGAAAATGGATTCAAACTTAAACTCATCATGTAGGGAAATAATTAGGCCAGTTAAGGTAAAACTAGTGAAGGTTGGCCTAATTAATTCCCTACATGATATTTTTACAGTTCCGATCAAACTAGACGAATCCTCTGGTCATTAGCTGTTTATTATTGATAATGCATAATAGGTACATCATCTGGTTTATGATTAATATGCAAATTGGAGAATCCGCACATAAAC
Organism: Gonocerus acuteangulatus; assembly: GCA_946811695.1. Classification (NCBI taxonomy): domain Eukaryota; kingdom Metazoa; phylum Arthropoda; class Insecta; order Hemiptera; family Coreidae; genus Gonocerus; species Gonocerus acuteangulatus. The sequence goes on from OX328125.1 coordinate 16,479,646, forward strand.
CCCTTAATTTCCTTCTGGACTTAGAAAAGAAGATATTACAAAAGTGACAATACTCAAGAGAACACAAGCTAGGTGGCAGCAACTGTCAAGAAAATCACTTGGATTTCTTTACCAAAGACAAGATTGCGGTGTACACAAACTAATCCTGTATCTAATTCATTTTTTTCAAAACCCCTTGACTTCTGGGCCCCTCAAATATAATATGACTGACTTCAGCTTTAACAATATATCTAAATAAACGATTTCTAAGCCTCATGAAACATGGTGCTAAAGCCCAACCAAAACCTGCTGATACATCAGTAGCTGAAGAAGGTGAAATAGAGATGTCCCGCCAGCTAAGTCAGTACTGGAGATCCACTTAAGTAGGTAATACTGTCTTGGGAAGCCCCACTCCTTTCCTGATCCTATTTCTTACTGGACTTTCCTTTATACTTAGTTTTTTTTTTTTCTTTTTTTGCTGACCTTCTTCCAGGTCTGTAATGTTTGAAGGCTATCTTCGAAATAGTTCTGCTTCAAAAATTTAAATGGATCTTAACAAATGGAAAACGATTTAAGAAAAGGGGGGGGGGAAGTCCCTCACGCAGTTACAGCGAATAGTCAACAAGAAAATTACTCCCATGGGAGTATATTTCTTGTTGACTATTCGCTTGATTGCAATCAATAAAACGCCTGCAAAAAGTATAAAAGCTTTTTAAATGCTATATAATCAGCTGACTGGGGTTTTACTAAATGTTTCAGTTAAATGTCTATTCCTGGTCCCATTTTGTCATTAAAATTCATTTATCCTGACGAGACGTCGAGAAATGGTGGGGATTCAGCCAAGAAATAGTCATATTTCCGGATGACTCAATATTTTGGACGTTTCGTCAAGTTCCTTGGAAGCCTTCTTCAGCAATAAATACCTGGGGGGTGGAGGAAGATATTGGTTTGTTGACTTTAAGGTAATCTAGCCGGTATCATTGTTCATTCTCCATCCCCTAGGTATTTATTATTGAAGAAGGCTGCCAAAGAGTATGGCGAAACGTCAAAAATTTAGATTCTTCCGAAAATGACTATATTTCTCGGCTAACTATTTGCATCTCATTGTCTTTCCTGATAGCTTTGAATTTTAATACAACTAATTTTACAAAAATTTCTTCAGATCTCCATCGATCCTACCTAGTAGACACCGAAAATGACCCCCGTTAAAATTTATATATATGTGTGTGTGTGTGTTAACACGATAGCGGCCAGAGTTTTTGTTTTTTCTTCACGAAACGTGGTATATAGCGTTCAATTAGCAAACGATTGAACGAGTTCGTTAACCACTAAAATCGGTTCACCGGGAGGGGGGGGGGGTTTACCCCAGACCCAAAACACTAATTTGACCATGCCAGCCGTAGTTTTTGTTATAATTCAACGAAACTCGGTATTCGTTATGTTGATCTAAAGAGAGACATACGTTGTAAAAATAAACTAATTCGGTTTATTAGGGGGGGGTTACTCCGGACCCACATTACCAATTTGCCACTACCAGCCGTAATTTTTGTTACATTTCAACGAAACTCGGTATTCGTAGTGGTAATCAACAGAGGAAAATGGGTTGTAAGAATAAACTAAATCGGGTTATTTGGAGGGGGGTGGGGGCTTACTCCGGACCTAAAGTACTAATATACTCATACTGGTCGTAATTTCTGCTGTATTGTAACGAAACGCGGTATACGTCGTGGGTATCTCATGAGAAAGAAGTGTTGTAAAAATGAATTAAATCGGTCTATTGGAAAGGAGGGTTTACTTTAAACTCTGTTCCATTAGAATTAGCCGGCCAGACGTAGGTTCCCAAAGGCGCCGCGAGGAGCGCTATCTCCCACAAGGGGGACTGTGTCCTGTTCCTGCGTCAGATCAAAAGACGGAAAATGAAGTTTTTTGTATTTATTAAGTAGTACAGTATCATATATTAATATAACTCTTGAAGCAAATTATTTACAAAATTAATAATTGAACAGTTCTCATAAGAAATGTAAATGAGCAGAACTATTCACGTTTTTATTTTATTTATATAGGTTATTTACAGCAAATTATTCAGTAATGTAGTCTACACTACGAAAATTCTGAGGAAAGTGCTTTGTTATGCAGCTCCTGCGTGACGGACTTTTTTTATAATATTTTGGTAAACGTTCAACAATATTTATGTTCACTGTGGAAGTAGTTTAGCCAAAAGAGGACATGTAAATTGAAGAGTGGAATTGCTAAGAGATCTAAGTGCCATTTTACAATTTTTCATTTTTTGACAGCAAAGTAATCTATGTTTCTGCCACCAATGCTCTGCTAAAAGATCTATGTCGTACTCTTGTTGGCTGTAGTTAGTTGTTGGTAGTAGCAGAGCATTGGCGTAGGAACATATATTACTTGGCAGTCAAAAAATAAATTCGTTTAGAGCCTTCTGTTCAAATTCGGGAACATAAATATTCTTTAGGTCCACCCGACAAACCTATGTAATGTACTGTATAACATATAGTCTTCTTTTTCGTACATGGCCACCCACCCAGCTCGAACGCCAGCGGACACTTTTTTGTGACTTTTTTTTCAGTTTAGTCATCGCTAAAGCATATTTATGCTAAAATTAAAAATTGTAATGTCACTTAGATCCCTTAGCAATTCCACTCTTCAATTACAGAATAACATGTAAAGCTAAATGTATGTATTGTACATTCACTTTTGTAAATAAAAAAAATCTTCTTCTTTACAAGATTGTTTGAACATAACGTAATAATTTTTTTTTTCTTTTCCAGGTGAGTACTTTCTGAAAATCCTTGGTCTATGAAAAGTAATCTGTACGTAGTTATTTTCTATGATAATTAAATATACTGCAAAGAAGACTAACATTACATAATATTTAAGTTATAACGTACCTACCAACAACGCCAATTCCTCAAGCTTTGATTATCTGCACTATGTTCTCATACTGATAATGTTGCTATGGAAGAATAACGACGCAACTTATAATTTTTTTTTTTTTTTTTAAATTTAGGTTATTGTTTTGGTGGGATCAAAAATGCATTTACAAGATGTTAGTGAACCGACATAATTGTACTAAGTGCAATAATAACATACAATATCTATAAACTACAATAATATGGGGTCATATTAGTACAGAGTGGTGAAATTTATATCTATACTGCTTATATGTATATGATTATATATTTGTCTGAGAACAAATAGACAAATAAATAGGTATATATGTTTGGGCAAAGATAGAATCTTTAGTATACTTTAAATGAAAATATCCTAGAAGTATAGGTTTGTACAAAATTCACCATACTGTACTAATGTGGACCCAATTTTATGGTACTCTCATAGAAGAATTCAACCCAATCTATAGAACATTATATTAAGACCTATTGGAATTACTTAAAATTTCTATTACAATTCCGAAACAGCGAAATCACCCTTTTAGTTCAGTATTAGTTCTAGCACTCCAGACTCCCCTAAAGCCGGAACAATTCTTAGAATTTTTCTCTCAAATACAGGAAGCACAATCTCACAATAACAACAACGCAGAAACCTGATATAGCTCCCCTTTTCAGCGCCCCAAGTGGTATAAATTACAACCTCTCCCGAAATTTGGCAGCTGAATTCAATTCTACCGAGTACTCGTCAACTTCTAATGAACCGATTTGGTTTATGTTTAAAAGACAGCTTTCTCTTTAGATGCCCAGAACGTTTACCGAATATTGTAACATTGCAACGAAAATTACGACCAGTATGCTCAAATTAGTAATTTGCGTCCGGAGTTAACTGATATGCCAATATAATTTATGTTTGGGTTTATTTCATACTGATCCAAGTAATATACTACAGTGGGAGCATAAAAGGCCACAATATAACTGTATAATGATTATATCATTGGAGATAAATATATGTTTGGCGTCCTAGGGGCTGCGCGAGGTCAGGTGCAAGCCATCAAAGCCCCGGCCACCCCCCCCCCCCCCCGATGCAATCACCGCGGCGTGTGCGCCGACAAAAAAGAAAGAAGCAACTTGTGAATTGAACGGTCCAGATGTTGAGTGAAACGGTTATTGTGCAAGTAGGCAGATGCGTGTGGATCACCTGTTCGGGCATCTGCAACATTGACCCGACAATCCTCCCTCCACTCCATGCAAATGTCCTATCAGCTATCCTTGATGCTTTATCTACTGTTCGGGGTCCATCGGTGGACATTAAGAACTTACTTACGTTCTCTCAAGCCGTCTACAATATGCTACAGCTTAAAATTCCAGCTGCTTAGGTATTTCAGATTATAGCGTAGTTAATTTCTGCCATCTGCGGGTTGAATGGGGATCGGCGGACCACAGGTAAGGAGGTACATAACAAAACCAGTAGTGTCAAAATTGACATTTTGTGTTTTTGATGACTTCATCTCGTCGCAAACCGAAAATGCTGACGAGGCATGTCGATGTTACAAATAACCATTTGTCCGGACAAACATCACTATGATTTTTGTAAAATCCGTATTAACGTTTCGGCTACTCTTTGAACACAACACAGGTCGAAGGCTACGATTCAGAAGCCGAAACGTCCTTACTTCAAATGTTTACAACTATTCCCTGACTCGTTGTATATTTAACCGTTTAAATAAAATGGGGGGAATATATATATATTTTTTTTGGGGGGGGGGTGTCGCACAAATTCCTATTGTTACAATCTTAGATATCAACAACTACATTGGGTTCTTTCAAAATTGGTTACGTTTGGACAACATTGGAGATATAAAACAAATATATTGTTAATAGATATGAGCAGTAGATGATTTTTATGTTTTCTCAAATATTTCTGAAACGATTGTGAAATCAAGGAAGTCTATCAATAGAATGATTTATAAGGTCACTAGAAAAAAGGTTCAATTATAAATATCTTAAGGATAGCCAGAGAACGGTGCTTCGTTTGTCCTTCCATGGTCCATGGTTTCCTTCCATTCCATGGTTTTCAAATATCAACAGATGGAAACAAGCTAAGATGACGCAGTTTCTGATTGGTTGGTCAATTCTTGAATAATTAGTTATTTCACAAGGAGTTGTTTTCACGTTTTAGTCGGAACCCTATAAAACTAGGTACTTAAGTCGTACATAAGATATACGAATGAGACTTTAAGTGCCTCTGGAGCAGGTACATTAAATGTTGTAATAATCTTCATTCCCGCGAATACGATAAGATCCTATCTGCCGGTGAGAGTTACGCCATTGAGAGATATTAGGCCATCTTGGGAGATAACCATCACACGAGGACCTAGAATGAAAACCAACTCTCATTTAATTCAGTCTTCACGATTGAAGATTCGTTAAATACTCTGCGTTTTTAGAATTATTGGGTCTTTTTGCGACGACCACATCCAGATACTATTGAAGTAGCAGTAGTGATTTATAACAGTTACTCGTACTCGCTGATAAGCTTACTGATTAGCTTATAGGTTCTTTGCTGGTTATCTATTACTACTTGACTCGTTATCTACGGCAGGGCCGCCACATGGGGGGGACAACCGGGTACAGTTGTCCCGGGCCCGGGCCGATCCTCGCTAATTGGAAAACAAGTACCGAAAGTGACCTTTGCAGCACCGATTCTCGGCTTTTATTCTCATCTTTCCCAAAACTCAAGATAAAAATAATTTTAAAATGCCCAAAGTCCTATTAAAAAAGTACTAGAATTTTCATTCTGGCTCTGAGAAGTGGGGGCCTGTGATCTGGTCCCGGGCCCGGCTCTGAGATGTGGCGGCCCTGATCTACGATTATAAACCATATTAGATAATGGCAAGCAATATTTATTAATAAAAAGGTTAATATGATCAAAATCAATTCTCTCAACTACGAAAAAAGTTATTAAGCATTAAAGTTAACTGTTTTGCAGGTTATGAAGGATAAAATAAACAATGAGCTTTGTAAACACACATATTTTATTCCTTTTCTCCCTCTCTCTTTTTGGATATTTTACATTTATTTAGCATTATGGGCATACTTGCTATGCGTTTCCGCTCGCTAAGCTCGCTCAAGAAGATATCAAAACTCTAGTCAATCCAACTCGCTAAAATTAATAGAATTCTATTAATTTTAGCGACTCTAGTCCATCCAATTCGCAAAAATTAATAGAATTCTATTAATTTTTCCGAGTAAAAAACCAATCGCCTTTTCTTTGTTAGGAACATCGCGAACTTTTTCATAAACAAAAGCTAATTCACTGTTGAAGGTTACTTTACTCCCAGCAAGAACCAATACAATTGGTCATCGGAATCCTCCAATAGGAAGGCAAATGAGTTATGCGCATGCGCTGTATCACTGATACAATCACTACTGCTACTTCAAAAGTAACTGGATGTGGTCTTCGCAAAAAGACCCGAATTATTTTTCTTAATTCTATACAGTTTCGTTTTTGTGACACATCGAAGAGTTTATGTGTTTCCTCCCTCCTTATAGGATTGGCCTCTGGATTGCTTCTCTTTAATGGTTCCAATACTCCATTTGCATACAGAACGATAAAATCGCATAATTACCTATACTCATTAACGACCCAATCGAATTAGCAACTTGATTGGGTTTGTAAATTCTTCTCCATCTGTAGACTTAACACAAAGAGCTTCGATAAACCCGCTTGGAAATTTTTGATGTTTTAGCGAATATGGTGTCTTCTTCCCAGGATAAAATCTTTTTATGGTGTCAAACTAACTTACTCGCAGAAAATGAATACCGATAATCAATATGATTTATTTATTGTTTGATTTTAAAACCTCGCACACGTAGCGACTTGTTCTTTTTAGCACTTTCCTCCAAAGGAAAGTAGCTATTGAGGTTGCACTCATGACGGAATTTTTGAAAAATTTCTTCGAATCTTTATTGATCCGACTCCGAAAATGACCCCCATTAAAATTTATATCTATCTATCTATGTACATATATATATATATATATATATATATATATATATATATATATATATATATGTGTCTGTTAACACGATAGCGGCCAGAGTTTTTGTTTTTTCTTCACGAAACGTGGTATATAGCGTTCAAATAGCAAACGATTGAACGAGTTCGTTAACCACCAAAATCGGTGAACCGGGAGGGGGGGTTTACCGCGGACGCAAAACACTAATTTGACAATACCAGCCGTAGTTTTTGTTATATTTCAACGAAACTCGGTATTCGTTATTTTGATCTAAAGAGAGAAATACGTTGTAAATATAAACTAAATCGGTTCATTAGAAGGGGGGGTTTACTCCTGACCCACAATACCAATTTGCCACTGCCAGCCGTAATTTTTGTTACATTTCAACGAAACTTGATATTCGTGGTGGTAATCAACAGAGAAAAATGGGTTGTAAAAATAAACTAAATCGGGTTATTTGGAGGGGGGGGTTTACTCCGGACCTAAAGTACTAATATACTCATACCGGTCGTAATTTCTGCTGCATTGTAACGAAACGCGGTATACGTCATGGGTATCTCTTGAGAAGGAAGTGTTGTAAAAATGAAGTAAATCGGTCTATTGGAAAGGAGGGTTTACTTTAAACTCTTGTTTCATTACAATTAGCCAGCCAGACGTAGGTTCCCAAAGCCGCCACGAGGAGCGCTATCTTCCACTTCCTGTTCCTGCGACAGATCAAAAGACGGAAAATGAAGTTTTTGTCTATTTATTAAGTAGTACAGTATCATGTATTAACATAACTCTGAAAGCTAATTATTTACAAAATTAATAATTGAACAGTCCTCATAAGAAATGTAAATTAGCAGAACTATTCACGTTTTTATTTATTTATATAGATTATTTACATCAAATTATTCAGTAATGTAGTCTACACTACACAAATTCTGAGGAAAGTGCTTAGTTATGCAGCTCCTGAGTGACGGACTTTTTAATGTTGGCGGTAGAAACCACTCTCGTTATCGTGAATGAAGAAATTCAGAACATTAAGAGTTTTGGGGAAATTTAGATGGCTTTTGTGTGAAACTTTAATAAATTTTTACGCATCAACTACTTTCCTCCTTAAAGTTTCAGGACCGTGTCCATTACTACACTTCACGTTAAGTCATACATGTTTTAATAAATTCTCCTGTTCTAAATGAAATTGTAAATATTTGAGTCTTTGAGGTGAGTGAGAAGTGTGGGCTGTCATCTGTCAAAAGTTCGTTCATGTCATGCGGTAGATTTAGTCCGTCTCCTTCTTTGCAATCAGTTAGTATGTGTTTAATAGTCAAGTTTGCGTTGCATATGGCGCAAACTGGTCTGTCTTGTCTAGTGATTAAATAGCGATGTGTCAGCAACGAATATCCGATACGTAATCTCGTAAAGACTACCTCTTCTCTTCGGGTTGATCTGTTGCTTGATGGCCAAACACTTACTGTTATCTTAATTTCCCAAAATTAAAAAAAAACAGTAAGTTTTCATATTCTTAATCAATATGAAAATTACAAATTAATACTGTACATTGTGAAAAAAACTATCAGCCCAGAAATGTTTTAAAAATTAAAAATTTGAGAAAGCAGTATCAATAATGAACTCCGTTCAGGACGGCTGGATCAGATGGCGGAAAGATATATTTGTCTCATGGATTAATTTTGTTTTATTTACACGATTTAAAAATGTTCTAAAAAATACGCAAGAATCTGACCTAACTGATACTACGCAAAATAAACTTTATTTTTAATATAAAATAACTCTTTAGTCTTTTGCATTCAAATAACTTCTGTTTTTGATGATATTTTTTAAACTAATTATATTTTATAACCGTCATAATTTAATTTCCACCAAACTTCCAGTCTTTGCTCCCTCGACAAGACAGCGAGTGAGGTCACCTCAGCGAATTCTGGGAATGACCTAACTCCACCGGAAACTGCTTATTCTCCCGGCAGAATAATAGCAGGTGCTGACGACCTCACAATGTTACACCAATAGCAGTTCACTGTGTTTCAACATTACCTTTTCAGGCATGGAGGATGTCAACTTTTCAGTGTGACATTTTAGTTAGTTAATTGTTCAAATTATGGTGGATATATTTGCGGTTCGACCTGAAAACTGCTTCTTGATCCGATTTACGACGCAAACTATCGAAATAGTTGTAGCCAGTATTAACGTAGCTAAATAAACTATCACTGACATTACAAATCTAAAATTTCGTTTAAGATGGAGATAAATAGAGTTTTTCATAATGGTTAAATAAAACTATATTTTTGTTTTAATGGAAAAGGATTTAGTATTTTTCCATGATTCAGTTTTGGGTAAACACAGAGTGGAGCGTAGACAGAGAAAGGAGCAATGCGAAAACTCAATTGAATTCGTTTCCATAATTAATATAATATATTTCTTGTTCCACGGGTAGGAATCTCTCCATGTTTTCAATGACTGTATGAATTTAATAGGCGGTCAGAAATGCATTAATAACGCACAATGAGCACCTGTAATGCACCACCTCACACAACTACTCACAGGTCATGGAACAACAAATAGTTATTTACACAAATACAAACTCACTGACTTCAAGACATGAACTTGTGACAATCATACTGAACAAACGTACTTTCACTTAATTTACGACTGCTCACTTACAGAAGAATACAGGACAACGTTAACAAACACTAGTAAAAAAGATAAAAAAAGAGTGGCCATTAAGCCCAAAGGAGCTCTACGATAAATATCCTCTGGCTCTAGAAAAACTGATCAAACAAGTACACGAAGATTCATTTATACTTGATATGTGTATATATATATATATATATATATATACACACACACACACACACACATATATATATACACATCTACGTATATATATATACACACACATACATACATACACAAAACATAAATATAGAATACAAATATATAATTCAAGTATATATACATATATATATATATATATATATATATATATATATATATATATATATGGGTGTGTATATATGTATGTATATATTATATTTATTTATTTTCTTTTTATATTTATATTTTGTATTTATTTATAATATTTATATTTTATATGTACATTTTATATTTATATCTTATATTTATATTTACTATATGCTTTGTTTTTGCAAAGTTTTTCTTTGCTCTTTCATATTAAATTTAGACTGATGTTAGAGGGAATTTCTGTAAATTCTATTCAACTAGAATGACATTCGATATAAGATTTAGACTGTACCAGATACATATTAGGTTAAAAATATGTTGCCCCTCAATATTGAAAAAAAAAACTGTACATAATGTTTAAATATTGTTTATATAAAATCTATATATTTAAAACGAAATGTAATATATAAAAAATGTATGTTATATGCAAGGCATGATGGGACATGCAGAATAAACTCCCTCTCTATAGTGTTACTATAGGGAGGAAATAGAGAAATAGAGAGCACCTGTATAGTCTAAAGCGAGGGAATGCTGCTGAAGATGTTAGAGAAATCATTGATGTGTAGGAGGATCCAAAATAATAGACCTAAATAGAAGCCGAAGGCAGATGAAGTGTCAATCATGATTGTACGTAGGATTTTTATCATGACACGAATAATCAATGAATGCGAGGAAACTCCTGAAGATAACACACGGTCTTAGTCATAATTCTGATATAAAAAGATCAATAACTTATTAAGAGTGCTTACAGCTTAGAGGAAAACGTTGCCCACTGAGTGAAAATTGTTACTTTGCTGTCTGCTTTGTCTGCTGGTTCACTCTGAGTACTTCCTTTAATCTCTATTGATTGATTTCTTTGCTATTCTTTTTGCTCTTCCTATTCGCTTATGTCTAGGAGCCTTAATAGCTTAATTTTCAAGCCTTCATAAGGTTATGAGGAAAGTATGAACTGATGAACGGTTGGAAGTTAGCTACATCACTGCCTCGGTCATTCTCTCGGGTCATCACTACAACACATCTTGGTAATCTCAACCGTCACAATCTTTGGGAAATCATAACGTGGTCAAAAGGATATGAGGTTTCATATGTGGCGTAGAAACACCTTCTGTAGGTAGGTGGTCCGCCAATCCTGATGTACTGTGTATACATCGACAAGAAAAATGTGAAATGCTTCTGATAGCCTGGGTAACAAAAGTCCGCTTGTCCGCCTGGGTTAAACCGCTTTTCGATCAAGGCAGAAATAAGGAGAATCCGAACGAACTAGGAGCCAAAAGATCTATTAGCTAAAATTATTGTATTTATAAAACTTAGCCCATTATAGCTGTTCGGGCTCGTGGAGGGGTTGCGCCCAAAGAGAATACCCAGGAAGCTGGTATTGCCAGATGAAGTTCAACGCCTCGACACCTATGATGTTAACCGACATCTAAAGGGCTTGGGTAACAACAGCTGGAGACGATTTGACGCCTGTCAAAGTGATTATACAAAACTGATGGCCCTGGTTCTAGCGAGCTATAGCGCCCACGTTGGGATGTTTTCCTTGTTTTTTTGTTTTTTTCGTTTCTATGTTCTGAAGTTTCATTGTTTTAGGTTTCTTTTTTATGGCGGAAAAATGAATGGTATTAATATTCTTAATAAGCACATTAGCATTTTTTACTTAATTCGGCTTTGTATGTATGAAATTTCATGAAGCAAATCGCCTGCGTTGCGGACCTCCTCAAATAAATATACTTCATCGTAAATTTTAATATAAAGAAGCTTAAAGTTTAAAAAATTCGTTACTCCATCACTGCTTGAATTAATTTTCCATCAAAAAGATTAAATGTTTCTCCTTTTTTCCTTCTACGATACTATCAGTCCTTCTCCGAGAGTATCCATCAAGAGTAAATAGATCGGACCAAGTTTTGGATACTATCTTGGATGCTTTCAACGGATGATGAAGTGAAAGCAAGTATAAACTTCGGACTTACCTCGGGGTAAGTCCCTCGCTCCCGCCTGTTATTGTATTCCAGAGAAAAGATACCTCAACTTTCTTCTCGGATGGAAACTTTTTACAGTAATGGAGGAAAATTCTTTATCCTACAAATGCTTTTATATTTTCTCTTAAAGGGGACAAAATGTGGACAGTCCATTTTATAAATCATTATAAAATATTATTTCCGCCTTTGATAATTATTTTTGTATTTATTTTTAGTAAGAAAAAAATTAGGCTCAGTTAGGCAACATTTACAGAGGCTAACTGAAATTTATTATAGTCGGAGAGCTGGTAACCGCACGACTCATGAAGTGTTTTATGTACCTTTAAATTATGCTATAATGTACCTCTTGGGTAGATAAGAAGGTATATATGTGTTACTGCGCATAGGGGAAAGGTGCAAAAAAGTATTGCCCAAAAATAGTGTTTTATTCAGAAGCCAACTATCATTAATGTAATACAATTGCCAATTAAGGCAATATTATAATTAATAATAAATAAAGCAGACACTTTTAAGAGGGTTAAAATGTAAATAAAAAAAATCGAAAGTACCTAGTTTTTTTGTTTTTTTTTAAATATTAAATGATTTTTTATTTTATTTTATTCACGCCTCAATTTAAACAGCGTCTTGAATGAACATAATTGAAATTAATTACAAAAGGGCAGACACTTTTGTGGGGTTTAATTATCAGGAAACATGAAAATAAATGTTGCCTATGGTAGACTGCAATATACTGCGTAAAAGTGAGTGAGAGCACCGATCATCTGGGCAGTTGTGGATGTTCTCTGCGCTCTCATTGGTTCTTGCTCACGTGATCTTGTACAGCTGTTCCGGGTTAAATGGCAGTGTGAATAAAACATTCATTTAATATAACAATAAAACTTTTTTTTTTTTTTTTTTAGATGTTATACCCCTTAAAATTGTCTGCCTTATTTATTATTCGTTGTAAAACTGTCTTAATTTTACATTAAGGATAGTTGGCTTCTGAATAAAACCCTATTTTTCGCAATTTTCTCTGCGTGTACAAATGTTTTCGACAGGTTCATTACATTTTTTATATTAACATTAAATTTGCTGATTCCAAAAATGTAATGAATCGTTGAAAACAAATGTATACAAGAAGAAAAAGTCCGTCACGCAGGAGCTGCATAACTAAGCACTTTCCTCAGAATTTGGGTAGTGTAGACTGCTTTCCAGAACAATTTGCTTAAAATATCCTACATAAATAAAATAAAAACATGAAAAGTTCTCTTTTAATTTTGTAAAGAGTAACTGATAAATTATTAATTTGCTTCCAGAGTTATGTTTACACATGGTACCTATTACACTACGTAATAAATACAAAATCCTCATATTATCGTATTTTGATCTAACGCAGGAACCGGATACAGTCCCTCTAGCGCTCCTTGCGGCGCCTTTGTGAACCTATGTCTGGCTGGCTTTTCTATTGAAGTATATTACAAGGTAAACCCCCCTTTCCGATTGACCAATTCAGCTCATTTTTACAACACTTCTTTCTCATGAGTTACCCACGACGTATACCGCGTTTCGTTACAATACAGCAGAAATTACGACCAGTATGAGTATATTAGTAATTTGGGTCCAGAGTAAACCCCCCTCCTAATGAACCGATTTAGTTTATTTTTACAACACATATTTACCTGTAGATTACCACTATGAATACCGAGTTTCGTCGAAATACACCTAAAATCACGGCTGGTAGTGGCGAATTGGTATTGTCGGTCCGGAGTAAACCCCCCCTCCGTATGAACCGATTTAGTTTATTTTTATATTTCACTTTTCTCTCTATATTACCAGAACGAATACCAAGTTTCGTTGAAATATAACAAATATTACGGCTGAAATGGTCAAATTAGTGTTTTAGGTTCGGGGTAAACCCCCCCTTCCGGTGGACCGGATTTTGGTGGTTAACGAACTCGTTCAATCGTTTGCTAATTGAATGCTATATACCAAGTTTCGTGACGAAAAAACAAAAACTCTGGTCGCTATCGTGTTAACAGACACACACATATATATATATATATATATATATATATATATATATATATATATATATATATATGCATATATATATATATAAATTTTAACGGGGGTCATTTTCGGTGTCTACTAGGTAGGATCGATAAAGATTTGAAGAAATTTTTCAAAAATTCCGTTATGAGTCCAACCTCAATAGCTACTTTCCTTCGGAGGAAAGTGCTAAAAATTGGAGTTGTACTACAAAAAACACTGTTTTTTTAAAGAACATTTAGTACGGCATATGGAACGGTGTGAGATAGAAATGTGTGAAACTACAATTTTTGTCTATTTTCACTCCTCGAAGTATTATTTATTTTATTTTATTTATTTTTATTTTATTTTTTTTTAAATCGATGTATTATCATTAACTTGCGATACACCCTGTATTTGAGGTATAAATTGTTTTCATCTTTAGCTTTGGCTAAGTATTGATAAATATTAACCCTTGAGTGGTCCAATCGGGTCATAGTGACCCGACACTCTCTTATTTCCTGTAGATTCATATCAAATCCTGCAAGTATACGCTTGAGCCTTATGCTTACCTCCTAATTTTCCCCCTCCATTACTCCAGTTTATATTTGGCAGTGCTATTGATAATTGTTCCTTTTATTTTACCCTTTTTGACCCGAGGTGATCACTTGTGTAACTCTGTTATTGTGAGATTCACGACGAACTAATAAATGGCCCCTAGATGTATTTCTTTATTTGATGAATGTTACGGGCATCAAGACATAGTTTTTAAACAAAATCAATTACAAAAAGACTATCAATTTCAAAATGACCCTTCCTATATTTTTGACCTCGGGCATCAACTTCTCCCAAGACATCTAACTGCCAGATCAGTATGCCAAACCTTACCAAGGACCTTGAAAACAAGGCTCAATTCTTGTTTAGAAGATGAGGAAATTGGTTTTCTGCCAGTGACTGAAGAAACAGTGACCAGAAGGGAGAATGAAAGGAAAAGGTGTTCTGTGTGTTCGAGTACCAAAGACTTAAAATTTTCAAATTTTTGTACTGAGAGTAATAATTGTTTGTGTAAAATTCCCATGAAAATCATTTTTCCTAATTGTATCTAATAAAAATTATTCATAATTTTGAATCTTTTTAAAAGAAATAGATGTATTTTCTTTATATATGCGTTTTCATAGACTAAATTTCAAGTACAATTATTTTCATTTAAAAGCATTGAAAAAGATACAAAACCAATGTACAAATCATTTTAATACATTTTACTATGAATTATAAACAAAAGCAGCTATTATTTCCCTTTTTCATATAGAAAAGGTATAAATAAAAGTCGGGTCATAATGACCCGAGGTGACCTGTAATGAAAGTAATATATAGGTGACCACTCAAGGGTTAAACACTATCTCTCTTGCCTGTCCTACGGTTTTTCTAGTGGGTAGTTAATTAAACGGATTTGCCGAACGGACTATAATGCACATATATATTATTTTTACCGTTAAATCATGGGCGTATATAAGTGGGGGCTGGGGGGCTGCAGCCCCCCCCCCCCCCCTGAAATTTTGATTTGATGGTAAAAATGTGTCATAAAACCCTTAAAAATGAATGAAATAAGATGTCTTAGTTCATAAAAAATATTTTATTTATATTGTAATAGCGTTTTTGATGCCTAAAACTATAAAAAAAGTTGTAAATTGTTAGTATTCCATACCCCGGAAATGGTACCAGCCCCCCCACCCGAAATTACTTTCCAGATACGCCCATGCGTTAGATTTGGTCGAGAATATCAGTAGAAGCACTAAATAAATGCCTAATCTTTGATTCCTGAATTAGGCTAGAGAAAAATAGAAATATATATTACTATAAATAGTATTACTTTAATAGACACGCCTAGTTATTCTTGGGTCTAGTAAGTGTTTCCTCTGATAAAGTAAATGTTGACCTTAGTTTTTACGAGGGAGCATGGAGTGTGGTCTCCCTTTATATCCCCTTAGTAAGGATGCGTGTCCTGGGGTTTTTATCCTGGCGGGAAGAAGGACCTCTTCCTACCTCCTTCATTTGATATACCTAGGCCTGACTGTTCAAGGACATCAAGGCACTGCTTGGGTTAACAATGGCCGGGGATCTCTTGTGCGTTTCTTACTTATGTTCCTTCTTGTCGGTTTTTTTTAGGGTTTTGCACCGGTATTATTTGTGACATAAGGTCCATATCTATCTCTCTCTCCTCTCCATCTCCCCTTCCATCCACTCTCTCTGTCGCCCCACCCATCTCTCACACCTCAGCTTTTCCTAATAAATGTTTATCAGCACATTCAAATGCTGTACACTATTAACAGTTTCATTAAAAGAAAATAATACACGCCTCCTAGGGGCCCATTTATGTTTTAGTTTAGAGTGGTTTTCTCCCGCCTCCCCTTTCAACCGATTTAACTTATTCCACCATTCATCTCATTTGTTTAATAATATAAACCTTCCAAAAGTTGTCCGGAAGTATCCATTGGAAATCCCGCTAAGCAGTTGGCAAGGGATCTTATTATCGGACAGAGTTGGGCATAATTTTATTTATAAATAAAAATACGGATTTATTCGTACTTCATATATTTGTGAATACGAATGTAAATAAATTCGTATTCATAAGTAAATATAAAAATACAAATAAAATTTTATTCGCAAATTTTTTTGCGAATAAAAATAAATTCACAGAAAAAATTGTAAATAATCACAAAAAATGTGAATATTTACAAAAAATCAAGTGATTACAAAAAAAATCACATTAAAATATACGAATAAAAATTTATTCATAATATAATTTGTGAATAAAAATTTATTCACAATAAAATTCGCAAATAAATTATGAATTTATTCGTATGAAGATGATATTACGAAAGTTATTGAAGGTGATTTTTTTTTTTTAATTTTTTTTTATTTTATTTTTTTTTATGGAGGTACAGATGACAAACCCTGCAGCATGGCTGGTGGTCCCGCGGCGGACTCGGGGTAAACAAAAAATCTAGGCGCTAATAACCTAGACGTTAAACGCCTTAAAAGAAAAAAAAAATGACTTTCGTAATATCATCTTAAAACGAATAAATTCATGATTTATTTGCGAATTTTATTGTGAATAAATTTTTATTCACAAATTATAATGTGAATAAATTGGTATTCGTGTATTTAAATGTGATTTTTTTTTTTAATCACTTGATTTTTTGTAAATATTCACATTTTTTGTGATTATTTACAATTTTTTCTGTGAATTCATTTTTATTCGCAGAAAAATTTGCGAATAAAATTGTATTTGTATTTTTATATTTAGTATATGTGAATTAAAATAAATTCGTATTCACACTTATGAATACGAATTTATTTATATTCGTATTCACAAATATATGAAGTAGGAATAAATTCGTATTTTTATTTATAAATAAAATTATGCCCATCTCTGTTATCGGAGAGGGTATATATTAGGCGCCAAGTAGCGGATTACAAAAACCACCGACGATTAGGATGTGTTTTCCCTGATCTGGCGTTTCTTCGAGGGTTTACTGAGCTTCACAAATTTTTTTCGAATGGAACGATTGATGAGATGGAAACAGTTTTAGTATTGGTATTAAAAACAAATTATTATTTAATGGAGGGAGTCTGTTCCTTCATTTTTTATGCCAAAAGTGTTTTAAAGTAAATCGGCTTGTACATAGCTCTCTCTCTCTCTCTCTCTCTCTCTCCCTCTCTCTCTCTCTCTCTCTCTCTCTCTCTCTCTCTCACTCTCTCTCGTTATTTTCCTGCCTATTACGCCCCCCCCCCCCATCCTCGTTGCCTTACATGAGTGAGATTGATTTGTTATTCCGAGTATGGTTGTTGTGAGACAATGGCTTAGCTGTCTGCGAGTTCTATCTCTCATTAGGTAAGCGTCAGGTGTAGCTCTGAGCCATATGGTGTCCTGTCATTCTAACTACCTGCAAAACATTCCTATCAAAGCCTAACCTAGTCATATTATTATTGAGTATTGTCACATTTAGTCTAAAAAATGACTTAAATATATCTGGAGCTTTGAGGAGTAAGAGCGAACTATGAAATTAAGTGCTGAAACAATTGTGTGTACTTCGCGGCTAAGGTGGTGGGTTTGATTTCCAGGAGGGGTAATGGCTTTTCTTCTCTTGAAAAAATAATTTATCTTCTAGCCCTATATTCACTAAACCGTGCCAAAAATGTGTGGTCTGTGTAAGTGACCGTTAAAATTTAAATAATAATAATTCTGTTACTATATGTCTAAGATATGTTGCTTAAATATTTGTAAGAAGACTTTTAATAAAATTATGTACATGATGTAAAATTGCTAACCTTATAATTGTACAGTAGAAACTCTTATATCAAAAAAACAACTTATAACAAAAAAAACGCCTATCAAAATTATAAAATTAGCTATAATGTACAGTACATACTGTAATACAACATTATTATAATTTTGAAACTGTTGCTATATACATTTCAAACATTTACTCAACCACTTTTTTGCCCAAAATACATCCATTGAGGTTGCATTTGGATGGTGCTCGATGTATTTCAGAGCTACGTCGAAGGCGTCCTTAGCAGCAGAATGACTCACTACGTCGTCACTGATGGTTTCGTCTTCATCCGAGTCGATTTCTTCTCAACTGTTGTTGAGTACGGTGAATTATAGACGGTCGGATATCGGGAGGAGTCGGTTATGGGAAGGTCGGAGGATATGAGAGGTTCTACTGTATTTTTAGTCTAATAATAAATCGTGACCAAAAAGTTTAAAGAGCATACAAAAGGAAGAAAAAAAGAAAAATGTGAGATACGAACTAAGGAACAGATATGTTTCACTTTTATCTTATGGATTCCTTATTCAATTGGGCGCATATCTTCCCTTGTAATTTTCCAGAAAATATCTTCATACCCTTGGAAAATCTGATTCTATTCGCAAGAGTTATGTGCGTTAGAATTTATGAAAGAGGCCGATAGGAGAGACCAGGGGCCTACAAAAGGCAAGGGTTTCATCTGGAGGAAGAGAAATGTTGGAGTTGGCTGTGGTTGGGCTTTCGTTATGAGCTCACTTCCAACGGCCCTTTTCAGGGCTTTCCTCTCCCCGAGAACGCAGCACTGGTCTAAAACAGCATGCTTCCTTTTTATCATTTCAGCAAGGAAGGGTTTGAAGGGGGAAATTTTATTTTGAAAGTTTTAAGTCATCCTTTAAACAAAGTTTTAGGAAGGTACTAGGCTTTAAATGGATTTTTGACAAATTAATCTTTGCTTTCTCCCTCATGTGAAAGGTGTCATTAAAATTATTAGGATTAACGTTATAAACGATGTTATAGACACGAATGAGAATCCTCTGATGACACCGCAAAAAATATCAAAATTAGTATTAAAATTAATAGTGGCCAAATCTCTTTTTTATATGTAGGCGGAAGGACATTGAATAAAATTCTAAATTAACGTAATAGTCAATTTATTAAAATGGCTCGCCTCCGTTGCGATCAAGCATTGAATAAATATTAAAATGGCTCTACATGTTTCGCGTCATCTGATATCTCTTCAGGAGCCTAAACACTAAATACAGCCTAATAGAACGTAGGCAAACCTTCCGCTACAATGGCCACTTCTCAAAAATTCTTAAATAAAAAAATAAATGGCAATTTTAATATACTGACTATTATGTTAATTTAGAATTTTATTCAATGTCCTTCTGCCTTTATATAAGTAGTTATCAAAATTTGGTAATAATTTTTTCAAGATCAAATTAGGAATAGTTCGTTTTATTTTTTTTTTTTTTTACGGCGGATCTGCTTCTACACCATTAGCGCCGGGATATCTACAGGTTGCCACCCTTTATAAACACCCATCCTGTAGCAGGGACTGAGCCCTTCGCTAAAAAAGTCAACCTTCCACAGATGGGGCTCGAACCCACATGTCCCGCATGAGAATCCAGCGTACTAGCCACTAGACCACAGTGAGACCAAGCAAACGGTTTCAGCCCAAAGCCGGACAAATAATTAAATACCATCACTAAAACTACGGTAAGAACTCTTGAAGGTGATGTGAGCAGTTTTTATTTTTAAGGATAGAATTGTGAGAAACAGTTCAGCTACCTTTATTTACTAAAACAAATTAATAAATGTTTAGTTAATTTGGAGCATCACTGCATGTATGATTGGCCTCTTGATAAGTTAAATGTACTCTTAATTCACAAAAATTAAAAATAAACAAAACAAGAAAGATTATTAAAAAGAGGTAAATACAAAAATAATGAATGCATAATTGAGGAATATCACGTACTCATCGTTGGAGGCGATTTCAATTACAAATTCATTCAATGGGGTCATTTTTGATTATTTATTTTCTGCTAACCCAACAAAATTCGTTTATTTTTTGCATGTTTCCACACTCTCTACTGTCACGACAAGGTCGGACGGAGTTCCCCCTACCAAAACACATTTCGGGACGAAAGCTGACGAAAATACCGTTCCCTATAACTTAGCGATCTAGCATTCACAAAAGCAAACTTTAAAATATTAAGTACAGAAAGAAGAATATATAAATAAATGTGTCTAAATCAAAAGATTTGGTTCCTCATTCAATAGAAGGAAGCACTAGTTTTTGAGTTTAAGCAAACTTAATCGTGTCGGGAAAGGTTTTGCATTTGTGGATAACACTGTTCTGCAAAAAAAAACTTTTCTCCCCTCCCTTGAACAATTTTGCCTGTTTCTCATGTTTTCAGGTGTGCTGAGTCCGAATCTGAACTCAGAAAAATTCTATCACCCTCTGATTTTGAGAGAAAAGAGGAGAAACTTGGAAAAAATGAAAAATTGTATTTGAAAATTATTGTCTTTATTATAACAGTTTTTTTTTTTCTTTTTCAACGGTAAAATATAATTAATTGAATCCTGCATGCTATCAGGTATAATACTAGATATGACACAACTCAAAAAATATACACACATCGTCGAATGAGTATTTTTTTTTCTTTTGTACTCTTCCTCCTCTGTCTCCCGCTGCAGTGTCCAGCAGTAATCCGCCAGCATCTTCTCATTCCATTTGCCAGTATATCTTTTTTCCATTCTGGATATGTCTTGGTGGAATCGTTCTCCATGTTCGTCCGAAACTGCACCCAAATTTGGGGCGAAAAAGTCTAGGTGACTATGCAGGAAATGTATTTTTAAGGACATATTGCATCCCAATGTTTTATATGAAGTAAGCAGTTCTTGGACTATTTTTGGGTAGTCTCTAGATTTTTCGTTTCCCAAAAACTTAGCACATACCTCTCGAAAAGCAATCCAAGCCTTTTTCGCAGTAGTATTTAACTTTGCTTCAAAAGTGAGGTCCTTGAGTAGATGTCGAATTTGGGGTCCAACGATCAAAAACTGAAAAAACACTTTTAACCATATTTCTTCAACCACTTGTAATATTCCCATCACATTTTTTTCGTTCAAATATACTTCATTGCGCTCAAAATCATCGGGCTTTTGAATTTTTTTCACTATGTTTTGATGCCAAAAAAAATTCGTCAAATTTACAAAAAACTCCCTTTTTTTGGATAAAAAACTAGAATGTCTCAAGAAACTGTGCGTTTTAGACAGAATCTGACTTCAAATTCGTGTTCAGCACATTTGAAAACAGTAAGAAAGCATGTTTTGGTTTGAAGGAGGATTTTCGTGCAGAACAGTGTAATCAGAAACATATGTATAACTTTTTATGTATTTTGTGGCCCTTTTAGATCCATCAATACTGACGATGAATATATCATCAGTCTGATGAATGATATTTCACTGTTGATGAGCACATATAGAAAACTATTTTGGCCTATCTGTTTTGGTAGCTTAAAATTTACGGATTGTCCATACCAATTATTGGTTAGCTTTTGGAAAAAGAAATTGTGTTTACAAGGCATGTCAAAAACGGTTGGGATATCGTGGTATTTTTTTTACACCATTGTAAAACGTTGTGAATGATTTTTAACCGTAGAAAATTGTTCCTAATTATTCGAAACTGTTGTAACCAGATATGGTGTCTATAAAGCATAGAAAAACTGAAAGGTGACAGTTTCACTTTCCTTACTTGTCTAGCACACCGCCCCAAAATATCTGATATTATTTCTTGAACTTCTCAAATGAGTAAGGAGCTGTTATGATAATCTCTATTTTGTTCAAAACGGAGGAATCTGATGACTTGTTGCACTTTTATCGTTCCTATCCAATGCTATGCTGAAGTAGGTCAGGCTTCCTTCCTGTCTAGTTCGTTCACCTTGTTACCGGTAGTATATTCATTTTACTTCCCTTGTCAGTGTCCTGCAAAATTGCAAAATTGGACTCATTGGCGGCACTAGACAAACATTTCTGGGGGGGGGGGGGCTAATTTAGTATGGGCTTACCGCCGCTTGGGGTTACAGAATCAAATTTTTATAACCAGGCACCTGGAAAACGTTAAGGAAGTATCTGATAAACTAAGAATATACATTAACTAGAAATTATTACTAATAATTTGCCGAAACAATTTTGTTTTTTAACTTAACCGAAAATATTGTGAATTTTCCTTCTGGGGGGCTAAGGCCACCAAGCCCACCCCTTTAGCCGCCACTGATTGGATTATAATAAGTAAATGTTGCCCTTTTGGACTTGAAAAAGTAAATGCATATTCTGAACAATTTGCCAAAAGTAACCGATTTTAGAGTGGAACACGCTTTGAGCACTTTCCTCTGAAGGAAAGTATTAGCACTTTCATCCGAAGGAAAGTAGCTATTGAGGTTGTACTCATGACGGAATTTTTGAAAAATGTCTTCAAATCTTAATCGATCCTACCTAGTAGACACCGAAAATGACCCCCGTTAAAATTTATATATATATATATATATATATATATATATATATATGTGTGTGTGTGTGTGTGTGTGTGTGTGTGTGTGTGTGTCTGTTAACACGGTAGCGGCCAGATTTTTTGTTTTTTCGTCACGAAA
The DNA here is from genome assembly GCA_946811695.1 of Gonocerus acuteangulatus. NCBI lineage: Eukaryota > Metazoa > Arthropoda > Insecta > Hemiptera > Coreidae > Gonocerus > Gonocerus acuteangulatus. The sequence goes on from OX328125.1 coordinate 16,502,462, forward strand.
CTTGGTATATAGCATTGAATTAGCAAACGATTGAACGAGTTCGTTAACCACCAAAGTCGATCCACCGGAAGGGGGGGTTCACCCCGAACCCAAAACACTAATTTGACCATGTAAGCCGTAATATTTGTTATATTTCAACGAAACTTGGTATTCGTAGTGGTAATATAGAGAGAAAAGTGAGATATAAAAATTAACTAAATCGGTTCATTAGGAGGGGGGGGGGGGTTTGCTCCGGACCCACAATACCAATTCACCATTACCAGCCGTGATTTTTGGTATATTTCGACGAAACTCGGTATTCGTAGTGGTAATCCACAGGTAAATATGTGTTGTAAAAATAAACTAAATCGGTTCATTAGGAGGGGGGGGGGTTACTCCAGACCCAAATTCCTAATATACTCATACCGGTCGTAATTTCTGGTGTATTGTAACAAAACGCGGTATACGTCGTGGGTAACTCATGAGAAAGAAGTGTTGTAAAAATGAGCTGAATCGGTCAATCGGAAAGCGGGGGTTTACTTTGTAATATATATCAATAGAAGAGCCCGCCAGACGTAGGTTCACAAAGCCGCCGCAAGGAGCGCTTTCTACCACTAGAGGGACTGTAACCTGTTCCTGCGTTAGATTAAAATACGATAATATGAGGTTTTTTGTATTTATTACGTAGTGTAGTAGGTACCATGTGTAAACATAACTCTGGAAGCAAATTAATAATTGATCAGTTACTCATTACAAATTTAAAAGAGAACTATTCATGCTTTTATTTTATTTATGTAGGATATTTTAAGCAAATTGTTCTGGAAAGCAGTCTACACTACCAAAATTCTGAGGAAAGTGCTTAGTTATGCAGCTCCTGCGTGACGGACTTAGAATGGAACACGCTTTTATTATTGAGCTTAAACTAAAAAAACGTTTAACTTATAAACGTTACAAAAATCTGTTACATCGTTCTTAAGGGCCAGAGAGTCTTGCCTATTACATTAGGCTGCGCTCCAGCGTCCCTAAATTTGTGGCCTACACACCGAAAGTCCGACTCGCAGGAACTGCGTCATCTTAGCGCGTATCCGTTCATATCCCTAGTTCCATTAGTAAAGGAATAAAAGCATTTATTGATACGTTTTGATCTTTCTTCAAATATACAATGAAATCTCAAAGAGAAGTAATATATGATTTAAAGCGACACAACAGGAACCTGATTTTATCCTATTTGGAAATTATCGAACCCTTTTCAACTTTCGCTCTTGGAAACACTATATGGTCCAGTCACCTAAGACATTGAGATCGCAAAAAAACGCGTAACGCTGATTTTTCGGGGTGTTGTTCGGGACCACCCCAGTAAAGTGTACCCAATTTGTCGGCTTCGAAAGACCTGTGCTAACTGCGCATAAGTCGAAAAACATTGAAATTTTTCGACATTTTTTAGTATTCTTTGCTTTTCAAAAGTAGATAAAATTTAAAAACTTGTGGCGCTAAAACAAACTCTTTAGGTGTAATGACATCCGAGATACAGCTCTTCTAAGTTTGGTTACTTTTCCCAAAAAGTGCAAAATTTAACTATCATGCGTGTTTGGAGGGACTTGCAGGCCGGAATAATCTTCTTACAAAATACTCCTGAGAATAAAACTTATAGTAAATTTTATTATCTTCAATTGGAGCGCAATTCGAAGTCTATAGGCCCAGTGGGTGTCTAATTATCCACCCACCAGACAACGTACTTGTTGGGACTGGCAAATAGCACGAACCATTACAGCCCGTTTCAAACATTTTAGCAAAAATATGCTTTATCGATGACTAAACTGAAAAAAAGCGTCCTCTGGCGTTCACGCATCCGTGGGGACCGTGTACGACACCACTGGCGTTCGCGCAGGCGCGGTAGCCATGTACGAACATAAATATGTTTTAGAGATGACTAAACTGAAACAAAAAAAAAAAATTACCAAAAAGTGTCTGCAGGCGTTCGCGCATTCGCGGTAGCGATGTACGAAAAAGAAGACTGTGTGTTGTAGAGTACATTAGGTAGGTTTGTCGGGTGGACCTAAAACATATTTATGTTCCTGAATTGGAGCAGAAGGCTCTAAACAAAATTTTTTTTTTCCAAGTTTTATAACTTTTACACCGTATGTAAAATTTTCCTACATAACTTATAAAATTCTGTTAAATTAAACTTCTCTCGCCGTGTTTTCATTAATATTATTTCTTCTATTTGTAATAAGAAACAATAAGGTAGTTAAATAAATTTAATTCCAGTTTTAATGTTGTTCCTGCTGTGCATCGTAAAGTATTAAAGAGCAGGCTAGGTTATGAACGACTAGTTCGTGCCTTGGTAATAATAAGGTCGTTAGGCGTCGGTTGGTTGCAGCTAGACCACATATGGAGCCGGCTCTGAGCTGTAGTTGCGGCTATTATGCATTATCTTCAAATTGTATTATTCCATGACAATATAGTAATGGTTCAGTTTTGATAATAAATCAAAGATTAAGTCGTTTATGACTTCTTATAAATATCGCTGTGAAATTCTAATACGATTTCACAAGGGTTTTCTAAAAATGTTAAACACCTATTGGTTGTTTACCTAGGCAAGAAATAACTGCTATACTCTTTGTTTTAATCGGAGAGCTGGTAACGCACGTTTCATGAAGCGTTTTATGCACCTTGAAATTTTGCTGTAGTGCATCTCTTGGGTAGATAAGAAGGTATGTGTTGGCTAGACTTACCGTGGAACACCAGGTACTGCGCATGGGTGAAAGGTGCAAAAAAATATTGCCCAAAAATATTGTTTTATTCAGAAGCCAACTATCTTTGATGTAAAATTAAGGAAATTTTATAATGAATAATAAATAAGGCAGACCCTTTTAAGGGAAGTAACATGGAAAAAAAGTATTTTTTTCTAATATTAAATTAAGTGTTTAGCACCGCTGCGATTTAAACCCGTACAACTGTACTATGATGGACATCAATACAGGAAGGTAGATTTAGTCAGGGTTCGGTCGAGGTATCTTAATAAAACTACATTTTTTATAGGAAAATGTGTTTTATTTGGTGCCGTTTCGGCTTGAAATTCAAGCCTTCATCAGGGCTGTGAGTGTCCGCTGACGGTCGCGTATGCGCGGTGGCCTTGTACGAAAAAGAATGTACTGTATATCATACAGTACATTACGTAGGTTTGTCGGGTGGTCCTAAAGCGTATTTATTTTCCTGAATTTGTTTATTTGTTAATTGGCAGGATGTTTTTAATAAATTGAATCTGTTGTAATAGGTAGAGGAGATAACTTCGTTGGGGTATTTTTGCGAAGACCACATCCAGTTACTTTTGAAGTAGCAGTAGTGATTGCATCAGTGATTCAGCGCATGCGCATAACTCTTTTGCCTTCCTATTGAAGGATTCTGATGACCAATAGCATTGGTTCTTGCTGGGAGTAAAGTAACCGTCAACAAAGAATTAGCATTTGTTTATGAAAAAGCTCTGCTAATGTTAGTGAGAAAAAATGAGTCTTTTACAATTAGTTCGCGATGTTCCTGACAAAAAAAAAGGGATTGGTTTCTTACTCGGAAAAATTTTAGTTTAGAAAAAATTATAACGAGTTGGATAGACTAGAGTCGCTAAAATTAATATAATTCTAATAATTGCGAGTTGGATTGACTAGAGTTTTGATATATTCTTGAGCGAGCGGAGCGTAGCGTAGCGAGCGGAAACGCTTAGCATGTAATGCTTAATAAATGTAAAATATCCAAAAAAGAGAGAGAGAGAGAAAAGGAATAAAATATGTTTGTTTACAAATATCGTTGTTTGCTATCCTTCATAACCTGCAAAACAGTTAACTCTAATGCTTAATAACTTTTTTCATGGTTGAGAAAATTGATTTTGATCATATTAACCTTTTTATTAATAAATATTGCTTGCCATTATCTAATATGAGTTATAACAGTAGATAACGAGTCAAGTAGCAGTAGATAACCAGCAAAGAACCTGTAAGCGAATCAGTAAGCTTATCAGCGAGTACGAGTAACTGTTATAAATCACTACTGCTACTTCAAAAGTAACTGGATGTGGTCTTCGCAAAAAGACCCACTTCGTTGTCAATTTTGTCATTAACTGGATTATTTAATAGATACATAGATTAATATAGATTAAGAGAGGTTAAATATAGATTATGGTGTAGATTGAGAGGACTAGGTTGTACTCAGTAGAGAGGATAGAGAGCTCCAACAGGTAACAAATTTCGAATAATTATCCCAACTGTTTTTGGCGACATATAAATAGCCCCCCCCCCAAAAAAAAATGACCAAGTGATATCTACCAGGCGAATCACACTTTCCCAACTTATTCGTACTTGATGGGTAGAAGCGACAAACACATTTGTGCATTGCAAACTGAACTCTATAAGGTTCGTATACCACATGACATTATTTGGCATAAAGACAATAATAGCACTTCTCCACTAAAGCGTGGTGGAGTACTTGTCACTTGCCACTAAACCAGGGAAAAACACTAATCACTAATACTAAACTATCGTCAACTATAAGCAGGGCCGCCACATCTCAGAGCCGGGCCCAGGACCAGATCACGGGCTCCCACTTCTCAGAGCCAGAATGAAAATTCTAGTACTTTGCTATAGGACTTTGGGCATTTTAAAATTATTTTCATCTTGAGTTTTGAGCAAAATGAGAATAAAAGCCGACAATCGGTGCTGCAAAGGTCACTTTCGGTACTTTTTTTCCAATTAGCGAGGATCGACCCGTGCCCCCACGGTGCCCGGGCCCGGGACAACTGGTCCCGGTTGTCCCCCCCATGTTGTGGCCCTGACTATACGTAATGGGTGAAACGTCGGATCCTCTAGGAATGCTAATCCCTTAACACTAACGCCCAATTTATAATTAAGTGGGGTCAAATTAAATTGTATTTTAATATGTACACAGGTAATGGCTAAAGCTCTCTGCAGTTAAAAACAGCTGTTACAATTTACAATGGGATTCTAAACGAGAGAATTTTTAATAAAACTCGCTCCAACGAGGTAGGAATGAGAATGAGCCGCTTTCTCTTTTCTATTATTGCCTCCTCACCATATGTTGCTGCCTTTTATTAAATTGAAATAACAACTTAGGATTTTAAGGAGAGGCCTTAAAAAGCACTTGGTGAGAGGGTTATTCCGCTTCGTTAGAGCAGTGTTGAAGAGGTAAAGGAAAGGAGCTGAAAGAGGAAACAGATGGTGCCCGCAGCTAGAGAAACTTCTCAAAGGCTCTTCCTTTTCAGACAACAAGGTGTTTCTACAAATATAGAAGGCACAGGTTAGCTAGAAATGGATGGAAATACTACATTCAGTAATGAACCTTCAAATAATATATTATAGCCTCTTCATATTGACGGATTAGGCAGCGCCTACATTGGACCCGTATTTCGCCCGATCCGATCCAATTCGATTTCGTTTGAGCCACAACGACCGACACCGGCCGACATGAGTGCCTACACCCACGTTAGGCCGATTTAGTCACAGCTAATGTGATGTGAAAATGAGTGATTAAGTTAAGAAATACCTCCTAATAAGCATAGAAACCTTCGATTAGGTTGAATGTTTGAGGTATGAAGGAGGATTTGAGAGGCCTATCAATTTTCTGGAAGTATATCAGTCCCCAAAAAATAAATCTTAATGTAACAGTTAATTTTTAACTGTTACACTATGATAAGAGAAGCCTTAGTATTCATATTTTCAAATTATTTATAAGAAAGGTAGCTAGTGCTAGTATAGTAGGTAGTTATAAACATTGGACGGTTATAGACATTGGATGGTTATAAACATCTTTCTACGTAATTTAAGGAACAAGCGAAACAAAAAACAAAAATTCGAATAGACAAAGTTGATCTAAAGTTATTAGTAGAGCCCGGAAGATAGGCATTTATTTTTGGTTAAAATAGGCAGACAAAAAGGCATTTAAAATACTGAAAATAGGCAGCATTTTAATTAAAATAGGCATTTATTAGGAGTGAAGGCAAAGAGGAACCTTACTCATTATTAATGAAAATATGTATTTTAAATACTCATTCATTTCTTTATTATCAATTTATCACAGAATTAGTATTCTTACTCTTACTTTCCCTTCTTACAAGCAACAACAAGATGCTTTTTCAAAGTATCAACTCCCATAGACCTTCTAAGAAAAAATGTTTTTCATTATGGAAAAACTTCCTCTGCATTATCTTATCATTTCTAAATCCAGAATACCAGGTAACTACACCATTGTCACAGCAAAAGGGGTGTGAGGAAGGAGACGTACTTCTCTCAACCTCTCTCTTTCCTGCTATTCATTATGCCTGTGCATTCCTTCTACCAAGGAAGGCTCTGTTATTTACAGAGGGTCAATCCACGGGTTGGGAAAATAAGCTTTCGAATTGATATTTGTGACGGCAAAATGTAATTTAATTTGTGAAACCTTTTTAGTTTTCGACGAACTGAAATTCGAAATTCGTTATTTGCTTTTTAAAATGTTTAAATCGCAGAAAAAAATTGCACAACGGGCAAAAAAGGCAAAAAAAAGGCTCTAAATCTTAAAATAGCCAAAATAGGCAAAAAAGGCAAAATAAAAATTGTCTCTACACTTCCTAAATGCACGGAAACATATTTGTTTCTATCTGATTCTTCAATATATCCATTCAGATAAAAAAGGCATTTTGCCTACCTTCCGGGCTCTAGTTATTAGCTTCCATTTTTTAGAAAAAGTGCATTGAAATCGGTTAAGAAGGAGGCTGTAGATCTTTTTGAAACACAATATGTCGTTTGGCGGCATTTTGCGTCGTCGATCTAGAAACAAACAAGTTTGAACGGCCGATAATCGGATCGGATTGTGTCGGATCGAGACAAATGTAGGCACCTCCATTGAGAGGCACGTGTATGTTTTTCTTTGGTCAGTCGGTGGCTATCGGACCGGATCGGGACCCATGTCCTTAAAGAGGGAAATATTCCGGACGGTTCTGTTATTCACTAACTCCCATTTCACACATAAAAAATGATTGTTTCGTTCAAGACCAGGGAAGGCTTTGAAAGATCATGCAAGGTAGATAGTGTTTATTTTATTTATTTAAATTTTAACGCCCATTTATTATTGACAAGGAATTTTAGGTCGGATTATCTACAGGAAAATAGATAGCTAAGGCTGAAATCATTTTAAACCTCTTAGTGATAAGGTTATAAAACAGAGAATTTTTACCACGCCCTTTTCCCTCAACTACACTATTTATTCGAACAAGCAACTTCTTTGTTTGAAGTGTTTTCAGCCTTAGCTTTGGCTAAGTATTGATAAACATTAAACATTATCTCCCTTGCCTCACCTCAACGAGACATGATAAAATTCGAGTTTCACGTAGCGTGTTGGTCATTGAAATGTGTATTTGCAATTGGCGGAACCGTAGGGAATTTCGCGCTTGTGCAGTCGAACTTTTCAATCTAACTGACTGGGCTATAGTTTGTCGATACAATAAAATACAAAAAGGGCTTCGAGCTGTACTATCCCTTGATCACTGCGACCCCTTGGGATCTATTGTGACTAACACCTCTTGTTTATCCCCTTTTATGCAGCTCACCACATAAAGCTTGAGGTTCTTTGGAGTAGCCTCAGCTATTTCCTCGAGCTTTACAATTGCCCTCCCTAATTGCACTAGCCTGTTGTAGGCTAACGCCTCACATTCACAGAGTACATGCTGTGAGGTTTCCTCTTCCTCGAGGCACCAGCGACATGTAAGGTACTCTGTTAGTACCATCGTGCAAAGGTGAGTGTGTGTGTGTGTGTGTGTGAGAGAGAGAGAGAGATTTTATCGGTTTCTAAGAGGCCTGCCAGATTTGAAGTCATTTTTGGAAAGTGCTTATAAATACAATCCTTGAATGATAAGAAAGCTGTTACCCAATTTGGCCAGCTATCAGTTGGTCACGATTGTTCATTCATATTATTATTAAATTGAGAAGGTCAAACTCAAGGCACTATGAGAACCTCGTGACCTTCAGGTCTGTATAAACCTTGGTTGACCCCATGATCTTAAGGACCACGTCTTGAGGGTTTCTCTTGGCGATTTCTATTTAAATCGCTATTGGTTCTCCGAAATAAAACAGGCTGTGCGTTTTAGGGACGTCAAGAGTGGCCCTTTTTGTCATAGTTTGTTTTCTTAGCTTCTAGGTAAAGAATGAAAAAAAAAAAAATAATAAAAATTGATGATGTGTAGTAAACTGTAACTTCTAGATTATTATCCAGTTCATGAGATATATCTCTCGAAGAATGAGGGCTTAGGAAACACTTCCTTTATAGGAGCAGGTCTGCAATAAAAGCTGGAATGTTACTTTAAAAGGTAGTTAGCACGCCTTCTATAAATTCTGCTTACTTTATATTAGATGAAACGCCGCCTGAAAAGACCGTTGGGGTATTAATTCGCTTGCTCTGGGGTGTGGCTTTGCCGGAAAGGAACTCCACAAAAGGGAGGAAACAGCTGTTTCTCTCAGGCCTCGTACCTTGTAAGTAACAGCCTTGAATTCTACTAAACAGCTGGTCGTCTAAAGTCTCTAGAATAGGAATTCCTGTAATGAATAACACAATTAACCCATAAATTGCACTGTCTAATTTTATTAAATAGAATAGAATAAAAAATAGAAATTTAATGAAACAAGACCCTCAAATCATTATGTATTTATTATGTTTACAATAATTGTAATTATTTCAAATATGTTCTTCTGTAATCTTGCAATCTTGATTTCTAAGTGTCCCCAACCCTCAATCAGAGCAAAAAGTGTGTGTACCTAGGGCGGGAAGGATGGGATATCACCATAATCGTGTTAAATTTAAGAATGTGTTCTGAATTGCTATTACATGCTAAAGCACATTTATTGGTTTTGGCTTAGAAATGAGAAAAAAATGGACTCAAATAATTATTTTTCTAAATCAGCGAGAGGGCCGAGGTTAGCTCAGTGGTGGAGCACTGGACTCCTATGCTGGAGGACCTGAGTTAAAATCCCGAGCAAGCACTTAATATTTTTTCTTCAAGTGTCTTCATGGGTTGAATTCGGCCGCCCTGACCGCCCCTTGGCCAACTCATACTTTAATTAATTTATTAATGGGTACCTTGATGCTAATGACTCTAGCAGTAGAAGCAGCAAGGGGAAAATCAGGCGGCCGGAGCATAGTACTGGCCATAGTATCTCCCTAGTGTGCCGTCAGGCATGAATGGCCTGTTACGGGCCATACTAATTTTTTTTTTTTTTTTTTTTTTTTTTTTTTTTTTCTAAATCAGCGAGGTACCATTTTAAAGCTTATTAAATAAAGCAACTTTTGAGGCGGAGACAAACCAAGTCTACAAATAGCTGATTAAGAAAATATTGAATAAGTTAAGACAACACTAATAACAATAGTTCACATTTATATGGCTCTTAGTATAGCTCTTAATTTAGATGGGAGTTCAATACTTCAAAAATGGGAGTTTATAATTTGAAATTTAATATAGATTATTTAAATGTGGTCGTTATTTACAATACATTAACCAAAAATCCTGAAAACACAGTTTTTCATCAAAAATACCAATAGTTTTGAAAATAGACAAAAGTTTGAATAGCTCTGCCACTGGTTGAGATAGGACGCTGATTTTTGCGTCCCTGAACTACAAATAAGATGCAGAATAAACCCCTAAAGTTATGCCATCTCAATGCGGGACTCCCTGTATACGTATCCATATATATTTTTTTTTTTTTTTTTTGACATATACCTTACTTATTTTTAGACCAATTTATGATTACGAAATCACATAAGTAGGTACACAACCCTCAAAGCGCGTTTTCTTTCAAAAGAAGGTAGTGAAACTATTTAAACGAGGTGTACAGTTTGCTGGCCAGGTGAATATAACTACCCTCATTTTTAGCGCGGTTCCTCCCTCCCCCATAGGGAGGAACCCCGCTTATAAGGTTGATACAATGAAACAATCCGGAAGTGCCGACTAGAAAATTTCGCGTTTCAGAACCCCTAGAGACCGAAAATAACGGTGGTTCAAATTTGTATATGTATATATATATATATATATATATATATATATATATATATATATATATATATATATATATATATATAAATAAATATATACATATATATATATATACACATATATATATATATATATGTATATATATATATATATACATATACATACATATATATATATATATATATATATATATATATATATATATATATATATATATATTTGTCTGTTCGGTCTGTAGCTCCTAGACGAATGGTCCGATTTTGATGAAATTTGGTACAAGAATCTTTCGTCAAATTTGAAAGGTCAAGTTCGTTAACCAGCAAAATTCGCCTACTGGAAGATGGCGTTTGGGGCGAAATTCGCGCAAAAAAAATCGTAACGCTTACGTTTTTGAGTTCATAAGCTTGTAATTACTCGTTTTATATGCTTCCTGGGCTAGGAAAACGAATGAAACCATTTCCAAGGCGATAGCTTTAACCGTTTTCGAGAAAATTGGAAAAATAGTTTTTGAATACCGTTTTTGGTTTGGGTACTTAGAATCATGGGATTCAGTTGAAACATTTTCTGCATGTTCTACTTTCATCAAAACTAATATGTTGAAATTTTTGTTACGTTTAGAGTAAAGGAAGGATTAGAATAAAATATTTTATTAACAGACAAAAAAAGTTTTGGTAACTTTGTATACTTTGGTTAGTATCTCGAAAACCGTTGACAATCTTGTGAAGCGGAAGATTACCATTGGAAAGCTTACTAAATGCTCTACAAAAAAGGTTCTGAAGAAAGTTTTAATCAGGCGATGTCAATCGGAGAAATAAGTGCTTAAAACTTTAAATTAATTGATTTCGTTTATTCGAATGGTTCTTTTTGTCTGTTTTATTCCTTGTTATTTTTTAATTGCTTATAGTTGGATAATGTATTTGAAAATAAAACAGGTTAAGAAAAATAAGAAAAACAATTTAATGTTAGAAATATAGATTTCCAGGATTCCAAGACCTTGTCACTAGCGGGTCCGTTTCTAGTGTTAGCAGACCCTTCCAGGTAAGATTGTAAATCATGACCTTTCAAGATTTTACTACACACAGGAATGGCGTTAGTGACCTTAAGGGTTCACACGCCATTATAATAATTAATTTAAAAAAAAAAGACTGGTGGAACCAAAATAATAACTGCTTCTATTTTAATCTTTCCAAATTAGACTAGGGATATGAACGGAACCGCGCTAAGATGATGTAGTTCCTGCGAGACGGACTTTTATATTATGAATGCGTTTACTCATAGAAAAAAAAATAATTCTAAGACATGTAGGGAGAAAATTAAAGTAGCCCATCCTGGTCATTCATAAAGGTTGAATGGGTTTATTTTAGAACTTATTAGTATTCAAAGCCACACGCTACCTGAACCCTGAATGTTTAGCTCGTCCTCAGCTATTCAGGAAATATTTAATTCATTTGGTTGTTTCTGGCGCCTTTCTTGGATAATAAACAACATTTCATTATGCTACAAATTTTATTTTTTGACATCTGCTTAAGAGTTGTATTCACTATTCTACTTCTTATAATAAAAACTAAATTCTTATCTTGGTTTTCCAGTTCGCTAGCACCCCAGATTTTTAATAAATATGAATCCAAGAAGTTGAATCTAGTCTGAGGTTTATATGATAAATATTCCGACTGTCAGATTGACTGATCTTTATTGATAATTTATAATCTGTGCAGTTATGTACAATAAGTAAATATGGTCAAACTATACATGCAACACAGTGAATAAGATGAGGGGAGAAGGCAGACATTACTGCCACTCCCAATGAAAGTTCTGGTATTTCTTATTTTAATTAAAACTTGGTCTCTTTGTTAAATTATATACAGTAGAACGTGGATAATTCGAACCCCTAGGGACCGGTAGAAAAGTTCGAATTATCCAAAATTCGAATTACAAAAGTTTTTGAAAGTAAAGGGGTAAAAAATCGAATTCATATTTTTACATTTTTTAATTTAAAAAAAATACATACATTTCATTTAAACAAAAACAAACATTTCATAAATTGATGATTACGTACATAAGTAATAAATAATTTATCCGAAAAGTAAAAATAAAATTCTATTGTTTTGAAAAAAGTCATTTTCATGGGCAAGATTTTTTTCTTTATTTTTCAGGCAAGTTGATAAAGTGTTAGGAGGAATTCCAAAGTCCTTGGCAATTTCAGATTTTTTCTTTATTCCTTTTTCAGCTTCTTTGATCGCAGCTATTTTCTCCAACAACGTTTTAAGTCTCCAACGTTAGAAGTTTCATAACTTCTAGTCTTCGACATCTTAAATCAACAACTCACTGAACTGCACTGTACACCAGCAATTCAAGGCACAAAAAATACGACAGATCTAGACCCTGACTGACTTATAACTGAATAAGAAATAAAGATGGGAGGGATGGTGGGAGGGAATTCTAGGATAAAACGACAGGATGTAACTACAACCCCTGGAAGGGAGGAAGCGCGACCCACCACTTTGCAGAACTCCTAGAGTCCAAGAACTAGACTATGAGACCGCCGCGCTTCTTGTCCCGGAACCCCTACATCCGTATCTTAGTATCCGCCTTACCCGATGGGAGAATATTTTCGCAAGATTTAAGATCGAACACTTCCCATTGGAGATAATGACTCGTAAAAAATTATCCAAAATTTTATTCGAATTAACCACGATTTTTTTACATTGTTTATGCCCTAAATTCTAGGGACCGAGAGAAATTTTCGAATTATCGAAGTTCGAATTGTCCATGTTCCACTGTATATTATTTACAATATTTACATTATTTTATAAGACGGGCTAATTAACCAGTAGTAAATTGTCTCGTGGCCAATGGCGGCGAAGGCGTCGAGGAGGATTATCTGGGATGACGTTGGAAGAGAGGGATCTGCCAAGAGGATTGGGATGGGCTGGGAGTTCCTGCCGACTGTCAGAAGCACAGTTTAAAAAAAATAATTTGGCTGTTATACCAACAAAATTAGATATTTACTTAAAAAAAAACAACTCAGTGTTAGTCTGGAAACGCTTTTATTTATTCCAATAGGCGTCAAATATAAATAACATGTTGTTGAGAGGAGATCGTTGACCGTAGATGATGCAAGGTAGGGATTGTCGGGGTTCGGTCACTGCTACTTAATAAAACTACATTTTATCATAAAAATGGTTTTATAGTGCCGACGTTTCGGCTTGAACTTCAAGCCTTCATCAGGGCTGTAAAAAACAAGTAGGACGGATGTAATACTGAAACATACATATATATATATATATATGCCTACATACACAAAGACACATACATATATATATACATATATACATACATATTTTTATGGAAAAAGACAAAACATAAAATACTAGAACATAATATATAGAAGAACAATGTGCTCTAGAAGTGTTTGGATTATTAGGAAAACAGATATAAGAATAACAGATGACATATTAGATAAGATATAAGAATAACAATATGGGCTTACCGATGGGAAGATAGAGAACTATTCCTCACAAATGCGGGATCATTTCTGACAGTTAATACAGGGAAACATAGGAAGAAAGGAGTTGGTGAGGGGGGGGGGGGGGTTCTGGACCACCCAATGGACAGAGAACATAGAAGATGAAAGAAAGAGCGGCGAAGTACAGTAAGGGGTCATAAAGTCATAAAATGTTGTGTTAATGGAAAGGGAGGCAGGTATAAAGGGCTATATTGCAGGCGGTATAGGGGATTAGGATGGAGTTTTTAATAAATGGAAGATGTTGGAGTAGGTAGAGGAGATGACTTCTTTGTCAATTTTGTCATTAACTGGGTTATTTTCTAGGTGGATAAAAATTGATTCGGAAAGGAGGCGTTTGTCTTCGTTGGATTCAGTGGAAAGGATGGAGTATTGGTCAAAACCAAAGTCATGTCCGTCTATTCTTATATCTTATTCTTATATATGTTCTTATATCTGTTTTCCTAATAATCCAAACACTTCTAGAGCACATTGTTCTTCTATATATTATGTTCTAGTATTTTATGTTTTGTCTTTTTCCATAAAAATATGTATGTATATATATATGTATGTGTCTTTGTGTATGTAGGCATATATATATATATATATATATATATATATATATATATATATATATATATTTCAGTATTACATCCGTCCTACTTGTTTTTTACAGCCCTGATGAAGGCTTGAAGTTCAAGCCGAAACGTCGGCACAATAAAACCATTTTTATGATAAAATGTAGTTTTATTAAGTAGCAGTGACCGAACCCCGACAATCCCTACCTTGTATAAATAACATGATGTTTGCTCCAATTTTTGAGTTGAGCATATCTCGGGTTTTCTAAAATTCCTCTGAAACAAAGCATTTAATCGAAAGGTATTATTATTAACATTAAATTCTGTGTCGATTGAATACCAACCCGATTCGATTCAACCGTGTGGTTTTGAGAAAAAGTTAAGAAATGGTCACCACGTTTTTTCCACCATTGGGTAAATTAAGATTTTGACACTATAACACTTGAGATATCTGTAAAATGGTCTACTCCAACGGAATACAGTTATGGAGTTAACATTTAAAAGTTTAAATTTGTTTGAGAATAAGTCAAAATTATGAAAAAAAAACCTGACCAATTAAGTGGATATTAGGTATGTTTTCTATTTTTTGGCACTTAGAATAAGATTTTTTTACTTTACTTTTGACCTGAGTTCAAAATTCAACGAACGTTATTATTTTTTCCACCATTACATCAGCATTACAGTGTCATTGCAAAAAAAATAATAATAAAAAAAAAATAACAAACCTTGGATGCATATTTTTGGGTCTTCTTGAAATAATAATGAAGCTCTATAAAATGTAAATTATATCATTTTGCGTTAGAAATTTCCGTTCCGCTAATGTCCGAAGTGTTCTGGCATCGAAATCTGAATTTAGACAATATTGGAAAAAAAAATAGGGTTTATTCAGTAACCTTCCTTCAAAACCACCCCGGTCGGTACTCAATCGAAGCAGAATATAACAATCTAAATGTTTGGTAGCAATAAACTTTTCGATTAAATGCTTTGTTTAAGAGGAAGTTTAGAAAAACCGTGAAAAGTCCGAAAATGTCGAGGTTGCTCTCACATTAAGACTGTAGCTGACCTCAGAAATTGAGGAAAGGTCATATTTCTTCCACCGACCGACTTCCACCGATTTTGTTTTCAGCAATACTCATTTCATAGCTAATTTGACTACATGCCGAAAACTTTTTTTTCTGTGTAATAGTAACGACAAAGTATATTTATCACTGCTGAAAGTTACTTCAAAGCGGGAGTTGGTTTCTACCACTCTCCATCTTTTTGAATTATTAGCTTGGCTCAGCATTAAAAAGCAATTCATTAAGGAAAGCTAATTGAAAAACTTTCCAAAAGTGAAGAAGTATTCGCCGTTTTGCGTAACTCATTGGTACCGTGTCCATTTTAATTATATCTTGATATCTCGATTTTTCTCTGATATGTTTTACTGGAAATGTTTTGGCGCCTCCAAATTTTCCAACACCATCCGGAAGTGCTAAGGAGATATGTTGACATTTCATATAATTCATGACGCAATACAGAACTCTTGACCGATGGTAGCCATTATTTAAATCAGATATTTAAATACATACATACTACACGTGTATATCACACAATTTAACCAACTCATGAAAATGTTTACTCTGTCATTTTTTATTTTTTTATAACTTCCTTATTTTTATTTTATTTTTTTTTTATTTTTTAATTTATTTCATTTTTTTTAATATATTTTTGGGTTTTCAATGCATTTGATACTTTTTCTGAAATTATATTTATTTCCTTTATGTTATGATTATCTATTATAATTTATTTAATAATATTATCTTTTTGTTCAAAGCTGACGTTTCCATATAGACTTAATAATTTGCTAGTCGCCTCCGTTGCGATCAAGCAGTAAATAAATAAACACTACGAATTTATTCATCTTTTTAGTTATTCATTGTCTGATTTTTTTTTTATTTAATGAATAATTAAATTGGCGTTAATAGCCCAATAGTTGATACGCCGTTAAACACAAAAAAAAAAAAAAAAAAAATTAATAATTATTTATTTTTCATTCTTCATTCATTATTCTTATCCATTTAAAATAACGTGGTTCATAGAATAACAAATTCAGATTCTTTCTAAGTTCAGTAAACAATATCACTAAAACAAATAATTTCCATTAAAAGTATGAAAAGTTTTAATGAACATAGTCATTTTTATTGGAAAATATAATTCGAATAAATCACTTGTATTTAACGAAACATTTCAGTCAAATAAATCAATTTCATTCAATAAAAATTTCCATTCGAATAAATCATTGTTATTCAATAATGTAAAATAATAAAAAGTACGATATTCATTGAATTGACTGAATAATGAATGAAAAATTATTCATTATTCAGGACGAAATAACAGATTTATTCATTATTCTGAATTATTTTTGTCCAACACTGATTCAAACCCCACTCTTCTGTTTTGTTTTGTTGTATTTATAGGAATGGTCTTATATATCAGGCTGTACCGTATGAAATGTCAGTTTTTTGTTTACTTTGCGATTTAATCCTTTCCCTTTTTCATTTCATTATTTACAAATATCATTATTATTCATATAGAATTAAAGCTCATTTATTCCTATTATTTAATCAGTAACTTGCATACTGTGTTGTGAGAACGATCCTCTGAGAAAAAAATAAAATTTAAATTATGACTTCAACGGAAATCCGTATTATTTTTCGTTATGAATTTAAGCTCGGTCATAGCGCTGCTGAGGCGTGTATGAACGTTAAAACGGCCTTCGGGGAGGGAACGGAAAATGAACGAACTATTTACCGGTAGTTTTCCAGGTTTCGAAGTGGACATTTTGACCTTGACAACGAGGAGCGAAGAAGGCCAGAAACCAAGCTTGACAATGACCTCCTGGGTTGAAGCTTGTCCCTCAAAAAGCTCTAGGGAATATGCCAAAGACCTCGGAGTAGGAGCTACGAAGTTTTGAAATATTTAAAGGGTATCGGCAAGTCCTGAACTGACATTTCATACGGTACAGCCTGATAATAAAATTTGTTTTGGATCCAATTTAGAATGGGGCTCTCTATCGGGGTAGGGGCAAGTAGCTCTAATAGTGGTATAAGTTATTGGAAAATCGTGCCTGGTTCACTGAGCGCAGGAGCTGTGGCCATGAATACCAAGTGCCTAACCCACCCCGTCATTACTAAACGCCATACGCATTCCTCTCGGATATATTAAACCTCTTTACGACCAATTCACTTCGAACCTTATCTGTAATTGGTGGTGCTTCGATGTATTTGCATTAGTTGAAGCTGTAGGTGTAGGTGTCTGGTGAGTTGTTTCTGTTATGTGTTGGTGTGCGCTTCCTATGTCCTTATGCGCATAGAAGGGGAATATACATATCCATTCTGGTAAACATAAGTATGTCGAGGATGCATGAAACAAACATTATGTTTGACTTCATTTAGATGTCCCGGTAAGCTTTTATGTTATTTGTTTGCCTTGCAAAATATCATTTATAAAGGTCAATGCGGCTACATTTTATGAAGCTGTGTAAGAGAACAATTTTAAAAAAAGGGTCTTCGGGGCTCGCAAGGCACTCCCCTTTTTTACCCCGTCGGGGAGCTTCGCCCCGTGGGCGTGGAACCCCACGTTCTTTTCTGATTCCAGCCTACTGCAAAAAAAAAAAAAAAAAAAAAAAAAAAAAAAAAAAAAAAAAAAAAAAAAACTGGTATCTATTAATAAAACTACATTTTTATAAGAAAATGAGTTGTATTGGCCCAACACAGCGGCGCTAATGGCCTAGTTATCGAAGCACCATTTAAAAAAAGAAATTACCCCGACATTTTTTATAAGAAAATGCGTTTTATTACCCCAACTTTTTCTATAATAAAATGAGTTTTATAACCCCAACATTTTTTATAAGAAAATACGTTTTATTACCCCAACTTTTTCTATAATAAAATGAGTTTCATAACCCCAACATTTTTTTTATAAGAAAATGAGTTTTATTACACCAACATTTTTTATATGAAAATGAATTTTATCGCCCCAACCTTTTTATAAGAAAATGACTTTTATTACCCTAACATTGTTTATAAGAAAATGAGTTTCATTACCCTATCATTTTTATAAGAAAATGTGTTTTGCTGCCGCAACATTGTTTATAAGAAAATGAGTTTTATGACCCCAACATTTTTTATAAGAAAATGAGTTTTACTACCCCAAAAGTTTTTATACGAAAATGAGTTTTATCACCCCAAGATTTTTTATAAGGAAACGAGTTTTATTACCCTAACATTGTTTATAAGAAAATGAGTTTCATTACCCTATCATTTTTATAAGAAAATGTGTTTTGCTGCCGCAACATTGTTTATAAGAAAATGAGTTTTATGACCCCAACATTTTTTATAAGAAAATGAGTTTTACTACCCCAAAAGTTTTTATACGAAAATGAGTTTTATCACCCCAAGATTTTTTATAAGGAAACGAGTTTTATTACACTAACATTTTTTATGAGAAAATGAGTTTCATTATTTACATTGTTTTACTAAGGTACAAAACTGCCGAACCTCGGCTATATCTGCCTTCGCAATGTCAATGCTCAATGATCTCAACTGAATCCTTTATTTATTTATTTTTTTTTTTTTTCCAAACGTAACACGAACTTACATATTGCGTAAATCTCAAACACATGAAGAGAATTTGAAGTTTTAATTTTCCCCTCAAACCCTGTTAAATATATCACATTTAAAGGGGTTTTAATCTATGACCCATGGAAAAAAATATATAACCTGGACCTGGAAAACGAAAATCTGAGCTACTGTTATTATTATCACGCAAGGATTTTGCACTAAAAAAAATATATATAAATTAGTTTTTAATTGTTGATGCAGAAAAACCTTTTGAAAAATATCCAGGGACTCAGAGAGTTAATCCATATTTCCAGGATGGTTGGAAGTTTCCTGGCTGAGGGATAAACATGATTCATCACGGCCAATATGGTCGGCCTGTTTACGAATCCCTTTGGTTGTAAATCTTTCGAATAAATTTAATCCAATAAGCACAGTGAAAGTTCTGTTTTTCCTTTTTACGCGAATAAATTTAATCATGTCAATTCTGTCGATAAGAATTTATTTTATAATTTTTAAAAAGGTAATATATTATTCGTATCATTTATTTTTGGAGATTGCTTTTTTATGTAATTATAACATCCCTGAGCAGTAGACCGACATTTCATTATCCCTGGGGGGGGGGCTTACAAAACAATTTACTTATAGATATTCCAAGAAGTAATTTAAATATTCTTTAATCAGAAATTCTCTTTGTTCGTATCATTGGTCAATGATCATGTTCAATATTTAAAAATACTAAAAAAAAAAAAAAATAACTAAGAACAGCCATAAGGAAGACAAAGACGTAACTCTTCCGACAATGGCGACAAACTCATTTCTTATCTTGTTGTTATGTAAAAAAAAAGAAAAAGAAAACCAATAACTAAATTAAGAAAAAAGTAAAATGAAGACAAAAAAAAACAGATAAAATAAAAAACAAAAGTAGCAAGAATTATATAAACTAATTTGAGTATTTAAATATACTCGAGTAAATGCTTATTGGTATACATATATGCATATGTCATGACAAAAAAAAATTGATGAATTATAACAACATTACAGAAATAAGAGGATCAAGTTAAAAAATAAAGAATGATGTAAATTAATTCAAGTTATTTTAAAGTTTATATTTTGTAAAATGAACAAACAAAAAATTGCAAATAAATAATTTACCAACTTAAGGGTAATTCACCCTGCAACTTATTTTTACCATTTTCTTTTTTATGAACGTAAATGCTTCCTTCATTCATCAAGAATGATATCCAAGAATGTTTATATGCCGGAACAATTTTTTAATGTGCCAAAAATTGGATTTTTCAACTAAAGTCCTGATAAAATTCAAAATTAAAGCCATTTTTTTATCTATATTAAAATTTAAAATCGGTTTTCTCAAAACTATGTTTTTCAAATCGGACGATACTCTAGTGCTTTTAATTTTCACCAGATCAACTACAAATTTTAACTGCAGATTCGTAATGGAATTTTGTGGCCGATTTTTGACGGATAGAAAATGAATAATTGTTCACCATTTTCGAAAAAATTAATATTTCTTAAAAATCCTGCGTACTAGATTTAACCTTCTTCTTTCAAAATAATTTGAAAGCTTCTTGGCTTCTTTGTTCTGTATCAAAGATTGCCTCCCTGCAGACTATCGCCCGTAAAAACAGCGGGTTTTCCTTCGTCAAACACAGCGCTTCAATTTTCTTTTCGATGAATCAAAACTTATTTTTTGGGGGTTACTTTAACATCCCGTATCAAACTTATGACATAAAAAATTGATTTATTTGTCTCTATAGGGGTAGTATTACCCCTTCAAGCTAAAAAAAAAAAGTGAAAAATTAGATAAAGTAAAAAACAAATAATAAAACTAAAATAATAATTAAATTAAAAATATGAATTTGAAATAGAGCTTTGAATTAGTAACTATGTCTAATTGTGTAATCCGATTGATCAACCAGATGTACATAAATAATACCATTTGTTTATATATATATATATACGTATTGTTTGTTTTTAAATGTATATATATATACCATTTGTCTTTAGATGTTTAGATGTATATATATTGTCATTTCTACATATAATTTGTTTATAGATGTATAATGATAGAAGTAATATATATAAATGTGTGTGTGTGTGTATGTATGTATGTATGTATGTATGTGTGTATGTGTGTATATATGTATATGTATATATATATGTGTATATGTATGTATGTGTATATATATTTGGATGTATACCATTTGTTTTTAGATGTATATATGCAATAACTGTTTGGAGCGAAACGCCTTAGATGCGCATGGATGCTCATAAATAAATAAAAAAAAAAAAAAAAAAAAAAAATCCTTTTGGCGTATAAATGTTTGCAATCATCATTTCCCGGAGTATGTTTGCACCTTGATCTGGGATCTTAATATCAAGGCCGGGTTGAAACGGAAGGAGTTGATGATAAGATGAAGGAGAGGAAGGGAGAGGGGGTAATGATGATCCCTTGACTACTGATAAGGAGCAGTTATACCAACTTCTGGCTTAATTTATACTAAATACTGAAATCTTAACAGGTTCTCCCCCCCCCCAGCTGTAATATACTCCTGTTTATAATGGCTTCTCCGACTTGCCCCTCAAGAAACGTGCAAATTTTGTCGACAAAGCCAGAAAGACGTCCGAATACTGTGGACCTCTTCCCCGGTTTCTTGCTCTCTAGCTGCTCCAAAAGTGGAGCGATTTTGATAAAATTTGGTACACAAATCATTCGTCTAATTTGAAAGGTTAAGTTCGTTAACCAACAGAATTCGTCCACAGGAGCATAGTTTTTGGAGCGAAATTCTAATGAACTATACCTTGTCTTCGTATCTTTGCAACGGCTAACTATCTCCATCTCCTAGCCGAATCCCAACTATACCTTGTCTTCGTATCTCTGCAACGGCTAACTATCTCCATCTCCTAGCCGAATCCCAACTATACCTTGTCATCGTATCTCTGCAACGGCTAGCTATCTCCATCTCCTAGCCGAATCCCAACTATACCTTGTCATCGTATCTCTGCAACGGCTAGCTATCTCCATCTCCTAGCCGAATCCCAACTATACCTTGTCTTCGTATCCCTGCAACGGCTAACTATCTCCATCTCCTAGCCGAATCCCAACTATACCTTGTCTTCGTATCTCTGCAACGGCTAACTATCTCCATCTCCTAGCCGAATCCCAACTATACCTTGTCTTCGTATCTCTGCAACGGCTAACTATCTCCATCTCCTAGCCGAATCCCAACTATACCTTGTCATCGTATCTCTGCAACGGCTAGCTATCTCCATCTCCTAGCCGAATCCCAACTATACCTTGTCATCGTATCTCTGCAACGGCTAGCTATCTCCATCTCCTAGCCGAATCCCAACTATACCTTGCCTTCGTATCCCTGCAACGGCTAACTATCTCCATCTCCTAGCCGAATCCCAACTATACCTTGTCTTCGTATCTCTGCAACGGCTAACTATCTCCATCTCCTAGCCGAATCCCAACTATACCTTGTCATCGTATCTCTGCAACGGCTAACTATCTCCATCTCCTAGCCGAATCCCAACTATACCTTGTCATCGTATCTCTGCAACGGCTAACTATCTCCATCTCCTAGCCGAATCCCAACTATACCTTGTCTTCGTATCTCTGCAACGGCTAGCTATCTCCATCTCCTAGCCGAATCCCAACTATACCTTGTCTTCGTATCTCTGCAACGGCTAACTATCTCCATCTCCTAGCCGAATCCCAACTATACCTTGTCATCGTATCTCTGCAACGGCTAACTATCTCCATCTCCTAGCCGAATCCCAACTATACCTTGTCTTCGTATCTCTGCAACGGCTAACTATCTCCATCTCCTAGCCGAATCCCAACTATACCTTGTCTTCGTATCTCTGCAACGGCTAACTATCTCCATCTCCTAGCCGAATCCCAACTATACCTTGTCTTCGTATCTCTGCAACGGCTAACTATCTCCATCTCCTAGCCGAATCCCAACTATACCTTGTCTTCGTATCTCTGCAACGGCTAACTATCTCCATCTCCATCTTCATTAATTATGTGTATTGTATTTGGACCTCTCGCCTGATATATGTATATAGGTGGATGTAGTATGGTCACTTTTTGATGGTTAAGAAATTACCTAAGATGATGCAGTTCCTAGTAGTAGGAACCATTTACACTTTATGCAACATTTCTTAAAAATAAACGTGTCTCTCGGTTTGAAACCATACGTTTATACTATATTCCGAATTTTATCGAGTTTTCGGTGTTCCTACAGATTAAAAGAAAGATATTGTGCATTGAGTAAAGAATATGTTATGGCTTGTCAAGGGTAACCGAGCTTTTTCTTTTAACATTTTTTAGATCGATTCTTTGCCTATTTCACGGTTACTAAACCCAATCTGCTATTAGAATATTAGGAATATCCTTAATATCTCCAGTTTGCCCCTTGAATTGACTGCGAATGTGTCTGAACAGGGACTTGAGAAATATAGAACATAGATAAAGGTAGATAGATAGAAAAAGAGACAGATATTATGAGTTTCGAGAGAGAGAGAGAGAGAGGCATACAGAATGAGAGTGTGTGTGTGTGAGAGGGAAGCTAGGAACCGCCTTATTTCTGTTTAAGAACCCTCATAAACTGAAGCACGTTTCTTGACCATTGCTTCGGCTATTCCACCCTTCTTGCTTTCTTATCACCTAAAAATATCCCCTTAGGTGGCTTAGTTCATTTCATTTGCCATTTTGAATCTTCTTCACTCCTTTAAATGAACTATGTAAGCTGCATTAGTATATGTATGTTATATGGAAAAATGGAAGAGGAAGGTGTTCGTAAATGGACATTTTCTCTGCAATATGCTTTCAACGCTGAAATTAGAAGTATTTTATGGATACTTCACATTTTTTGACCAGCTATTCTATTCCAATTCCCCCTTGAGTACGAATTTTATAAGCGTTTTTTATCACACGCAAAAACGTACATAACATGTTCTGATGGAGTCTCCCCGTGGTCTAGTGGCTGACGCCTTGGCTTGTCACGCGGGAGATCCCCGCTTGAGAATTCAAGGCGCGCGTCGAAGGCGTTGTTCGAGTCCCGCTTGTAAGAAGGATTTTTCTCCTCAAAGGGCCGTTGAGAAAATTCCCTTATGCACCATGGATGTCGGCGCTAATGGCAAAGTGCTCCTTAAAAAAAAAAGAAAAGAAAGATCCAAAAAGCTTTCGACTTTGTATCTAAATGTAGACAACCCTTTTGTTTACTAACCTATGTATACAAGGTGTGTTAATGTTTTTTTTTTTTTTTTTTTTTTTTTACGCCGCATCTCCATTTAGGTCATTAGCGCCGACATCCAGGGTGCAGCCAGGAATTTTAACAGCGAGCCGTGGGATGATAAAATTCCTGCCGGAGGTTGGGAATCGAACCCACCATCTCCCGCTTATGAATCCAAGGCGCTAGCCATTAGACCACGGGAGACCCCTCCCAATAGTATTTGGAAATTGAATCAATGTGCTGGCAAAGTGGATTGTCCTTAGGAGATATGGAAATCCATAGAGTCTAATTATTTTACCGTTGAAAGTAAAGTGTTACCAAAACGAGGTCTCTCCGCAAACATTATTCGCCTACATCAACGTTTCCCCTTGTGAAGTTTTTTTCATTATCCGAAATTATTATCGTCCAAGCAGCAATTGCAACAAGGTTAGCAACTAATGAAGAACAAGTCGTTCAAGTTCGCACACGTGATATTTATAGACTTGTATATAAATACATTGTATTTATATACAAGTCTATAAACAATAACTCTACTTTCTATCAAGTGTGAATAAGCCTTTAGTTTACCAACCTATGTATGCAGGGTCTATTAGCCGATAGCTTAAAATTTCATTACAAACAGACGTCCAACCATTTGCTACTTAGTTTTCCTTAAGAAGTGAAGGAATATTTGGGATCCGCCTAAGAAAAACAGCCAGATTTTGGGAACATTCCATATTTTGAACGTCCAAAATAAAGACGGCTAACTATATGCATCGGATTTGCTACTTAGTGCTTAGATTACACTCAACAACTATTTAGTGATATTTAATAAAGAGTGAAAAAGGAAATAGAATAATGAAAAGCGAGTAAAAAGACCATCGACATTCTGGAAAGGTTTGGAATGGCGCCACTAACGAATCGGCCTATTTTACGAGGGGCGTAAAACGCACAAGGAAGGCCGGCGGGTTACGAGGAGCTGTAAAAAGGCTGGGAGAAGGGGGGGGGTTGATTTGAACTGCGTAATGGAATGCCCCCCCCCTAACCTCTGGCGGGTTTAATCAAAAACACTCCCGGACAGAAGCTGCTCGCCAGTAGAACAAAAAACCTTTTGCTGCACAATGGACCAAAGCAAAAAGACAATTATCTTAATCCGACCTGGAGCCCTCTCTTATCCCTAAGCAGGTAGCGGTTAGTTCTTGCTGGGGAATATTGTAGTAAACCTCTATGAGAGCTGAAAAACATACCTGTGTTTCCAACATCCATTTCTGAGTATTTTGCAGCAGTAGGTTTGTTTTTGCCTCCTTAAATGGTAGCATTAATATTTTTATATCTGGTGCTTCAAGTCATCAAAATGCATTTTTTTAATTTCTCTAATTAAGTCAACTTCCTTCTCTATTTATCATGTTGTTTTTAAATCCCTATTTAGTAGAATACGAACAACGAAAAGATTTTTATTTTACTCAATATGTTCTTCTGTCTTCTTTCACCCTTTATGCCCTTAATCAGAGAAAGTGTGTTTGCCTAGTGTGGGAAGGATGGGCCAACACCATTATCGTGTGATATTAAAGAATGTCTTGAAAATGGCTTCTTCGCGATCAGGTTTGATTTGACTAAGAAATCAGAAATAATTAGATTCAAATAATTTTGTTTTTATAAAATAACGAGATACCATTTTAAAGCTTATTAAATAATGCAATTTTTCAGGCGGAGGAAAACCTCTAATAAGTCTAGAAATAGCTGATTAAGAAAAGATTGAATAATTTAAGAAAACACTTATATCAATAATTCTCTTCTGCATGACTTTTAATATAGCTCTTAATTTACATGGCATTATTTCAATAACTGTTGTTTCATATTGGAAATTTAATTTAGATTTTAGAAACATATGATCGTAAGATACGATAAATTAACAAAAAATCCCAAAAACACAGTTTGCCATACAAAAAACAATAGTTTTGAAAATAGGCAAAAGTTTGAGCACCTCTGCTGAATGTTGAGATAGTAGGCTCATTTTTGCGTCAATTACCTACAAATGAAGTGCAGCTTAAACCCCTGAAATTATGACATCTCAATGCGGGACATCCTGTATATTTATTACACCTGATGATTTCAAATATTTGTTGGTTACATCACCGTTATATTTTTACTTTATTGGTTATCACATTCTGTACATGAATGCATCTCATAATATGATACAATATGAAGGTTCTGTGGTCCAGCCACATCGGCTGGAGTTACAAACATTTTCGTCCTTGAATAATGAGAAAGCCATTGCTGACACTTCACTTGGCCACTGCAGCTGATATCTGGGCTGCAGTAGCCTAAAGACGAAGAGAAAACCCGCACGCTGTCTTCGCATCTCCAAGGGCTCCAATTGGTACCCTTGGATAGATAGACTTGTTTCGAGACATCACTGGAATCTCGTCCTGGGCTGTATATGGACACCAGATCATTGTGATATATTCTAGATTGGATCTCATGTTCTGGCGTAGACAGCAGAAAATGCCCGTCCATCAACTATGTCTCGCCAATTTCTCAGTTTTCTTCAGCTTAGGGGCCTGAGGAAGAGCAAAATGACCGCCTAGGTGTTGTTCTTAGCCAAATCCCAGCTATTCCTTGACTTCTTTATTCCTGTGGGCCACTTGTCTCGGAATAAAGATATACAAATTATTATTACTTTTGCAACTTCATGCATCTTTATGGATACTCGTATGAGCCACTATTTCTAGTTGGGCGTTTCCGTTATCACGAACAAGATTTGGAAGAACCCTAGCATCGTTCGAGATATAACCTCTCTTTACTTTAGGTTGGGGATCCTTGCATATAAGAAAACCCCTGGTAAAGGTGTGGCCGTTGACCAGATCCGCTTGAATCCGAGATAATGGTAGGATTAGAGCACACCCTCGGGTCGGAGTCAATTTCACGGCAAGCTAAGCCGAGGGAGTTCTGCGGCAGTATCCAACCCCAATCCCGCTAAGCAGTCGGCAAGGGTATCTTAGGAAGCTCCGTTCCGAGAGGGTAAGCACCCCAAGTAGCGGATTACAAAAACCTACCGACGATAAGGAGGTGTTTTCCTCGCTATAGCGTTTCTTCGGGGGTTTACTCAGGTCATTGCTTCAAGAGCCTTTTCAGATAGAAAGATTGCTGAGATGGAAATATTTTTAGTATTAGGATTTAAAAAAAGTTTTTATTTAATTGGGGGTTGCTGTCCCTTCATTTGATATCCGAAAACTGTTTTAAAGTAAATCACCTTGTTCAGAGCTCTCTCACACACACCTTCTCTCTCTCACTCCCTCTCTCCCTCTCTCTCTCTCTCTCTCTCTCTCTCTCTCTCACTCTCTCTCTCTCTCTCTCTCTCTCTCTCTCTCTCTCTCTCTCTCTCTCTCTCTCTCTCTCTCTCTCTCTCTCTCTCTCTCTCTCTCTCTCTCTCTCTCTCTCTCTCTCTCTCTCTCTCTCTCACTCTCACTCTCGCACCCTCCCTCTCTCTCGATATATATATATCCCTCTCTCTCTTTCTTTTATATTGAAACAAAACTTTCAGGTTACAAGCAATATACCCTGTAAGTATATTTTATTCATGAACACCAATTTGTTAACTATAAAAAAGTATTGCTGGTGTTTTTATCGATGCTTTTGTCCTAAAACAATTATGTAAATTACAGCGGACGCTAATGGATCTTAAATCTTCCGGGAGCTTTTTTAAAGAATTTTATTACCTCATAATGGAACCATTACTTAGAAAGCCCCTGAATTTTAAAAAATTAGGGGTACAGTCACCCCTCTTGTCTGTCAGCAATGCTTCAAGAGGTGGAGGTAAAAGGTTAGTTAGAACACTTCGTAAATAATTCGTGGCTAATTTAATTTTATGGCCAATCGAAATCTTAACATAGATTTGGCTGGGCTTTGGTGCTACTGCACCAAATAGGACAACCGAAACACCAGGTTTCCACCACAATTATTTATTCAATTTTCAAAGCACGCTTTCATAGTCATCCTACTTCATCTTCAGAGAATGTGTAACGCTGTGCCATTTAGTGATTCCACGTCGAAGCCTGACGAAAACGAACATTTCCTAACATAGATTTGGGTGGGCCTTGGAGGTATTGCATCGAATTGGAAAACCGGATTAATTTTGGTTCAAATTCATTGAATTCCAACAGGTTCGGGCATTGGCTGCTGTTTCTACCATTAGGGACGCTGTATCCGGTTTTTCTTCGATGTTATGATTGTGAGATGCTCTCTTTTTACACGTGGAGGTTTTTATTATACATCATGATCAATAAAAAAAAATGTTAAGTTTTTGAGTACTTATTAAGTAGTGTAGTGCCTCGCATACACAACACTCTGGAAGAAATTTGATAAAAAAATTAGTAATTGAGGCAGATGTGCATTATTATTGCATTTTTTCCTGCAATAGCGGGCGATATAAAACTGGTTTAATCCATTATTTTTTTTGAAGAGTGGATCTATAGAAATACGGGTTTTAATCATTTTAACGAATATTTTTTTTGAGTGGATAGTCTTAAATAAGAGTTTTAAACATTTTGGCTTGGTATTAAGCCACTATTTTGTTTCAGATATTGTTATAAATGTATACGTTTTTTAAATGTTTGAATATTGGGGCTTTCATCTCCAAGGAGTTCTATCAAGTCAATTGGTACATCAAGGTTCTGTCTTAAAAGGCCATCACACTCGACCACTGGAACCGAAAATCTGCGAACTGCGAAGCAACGAATTCGGGCGAACGCCGATCGTCCGAAATCGTGCGAATGCCTCTCGTCCATTGCCTCAAGATTCGTCCGAATTCGCAGTAAACTTGATGGGTCGTCGAAAAGGTTTTTCTCATGATTCTGATGAAAAATGGTTCTCTTTGGAATATCACCTTTGATTCATCGACGGCTCCGACGACATCAACAAACACGGGAAATGTGGGCGAATCACATTAATGCCAAAAGAAACGAGTTCGATGAATCTTACCATTAAATGGAATATTTAATGAGAAAATATTTGAAGATATTTCCACAAATTTTGTGGAATGATCTTCAAATAGACGATGACCGTCAGTTTTCCTATTTTCGAATGAGAAAGGATGCATTTCGATACATTCTTGACAACATTTATTCTAAAATATTTTGTTTCCCGTTGGTCCCACAGATATTTCCTGTCAAAAGCAAAATTAACTTCTCAAGGTCCATTTTTAACCATGCCATTTCGTACTCGTTCGCAACTATAAATCCCAGCAGAATGGGATCGGTTCGCACTTCGGACCAGTTCGGACGAACGATACGGGCCCAGTGGACGCGGTCTATGATGGAACCACGTGTTTGGATTGTTCATGCGTTTTCGTCCGAATTCGGACGAATTCATTTCCCAGCTTTTCGGATCCAGTGGACGCGGTCTATGATGGAACCACGTGTTTGGATTGTTCATGCGTTTTCGTCCGAATTCGGACGAATTCATTTCGCAGCTTTTCGGATCCAGTGGACGCGGTCTATGATGGAACCACGTGTTTGGATTGTTCATGCGTTTTCGTCCGAATTCGGACGAATTCATTTCGCAGCTTTTCGCATCCAGTGGACGAGAGGCCTTAGAATATACTTGATTGTGAGCTCTGATGTACATTACGAACATAAAATTGCAAAACCATTCTTTTTTTTAAAATTATTTATTTATTTAGGTTAAATTATTCTTCAGGAATGCAGTGTATACTACCAACCTTCTGAAAAATTATGTTGTTCTTTTCTTCTCTTGTTTATCCATTTATTTTTATTCATATCCTTTTATAGCCCCCATTTCTTTAATATTTTTTTTTAATTTTTTAATATTTATTTAATTATTTATTTGTTTATTTTAAACTATTTAATTATATTCTCATTCCCCTTTGAATATTGTGTTATCATTGCTCGAATCCAATTATTATTTACTTACGTTTTATTTTATTATTTAAGACCTAACTAATAATATTTGCATTCGTTTCTTCTGCTTTTGTTTGTTCTTTATTTATAGTCATATTTTTATGTTAAATTTGTTTATTCAACCGCATGTATTTATTTTTATTCTTATGGGACGAAGTCCCAGAATAAAGTATTTTTTTCATTCAGTCATTCAAAAATGTGCTTATGTATGCAGCTCTTGTGGTACGGATTTTTGTGAATGTTTTTTTACCTTCTGCCATGGTAAAATTACAATTTGTTAAATAGGTTCATTACCTTATGATATAAAATAATTATGTTATTAAGAATGATCAAGCTTTTAATCATCAAAATTATTTTTGGTAAAACTGAAGTTTAGGGCCCTTACAAACGATTACTTTAACATTTTTCACTATATCGTACTTAGATGCACTAAACACGAATCCGTTGAAAAAAAAAGTCGCTGTATACTAGGAAAGAAGTTATTAAGCACTAAAGTTCAATGTTATGGAGGTTATAAAAGCTGGCTTAAACAGCGTATTTGTAAACATGCGCATGCGCAGACATTTAACAATGGGAAACAAAGAACTTTCATTTGAAATGTTGATAAACTATCTATTCAAAAATAATTGTTAATTTTAAGGGCATCCTCACCCGTCGTAACCTGTCGCTTATGGGCAGACGCCAAGAAGACATCAAATGCCTAATTAATCCAACCCGCTAAAATTAATAGAATTCTATTAATTTTAGCGAGTTGGATTGAGTAGAGTTTTGATATTTTGTTTCCTAGTTGACACTTCCAAACCTGCGCATGCGCATGTTTAAAAATACGCTGTTTACGCCAACTTTTATAACCTCCATAATAGTGAACAATAGTGCTTATAAATTTCTTTCCTAGTTGAGGGCGATTTTTTTAACGGATTCGTGTTTAGTGCATCAAAATACGTTATAGTGCAAAATTTGAAAGTAATCGGATGCAAGGACCCTGAACTTCAATTCTACCTTATTTTTTTTTTTTTTTTTTTTTAAGTACTTTCCTCCGAAGGAAAGTAGCTATTGAGGTTGGACTCATGACGGAATTTTTGAAAAATTTCTTCAAATCTTTATCGATCCTACCTAGTAGACACCGAAAATGACCCCCGTTAAAATTTATATATATATATATATATATGTGTATAGATATATATATATATGCATATATATATATATATATATATGCATATATATATATATATATATATATATATATATATATATATATATATATATATATATATATATATATGTCTGTTAACACGATAGCGGCCAGAGTTTTTGTTTTTTGTCACGAAACTTGGTATATAGCATTCAATTAGCAAACGATTGAACGAGTTCGTTAACCACCAAATTCGGTCCACCGGAAGGGGGGGTTTACCCCGAACCCAAAACACTAATTTGACTATGTCAGCCGTAATATTTGTTATATTTCAACGAAACTTGGTATTCGTAGTGGTAATATAGAGAGAAAAGTGAGATATAAAAATGAACTAAATCGGTTTATTAGAAGGGGGGGTCTACTCCGGACCCACAATACCAATTCGCCACTACCAGCCGTGATTTTTGGTATATTTCGACGAAACTCGGTATTCGTATTGGTAATCCACAGGTAAATATGTGTTGTAAAAATAAACTAAATCGGTTCATTAGGAGGGGGGGGGGGGGGTTTACTCCGGACCCACAATACAAATTCGCCACTACCAGCCGTGATTTTTGGTATATTTCGACGAAACTCGGTATTCGTAGTGGTAATCTACAGGTAAATATGTGTGTTGTAAAAATAAACTAAATCGGTTCATTAGAAGGAGGGGTTTACTCCGGACCCAAATTCCTAATATACACATACCGGTCGTAATTTCTGCTGTATTGTAACAAAACGCGGTATACGTCGTGGTTAACTCATGAGAAAGAAGTGTTGTAAAAATGAGCTGAATCGGTCAATCGGAAAGGGGGGGTTTAATTTGTAATATATTTCAATAGAAAAGCCAGCCAGACGTAGGTTCACAAAGCCGCCGCAAGGAGCGCTTTCTACCACTAGAGTGACTGTATCCTGTTCCTGCCTTAGATCAAAATACGATAATATGAGGTTTTTTGTATTTATTACGTAGTGTAAGAGGTACCATGTGTAAACATAACTCTGGAAGCAAATTAATAATTGATCAGTTACTCATTACAAATTTAAAAGAGAACTATTCATGTTTTTATTTTATTTATGTAGGATATTTTAAGCAAATTGTTCTGGAAAGCAGTCTACACTACCTAAATACTGAGGAAAGTGCTTAGTTTTGCAGCTCCTGCGTGACGGACTTTTTTTAAATGAAACGCTACGGATTTAGAATACTATTTCTAACCACTCTTCAAGAAGACTATAGAATGTACAATACAATCCTCTCCGTCTGAGAATGTAACTAGTCGGGGTGAAATGTAGAGAAAGTACAGGCTAAATAAAGGTAATTCACTGGGAACTAGTCTAAATATACAATAGACAGGCAAAAATAAACCCCGGGATACAAACCAAACAGAAGGCTAGGTCTGGCACCTGTCTGTCTGGCAGCTTTAACATTCCACCTCGTCTTAATAGGATACTTTATTGGAGGAGTAATTATAAACACATAGTATTGATCATTATTAACCAGAGTAGGGCAAAAAATGATTAATTCCATGACTAATGACTAACGATTGAATGAGTAATCGGGACGTGACTAACGATTGATGATTGATCAATCATATTCCTCCATGACTAATGAGTGACCACTAACTGCTTTTTAGCCTATGATTGATTATTGATTAAACATGCTTTAACTAATGATTGATGATTACTGACTAACCTTACTCAAATTAATGATTAAAGACTAAAAAAACGCCTAGATTTATGATTGACGATTAACTGGTTCATGAAGGAATTCCAAAGCCCAATGTATAGATAGCATGTGTAAACAAGTTGGTATTAGCCTAATACTAAAAGTATTTACAACGTTTGTCATGTCAATCATTAGTACAGACTATCAATGATTGACGAGTAACGATTGCTTGATGACTAACTTCACATATGATTAATATGATCTATGATTAATGATTAACTCGAGTTGTGATTAACTTATTTTATCCTATGATTGATTAGTCATAAGTAAAATTTAATCGATTTGCCAATCATTTAGTTGATGTGTGCCCTACTCTGTCATTAACAACAGAATTAGTTTATATCATAAAATGGTGACCCTATTTATCACTTAGTAATTTTATCTTGGCAGAAGGTCAAAACACATTTACAAAAGGCCAAAACAAATTTAAAACGCGCTGTTCTTCAATAATCTTTTATTCAGTGTGCGCTTTATGGTTCACATCCAAATTACGCTTCTTCAGGAGCTCTTAAAATAAGAGATTCCAGCATTAACCTTCCGTAAGATGAACCAGGTATAAAGTCGTATTGAGGTGCAGATAGTTTGGCGTCGAGGTGATAAGAAGCATGGGCGTATATAGATAATAATTTCGGGAGGGGCTGGAAAAATTTCGGAGAGGGCTGCGATTATTTCCAGGGTATGAAACACTAAAAATTTTGAACTTGGAAGAGTTTTAGGCAAATAAAACGCTATTACACGTAAAATAAAATATTTTTTATAAACTAAGTGATCTTATTTAATTTATTTTTAAGGGATTTACGGTACATTTTTACCATCATATACAAATTTTGGGGTGGGCTGCAGCCCCCTCAGCCCCCCTTATATACGCCCATGATAAGTCAGGAAATAGTTGGGATTCGGCTAGATTTTCAGAAAAACTATATTTCGAATTTTCCTGCATGTTCTTTGACTGCCTTCTTCGGCAATAGAGGAAGGCGAAAAAATAGCACTTTCCATGAGGAAATAGAGCATGATGAAACGTTCATTTGGTAATTGTAATAAGAAAAATGAACAATTTTAGAAAAATTGAGCGTCCCTGATTAGTGTTTTTCTTTTGCGAATTTTTAGCTCCCGATACAACTCCAAATGCTGTTTTGACGAAGTCGATTATATCAGTTTGTGAGTAATACCATATGATGGCACCCCGAAATCATTTTTCAAAACAACGTACATGAATACAATGAACAAATTTCGTGAAATACCAATCAGAATTTCGTGATTATTCGTAATAATAATTCAGAATGGAGGACTAAACCAACATGAAGTGTGTCATTAGGGTATATAAATGGCTGATCCTAGGTTGACCAATATAATGTTTTTTTCTTTTTTCCCCAATTCGTGATATTACTCCATATAGTTAATTGTGACATTCCAAGTTTATTGAGGTGCTACCACATCTGGTCGCCGCACAGCAATTGTGGCTTGTAGCCGAGTTTCCTGTGGCCGTGTTCGAGGCCAGCCCCAGGCCATTTCAATGCCCACGTCAGCTGCAGGCTCTTCATGCATGAAACATTGCACACTCTCGACAGTTTTCTCTAATCAGACTGTTATTGATGTTTCCCGTTGGTCAAGTGTCAAGATTGTCGTTTATTAAGGCGTTGTTGATTGGCAGAAGCAACTACGACTTGTATTTACTACAATCAGTGACAGAACAACTGAAAGAAAAACATATTTTTTCATGTAAAGTCCTCGTAATCCTATTTCTTCTCTATATTTATATATGACAGAAGGTCAAATTAAAAAAAAAACAACAAAAAACTCACTTTCTTCGCTACTCCTTTATTCGGCTCTAGAGTAAAGGAATAGCGAAAAAAGTGAGTTTTTTGTTTTGTTTTTTTTTTTAATCTGACCTTCCGCCACATATAAATATATTGAAAAATAGGGTCATCATCTTGTAACATAAATATAATATCTTCTCGTTTTTATACAAGAGCACATTTTGGGTGATTCTTTCCTCTACATAAGGAGGAAACATACCTATGGCGTTTATCCTTTCACGCATTCTGTTCGACGAAAAAGTTGACGTTTCGTAAACCACAGGTCATAAAGGAAACGATATATATATATATATATATATATATATATATATATATATATATATATATATATATAATCTTCCGAAAGTTAACCTCTTCCAGATATATTTTTCTTCTTCTTTTAATAATTGCCTTATAGGTAAAAAAAAAAAAATGCTTCAAAACTTCATTTAAACCATTTTATTTATGACGACTAGTTTCTGGCAAACTTGGCCTCTCTTCACAGACAAACTTTTCTGAAATTATTTTTTTTTAAAACTTTACAATTTTGAAACTTTAAAATATTTAAGAGTATAAATTTCATTTAAAATACCTTATACCTAGTAGTCTTCATCTTATAACTTAGTCCAACAAAACCAAAAATAAATTAAATTTTTTTTAAAGTTTGTCTGTGAAGAGAAGCCAAGTTTGCCAGAAACTAGTCGACATAAATAAAATGGTTTAAATGAAGTTTTGAAGCATTTTTTCGACATATAAGGCCTTTATTAAAAGAATAGGATATATATATATATATATATATATATATATATATATATATATATATATATATATATATATACATGACCGCATCGACGACGTTTGCCACTAAAATACTTAGTCTAAAGCCTCCTGAATTAGCGCATCGGAATACACTTTTTGTAAGTACTTCGAATGAAAATATTCGCTTGGAGATATAATTAACCGTTTTAGAGAAAATCCTAGACTTTAATTTCGGGTTCTCGGACATTTCTGGAGTCAATGGTGCAGCAAACCATAGACCATAGACAAAGTGATGGAATTCCGGTGGTACATTGGATTCCAGGGCACTGCGGTTTGGAAGGTAATGAGAAAGCTGACCGCCTAGACCAAAAAGGAGCAGGAACCCTCCAATGTGAAACGCAAGAAACTCTTGATGAACTAAAAACAATTAAGAAGGATACCATTAGAAGAGACCAGAATCATCTACATCCTCACTATTATCAAGCTTATTTTACAGACCAATTATTATATTCACACTTAGAAAAGGGCTTTGCAGATTAATATATTTTACACTTAGTACTTGACACTAGTGCTCGTACCCAAGCACTTGTACCTAGATTTAGGTACTTTTCTAGTGACAAGTATAAGTAAACGTACTAGTGAATAGGAATGGGGGTCTCTTTTTACCTCGTGTAAACGGCCCAACAAGTGGCAAACTAAAGATTACTGCGCAGACCGTACTGAATGTTACGTGCCAACTACCTGTTGACGAGGACTGGTCACTTGTCACTATTACTAGTCTAAAGCACACCTATACAAGTACGGAAGCCAACGCGTCATCGGTTAAGCTCGCTTTTGGATGAGACGAAGTGTCGGATTGAAACTAACCTAAGTGTTTATTTTTTCTAACTCCTGGCGTGAACATCGAAGGGATGAACCCAGAAGATGGGCAGGAATAAGAAAAACAGTCTATTGGAGGGTTTTAGTTGACAGTTTTAATGAATTCAGAATTTGTAAATATTTTCAAATATTTCCACTCTTGGCAATATTATAATCTCACGCTAAAGGTTTATAGAGATTTCTTTACAAATTATATTCCACGAACGTTGATACTTAATGCGTCTCTTCATGAAGCTTCAACATAACAGAAATCTCACGTTCTCCACTTTCGAACAGTGTTCTTTGGTCACGACGCCATTTTACTGGAATAAAAGAATTCCTTGCTGTATGGTGGAAAGTTATGGACAGCCGCCGTCAACGCGGACGCCCTCTACAATCATTCTGTAAGTTACGGCGGGTGTCCATAAGGAGGGAGGAAAAATTGCCGTGCTCTGAATACGGAACACTTCAGAAGTCTTGAAGGGGAAAGTCCGTCCACAAATCGGGGGAACCTCTCAGGACGGGTAGATGCTAGAAAGCGGTGCCTTAGATCGTGAGGGGGGGGTGCAATTTAAATCCCCGAAGAATAATGGAAACCGACATTGATTCAGTGAAGCGGTAAAGTGAGTTCACGCTCTCAAAACAAATATAGCAAGTTACAAAGCGTCAGCATTGAGTGGAACTCGGCCGGATGCGGCGTCAGCATTTACAGCTTGGAATAAATGTCTTTCCTAATAAATTGTCACTCTTTCCCTTCAGGTGGATTCAGGACACTTAATTTTCTTCCTCAAGATACTTTCTACTATAGTAGACACGTTTCCTTCTTCCTAAAATGTCAGCACTAATTTTTCACTTTAAGGAGGAACATTTTAAGGACGTTGAGATTAGAAAATAATTCACAATCATAAGTTCGGCGGCGAGGTTAGCTCAGTGGTAGAGCACTGGACTAATAAGGAGGACCTGAGTTCAAATCCCGAGCAAGATTTTGATCTTTTAGCCTCTTCGTTCGTGGGTTGGATTCGGCCTCCCTGAAAAAAAAAATCAGTTCCGTAACAGGCCACAAGGGCCCGGAGAGGCAGATACTGTAGAGGTATGTCATTCACGACCATACAGCAAACTAGAAAATCAGGTGGCCGGAGCATAGTACTTACCAAACTATCTCCCTTGTGCCCTAAGGTAAAGGTACCTCTACAGTATCTGCCCCTCTGTACGCTCGTGGCCTATTAAGGGACTAAATTATTTTTTAAATTCGCCTAATAATTTTTAATTATGCCATTGTATTATTGTGGTTTGTAGTTAATTTATATAGTTTTACCAGCAATGGTGTTTTCAATTATTCATTATTATTTATTATTATTTCATTAAATGAATCAACATTTTTATTGAATAAGAAAATAGTCCGGCATAAAGTTAAAACAGTAATTGTAACCAAAATTTATATGACTACAAGAAGCTTTATATGTTGTAGTAATATTAGACACTTTTTAAAGTTATAATTCGTCGATTTAAAGGGTGCAAATCACCCTTAAAGTAGACCGCCTTAATAGATTTTTATTTTATACAACGAAATTTTTTAGGATTTTTTAAATGAAATTAGCCAAATACATTGGGTAATCTTTTTGTAATATTTTTACAAATCATTTGTATATTTTATTCTTTCGTAAACATTTTTGAAAACGTATAAAAAAACTTTGAGAAATAAAAAAAAACTGTTTTACTGGTGAAGTTATGGGTGATTCTCGCTCGTAAAATCGACGAATTAGCACTTAAAACATAAGTGTCTAATATTTTTTAAGTACTAAAGTATAGTACAATAAGAAAATAAATGAGCGAGGTACATCTGGGATAATTTCATTGTTAGTTTGGTTCATTGTGACATGCGATAAAAACGTTCCGGCTCAATTTGTCTTCTTAAACTATCCAAAATCAGAACTCTAGTTTCGGAATTGGTTAAAAATGCAACCTTAAAAGTGGTTTTTTCTATTAAAAATACATATAAAAAGTCCGTCACGCAGGAGCTGCATAACTAAGCACTTTCCTCAGAATTTTTTTAGTGTAGACTACATTACTGAATAATTTGCTGGAAATAACCTATATAAATAAAATAAAAACGTGAATAGTTCTGCTCATTTACAT
Organism: Gonocerus acuteangulatus; assembly: GCA_946811695.1. Classification (NCBI taxonomy): domain Eukaryota; kingdom Metazoa; phylum Arthropoda; class Insecta; order Hemiptera; family Coreidae; genus Gonocerus; species Gonocerus acuteangulatus. Next base: position 16,540,753 of record OX328125.1, read on the forward strand.
TTCTTATGAGGCCTGTTCAATTATTAATTTTGTAAATAATTTGCTTCCAGAGTTATGTTAATACATGATACTGTACTACTTAATAAATACACAAAAACTTCATTTTCCGTCTTTTGATCTGACGCAGGAACAGGATACAGTCCCCATAGTGGGAGATAGCGCTCCTTGTAGCGCCTTTGCGAACCTACGTCTGGTTGGCTAATTGTAATGAAACAGACTTTAAAGTAAACCCTCCTTTCCAATAGACCGATTTACTTCATTTTTACAACACTTCTTTCTCATGAGATACCCACGACGCATACCGCATTTCGTTACAATACAGCAGAAATTACAACCGTTATGAGTATATTAGTACTTTAGGTCCGGAGTAAACCCCCCCCCCCCCCTCCAAATAACACGATTTAGTTTATTTTTACAACCCATTTTTCTCTGTTGATTACCTCCACGAATACCAAGTTTCGTTGAAATGTAACAAAAATTACGGCTGGCTGTGCAAATTGGTATTGTGGGTCCGGAGTAAACCCCCCCTTCTAATGAACCTATTTAGTTTATTTTTACAACGGAATTCTCTCTTTAGATCAAAATAACGAATACCGAATTTCGTTGAAATATAACAAAAACTACGGCTGGTATGGTCAAATTAGTGTTTTGGGTCCGGGGTAAACCCCCCCTCCCGGTGGACCGATTTTGGTGGTTAACGAACTCGTTCAATCGTTTGCTATTTGAACGCTATATACCACGTTTCATGAAGAAAAAACAAAAACTCTGGCCGCTATCGTGTTAACAGACACATATATATATATGCATATATATATATATATATATAGATATATATAAATTTTAACGGGGGTCATTTTCGGTGTCTACTAGGTAGGATCGATAAAGATTCGAAGAAATTTTTCAAAAATTCCGTCATGAGTCCAACCTCAATAGCTACTTTCCTTCGGAGGAAAGTGCTAAAAGCATAAGCTCTACAGTTATTTTGTAAACAACAATATTAAAGGCCAATGGCCATAGCCACGTTGAATGCAACGGTTCCTGTTGATAACCGAAGTTAAGCAACGTCGGGTGTGGTCAGTACCTGAATGGGTGACCGACCACGTACTGTTGGCATTATAAAAGGGTGGCAACCTGTAGCTCGGCGTTGATAGCCCAATGGTTGAAACACCGTTAAACACACATAAAAGGAATAATATTATCACAAAACTTATACTGCTGCCAATGTACGACAGAGAAGGACGATCTTTGAATTACTTCAATTCCTTTACTAAACAGTCAGGCCTCTGGCGTAATACACTTCATAAGCTCTGCGAGGATGGTAGCAGGGATGCTGAAAGCTCTTAGCGTCCGAATTAAAACTGTTCTTTGTTCTCCCTCACAGACATTTACAGCACTCATCCAATAGTCACAGATATTCTTGAACAAATAAACAGTCACTTTGCTGTAATAAACACTTTAATTTACTTAGAACGACTGACGTAGACATCCTAGCTACAAGAAGTCGTACCGAAGACCGTTCACTGCTTACAGAACCCGACATGAAACAGGTTGTAAGGAGATAAAGCCATTCATAAAACAATGTAATTCTAGGTATAGAAGCTGCCGGAGAGAAGAAGTAGTCCTTACAAGACTTAGAATAGGACATACACTACTAACTCACTCTTACTTAATGACAAAACAAGACATACCACTATGTACAGAATGAAATAAGACATTAACTGTAAAACACTTACTGACAGACTGCAGGAAACGTGAAAACATCAACATGCCACATGATAGGTACGAACTCTTGACAGATGGTAGCCAAAACATATCTAGTATTTTAGACTTTTTAAAACAGATAAACATGTATAAAGAAATATAGTAAAAACAAAATATTTTAATATATCAAAATAAATTTAAAAAAAAAATTTTGTTGTACAAAATAAAGCGAAAAAATTATTTTGTAGTTGACCTTTATGTTTGGTATTTATATTATTTTTTCTCTTTTAGCCTTTCTTTTTTCCTCTTGTAGAGTATTATTTTGATAATTTCAGTTATTCCATTGTTTATATAAATGTTTTATTTTTGATGTTCTAGATCTTGTATTTTGTTTGCACCCTACATGTTTATTGAGCTAATCGCCCAGTTGCGGCTCGAAAACCAAATAAAACGTTTTTCATTTATACAACAACCTTTCGCAACGCTTCTTGAGGTGGCCAGGGCAAGTGTAAGGTGACCTCTAGACTCACGGGCAGCGGTTTATTCACCTTGGCTTATTTATCTTAGAACAATCCTCATTCGAAAGTATCTTTTTATTCCTTTCGATATAATAAAGCGTTTGTCATGAAGTGATTCAAGGATAAGACACGATTATTTGTTGAACATACTCCCGATGAACGTGGGATAACCGTCGGCTACACGACAGCTAATAAGGATTGAGAGGTCACGTAGAGCCCTCCGATATTGAATAAATCATCGGGGAAACAGATTAATCTAATCGTAGAGTATTAATATCAGGGGAGACGAGTCTCCATGATGGCCCTAGAGACCAATTACAGCAAGGGGCGAGGGATGAATGGAACCGAAAGGAAGGATCTTTTGATGCCTCGGGGGATTCAACAAATTGAATCAACCATTGTATGAAGGTCTTTGTTGAAGGATCTATTTTAAGTGCGGCACCTTGGCTGATGTTGTCGTTGATGAATATGATGTATGTCTGTTTGATGCGTTTCCTATCGGCGGTTGTGTATTACTAAGGTTTATTGAAAGAAATTGCTCTTCTGGAATTGAACATATCATTTTCTGAACTTTCATGGTGATTATTTATATTTTTTAGACGATTTGTACTGCGTTCATGAGCAGGTTGACCTCTTGAAGCAATCCGGAAATGCCGACTAGAACATTTCCCGTTCATGTATATATTTATATATGTATATACATCAGTTCGCTCTCTAGCTGACTCAAATATGGTCCTATTCGTTTATTAAATTTGATACCAAATTACTTTGAGTAGAAAGTTCAAGTTCGTTAACCAGCAGAATCCGTCCACCGGAACATAGATTTGTAGGCAAAATTCGCCTGAAAAAGTCGAAACGCTTAATTTTTGTTTTATAATGATTCCAGGTACACGTTTTATGAGTAATTGGACGTGGGGAATCTAATGAAACCATTTCCAGAGATTTTTTGATATATTCTTATATATCTCGGGGCTTCGTCATACAGGGATTCAAGGCAAGAAGAAGTAGTGTTGGCCAGACTAAGGATAGGCCACACACGTATAACTCATGAATACCTTATGACAAAGTCTGATAAGCCATTGTGCCAAATCTGTAACAAAGACCTCACAGTTCAACATATAACTGACAGACTGTAATTTGAGACAAAACTTGGAAATTCCACGAGACATGAACCAACTACTCTGTGATAGCAGTCACCATATCAACGCTATACTTACCTTTCTAAAAGACAACAATATTTTTAAGAAAATTTAACAAACCCCAGACAAAACTTCCCAAATAGTTAACATGTGGGTGTAGTATGGACTACGACAACCACTTAATTTTCTTAATTATATTTCAACCTGTCTTTGATTGTCTAGACGACCCAAACTGTGTTTTTAACATCGTCTTTGAACGGTTTTAATAATAAATAAACATCACTTATGACGTGATTTATTCATCATTATTTTACATAGGATCCTTCTTGTGTAACTGTGATTGTACATGGGGGTATTGTTCCTGTGTATAGTCATATTATGGATAGAACCTATATTGTAAATAGAAACTGTTGCGATTATGTACAGTCATATTGTACATAGGAACTATTTTCTTCGTTATCTTTATTTTTATTTGTTTGTTCTTAAAAATGTTTTTTTTTTTTTAATTAATTTTACTTTTAGCTGTTTGTTATTCACAAACTCAATTATATAATCAAAAATATTCCTAGTTAATAATAAATGGACGTTAAAATTTAAATAAATAAATCAATTATATAATTCGATTATACAATTACAATGTAATTGTATTCATAATTATTATGTAATATGTTAATTATTAAGGAATTATAATTATTGTATAAGATGTTAATTACTATGGACCTATAATTATTTCCATAATTATATTATTTATGTATTTCCATTTAATATGTGTATCTGGGGTCTCCCGTGGTCTAATGGCTAGCGCCTTGGATTCATAAGCGGGAGATGGTGGGTTCGATTCCCAACCTCCGGCAGGAATTTTATCATCCCATTATCTGGACTGTCAATGCGCTGTCAATGCGGGGTGCTCATAAATAAATTATAAAAAAAAATACATACATATCTCGAAACCGGTTGTGAAATCATAGTAAATATAGAGCACTTATTCAAAAGCTTATTAATTTTCCTAAAAATATAGTTCTTATGCAATTTTTGATGGAGCGATATCATTCGGAGAAGTCGGTGCTTAAATTAACTGTTTCTATTCTAAGCTTTCCAAATCAAATGACTTCTATATGAGATTTCCTATTTCATTTTTCACTCGAGATTATGACATCACATTAACTGTTCCTATTCTAAGCTTTCCAAATCAAATGACTTCTATATGAGATTTCCTATTTCATTTTTCACTCGAGATTATGACATCACATTAACTGTTCCTATTCTAAGCTTTCCAAATCAAATGACTTCTATATGAGATTTACTATTTCATTTTTCACTCGAGATTATGACATGACATTAACTGTTTCTATTCTAAGCTTTCCAAATCAAATGACTTCTATATGAGATTTCCTATTTCATTTTTCACTCGAGATTATGACATCACATTAACTGTTCCTATTCTAAGCTTTCCAAATCAAATGACTTCTATATGAGATTTCCTATTTCATTTTTCACTCGAGATTATGACATGACATTAACTGTTTCTATTCTAAGCTTTCCAAATCAAATGACTTCTATATGAGATTTCCTATTTCATTTTTCACTCGAGATTATGACATGACATTAACTGTTTCTATTCTAAGCTTTCCAAATCAAATGACTTCTATATGAGATTTCCTATTTCATTTTTCACTCGAGATTATGACATGACATTAACTGTTTCTATTCTAAGCTTTCCAAATCAAATGACTTCTATATGAGATTTCCTATTTCATTTTTCACTCGAGATTATGACATGACATTAACTGTTTCTATTCTAAGCTTTCCAAATCAAATGACTTCTATATGAGATTTCCTATTTCATTTTTCACTCGAGATTATGACATGACATTAACTGTTTCTATTCTAAGCTTTCCAAATCAAATGACTTCTATATGAGATTTCCTATTTCATTTTTCACTCGAGATTATGACATGACATTAACTGTTTTTATTCTAAGCTTTCCAAATCAAATGACTTCTATATGAGATTTCCTATTTCATTTTTCACTCGAGATTATGACATGACATTAACTATTTCTATTCTAAGCTTTCCAAATCAAATGACTTCTATATGAGATTTCCTATTTCATTTTTCACTCGAGATTATGACATGACATTAACTGTTTCTATTCTAAGCTTTCCAAATCAAATGACTGTTATTATCCTAAGCCAAATGATACTAGGGATATGAACGGAAACGCGCTGGGATGACGCAGTTCCTGCAAGTCAGACTTAAGATATTTTATTATTTATTTTATTTTTTATTTTTATTTTTATTTTGTTGTAACTGCCAGATATTACAAAGTTCTATTCTATGCCGGAAACTAGACAATGAACTTGCTAGTTAGGATTTGTTATTTTTATTAAGTTCTTCCACTAAAAGTTCTTTTTTTTCTGTTGCAGGTAAGTCACACTGTACCTTCAAGTTTCATGAATTTCAAGACTCCATAAATTTTGTAAGTTAAAAGTTTTATATTTAATCATGAGAAAAACTGGGTTCGAAAAAATACCGGTTTCGAACGGATTGAGATGGATTTGATCAAAATCGCTCTCTAGCATAATAGTATCCAGCAAGAAGTATCAAATAAAAAAAAAAATAGAAAGTAAATACGCCAACACCATAGCCATGTTAATGACACTGGTTCCCATAAATCACCCAAGTTAAGCAACGTCGGGAGTGACCAGTACTTGGATGGATGGCCGCAAGGGAAAACCGCCTACTAAGTACAAATAAAATATAATAAATATTTACGAAATGAAACATTTTTTAAAAAAAATTGAATCAGCTGGTTTTAAAATCAGCTGGTCTTTAAATTGAATCAGATTTTTTTGGTTTTTATTGAATCAGCTGGTCTTTAAATTGTATTGGCTCAATTTTAAATTTTATCAGCTAGTTATTTAATTGAATCAGCTGTTTTTTTAAATTGAATCAGCTGGATTTTAAATTGGATCAGCTGGGTTGGCGTTTTTTTGTTAATATAAAATAGGTGAACTTTCATATTTAATTATCAGTTAGTTTTAGCACATTTCTCAGCTATGTGAAGAGAACTAATCAACTTGCCGAAGTAAATGCTTAGTAATGCCGCTCCTCCGTCTCGGACTTTTTAAAATCTTATCGATTGAAAGTATATTCATTCAGTTTTTCCCCTTGATCCCTGTGGGAAAGCAATGCCTCCATAGATTCTAGGTAGCTGTAGAAGAAGCCTTCTCCCCCTTGTGAGCTGACCAATCTCCGTGACCAAAGCGAACGACTTGTCGTGACCAATTGTTGTTACCTTCTCAGCATCCCACTCTCTTCACGAGGGATCTTCAGCACTTTTATACTCCTACAATACCAGTCTTTATATAGCTACAGTCTTCCTGTTTTAGTGCTTTCAGGGTTTTATGTGAGTGTCTTAATTTAGTGGGCTTCATTCAGTGAATTAGTACCTCACGCGGGAGCTGCGTAAAATAACGAATTTCATAACCTTCTCTAATTTTCAGCAAGAGATGGCTATAAGAAATTTAACGCCCCGGAAACAAAATTAAAATTACCCAGCCGTGCCTTAGAAAGTTATTTTTATTTATACATTTTAAGATTATAAGTTCTAAGACCCCTTCCTTAGATTTAGTGCAAGGCCAATAAACTACAAGGGTCTTTTTGCGAAGACCACATCCAGTTACTTTTGAAGTAGCAGTAGTGATTGTATCAGTGATTCAGCGCATGCGCATAACTCCTTTGCCTTCCTATTGGGGTATTCCGATGAGCAATTGTATTGGTTCTTGCTGGGAGTAAAGTAACCTTCAACAGTGAATTAGAGTTTGTTTAGGAAAAAGCTCTGCTTATGTTAGTGAGAAAAAATGTGTCTTTTACAATAAGTTTGCGATGTTCCTAACAAAGAAAAAGCGATTGGTTTCTTACTCGGAAAAATTAATAGAATTCTATTAATTTTAGCAAGTTGGCTAGACTAGAGACGCTAAAATTAATAGAATTCTATTAATTTTAGCGAGTTGGATTGACTAGAGTTTTGATATCTTCTTGAGCGAGCGAAGCGAGTGGAAACGCATAGCACCTATGCCCATAGTGCTAAATAAATGTAAAATATCCAAAAAGAGAGAGAGAAAAGAGATCAAATATGTGTGTTTACAAATATCATTGTTTATGTTATCCTTCATAACCTACAAAACAGTTAACTTTAATGCTTAATAACTTTTTTCGTAGTTGAGAGAATTGATTTTGATCATATTAACCTTTTATTAATAAATATTTCTTGTCATTATCTAATAGGGCTTATAACCGTAGATAATGTGTCAAGTAGTAATAGATAACCAGCAAAAAACCTATAAGCTAATCAGTAAGCTTATCAGCGAGTAGGAGTAACTGTTATAAATCACTACTGCTACTTCAAAAGTAACTGGATGTGGTCTTCGCAAAAAGACCCAACTACAATTAACATCCCCATTTATACCCTTTCCTCAAAAATTTTGTATTATCTTTGTCGGATATGTTACCCCTCGGGTAGAATGTACAAGAACCCCTTAAAACTGTAGAGTACAGGTTTCTACTGATAATAATTTAGAATTTCTGGAAGCACTCAAATATGAGAACTGAATAAACATGATAAGTAAGAGTGAGAGGCAGATAGTTTGCCGTTTTGCTGATAAGAAAAATGGTTGAGATTAGGCTAAGAGAAAACGTGAGAATTTCGGAAAAATCTATATTTGGGCACACTCTTAGGCTGCATTCTTCAGCAACACATGACTAGAAGATGGAGGAATATCACGGCAACTTTTAGGTGACCCTGGATAAGGAGGTCTTCCTCCATCTTTTAGGCATTTGTTGCCGAAGATGGTTGCCAAAGCCGAACCGTTCGAAATATAGATTTTTCTGAAGATCTGACGTTTTCTCTTAGCCGAATCCCAAATATTCCTTCACATTTAATGCTCTGTAAAATACCGAACAATCTTCTTGTCTTTTTCGGGAAAAGGCGGTTCTTCTTTCAATCACAATAGTCTTTCAATAACGACAATTTTATATGCTGAGTACCTCTTCTTTGATTTTTTGTTAATACTCATATCCGTTGTATGATTACTTAAAAATTGAATGACTACTTATAATGAGACGTTGTGAATAAATATATTTAAAGTCTCAATACCTACGTCAGTATATGTGATTACTTGGGTTCGAATTCCGAGATGACTTGGATAATTTTTGGGTGAATCTGTTTCCTCTTCACAGATAAAGAACATTGAATTCTTATATCTTGGCGGAGAAGAAAATAAAATGGAAAAACTTCCACGTCCACGGTTTTAATATTTCATTTTTATTTCGGTTTTCCTCAGCCGAGCAATAAAACTGTTTGTCTAATAAAATATGACTCTGAGGTCTTTTCTCGAGGTATTATAATATTTCGTTCTATTTTACTGGCTTCTGTTTTGTCCAAAAAATACTAAAATATTAAAGTAATCAGTAAAGCTAAACACTTAAGCGGCCCCTACACGGTCAGTAATAATGGCATTATCAGTAATGTCATTACTATTCAACTCTCGTCATTCCATATCATCATTACAATGTACACCTTACACCGTCATTCCACGGATCATTTTTAATGTCATTACTTTACTTCAGTATGCATTGTGATCTCCGTGACAGAAGCGTTTTGTTAATAATAGATCCTCGCAAAGTCGCCTGTGTAGCTATAATTGCGACACTAGCCACAAAAAAACATGTGAAACGTTTGTAAAGGCCTTAATATGACAAATATCCTTCCAATCGGGGCGTTTCCAAGTTTTGGATAACCATTTTTCGCAAGTACCTTTTGAGATAATACAATAGTCATTTATTTGGTTAGAAAAAGGAGTCTTTCTTCTTTTGAAAGATTTCAATGACGTAAAAATCGGATTATCTCAAGGGGAGATATTGAATTTCAAAACGTCACATTACTTTTTCGCTTACAAATTTTTATTCTCTTCCAGACTGGGAAAAATCATTATTTTTTGTTTTCAATATTATTCACCACGTTAGGGTTTCTTGGGGTGCTGATTTTAAATCTGCTATTATTTTTGGTGTAAAAAAATGTATAATACTAGTTTGCTTGAAAACGTAAGCATATTTTTGAATATATTTGACGAAATATAAATTATAGTTTAACGATTATATTTTCTTCTAATCTTCTCTATAAGTCAAATGAATTGGTAAAAGAATCACGTCAACATTATTTTCTAAAGTCGATATAAAAAATAAAGCACTTTCAACCTATTTTATATCCTCGATACAAATGCAAAGTAACGGATGTGAAAAGTTGTTGGTACCTTATAGATGACTTTATATATATTTTATTCTATGATATATTTTAATTAGACTTAATGCGGATTCGTTACTTTGATATATATATATATATATATATATATATATATATATATATATATATATATATATATATATATTACTTTTATAACTATAATGTTACCAAGGTAGAGTCATACATTTCAATTCATCTTATTTTTTGCCCTTTGCTACTCAATCTAGTTTAACCTTTACATCTGTTTCACCTAGTTGCAGCTCGAGATAGACTGAGTAATGACGGATTAATGATGTAGCTCTCCCTACACCATCATTACTAATGACTGTATCCCCTCCACTTTCAGTAATGATGAAGCCGAGATGAGAAAATCCGGATTCACATCATTACTGTTCGTCATTCCAACTTAGTCCACCTTACACTATCATTATTACTGTCATTTTGATAAGGTAATGTCATTATTACTCACCGTGTAGGGGCCGCTTTAGAGATCTTTTGGGGAATCGTCCCATAAAAATTATCAAAACATGTTTATCGTCAATGCACACAAGTGACAGCAAATAAATGGCAAATAATTTCGTGGTTTATTACTTCAAATATTATGAATTCAGCTGCTTCTATTGGACTACATATTTGTTACCAAAATTCGGACCCATTCTCCTGTTTTTACCAAGTTTCTCTGTTCCCCATGCGCGCGCCTTAACCAAATAGCCTATCGCGCTTCGTATCTCACAATGGCAAGTTAATTCTTCTAATGTAGCCAGTGTAAAGATGGAAAGCATGGCGTTCTCAAGCCAAGGATGTTGCTGTCTTATGGTTTTTTTTTGTCATTAGTACTTGCCCCTCAAACTAAGCTGGCTTTCTGGCAAGTGACAGGTACTCGTTCACACGTATTACAATTTGATACAAAAATACTTTGTATGATATGAAAGACGAAGTTCGTTAACCACCAGAATCCTACCTACCTGAACAAGCTTTTTGTGCGAAAGTCGCGAGGAAAAAATCCTAACGTTTACTTCATTGAGAGGAGATCGTTTACCGTTGATGATGCAAGGTAGGGATTGTCGGGGTTCGGTCACTGCTACTTAATAAAACTACATTTTATCGTAAAAATGGTTTTATTGTGCCGACGTTTCGGCTTGAACTTCAAGCCTTCATCAGGGCGATGGGAAGGTTAAAACTATACCTCACAGACGTGGGATCATTTCAGCGTTCAAGCCAAAACGTCGGCATAATAAAACCATTTTTATAAAAATGGTTTTATTAAGAAGCAGTGACCGAACCCCGACAATCACTACCTTGCGTAACGTTTACGTAAATGCGTTAATATATACACTTTTTATGAGTAATTATACGTGGGGAATCTAATGAAACCCTTTCCAAGGCCATTATACGTGGCGAATCTAATGAAACCCTTTCCAAGGCCATTATACGTGGGGAATCTAATGAAACCCTTTCCAAGGCCATTATACGTGGGGAATCTAATGAAACCCTTTCCAAGGCCATTATACGTGGGGAATCTAATGAAACCCTTTCCAAGGCCATTATACGTGGGGAATCTAATGAAACCCTTTCCAAGGCCATTATACGTGGGGAATCTAATGAAACCCTTTCCAAGGCCATTATACGTGGGGAATCTAATGAAACCCTTTCCAGTGCCATATGTCTAAAATCTGTAACAGTTGCTCATAAAACGCATATAAATTCATGAGATGTGCAGAATAAAAAAAAAAAAAAAATTCCTAGGGATACTTTGATGTGTAAATAATCAAAAGAACAATCAAGGTCATATATCAGGAAAATCGAAAGCTCTTGATTTGTCTTGGGATTTTCTGATAAACTCTTATCTTGAAACCGGTTGGGAAACCGTAGTTAATGTAGATTGCCTGTTCGAAAGGTTATTAAATATACTGAAAATATGGTTCTTATGTGAGCTAAAATAGAACGATCTCAATCGATGAAATCGTTGCTTAAATGGTGTAATTCCGTCTTAGGATACTGTCAGATTCCTGTTATGGCGCCTAAGATCTTGCTTCTCTATGAGATTTCATTTTACTTTTTTTTTTCACGAAAGATTAAGACAAAACAGATACCTTTTCTATTCTAAGCTTTCCAAATGAAACTTACCGTATTAACGGAACCGGCCAATGGCCATAGCCACGTTGAATACACCGGTTCCCGTAGATCACCGAAGTTAAGCAACGTTGGGCGTGGTCAGAACCTGAATGGGTGACCGACCACGTGCTGTTGGCATTATAAAAGGGTGGCAACCTGTAGATAGCCCGGCGCTAATAGCCAAATAGTTGATGTGCCGTTAAAAACTAGGAAAAAAAATTACTGGAACCGCGCTAAGATAAGACAGTTCTTGTGAGTCTGGCTTAATTAATACATTGAACAAGATAGATAGATAGATATTTGTGTAAGATATATCTTGTACAAATAATATCAATATTGGACACTTTGTTTCTTTCCATATTGAGTCTGGTAACCGCTATAATACTTTAACAATTTCACAGCAAATGACAATATAAATTTCATATAGTTCTAAAGTTAACTTAATATATAATTTGCATCATTCATATATTTATTATATTAATATGTTATTTATATTAATCATACATTTATACTAAAAATTTGTAAGATTATTTTTATAATGTTTTTTAACAATAAATTTACCTACTTGTTAATTAATAAATTGAACAATATAAAACTAAAACCTAAATTATGTTTTTTGTGGCGAGGGGAAGGGAGGTTGTAATGATATACTATATGTAGAATTAAGGAAGATTTATTTGTAATTTTTGTAAACACTCAAAATGTTGCGAGACACAAAAGGGGAAAAATAAATAAAAAAAAGCGTTAGTGATAAGCAAAAAGTGGCTCATTATATCCCGGAGAGAAAGTTCAACCTCCTGAAGGAACTAATGAAGATTGATGGGCCTGACTCAAGATAGAGTATTATTGACAAAAACCAGCGGTTTTCTTACTAAGTGTCGGGAATCTGGTTACAACGCCTATGAAGAAAAAAATAAAAATAAGTAATTAACTAGTTTAAAAATGTCTGCATAAGAAATACATTAAACGGATAATTGAGGAGGCTGTGGTTGTAGAATTGCGGTTGAAACCTTAGCGACAAGATGTTTGATTGTTGAAGGAGGTTGCTTAGAGCAAAGGTCCGTTGGTATTTTCTTACCTGCTCCTGTACCTTCTTTAGTTGGGGTCTGCTCGGTCTTTCTTACAACAGGATGGACAAATTGCTTCCTTGAACGGCTGGAAGGACAGTTCGGGGCAATTTTACCTCTTCAGAAAGGGGTGATTGTCTTTATTTAGGGGGCTACGGATAGTTTTTTCTTGTCAATAGGTGATGGGGAGGAATTTGTGATGGTTGGAATTGCTCCTAGTGCACTCTTGGGTGTCAATTTTGTTTACTTCCTCCAACGGGAAGCAAAACCCGCTAATGACATCAATGCAATGACGTAACCTCGGAGTACTGACGATAAATGACGTTTCATTATCCATAGGTTACGAAATGCCTGTCTTTCACATTTTTGTTTGTATGCTCAAACTGTACCTTTTATTAACTGATTTCGATAAATGTGGCGTAAGATATTTTGTTGAAAAAGAAAAGCGAATAACGCAAAAGAATTGGTAGCACATATCTACATAAATAATCTTTGATCATTATTAGGATATTGTTTAGATATAACTTCTCGTTTTAATGCGAAAAGAGCGTTAAAATTTCTATAAAATTAGTTAAAAAAAAAAAAATGTCTTTGGTTTAGAGCCTTCGGCACAAATTCAGGAACATAAATATTTTTTAGGTCCACCCGACAAACCTATGTAATGTACTGTATAACATAAAGTCTTCTTTTTTTTCTTACATAGCCACTGCAAATGCGCGAACCTCAGCGGACACTTTTTTGTAACGATTTTTTTCCATTTTAGTCATCGCTAAAGCATATTTATGCTAAACTATTTTGTTTTCCGACCATACATACTTTTCCATAACCGGTCACATATGCGTTATATGAAGACTACGACCATACCTATCTAATATGATGGGAATTAGAAAAACACATGCCCTACACGTTTCGTTGCTTGATTGCAACATCTTCAGGAGCTCTTCTTCGCCATTTTCTATGATGCGCTATGAATATGTCTGCTGTCCATTCTCTATGATATCCTTGTCCATGATCTACATATTACAAGCCTTTGAGCCGGATACAATCCCCTGAATGGAATAACATATTCTAAATCTGCATATTATATCAACGTGCGGAACCTTTGTTCCTCTGAGGCCTTGGAAAGCTTTCACTATTCATTCATTACAAATGAGGTTGCAAATTTTCTTTTACAATTTTTATTGTAGTCATTCCGCTCTTTTATTCAGCCTTGTAACCTAGGAAATTTACATTAATTATTATTTCAAAACCTGATGAAGACCAAATTATTAAATACTTCAATATAAAACAACTTTAATAAGTAATGGTTAACAGCAACCCAATAAAGTTGTCCTGTATGTACAAAACAAAAAAAATGAAAAAACTAAAGATGGATGTACATTATGAATTAAATAGAGAATCGAATCATTTTTTTTTTAAGTTATTAATAGGCAACGGATGTTATTGTATTTATATATTTTTTTCTGATTCTTAAATCGTAATTGTTGATGAAATTCTACACGTTTTATGTGATTTTAAAGCATTTAAACAGGTTTTTATTTTAAATATTTTTAAAAATTTTGCTACATATTTTGATAGTTTATTTTATCTTGTAATTGAACAAATACCCTTTATTTGTTCAATCATAAGATAAAATAAACTATCAAAATATGTAGCAAAATTTTTAAAAATATTTAAAATAAATTTTGCTACATATTTCGATAGTTTATTTTATCTTGTAATTGAACAAATAAAGGGGGGTACCAACATAGAAAATAATGCTTTACCAATTAAGTCTAGATCAGTGTGTCTTTTCCAATTGCAAGAAGCAAAGGTGACTGGCAGCCATGCTTCCCCGGCGCTAATGGTCTAGTAGGAGATGCGTTTAAAAATAAATAAATAACAAATTACTGTTTAACAATTGCATTATTTATAAAATCTACTCTCTAAAAGAAATGAACTAGCGAAAGAATCATTTCGATATTATTTTCCAAACTCGAGATATACAATAATGAATTTTCTAAACTCGAGATATACAATAATGAATTTTCCAAACTCGAGATATACAATAATGAATTTTCCAAACTCGAGATATACAATAATGAATTTTCCAAACTCGAGATATACAATAATGAATTTTCAATATATTTTACTTTATTTCATAGATCCTGAGGCGCATTGGACGAAATGCTCGGTCACGTGTCGACAATTTTTCGATGCAAAATCCAGGAAAAAAAGTCCGTCACGCAGGAGCTGCATAACTAAGCACTTTCCTCAGAATTTGGGTAGTGTAGACTGCTTCCCAGAACAATTTCCTTAAAATATCCTACATAAATAAAATAAAAACATGAATAGTTCTCTTTTAAATTTTTAATGAGTAACTGATCAGTTATTAATTTGCTTCCAGAGTTATGTTTACACATGGTACCTATTACACTACGTAATAAATACAAAAAACCTCATATTATCGTATTTTGATCTAACGCAGGAACAGGATACAGTCACTCTAGTGGTAGAAAGCGCTCCTTGCGGCGGCTTTGTGAACCTACGTTTGACGGGCTTTTCTATTGAAATAATATTACAAATTAAACCCCCGCTTTCCGATTGACCGATTCAGCTCATTTTTACAACACTTCTTTCTCACGAGGTACACACGACGTATACCGAGTTTCGTTACAATACAGCAGAAATTACGACCGGTATGAGTATATTAGGAATTTGGGTCCAGAGTAAACCCCCCCTTCTAATGAACCGATTTAGTTTATTTTTACAACACATATTTACCTGTAGATTACCACTACGAATACCGAGTTTCGTCGAAATATACCAGAAATCACGGCTGGTAGTGGCGAATTGGTATTGTGGGTCCGGAGTAAACCCCCCCTCCTAATGAACCGATTTAGTTCATTTTTATATCTCACTTTTCTCTCTATATCACCAATACGAATAACAAGTTTCGTTGAAATATAACAAATATTACGGCTGACATAGTCAAATTAGTGTTTTGGGTTCGGGGTAAACCCCCCCCCCCCCCTTCCGGTAGACCGACTTTGGTGGTTAACGAAATCGTTCAATCGTTTGCTAATTGAATGCTATATATCAAGTTTCGTGACGAAAAAACAAAAACTCTGGCCGCTATCGTGTTAACAGACACACACATATATATATATTATATATATATATATATATATATATATATATATATATATATATATATAAATTTTAACGGGGGCATTTTCGGTGTCTACTAGGTAGGATCGATAAAGATTTGAAGAAATTTTTCATAAATTCCGTCATGAGTCCAACCTCAATAGCTACTTTCCTTCGGAGGAAAGTGCTAAAAATGGGCCTGATCAGTAATCCACCACTGTATACTCCCCTTATGAGATCAGACCGGCGTCATTTCACGTTTGATAATTTAAAAATGCATGTTCGTACTAATTATTATTAATGCTTTTCTTTTCAATATTTTATAGTGTTTTAGGTATTTTTTTAATACATATTTTCAATTTTATTTCCTTGGACATCCGTTCCCTAGTTATTAATGTTAAAATTTTATTTTTTCATACTTTCCAACGCCTCCTCTCCATTTTTTATCTTTGCCTATTGTAGTTTGAACAGGAGAATTGAGAACGATTTCTCAAAAAGAGGAGCATTCTTGTTCCTGGACGAGTAACGAGATTTTCTGCTTTTGCTACAGTTTCCGCGCGGGTTAAATCGCCCGTAAATGGAAGCGTAAAAATTGTCCTGGTTTTCAGGGTTCGCCTTCTTCATTGAAAATAGCATTACATTACTAAACATTATATAAAGATCATACAAGAAGTCGTATAAAATTATAATATAAATCAGAACAAAGAATGTACTTTTTTGGACACCAGGGCAAATGGGAATGAAAGAAAGTTACACCATTGATGACTACGCGAATACTGAGACTGACGTTCCTACATTGAGAACACAAATTATGCAAAACAAACTAATGCAAAATATGCAAAAAGACTAGGGTGGGGGGATTTTTCTTACCCGTCTGAGACTAGGTCATTTATTGCATAACCCTACAGCCGGGCGCATTGCTGCACGTGCGCAATCTTGGATGTTTGTTCCTTATGGCGCAGGCCTTTAGCGGATTGTCTTTGCACCTTAAGCAATCCTAGTTTCTAATATTACCGTATGTTATCAGCCATCGCTACTATCAGCTGATCGGGCAGTATGGAGTTTTGGAAGTGCTAAATCAAATTCCGGCAAGAGACTGTGTCAAACACGACAGTTCTCAAAATCATTCTTTTCGGGAATCAGTTTGTAAGAACTTGAGGTAGGGAGTGAAGAAGGAAACTTTTTGTTTGTTGGTGCACTGACAGCAAGGCCGTTAGCACCAACATCCATGGTGCGGCAAGGAATGTTCTCAATGGGCCCAGAAATTAGTAAAATCCCTGTTGCGGGTGAGACTCAAACCCATCATCTCCCGCATAAGACTCCAAGGCGTTAGCCACTAGACCACAGGGAGAACCATTTGTATAGCTAATGCAGAATAATAATGTTTAAGTGCGCCACTGAGTAAAACTAATCAAGTGGCTTATTGATAGCCACTTTCCTATTTGAGGGGACCGTGGACGTTTTGTTGAGATACTTTTTATTCCTCTAAATGTTTAAAACAGGAAATACACCTACAAAAAATATATACATATACAAGTTTTGATAATCATGTCCATTTTTCTTACTTTGTTTTCGGATTTTGTGAAAGTCCTTTTATCTGATGAATTAATCGTTATTTCTCACTCCAATTTGTTCGTTGGGGAACCATCTTCTGTCTTCCTACAGCACATGTGTTGTCTTGCCCGAGGATTTCTCCCTACATCTTATGACTGCACTTCAGCGGAAGACTTCCACAAGTGCGAGGGGTGAAGAAGGCCGGTAAGAAGGCAATCAATACAAGGGGAGTGTAAAGAGCAGTAAATTTCCAAAGGGAGGGTTTACTCTTGAGTACAGCACGTGTGCTTCCTGATAGATGCAGCTTCTCCATCCTCTGCGATGGGGTACTTCACATTCATGGAGGAGCTTCAGGATTCAATAGTAGAGGGCACGCTCGCTTTTTTCCCTGCACGCTGGGTTTTTTTTTTTTTTTTGGAGCCTAGAGAGAGCAAGGAGCATAGGGAAGACATAAAATCCGTGAGGTTAAAGGGAAGTAAACAAGGAGGCTCAGCTGGCAAAGCAGAGAGCATAGCAATGAGTTCAAATATGCATAGCAACGTTTTTCAAGCATAGTTCACGCGAGCTTAGTACTTATCCCTCTCACCAAGCTGGTTTAGTGACAATTAACAAGTACTCGTTCACAAGTAGCGTTCCTTACGGGCTGTTCACTTATAAACTTAGCCGTCCATCTTGCCAATCCTACTTTTCTGGTTGAGTGACGAGCGTCAAGTACTCGTTTAGACGTTGGTGAACAAGGAGTATTCAGTACGGTCCTTACAGTAATGAACACCACCATCCATCTTGTCACTCTCATGAAGCTAGGCTTAGTGAAGACAGCACGTTCAAACGAAGTGGACAAGTAGAGTTCCGTCCAGTAATGTAGGCAGGCTAAGTTTTCACTAAACACTTGTTGGGCCGTTTAAAGGGTGTAACAAAAGACATCTGCTTAATAGAATGGTGGTCGCAGAGCCTGCTTTTGGGGTGCATTTCATAATAATAGTCATTTGTCACTAAGAAAGAACCTTGTTTACACGTAGATACAAGTGCTTAGGTGAGAAGCACTCTTCACAATTACTCAGCAGGGTACAAGAGTCTGGGAGCATTCAAGTGACTCACTCAGAATGAGGATTTCCGTCAAGGAAGAATGTTTACAAGATTGATGTACAATAGCACATTTTGGGTAAGTAATGGCTGATGGAGAATCATAAATTAGACAGACGTTAGGGTATATTTTTGTTTTTCAGTGCAAAGCGCATTCGAGACACTGTCTCAACCTTCATTTTCAGGGGTATGGCACACAAGTAATTTATTCTTTTACTTCTGAGCTATTAGCACCCGAATATCTAAAGGTTGCCCATCATTGTTAATGTCAACTACAAGTGGTTTTTCCCGGACGTCACCCACCCATGATCTGGCTTTACCCGACGTTGCATAAGTTCTCTACGGGAACGAGTGTATTCAACGTGGCTGTGGCCGTTTCAATTAATTCATAATTTCTTTACTGCTCTTGATATAATTATCTGCTCCGGGCGTACCTACTTCACTTGATATAAGAAGGACGTTCAGGTGACGGTCCCAACTGCTGTAAAATTAGTACTCTATAAATATACGTTTACCTGTGCACACTTATAGAATTTTTACAGGCATTAAAGAAAATATCAATAATTGTCTGAATTTGAATATACGGAAAGCGCCATCAGAAAGCCTCTTACCTCGATGTAAGAAGGACGTTAGGTGACGCACCAACTTCCCTACACCTCCAAAATTAATATACGTTTATTAGTAGAAGTTTATGACCTTTTTTTTTCGGCAATCAATAATTGTCTGATTTTGAATCAATTCTATAAGGGAAACGCCAAGAGATTTAAAAACGTCCCACAAGAGCTGGCAAAATTAATTAAATATTTCGATGAGGCGAATCCAACTTGTTTAGTATTCTTATAATTCCATTCCACTTTGGCGTATTTCCACCCTCCCTAGACGGAGGAAACCCCACTGACGTCGAATTGAAATGTAATCTGGAAAAGATGACCTAAATGGTTAACAATCTCTTCTCAAAAATATTTCTTAAATTAAAAAAAAGTCTGGTTATGTTTTCTAATCTTCTTCTGAAACATATACGAATATAAATTTGAAGGATTTAATGGTAAGCACACGTATACTATAATGGCAGATGGTACCCGGCCATGATTGTTTTATCAACCATATGGTTCAGGAGAGCAAGATCCTTGGAAGGGCGAGATTTTGCCTATCTGGTGGTGTCCATCCTCCGACGTCAAGAATCAAAGATTTATTACCTGCTGACTCCTCGGACATTCCGTGGCTTACTCAACCAGATTTATAGGCCTTCTTCTACCTCATGGTCCTATCGTATGCTATTTGTGAAATTTAATGTTTCTATCAGGCAGTAAATTCCATCAGCAGGCCGCCTTCTTAGGTTCAGAGGTTGCAACAGTCAAATAAGCCGCCGAGATGTTTCTTGCAACATATGGATGAGCTCATATGTTGTAAGACAATAATCCCAACAAACATATATCAACTTTATGTTCTGAGTAATTTCATTGAAGCCTGCATAATAAAATCAGATGCATGGAATCGTTTTGTTGAATTTTATGTTTTTTTTGAAGATTAGATAGCCGTCGAGGTGATAAGCAAATATGGAATGGTTGGGATTCGGCTAAAAAAACCTCAATACGATTTTTGTAAAAAATATATATTCACTTTTGTAAAAAATGTACATGACTGAATATAGATTTTTTTTTCAAAAATCGTATTGAGGTTTTTTTTAGCCGAATCCCAACTATTCTTTGTTTGCTTATGTTTTTTAGTATGCTTAATCCAAAAATGAGAAGAGGAGGCATTTTTGCCAATAAGATACAACAAACATGTAAAGATCTTGGCAGAATTTCCTGCATTTATCAAGATAAAATCAGAAATAGCTACAGCCGAATTAAGAATGAACTAAAAGAAAAGGAAACCGAATACAACATATCGCTTAAAACTTTAATGGCGTTACAAGCCGAGTTGGGTTTTGGCCTCCTCCAAGAGCTTCCGCCATCTAGCTCGATTACATGCCGCCGCCTTCCAGTTAGGGGTATTAAGAAGACACCTCGAATCAGCAGCTACTGCATCAGCCCATCTAAGTCGTGGTCTTCCTCTTCTTCTGGTGCGGTCCAAGTGGCCTTCCAGAGCTTACCTGGGAATCCCTTCTTCTGTCATCCGAGTAACATGTCCAGCCCAGCCAAGTCTCCCAATTTTAATGTACCGGACTACATCCAAATCTCCGTATAGGTCGTACAACTCCTCATTCCTACGCCGCCTCCAGACTTCCTCATCCCTAAGCGGCCCATAAATCCGGCGTGAGATTTTTCGAACTTATCGCACTAGTATTTCTTAACTCAAAATGAAACTCAACTGAAAATGTGTCACTCTTGCCTGTTTCGGGGACATGCCATTAAGACAGGAAGAGTGACACAAGTGCCCTCTGGCGTCCAAGCTCTGAAGCTAGGTACATACAGTTTTCATGGTTGATAAAGAAATATTTACCATTTATTTCATAGTCATAACTGAAGAACACCAATGAACCAATTGTTTAGTTGTATCACTTTAGTTCGCTACATCAAATTGATATTGCAGTGTGTGACGACGTGTATGTAGGGAAATCGGATCAGCTTTAAAAAAGGGAGCAAACCTGCACGCAAAAAACCTTGACAACAAAAACGCTTTGCTGGACTTTATACGGATGTAAAAATTGCCAATAAAGTCGTTTGTCGGTCTTCGTTACAAGTATCATTATTTTTTCTTTTTCTCTCAATATTGTTACGGTGAATGGATTCTTTTAATTATTATTCAATATGATGATTATTAGGCGATTTTTTGTATTCATTACTTTTTCCAATTAATGTTTTATTTTTTTTTACTGTTCATCGACTTCCATAGCCAATAGCCGCAAATGGTTGCTGCCTCCATAGCAAGGATATTTTTCTGCCAGCCAGTCGTTCAAACTTCCTCTGTGCTGGATTCCAAACAACCACTTATCGATCGGCTAACTAACCTAAAACTGCTAGACTTATTTTTCTGTATTTTCTTTTTTTCTGGCGCATCTGTGTCTAGGTCGCCAGTATCGGGATTTCCAGAGGACCCTTCCTAAAAATCCCTGGTGGAGCAGGAATTTTTTTTTCCAACGGGCGCATATATGAAAATACCAAACCTGCTGCAGGTGGGACATGAACCCGCTACATGTTAAGTAGGAAACGCTACCCACCACGGGTAGACGCGATTTTTCTTATTACTATTTTTGTTGCCCCCCCCCCTCAGTTGATGATCAAAATTGCCAGAGGTAATAAAATAGCGAACGGACTTGTAAAACAACCTGTAGCTCTAATTTGAAAGTAAACTAGAATAAAACGTCCGAGTAGAAAGTGTCTTCAAGCGGCTGTTGTAAACCGGAACCAAATGAACGAAATGGGCAATAAAACTTGGACTTAACGAGCCTGAAGGTGTTATTAAATAGTGCACCGTGGTGTAGTTAAGTGCACTGCTTTGAAAGCTTTAGATAGGAAGGTGGAACAGAACTTGTTGCCTACAAGACTAGAGATAACACTATCAGTAGACCTGTTGGTTTTATTTGATTTGTTCAAGTCTCTGTACTCAAGGACGTCAAATATCTTGAGTTTTTAAGGAACTCAAGACGTCTTAGGCTGCACCTACATTTGACCAGGATTTCTCCCGATTTGATTTCGTTCGACCGGCAACGGCCGACAGCGGCCGACGTGAGTGCCTGCATCGGTCCCGATCCGATTTAGTCACAGCTCATCAGTAATGACCTCGTAGTGAAGTGATTAATGAGTTTATAACTGCTACTACTTCTTTGAGACCTCCACTAAGTTATCCAGGTATATTTTTATATTTTAATAATTATAAACAATATTTCGGCTTATTGCCTTTAATGTTACAGTTTAAGAATATATCACAATTTCACATGATTCACATGTAAATACGACCAAGTCATACCGGTCCCTAGTATCATCAAGTATGTTACTGCCTGGGGACCGGTATGACTTGGTCATATTTACAAGTTTTTAAATTGGTTTTTAAAATAATGAATGACAAGCAAAGTGATGATGTGAATCATGTGAAATTGTGAAATATTTTACATAACTGTAATATCAAAGATTTCCTGATGATGGCAATAAGCCGAAATATTGTTTAAAATTATTAAAATATAAAAATTTTGGAACTGGGAGACCTGATTGGCCTTTTTCATTTGTTATGAAACCTGGATAATGAGTGATTAATTTAAGAAATACCACCTAATAAGCATAGAAACTTTCGATTAGGTTGAATGTTGGAGGTATGAAGGAGGAGTTGACAGGCCAATCAATCTTCTGGAAGTATATCAGCCCCGAAAAAATAAATCTTAGTGTAACAGTTAATTTTTAACTGTTATACTTCGATAAGAGAAGTATTAGTATTCATATTTTAAAATTATTTATAAGAAAGGTAGCTAGAAGGTTATAAACATTGGGAGGTTATAGGCATTGGATGGTTATAAACATCTTTCCACATAATGTAATAAACAAGAGACACAAAAAACAAAAATGTGAATTGACAAAGTTATTCTAAATTTTATTAGCTTTAAATAAAAACAAAATGCATTGAAATCGTTTAAGATGTACAGACTGTAAACCTTTTTGAAACACAATATATGGTTTGGCACCATTTTGCTTCGTCGGTCCTAAATCGGTCTAGAAACCAACAAGTTTGAGCGGCCGAGAATCGGTGGCCATCGGATCGGATCGGGTCGGGACCAATGTAGGAACCTCCATTGAGTTACATGTGTTTGTTTTTCTTTTAAAGCCCCTTTAAGGAAAACATTCCTATTGACGAAATAACATTTGACTATATTCAAATAGCTAACTTAGGAAAAACTACCATACCAGCAGTGTTGGGCATTATTCGAATAAATTATTATTCGAATGATCATTCGAATAAATTTTTAGGGAATGATGAATTCACTGAATTATCTTATTCACACAGTACATCATGAATTATTCACAGAATTATTCGTTATTCATTATTCGTTATTCATCATTCATTATTCATCGTTCGTTATTATTTATTTCTAGTTGGTCTACTGATTAATCCTACTCAAACACACACACACACACACACACACACACACACACACATATATATATATATATATATATATATATATATATATATATACGTATTTCTGGCTGCCAACATTATAATAAATCTATCGTTATTCACTAAAACATGTTTATTCTGAATGATCATTCGAATAATTTGTGAATAAAACATGAACTTCATTCACAGAATAACGAATAATGAATAAAAGTAATTATTCTTCATTCATGAATGAAATAATACATTTATTCATTAATCATTATTCATCATTCTGAATACTTTTTGCCCAACACTGCATACCAGGCTGGAGTTTGTACCTAGTTGTTTCGTTTACCAAATAGGCTACAGCTATTCATAAAACAGCAAGGCAAGATATGAAAATTAATTCACTCTCGGTGTATACTGACCTCTGTAATTACATAAAACACTTTTTAGTCACATCAAAATCCACTATAGAAAGAAATTCGACAAACTGAACATCCCCAATATGAGCATTAACGATAGCGATATAATTGTTAACAATAAAATAATAACTTTTTTTAACAATTCCAAATTATAAAATAATGTATGATGACAAATATTTATATATAGAAATAATAAAAATTGATCGTTTAGGACCAGGGGAGGATTTGAGAGGTCAGTAACGATTAAAACTATAAAGTTGTCTGTTCAAGTATATGGTTAGGAGGGAAAATGGCGTGGCCCTTATTCTCGGCGCAGAAAATTGGTGGTAAAAAGTCTCTCCTAACCTTATCACTTTGAGGTTTAAAACGTTTTTAGCCTTAGTTTTATCTAAATATTGATAAATGTCAAACACTATCTCCCTTGCCAGACATTTCAAAGCCTCAGTTAATCTTAAATGAGACAAAATCAGTTTTAAAATCAGTTTTTATACTGTTTCACGTATAACCTTCGGTAATTGGCGAACTTTTGCGCATGCGGAATTGAACTTTTCAAGCTATCTGAATAGGCTATAGTTAGCCGTGGATTAGTATGCTCTAAGCGGATTGGCTTACAACGAACTGACACAGGTTGCACATATGTTTGCGGCCGGAGGCGTCCTCAGTTCCTCCGGCGACTTTTTGCCCAAATTGAGGACGGAGCTTTCAGCACTAAAAGCTCCCTGGAATAAACATTAACCCTAAAGGGTGCTTTCAGGCGGCAGCCATTGTGTGAAAGGTGTTGTTTTTTACACGGCCCCACTGACCACCTTTCAGGAACAAAGAGGTCCCAAAGGGAGTTACCGCATAAAGGGACGGCCACTTACTCCAAGTGGTTAATTGTTTCGAAATCATTCAATCTCGCTTTGCTTGATTATAAATGATTGCTCTCAACTAGTCTATGGCTGATTTACATTGAGAATGTTTGTTGCAGACCGCGCGATCAAGTAAATACCAAAACAAAATAAATGTTCTCTTAGTAAATATTTACTGTCAGAGGCAAAGCAATTTTGAAGTCTCAAATGATATGCTGGAACTCGAAGGCAATGATTGCGAGTACAAGCCTGACCTAACTCACATAGTCCGACTCGCAGGAACGGCGTCATCTTAGCGGGTTTATGTTCTTATCCCTAGTGTCATTTGGAAAGCTAAGAATAGAAATAGTCAATTTTATATCTTAATATTTCGTAAAAATGTAAAATAAAGCAAGATCTCAAGCGCCAAACAGGAAACTGACAGTATTCTAAGCGACAACTACTCTATTTAAGGATAGGTTTTTCTGAATGAGACCGCTCCATCGAAAACCCCTTAAGAACCATATTTGTAGAAAATGTAATAAGCTTTCTAGGTACTTTACATTTACAAGGATTCTCTAACCGGTTTTGAGATATATAACAATAAATCCGAGAATCCCAAGAAAGTTATTTCAATTTTCCTTGACAACGGTTACAAATATGACCAAATGTTTTAATGAGATTGCAATGTACAAAAACGTAAGCGCTATGATTCCTTTCGATCGAAGTTCACCCAAAAACCATATTCCGATCGACGGATTCTGCTGTTTAACGAACTTGACCTTTCAAAACACACAAAATATGTACGAATATCTTAAAATTTTTGGGCCAGCTAGAAAGCGAACAGACAAATATATACTAATTCCAACTAGCCTTATAGGATAATGCGTCTATGCAATAACTTCTCAAGACCGTTTTTCAATGCCAAAGGTTAACATCAATGCCAATCCTTTATAATAATGCATTAGATACAAAATTAGTCCTTGACATTAGGAAAACCACAAGGTAGATTCAAGGGCGAGATGAAATTGCTATTCTGCTCCTTGTTTTGTTGTTACGTGATGTTTCCTTCATTCACCTTCTGTCTGCATTCAGAAGCTCAAACCTATCTTATCATATTTATTTATTTGTGTGGCTTCGTCTCGCAGGAGCTACATAACTGCGAACATCAGAAAGCCATTTTGGGTATCTAGTAGGTAGGTGCGTGAAGAACTTTAGTACCAAAATACTTTGTCTGATTCAAAAGTTCAAGTTCGTTAACCATCAAAATCCGCCCAACTGTTCTTTCGGTGGAATTCGCGCCTAGGTTTTCCAATGTAGCGATATCTGTAACCGTTTTCTGCTTAGCGAAGAAAACAACCTTTTCGTAATTACATTTCGGTCCGAGCACTTAGAAATGGTGAATTCAGCTAAAATATCTTGTATATGTTCAGCAGTAATCCAAACTATGATATTTTGATTACATTTCGAGTTAAGGAAGTCGTAGTATAAACAATTATAAGCAATATTTGGTTTTTTGTATATTTCCCTCAATATCTCTAAAACGGTTGGGAAATCGTTGTAAGTGGACGGTAACCATTCGAAAGCTTAATAAATTTCCTACAAAAACATTTCTAAAGAAATTTTCGATAGGATGTTCTATTTCGCACCGGTGCCTAAAATTCGAATGTGTCATTTCGTTCTTTTAAACGGGTTTTATTCTCTATTTACCTCAGTTTTTAATTTTTTTTTTCTTTTCATTTAACCGTAAAGTGAGTATTTGAGCTAAATAAGGAAACAATATGAGAAACGTATTAGTAAAAGTGGTTTCTAGAGCAACGCAAAAAGAGTAATTTCTATTTAGTATATTGTCATTTTCCTGTTGTGGTGCCTAAAATATTGTTTCTCTTTGAGATTTCATATTACATTTTTAAACGTGTATTTTACGAAATTTAAAAAAAAAAAAAAAAAATCATAACTGTTTCAATTCCCTCACAAAAGGCACTAAGGATAAAAATGAAACCGCGCTAAGACACAGTTTCTACGTGGTGGACTTTTCTTGAGGTGTTGGTATGTATTTGCTGTTATCCGCTAATAAATGAGACATATTTTCTTGTAAATGTTTATTTAAATTTAATAAAAGCAGTTTATTTTATTTTAGTTTTTTTTTTCCTTTTCAAATTTATTTATTTATTTAAAAGAATATAAAAATCTGTTCCTGATACCAGATACACTTTTTGTTACAGATTATTCTATATTGTAACAAATTTAGCACACAATTTTGCAATATAGGAAAAACAAAATGAAATAAAACCTATGCATAATTAATATAAAGAATAACACCATAAGATATGTTAACTGAAGTACAATACATAAAAAAAAAAAAATATGCTGCTAGATGGTACACAGATAAACTTACAGATTACAAATTATAAATATTTCAACCAGTTTATAGGGGTGTTATATTAATACATAAACAATTCAATAGGACTTAAAAGGTTGTCGACATTACTGGTTATTGTTGTGTATAATGGTAGGTGTAATAAAAGGTAATCTCTTTAAGAAAAATGAGCCAGTCCCTTGAGTAACCATAAATATGGCTTCCAGAGGACATTATGGTTAAGCAACCATTAGGAAATGTTTTCTGTTGGTGGTCCTTTGCTGTCTCCTAATCTCCCATCATTACCTTCCCCGACGGGGCGGTGGCTTGCACAACACCGTAGCCGCATCCTGGTTCTGGATCCGTATCCTGGTTCTGGATCCGTATCCTGGTTCTGGATCCGTATCCTTCGACAATAATAGGCAATTTCATACTTTATACAACAATTCAACTTCCGGAAATAAATCCGATAGAAAGGAAAAAATCTGGAATCTTTACTTATCAATTTCATGCTGGCGTTACGAGAGGCATTTTTTTTTTTTTTTTTTACTGTCAGTCTTTCCTTCTTCTCTAATACTTTTACCATATTTCCTCCCTCCATATTGGGGGAAAAACTCCATTGCGACGTCGACCCAATTCGGAAATGCTGTCTAAAAATATCGGTATTTCTTAACTCAGCTAACTTTTAGCATAAATATGCTATAGCGGTGTCTAAATTGTAAAAAAAACGTTACAAAAGTGTCCGCTGGCGTTCGCGAATGCGCAGTGGTATTTGAGCATGCGCCGTAGTTTTCGCGCGTGCGCCGTGGCGTTCGCGCATGTGGAATGGCCATGTACGAAAAAGAAGACTGTTTGTGTCACAAAAACATGTCCGCTGGCGTTCGCGCATGCGCAGTGGCGTTTGCACAAATGCAGTGGCCATGTACGAAAAATATGACTGCATGTTATATAGCACTTTACATAGGTTTGTCGGGTGGACCTAAAGCATATTTATGTTCCTGAATTTGAGCAGAAGGCTCTAAACAAAATAATTTGGTGAAAGAGATAACCACCTAAACCAATAACATCTCCAAGAAAGGCTATGGGCAGGAAACAGTAGCCATGACTCCATATTTACGAATATTTGGCCTATTTTGATATTTACGTACCAAATTTCATCAAAAGCGGGCTATTCCCCACCTAAACCAATAACATCTCCAAGAAAGGCTATGGGCAGGAAACAGTAGCCATGACTCCATATTTACGAACATTTGGCCTATTTTGATATTTACGTACCAAATTTCATCAAAAGCGGGCTGTTTTTGTTTCACTACAGAGCGAGCAGACAAATAAATTCATACTTGCATGATTTCAAAAATATATGTACAGTACTCTTATATAATTATATATATATATATATATTATTAAAGGCAGCCACATTCTCCCGACGATTTGAGAAATATATTTCCACCTTATTGGAGAATCCATTTCAGGGTAACAGATTTCTCCCACATAGATCATTCAAGGATTTCGGTCCATTTCCTTTTGGGGCCTAGGAAATTATTCTGTGTCGATGCTAAAATATGATCCGGCAGCTGGCACTTCCAAATTTAATCTTTTAGCGCATTTTCGACCTCCCTGTAAGGAGAAAGAAAATCTGCTAAGCCTCCGACCGGACAAAAATCAGCCAAAAATACTTTTATGGACGAAAATGATTCAATTTTTATGATTGCTTTCGAGAAAATTAAAAACCTATCCAAACAACGGGTTGAAAATTTTGGCTAATTTTCGAGTTCGGGAAGTAATAGAAAAACAATATTCTAATAACAGTAAATTTTAACAATTTCTGGCTGAATGAGTCACAGAAACGTTCTTAATACAAATTTTTTACCAAAATCGTATTGAGGTTTTTCCTGCCAAGTTCCAACTATTCCCTGACTGCTCATTTTTGTATTGTTTGACCAGTTGTGAAACGTTGGAGTAACTCGCTAGGCCTTTCAGGTTGCGTTAACTCTTTCGAAGAGATCAGTGGGTTTTAGTTCCAACAGCTAGGGAGAAAATACGCTAACAGCGAACCCTTTGATGATGCCGACATATCTTATTAACCCCACATCCAAGATTGGCTGTATCTTTAACAGTTCCTCATTCTAACGGTGATTCCTACCGGTGATTCCATCTTGCGGGATAGTCACCTCTTGATTCGGACTTGTGATTGCTCAGTGTCAGCTAAAGGTTACTTGCAGTAACAGATACTCAGTCTTTGCCATTTTCATCTTTTCAAATCAAATTCCATTTCCATCATTAAGAAAAATGATTGCATCTCATGTGGTTAGAGCGAAAGGACAGTTATATTCTGTCCTAATAAGAATTATATTTCGCCATGACTACTGTATTTTATTAAATTAACCTTAGTTCCTATACATAGCTTATAGAAGCAAAGCAGTCTTAAATTTCTTTTGGTAAAGAGATATGATGGCGTAGTTCCTACGTGTAGGAACTTAATTCTTTCTCAATAAAACTTGGTATCATTTACATAACGAAAGAAAGGAGGAGTTCGTTAATCACAAAAGTCAATCTACAAGGAAGGAGGGCTAACCTTGATCCCCCATTGTCGTTTCAACCTTCTTTCTTATTTATTTTTTTCTCTTAACTAACTTCTTTAGATATATATTTATATATATATATATATATATATATATATATATATATTTATATATATATATATATATATATATATATATATATATATATATATATATATATATAAAACAGTCCCGGAACACACCGCAGCAAGAGGGCAGGGGGTAAATACTATAGAGGTATCACGTACACGGCAAAATAGGGAGCAGAGTTGTGTGAATTTGAAGTAAAATATAATTCAAATGGTATTTGAATTATGAATTACATATTTTATTGCAATTAAAAAGGCTGAAAATATCAATTTCAAGGTGCTAATGACCCTAGCAGTCACCCCCCCACCCCCCAAAAAAATCATCAGTATTTCAATTGTAATTGAATTACAAATGTCATGAGTGTTGATAACGTTGGAGTGATTAAATTTGGTCAATTATTTTTGTGGTTACTAAGAAGTGAAAAAGTCTAGTTATTCGTTTCGCTTCATCGCCTAAACGAACATCAATAGACGGAGCAGTAGTGGACATCCTTCTTCGAGTAGTCAGTATTACTAGTAATAAGTTTATTCAACATCTGTACATTTGTAAAGTAAATTAGCTAAGTAAAGATGGAATGGTTGGGATTCGGCTAAATATACCTCAATATGATTTTGTTTTAAAAAATCTATATTTCGGACGTTTCGGCTACTCATTGGTAGCCTTCGTCAGCTAAAATGACAAAAAAAAGAAGTTAATACAGAAAACAAAAAAAAAAAAAATATTTAGCCGAATCCCAACCATCCCCACCATTCCATCTTTACTTATCACCTCGACGGCTAACTATCTAATCATCATGGTAAATTAGCTAGTTATGTATTCTCAAAAATGGAAATAAAAATATATACATAAATATATAAATAAAACCTTTTGAAGTTGCCAATCAATATCCAATATACTTTGAAATATTTATGACCTTTAGTCTGTAACCGATCACGTGGCCAATGTCTCTTGAGCCTTTTAGGCGGGTTTTTGGGTATGGTTAAATAATACGTTTATTTAACATCTGTACATTTTTAAGTACATTGGTTAAGTTTGCTCACTAATATGATTAATGATATATACAAAAGTTGATTAATACAACTGACAACAAAGTAAAAAAAAAATTTAAAAAAATATAAAAAAAATAAATAAAATAAAATAAAAAAGAAATAACAAAATAATCTAAATATAAATATATGGATAAATGGTAATCATAATAAATAATAATGATAATAACACTTATGGAAGAAGCCAATCAATATTGGCACTTCCTAGTTTTGGAATATATTTTTTCTCCACTAGTCATTTAGCTGGTCACGAGGCCAATGTCTCTTGAGCCTTCTAGGCGGGTTTTGTGGGTGGGTTTGGGAGGAAAGTGTTTGTGCTCTGGGATTAGGATGGAAAGACAATTTGTAATGAAAGGTTAGGAAACGGGATTTTCCTAGTTCTTGAACGAAAGGGATGTTGAGGTCTTTATGAAGAGTTTTATTGGAAACGTAAAAAGGAGCGTTGACTATTTTGCGAAGGACTTAGGATTGGAAAGCCTGTATTCTCTGTATGTTAGAAGTTTTAGTTGTTCCCCAGAGTTCAAGTCCGTAAGTCCAAATAGGTCGGATAATGGTTTTGTATACAATAAGTTCGTTTTGTGTTGTGAGTTTTGATGAAGTTCCAAACGATCGTCGTAAGAGTCCGTACCTCCTGTTCAGGTCCTGTATTTTCAGTCGGATGTGTGGGTTCTAAGTGAATCTACTGTCTAGTAATAATCCCAGGTAGTGCACCTCGTTGGTTATGTGGAGTTCGCTGAATATGAACTACGATTTTAAGTATATCTGTGATTATGAAGACCTATAACTCTATGTCAGAAATGGTCGAGCAGTTTTAATGAATTGTCGAACTAAAATGTTTTTATTGATTAACATTCTTGCTGTATAATACAACAGAATCAATTTATTCCTTCTTTGCAGAAAGGTTTATAATATTTATAACACAATAAAATAACCGCTTTCTGTAACGGAACCTGGCACTCAGATCGCCGTTCCTAGAATTATATAGCAAAATACTGCCATAGCAGATTTGATGCTGAGATTGGCAATATAAATATCTAAGAAGTCTGAAGTAAATCTCTTCAAGAAGAAGGTGTAATTTAAGCTTGGAGATTAGAAATTTCTCTCGCCGCAAAAACTCTATCTAGTAGCGGGAGTCGAGCGGTCAGCTGCCGATTGTAATAGGATACTGGGACGGCCTCTTCATAGCCGCAAAAAGGATTAGTTTCAGCATTTTTATATCTTACAGAATATTCGCAAAGTTAGTTCTTTTTCTAGAAGGGTTCTTATTCTCAACGTAAAACATCCAAAGCTTTAATCGGTTTATTGAAATGACCGCTTATCAGAGTAAGCTAGCACAATACCGTAATTTCCTGACATTGTTTCAATAAACATTTTCTTGTTTTATTGCACCCTCCTTATCTTGGCACGGTGTCACCTGTGACACTTTTGTAGCATACGGAGTACAAAAGCAACAAAAATATTTCTTTGCAACTTTCGCCGTATTTGAAGTCTAATTATATGATTTAAATAAAAAAAAAAAAATAAATAAATAATAAGGGTTAAGGGTTAAGAATAAGGGTTAAGGGTTAGGGAACCCCTGAACTTCCTATCGAGGAAGTCACCTCTGTCGCTCTTCTAAACACTATAACACTGTATCTCATCTTCTCACCTTGTTTTACTAAAATGCTCATTTCACTGTTAAAGGCAATTAACAAAAAAACGGCAACCAATTACAATTGGCACCAGATCAGACAGTGGACTGCGTTTAAATTATCTGAGTGTATTATCATTAAATAGAATCTCCCCCCAAAAAACTAACTTTGAAAAAAAAGGCCAAGTCCCAGGCCTCTTCCAAAAACAGTTTACCTATGAATGTTATATCATCGAATTGTGCCAAGTTTTAGGCTCTTAATCAGAAAAAAAAATCAGTCCCGTAACAGGCCACGAGGGCCCTGAGGGGCAGATACTATAGAGGATCTGATTCATGACCATACGGCACACTAGGGAGATAGTATGGTCAGTACTATGCTCCGGCCGCCTGATTTTCCCCTTGGCTGCTTCGACTGCTAGAGTCATTAGCACCAACCAAGGTACCCATTATTAAATTAATTAAAGGCTGGGTTGGCCTAGGGACGGTCAGGGAGGCCAAATTCAACCCATGAGCGAAGACACTAGAAGAAAAAATCTTTAGTGCTTGCTCGGGATTTGAACTCAGGCCTCCAGCTTATTAGTCCAGTGCTCACCACTGACCTAACCTCGCCCCCCTTAGGCTCTTAATACCTTCTCTAAAACCTAATAACACCCTCTCACTTATTTGTGCATCTCCAACTTGGCCAGTTTTCTTTAAATTTTGGCTGCTATGACGATCAGATTTATTATAACATTTTTGGCATTTAAAGATTCAGGGCCCTTAGGATAAAACGATTAAGTGTTATTATATACTCTCTGATGACTTAAAACTATCGGGGTTGAACCGAGTTAAAACGGTCATCATTTAACGAAAACTGGCCAAGTTGGAATTGCACAAATAAGTGAGAGGGTATTATTAGGTTCTTGACAAGGTATTAGGAGCCTAAAACTTGGCCCAATACTAAAATATCACAACTTTCATAGGCAAACTGTCTTTGGGAGGGGCCTGGAACTTGGTCTCTTTTTTTCAAAATTCTTTTTTTGGGTGGGGGGTGCCTGACTTTGTACAATTGAATTTTGACTTGGCGCCGTCGACGTTTGACTTGGGGACATGACGCTTGGTTTTGCGTCGAGCTGTTTGTCTGGTATTTTTGCGTGTTTGAAAAGCCGTGGGAAAGGCTCCAACTTAACTTTTTGGTATTTTCGGATTTTTCCCTCTAGTTTCAGGTTCTCCTTACCAGGACGATATATTTGATACCCCACATGATGGGTTTCGGAAGGAACAGCAAGTACAAAATAGGACCCCCCCCCCCCGGAAGTGGGGTCAAACACAACTTTTCCTGATTATTCCTGCAATATTTCAATTGTCTAGCTTTTTGGGAAGTACCTAATAATTTTGATGAGTGAGTCGTAAAAAGTCCCATGTTTCATCGCCTATATCTCAGAAACGCTTCAATGTAGAATTATGAAACTTTCCAATTTTACTCACATCTATTAGTATAATACCTGTGCAAAATTACATAAGTTTATTATTTACTGGTTTGAAGTTATGAGAGGGTAAAAATATGATCTTCGTGTAATAATATTACACTGTTTATTTTTAGACAAATAAGCTGTATATATTAGAACATGTCAACATGGCCATTGAAATAATTATTAAGATAAAATATGGGGAATGAGTAACCAAAATACAGCATTAAATGCTGCTTTTATAAATCCCACTAAAAAAAGAACATCAAAACATGCTATAATTATCTCCAACATGTTTAATTTTCAGATAAAAAAAGGCGATTACATTACTCATGAATTATTCATGGACTGGCAGAATTAGAAAGTTGTCAATTTATTTTGATTGATTGGTCATTAAATGGCAATTTAAAGGGAAAACAAGATTATCAGATACATTATGCTAATTAATTAGAAATTATATCGATTACTAAATTAAGACATTAACAATGCAAAAATATACCTTATTATAATTCCTCTAAAATTTATATAATACATATAAATAAAATACTTTTTTTAATACAAAATGATTGTTTACTGCCATCCATTAAGACTCTAAGACTGACGTCTGATTAAAATATTTAAGGTTTGATTGAAGAGGGCGTCAATCTTCTAATCACATTTCTAAGGCATCACTCTAAAGCATGCCCTGTATACAGACTACTTAAAATTCATAAAAAAAGAGGAAAACAAAAATCAGACCTTTTAGAGGCACAGTAAAAGGCCCTAGGCATCTAATTCTTGACCATACGGCAGATAGTTCCGGTGTTGACCCTGGTTCCAACCCTCAAACGACGATACTAATGAGTAACATTTTCAGTGTGCGCCGGAGTTTTGAACCTACGTCCTCCACCTACGTCGTGAGCATTCGAGAGCTCTATCAGTGAGCTAACCTATTCCCTATATATATATATATATATATATATATATATATATATATATATATATATATATATATATATATATATATATATATAATTATGATTGATATAAGAAACAGATGTCCAAAAAAAAAAAAATGAAAAACATACATGATCATGAGGTTGACCCTTGGGATTGCGAAGGTAGATATCGTAGTTAAAAATCGACTAATAAAAAGTATTCGAATGTGAAAGGAAGCCTTTTTCATTTTCAATCTTTACTCATTGCTGTTGGACTCATGGTCGGCAAACTCTCGTATCTAAGTTTACTCAGTGAAAGGGGAAGTAACGACTGTCAAAAGGTCGAATCTGCAGACTGTTGATAAAGGTTTTTTCATTCTGAAAAGTGATGATTTTCACATACGATACTTGGCATTTGTATCAACGATATTTTGGGTTATGTCTTGTGGTATCTTATTAAAGCAACATTTTTAAAAAGAAAATGGGTTTTATTTTTGCCGATGTTTCTGCTAAAAATGCAAGCTCTCATCGGGGCTGTAAAACAATTTGGACAGAGTTAAAACTACTTTATATACAGATGAACAGAAAGGTAAAAACATTATACACACAAAAGTATGAATGATGCATATGGTGAAAGTGTGTGTGAAGCTCATATTAAAACTACAATGAGTCCAAATCACAAAAATAATTATTAGGATATGTTTGAACCCTACAATCCTCCTTGCGGTACAATTAAAGCATACGAATACTTCTCCCTTCTTTGCTATGATTTTTACCCTAGTCCTTTGAATAAAGGGGAAAAAACCAACAGCTGTTATCCGATTGAAGGGATGATGTATGAATCCAGAAATTAGTAGGACCATCTGCTGGTAGTTATTGGTTCATTGATAGCATGCGGTCTCCGGGCATATGACATTCCATTCTACTAAAAATAGCCTCCATTATTGGTACTTCTGGTATTTCTATTCTTGGTAACCGAATATTTCAAGCCTTAATAACTATTGGTTAAGTATTATATATTTCTATGAGAATTTCCTGCTCCCGCCATCTATTCTACTTAGCCATAGAAAAAACATTGTTATTACCCAGTTTTTTATAGGATATGGACCTTTCATAGGTTATGAACCTCCTTAAATATCAGAAACCTACCCTTAATGGTGGAGCAGGCGTGACTCGAACCAGTATCTCCCTCATGAGACTCCAAGGCTTTAAACACTGGACCACGGGATTTTTACTTGGGCCCACTATTAATTTATTTTTTCTTACTCTTAACTATGTTCTGTAAAGCTTACTAAATTCGCTACAAAAATGCTTCATATGTAATTTACGATGGGGCGACGTCAATCCGAGAAATAAGAGCATCAAACTTCAAAATTGTTAGTTTTTTTCAACAGGGTTTTGTCACTGTTTACCTAATGTTTTAATTGGTTATTGTTTTGTTTTTTAGCACTTTCCTCCGAAGGAAAGTAGCTATTGAGGTTGCACTCATGACGAAATTTTTGGAAAATGTTTTCGAATCTTTATCGATCCTACCTAGTAGACACTGAAAATGGCCCCCGTTCAAATTTATATATATGTGTGTATATATATATATATATATATATATATATATATATATATATATAGTTATATATGTGTCCGTTAATACGATACAGGCCAGAGTTTTTGTTTCTTCCCCACGAAACTTGGTATGTAGTATTCCCCAATCAAACGATTGAACGAGTTCGTTAACCAACGAAATCAGTCCATCCGGAGAAGGGGTTTACTCTGGACCCAAAGTAGTTATTTGCCAATACCAGGCGTAATTTTTGATATATTTCAACTAAACACGGTATTCGTTCTGGTCAACTAAAGAGAAAATTTGTTATAAAAATAAACTAAATCTGTTAACTAGAAGGGAGGGTTTACTCCGGACAGAAATTACTAATTTCCTTATAGCGGTCGTAATTTCTGTTGTATTGTAACTAAACTCTGTATACGTCCTGGGTATCTAATAAGAAAGAAGTGTTGTGAAAATGAACTAAATCGGTCTATCCGGAAGGGGAGGGGGGTGTTACTTTGTACTATGTTTGAATTCAATTCTTCCTCCGAACGTAGGTTCGCGAAACTCATCAAGATCAATAGATCAAAATGTGAAGCTTTTTGTATTTATTACGTAGTGTAGTACCCCGCATACACAAAACTCTGGAAGGAAATTAATTACAAAATTAATAACTGAAACAGCTGCTCATAAAAAATGCAAAAGCGTAGAACAACTTATATTTTTATTTTATTTATCTATATAGGTTATTTTAAGCATATTATTCAGGAATGCATTCGACACTGCCCAATTCTGAGGAAAGTGCAAGTTATGCAGCTCCTGCATGACGGAGTTTTTTTTGGGTTGTGTCACTTTAGAAATATTATTGCGATTTAATGCCTAGTTCAATCCCAGTCAATACTATATTGGCCGATAGC
Organism: Gonocerus acuteangulatus; assembly: GCA_946811695.1. NCBI lineage: Eukaryota > Metazoa > Arthropoda > Insecta > Hemiptera > Coreidae > Gonocerus > Gonocerus acuteangulatus. The sequence goes on from OX328125.1 coordinate 16,578,157, forward strand.
TGGAGAGATGATTGTCCCCTATAATATAAGAATGAATGAACCAGCCTTAGCTATAGACAGCCATTCATAACCAGCTCCTGGCTTCACCTCCTCTACACCTACTTACATCCTCTCTCTTCTCTTTCTAATATATATGTTACCGGCAAAGTATAGAATCCAGGCATTCTATAGAATGCCTGAGTGGTTTAGGCAAAGTGTAGAATGTATTAGTTTCTACATCGTATTACAATAATGCCTAGGCATAATAGAATTCTATTAATTTCTGCGAGTTGGATTGGCTAGGGTTTTGATATCTTCTTGAGCGAGCGTAGCGAACGGAAACGCATAGCACGTATGCCCAAAAGCGACAGCTTACGACAGGTCAGCTACGACAGGTGAGTCTAAATTTCAATTATACTTCTTCATTAAGGATTATTGTGCATGCGCATGTTTACAAATACGCTGTTTACGCCGTCTTTTATAACCTTCATAACAGTGAATTTTAGTGCTTAATAACTTCTTTCCTAGTTGAGAGCAACCTTTTTCTTTTTAACGGATTCGTGTTTAGTGCATCAAAATACGTTATAGTGCAAACTTTGAAGAAAATCGGTGCTGAGGAATTCTAATTCTCCTAGATATCATCAGACGCGATGTTCGTGAATATAAATCCGCAATCCCACCGCTGCACAGTGCGCAGCCTGTGGACAAAAGTCGAAAATGCAACTATTTTTTCCAACTTGTTTTTCTTTACTAATCCTTTTAGATTCACCTCAGTGACATGGAATGGGAGCTTTTATTCGAATATTATTAACACAAAGGATTCAAACCATGTTTGAACAAGTGGCAGTTCGCTTATCATTCTAAACGAAATAATTTCCATACAAAAGTCTTTTCGAATTTTTAGTATCTATCTATTAGTTTCTTACCGTCGCATCGAAAAAGGTAAGAAAATGTCCATTATCTTTGTTTTCAACATTTTTCGTAAATATTTTTAAATAACTTTTAAATCGTCTTTTAATATCTTTGTACCCTTTAATTTCTTTAAGCAGGAAAAGAAACCACTCAAATTCAAAGCTCGACAAGACCGCGACAACACGAATTTAAACTCTTTCCAAGTTGAAATGGACAACTTATCGCCATCAGAAGATAGTTTTTCGGACAGCAAATAATTGTTTTTAATTCTTTATACATTTTTGTATAAGTATTTCTATAAGTATTTCTAATTTTTTGTATAATAATTTGTTTTTTCTTTGATTAAATTTGGATGGTCGATAAACCAATTCAAATAAATATTTGTAAATATAATTTTAATTGAAAAAAAACTCAGTTTTTATTCAAGACCCATAAATACATGTGTTCTTTAGTGATCAAATTAATTTACTCTTTAAATGTCCGTCAAGAACGACTTTTGTCCACTTACTCCATTAGAACGCCGCACTGTGCGCCGGTAGTTACTACTACAAGCTACAAATCCTGTCTTTCATACTTTGTCCACAGTAGGCATTCTATAGAATGCCTAGGCAAAGTATGAAATACGCTTTATTTCATACTTTGCCTAAAGCACAGTAGGCATTCTATAGAATGCCTAGGCAAAGTATGAAATAAGCTTTATTTCATACTTTGCCTAAAGCACAGTAGGCATTCTATAGAATGCCTGGGCAAAGTTTGAAATAAGCTTTATTTCAAACTTTGCCTAAAGCACAGTAGGCATTCTATAGAATGCCTAGGCAAAGTATGAAATAAGCTTTATTTCATACTTTACCTAAAGCACAGTAGGCATTCTATAGAATGCCTGGGCAAAGTATGAAATAAGCTTTATTTCATACTTTGCCTAAAGCACAGTAGGCATTCTATAGAATGCCTGGGCAAAGTATGAAATAAGCTTTATTTCATACTTTGCCTAAAGCACAGTAGGCATTCTATAGAATGCCTGGGCAAAGTATGAAATAAGCTTTATTTCATACTTTACCTAAAGCACAGTAGGCATTCTATAGAATGCCTGGGCAAAGTATGAAATAAGCTTTATTTCATACTTTGCCTAAAGCACAGTAGGCATTCTATAGAATGCCTGGGCAAAGTAGGAAATAAGCTTTATTTCATACATTGCCTGCTGGATTCTATAGAATGCCTGATTATATACTTGGCCGGTAACATATACACACCATGCTAACCAGTACATGAACATAGCAAGAAGATCACCTTGCTCTTGGTATCCACATCCAGAAATGGACTCAAAATATTCAAATCAAATCCGACTTTATTCATTGATAAATACAAAACCCCAGCATCGGAACTGAGCAAAGTTCTTATAGTCGGAGAGCTGGTAACGCACAGTTTCATGAAGTGTTTTATGCACCTTGAAATTTGTCTATAGTCCATCTCTTGGGTAGATAAGAAGGTAAGTATGTGTTGGATAGACTTACCGTGGAACAAAAGCTACTGCGCATAGGGGAAAGGTGCAAAAAAAAATATTGCCCAAAAATAGGGCTTAATCAGATGCCGACTATCATTAATGTAAAATTAAGGAAATTTTACAATGAATAATAAATAAGGCAGATATATTTAAGGGGGTCAACACGTAAAAAAAAAATCCTCTAATTAGTTTTTTTTTATATTTCAATTGCATACGAAGAGAGTCAACATTCGCCCTTGCCATCCTGAAGCACTTTCAGAACCTTTGACTTCGATTTCCCAACATCCGGATTTCGGGATTCGCCCTTTCTCTTCCAAGAAGGTCCTGATATGCTATATGCTTCAAGCAAATTATTTTTTTATTCCTTGACTTAATTTCACAATATTCAATGATTACAAAAATTTAACATAAAAGTCCGCCACGCAGGAGCGTAGTGTAGACTACATTACTGAATAATTTGCTGTAAATAACCTATATAAATAAAATAAAAACGTGAATAGTTCTGCTCATTTGCATTTCTTATGAGAACTGTTCAATTATTAATTTTGTAAATGATTTGCTTCCAGAGTTATGTTTATACATGATACTACACTACTTAATAAATACACAAAAACTTCATTTTCCGTCTTTTGATCTGACGCAGGAACCGGATACAGTTCCCTTGTAAGAGATAGCGCTCCTCGCGGCGGCTTTGACAACTTACGTAAAGTAAAGTAAACCCTCCTTTCCAATAGACCGATTTACTTAATTTTTACAACACAGCTTTCTCATGAGATACCCACGACGTATACCACGGTTCGTTACAATACAGCAGAAATTACGACCGGTATGAGTATATTAGTACTTTAGGTCCGGAGTAAACCCCCCTCCAAATAAACCGATTTAGTTTATTTTTACAACCCATTTTTCTCTGTTGATTACATTTTTCTCTGTTGATTTTCTCTGTTGAAACCGACTTTCGTTGAAATGTAACAAAAATTACGGCTGGTAGTGGCAAATTGGTAATGTGGGTCCGGAGTAAATCCCCCCTCTTAATGAACCGATGGTGTTTATTTATACAACGTATTTCTGTCTTTAGATAAACATAACGAATACCGAGTTTCGTTGAAATATAACAAAAACTACGGGTGGCATGGTCAAATTAGTGTTTTGGGTCAGGGGTAAACCCCCCTCCCGGTGGACCGATTTTGGTGGTTAACGAACTCGTTCAATCGTTTGCTAATTGAACGCTATATACCTCGTTTAGTGAAGAAAAAACAAAAACTCTGGCCGCTATCGTGTTAACAGACACATATATATCCATATATATATATATATATATATATATATATATATATATATATATATATATATATATATATATATATAAATTTTAACGGGGGTCATTTTCGGTGTCTACTAGGTAGGATCGATAAAGATTTGAAGATTTTTTTCAAAAATTCCGTCATGAGTGCAACCACAATAGCTACTTTCCTTCGGAGGAAAGTGCTAAAAGTATGAAATAATAATGTATTCGATGAATTTAAATATTAAAGTTCGATTACTAATCATTTAAGTTTTCGTCAGCAGTTTTGAAGTTTTTATAAACATTACTAAACAATCAGTGCTGTTTGTAACGTCACCAAATGACTTAAAAATCGCTGAAGTTGTATTTATTATTTAATTTGCTAAATAGTATCATTTAAAGAGCCTCTTAAATAATTATTAATATTCATTTAAAAATTATATTTTTCAGTAATTTATTTATTTTGTTTTTCTATTTTCAGGTGAGTATAATGCTACCATCCTAAGCAGTAGAGTAAATTCTTTGAAGCATATCTCATTTTTAATTGGTCGCAGTGGTAAGTGTTAGTAGTTATTATTTTGAACGTTTGCTGTAATTCCTGAGTACTGAAGTAAAATTCCTTGAAAGTATTTGTCTCATCGAGGGGTTTCTGACAATTGGTTATTTGGAGAAAGACAACTCCTTATAACCTATTGCAGAGTTGGGCAAACGTTAGCGCGCGCTAATATCTAATACCTTCCCGCTAATTTAGCGGAACTGATAAGAGCCTGCGCTAACGATTAGCGCATAGCGAAGGCAGTGCGCTAACGATTAGCGCATAGCGAAGGCAGTGCGCTAATTGCTAATTCACCTCTAATGTTTAAATATCTTTGCAGCTAACTAGAAGGAATGTTGAAGGTGGAATAAAAAAAGGATATTGGAAGTGTTATTACAAAGGATATTGAAGGACGTATTTGGAAGTATATAGGAGGTGGTATTAGGAAGGGTATAGAAGGTGGTATTAGGAAGGATATAGAAGGTGGAATTAGGAAGGGTATAGAAGGTGGTATTAGAAAGGATATTAAAGGCGGTATTTGGAAGGATATGGGAGGTGGTATTAAGAAGGATATAGAAGGTGGTATTAGGAAGAATATAGAAGGTGGTATTAGGAAGGGTATAGAAGGTGGTATTAGGAAGGATATAGAAGGTGGTATTAGGAAGGGTATAGAAGGTGGTATTAGAAAGGATATTAATGGCGGTATTTGGAAGGATATTGGAGGTGGTATTAGGAAGGAAATAGAAGGTGGTATTAGGAAGGATATAGAAGGTGGTATTAGGAAGGGTATAGAAGGTGGTATTAGGAAGGATATAGAAGGTGGTATTAGGAAGGATATTGGAGGTGGTATTAGGAAGGATATAGAAGGTGGTATTAGGAAGGATATAGAAGGTGGTATTAGGAAGGGTATAGAAGGTGGTATTAGGAAGGATATAGAAGGTGGTATTAGGAAGGATATAGGAGGTGGTATTAGGAAGGGTATAGAAGGTGGTATTAGGAAGGATATAGAAGGTGGTATTAGAAAGGATATTAAAGGCGGTATTTGGAAGGATATTGAAGGTGGTATTAGGAAGGATATAAAAAGTCGTTTTAGGAAGGATATACAAGGTCGTTTTAGGAAGAATATAGAAGGTGGTATTAGGAAGGATATAGAAGGTGGTATTAGGAAGGGTATAGAAGGTGGTATTAGAAAGGATATTAAAGGCTGTATTTGGAAGGATATTAGAGGTGGTATTAGGAAGGATATAGAAGGTGGTATTAGGAAGGATATAGAAGGTGGTATTAGAAAGGGTATAGAAGGTGGTATTAGAAAGGATATTAATGGCGGTATTTGGAAGGATATTGGAGGTGGTATTAGGAAGGGTATAGAAGGTGGTATTAGGAAGGATATAGAAGGTGGTATTAGGAAGGGTATAGAAGGAGGTATTAGAAAGGATATTAAAGGCGGTATTTGGAAGGATATTGGAGGTGGTATTAGGAAGGATATAGAAGGTGGTATTAGGAAGGATATAGAAGGTGGTATTAGAAAGGGTATAGAAGGTGGTATTAGAAAGGATATTAATGGCGGTATTTGGAAGGATATTGGAGGTGGTATTAGGAAGGATATAGAAGGTGGTATTAGGAAGGATATAGAAGGTGGTATTAGAAAGGGTATAGAAGGTGGTATTAGAAAGGATATTAATGGCGGTATTTGGAAGGATATTGGAGGTGGTATTAGGAAGGATATAGAAGGTGGTATTAGGAAGGATATAGAAGGTGGTATTAGAAAGGGTATAGAAGGTGGTATTAGAAAGGATATTAATGACGGTATTTGGAAGGATATTGGAGGTGGTATTAGGAAGGATATAGAAGGTGGTATTAGGAAGGATATAGAAGGTGGTATTAGGAAGGGTATAGAAGGTGGTATTAGGAAGGATATAGAAGGTGGTATTAGGAAAGGTATAGGAGGTGGTATTAGAAAGGATATTAAAGGCGGTATTTGGAAGGATATTGGAGGTGGTATTAGGAAGGATATAAAAGGTCGTTTTAGGAAGGATATACAAGGTCGTTTTAGGAAGGATATAGAAGGTGGTATTAGGAAGGGTATAGAAGATGGTATTATGACGGGTATAGAAGGTGATATTAGGAAGGTTATTGGAGGTGGTATTAGGAAGGATATTAATGGCGGTATTAGAGAGGATATTGGAGGTGGTATTAGGAAGGGTATATAAGGTGGTATTTTTTGTTTTCCTTCTAAAAGTACCTCTTTTAGAAGGCCGTTTATTGTACTACATGTATCATATAAGGTACAGTATATCACATGTATGTTTTTTTTTTTTTCTTATCTTAGTTAATTTTGTTCAAGTATTTTAGTTAGGTTTACATATAAATAATATCCTTCCTAATACCACCATAATAAGGTGGTATTAGAAAGGATATTCATGGCGGTATTAGAGAGGATATTGGAGGTGGTAATAGGAAAGATATAGAAGGTGGTATTAGGAAGGGTATTGGAGGTGGTATTAGGAAGGGTACAGAAGATGGTATTAGGAAGGGTATAGAAGGTGGTATTAGGAAGGATATTAAAGGCGGTATTAGGAAGGGAATAGAAGGCGGTATTAGGGAGTATATAGAAGGTGGTATTAGGAACGATATTGAAGGTAGTATTAAGAAGGATTTAAAAAGTAGTATTAGGAAGGATATAGAAGATGGGATAGGGAAGGATATTGAAGTTGGGATTAGGGAGTATATTGGAGGTGGCATTAGGAAGAATGATTATGGGGTATTAGAAGGGATATTGAAGGTGTTATAGGGATATATATTTAAGAAAGTATTAGGAAGGTATTTCAGTCTGTCAATTTCTGAGGTATTGTTTCGAAGGCACACTGCAAGTTTTCTGTTGATACCTTCTGCAGCAAATTGGTGAGGGTATTTAGGGCCTTCCTCTATTATGTGCTACACAGTTATTCGGACTCCAACATCCTCCAATATCCTCTCTATTACCGCCTTTAATATCCTTCCTAATTCAACCTCCAATATCCTTCCTAATACTACCTGCAATATCCTTCCTAATGCCACCTTCGATATACTCCCTAATACCGCCTTCTATTCCCTTCCTAATACCGCCTTCTATACCCCTCCTAATACCACCTTCTATATCCTTCCTAATACCACCTTCTATACCCTTTCTAATACTACCTTCTATATCCTTCCTAATACCACCTTCTATATCCTTCCTAATACCACCTCCAATATCCTTCCAAATACCGCCATTAATATCCTTTCTAATACCACCTTCTATACCCTTCCTAATACCACCTTCTATATCCTTCCTAATACCACCTTCTATACTCTTCCTAATACCACCTTCTATATTCTTCCTAATACCACCTTCTATATCCTTCCTAATACCACCTTCTATACCCTTCCTAATACCACCTTCTATATCCTTCCTAATACCACCTTCTATATCCTTCCTAATACCACCTTCTATACCCTTCCTAATACCACCTTCTATATCCTTCCTAATACCACCTTCTATATCCTTCCTAATACCACCTCCAATATCCTTCCTAATACCACCTTCTATATCCTTCCTAATACCACCTTCTATACCCTTCCTAATACCACCTTCTATATCCTTCCTAATACCACCTTCTATATCCTTCCTAATACCACCTCCAATATCCTTCCAAATACCGCCATTAATATCCTTTCTAATACCACCTTCTATACCCTTCCTAATACCACCTTCTATACCCTTCCTAATACCACCTTCTATACCCTTCCTAATACTACCTTCTATATCCTTCCTAATACCACCTTCTATATCCTTCCTAATACCACCTTCTATATCCTTCCTAATACCACCTTCTATATCCTTCCTAATACCACCTCCAATATCCTTCCTAATACCACCTTCTATATCCTTCCTAATACCACCTTCTATACCCTTCCTAATACCACCTTCTATATCCTTCCTAATACCACCTTCTATATCCTTCCTAATACCACCTTCTATATCCTTCCTAATACCACCTTCTATACCCTTCCTAATACTACCTTCTATATCCTTCCTAATACCACCTTCTATATCCTTCCTAATACCACCTCCAATATCCTTCCAAATACCACCTTCTATACCCTTCCTAATACCACCTTCTATATCCTTCCTAATACCACCTTCTATACCCTTCCTAATACCACCTCCTATATCCTTCCTAATACCACCTTCTATATCCTTCCTAATACCACCTTCTATACCCTTCCTAATACCACCTTCTTTATCCTTCCTAATACCACCTTCTATATCCTTCTTAATACCACCTCCAATATCCTTCCTAATACCACCTTCTATATCCTTCCTAATACCACCTTCTATACCCTTCCTAATACCACCTTCTATATCCTTCCTAATACCACCTTCTATATCCTTCCTAAAACGACCTTGTATATCCTTCCTAAAACGACCTTTTATATCCTTCCTAATACCACCTTCTATATCCTTCCTAAAACGACCTTGTATATCCTTCCTAAAACGACCTTTTATATCCTTCCTAATACCACCTCCAATATCCTTCCAAATACCGCCATTAATATCCTTTCTAATACCACCTTCTATACCCTTTCTAATACCACCTTCTATATCCTTCCTAATACCACCTTCTATATCCTTCCTAATACCACCTCCAATATCCTTCCAAATACCGCCATTAATATCCTTTCTAATACCACCTTCTATACCCTTTCTAATACCACCTTCTATATCCTTCCTAATACCACCTTCTATATCCTTCCTAATACCACCTCCAATATCCTTCCAAATACCGCCTTTAATATCCTTTCTAATACCACCTTCTATATCCTTCCTAATACCACCTTCTATATCCTTCCTAATACCACCTTCTATATCCTTCCTAAAACGACCTTTTATATCCTTCCTAATACCACCTCCAATATCCTTCCAAATACCGCCTTTAATATCCTTTCTAATACCACCTTCTATACCCTTCCTAATACCACCTTCTATATCCTTCCTAATACCACCTTCTATACCCTTCCTAATACCACCTTCTATATCCTTCCTAATACCACCTTCTATATCCTTCCTAATACCACCTCCAATATCCTTCCAAATACCGCGTTTAATATCCTTTCTAATACCACCTTCTATACCCTTCCTAATACCACCTTCTATATCCTTCCTAATACCACCTTCTATATCCTTCCTAATACCACCTCCAATATCCTTCCAAATACCGCCATTAATATCCTTTCTAATACCTCCTTGTATACCCTTCCTAATACCACCTTCTATATCCTTCCTAATACCACCTTCTATATCCTTCCTAAAACGACCTTTTATATCCTTCCTAATACCACCTCCTATATACTTCCAAATACGTCCTTCAATATCCTTTGTAATAACACTTCCAATATCCTTTTTTTATTCCACCTTCAACATTCCTTCTAGTTAGCTGCAAAGATATTTAAACATTAGAGGTGAATTAGCGATTAGCGCACTGCCTTCGCTATGCGCTAATCGTTAGCGCACTGCCTTCGCTATGCGCTAATCGTTAGCGCAGGCTCTTATCAGTTCCGCTAAATTAGCGGGAAGGTATTAGATATTAGCGCGCGCTAACGTTTGCCCAACTCTGACCTATTGCCAGTAAAAACCAATAACAAATGGTTCTTAATGTTGGTTTTACTTAAAGATTAGTTTATGCTACATTCTCTTTTAGGGTAAGGATCTACGAAATCCACCTTGTCAATACAAGATTATCTTCGAAGTCAAGTGCAGTTCGAACTACATTTAGCATCATTGGTGTGAAGGAATGGGCGATAGTCGATAGTTACTATCGATATATCGGTAGTTCATGATTCTCGTTAGGAGCTATCGATAGTCATGAACTATCGATATATCAAAAGTTCATGATTATCGGTAGGAGCTATCGATAGTCATGAACTATCGATAGAGTTATTAGTTTTTTTTAGAATTGAAGTTCTCATCATCTGGAGGGCTTTGGTATTAAATACTGACACGTCTGGTGAATTAAATACTGAAAAGGAACCGTCTGATGATTTCAACCAACTACATAATATATCCAGGAAGTACCTTTGTGTTCCAGGCTCATCTCTAGCCTCAGAACGTGTATTTTCAGCCGCCGAATAAGTTCTTTCCGAGCAACGGACCAGACTGAGCCAAAGAAAAGCGGAAATGTTGTTTTTCATTTCTGGTAATATCGTCGATACAAAAGCAAACTAACGAATATGAAAAAATGAATCTTTCATTGTCCATCTTTAATAATTTCTGCTGGACTTATTTACGGCAAATTCTGACTTCACTCTATTAAAGGGAAAGTATTCCACTATCAAAAGGTCAAATCTGCCGAATATTTGACTGCCCAAAAAAAAAGTTATGAATAAATACTTTTCCACTCTGAAAAGTGTTGATTTTCATATTCGTTAGTTTGCTTTTGTATCGACGATATGTGGCTCAAGGAGCGCAACTAAAACAGTTTGAAATAATTGGACTTTTTTGTGCCTCTTGATATTTTTATCTTTGTAAATGCTTTTAGCGCGGTTCCTCCCTCCCCCATAGGGAGGAACCCCGCTTATAAGGTTGATACAATGAAACGATCCGGAAGTGCCGACTAGAAAATTTTGCGTTTCAGAACCCCTAGAAACCGAAAATAACGGTGGTTCAAATTTGTATATATATATATATGTATATATTTATATATATATATATATATATATATATTTGTCTGTTCGCTCTCTAAATAGAAGACGAATGGTCCGATTTTGATGAAATTTGGTACAAAAATCTGTCGTCCAATTTGAAAGGTCAAGTTCGTTAACCAGCAAAATCCGCCCACTGGAAGATGGCGTTTGGGGCGAAATTCGCGCAGAAAAAATCGTAACGCTTACGTTTTTGAGTTCATAAGCTTGTAAGTACTCGTTTTATAGGCTTCTTGGGCTAGGAAAACGAATGAAACCATTTTCAAGGCGATAGCTTTAACCGTTGTTGAGAAAATTGGAAAAATAGTTTTTGAATACCGTTTTTGGTTTGGGTACTTAGAATAACGGGATTCAGTTGAAACATTATCTGCATGTTCTACTTTCATTAAAACTAGTATGTTGAAAGTTATGTTACGTTTGGAGTTAAGGAAGGGTTAGAATAAAATATTTTATGAACAGACATGAAAAGTTTTGGAAACTTCGTATACTTTCATTAATATCTCGAACACGGTTGGGAAATCGTGGTAAGTGGATTGAAACTATTTGAAAGCTTACTAAATTCTCTACAAAAATGATTCTAAAACTATTTTTGATTAGGTTATGTCAATCGGAGAAATAAGTGCTTAAAACTTCAAATACGTCTGTTTTGTTCTTATGGACGGGTTTTTGTCGTTCTTTTTGTAATTTTTGTCTCTTTCCCTTGGTTTTTTATTGCTTTTTATTTTTGTAATTTCTTATGTTGTATTTGTAAGGAAAATGTATGTGTGTGTAAAACAGGATAGGTAAAATGAGACCAATTTTCTGTTGTCAGAAATAATAAAAAGTTTTGGGAACTTCGTATAATTTCTTAATATCTCGAAAACGGTTGAAAATCTTGGGAAGCGAAAGGTTACCATTCGAAAGCTTACTAAATGGTCTACAAGAAAGGTTTTAAAGAAAGTTTTGAATAAGCGATGTCAATCGGAGAAATAAGTGCTTAAAACTTTTAAGTAATTGATTTCGCTTATTCGAACTTTTCTTTTTGTCTGTTTTATTCCTTGTTATTTTTAAATTGCTTATAGTCAGATAATGTATTTGACAATAAAACAGATTAATTAAAATAAGAAGATCAATTTATTGTTAGAAATGTAGCGTTTAAAGAGAGAGATCCCAAGGCTTTCCAAATGCCTCTGAGCGGAGGCCTTTCTGCCCGACTTATGGTATAGCTGACCCATACAGGTATGATTGTAAATCAACAAAGACCTTTCAAGACTGGTTTGTTTGAGATTTCATTTGGATAGCTGTTTCGCTATTGATCTAAACAAAGTAATAACTTTTTCTATTCCATGCCTTCATAAACACTAGAGATAAGAACGGAACCGCGCTAAGATGACGCAGTTCCGGCGAATCGGACTTTTTTTTTATAAATTTAGATAAATTCGTTTTTCGTTATAAACCTTTGTGTAATCTTATAAATATACCTAATCCTACAAGTAATAGATAATTCAATACAATACCATTAAATATTTCATTGGACAGGTATGTAAGGAATAGGGGAAAACACTATCGAATAACTATCGATAGTATCGATATAGTTTAACCGATACTATCGGCCTATCGATAGTGCTGAACTATCGACTATCGCCCATCCCTAGAAGGAAGCTTTAGTGATTGTACTAAATGGCTGGATTTCCACAGTGACAAATAAGCTCCCCTAACATTATTACACTACATAAATTGTCCATTTTCACATCCCATAAACAGCCCAACAAGTATGTAGTGACAACTTAGTTACTGCAAGGACCTTGTCCACTACGTGCGAATGTGTTCTAGTCACTAAGCCAGCCTAATGAGAATGAAAAGAACCATGCTAAACGCACTTGTCAACCAACATGTGAAAGAGAACTTGTCACTTGTCTCAAAGCCTGCTTAGTGAGAGGGATAAGTACTAATCACAAGTACAAAGGTCTTGTAAACTACCCATTATGCCCACTGTGGTATGTCCCTTTTAGCACTTTCCTCCAAAGGAAAGTAGCTACTCAGGTTGCACTCATGACGGAAAAATATCTTCGAATCTGTATCGATCCTACCTAGTAGACACCGAAAATGACCCCAGTTAAAATTTTTATATATATATATATATATATATATATATATATATATATATTTTTTGTTTTAAATTGCATCGCTGGGTATCACATGTTTGTGTGGAACGGCTTCTTTCTCCAGCAGTGTCGCTCCTCTCTCCATCGCAATATTTCGTCGGGTTCATCTCCGACTTCTTCAGGCTGCTAGTGTCGTCCTCGGTGGTTGTCAAGGGAATACTATGTCAAGGAATCCCTTGACAACCACCGAGGACGACACTAGCAGCCTGAAGAAGTCGGAGATGAACCCGACGAAATATTGCGATGGAGAGAGGAGCGACACCGCTGGAGAAAGAAGCCGTTCCACACAAACATATATATATATAAATATATATATATATATATATATATATATATATATATAAGGTTATATATGTGTCCGTTAACACGATGCCAGAGTTTTCGTTTTTGGAATGTAGTATTCTTACATCAAACGATTGAACGAGTTCGTTCAGCAACAAAATCGGTCCATGTGGAGGTGGGGTTTACTCCGGAGCCTAAGTAGTTATTCGCCAATACCAGCCATAATATTTGTTATATTTTAACGAAACTCGGTATTCCTTGTGGTCAACTGAAGAGAAAAATTTGTTATAAAAATAAACTAAATCGGTTGACAAGAATGGGGGGTTTACTCCGGACAGAAATTACTAATTTCCTTATATCGGTCGAAATTTCTGTTGTATTGTAACGAAACCCTTTATACGTCCTGGCTATCTAATAAGAAAGAAGTGTTGTAAAAATGAACTAAATCGGATTATCTGAAGGGGGGGGGGAGGTGTTACTTTGTACTATGTTTGAATTGAATTCTTCCAAACGTAGTTTCGCGAAATTCATCAAGATCAATAGATCAAAATGTGAAGCTTTGTGCATTAATAAAATGCATTTTCGAAAGAATGATTAGCAGGCTGTGTATATAGCAACTCAAGTTATTTGAGCAGCATCATTTATTTACCACAAATAAAGTTTTTCTTTCTTCTAGTACGTAGTATAGTACCCCGCATACAAAAAATCTGGAAGAAAATTAATTAGAAAATTAATAATTGAAACAGCTGCTCATAAAAAATGCAAAAGAGTAGAACAATTTATGTTTTTATTTTATTTATCTGTATAGGTTATTTTAAGCAAATTATTCGTGAATGCACTCGACACTGCCCAATTCTGAGGAAAGTGCTTAGTTATGCAGCTCCTTCGTGACGGACTTTTTTTGGGTCTTTTTGCGAAGACCACATCCAGTTACGTTTGAAGTAGCAGTAGTGATTTATAACAGTTACTCGTACTCGCTGGTAAGCTTACTGATTAGCTTAGAGGTTCTTTGCTGGTTATCTATTACTACTTGACTCGTTATCTACGGTTATAATTCATACTCGATAATGGCAAGCAATATTTATTAATAAAAAGGTTAATATGATCAAAATCAATTCTCTCGACTATGAAAAAAGTTATTAAGCATTAAAGTTTACTGTTTTGCAGGTTATGAAGGATAACAAACAAAGATATTTGTAAACAAACAAAGATATTTGTAAACAAACATATTTTATTCCTTTTCTCTCTCTCTCTCTCTCTTTTTTTTTTTTTTTTTTTTTTTTTTTTATATTTCTAGTCTATTCAACTCGCTAAAATTAATAGGATTCCATTAATTTTTCCGATTAAGAAACCAATCCCTTTTTCTTTGTCAGGAACATCGCGAACTACTTATAAAAGACTCATTCTCGCTAACATAAGCAGAGCTTTTTCATAAACAAACGCTAATTCACTGTTGAAGGTTACTTTACTCCCAGCAAGAACCAATGCAATTGGTCATCGGAATCCTCCAATAGGAAGGCAAAGGAGTTATGCGCATGCGCTGAATCACTGATACAATCACTACTGCTACTTCAAAAGTAACTGGATGTGGTCTTCGCAAAAAGACCCACTTTTTTCATTAATGGGGAATGGTTTAGTGTAGTTTGTTTAATTCAAAGTCTTGTCAGGACTACTTCCTCTCTATTAAAGCTTTAAAAATGGTAGATTTAACAATACATCAAGCTCCGATGACAATCACGAACTTCCTCATTACTCCAACGCAACGCCACCGTCTTGCCTCCCCCACCTTGGCATGTAAGCAGACACCATCCACCATAAGCACATCACATCGATCCACCATAAGACATGCTATAACCAAGAGACAGCTCCCCACATCCTGCCACAGACACCACCCTCCTGTCTTCCTGTCCTCCCTGTAAGATTTCCGTTCCTCCCTACTCACCCCTTGCTATCATCAATTAGTATTCAAACTACCTTCCGCCCGACTGAAATTAATCCCCGTTGGAGGTCCTTTGTCACGTGTCCCTCCAGAAGCAACCCTCCATCGAGGCTAGCTTCGATAAGCGGAGCTCCAATAATGATCATTTAGAACGGATTTCCTGTTTATTGGAGTGAAATATCTTTTGCAAGTAGAAGCTGACACGGAGCCAATTTATTTCTAAGCACTACCCTTCAGGCTGATAAGAATATATTTCTAAGCACTACCCTTCAGGCTGATAAGAATATATTTCTAAGCACTACCCTTCAGGCTGATAAGAATATATTTATAAGCACTACCCTTCAGGCTGATAAGAATATATTTCTAAGCACTACCCTTCAGGCTGATAAGAATATATTTCTAAGCACTACCCTTCAGGCTGATAAGAATATATTTCTAAGCACTACCCTTCAGGCTGATAAGAATATATTTCTAAGCACTACCCTTCAGGCTGATAAGAATATATTTCTAAGCACTACCCTTCAGGCTGATAAGAATATATTTATAAGCACTACCCTTCAGGCTGATAAGAATATATTTCTAAGCACTACCCTTCAGGCTGATAAGAATATATTTCTAAGCACTACCCTTCAGGCTGATAAGAATATATTTCTAAGCACTACCCTTCAGGCTGATAAGAATATATTTCTAAGCACTACCCTTCAGGCTGATAAGAATATATTTCTAAGCACTACCCTTCAGGCTGATAAGAATATATTTCTAAGCACTACCCTTCAGGCTGATAAGAATATATTTTTTTAAAATGTCATTTGGTTTATGTGCGTCGATATTTCACTTGGTTATTTCATAACCTCTATTCATTCAAGCTAAACTCTTACCTCTAAGGAGAGGCATGGGCGTATATAGTAAATAATTTCGGAGGGGGCTGGGAAAATTTCGGGGGGGGGGGGGGGGCTGAGACCATTTCCTATTAAACCCAAAATAGATTATTTTTTGTGAACTAAATCATCTTATTTAATTTATTTTTAAGAGTTTTATAACATTTTTACCGATCAAATCAAAATTTCGGGGGGGGGGGGGGGGCTGCAGTCCCCTCAGCCCCCCCCCCTTTATATACGCCCATGTCCTGTGGCCTTGAGTGCTAAGGCGTGTGGACTCGATGGCTAAGTTCATGGGTTTGATTCCAACTAGGGGTGGTGGCTTTTCTTTCGAAAAAAAACTATAGGCATCAACCCTGGCCAGAAAAGAGTGGTGACCTTTAGATAACGCTTCCCACAAATCGTTGTCATGTATAAGTGGACGTTAAAATTTAAATAAAAAAAGTATATCTTGCCTCTAATGTTGTGATCATTAATATTTTTTTTGATGGTAGGAGGAAAATTCATCATGGACACCTGGCAAGGAGAAAACCAGATAGTGTCGGACTCCAACCGACTAACCCCCCCCCCCCCTTGTTCTTCACGATCATGATGGAAACCGCTTACGCAATACTTATCATTAATATATAATGATAAATGTGATCATTACCGCTTACTTATGTGATCATTAATATATAAATGCATTTAGACATTCAGAAATGGTTGCATATGAAAAACGAAGTATATGTTATATACACATACTAAGGTATGGTGCAGGCTGAATATCAAGGTGTTTCCTATGAAAAGGTTTCTGAAAAATGCTAGCTTTAATGGATATAAGCCTAGGTGCTAGCCACTTAACCGGGTATTGAGACGTCAATTTTCTAAACAGCTCTTACATAAACCATTATTATGGAAACTATTAATAGCTTGGTTTTTACTTGAAAAGCTATGATTATTTGTATGTTTCATGCTACTTCTGCTTTTGGGTGTTAGTTCTTGTACCTCCCTGTAAGACTTCCTTCCACGTTTCAATTAGTATTCCCGTCAACTTCCTCCTATTAATCCCGTTAGAGAACCCTCCGTCACGCGGCAGCCCTACCACGGCTCCAGATCGGACTCCACGATAAAGCTATATCGTGCTCGCTGTGGATTGGCTACCAGTTCTGGGAGTATTTAACGAAACAACGTCCCCTCGGGCTAAGGGTCAATGTAATCGAAACACGCTAATCCTGGGATCATGGCGTCCGATCCCCAGAATTAAAGCTCTCTGCTCCTGTTGTGCCGGGAACATACATCCTGTTATTGCGTGCATTGATTTAAAGCCTCAATATCAGGTTCATTCGACGAATTTTCCAACGTTTTGTTACGGAAGAAACATTTACTGTAACTTTCAATGTAAATTTAGTTATAATAAACTGTAACTATAAATAATGTCACTGTATATTCCTTTTGGACACTTCCTCCTATCTACTCTTACTTAACAAAGACTCGCGGGAACTACATCATCTAAGCGCGTCCCTATTGTCACAATTTGTAAGCTTAGAATAGAACCAGTAAACATTTTGTAAAAAATGTAAATACATATAAAAATGTAAAATGAAATCTGAAAGCGAATCAAGATCTTAGAAACCACAACAGGAAACTGACAAGTAAAGATGGAATGGTTGGGATTCGGCTAAATAAACCTCAATATGATTTTGTTTTAAAAAATCTATATTTCAGACGTTTCGGCTACTCATTGGTAGCCTTCGTCAGATAAAATGACAAAAAAAGAAATTAATACAGAAACAAAAAAAAAGTTTATAATTGTGATAGGTAACAGAACTATAAATACAATTAACTTATAAAAGAACATATCGTCTTAAATTCTTAGAATGAGTAGAATGAAAAAATAAATAGGTAAAATAATTGATTTTAATAGTAATTAGTGGGGTCTCCCGTGGTCTAATGGCTAGCGCCTTGGATTCATAAGCGGGAGATGGTGGGTTCGATTCCCAACCTCCGGCAGGAATTTTATCATCCCACGGCTCGCTGGTAAAATTCCTCGCTGCACCCTGGATGTCGGCGCTAATGACCTAGATGTAGATGCGCCGTAAAAAAAAAAAAAAAAAAAAAAAAAAAAAAAAAAATAGTAATTAGTAACATTAATTGATTTTAAAAAGAAATAAGAAACTACATATCAATGACAAATATAGTAGCTAATAGTAACATTAATTAATTTTACAAAGAAAATAAGATACTACATACCAATGGAAAGTCCGAGCGGCAGAGGAAGACTAAGGTTGGCAATTAAGTAACCATTGTGAAAGTGTCTAAGGAAAAAGGAATCAACTGAGGTATATGTAACTGAAAACAGCAGGTGGTGGGAGAAAGGTCGGTAAGGATCAAAAGGCATGTTTATGACACATGAAACGTGACGAATAGATATGACCTTGGAAATGGTTTCATTAGATTCCCCACGTCCAATTACTTATAAAATGTGTACCTGGAAACCTAGTATCGCAAACACGTAAGCGTTATGACTTTTTCGAGTCAATTTTGCAAAAAAAAAAAAAAAAACATGTTCCAGTGGAGGGTCAATTCGCGACAAACCATCCAATGTTAATATTTCCCCGTGCCGTCACATCTCAGATAATATCAAATTAATTTTTTAAAAAATTTTGGATCAAAAATTGAACTTGTGGAAGCATATTGTTTTTCTAGCTATGTATTATGTTTGTATGTTTTTTTAATAATTTTCATATATATATATATATATATATATATATATATATACATATATATAAATATATTTATATACATATATATACATATATATGTATGTTAGTATTAAATTTGTCCTGCTTGTTTTTACAGCCCTGATGAAGGCTTGAATTTCAAGCCGAAAGGTTGGCTAACAATAAAATAATTTTCTCAAGTAAATTGTAGTTTTATTAACACTAGATTTACCAGATCAGTCATTTTGACTGGTCGTGCAATTTCAATTCAAAATTCCTACTCCATATAACATTTGCTTTCCTAAATGATGTTATGACTTTTGTAGCTATAAGTAGAGAATAAATTTAATGAACTTAATGTTACTTTATATATATTAGTAATAAATATATTTTTTGTTATTGACATTTATACCAGTACCAGATCTGGTGTTAAGAAATACGACCGAACCCTGAAAATCCCTACCTTCGCATTATCGGCGGTCAAAGATCTCTCAAAGAACTTGGGAAAGTGATTTGTTTTTGTTTGTTTTTTTTTTCGTGATTTTGGCTATTGTACTTCTGATATCAGTTTTGAAAAATTTTCGTATTTTATTTTTTTTTGCGGCTTTTCTGGTTTAACAAACCACCGTAATTTTCGTTATCATTGAGTTTTGATACATGAAATTTTCTAGTCTGCACTTCCGGATGGCGTCATCAGGTAGGCTTCATAAGCGGGTTTCCTACTATGGAAGGAGGGAGGAAACGTGCTAAAAATAAATTCAACCTCCATTTTCACAGGACCTTGATCCAGTGGCGAAAACCTTGACTCCTTAAAATACCTTGTTAATTCCTATTCAAGTCGGAAGAACCAGTCTATCTTTTACTTGGGAGCCATCAAACCTAACAAACGACTTTCCGCTCATAATTGGCGCTTGGAAGAAAGAATAAAACTGATTTGCATAAATCCACTTGCTAGTGTGCTTTCAATTACGAGGCCATTATAGTAAAAGGTTCCTCGGCTAATGGCCTCGGGGTCTGTATAATTCATTTTCACACCTAATAAAAGATAATGCGCGTGAGTCATGAGCTAGGCGGAGTTGCCGCATAGATGGCTTCGGTCAGCACATGTTATCTGAGTCAGGAGACCAGGGTCTTCTTCATGACTTCCTATCATTACTCTTACGATCAACATCAGGAAAGCTCGTGTTAGGGTTTACCACTAAATTAGCTAGAAGATTGGACAGAATAACTTATTGTGGGGTCTCCCCGTGGTCTAGTGGTTAACGCATTAGATTTTAAAGCTGGAGATAGTGGGTTCGAGTCCCACCGGCGGTAGGAATTTTCTCATCTCACGGCCCGTTGAGCAAATTCCTCGCTACCCTAGAGATGTCGGCGCTAATGGCCCAGAAGTCGGTACGCCGTTAAAAAACAAAAAAATAAAATAACGAAAAATAGCTTATTGTGTATAGTCAATACATTCGGCTGTCAACATCGGGGTGGATATAGACCGATCAGACAGATGAAGAAGATAAATCCCATTTGCAAATTGGGATCTCATTGAAAAACACTACGTAAAAAAAAAAAAAAAAAAAAAAAAAAAAAAAAAAAACTGATTATATCTTTTACAGAACTAAGGAAGGCTTTGAGAGGTCAGGCAAGGGAAAACTGTTTAAAATGTATCAATACTTAACCAAATCTAAGGCTGAAAACAATTTAAACCTCCTACTGATAAGATTATGAAACTGGAATTTTTACAGTGCAGTTTACTGCAGCGGGAATATAGGCTAATATAGTGGGCCCGTGTGAAAAACATCACCTTCTGTACAATGGCTGCCGTCTGAAAGCACCCTTTAGGGTTAATGTTTATTGCAGGGCGCTTTTAGTTCCGCCCTCAATTTGGACGAAAAGTCGCCGCAGGAATTTCGAATACAATCCGCCGCTAACATATATCCAACCTGTGTCACTTCGTTAAAGGTCAATCCGGTTAAACTACACGAATATAAGGAAAACTATGGCCTGTACAGATAGACGGAAAAGTTCAATTCCGCATGCACAAAAGTTCGCCAATTCCCAAAGGCCATTTGCGAATTCCTGTTACAAGGAAGAAGACGATAAAATGTGAAACACTATAACAACTGACTATGTCTCGTTTAAGACTAGGGAAGCCTTTGAGAGATCAGGTCCGTCTAACCGTCTATTTTAACTGGGAACGTTATAGTTTAAATTGTTTTCAGCTTTAGCTTTGTTTAAGTATTGATAAACATTAAACACTATCTCCCTTGTCTGACTTCCAAAGCCTTCGCTGCTCCTAAATCAGACATAATCAGTTATGTAGCGTGTTGTTCAATGAAATGGGAATTTTCGAATGGTGGAACCGTCGGGTTGGGCTGGGTGTTTAAGAGCAGAAAACGTATAGGTCATCACCGCCCTGAAATGATATGTTGGAACGTCGTGTATAGTGAGGTCCTTTATAGTGTAGCGTAGCTTGTTGTAAATTATATTTTTCCGCGGGAGAAAAGCCCGCTGCACTAAAGTTTTAATGGAGCTTTCCCGCGGGAATAATTTTTACCGTTAGAGTTAAGGGGTTAGTATCCAGATAGTGAGCAGATAACCGGAGCATTCGGCATCTCAGCAGTTTAAGCCAAGTGTTGTTCTCCTAGCAATTTGTATCCTGCTGGCTGCTCCGAGAGATCCACCAAAACCAGCCCAACATCTCGGTGCACTAGGATTTATTTATTTTAAGTACTGAACTTTTTACTAGATTTAAGGCAGCTTGCGATAACCCTAGGTTACCTTCTCAGTTCAAGCAGTACCAGCGAGATCCAAGCTCCCGGCTACCAACTCTCCGCATGGAGATCCGCACATCATCTCCAGTGACGTCATACCGTACTATTGAACTCCGATAACTCTGATTCTAATTTATGAACACTTTTTATTTATGAACAATTATTTATTTCAATTATTAATTGACAGTGTCATTTTATTTATTTATTGAAGTTTAATTTTATTATTTTATTTATTCAAGAGGAATATATTTATTATTTTATGAACACGCCCATTATTTATTTATTCTTTGTTGGGACCTTCTGACCAATATACAGACAATTAATTAACCCCAACAATAGTATAATGTTGGTTGAAAAAGTCTTTAATTTTATGTTTAGGACATTGTTGTGTTTCCAATATAGCATTTAAGGCAAATTTCCTGGTAACACAAAATTCGATTGTATAGATGAAAACCACATATGTACGTCCGTCCAAAATCTTATACTTATATACTCTTGTAGATGGAGATAGTTAGCCGCTGTAGAGATACGAAGACAGGTATAGTTGGGATTCGGCTAGGAGAAAAACGGCAGACTTTCAAAAAGAAATCTGTATTTTGGACGTTTCGACTGCAACAATGGCAGCCTTCTTCAGCACTAGAGAATGCCTAGGGGGGAGGGAGGAAGACCTCGAGGACAACTTAGGTAACCATGGTTAAGTACCATACTTCTAACCATGGTTACCTAAGTTGTCCTCGAGGTCTTCCTCCCTCCCCCCTAGGCATTCTCTAGTGCTGAAGAAGGCTGCCATTGTTGCAGTCGAAACGTCCAAAATACAGATTTCTTTTTGAAAGTCTGACGTTTTTCTCCTAGCCGAATCCCAACTATACCTGTCTTCTTATATACTCTTGCACCGAAACTCGGTAGAAATGATGACCAACCAATGAGGACATCCATAGATATTGCGTTGACAAAATTAAGTAGAAATTAATAATTGAATCAACAATTCTCTACAAATATAAAAGAGCAAAAATTATATATTGTATTTACATGGGTTATTTCAAGCAAATTATTCAAGAATGGCGCGAACATTCCTTGGTACAGTCATATACTCCTAGGATATTTTCATTTAACTGATACCAAAGGGCTGAACTTTGCTCAAAAAGAGCAAACACACTAAAATATAGGTATATATTTTAGTGTGTTTGCACTCTTTGGACAAAGTTCGACCCTTCGGTATCAATATAGGCTTGTATCAAATTCACCTGTTCTAACGTGACTCCATTTTACGGTACCACCTAGTCGGAGAGCTGGCAACGCACTTTTCATGAAGTGTTTTATGCACCCTGAAATTTTGCTATAGTGTACCTCTTGGGTAGATGAGAAGATAAGTATGTGTTTCCTGGACATACCTTGGTGCACTGCGCATAGGGAAAAGGTGCAAAACAATATTGCCCAAAAAAAGTGTTTTATTCAGAAGCCAACTTTTATTTATGAAAAAAATTACAAATTAAGGCAATTTTAAAATTAATAATAAATAAGGCAGGCACTTTTAAGGGGGTTAAAATTTAAATTTAAAAAAAAAAAACAATGTACCTAATTTTTATTTTTAATATTAAATGAAGTGCTTTATTCACGCTGCGATTTAAACAGCGTCTTCAATAAACATATTTAAATATAATTACAAAAGGGCAGGCACTTTTGTGGGGTTTAATTACCAGGAAACATAAAAATAAATGTTGCCTATGATAGACTGGAATACACTGCGCGTAACCGTAAGAGTGAATGAGACGACCGCGCAGTTTTGGTTGTTTTCTGTGCTCTCATTGGTTCTTGCTCGCATGATCTTGTACAGCTGTTCCGGTTTTAATGGCAGCGCGAATAAAACTCTCATTTAATATTAGAACAAAAACAATTATTAAAAACGTATTTTTTTTTTTTACGTGTTATACCCCTTAAAACTGTCTACCATATTTATTATTCGTTGTAAAATTGTCTTAATTTTACATTAAAGATAGTTGGCTTCTGAATAAAACTCCATTTTTGGGAAATATCTTTTTGTACCTTTCCCCTATGCGCAGTACCTGGTGTTCCAAGGTATGTCTAGGAAACACATACATACCTTCTTATATACCTAAGAGGTACATTATAGCAACATTTCAAGATGCATAAAACACTTCATGAAAAGTGCGTTGCCAGCTCTCGGACTAACCGTTCTGAGTCCGCATTTAATGCAGCCCCCGCACTACGGACGTGTTATTTAATTTGTTTTATAGAACAATCCAAGTGCACCCTGAAGGCAAAATATAATTAATCAATTGTAAATAAATAGATTATTTACATGAAAGCTGTGATAAGATAACGGTACATCTCTACATAGAGACCGTGGGTTGATGGTTTAATCTCAACAAGGGAAACAGTAATTATGTTTCCTAATTAATCATAACAAAGAGGACCAGGCTTGAATGGGTTGGTTAGAGTTTCGTTTCATGACCACCAGGGGGAGAATGAAGCTACTGTCTCCGGCCCCTTCAGCTCTCGAGGGCACTTCTTGCTCGGTAGGGAAGATTAAATCTTGTACCCTATTCTAGGGCTACGACTTTAAGCCAAGAGCATTCTCTCCACTTCTCTAAGTGCTTTCCCTGTTTGTACTAGGCGAATCCTAATTTTCGTTGGGGTTTGGATTATGTTTTAACTTTATGAATATTAAATCTTGTCCACAAAACTTGGAGCATAAATTGTATTAAGTGCATCAACATAAGTAATTTTTTTTATTGCTATACAAAAGTTTACAGTTGAAATGTACCAATGTCCAAAAATAATCGTTTCCCTACCAGTGATACCCAAAGTGGTCCATATCGATCCCCAAAGGACGATGACTTCCTACCAGGAGACCATGGCATAATCTTTGCCCTACAACAGTGATACAAAAAGTGGTCCATATCGATCCCCAAAGGACGATGACTTCCTACCAGGAGACCATGACATAATCTTTGCCCTACACCAGTGATACAAAAAGTGGTCCATATCGATCCCCAAAGGACGATGACTTCCTACCAGGAGACCATGGCATAATCTTTGCCCTACAACAGTGATACAAAAAGTGGTCCATATCGATCCCCAAAGGACGATGACTTCCTACCAGGAGACCATGGCATAATCTTTGCCCTACAACAGTGATACAAAAAGTGGTCCATATCGATCCCCAAAGGACGATGACTTCCTACCAGGAGACCATGACATAATCTTTGCCCTACACCAGTGATACAAAAAGTGGTCCATATCGATCCCCAAAGGACGATGACTTCCTACCAGGAGACCATGGCATAATCTTTGCCCTACAACAGTGATACAAAAAGTGGTCCATATCGATCCCCAAAGGACGATGACTTCCTACCAGGAGACCATGACATAAAATTTCTGAAGAAGGCTGCCAAAGAACATGCGGAAACGTCCGAAATATAGATTATTCTGGAAATCTGACATTTTCCCTTGGGCGAATCCCAACCATTCTTATCACATCAACGGACAACTCTCTGCATCTCATTATACAAAATTAAATTGGGGGTCTGTGATTTACAAACGGGGCTCCACACCAATTTTTTACCATTTTTTTAATGAGCTTAAAGGCTTCCTTACCTATTCAACAATTATATTCAAGAGCGTTTACGTGGCGGAACAATTTTTAAATAAACCAAACATTTGATTTTTCAACTAATGCCCCAACAAATTTCAGAATTGAAAACCTTTTTGTTCATGTTTATTAAAAGAAATCATGAAAAAAATAACATTTCAGTACATTAAACTTTGCAGTCGATTTTCTCAAAACTGTTTTCAAATCGGGCGATACGCTCCTTCAATTTTCACCCGACCAACTTCAAATTTTAACTGTAGCTTCTTAATGATATTTGCTAATAGAGTACGAAGGATGTTATTAGATTAATTGAATTATAACGATTTTCGAAGGCTTGTTCTTTCCTTTATGCCTCACGGATTTTTTTAATTAACCTTGTTCTGAATTTTACTGTATTAAATATAAAATTATTTACCTTTCATCCAAGAAGATGAAATGATTCCAAGACGAGAAGTGATTATATTTTAATGCTGAGACAGTAAAGGGCGCTGCCTTCCAGCCGCCTAGGAATTCTGGGAGTAAACAAAAACAGTATAAAAGGCGACCCGACCGAACTGGATAAGAAAGATCGGAAATAGAAGGAGATCCCATAACTCCTTATCCCTGTAGCTATTAACTCCCTTATCAGTAGACCCTAGGAGCTATAGCTAGCTACTGGATTCCCGTCTATTGCTAGATTTATTTCAGATCTTCTGGGGCAGTAATGAAATGAAGGGATCGAATCTTAAGGCGAGGCCAGGTGGCCGTGAGTGTTAAGGCGTGAGCACTTAATACTCCGTTCCAAAGGTCGTGGGTTCGATTCCCACTAGGGGTGGTGGCTTCTCTTTAGAAAAAAACAAAAGGCATCAGCCCTATCTTAGTATTCCATACCCCGAAATCGCCCGGTGATCCCAGCCCCCCCCCCAAATTAGATCCTATATATCTTATAACCCGATAAGCAAACCTCAATAAAAATTTATTTTGTCTCGTTGAAGACCAAGGAAGGCTTTGAGGAGTCAGGCAAGGGAAATGGTGTTTAATGTTTATCAATACAAACCTACTGGTGGATTGTCTTACAACATCTGACAATGTCAAACCAAAGGATTTTAAAATCTCTGAACTTGTTACTTTTTAAAAATATTTGATTAACTGTATAAATTGTATTAATTATTGTAATATTGTATTTTCGTATAATTAGATGTATAATGAACTGCATAACTGATGTAAAAGTATAATTCCATTCGTACATTTGGATGAAAAATGTAATTATATCGTCGATACAAATGCAAACTAACGAATGTGAAAATCACCAATTTCAAGAGTGAAAATACTTTTATTTATTACTCTGCTTTTGGACAGTCAAATAGTAGGCAGATTCGACCTTTTGACAGTGGTAACATCCTCCTTTCAATGTGTGAACTTAGATTCGAGAGTTTGCCATCCATCAGTCCAACAGCAATCAGTAAAGATTTAAAATGAAAAATGCGTTTTTTTTCAAATTCGATACTTTGCATTTGTATCGACGATATGTACATATGTAATAATTTGTTGGGGTAAATAGATTTAGTTGCGGATATTCATAAATAAATATATATTTTCTTAAATATTTCTAAATCTTTTTGGAAAATCGTGGTACGTGGACGGTATCTATTCGAAAGCTTACTAAATGTCCTATGATCATTGATGAAGACATTTTCCTTCCTTTTTGAAATTTCTTTTTCTTAATAAATTTTACTTTTTTGAGCTACATCTAGGCACATGGTGTGTTTACCCCATAACTCATTTGTGGATTTCCAACTTGGCTAGTTTTCATTAAGCGATGGCCGCTATAATGATCGGATTTATTATAAAATTTCTGGCATGTAAAGATTCAGGATTATTATAAACTCTCTGATGACTTAAACAATCGTGTTTTTATAAAATATATAAAGTTATAAAACTGGCATAATTTAACGAAAACTGACCAAACTGGTCAGCTCTCAATAAGTGAGAAGGTATTTTTGAGTTCTTGACAAGGTATTAAGGGCCTACAGCTTGGCGTTTTTTTTCTTGCTTTAGTTTTTTTTTTTTTTTAGGGTTTCTGAATGTCTACGTATAACTATTTCGTAATTTCGAGGTCACAAATACCCCCATGTGGTGAATCTATTCAAAAGAGTTATATTCGGGACGTGAAGGAAGTAATTTGTTTGATGGGAGTAAAATGTGACAGCCTCGACAATAAGTGACATCCGGCTCACATAAAATCAAATAAAGGCCAGGTCATCAGAACTGAGAAGAGAAAGATTGCTGAGGCACGACAAGGGTAGATCCACCGTCACCCCTCTCTGACGATGTTAGATTTAATTTTTGCCGTGTTATGTTCGTGAATATTCTCCAGAGGCTTGGGGCGGTTTTTTGTGTCACTTGAGGTTCATGTCAACCATGAAATAGAAAACAGATAGCTTGTGTGGAATCGAGTGTGAACATCGATATTGCATTACGATGTAGAATTCATTTTGGTGAATTTTGATGGTGGGATCTAGGACATCATGCAATTTAAAGGAGTAAAACTATCTTGTAACTTTTTTTTCTAAATTTTTTTTATGGGCTAATTTTTTTCCTTAACCAAAAATGATATCCAAAAGTGTTTATGTGAAGAATATTTTTTTTAAATTGGCAAAAAGTACGATTTTTAATTGCTTAGTTTTATTTCCTCCTTCAATAAATTTGAAATTTAAACACATTATAAGAAATTAATGAATAAATTAAATAGCAAAAAGTGAATATTTCAGACCTTTAAACTTTAAAGTCATTGTCTCAAAACTATGTTTATCAAATCGGGCGATACTCTGGCGTCTTCAATTTTTGCCCGATCAACTTCAAATTTTAACTACAGCCTCGGAATTAGTGTTGTTAAAAGCGAGCCCTGACTAGAGGCTTGAGGCCTGAACCTTGAACCTAGCCTCTACAGGCCGAGCTCTGAGGGCTCGATGAAGGCTCGGGAGTGAGGCTCCATCCTAACCTTATCAAGCCCTCAAGGTTCGGCAAGGTTCTCTCTCGAGCCTTGAAGGCTCGGCCTTGGAGCCCTGGGAAGGTAGAGCTTCGGCAAGCACGGTTATAGTCAAACCCTTTCTAGTGCTTTACTAGATTATCTATATACAATAATTATATATATACAATCATTACATTTTATTCATTTAGATTATTTTGTGACATTTCTCACCATTTATTTCACAATAATAAAAATAAACTTTTAGCGACATCTTTATTTACAAAGGGAGGTAATTTAGCTGTTATCTCTGATAATTCTTATTGTGCTTCAGTTGTAGTTTATTAAAATTCGACAAAGTTCAGTTTATTAAATTAATGATTAAGCTAAATAAAGTGACTCATTCAGTTGATTTCTTAAATTCTATATTCTTATGGATTCAAATCTTCATGAATAATTGGATGGACTTGTATTATTTAGAGGAGATATAGAACATTTAATTTGGTGGGTGTGTGTGGATTAGATACTAGTGGAGACAATTTATGTATGTATTATGATGACTTTTTATTTTAATGTAATACTATTTTTTCAAACTACGTACAAACAGTAATATTTTGAAAGTTGAGAATGGCAATTGTGAACAAGTACGACAGTGTTGCCATCACCGTCTCACAGAAGAGTTTTTTTTTTTTTTGAAAAGTTACTATTTTTACCCAATTAGTGATCCATATAATTAGTTTATCAATGAAATGGTAAATTTAATTGCCAGCGAATAATTTCAATGTGGTGGAAAGAATTTAGGACGAATCTACTAAAGTATATTTCATGAAACAGCTGTTTGCCCGCCATCCGCCATTTTGGAAATGAAAAGTAAAAGGCTTCAAAGCATGCGCCTTCTCCCGAGGCGAGCCTTCAAGGCTCGCGCCTTCTACCAAGCCGAGCCTTCAAGACTCGCTCCTTCTATCGAGCCCTGTCCAAGCTCTGAGAGCTCGAGCTTTTAGGAGCCGCGCCTTCTAGCCTTAAAGGCGCGCTCTTTTACAACACTACTCGGAATGATATTTTCCAGAAACGTACGTAGGATTGTTTCGATTTATTTAATTATTTATTTTAGTTAGCTCGCAACCGTGGCGACTTAACAGCTTTAACATAACAAATACTACGCGTTAATACAAATATACATAGCAGAAATGTTTCTTGCCATTTGTAAAAGTTAACTTCACATG
The DNA here is from genome assembly GCA_946811695.1 of Gonocerus acuteangulatus. Classification (NCBI taxonomy): domain Eukaryota; kingdom Metazoa; phylum Arthropoda; class Insecta; order Hemiptera; family Coreidae; genus Gonocerus; species Gonocerus acuteangulatus. Next base: position 16,607,579 of record OX328125.1, read on the forward strand.
CTCTGCATTTTTTCAGACAGTTGTATTTATATTTATTTATTTTAGTTAGCTCGCAACCATGGCGACTTAACAGCTTTAACATAACAAATACTACACGTTAATACAAATATACATAGCAGAAATGTTTCTTGCCATTTGTAAAAGTTAACTTCACATGCTCTGCATTTTTTCAGACAGTTGTATTTATATTTATTTATTTTAGTTAGCTCGCAACCGTGGCGACTTAACAGCTTTAACATAACAAATACTACACGTTAATACAAATATACATAGCAGAAATGTTTCTTGCCATTTGTAAAAGTTAACTTCACATGCTCTGCATTTTCTCAGACAGTTGTATTTATATTTATTTTATGCGTGGGGGGGATAATAATAATAATAGTAACTAAAAAATAAATAAATAGAGAATCAAAATAAAGAAATAAAATAAAAACAATAAATAGAGTAATTACATAAATAGGGTTTAGATTGTCATAAATGTTTTATTAAACTATAAAGATTTTATGACAAATTTTCGACGGATTCTTTAATAGAAAATGAATAATTGTTCATAATTTACGAAAAAATTAATATTTTTTAAAAATCCTGCGTACTTTAAAAGATTTTAACTTTTTTTTTTTCAAAACATATTTAATTTTTAGTATTAGATGAAAAATTGCCGCCTACAGACTATCCCCCATGAAAAAAGAGAGTTTCCGATCGTCTGACACAGCGCCGCCATTTTGTTTTCGAAGAATTAAAACTTATTTTTTGTGGAGATTTTGACATCATATATAAAACTTATGACGTAAAGAATCGAAAAATATTCATTTATTTGTTATTCATAAATTTTAGAAAACGACTCTGATTTTGTTCGCCTATTTGGTTAATGAATAGTTCGAATGGTCCCAACTAATTAGTAATATTTACCGCACTTTTATGTAGGGAAATATTGACGTAATTGCCAAGAATAATTGTGACAGTACCAAAAAGGATGTTTTGATTATAACTGGATATGGGGCCTTGATTGACGCCAGAACGTTTTAAGAAATCAACTTCTTCATGGTGTACTGTCAGTATTATCTTGAAAGATGCCGATAAGAGGGAAAGGTTGCAGACTGTAAGAAGCCAAGGAAGTGAGGTAGATCTTGGATTAAGCTTCGTTTTAGAAACCTTAACATCGGCCAGGTCTGCAGTACTTCCGCGGGTCGGCAGAATTTAAAATATAATTCAAGGGGCAATGATCGGAAATTTCCTAAGGATAAAATATCCTCATACAATATTGTCTTGGTATATTCTTTAGGTCTCTTTGTAAAAATCATTCAGGAATGTCTACTATCTATTAGGAATATACCGTCATTTGGGGTGAGTTCGGACAATAGTGCACTGCGCTGGAAATCACGTGACCCTGAGCAAGTTTTTTCATTAGGGACATAATTGGTTTGACAAATGCGGTCGGTATTCCATTTTTCCCATGTATTTAAGGCGAAATCGCCATGAAGAACACTTTGAAGTGAGTAACGAATATTTTAATGTGAGTTGTAATTTCCATGAATTTTCGAAATGCTAGAAACTTCTGTGTAGAGGGTGTGTAAGTAATTAAACCCTAATTTTTCATATTTTATAGTAGCTTTATACGTTTTCTAATGATACATAAATAAATACATTTATTTTTTTGTTCAAAAACTTTTTTTATATCGTTTAAGTAAAAAACTCGAATACCGTGGGTTGAGTTCGGACATCATTTATACCCGCGTCCTCTTGGCCAAAAAGAAAAAAATATTTATTCCAAAGAGACTTTGAAAAATGTGATTGGCGGTGTTAAAACCAAGAAGAAGACTCAGAGAGGCAGCGGATAGATTTAGGTTTTTTTTTTGTACAACAAAGTTTTTTTGTTTCCTCCCCTTTTAAATTATTGTTATTAAGCCTAATATTTACCTGGGGTATGAATCATTCACGCGAAAAAATTATAATAACATATATGTACACAAATTTCGACTTATCTCAAGTTCTTTGTTGTTTTGTTCGAAAACGTTCGTGAAATGTTGGTAATTGATAGTCATTTGACAGCCCAATACATCTCCGGCATAAAATATTCTTAAATATTTATATTGTCCAGAACTGTCATTGGGAGTAGCAGTAATGTCTGCCTTCTCCCCTCATCTCATCCAGTGTGTTGCTATTGTTTGAACAAATTTACTTATTGTACATATTTGTACAGATTGTAAATATAAATAAAAGAGAAAATTCATAAAAAAAAATAAAAAAAAAAATGTTGATATGACATTCGGAGAAAACGGTACTTGACTACTCGGATGTTTTTTTCTTTTTTTTTTTAAGAGATATATTAAGAGTTTTTACATTGTCCAAATCAAACCAATTTCTGTGAGTCAATAGAACCAATTTTTCATCTTTTATAGGCAAGTGCGACCCAAAGCTATTTTGGAATTTATCCAAAAACGTCTTATAAGTTACGTCCTATAATATGCCCGGTGCACACTGGAGAAACTAGTTTCTCGAAACCAGGTTTCATGAAACTCAAGTTGCTTGCAACGCATAGATAGAAAACCATAGTTCGGCGCAACCAGAGTTTCATGAAACTCTTGAGCCCGGTGCACACTGAAGAAACCGGTTTCATGAATCTGGTCTCGTGAAACTCAAGTTAATGCACACACAGTTTCATGAAACCGATTTTTATCGAATTTCATGAAACCCGGTTTCATGAAATTGGAGCGTGCATCTCCGTGTGCACCAACCTATGGTTTTCTATCTACCGGTTGCAAGCAACGAGTTTCATGAAACCAGTTTCTTTGGTGAGCACCGAGCCTGTGTCTAAATCAAATAGCTCAAAATCCACCTTACCGGGTGAATATATGTAAGAAGACTATTTTGCAGCATTTCCCGAGTACAGTAGACAGCGTAAAGAGGCTGGAGAGGTTAACGCAGAGTGAAAAGGTTAAGAGGCCAACAAGGCCTGTTAGCTTTCATTAACCTGCCTCTTCCATCCTTTAATTGGCAGCCATCTTAGATAGTAACATTTTGATTGCAATTAATCATGGCAGCCTCCTTCTGGAGTGACTGCATATTGTAGTGAAGAGGTTATTAACCCTCAACTCCATAGTACCTTTCCTGATCGGTGGGTGTAAAGATCCACTGCTCTTGGCCGCCTTAAAGATCTGTTTGGTAGTCGGTATTTTCATGTGATTTTAATTAATTAATATAGTTTTAATCTCCCTAAATCTCGTTCAGATAGAAGGAATAGTTCAGCTGCGCATATGCGAACTCAGGGAGGGACATTTTCTCGTCTATTTGGCAATTTACGAAACAGTTAAAGTCACAAAACTTTACGTGAAACACTATAATATGAGGCCATAAATTATTCAAACAAAGTTCCAAAGCTCCAAGCCCATTCTTTTCGTTAGGTCGTCCCATACAAATGTGCTCCTGAACGTATTTAGAACAAAATTTGTTATTAGCCTTTCGAATGGTTGCTTTCCACTTATAACAATTTGTTATTAGCCTTTCGAATGGTTGCTTTCCACTTATAACAATTTGTTATTAGCCTTTCGAATGGTTGCTTTCCACTTATAACAATTTGTTATTAGCCTTTCGAATGGTTGCTTTCCACTTATAACAATTTGTTATTAGCCTTTCGAATGGTTGCTTTCCACTTATAACAATTTGTTATTAGCCTTTCGAATGGTTGCTTTCCACTTATAACAATTTGTTATTAGCCTTTCGAATGGTTGCTTTCCACTTATAACGATTTGTTATTAGCCTTTCGAATGGTTGCTTTCCACTTATAACGATTTGTTATTAGCCTTTCGAATGGTTGCTTTCCACTTATAACGATTTGTTATTAGCCTTTCGAATGGTTGCTTTCCACTTATAACAATTTGTTATTAGCCTTTCGAATGGTTGCTTTCCACTTATAACGATTTGTTATTAGCCTTTCGAATGGTTGCTTTCCACTTATAACAATTTGTTATTAGCCTTTCGAATGGTTGCTTTCCACTTATAACAATTTGTTATTAGCCTTTCGAATGGTTGCTTTCCACTTATAACGATTTGTTATTAGCCTTTCGAATGGTTGCTTTCCACTTATAACAATTTGTTATTAGCCTTTCGAATGGTTGCTTTCCACTTATAACAATTTGTTATTAGCCTTTCGAATGGTTGCTTTCCACTTATAACAATTTGTTATTAGCCTTTCGAATGGTTGCTTTCCACTTATAACGATTTGTTATTAGCCTTTCGAATGGTTGCTTTCCACTTATAACAATTTGTTATTAGCCTTTCGAATGGTTGCTTTCCACTTATAACAATTTGTTATTAGCCTTTCGAATGGTTGCTTTCCACTTATAACGATTTGTTATTAGCCTTTCGAATGGTTGCTTTCCACTTATAACAATTTGTTATCAGCCTTTCGAATGGTTGCTTTCCACTTATAACAATTTGTTATTAGCCTTTCGAATGGTTGCTTTCCACTTATAACAATTTGTTATTAGCCTTTCGAATGGTTGCTTTCCACTTATAACGATTTGTTATTAGCCTTTCGAATGGTTGCTTTCCACTTATAACGATTTGTTATTAGCCTTTCGAATGGTTGCTTTCCACTTATAACGATTTGTTATTAGCCTTTCGAATGGTTGCTTTCCACTTATAACAATTTGTTATTAGCCTTTCGAATGGTTGCTTTCCACTTATAACGATTTGTTATTAGCCTTTCGAATGGTTGCTTTCCACTTATAACGATTTGTTATTAGCCTTTCGAATGGTTGCTTTCCACTTATAACGATTTCGCAGCAGTTTTCAAGGTATTTAAGTCAAGGAATCGTTGGGATTTGACTTAGGAAAAAAATATATATTTCGAACTTTTCGGTATGCTTTTTGTCAATTTTGTGCATTATTTTTTGGCAATCTATATATATATAAAAATCACGTGTCTGTCTGTTTTTCTCTTTGTTTGTTCCTTATACAAAACTACACCGTTTGACCGATTTTGACCAAACTTGGCACAACGGTAGGTCTTGATACGAGAAATCTCCTAGGCTAGGTCAAAATAGTCAAATTTCAAAATTTGGTCAAAAGTTTTGTTCAAGAAAAATTGGCTACACTGAACCATTCAGATTGTGACGGCCATTTTGAATCGACAGCCATTTTGAATAATTTCTCAAATTTACTTGTTGATGTTCCTGATAATTAGAATGATGACTTTACATCATTATATAATCATGTAATGCAGTTTATTTCAATTTTATTTCAACAGTCACTGTCTAACTAAGGAGCGCTGGCTATTCTTTGAAAAGAGCTATCTACTCGCAGGCTCTGCTACTGGCCTCTGTCGGCTGTTAGATGAAGTGCTGTTGTGCTGGCCTCTGCCGGTATCATTATGAACTAAAACAAATTCACATCGTTTGACCGAATTTCGTAACTGGGTATAGACAACTAGGTATCTGTAGCATGGCACACTGGGTAACAGCTAGTCTATTATAAAAGAGAGTAATAAAAACAGTAAACAAATTTTAAATCATGCAAATAGATTATAAAACATTTCTTCATGTGCATATTAAGTAAACAAAGTCCGTCACGCAGGAGCTGCATAACTAAGCACTTTCCTCAGAATTGGGTAGTGTCGAGTGCATTCTTGAATAATTTGCTTTTAATAACCTAGATAGGTAAACATTTTTTATGAGCAGCTGTTTCAATTATTAATTTTGTAATTAATTTCCTTCCAGAGTTTTGTGTATGCGTGGTACTACACTACGTACTAAATACACAAAGCTTCACATTTTGATCTATTGATCTTGATGAGTTTCATGAGCCTAAGTTTGGCGCAAGAATTCAATTCAAGCATAGTACAAAGTAACATCCCCCCCCCTTCCGGATTGACCGATTTAGTTCATTTTTACAACACTTCATTCTTATTAGATACCCAGGACGTATACAGAGTTTCGTTACAATAGAATAAAAATTACGACCGGTATAAGGAAATTAGTCATTTTTGTCCGGAGTAAACCCCACCTTCTAGTCAACCGATCTTGTTTATTTTTATAACAAATTTGTCTCTTCAGTTGACCACAACGAAGACCGAGTTTCGTTGAAACACTACACAAATTATGGCTGGTATTGGCAAATAACTACTTTGGCTCCGGAGTAAACCCCCTCTCCAGATCGACCGATTTTGTTGGTTAACGAACTCGTTCAATCGTTTGATGGGAGAATACTATATACCTAGTTTAGTGGCGAAAAAACAAAAACTCTGGCCTGTATCGTGTAAACGGACACATATATAACTATATATGCATATATATATATATATATATATATATATATATATATATATATATATATATATATAAATTTGAACGGGGGTCATTTTCGGTGCCTACTAGGTAGGATCGATAAAGATTCGAAGAAATTTTTCAAAAATTCCGTCATGAGTGCAACCTCAATAGCTACTTTCCTTCGGAGGAAAGTGCTAAAAGGTTTTTTTTTTAACAAATTAAACAGAAATTATTTAGAGTCCCCTAAGCATTTATTTGTTTGTAGTCCTCTATCTACTATTATAAATAAGTTAAAAATGTGGCTTTTCTCTCCTTATGTGTATATTTGTCAGTTTATACTTGGGTCTTCTATAATTTTTTTGACTAAGTTAAAAATACTTGTTTTTTTTTTTTTTAATATTTTCATGATTACATATTTTTGTTTACTGTTTAGATTATTCTCTTTTGTAATTGTGTATATTCATTTTTTAGCCGAAAAAGACTGCCAATGAGCATGCCGAAACGTTGGAAATATATATTTTTCTGAAAATCTGACGTTGTCTCTTAGCCGAATCCCAACCATTCCTTGACTTCTTCGAAAACTGCACATGCCTGTAATATTGTTTCTTATTATTACCTTAAAGTTTACCATATTGCACCTATATTATTATTACCTTAAAGTTTACCATAATGTACCTATATATCTTACGTTAGATGAATGTCAAATGTGGGAAAAATGTTTAAACTGGATAAGTATTTTTGAAATAGTTATCCAAAACCAACGTTTTATCTTTTAGAAATGTTTTCTAAAGCGGCTAAAGATATCGAGATCGTTAAAGATAAAAGGGGATTGGTTCGCTTCCCCGCGCCACAATAACCACGGTGGGCGGATTAAGTTGAAATTTGATAGCGATTTCTTCTTTAAGTAACGTCGACATTTCTCGCCTGAACTCATAATTGCATAATGGAGTCGACATAATAAGCAGACTTCCTCTATATTCGACGAAAGGAAACACGCCAACACGTGGTGTCCTTGTTTGGTCTGTATGTTATCTATTTAATGGCCTGGATGAGTTCTAGCTTGTAGTGTCGGCTCCTTTGATATCCAAGTGCAGATCTAGAGCTCGGAATGTCGTCACTGGAACAGAAACCAGGCCAAACAGAAAGACATCTGGCTCGTTAGCATCCCACTTCTACCAGCCAAATCTGCTAGAATTTTTCAGAAACGTGTTTATTGCTTTAAATATCGCATCCGGTTGATTTTTTTCAAAGACAAATTCGCAGAAATCTGACCTATAAATTTTGATATTAGTTCAAAACTTCATCTTTCCTTCTCTGGGGAGCCTAATGATTATTTGTTAGTGTTTTCAACATTTTTGGGGTTTAAACAAGTGGCATTATGTCTAAATAAGTATATATTTTTCTATTTAAAATTAAAACATGTCCAGGCGAAGTCTAATTAACTAGCCTTCATATTGGGCGCAAGCTACATATTTGAAGTTACGAGAGTACACATCTGTATGTATATGCTGCAAATTGACAGAATGCACGTAACGAAACCATCGTAAACCAAACATTAAGATTACCCCATTTAAACAATAACAGTTAACGAAAACTGGCTATGTTCGAAACGCAAAAATAAGTGAGTGAATATTATTTGGTTCTTGAAAAGGTATTAACCCTCTGACAGGCGCAATATGATTGAATACAAGAAATTTGAATCTCTTTAAATTCATAACGAGATGAAACCGTTCCACTCCAAACCCGTCTCCCCCCACGATTCCTACAAGGCTTGCTGATTATTCTTAAGTACTCAAGATTTTGGAATAAAAAAAAAAAATTATAAATAAATCCCATGTTCGGGTGCATATTATCTGACGTATTACGTCAAGACAAAATCTTCTTTAATTTTCAATAATTATTATTTTTTTTTTTTTTTTACGGCGCATCGACAAATCTTGGCCATTAGCGCCGACATCCAGGGTATTTTCTCAGCGAGCCATGAGATGAGAAAATTCCTGCCGCCGGTGGGGATCGAACCCACCATCTCCCGCTTATGAATCTAGCGCGCGAGCCACTAGACCACGGGAGGCCCTTCAATAATTATTATGGGGAACAGCAAAACACTCAAACATACAACGAATACGAGCATTCCAATCCAAAGTCCTTTGAAGAATTGTCAACGCTCCCTTTTATGTCTCCAACAAAGCCCTACATAACGACCTTAATGTTCCCTTCGTAAACGATCTCGCCAAATCCCGATTCCTAACCTTTCATTCCAAGTTGTCATCGACTACTACTGGTCTCTGTCGGCCGTTAGATGAAGTGCTGTTGTGCTGGCCTCAGCCGGTGTCATTATGAACTAAAACAAATTCACATCGTTTGACCGATTTTCGTAACTGGGTATAGACAACTAGGTATCAAGTAGATCTTGATACGGGGAGAGTCATAGACAGAAAGTAGGTGTAGCATGGCACACATAGGGTAACAGCTAGTATACAGGTAGATCTTGATACGGGGAGAGTCATAGACAGAAAGTAGGTGTAGCATGGCACACTGGGTAACAGCTAGTATACAGGTAGATCTTGATACGGGGAGAGTCATAGATAGAAAGTAGGTGTAGCATGGCACACTGGGTAACAGCTAGTATACAGGTAGATCTTGATACGGGGAGAGTCATAGACAGAAAGTAGGTGTAGCATGGCACACTGGGTAACAGCTAGTATACAGGTAGATCTTGATACGGGGAGAGTCATAGATAGAAAGTAGGTGTAGCATGGCACACTGGGTAACAGCTAGTATACAGGTAGATCTTGATACGGGGAGAGTCATTGACAGAAAGTAGGTGTAGCATGACACACTGGGTAACAGCTAGTATACAGGTAGATCTTGATACGGGGAGAGTCATAGATAGAAAGTAGGTGTAGCATGGCACACTGGGTAACAGCTAGTATTCAATAGTTTAGTCTGTAATCCATAAAAACTAATATTAAATAGTAATATCAATATTAAATAAGATAAATTTCCCCCCCAAAAAAATGAAATTAGTTAACGTACGTAATCAGGCGCAATTAATCTCACAGATTTTAACGTCTCTAATTGCGTCGAAGAATGTATTGGATCTAAAATGGGGATAGGGTACGCGATGACGGTGGGAGTCAGGAAGATAGCTGGAAGCTCTGCTCTCTGTTGGGAAACACAAAAACTTGGTAGACCAAAAAAAAATTCTACTCATACCACAGATTAAATGCGCCCGACGGAGGGTTAAGGGCATAAAAATTGGCCCAATACTATGATATCATAACATTCATAGGCAAACCGTTTATGGGAGGGGCTCCTTATTATATATATGAATATAAAGCTGGGCCACAATAAATTCTAATTCTAAACAAACAGCTATCCAATTCGGTGGCCAATGTGTATTCTATAGAATCCGTGAAAGAATGCACCTCCAATGAAGGTATTAAAACAAAACTACAAGTAGATTGCCCGGGGGGGCATTGCTGTTTTATTAAAAAACAGGCTCCGCCCTCCAGGCCTTTGTCGGTATCTCGAAAAGGCTTCGAGAAAGGCCCTTCTAGAACTACCCTCCATTCAAAGCAGCCTAACATCATTTATTTTATAATTATTAATCATCTTCGGGGGGAAAAATAAAATAAATAATAAGAAACGGAATTATTTGCCCTTGATTCCTTCCTTTCCAATTTAATGATGAGGAAAAATACTTTTCTCGGCTATTAGAATTAAAATTGAATTTATTTACCCTTGATTCCTTCCTTTCAAATTTAATGATGAGGAAAAATACTTTTCTCGGCTATTAGAATTAAAATTGAATTTATTTCCCCTTGATTCCTTCCTTTCCAATTTAATGATGAGGAAAAATACTTTTCTCGGCTATTAGAATTAAAATTGAATTTATTTCCCCTTGATTCCTTCCTTTCCAATTTAATGATGAGGAAAAATACTTTTCTCGGCTATTAGAATTAAAATTGAATTTATTTACCCTTGATTCCTTCCTTTCCAATTTAATCATGAGGAAAAATACTTTTCTCGGCTATTAGAATTAAAATTGAATTTATTTACCCTTGATTCCTTCCTTTCCAATTTAATGATGAGGAAAAATACTTTTCTCGGCTATTAGAATTAAAATTGAATTTATTTCCCCTTGATTCCTTCCTTTCCAATTTAATGATGAGGAAAAATACTTTTCTCGGCTATTAGAATTAAAATTGAATTTATTTACCCTTGATTCCTTCCTTTCCAATTTAATCATGAGGAAAAATACTTTTCTCGGCTATTAGAATTAAAATTGAATTTATTTACCCTTGATTCCTTCCTTTCCAATTTAATGATGAGGAAAAATACTTTTCTCGGCTATTAGAATTAAAATTGAATTTATTTACCCTTGATTCCTTCCTTTCAAATTTAATGATGAGGAAAAATACTTTTCTCAGCTATTAGAATTAAAATTGAATTTATTTACCCTTGATTCCTTCCTTTCAAATTTAATGATGAGGAAAAATACTTTTCTCGGCTATTAGAATTAAAATTGAATTTATTTACCCTTGATTCCTTCCTTTCAAATTTAATGATGAGGAAAAATACTTTTCTCGGCTATTAGAATTAAAATTGAATTTATTTACCCTTGATTCCGTCCTTTCAAATTTAATGATGAGGAAAAATACTTTTCTCGGCTATTAGAATTAAAATTGAATTTATTTACCCTTGATTCCTTCCTTTCAAATTTAATGATGAGGAAAAATACTTTTCTCGGCTATTAGAATTAAAATTGAATTTATTTACCCTTGATTCCTTCCTTTCAAATTTAATGATGAGGAAAAATACTTTTCTCGGCTATTAGAATTAAAATTGAATTTATTTACCCTTGATTCCTTCCTTTCAAATTTAATGATGAGGAAAAATACTTTTCTCGGCTATTAGAATTAAAATTGAATTTATTTACCCTTGATTCCTTCCTTTCAAATTTAATGATGAGGAAAAATACTTTTCTCGGCTATTAGAATTAAAATTGAATTTATTTACCCTTGATTTCTTCCTTTCCAATTTAATGATGAGGAAAAATACTTTTCTCGGCTATTAGAATTAAAATTGAATTTATTTCCCCTTGATTCCTTCCTTTCCAATTTAATGATGAGGAAAAATACTTTTCTCGGCTATTAGAATTAAAATTGAATTTGTTTACCCTTGATTCCTTCCTTTCCAATTTAATCATGAGGAAAAATACTTTTCTCGGCTATTAGAATTAAAATTGAATTTATTTACCCTTGATTCCTTCCTTTCCAATTTAATGATGAGGAAAAATACTTTTCTCGGCTATTAGAATTAAAATTGAATTTATTTACCCTTGATTCCTTCCTTTCAAATTTAATGATGAGGAAAAATACTTTTCTCGGCTATTAGAATTAAAATTGAATTTATTTACCCTTGATTCCTTCCTTTCAAATTTAATGATGAGGAAAAATACTTTTCTCGGCTATTAGAATTAAAATTGAATTTATTTACCCTTGATTCCTTCCTTTCAAATTTAATGATGAGGAAAAATACTTTTCTCGGCTATTAGAATTAAAATTGAATTTATTTACCCTTGATTCCTTCCTTTCAAATTTAATGATGAGGAAAAATACTTTTCTCGGCTATTAGAATTAAAATTGAATTTATTTACCCTTGATTCCTTCCTTTCAAATTTAATGATGAGGGAAAATACTTTTCTCGGCTATTAGAATTAAAATTGAATTTATTTACCCTTGATTCCTTCCTTTCAAATTTAATGATGAGGAAAAATACTTTTCTCGGCTATTAGAATTAAAATTGAATTTATTTACCCTTGATTCCTTCCTTTCAAATTTAATGATGAGGAAAAATACTTTTCTCGGCTATTAGAATTAAAATTGAATTTATTTACCCTTGATTCCTTCCTTTCAAATTTAATGATGAGGAAAAATACTTTTCTCGGCTATTAGAATTAAAATTGAATTTATTAAAATTATTTTTTATATTTTAGTTACAAGACTTTGGCAATTAACACATTAGGATTGACATTAAGAAGATACTAGAATATTGAAATACCATTAAACTAAATAAAATGAAATTTTATTTATTTACTGTTTTAGGATTTTTTTTTATATTTGTGGAAGTATTTTTTTTTTATTGTTTTAAGTAAATATTTATTTAAATTTATGTAAACATTTATAAAAATAAATATTTCTCTTCAGCTTTTTGAATAAACTGAAGAAAAAAATATAATTTTCTTTTTACAGATCCATGTTTTTTTTAAACTTTTGTTCTTAAATCGTTCACATACTTCAATAACACGGGGTTGTGATACATGAATGGAAACCTGGTTTAATGAGGAAGTTTTTCTGAAACCCGGAAATCTCAGATCCAGCCCATTGAGGAGTAACGCTGGAAAGAAATATCAAGAAAATGTCAGGAAATTAAGAATAGCTTTCTTTTGGTAAGATAAACATACTTACATTCATTCATTTTTACGATAACTCCCAACTAGTCTTATAGTTAATTTTCTCAGCTTTCGATTGGTTTCACTTCCTTTCTAGTAGTACCACCTGGGGCGGAGCTACAACGACTATTCTTCTAAAAACCATGTTTGTCTCGATAAAACAATAAAACGACGTTTTCTCCCTTATGGGCGAGAATTCGGAAAATCGTCATAGAACATTTTTTGTTCCCCTAAGGGTCCTCTATCACCTGTCACAATATGACTAGACATTTACGGGACACCCTGTATATATATATATATATATATATATATATATATATATATATATATATATCGTTATAAGCGAGTTTCCTGAATATAGGAACTGCAGAAATACGTTTATTGAGCTAGAATTTGTGTTTATATTGTACTCGTTGCGGAGGGATCGGCTCAGTTTAGGCACATTTTTTTATTTTAAAGACCTAATATCATTCTATGAGGTTTTAATATCACGATTTCAATTCCCCAAAGTCACGAGTTCAACTATTGAATGAAACGCCGAATAGCAGATTACAAAGGCTCTAAATTATATATTTCCAATATTTTATAGACCATAGCCCCCTTTATAACAAAAAAAAAAAAAAAAAGAAAAAAATCCAACGCGCAATGTATCATGGAACGTATTATAGTAACGCGCAATATTATAAATGGACGTTAAAATTATAATAAATAAATCATGGAATAAACAATCATATCGTGCATAAATTCAAAGTACTTACGTGTAAGTATGCACGTGATATAAATGCAAAGTATCGAATGTGAAAAAAAACCGCATTTTTCCTTTCAATCTATACTGATTGCTGTTGTATTGATGTACGTTGCGGCAGACTCTCGAAAATTAAACAAAAAAAATTATCAATTACAGAACTTACAAACTAACGAATTTGTCATATGCCTAATTAAAATATATAATAAGATAAAATATATATAAAGTCATCTATAAGGTATCAACCCCTTTTCACATTCGATACTTTGCATTTGTATCGACGATATCGTCGTTACAAATGCAAAGTATCGAATGTGAAAATTACCTCATTTCAAAGTAAAAAAATTTTTATTAATTACTTTGCTTTTGTACAGTCAAATAGTCGGCAGATTCGACCTTTTGATAGTGGTTACTTTACCCGTTCACTGAGTAAACGTAGATTCCAGAATTTGCTGTCCATGAGTCCAACAGCAATCGGTAAAGAAATCGAATACGAAAAATGTGTTTTTTCACATTCGATACTTTTGTATCGACGATATGATCTTTGAAACAAAGGTGTTTTTATTAAAGAGAGATAGAAAAAAAAATCAATTTACTGTGGACAAAAACTTTATTATAACCAAAGATGGCCACACAGATTTATTATTCATAAGATAGTTTTAAATGTGTAGTTTCAAACACCATCAACCGTTTTTTGCCATTTATTGCGCTAACAATTTTATACATTTTTTCCTGTAGTTTTTTTTATAAATAAAAATCACCTGTCCGCCTGTTTATCTGTTTGTTTCTTATACAAATCCACACAGTTTGACCGACTTTGACAAAATTTGGCACACAGGTAGGTGAGAGGATACGGGGATTCTCCTAGTCTAGGTCAAAATAGTCAAATCTCAAAATTTGGTCAAAAGATTTCTTTCATTGATAAGAGCTATCTTACTCGCAGGCTGTGGTGCTGGCCTCTGTTCGCTGATTCACGAATGTCTTTGGGCATTTTGAATAATCTCTAACAATTTATTTTTTGATGCTCTTGATAATTAGAATAACTCGAACTCATTGATGACTTTACTCTGTCGGCTGCTTCACGAATTACTTGATACTCACACCGTTTGACCGATTTCGACGTAACTTGGTATACAGGTAGATCTTGATACGGGTAGTGTATCGACAGAAAGTAGGTGTAGCCTGGCACGCCGCGGAACAGCTAATATATATAATACAATTATGCAGTGGTACTGCAACAAAATAACATTTTTTCAAATAGAACAAATTGCTAATAGTTTTTTTTTAAATTTTCAGTATTGCATATTCAAAAATACCATATAAATTATTTAAAAACTTTAGTAGTCCTGTTAACTTATTTTTCCCCGCAATAAATAAAAAAATATTAAAATGAAGCGATCTTCTGATAAAAAGTCTGAAACATTTTAAGCTAATATCTTAATCGTCTTGTGATCTTGTCCGCCTAGATCTGCAAAATGGCACACTCTGCGCCCCCTTGATCGTCATAACGCCCCTAATTTTCCTTTGGGCCCGCTACCACCTTCACTAAAAGCTCCATCGCCCCCTAGGGGGTGGCACTTTCCCCCGACGGGAACCTTTTGTCTAAATTCATCAACCAAACCAACTCCTATTATTTATGGCAAGTTAATAGCTTCTAATGTCTTCCCTGCTCAACAGCCGTAACGACCTAACTCATAATTTCGCCTTTATTTATATGGGATTGTTTTCGTTTCCATTGCTCCCGTCAAAGCCATCCTTCCAGAAAGCCCAGAACCCTCCCGGACGACACCCCTCTCGCTGAGAATATCCGTTAGTGAGGGTACACAAGTACAGGGAGGGGTGAACCTCAAGAGTCTGGGTGATGTTTGATTGTAGCCCAATCTGTAACCAATTGTTTGGCATCTGCCCCTGCTCTTCCAGGTGGTTTCATGGTTTCCTGGGGTGCTTTTTTTTCGGAGGACTTTTTGCTTTTTTCAGATTTTCTTTAGGATTGCCTTTTTTATACTCTGTAAGCCACATGCCCTCTAGTTTCCTATAGACAATCATTAATTCTGTAATCCCCTTATATAGTTCCCTAAATAAATACGCACTCATTGACATATTATGTCATATCTGAGGAACTTTTTGACTTTTAAGCAGGAATACTACATATTTATCACTAACAATACGTAAAAGATTACAACGAATTTTTAGAATCAACGAATATATAATTTATCTCGGATATGATACTTTTAGTATCTGGGATTATGAGTGATTTCGGAAACAGCCAAAAGTAAATTGAATTTGTTTGGTAGGTTTAATCTGTCCCTATAGGGAGAAAAACTCGATGTCGACCCGATGCCCGGAAGTCTTAGGGTGCCCATACACGGTGAGGAATATAGGAGACAGCCTTGAGGCCGGAGTTGAACTGTACAGTCCATCGAAGTAGAATGATAAAACCAATAGATTAGCTGTACAGGGCAATGAGGCCGGGACTGTGCAGGTTAGGCCTGATGTGTGTGGACAAGAGGATATTTGCTTCACATTCAGTGGGTCTACTATAACTGGACTGTGCAGTCCCCATATACGGTGAGGAATATCTAAAGATTTGTACTGCAGAATCCAAATCTTTACATGTTCTTCATCATGTATGGTACATCCTTGAGGCCTGAGTTGAACTGTACATTCCATCGAAGTAGAATGATAGAACCAATAGAGTAACTGTACAGTCCAATGAGGCCGAGACTGTGCAGGCCAGGCCTGATGTGTGTGGACAAGAGGATATTTGCTTCACAAACAGCGAGTCTAATATAACTGGGACTGTACAGTCCCAACCATGAGGTTTATTAACTTATCGTGTGTGTGCTAGATCCGTTCAGTCCAAACCATGCAGTCTCTGCCTTGAGGTTTGAACTGAACGTGTATGGCCACTCTTACGCTTCATATCACATAAGTCACGAAAAAAACCGTCTACAATGATGGTCCAATTTTAATAAAATTTAACAAAAAATTACTCTAAAATAAGAAGACAAGTTCGTTGAAGAAGCAGAATCGACTCGCCGACACACTGGGTTTTTTTTAAGCGATTAAATAATGGAAGTCCAAAGGAATTGCGCACATGAAAGAGGTTTTGAAAAATGTTTTCTAGTCTTCATCGTTTCTACCTACGAGACACCCAAAGTGACACCCGTTAAAATGTATATATGTGTTATATTGGGTCATGGTTGTTATGGACGCCTACAGGAGTTTCCCGTATTCTGCGTTGTTATGGTTATTCTATGTGTGTTTGTGTTTTTTAGGGTGCTTCTGCATCTAGGCCATAGCACCGTCTAAGTCCAAATGTACACATTTTTATTCTTTATTGTGAGCAATAAGCAAAAATGTGAAGTTCCCATGTGTTTATTAAGTTATTTAGTAAGACACAACACTCGGTGGAAAAATTGCTTGATGAAACAATAATTGTTTCAGCTATCAGGATGAGAAGACTGGAATTCTAGGGACTTATGATAAGAATGGCCCCAGAAAGACTAAACAAGGAAATATTTCAGAAAATTCGAGGATATAAAAGCTGAGGTGGATACACCAGGGAAATGAAGGAAGACACGGGAAGACTGGGAATAACGGAGCAGGACTGCCTGGGCAGAGAGGGATATAAGGAAATCAAGGTTCTTGAGTGAAAGAAAAATTCAAAAAAGGGAGGAAAAGAAGAAAAAAAAAAAAAAACGTGAAAAGAACCAAATAGTGATATTCGCGTGGTGACACCGTGTAAAAAAAAAATGAAAATGTTTTAACCGTTGATGAAAAATATATTCAAAAATATTCATGTCTATTTTGCATTTAAACAAATCAATCAGGAATTTAGGGTACACTCCCCACTTTCTCAGGAATGTGTTTAGTTATGCGGCACCTACGTGACGGATTTTTATTTATCAACTAGTATATCAGTGTTAATTGTAGAGTATGCACGTCCCCCATAACTAGAATTGGTACCCCTCCTCCACTGTACCCCCGTCTAATGTGGTGATTGTACCCTTATTTTCTGTAATTATATCTCAGTAAGTGGTTATTTTGTCTCTTCTTTTTATTAACCATGCCGCCGCGGTCCTGGCGCGCCCTCTTCTTATCTTCTCATTTGATAACATCTCCGTGTCATTGTCCTAAACGAATGGGAATCAAGGGAACAAGAGAATTACATGTAAGATATGTAGATTAGTTCCGAAGAAAAAATTACTTATTATAAACTTCAATTGAAAAATTATAAGGTTTTCATAGGAATATTACTCAGCATCTGCAGTACAAGGAAATAATTGACAGTTTAAATTTACACAGTAAAAGCATCAAAACTTTAAAAAAAAATAATGAAGGTTATAAATATTGCTATATTTTAGTGGCCCTCTAATCTAATATTTTCCAGGCAAACATGTAGAGCTTAAAGAAAATAAAATGAATTGAATTTGTTAAATCTTTTGGCCTTAAACCTGGAAAATATTGGATTGAAAATATTGTATAAATAAGATTTATAGAAAAAAGGGTATTGCCAATATATTTCCACATATCAAGGGAATGTAGCTGTTGAGCTGAGACTCATGAAAGTTTTATCAAACAAATTCTATAATATGTATATAATAATTCTATAATATGTATATAATAATTCGTTCAATGTGACTCTGTTTTTGGTGCATTCAAATTTTAAAGTTCATTTAGTACATCCCATTTCTAAACTTTTTCTCTAGTAAAAATTATTGTAAGGCACCGAATAATGAAAATGTCATGAAGCAATTTTCGGGTAGTAAGCGGGATGCGTCTAAAGCTCTCAAACAGATGCAATGGTTGTTTATAGTCTTGTTCCAGTCGAATGCGGTCTAGCATTATCATTAGTCGAAATTTTGTTGACATCCACCATTCGCGAGCGGTTTTTAATCAATTAGATGAAACAATGCTTTCTGCCATCACGTCCAACTTTAATTCTGACTGTTAACCCACAAAAACAGGACGTCATGAACGGGTTTTCTTCGTAAATGCTGCATTCTCCAACTATAATTTTGTTGACATCCACCATTCGCGAGCGGTTTTTAATCAATTAGATGAAAGAATGCTTTCTGCCATCACGTCCAACTTTAATTCTGACTGTTAACCCACAAAAACAGGACGTCATGAACGGGTTTTCTTCGTAAATGCTGCATTCTCCAACTATAATTTTGTTGACATCCACCATTCGCGAGCGGTTTTTAATCAATTAGATGAAAGAATGCTTTCTGCCATCACGTCCAACTTTAATTCTGACTGTTAACCCACAAAAACAGGACGTCATGAACGGGTTTTCTTCGTAAATGCTGCATTCTCCAACTATAATTTTGTTGACATCCACCATTCGCGAGCGGTTTTTAATCAATTAGATGAAACAATGCTTTCTGCCATCACGTCCAACTTTAATTCTGACTGTTAACCCACAAAAACAGGACGTCATGAACGGGTTTTCTTCGTAAATGCTGCATTCTCCAACTATAATTTTGTTGACATCCACCATTCGCGAGCGGTTTTTAATCAATTAGATGAAAGAATGCTTTCTGCCATCACGTCCAACTTTAATTCTGACTGTTAACCCACAAAAACAGGACGTCATGAACGGGTTTTCTTCGTAAATGCTGCATTCTCCAACTATAATTTTGTTGACATCCACCATTCGCGAGCGGTTTTTAATCAATTAGATGAAAGAATGCTTTCTGCCATCACGTCCAACTTTAATTCTGACTGTTAACCCACAAAAACAGGACGTCATGAACGGGTTTTCTTCGTAAATGCTGCATTCTCCAACTATAATTTTGTTGACATCCACCATTCGCGAGCGGTTTTTAATCAATTAGATGAAACAATGCTTTCTGCCATCACGTCCAACTTTAATTCTGACTGTTAACCCACAAAAACTGGACGTCATGAACGGGTTTTCTTCGTAAATGCTGTATTCTCCAACTTTAATTTTGTTGACATCCACCATTCGCGAGCGGTTTTTAATCAATTAGATGAAACAATGCTTTCTGCCATCACGTCCAATTTTAATTCTGACTGTTAACCCACAAAAACAGGACGTCATGAACGGGTTTTCTTCGTAAATGCTGCATTATCCAACTTTAATTTTGTTGACATCCACCATTCGCGAGCGGTTTTTAATCAATTAGATGAAACAATGCTTTCTCCCATCACGTCCAACTTTAATTCTGACCGTTAACCCACAAAAACAGGACGTCATGAACGGGTTTTCTTCGTAAATGCTGCATTCTCCAACTTTAATTTTGTTGACATCCACCATTCGCGAGCGGTTTTTAATCAATTAGATGAAACAATGCTTTCTGCCATCACGTCCAATTTTAATTCTGACTGTTAACCCACAAAAACAGGACGTCATGAACGGGTTTTCTTCGTAAATGCTGCATTCTCCAACTTTAATTTTGTTGACATCCACCATTCGCGAGCGGTTTTTAATCAATTAGATGAAACAATGCTTTCTGCCATCACGTCCAACTTTAATTCTGACTGTTAACCCACAAAAACAGGACGTCATGAACGGGTTTTCTTCGTAAATGCTGCATTCTCCAACTTTAATTTTGTTGACATCCACCATTCGCGAGCGGTTTTTAATCAATTAGATGAAACAATGCTTTCTGCCATCACGTCCAATTTTAATTCTGACTGTTAACCCACAAAAACAGGACGTCATGAACGGGTTTTCTTCGTAAATGCTGCATTATCCAACTTTAATTTTGTTGACATCCACCATTCGCGAGCGGTTTTTAATCAATTAGATGAAACAATGCTTTCTGCCATCACGTCCAACTTTAATTCTGACCGTTAACCCACAAAAACAGGACGACATGAACGGGTTTTCTTCGTAAATGCTGCATTCTCCAACTTTAATTTTGTTGACATCCACCATTCGCGAGCGGTTTTTAATCAATTAGATGAAACAATGCTTTCTGCCATCACGTCCAATTTTAATTCTGACTGTTAACCCACAAAAACAGGACGTCATGAACGGGTTTTCTTCGTAAATGCTGCATTCTCTAACTTTAATTTTGTTGACATCCACCATTCGCGAGCGGTTTTTAATCAATTAGATGAAACAATACTTTCTGCCATCACGTCCAACTTTAATTCTGACCGTTAACCCACAAAAACAGGACGTCATGAACGGGTTTTCTACGTAAATGCTGCATTTTGTTGACATCCACCATTCGCGAGCGGTTTTTAATCAATTAGATGAAAGAATGCTTTCTGCCATCTCGTCCAGCTTTAATTCTGACTGTTAACCCACAAAAACAGGACGTCATGAACGGGTTTTCTTCGTAAATGCTGCATTCTCCAACTATAATTTTGTTGACATCCACCATTCGCGAGCGGTTTTTAATCAATTAGATGAAAGAATGCTTTCTGCCATCACGTCCAACATTAATTCTGACTGTTAACCCACAAAAACAGGACGTCATGAACGGGTTTTCTTCGTAAATGCTGCATTCTCCAACTATAATTTTGTTGACATCCACCATTCGCGAGCGGTTTTTAATCAATTAGATGAAAGAATGCTTTCTGCCATCACGTCCAACTTTAATTCTGACTGTTAACCCACAAAAACAGGACGTCATGAACGGGTTTTCTTCGTAAATGCTGCATTCTCCAACTATAATTTTGTTGACATCCACCATTCGCGAGCGGTTTTTAATCAATTAGATGAAACAATGCTTTCTGCCATCACGTCCAACTTTAATTCTGACTGTTAACCCACAAAAACTGGACGTCATGAACGGGTTTTCTTCGTAAATGCTGTATTCTCCAACTTTAATTTTGTTGACATCCACCATTCGCGAGCGGTTTTTAATCAATTAGATGAAACAATGCTTTCTGCCATCACGTCCAATTTTAATTCTGACTGTTAACCCACAAAAACAGGACGTCATGAACGGGTTTTCTTCGTAAATGCTGCATTCTCCAACTTTAATTTTGTTGACATCCACCATTCGCGAGCGGTTTTTAATCAATTAGATGAAACAATGCTTTCTGCCATCACGTCCAACTTTAATTCTGACTGTTAACCCACAAAAACAGGACGTCATGAACGGGTTTTCTTCGTAAATGCTGCATTCTCCAACTTTAATTTTGTTGACATCCACCATTCGCGAGCGGTTTTTAATCAATTAGATGAAACAATGCTTTCTGCCATCACGTCCAATTTTAATTCTGACTGTTAACCCACAAAAACAGGACGTCATGAACGGGTTTTCTTCGTAAATGCTGCATTATCCAACTTTAATTTTGTTGACATCCACCATTCGCGAGCGGTTTTTAATCAATTAGATGAAACAATGCTTTCTGCCATCACGTCCAACTTTAATTCTGACCGTTAACCCACAAAAACAGGACGACATGAACGGGTTTTCTTCGTAAATGCTGCATTCTCCAACTTTAATTTTGTTGACATCCACCATTCGCGAGCGGTTTTTAATCAATTAGATGAAACAATGCTTTCTGCCATCACGTCCAATTTTAATTCTGACTGTTAACCCACAAAAACAGGACGTCATGAACGGGTTTTCTTCGTAAATGCTGCATTCTCCAACTTTAATTTTGTTGACATCCACCATTCGCGAGCGGTTTTTAATCAATTAGATGAAACAATGCTTTCTGCCATCACGTCCAACTTTAATTCTGACCGTTAACCCACAAAAACAGGACGTCATGAACGGGTTTTCTACGTAAATGCTGCATTTTGTTGACATCCACCATTCGCGAGCGGTTTTTAATCAATTAGATGAAAGAATGCTTTCTGCCATCTCGTCCAGCTTTAATTCTGACTGTTAACCCACAAAAACAGGACGTCATGAACGGGTTTTCTTCGTAAATGCTGCATTCTCCAACTATAATTTTGTTGACATCCACCATTCGCGAGCGGTTTTTTATCAATTAGATGAAAGAATGCTTTCTGCCATCACGTCCAACTTTAATTCTGACTGTTAACCCACAAAAACAGGACGTCATGAACGGGTTTTCTTCGTAAATGCTGCATTCTCCAACTATAATTTTGTTGACATCCACCATTCGCGAGCGGTTTTTAATCAATTAGATGAAAGAATGCTTTCTGCCATCACGTCCAACTTTAATTCTGACTGTTAACCCACAAAAACAGGACGTCATGAACGGGTTTTCTTCGTAAATGCTGCATTCTCCAACTATAATTTTGTTGACATCCACCATTCGCGAGCGGTTTTTAATCAATTAGATGAAACAATGCTTTCTGCCATCACGTCCAACTTTAATTCTGACTGTTAACCCACAAAAACAGGACGTCATGAACGGGTTTTCTTCGTAAATGCTGCATTCTCCAACTTTAATTTTGTTGACATCCACCATTCGCGAGCGGTTTTTAATCAATTAGATGAAACAATGCTTTCTGCCATCACGTCCAACTTTAATTCTGACTGTTAACCCACAAAAACAGGACGTCATGAACGGGTTTTCTTCGTAAATGCTGCATTCTCCAACTTTAATTTTGTTGACATCCACCATTCGCGAGCGGTTTTTAATCAATTAGATGAAACAATGCTTTCTGCCATCACGTCCAATTTTAATTCTGACTGTTAACCCACAAAAACAGGACGTCATGAACGGGTTTTCTTCGTAAATGCTGCATTATCCAACTTTAATTTTGTTGACATCCACCATTCGCGAGCGGTTTTTAATCAATTAGATGAAACAATGCTTTCTGCCATCACGTCCAACTTTAATTCTGACCGTTAACCCACAAAAACAGGACGACATGAACGGGTTTTCTTCGTAAATGCTGCATTCTCCAACTTTAATTTTGTTGACATCCACCATTCGCGAGCGGTTTTTAATCAATTAGATGAAACAATGCTTTCTGCCATCACGTCCAATTTTAATTCTGACTGTTAACCCACAAAAACAGGACGTCATGAACGGGTTTTCTTCGTAAATGCTGCATTCTCCAACTTTAATTTTGTTGACATCCACCATTCGCGAGCGGTTTTTAATCAATTAGATGAAACAATGCTTTCTGCCATCACGTCCAACTTTAATTCTGACCGTTAACCCACAAAAACAGGACGTCATGAACGGGTTTTCTACGTAAATGCTGCATTTTGTTGACATCCACCATTCGCGAGCGGTTTTTAATCAATTAGATGAAAGAATGCTTTCTGCCATCTCGTCCAGCTTTAATTCTGACTGTTAACCCACAAAAACAGGACGTCATGAACGGGTTTTCTTCGTAAATGCTGCATTCTCCAACTATAATTTTGTTGACATCCACCATTCGCGAGCGGTTTTTTATCAATTAGATGAAAGAATGCTTTCTGCCATCACGTCCAACTTTAATTCTGACTGTTAACCCACAAAAACAGGACGTCATGAACGGGTTTTCTTCGTAAATGCTGCATTCTCCAACTATAATTTTGTTGACATCCACCATTCGCGAGCGGTTTTTAATCAATTAGATGAAAGAATGCTTTCTGCCATCACGTCCAACTTTAATTCTGACTGTTAACCCACAAAAACAGGACGTCATGAACGGGTTTTCTTCGTAAATGCTGCATTCTCCAACTATAATTTTGTTGACATCCACCATTCGCGAGCGGTTTTTAATCAATTAGATGAAACAATGCTTTCTGCCATCACGTCCAACTTTAATTCTGACTGTTAACCCACAAAAACAGGACGTCATGAACGGGTTTTCTTCGTAAATGCTGCATTCTCCAACTTTAATTTTGTTGACATCCACCATTCGCGAGCGGTTTTTAATCAATTAGATGAAACAATGCTTTCTGCCATCACGTCCAATTTTAATTCTGACTGTTAACCCACAAAAACAGGACGTCATGAACGGGTTTTCTTCGTAAATGCTGCATTATCCAACTTTAATTTTGTTGACATCCACCATTCGCGAGCGGTTTTTAATCAATTAGATGAAACAATGCTTTCTGCCATCACGTCCAACTTTAATTCTGACCGTTAACCCACAAAAACAGGACGTCATGAACGGGTTTTCTTCGTAAATGCTGCATTCTCCAACTTTAATTTTGTTGACATCCACCATTCGCGAGCGGTTTTTAATCAATTAGATGAAACAATGCTTTCTGCCATCACGTCCAATTTTAATTCTGACTGTTAACCCACAAAAACAGGACGTCATGAACGGATTTTCTTCGTAAATGCTGCATTCTCCAACTTTAATTTTGTTGACATCCACCATTCGCGAGCGGTTTTTAATCAATTAGATGAAACAATGCTTTCTGCCATCACGTCTAACTTTAATTCTGACCGTTAACCCACAAAAACAGGACGTCATGAACGGGTTTTCTACGTAAATGCTGCATTTTGTTGACATCCACCATTCGCGAGCGGTTTTTAATCAATTAGATGAAAGAATGCTTTCTGCCATCTCGTCCAGCTTTAATTCTGACTGTTAACCCACAAAAACAGGACGTCATGAACGGGTTTTCTTCGTAAATGCTGCATTTTGTTGACATCCCCCATTCGCGAGCGGTTTTTAATCAATTAGATGAAACAATGCTTTCTGCCATCACGTCCAACTTTAATTCTGACTGTTAACCCACAAAAACAGGACGTCATGAACGGGTTTTCTTCGTAAATGCTGCATTCTCCAACTTTAATTTTGTTGACATCCACCATTCGCGAGCGGTTTTTAATCAATTAGATGAAACAATGCTTTCTGCCATCACGTCCAACTTTAATTCTGACTGTTAACCCACAAAAACAGGACGTCATGAACGGGTTTTCTTCGTAAATGCTGCATTCTCCAACTTTAATTCTGACTGTTAACCCACAAAAACAGGACGTCATGAACGGGTTTTCTTCGTAAATGCTGCATTCTCCAACTTTAATTCTGACTGTTAACCCACAAAAACAGGACGTCATGAACGGGTTTTCTTCGTAAATGCTGCATTCTCCAACTTTAATTCTGACTGTTAACCCACAAAAACAGGACGTCATGAACGGGTTTTCTACGTAAATGCTGCATTCTCCAACTTTAATTCTGACTGTTAACCCACAAAAAACGGACGTCATGAACGGGTTTTCTTCGTAAATGCTGCATTCTCCAACTTTAATTCTGACTGTTAACCCACAAAAACAGGACGTCATGAACGGGTTTTCTACGTAAATGCTGCATTCTCCAACTTTAATTTTGTTTTAAGCCATTTTTTGGTAGTTCTGACACCAATGGTATATTCACCATGTACAATATTAATTCCTAACACAGCAGATCTGGAAGATTCGCCAAAAGAAAAGAAAACTTTAACACAGCTCGTTCGTTCAATTTCTTTGACTGACTAATACATTAGTGAAGCGAGGGTAAGTATCGAAAGGTTGGAAATCATATTGGTCTAGTTGTGGGTCATAGCGAATTTCATGCATGCTTTTAAAGTGTACTGACACATTCCTACATTATGACCAGACAAGACAGACCGACATGTACATACTGCAATACTCACCTAACAATAAAGCACTTACTGACAGAGTGTAGACTCAGGATACATTTTAAATTACCCTGCAATTTGACTGACTTACTTTCTGATAATAGCCAGTACATTGTTGCAATTATTAAATACTTCATGCATACACTTTTATACAACAACATTAGAAAAAGTAAAAATAACAACAGCCATTTGGTGAATTGGATTTTTTGGGAATTAATCCAACAAAAAGAGAATATCTTTTTGTTGGATTAATGCAAAAAAACAGACATTTAACAATACACAAAATAATCAACAGACAGAACATTTAACAATACACAGGGTAATCAACAGACAGATACTTTTGTATCAATCTTTAATTTTGTATCTAAGAACAAAGCCGTGGTTTTGTCACCAAATGGTGAAAAAACTAAAATAATAATGTGTACTTACTGACTTATTGACTGACATAATTTATCGCTGAACTAATTGCTAGGAGATTGGGTACATTAGATTTGATTGTATGTCATTGCTGAATTGGCGGACACGCTCTGAAGGCAGGTGGTCTTCCAGATGGTTTCATGGCTCGCTACTCGAAGCGTAGCCGAAGAGAATTTTATGGCATTTCTCCCTAAACTTGAATAAACTTGGCGAAAATAAAGCATGCCAAAGACCGGAGAACTGGACCAACCATCAGATGTGTTTATGTCTGCTTTTATTTTCGCGTGCTTCCTCCCTTTTAGTAGAAAAAAAAAACCCTAATAGAATTCGAAATCAACCGAAACTAAGTCACCTGAACTAGATGATGTTCCTCTTGAACCATTTCCGCTCTCTAATTCGCCGGATGTTTCAAAATGAATAACAGCTCGTTGTAATATCATAAATGATGCGTCAAATGGAAGAGGAACCCAAAAAGTTTTGATTGTTGGCACCAAAGCACATGTACACGCAACCTAAACCACTAAAGATAATTAGCGCGTTTCCCGCCTCCCTCCATAGGAAGGAAACACGCTTATGCCGTATAGTCGACCTCATGGCACAATCCATTGTCGACCTCATGGTCGAAAATAGAACACATATATAGTCTGCGTTGCATCAGACTCACAAATAGTCCAATTTCAAAGGAATTTGGTACAAAATCGTTTGTTTCAGGTAAACGGGCGAGGGCATTAACCAGGCGAATCCGCCTACCTCAACTCTATTTGTTCGATTAAATTTGCATTTATAGGGTTCTGAGTACATGCTATATAGTTGTTTTGATGTGGAGAACCAAATGAAACCACTTCCAAGGCCATATCTACAACTGTTTTTGAGGGAAGTAGGAAAAACTAGATTTTCCCATGTATTCTTGTATATCTGGAATCTGTTTAGGAAATCGTAGTAAATGTAAAGCATATATTCGAAAGCTTATTGGGTAAATGTGAAGACGAGGGTTCTAGGCACCGATTATTTTGAAATTTTGCACTAAACACGAATCCGTTAACAAAAAAACTCGCTCTCAACTAGGAAGGAAGTTATTAAGCACTAAAGTTCACTGTTATGAAGGTTATAAAAGTTGGCGTAAACAGCGTATTAATACTCATATATATTAAGAAGAATGTCTAGGACGACTTTTGGGCAGACTTCCTATACGTTTCCGCTCGCTAAGCTATCTCAAAAAGATATCAAAACTCTAGTGAATCCAACTCGCTGTTATGGATAGTATTCCGATGTTATGGAGGTTATAAATGGTTTATCAACATTTCAAATGAGATTTCTTTGTTTCCCAATGTTACATGTCTGCGCATGCGCGTGTTTACAAATACGCTGTCTACGCCAACTTTAACCTCAATAACAGTGAACTTTAGTGCTTAATAACTTCTTTTCTAGTTGAAAGCGAGTTTTTTTGTTAACGGATTAGTGTTTAGTGCGTCAAAATACGTTATAGTGCAAAATTTCAAAATAATCGGTGTCTAGAATCCTCGTCTTCACATTTACCGCTTATTGAATGTCCTATAAATACGGTTTGACCTAAAATGGAGTAATTTCCGCTTAGTATACTTTCAGTTTCCTGTTGTGGGGCCTAAAGGTAGCCATACAAGTTCAGTTCAAATCTCAAGCCAGAGACTGCACAGTTCCGCCTCAAGGTTTGGACTGAACGGATCTAGCACACGCACGATAAGTTAATAAACCTCAAGCTATTGGCTGCACAGTCCAGTTATAGTAGACCCACTGAATGTGAAGCAAATATCCTCTTGTCCACACACATCAGGCCTGGCCTCATTGGACTGTACAGTTAATCTATTGGTTTTATCATTCGACTTCGATGGACTGTACAGTTCAACTCTGGCCTCAAGGATGTCCCATACATGATGAGGAATGTTGCAAGATTTGTACTGCGCAATCCAAATCTTTAGATACGAAGACAAGGTATAGTTGGGATTCGGCTAGGAGAAAATCGTCAGACTTTCAGGAAGAAATCTGTATTTGGACGTTTCGGCTGCACATTGGCAGCCTTCTTCAGCTAAAAAAATACAACTTATAAGTAAAAAAATAAATATACAACTTGTAAGTAAAAAACAGGCAGAAATGAGCGTAGTATATACATCAAGACAATAAATTTTAACCAATCTTATTTTTAAACAATGAAAATACGGTAGTTGGAAAGTAAGCAGCATGTAGAAAGTAGTAAGTAAGCAGTACAACAAACTAATCAGTACAAAAAGGGAACATTTTTCACATAGTGAGTAAATACTCACCCTAAGATCTTGCTTCGTTTTGAGATTTCATTTTACATTTCATCATGTCTGTACATTTTTCACGATAGACTGAAACAAAACATTAACTGTTTCTGTTCTAAGTTTCCAAATGACACTAGTTCTTAAGAAATTGTTAAACAGAAAGTTTTGAAAACCTTCAGTAACTGTTTCACGATTTTAAACAGGATATAAAACTATCGGTTTTTAACAGCTGATGGGCAGTGGACATGATTGATCTTATCCGTTTAGACGTGGTCCTACCCGCGGAAGGTTCTTGGTGGTGTAGGCTGTAATTATATATTATTTTTAAAGCTCCTGAAGAGGCGTCATAGGAACGCGAAACGTGTAGAGCAGAATCAAGGAGTAGTGTAGGAAGTGAGTGTTTTTGTTCGAATTTGACCTTCTGCCACATATAAATATACCAGTTTTTATTTAAAATAGTCGGATATTCGTGATAAAAGATTAAAATAGACCAACAGGGGAAGATGGAATATATATGTATTTTTTTCTCCATTCCAAACATAATTTCTAGACGGAGCAGCCAATTTTCCCTCCCAGCTGCTCCTTTTTATCCACACACCTCCCTTTTTATCCACTTCGATCCCTTGCCAACATCTGTCAACTCTTTACACCCACAATTCCATTTCCATTTTTCCTCACCTTTCATCTTCCGGGGGCATATCTCCCTATTTCGTGTCATGTCCTCCAAATCCCAAACAGCATTAGGATTCCTGGACCATAGGATATCCCCATTAGAATATCTTTGAATGAAACCCTCTCATGAATATTTTACTTATTGTATTTTAGACTACTCTTAAGAAGTATTGAGAAGATCTATTTAGTCTGGGTTCGGTCTTGTTTTCTTCATGGGCGTATGTAGAAAATAATTTTGGAGGGGGGCTCTATTTTGGGGGTACGGAATACTAACAAGCTAGAACTTGGAATAGTTAGTCAATTAAAACGCTTTTAAACACACAAAGAAATTATTTTTTTCTGAACTAATTTATCTTATTTAATTTATTTTTAATGATTTGGCATATTTTTACCGATTTTACAAGAAAATGTGTTATATTTTTGCTGATGTTTCGGCTTGAAATTCAAGCCTTCATCAGGGCTGTAAATGAAGGAGGACCGATTTAATACTAATTTATATAGACAAGAAGTAAAAGAAAAAACATTAAACAAGGACGAGAATGAATGACACATTTTGATATGTGTATGTTTTAGCTAGAGCTTAAAATTGAGGAAGATTAATACAGATTTAAAACTATAATGGGTATCAAAGCAAATATAAAAGTAGTATAGTACAGGATGAAAATAGGCTTACCGATGAAAAGAAGGAGAACTATGACTGAACGGTCTGCAGAATGAAACGTTGGCAAAAAATATAACACATTTTCCTACAAAAAAATGTAGCTTTATGACACCACGACCGAACCCTGACTTTATCAACGTCTCAATGAATAAGAAGAACTGATATGCAAAGGAATGAAAATATTGGTATATGTGCTTTAATAAAATGGCTCTACATTTTTCGAATTCGTAGAGGCCTCTTCATGTGCATAAATATAATTTCAACCTTAAGGGCCATTTACAATTTGATTAGTGCGAGTGTTAAGTAATTAGTGGTTCCTGTGAGTGTTTAGTGTTTAGTGCGAATTGTATCCACTGTACTGTTTAGCGTCTACTGTTTAGTTCAGTTGTTGAGCGTCGACCAGCAAGTATAATGATCGAACAGCCTCAAAAAAATTGTGGAGGTCCGCTTGCAGTTGCAAGAAATCCTTAAGGAAGTTTTAAACGCGGTGGTGTCTGAATGTGATGAACTCGTGGAATCAGAACAGTCAAGACCAAGAAGATTATTGGAACGAAAGTGGATAAGTAGAAGAGCCATTCATGACGGGAGCTACCAACTCCTTATGGAATTGGCCTCTGAAGATACCATGGAATATTAGTATGCTATCAGGATGACTGAAGACTCATTTAATACATTACTAAACCTATAGGTTTAGTAATGACACTAAACCTATGGTTTAGTATGACGGGTACTACTATAGTAGTACCCGTCATACAGAAATCAGATACATTTATGAGACCTGCTTTGCCAGCAAAAGTGAAATTGCACGCTATTTATACCTGTTGGCAGCTATAAAATATGTCCCAGTGTGTTTAGTGGAGGCTACTAAACAGAAAAATAGGACGAGCTTCTATTCACTGTTTAGTAATCACTTGCACTTGATTACTAATCACTCGCACTAAACTATTGCTGTCCACACGTATTTAGTATTAATCACTGGACACTAAGCACTCGCACTCATCAAACTGTAAATGGTCCTTTAAGGGACTCAGGCCAACCTACCAGGGCCACGTCATTTAATGACAAATTTTATTTTACACATAAGAAAACATTGTTGTGGCGGATCTTAATATAATGCTATCCATCAGCTGAGGATAATCCTCTAATAATTTTATTATTTTCCATACCTACCTTTCATCCTACAATCTAAACCATCAAATTGCTTAGAATTTGCCCATTACAGGGTAATTTTGTGTTCCATAAATCAGAGGAACCAAATGTATCTATCTATCTACCGTATCTGTTAATAATTCCGTCGAAATGTAGATTTACCCGTAGCTAATATACCCGTGGAGTAAAATAAAATATAGACTTTAGATGAAACCAAAATATTATGTAGAACCAATGTTATGAATAATAATGCTATTAAAACCAATGTTATGATAAGTTTTCAGTTTTATTATTTTATAACTATAATATAATCATAAAATTCCTTTTCCCAAGAGAAAAAACTCTATGTAATATCTCTACCGTTATAAACGTTCTGAGGTTAAAACCCATCATTAAGGTATATATAGCGATATTAAGTGTCTTTAAATAATTATTATTAACTTCAATTATATCATTTTACCTTATCGCAACTTGAAGAAATTGTTCGAAACAAAGATATTATAAGTCTATCCTCCGTGTTACTTTGTTATCATTAGAGCCCGGGAGATAGGCATTTATTTTTGGTTAAAATAGGCAGGCAAAAAGGCACTTGAAATACTGAAAATAGGCAGTACTGTAATTAAAATAGGCATTTATTAGGAGTGAAGGCAAAGAGGAATCTCACTCATTATTAATGAAAATATGTATTTTAAATACTCATTCATTTCTTTATTATCAATTTATCACAGAATTAGCGTACTTACTCTTACTTTCCCTTGTTACAAGCAGCAACAAAATGCTTTTTCAAAGTATCAACTCTCATAGACCTTCTAAGAAAAAATGTTTTTCATCATGGAAATACTTCCTCTGTATTATCTTATCATTTCTAAATCCGGAATACCAGGTAATTATACCATTGTCACAGCAAAAGGGGTGTGAGGAAGGAGACGTACTTCTCTCATCCTCTCTCTTTCTTGCTATTCATTATGCTTGTGCATTCCTTCTACCAAGGAAGGCTCTGTTATTTATATAGGGTCAATCCACGGGTTGGGAAAATAAGCTTTCGAATTGATATTTGTGACGGCAAAATGTAATTTAATTTGTGAAACCTTTTTTGTTTTCGACGAACTGAAATTCGAAATGTGCTTTTTAAAATGTTTAAATCGCACAAACAAATTGCATAACGAGCAAAAAAGGCAAAAAAAAAGGCTTTAAATCTTAAAATAGCCAAAATAGGCAAAATAAAAATTGTCTCTACACTTCCTAAATGCACGGAAACATATTTATTTCTATCTGATTCTTCAATACCAGATAAAATTCCATTCAGATAAAAAAGGCATTTTGCCTAACTTCCGGGCTCTATCATATTTTAAAAAAAAAATATTTTCCCTGAATGAGATCGCTTTATAAAAAAAAATATAAGCTTTCGAATAAATGGTTTACAACTATTATCTACTATGTCCCAACCGATTTTGAGATATTTAAGAATAGATCCGAAAATCCCCAAGAATACCCCAGTGGTATCCAATTTTCTCCACAACGGTTATAGATATGACCTTAAAAATGGTTTCATTAAACTCCCCAAGCCAAATTGAGTAAAATGTGTACCTTCAGGAATATTAGCGCCAAAACGTTAGCGGTACCTACGATTTTTTCACAGCCAAAAGAGCATTTCCGGTGGTCTGATTCTGCTGGTTAACGAAATTGACCTTTCAAATTACACAAAGTATTTTTGTACAAAATTTTAATCAAATCGGTCCATTTTGGATCCAGCTAGAAAGCGAAATATCAAACTGCATTTCCGTAATCTGAAACATGAGATTTTCAACATCTTCTCGGCTTCATTCGCAGGCCTCTTCTCTATTGAGGGTTGGAGGAAAAGCTCGAAAAACCAAGATCCATATAAAAAATGATATTATGAAAATCATCAGTAGATTATCGATGCGTTAGGCAACGATTCGAAACAAGATCTCCTTTGTCGAAGAAGGGTTTCTTCCACATCCTCTTATGTAACGGTGTATCAAATGTTCCAGCTTTAAGCAATGCTATTCGGTCCTTCCTTTTGGACACTTAATTGCTTTCAATTCCTATTTCTCCTAGGTAAATCTATGACTTAAATTATTTAAAAGTTTTATATATATATATATATATATATATATATATATATATATATATATATATACATATATACACGTTTTACAAGCTGTAGTCATCATGTAACGGCATGATACGCATAATTAGAACTAAATTGCGACACCAAAGTAGCGTAATCTTGTGAGTGGTGATTGGATCTCTTGTGACAAGAGATCCAAGTGATTTTCTTGACACTTGTTGTCACCTAGCTTCTGTTCTGTATTGTCACTTTTGTAACTTCAAGTCCAGAAGGAAATTGAGGGATCTATGTGCGAACTCTCTAATTATTTTTCGCATATTAATGATAAACTGGATGATGTTCGTATTATGTATCATCGACAATAAACAGCTAAGGACCTGACGATTCGTCAAGTATGATCGGAACTGTAAAAATATAGTTTTTCCTATTACCACAATGTTCAACTTTGACTCCATTTTCCTCAAAACATGAGTTTTGTTACATAGACCGCATGACCTCTGTGATCCTCAAATATTTTCTAAAATTATTCAAATTTTCATTGAAAGGTCCAATACAATGGTTAATTTAGTTGAATATTTTTTTGTCTTGCCATCTGGGTTATCTTTGTTTGTAAATGTTCTTAATCCGTCCCACCGAGGGAGGGAATTAAAAATGATGTTTGCGGTTGAAATGAAAGGAATTGCTTTGCAAATCCATGAAAGGCTCGTTTGAGTTTCCCTTCTGATTGTACCCCCCCCCCCCCCCCAAAATCGGAATTTTCTCATCCACTCTGCACACATTCCCTCTCCACCCATCACCCCCGGGGTTTTTTACAAGATTAATGAATTCTCCGACCCTCGTCCCGTTGACCCCTGCAAACATATGCGACGTTCCGATGGTTGCTTTCTCTCCTGATCTAGGTCCCCGGGTCGCTGCTTCCGAATCGGGAGACTTCCCATTGTTGGTGTTAGGGTCCTATATGGAAACAGATGTGTGTCATCGTTTGAAGGAGTGCCACCAGGCATCATGGCAGCTTGTTTTGTCGAGCTGTCACAGGGCCACTTTCCAACGCAGTAATTCTAACCATCGACCAATTCAGCTCTAAATTGGTTCTGAGGCCCACTTCAAAGCTCTGCCTTTTACAGAAAGTTTTATAAGATTGCTTTCTGCCTTCTCTCAGCATATTCATCTTTAATTTATTTTTTTCTTAACCGTATAAAACCTTAAAAAAAAGCATTTCTTTATTAAGGAGCTTTCACAACAAAGGCGATTCGCCCAATAGAATTATAACATTTGAAGGGTCAAAGGGAAAAACGATGAATGTCACCAAATGGACATTTATGGGCCTTAGAAGAGTACTATCAAAAAAAAAATCAGTCCCGTAACAGGCCACGAGGGCCCTGAGGGCCAGATACTATAGAGGTATCTGATTCATGACCATACGGCACACTAGGGAGATAGTGTGGTCGGTACTATGCTCCGGCCGCCTGATTTTCCCCTTGGCTGCTTCGACTCCTAGAGTCATTAGCACCCAAGGTACCCATTATTAAATTAATTAAAGGCTGGGTTGGCCTAGAGACGGTCAGGGAGGCCGAATTCAACCCATGAACGAAGACACTAGAAGAAAAAATCTTTAGTGCTTGCTCGGGATTTGAACTCAGGCCTCCAGCTTATTAGTCCAGTGCTCTACCACTGAGCTAACCTCGCCCCAGAAGAGTACTATCCACCTGCAAAATCTTAAGAGGGAAAACAATGAGAAGAACCCTAAAAACGCTGTACATTGTGATACTTTCAGGTAGATTTTCAACAATGATTTCAATATTTCCTTTCAAATAATTTTATCCTCTAGTGTCGTTGTCGCGGTTCGGAATCAGTATACCACCAGTCCATCCCTAGGCCTACCCAACATCAAATGTGTTTTCGCCAAGTAGAAATTCTAGTGCCTTTTGCATGATACTGACCACAATATCTTCAAAGGCAGCGGTCTGGTCAAGAATCAAAAACCGTACAGTACATCACCTTTTATTTCTGGTACTATTATTATATACATGTCATTTACAGACTAATAAAAAGTCAGGAATTTCACATTTCCTGTGAGAAATAACACACTTGTGAAAAAGAAATGAAAATAGAAAAGAAAATCTCTTCCAAAGCAATTTCCTTCCCGGGCTTTTTCACCCGCCTTATCACGAACGGGCACACTTAAGCAATTTCTTCCCGCGCAATCAACTCCCTTCTTTCTTATAAATTCAACGTAAATTGCTCGTATAATAGTTATTCTCGTTTGTATTTCTTCACCTTTCCGTGTGAAAGTCAATTAGCCAAGCCAACAAAAAGTATTTTCCCCTGATGACTGTTTCAGCTTAGCGGGTAAATAATGGGTTGTCGTCAAATTACTATATTATTTATTGTTAACTTTTGCAATGGTGGCGATGATTATCGCATTACAAGTAAAGATTCAAAATATACACATTGGTAAAATAAACCAAAAATATAATATAGAAATTCACGCAGGAGCTGCATAACTAAGAACATTTTTCAGCAAGGTATATAATGTAACTCGCATTACCCACGAATTTAACTAGAGAAGGAAATAACCTTGTATTCCAGGAGCTTTTTTTTTTTTATTTTTATTTTTTTAGTAGGGCGTTGAGAGGGGCAAGCTACTTTTTGCGGGAATATCTTCAGAACAACTCAAATAACAATAATTGGGGAATTATATTATATTGTATTTTCGTGCTAGGCGGAAGAGGAAATAATAAAAACTTCACCATACAGTATCACCAACTTTATTCCGTCCCTACAAGTTCCACACCTTTAATGGTGCCTCTTCAGGGGAAAAAGTTACATATATAAAACTTACAGCCTACACCTGAGGAGGATAACCTTCCACCAGTACGGCCACGTCTAGACTGATCATGGTCTGAAAGAATCCAATATGGCGAAAAATAGTCAGCTGATCGATAATCGATATGTCATACATTTAAAATTAATTTCCAGAAGAAATATAGTCCTAAAAATTAAAACCTTCTTCCCACCCTCTAATTAAAACATATTTTTATTTTTTGAAGAAGGTTTTAATTTTTAGGACTTTATTCCTTCTGGAAATTAATTTTAAAAGTATGAAAGTATCGTTTATCGATCAGCTGATTATGTTTCGCCATATTGGATTCTTTCAGACCATGATCAGGCCAGACGTGGCCGTACTGGTGGAAGGTTATCTTCCTCAGGTTGAGGCTTGAGGTTTTACATTTGTAACTTTTTCCCCTGAAGAGGCACCATTAAAGGTGAGAAACATGTAGGGAGGTAATAAAGTTGGTGAAACTGTGTGGTAAAGTTTTTATCATTTGACCTTCCGCCTACCACGAAAATATCAAGATTAAGAAAAGGGTCAGCTGAAGAATAATTATTATATTGTATATGCGTAAACCGAATAATACTCGGAACATTTATATATATATATATATATATATATATATATATATATATATATATATATAGGGGCAAGGTTATCTCCCTAGTGTGCCGTATATTTCATTATATTTTCGGATACTGAAAAAAAAGCAGTATCCTGATAACAGAGAAAGCATTGAAAATAGTTTCTAAATATTAATGCTTCTAATATTATTTTAAAATATTAATATTCCTCCTACCCCCTCCATTTTCTCTATCTTTACCTCTCCTACAAGAAGGCCGTTCATTTATTCTGCAAGTTCTGTACTTTCAGAATATCACACAATTTAATTTATGTATATATATATGAGGGGGTGAGGTATATTTATGTATATATATATATTTATATATATATATTTATATATATATTTATGTATATATATATATATATATATATATATATATATATATATATATGAGGGGGTGAGGTTAGCTCAGTGGTAGAGCACTGGACTAATATGCTGGAGGACCTGAGTTCAAATCCCGAGCAAGCACTGAAGATTTTTATCGTTTAGTGTCTTCGTTCGTGGATTGGACTCGGCCTCCCTGACCATCCCTAGGCCAACCCAGCCTTTGATTAATTTATTAATGTGTACCTTGCTGCTAATCACTCTAGCAGTCGATGTAGCAAAGGGGGAAATCAGTAGGCCGGAGATAGTACTGACCATACTATCTCCCTAATGTGCCGTATGGTCATGAATCAGATACATCTATAGTATCTGCCCCTCAGGGCCCTCGTGGCCTGTTACGGGACTGATTTTATATATATATATATATATATATATATATATATATATATATACATATATATATATATATATATATATATATATATATATATATAAACAATTTGAAAAAATTATGTTTTTGCTTACTTCTCTGCTTGTCAAAGGGTTTTTAGCACTTTCCTCCGAAGGAAAGTAGCTATTGAGGTTGGACTCATGACGGAATTTTTGAAAAATGTCTTCAAATCTTTATCGATCCTACCTAGTAGACACCGAAAATGACTCCCGTTAAAATTTATATATATCTATATATATATATATATATGTATATATATGCATATATATATATATATATATATATATATATATATATATATGTGTCTGTTAACACGATAGCGGCCAGAGTTTTGGTTTTTTCGTCACGAAACTTGGTATATAGCATTCAATTAGCAAACGATTGAACGAGTTCGTTAACCACCAAAGTCGGTTCACCGGAAGGGGGGGTTTACCCCGAACCCAAAACACTAATTTGACTATGTCAGCCGTAATATTTGTTATATTTCAACGAAACTTGGTATTCGGAGTGGTAATATAGAGAGAAAAGTGAGATATAAAAATGAACTAAATCGGTTCATTAGAAGGGGGGGTTTACTCTGGACCCACAATACCAATTCGCCACTACCAGCCGTGATTTTTGGTATAGTTCGACGAAACTCGGTATTCGTAGTGGTAATCCACAGGTAAATATGTGTTGTAAAAATAAACTAAATCGGTTCGTTAGGAGGGGGGGGGTTTACTCCGGACCCACAATACCAATTCGCCACTACCAGCCGTGATTTTTGGTATATTTCGACGAAACTCGGTATTCGTAGTGTTAATCTACAGGTAAATATGTGTTGTAAAAATAAACTAAATCGGTTCATTAGAAGGGGGGGTTTACTCCGGGCCCAAATTCCTAATATACTCATACCGGTCGTAATTTCTGCTGTATTGTAACGAAACGCGGTATACGTCGTGGGTAACTCATGAGAATGGAGTGTTGTAAAAATGAGCTGAATCGGTCAATCGGAAAGCGGGGGTTTAATTTGTAATATATTTCAATAGGAAAGCCCGCCAGACGTAGGTTCACAAAGCCGCCGCAAGGAGCGCTTTCTACCACTAGAGTGACTGTATCCTGTTCCTGCGTTAGATCAAAATACGATAATATGAGGTTTTTTGTATTTATTACGTAGTGTAGTAGGTACCATGTGTAAACATAACTCTGGAAGCAAATTAATAATTGATTAGTTACTCATTACAAATTTAAAAGAGAACTATTCATGTTTTTATTTTACTTATGTAGGATATTTTAAGCAAATTGTTCTGTAAAGCAGTCTACACTACCCAAATTCTGAGGAAAGTGCTTAGTTATGCAGCTCCTGCGTGACGGACTTTTAATGATATTTCCTATATTTGGAAGATGTGAGAAATGTGTTCTTAGGAATGCGAGTGCACCACGAATCTCGTCGGTCTGGAGGAACATCGAAGCCTTAGAAATGACAGCTGCTACATTCTTACCTAAAGCATCAACAACTGTTTTTTAGTTTTTCCACCAGCGTGTTAAAATGGGTTCTGGTGGGAAGATGCTTTTAAGAAAATTTGTTTAAACGAGGAAATGAGTTCATTGAATTATATTTTCTATTTCAAAGATTAGGTATGCCTAGGAGATATCATCCTGAATAGGTTTTTTTTTTTAGGTTCTTCCAAATTTGGATGAATGATACTACAAGACGCGAATCATATAAAAAAAACAACAAAAAAACGATCATTATCATGTTTAGCACAAAGGAAAAAAATAGGTGAAAACCTAAGAATCCGGTCCCTAATCATAAGTCACAATGGATCGAATATACCGCTCCTTGGATGCTTTCAATAAAATGGAAGCAACTTTGGGTCCGATCTTTTATCAACGAGATTCCAAGTTTGATTCTGTAACTGGCAATGAAGAGAAGATATTGCATACATCTGATCTTGACAGTACAGCAAGCTAAGAAGGCACCCGTACACCCGGTGGGTGATAACCGAACACCAACCAGTTAATGTTATCACTTGCAGTCTCGACAACCATACAATGGCGATACCAAATCTTTTGGCTAAAGCCCAGCTACAAGGAGTTAGCTGGCACTCCTCACTGGAGCATTCTCAACCATTGATTACTTTAAACAAGCAAGATTTGACTTTTTGCCCGAGATATATCTATTTTTATAAGATGTTTATATTTTCGTAAATTAAATTAATTTAATGCTAGAAAATTATTTTACCAGTATCGGCCGTTATTGTTACTCCACGCAACGAAGCTCGGTAGACATGATGCTAAACCAATGAGGAATAAAATGGACACATATGGAGTGGAGTTTTACTCAAGAACTTAATTATTTATTTAAATTTTAACGTCCATTATTATTCACTTAGAATTTTGGGACGGGTTATCTACAGGTTACCACCCTTTTAAAGCCAGGTTTGGGCTGATGTCTTTCCTTTTTTCCAAAGATCGTTTCTAAGGCCACCGGGCCTCCTCAAGAACTTAAAAAAGAAAATGAAATAAAAATTAATGATTGAGCCAGCTGTTCATCTATATATATAAAAATCACGTGTCTGTCTGTTTTTCTGTTTGTCTTGTTGTTTGTTCCTTATACAAACCCACACCGTTTGACCGATTTTGACCAAACTTGGAATAATGGTAGGTCTTGATAAGAGAAATCTAGGCTAGGTCAAAAAAATCCACCAGCTGTCTGTCTGTATGTTTGCACCTTATACAAATCCACACCGTTCAACCGATTATGACTAAACTCGGTACACAGGTAGATCCTAATCTGGAGAGTGCCGTAGGCTAGGTCAAAAACATCTAACAGCTGTCTGTCTGTATGTTTGTTCCCTATAAAAATCCACACCGTTCGACCGATTTTGACCTAGGTTGGAACACAGGTAGATCTTGATACGGCGATTGCCATAGGCTAGGTCAAGACGGCTACCATCTGTTTGCCTGTGTGTTTGTTCTTTATACAAACCCACACCGTTTCACAGATTTTGATCAACTGGTCACACAGGCTGGTCTTGATCAGGGGATTGCCATAGGCCAGGTCAAAAACGTCTACCAGCTGCTGTCTGTATTTTTTTTTTTTTTTTTAAATCCACACCGTTGGACCGATTTTTACCAAACATGGCATACATGTATGTCTTGATACGGTGGGTGTTATAGGTTAGGTCAAAGTCGTCTAGGAATCACAGTTGGGAGGTCACGGGTTCATAACAGTTACAGATTCGTGTTATTAGATTTTAATATTACTTATTTGGCTTCTAATTTATTTAGGCTTTTCTATATGCAGAAAGTAGGTGTAGCATGGCACGCCGGGTAACAGCTAGTTACTAATATAATAGGCCAAAACCATTTATGATTATTTTGTATCTATACAGATTATTTCAATCGAATTATTCAGGACTTCAGCGTATACTACTAACTTTTCGTGGAATGTGCTAATTAATGCAGCTCCTGCGTGACGGACGTTCTAATAAATATTGTTGATTACTTAATTTCTAATTTTCTTATGATAAACTTCAATATTTCTAAGTTTTCATATTTTATGTTGCTTGTGGGTCAATATAATATCAATTATATTCTTTCCCGTTTTTTTTTTTTTTTTATGTTTTCAATTTACTAATTTTTTTTTTTTTTTTTTTTTTGCACCCCTTACATAAAATAAATATAAAGACAACTCTGTGAGATACTTAATCCAATCCCTAACGCATGGAACATCATCGTTATGTATAATTGTTTTTATGTATTTTATTTATTCATTTCAAGCCGTTTAATCAACATTTTCCCGAGCAACTATAAGGAATAAATAATTTCTGTACAAAAAATTAATTCTAAGTCCACTAAAATGTGGCGGAAGGTCAAAAATAAAAAATACACAATTAATTCAACTTTACATATTTTATTCCTTCATGTGTCACGCCATTCTGCGGCCTCTTCAGTAGCTTATAACTGAAAAGTTAACTATTTAATAATATTAAGGGTCACAATAAAAATAAAAATAAAAATCTTTTTTTTTGTTTACAGGTAAGTGAATTGTCATTCATTGAATTATGATCTGCATAATGTAAGTGCTACACTATAGTAACACATATATTTGTGACATTTGAATATTTATGCATTCTATTAGTTATAACTTTTTAAAATATATATCAGTGTGTAAATATATATTTAATTACTCAAGTGATAATAGTTATTCGAAGTACAATTCACAAGCTAATTTAATTGATGATAGTTTCAGATTAATTAATAACGAAGTAATTTCTTTAATATTATTACTAATTGACTAATGGCCAGTTTAATTAAAGTCTGCAGATAGTGTATATAGATATTTTTTTTCTTATCCATTTCAGAGTACTATTTTATTGAAAGCAAAAATGTTAAATAATGCCTACAAAATATTTTTGATTAGAGTATAAAATATATCATAAATCAACCAGGAAAATATATCCTCTCTGAGATTTGGATGTTAGCCGCCACCCCCTAAAAAAAGTCCGACTCGCAGGAACTGCATCATCTTACCGCGGTTCCGTTCTGATCTCTAGACTCATTTAAAATGATTAAAATAGAAGCTGTTATTATTTTGGGTCCACATTTCTAGAAAGCATGGAGATTAGATAGTTAGCCGTCGAGGTGATAAGTAAAGATGGAATGGTTAGGATTCGGCTAAAGAAACCTCAATACGATTTTTGTTAAAAAACTATATTTAGGACGTTTTGGCTACTCATTGGTAACCTTCGTCAGCAATGAAAGTGCCGGGAGGCAGAGGAGGACCAAAGTTGACAGTTCCATCTTTACTTTCAAGAAAGATCTTATTTACGATCTTACCCCGTCCTAGGAAGGACCCCGCTAGGCATTTGAAAAGCTATATCTTGGAAATCCATATCTCTAGGGTTAAATTGTTTTTCTTATTTTTTTTAACCTGATTTATTATCAAATACATTCTCCAACTATAAGCAGTTAAAAAATAACAAGGAATAAAAACAGACAAAGAGAACAGTTCGAATAAACGAAATCAATTACTTCAAAGTTTAAGCACTTATTTCTCCGATTGACATCACCTAACCAAAAATTGTTTCAGAATCTTTTTTGTAGAACATTTAGTAAGCTTTCACATGGTAACCCTCCGTTTACCAATATTCCTAACTGTCTTCGAGATATTAGGGAATGTATACAAAGTTACCAAAACTTTTCATGTCTGTTAATAAAATATTTTATTCTAATCCTTCCTTAACTCCAAACGCAACCAAAATATCAACATATTAGTTTCAATGAAAGTAGAACATGGAGAAAATGTTTCAACTGAATCCCATGATTCTAAGTACCCAAGCCAAAAGCGGTATTCAAAAACTATTTTTCCAATTTTCTCGAAAACGGTTAAAGCTATCGCCTTGAAAATGGTTTCATTCGTTTTCCTAGCCCAAGAAGCCTATAAAACCAGTGCTTACAAGCTTATGAACTCAAAAACGTAAGCGTTACGATTTTTTTTGCGCGAATTTCGCCCCAACTCCATCTTCCAGTGGACGGAATTTGCTGGTTAACGAACTTGACCTTTGAAATTGCACGACGGATTTTTGTACCAAATTTCAGCAAAATCGGACCTTTCGTCTTCTACCTAGAGAGCGAACAGACATATATATATATATATGTGTGTGTGTGTGTGTGTGTGTGTGTGTGTGTGTGTGTGTGTGTGTGTGTGTGTGTCCCAAAGCTCTTAACACCTTTTAAAACCACCTTTACAACCCGCTAGGGTTGTAAACCCCGCGAGGAACCGCGCTAAAAAACACATATTTGTGTTCCTGTGGGATTACGTCAATCGCATACAGTATTGTTACTATTGACTTCAAACAGGCCCTCAGATCCCTTCAAAACCAAGCATTTCACAAATTCTTCTCTGAAAGAATTCAGGATATGAAATTCGAGCGTAGTCAACATCAAACCTGAACTTGTTTGTGATCAATGCCAAGATGGTACAAACAGACGGATACTTGAAAACAAACGGAGGATTCTGTAAATCCCATATGGAGGTTGTTACGGATTGTTTGTTTGAAGGTTGAAAGCCACCGTTGTTTACGTCACTTTTGTCTGGAGTCCACCGTTTGCATTATAATCTTAGGTTGTTAGGCAAGGGGTTCATTTGCTTTTTTTTTTTTTTTTTTTTTTTTTAATTATCGTTGAAAGAAGGATCGTTGAAGACATTCTTTCCGGATGATAAAGAACGATGTGTTGTATTTAAACGTTTTACATATATGGCTTTATATATATATATATATATATATATATATATATATATATATATATATGTATATATATATATATATAAGTAGTATAGGTCATGCGGGTTGAGCAAGAGCTAGATCCTAGGGCTGGGCGGGGTGGGGAAATTAAGGCGGGCGGGGGGGTGGTACAGGAAGGGGCAGGGTTTGCTTTTACCCGAACAGCATCTCTGACTCATGGTGGTTACACTTGTTCGACGAGATTTGATCTAATTAGTATATTCGGCTTCTGCTAGGGCAGGGGTGGGGGCGGGCGGGGGGCGAGGGCGGGGTTTAGCCCCGCATCTATGACTCATCTATGTTCAAGACAAGGAAATAATGAGAAGACAGACTAATAAGGTAAGTGAGTTGTATAATTAATTAGAGTATCTTTTTAATGTTGTACTTTGAAATGAGAATCAGTCAGCTGCGTATTCCGAATATTCTAAACAAGACGAGCTAAATTAGCTCCCGCATGCTCTCCATTAAAGCTACATATGGGAGTGCGAATTGTTGCA
This sequence comes from Gonocerus acuteangulatus, assembly GCA_946811695.1. Taxonomy (NCBI): domain Eukaryota; kingdom Metazoa; phylum Arthropoda; class Insecta; order Hemiptera; family Coreidae; genus Gonocerus; species Gonocerus acuteangulatus. The sequence goes on from OX328125.1 coordinate 16,651,801, forward strand.
ATTATTATTGTTAAGATGAAAATGATTATTCACGTCAGCTGTTGCGGACGTCGTTTTGTCTAATTATTAAAGGCAGGGTGGCCTGACTGGTTATTAAAGGAACATACATCAAGCATTTTATCAGAGTACTACAAAATTGCGTATCGTCCTCTCTAAATTCTCCGAATAGGACATACTAATGAAAATCATGGGCACCGCCATTTTCTTCACGAAGCTGGGTCGAAACAGACCTTTTTACCCGACTAATTTAAAACAGTCATCGTAGTCAGCTGTAAAGGAGAACATGACGTACAAATGCTAATTGCTTACAATCATAGCATTAAGATCACTTCCCCCACTCCCAAAATATAAAAGGGCGAACTTCTATTTGTTTTAGTCACATTCAGTTTCACTCTCTCGTCTCGATCTCTATTGGAGTCTTTACAGTGAGTACGTCTTTTTGTAAATTTCACAACAAATATTCTTAATGTTGGATCAGCTAGAAGCTAGATACAGATGTGTGTAATAATTGCAGATGTCGCTTGCAAGGAAGTTGAACAATATTGGCAATAATATTGCATACAAAAGTATAAGTGAGTTGGAGGTGAAAACTATTTACAAAATTAAAACGTTAACAAAGAAGCAAACAGAATATGGAGATGCTATTGAAGCTGTTATAGAAGCTGAGGAAGGAGGAGAAGATATACGAACATTTTTACCGAAACGATATATACAATGTTTTTCAGCGGAAGAACTAATAAATTATAAAGGTATGTAATTTTTCTGTGTATTTAATAAATGCATAATTAGTTAAATGTTTATGTTTATTATATATTCGTTTTGCAGGAACGCTAAAAATGATATATGAAGGGAAAAAAAAGAACGCGTATCAAATTACATTTGTATAGGATTGTTTTTTTTTTTTATTTTCTTTACATGTTTATACAATACTTAATCAATCTAAAGCTTTTAAATAAAGTTAATGATTTAAAGTTATATGATAAATTAGGGTTTCTAAATAAACTAAAAGACATACTCACTGTAAGACTGCAAAATTTTTAAAAAAGGAGGTTATTATTAACCTAATTAAAAATTAAAAACTTAATTTGTCTAAACATATATATATATATATATATATATATATATATATATATATATATATATATATATATATTTTCTTAAATTTAATTTAATAATAATTTATAAATAATTTAACATTAGAATTTTATAATTTATACTATTATTTCATAAGACTAAATGAGTTAATAAAAAATAATATGTTTTTATGTTCTCGGTGTGGGTTGCTTTTGCCAACTCATAGACACCAATGTAAATGGTTGTTTTATTATTGTAAAGGTTGTAGTAAAGAGTTCACCAAGGCATATAATTACAAACGCCATATTCCGAATTGCACAGCCTTCAGTCGCAATCAAACATTTAATATGAACGGATCACCGGAACCGGTGAAAAAGAAAAAGAAAAAGTACACTATTTTCGATAAGCGGTGGAGAGAATCGGCCGTAGCTCAGGAAAATGGAATTATCAAAAGTTGTTTAGGAAACCAAGTCGAAGATGTTTATATTCCAAACGACGATAAGAGTAGAACATCTCAAGAATTTTTATACAGTAAAAAATATGTGACATTAAATTTAATAAAATCCTATCTTAAAGAGTGGAAAAATATTAAAGTAAATTTTATGTTAGAATGCACATATACGAAAAGGGTAGAGAATACCGTTGTCGAAAGAACAGATATTAATTTTAAATCAAAAGTCAAAATTATCGATGAAAGTACAGATTTGGACGAATTTATCAAAAACGTATACGATAAAGTTGTTAACGAACAAGAATCATTTGAGACAAAGGGATCAAACTGGACGTATACTTCGGCTAATTATATTTGTTTACATTTGACAAAATATAAACCCTTAGGAGGTGCCAAATTCATTGAATTACCAAAACAAATAAAAGATAAACATTGTGTAATAAATGTAAAAAACACGTCGACCGACGAATGTTTTCGTTTTGCTATTCTCAGTGAAATTATTAGGCTAAATGATCCCGAAGCATATTCAAATATCGAATCTTCCTATTCATTCGATTGTATATCCTACCCGACTCTAATAAAAGACATCGCACCTTTCGAAATTGTAAATAATGTGAGCATTAATGTTTTTGGTCTAGATGAAAAGTGTCAAGTATATCCGTTAAGAATAAGTAAGAAGTATGAATATGACAAAGCTTTTGATCTTTTATATCTTCAAAATGAGGAAAACACTCATTACTGCCTAATTACAAATTTTTTACGATTACTAAGTTCGCAGATATCCTCTTCTGGTAAACGTTCATATGAAATCTGTCGAAGGTGTCTTTCTCAATTTCCAACAGGAGTCGTGAATATTAGGGGGCAAAACGCCAAGGAACGGTTAGTGGATCATCAATTATTTTGTCAAAAGCATAAAGCCGTACGATCTGTTTTCCCAGAAGAAGATAATATTGAATTTAAGCAGGTAGAATACTCACAGCCAGTGCCAATAGTAGCATATGCAGATATCGAATCACTTTTGGTTCCGATATCGACAGCTTCTCCCAATCCTTCGATTTCTTGGACGAAACAAGTACATCAGCATGTGCCGTTTTCAGTTTCTTTACTCGTTAAATCAGATATGTTTGATTTAGACCCGTTCGTATATACGGGAGAAAATTGTATGCAAGCATTTATAGAGAAATTGAGATCGTTAGTCGCCAAAGTCGATGAAATACTTCCTATTCCGATGAACGAATTGAGCAACGAGGAAAAAGTATTATTTTCCTCTACAAATATATGCGTGTTATGTCAAAAAGACAATCTGATGGAAGATCGCGTTCACCACCATTGTCATTATTCAGGGAAATTTATCGGAGCCGCACATAATGCCTGTAATTTAAGAGCAAGAAAACCAGATTTTATACCAGTGTTTATGCACAACTTACAAAACTATGACTCGCATTTTATAATTCCCTTTCTAGGCCTTTGTGAAAATGTAACAGTAATTCCAAGCAATACCGAAAAATATATCAGTTTTAGCATAACGTTTGTAGGGTGTATGACTAAAATAAGATTTATCGATAGCTACAAATTTCTTTCTTCTAGCTTAGAAACATTGGTTACAAATTTAAAAAATAATACTCAACCGCTAATTGAGGTTTTTCCCCATATGTACAAAATTATAAATGATGAAAAAAAAATTGATTTGCTTACCAGAAAAGGAGTGTTTCCTTATAATTACTTTGATTCGCTGGACCGTTTGAAGGAAACTAAATTGCCGACAAAAGAAAAATTCTACAACGATTTAACACAAAAGCATATTAGCGATTTAGACTATACTCACGCTCGGACAGTTTGGAAAACCTTTAATATTAAAACACTAAAAGAATACACGGAATTATATATTAAAACAGATGTCATATTGCTTTGTGAAGTCTTTGAAACCTTTCGCTCACTTTGCATAAAAATATATCAATTGGATCCGGCCTGGTTCTACACCCTACCACAGCTATCTTGGAACGCGATGCTCAAATATACAAATATAAAATTAGATATAGTGAAAGATATTGATATGATTCAGTTTTTTGAAAAAGGAATCAGAGGAGGAATTTGTCAAGTTATTCAACGTCATGCAAAAGCAAATAATAAATATCTGAAAGAATAGGATTCGTCTAAAAGTAGCAATTATTTATTGTATGTTGACGTTAACAATTTATACGGAGGACGCCATGAATTGCCCACTGCCATATGGGGGTTTAGAGTGGACAGACGAAACTATAAACCCTTTGGATGTAGACAACGACTCCGAGATTGGCTATGTGTTTGATGTAGATATATCCTATCCCAAAGAAATTCACGATAAACACTCTCAATTGCCTTTATTGCCCGAGAACACAATCCCGCCTAATGGAAAAACCGTAAAACTATTAACCACTTTGAAACCCAAATCACGTTATATTGTACATTACATTAATCTAAAACAAGCTTTACAACTCGGACTAAAAGTGACTAAGATTTACAGAATATTAAAATTTAAACAAAGCAAATGGCTGTCTCGATATATCGAAGTTAATAGCAAAATGCGAGCTTTATCAAATAATACCTTTGAGTCAGATTTTTACAAACTCATGAACAACAGCTGTTTTGGTAAATTTATGGAAAACGTTCGAAACCGAATAGATTTAAAAATTGTTACTAATACAAAATCATTGAGAAACCTTGTAAACAAACCAAATTTTAAAGACAGGTTTATATTTGCTGACAACGTTGTAGGAGTACAGTTGGAAAAGGAAAAAGTTGTATTTAACAAGCCTATTTACGTGGGGTTTTCGATATTAGAACTAAGCAAAGTTCTAATGTATGATTATCACTACAACGTTTTTCTTCAAAAATATGGTTTAAATAACGTGTCCTTGTGTTATACTGACACTGATAGCCTCTTGTATAGCATTAAAACAGATGACATTTATTTTGATATAGCTAATGACTTGCATCAATTTTTTGACACAAGCAACTTTCCAAAATCTCATTTATGTTATTCGGAGAAAAATAAAAAAATTGTTGGTCTTTTGAAGGATGAAACCTTTGGGGACCCTATTGTAGAATTTGTAGGCTTAAGGCCCAAAATGTATTCATTTTTAACAAATAATGAAACTTGTGTTAAAAAAGCCAAGGGCGTTAAACAATCATCAGTCAAGGACTTTAATTTTACAGATTATTTAAATACACTTGAAACCAGTAAAAAAATGTTTTCTTCATTTTATACAATACAATCAAAACGACATAATGTTAAAACCGTACTAATAAACAAAATATCGCTATGCTCTTTCGACGACAAAAGATATACTCTAGAAAATGGTGTGCAAACACTGCCTTTTGGTCATTACAACCTGGATCAATAATAAAACAATCATAACCACCATTTGTTATAATAAGTGTAATTTAAGTAGTTAGTTTCTTTTCTTTATTTTTTTTTTTTTTTTTATTATCTATGTGCTTTTTTATATGTAACGTCGAGAATATATTGAAAGTAATAATCAATTTAATGTAAGATGTATAAATTATAACTTTTGTGTATTTAAAATAGTTTTAGAATAAAGGTATACAAAACAAAACAATACAATTGTGTCAAATACTTATATTTTAAACAATAAATACATATATGTAATTGTTATGCAATATCATTTTCTTTGATCCATGATTTCTGAGATAATCCCATCCATTTCACATACAAGTTTTTTCCTTTCCTTTTTAAAACTTTTTCAACAAGATATACGTCTGGATATTTGACTTTTTGAATTTCTTCTTCATAAAACGAGCCTTTAATTGATTGACCATTCTCATCTTCCAAAAGGTATGTATAAGGTTTCGTATTCTGAACTTTGATTATTTTAAATATTTCAGCTGTCCAATTCGGAGTATAACCTTTTGAAAATGTAGTTTTATGTTTGGAAATTCTAACGTAATCTCCTTCATCAAATGTTTGTTTATTAATCATCTTTTCTTTTCTTTTCTTTTTTTTCTTTGGTTTTGTCGAATACACATTTGCTAATAAATATTTTTCAATATCTTTGGACGTAACCTCGATCGGTTTCATACCAATCGTTTTGTGATATGTTTCATTATATTCATACAAGAGAGAAGGTAGAATATCTAAGAATTTGTAATTTCCTCTGAGACTAAAAGTTTTCCACATTTTTGCCTTTAAAGTTCTATTAAATCTTTCGACAATCGAGGCTTTCATATTTGAAAAAGTAGAATAATGATTAATTTTATATTTCTTCATCAGCATTTTGAACTGAGAATTATAAAATTCCCTACCGGCATCACTCTGTATATTTTTTGGAACGCGTTTGCTCGAGAGAAACACTTTTTCCAAAGCTTTGCTCGTGTCTTGTCCTGTTTTTCTTTTTATCGGCACAGCCCATGCAAATTTAGAAAAGCAATCGATAATTGTTAATAAATATCTGTGCCCTTTGTTGAATTTTGCATAAGGTATCATTTCAACTAAATCTATTTGCCACAAGTCATTTACCCCTTTCAAAACTGTTTTCCGTCTAGGATATATCCGTCGAGCCGGTTTATGCAGCTCGTCGACCACAGTCTTCTTCTTCTTCTCTATCGTCGAGTCCATTATAATGATGATTTCTTTAATATGTTGTTTAGATAACCAAGAGTTACCACATCTCTTTCATGTAGAGGATCTTTAATATTTGTAATCCTTTTGCCCTGAGCATCATATTTATCTTCAATTAAAGTTATCACATGCTTTTCTAAATAATCTTTAGTAACAACATCATAACCGTTTATGGGTAGTGCAAAGTTAACAAGCCTTTTTCCTTTACCATTTATATAATTATTAGGCCAATTTTTCAAATCTGTGTAAAAAAGTGCTAACGCATCTGCATACAATTTGTTGACCGCGTCAGTAGAAGCAACCGGGTTAGCAACTTTTATTATTCGTAGGTTATTCGCATCGATATGCTGTTCAGATTTTAATGAACTGAATGGAAAATAATGTTTTTTATACTTTGAATACTTTTTTGTTACGTGAGTTCCAAACTTGCTTATGGTCATTGTGACACTAGCAAAAACATTGTGAGTTAAAAATGATTGTTAAAACGTTAATATATTATATTTTCCTCGCGCAACTCTTCAATTATCGATTCAATTTCATTTTCATGACCTTTGTGTCCGGCTTGAGACGAAGCAACTAGTAATTTGAGTCGATCCACTAATTCGTTCGGATCATTCCAAAATTCAAATACAGGTTTATACGCATGCATAAGCCCAGTTCCCTTTTTTCTTTCAGTTGCTGCTGCTGCTGCTGTTTTATACGACCGGAGTGAAGACACTCTTCTCACAACGGGGCTACGACTACTACTACTACTACTACTAATTTTGTGAGGACTAAAATACTTGTTTGAAAATAACTTGGATATTACATTTCTATATTTTATAGATCTAGATCCTTGTAAGCCACGCTCTTGGCTAAAGCCTTTCTTGTGTGCATTCGTCAATACTAGAATGTTTTTATAGTTTTTCAGGTCATCTTGTGTGTAACTCTCAGGGTTTTTTAAATAAAGAAGCTGGAGTAGACCGGGTGTTCCTTCGTATACTTTTCCATTAATGTTGATGTCATCGCTGTTTGCGAAAAGCTGAACGTCTGTCGAATCACCAATGGCAAGTCCTCCATCAGGCATAACTCGAAGACCATACCTGTCGTCTAGAGTTTTCTTACCTCCTCCTTTGAATAACTTGGCTAAATAATGTCTTTGCAAAGGTCCGGCCGTCCTTAAATTTTCTTCGAGTTCCTCCTCTCCTTGTGGTGTTTTAACGTACTCTCTTACTTTTTCAACAAGTGCACTTTCCGTCTCATATTCTTCCTCCTCACCCGTTTTTTCTTTTTTAATCTGTCTTTCTTCTTTTTCTGGTAATAATAATTCTTCGGTACGTAGCGGCGGCGGCGGCGGCGGCGGTGACTGAACTACGACATATGATGACTGTGGTGAGGCGGTCTCGCTAGTTGAAGGAATCATAGTCGATCTTCGATAAATAGGTGGTGTTTGGACTGTGGCGTTTGGATCTTCCCACATACTTTCCTCATCAAATGTTTCGATTAGTTTTCTAGGCTTTTTTATTAATTTGTGAGGTGTAAACCCTCGAGGAGAAGAATAAATGGTAGAAGGAGGGGGAGGAGCGGCTATATTCCTATCGAGTACGTGTTTCTTTATATCTTCTAGTGGTTCAAGTAAGGGAGAAAAAAACCTTTGACGTTCTCCTTGTGTATCCTCCAATCGACGCTTTAATGAATGAAATTTTTTTCTTAACGAATCACTCGTTTGCATAATTTCACGAGTAACTTTTGGATCCATGACGAATAATGATAAAATTCAACTTTAAAACATCCTTATATATCGACAATGAACGTATCAAGACCTTTTCGAAATCGACCATTGTTCGAATCACTACTCTTGTCAATGACAAGATAACCAAAAGAATCTTTCCAACATAAGGAACATATATTTTTAAAAGTCGAAAAACTCAAATCCGAACTGCTAACATGTTCATCATAAATGTGTCTTAAATTCAGTTCGTCTTGAGAGAATACGATCAAAAAATTAAAATTACATCTGATGAGATGTCTGGGAATGCAAACATAACTCTGAGTCAAATAGAAGCAATCGAGGTTTTTATGACGTCCATAACTAAAATATCGTTTAATAGTATTTTGATCTTCCATAGTGACGTCATCAAATATGCAAACAGAGTCGGACTCCACGTCTTGAGGCAATTCCTTTGCATCTTCGAAGGTGTAAAATCCTATAATGTCCGCAACGTGGCTTAAAATAGTTTTTAAATATCGATATTTAGGCTGATGTAAAGTCTTTCCGAAAATATAAACATTTTTAAATTTCACACCGTTTGAATCTAATAGAAGACTAAGCATAATATTCGTTTTTCCACATCCGCTTGGGCCACAAACAGCAGCCCTTATTGTGTTCGGCAACAGTGGTCCATGTCTTCGATCCGTTTCTTTTTCTATCGCCGGTGGCGGTGGCGGTAACTCGACTGCTTGAAAACGTTCTTTTTGCTCAATCAACTTCATACTGACAACTAATACTAGTTTATGCAAATGATCATCTGGTTTTATATATAAAGAAGTTGGCGAACGTTGCTGCATTAGTAGTAGTATGAGAAGGAAACGAGGAAGAGGTCTATTGAACACTCTTATAAACAAACTGCCCTTTGAATTACACCTCCCAGGATATCAGTATTGCGGCCCCGGTACTAAACTAAAAAATCGATTGGCTAAAGGCGACAGAGGAATAAATCTACTCGATCAAGCCTGCAAAGAGCACGATATAGCTTATAATCAACATAAAGATTTGGAGAGTAGACGACGAGCCGATAGAGTCCTTGAAGAAAAAGCTTGGCAAAGAGCTACAGCGTCGGATACATCGTTGGGGGAAAAGGCGGCTTCCTGGTTAGTGGCGAATGCGATGAAAGCTAAAGGAAAGATGGGTTCGGGTATTCAAAAAAAGACTAGTTTCAAAAAACTTGTTAAATCGGCAAAGGTAAACGATTTGTCCTCGATTATTAAAGCTTCGAAAATGGCTTATAAACAGGCTAAAAAACATCTCAATGGTAAACACAGACCTACGGCACCTCGGGTTCTTCCAATACCAAACAAAACCGGAGGGTTTTTACCCTTTCTCGTACCGATAATGGCGGGTCTTTCAGCTATTGGTTCACTAGCAGGGGGAGCGGCAAGTGTTGCTAAAGCAGTCAGTGAAGCAAGAGAAGCTAAACAAAAATTGGATGAGCAAAAAAGACACAATTTAGCGATGGAAGCTCAGAAAATTGGTAATGGGCTTTACCTAAAGCCTTATCGAAAAGGATATGGATTGTTTATAGGATCTAAAAGAAAAAAAGGCAAAAAATCTTATCAAATATGACTACCTCAAAGGGCTTTAACGGATGTCGAACTGAATCATTTGGCTCAAAACGTATTATGTATTCCACACTTTCGAGGTGTATTTATGATTGATACACTACCTCCGTCTCCATGGAAAAAAAGCGAGTCCGCTATCATAAATTTAGAACCGAGTTCTGAAAAGGGTTCACACTGGGTCTGCTATTTGAAAAATAATAACGAAGTTACTTATTTCGATTCTTTTGGAAATTTAAAACCACCTCCTCAATTATTAAAATATTTTAAAGGGTTAAATATTACATATAATAGAGAAAGATATCAAGAGTGGAATACATCAATCTGCGGACATCTTTGTTTACAGTATTTAATCGACCATTCGTGAACATTTTATTTATTTACAACCATGAGCTACTCTGTAACGTTAACGGGTAATTCCAGTGTGCTCCAAGCAAACTTTTTACCTCCGCTAGAATTGGACGGCTCTTACTCCATTGGACTATTGTCGTTTGATACTTTTTACACCATTCCAAACGTTCAGAAAAATGTTAATGACATGTTTTATATAGGTAATTTATCCATTCAAATACCCGAAGGTTCATATGATATTGATGCCATAGAATCATTTTTACGTGAACAAATATCTCACCAAGATCCAAGCGTTGTGCTAATGATAAGAGGAAATCCAAATACCTTAAAGTCGGAGATAAAATCAACTCATGTAATATATTTTAATTTACCCGAAAAACCAAATTCCATTGGACCACTTTTAGGTTTTACTCATCGTAATTTTCTTCTTGTACCATCTGAAAAGTTTCTGGAATCGAATGATATAGTGCAAATACTTAATGTAAATACAATTTCGGTTCAATGTAATATCGCATCTGGCTCATTTATAAATGGAAAAGCCGATCATAGTATTCACCAATTTTTTCCCGCTGTAGAACCGGGATATAAAATAATAGAAACACCAAATCCAGTCATTTACTTGCCAATCAACGTGAGGACTATAGACAATATTACAGTCCGAATCGTAGACCAAAGCGGTGAACTAATTGTCTTCAGAGGAGAAACTATTACTTTGAGATTGCATTTGAAGAAAGATGGGAATTGATTTTATTCGTAGCGGAGGCGTCGGCAGCAGCAGCAGCAGCAGTAAAAGTAGAACCGACTATAAAAGGCAATATCAAAGTTCGTTAATGTTTAGTAAACTAAAGTCATCAAGACGGTTAACAACTGCAAACGCAAAATTTTTAAGACAGTGTGGGTTTAAATTGAAAAGAAAATAACAAAAAAAGAAAAAAAAATGGATAACATATTAAATGTGACGTCAGACATTGAATTCGACAATTCTCTTGCTCAAATTCAATTTCATTCACATCAACCGTATGCAGGAAACACATTCAACCAATCGGACGAAATCAGAATACCTGTTCATCAACAAGATGTTTATACGATTCCTTCACAAAGTTTTATATATTTGGAAGGACGTATTTTGAAAAAAGATGGAACCAATGGATCTACTTCAAAATTGACTAATAACGCTTTCGCATTCCTGTTTGACGAAATCAGATACGAATTAAATGGAATAGAGGTGGACAGAGTAAGAAATCCCGGAGTTACGTCCACACTTAAAGGTCTCGCTTCATTTTCTCCCAACAGAGTCACGGGGCTTGAAAATGCCGGATGGATTACTCCCGGAAAAGGAAAAACTCTTTCCATAGATAAAAACGGTGTTTTTAGCATATGCTTACCCTTAAACATTTTATTGGGAATCTGCGAGGATTATCAACGGATTTTAATTAATCTTAAGCAAGAACTTGTTTTAATCAGATCCAGTACGGACTTAAACTGTGTAACGGCGGCTAATAATGATGATGATGTCAAAATCCAATTGGATAAAGTAATTTGGAAAATGCCTCATGTCCGTGTTTCGGATCAGCATCGTCTAAGACTGTTAAGAATGGTAGATAAAAATCAACTCGTTTCGATTCCATTCAGGTCATGGGACCTATACGAATATCCTCATTTACCTGCCTCCCAGCAGGAAAGTTGGACCGTTAAGACTTCAACAAACTTAGAAAAACCACGTTATGTTATATTGGCGTTTCAAACAGATCGTAATAGAAACATTAATAAAGATGGTAGTCAGTTTGACAACTGTAATATAAAAAACATAAAACTTTACTTGAATAGTGAACAATATCCTTATGACGATATGAATTTGGATTTTGCTCAAGGAAAGGTAGCTCTTCTCTATGAAATGTACAACTTGTTTCAAACAAGTTATTATGGTGAAAAACATTCTCATCCTCTTTTGTCCAGGGAAGATTTTGAAACATTGACTCCCGTTTTTATCATTGACTGTTCTAAACAGTCAGAGGCCGTTAAAAGTACCACTATAGATATCCGTCTCCTTATGGAATCCACAGGAAATTTTCCAACTAATACTAGGGCATTTTGTCTCATCCTTCACGATAGAATTGTAGAATACGAAGCTGGAACCGGTTTGGTCCGTAAAATGTACTAATGTACTGCGTATAAATAGAAGATACAATCCCATTACACTGGTTATTTCATTACTGGTGCTTCGTGAGAAAGAAGAAGAAGAAGAAAAAGAAGAGAAGAAAAATGAAACGAGCAGCAGTAATTGATTTTCAAGCTTATCGCACATCTATTAACAAACTCATTGTTAAAGAACTTTCCATAATCGATATAAATCACGGTTCATCATGGCATTGGATATTTAAACCTCCTCACGACTCTGATTCGGCTCTTCAATCAAAAGCGAATCTTTGGGTAAAGAAAAATATACACGGAATAGACTGGTACTATGGAGACGTGGAATATAGAGAAATCAACACTTGCCTATCCTCTGTTACTAAAGCCTATGAAGTATTGTGGGGAAAAGGCTTGGAAAAGTGTAAACTCTTGGAGGAAATTGTAAATCAACCCGTCTATGATCTTCATGAGTTTGGATGTCCCAATTTAAAAAAATTGGAAAATGATAATATTGTGTGTCATTTCCATTTGGGCACGTCTTTTGTCTGCTCTCTAAATCAAGCACATCGTTTAGCGACGTGGGTGAGAAAAAATCCGGAGGCCGTGGATTTTAGTAAAGAAGAAGTACGAAATAAAACGTTTGGGAATATTCCTCACCATTTACTCTCATTTGCAGGATTCATTCGAGGACTTGATGGAAATGTCAAATGTGTATATTGCAATTTGAAGTATGATATCGATTCATCTGTTTCTTGTTTGAAACATCATAAGACATTTAGTCCGAGCTGCTTTTGGTTTATGAAAGAAAATATTTAAAATGCTGGAGTAGACAATCTACTTGTCAGAATGATAATGGATTCTATGATGGAAGCAGTAATACGACGTTTGGGAGAGGAAGGAATCGAAAGTTTGTCTACGGAAGAATTAAAACTTTTACCTCGATCACTCCTTTTGTATGTTTTTAATTATGCATTGGATTACATCTGGGATAACTTGCCTGAAGAGTGGAAGAACGATGAAGAATTTTTACAGAAGCGAACACTTTGTTACATCGATGAAATTACTACTACTACTACTACTGATTACTGATAATTATTTACGATACTTACTTTTTGTATTGTTTTTGTTTAATTTTCAATAAAACAATTCTAAAAACTTACCATTTTTTTTTTTTTTTTTTTTTTTACCTTGCATGATTTGGTTTATATATAAAAGAAAAACACAACAGTTTCAAAAAATTATTTTATTTTTACATCATCAAGCATAACTGACTTATCATTACATAACATGTTTAATAAAGTATTACAAGATAAGTCCAACGGTTCAGCCTGATGTGGATTCATATGTTTCATATATACTTTTGACACTTTTTCCATTAATAAAAGGGTGTCGGTAATTTTGTCCATTTTAGAACACAGTTTTGCACTTTCACTTTTGTTAAAACTTACTGAAGGTGAACTCAGCGTCATGTGTGGTAATGGGCTGTGATTAAGCATTGCGTACCAGGGATAGGGATTTTCAAATCTGATTACTCTGTTTCTTCCCCTGCTCGAAAAGAGGCAAACGATATTTTTAAAATTTACCTGTTCCTCAACCGTATCTTTCTTCTTCGCTTTTTCAAAATAACTGGTGATTTTCGGTGCCAGGCTCACAATTGAAGTCCACTCTTCTCTATCCATGGATAACACTGCCTTCTTGTCCACGAGTGCGACTACAGGCAATTCACCGATGAGTCCGACACGGACAAACTTATTGCGACTAAAGTTGTAGTCTGTAACCAGCTCCATCGAGTAAGGTTGCATCTTCACGTTTCGATTAGACCAACAAGACTGACTAGTTTACAAGCTCATAGCGTTAATGGTTTCAATTAATTTATTAATTTCTATCTCCAACTCACGAGACAATGACTCATTTCTTCTTAATCTACTATTTTCATAACACTCACATGCTTCTTTAAGTCTGTTAATTTCACATAAAAAATGTTGAATTTGCGTACACTTTCTTATTTTATGAACCAGTGCATAAAGACCCGTCTGCCTTAATGCGTTTAAAAACATTTCATAAGCAGCAGGACCACGTTTTGGCAACATTTGAACAAATCGTCTCTTTTTCTCTTCAAAGCCTCCAGGAGTATTCAATATTTTATTGAGCATCCATTCATTAAAAACTCTACTTTTAACACAGTAAGACAATACCTTTTGAAAAACACATTCGTCACTCAGGTACTTTATAATCACATCTTGAAGAGAAATAATAACTTGTCTGTGCGTTTCTTCCATGACAAACAACAACTGGCTCTATATGATAAAAAGAAAATAGTACAGGATGCACCTGACTCCTACAACACCGCACCAACAAGTGTAAATAAACAAACTGATTAGTGGAGAATTGTTAGGTATAAAATATTCAGAAGCAGCTGACTAATGAGGATATACCGTCCTAACAAGTGCAGCAGCAATTATAAAGATTCTCCGAGGTCAGATTAATTAGATCTCGACAATGAGTCATAGATGCGGGGCTAAACCCCGCCCTCGCCCCCCGCCCGCCCCCACCCCTGCCCTAGCAGAAGCCGAATATACTAATTAGATCAAATCTCGTCGAACAAGTGTAACCACCATGAGTCAGAGATGCTGTTCGGGTAAAAGCAAACCCTGCCCCTTCCTGTACCACCCCCCCGCCCGCCTTAATTTCCCCACCCCGCCCAGCCCTAGGATCTAGCTCTTGCTCAACCCGCATGACCTATACTACTTATATATATATATATATATATATATATATATATATATATATGACCCTGAGCCTCTTCCAATACTTAGGCCACCTCGACTAGCGAGTCTCCTTTCATACACGTCTTGGCCGCTATGTATTAGTCAGGACACTTAGTTTTTTTTCTTCTGTGTTTAATGACCTCATAGTGGTTGACAACACATTTAATAAAAAAACGTAGTGTTTTATCTTTTCCCTCGTTGAAGTAGTACTTCGTTACAGTTTATGTTTAACTATAAGTTCCATCAATACTTTAATACTGTATGTTTGATACAGTGGGAATCGTAACTCTATGGAGCGTACCTCTAGGTCCGTGTACCGAAAGACGCCAAGCCGAGCAGAGCGTGTGCCGTAAGACCGTGTGAAAAGGTTGAAACATTTCTATATTTAGTATTTTGAGAGAATTGTGTCCCCAAATTGTGCCGTGTGTCCAAGCTGTGAATTCAGGCGAATACTGGAGCTCCATCTCCTTCTTCCATACGATTATTAATGAGCATCGTATAGTAAGTGACTGTGAAAGCTATTTGTTTTCTCACAACATTGACTTATTACGATTTGTACGATTGACAAAACCTTCATAACTTACAGCCCACTGCTAAGAACAATATACTGAACGTATCCACAAGACCATTATAGAAGACTGTATGGAACGCATCACGATTTTGCGTGTGGTCCTTGCGCAGAGGACATAAATATCGTCCCTATATTGTGCGCTATAGCAAGGCATAAAAACATTTCATTATAGACACATCGTTTGAAGGAGATAGGGGTCTTTTTTAGAGCACCGCCAGCTATTTTTTCTGGTTACTATTGCTAGGTAACAAATTAAAAAAAATATGTATTTGATTACAAACATATGTTATTAAATTTATTAGAATATTCAATTTTATCAATATTTACAACAAATAAATTCCTCAGATAGGTTAACTTTCTGGAGACCAGTATTCCTTGATGTCTGAAATCATTTTTCTGAAAGGATCCTCCTCTCTGTTGAACTGCCTCCACAAGAAATCACACAAATCAGTGTTCAGTTTGTTCCGTATTGTATTGTATTTTATTACTATAACATATCTTCGATTAGATTGTGTAGGTACCTAGCAAAAGTAACAGTTACTAGCAAATCACTGGCGGGGCTATTCTAAAAAAAAGAGATAGTTTTATGCGGATATTCTTTATGATCTTGTTCATTTTTTATCATTGATCATACGTTCCTAATATAACCAGTCATATCAAAAGGGACAACAGAAGTCACGGTTGTCTGAACTAATTAATGTTAACAGAAGGAAATAAATAGGCCACAGTCCTAGTAACATATGTTTGCAACAGATGGAACGACAAATTATCTATTCTTATGGTTGCAAGTACAAGAATGATTATTTTAAGAACAGTTCTAATTAAGGAATATTCCCTTGGTACTGGAAGGTTATTGCTTTTCACTTTATGATAAGCTTCTAATGAAGAAAATATATTATTTTTCTTTAGTTTTAGCGCGTTTCCTCCCTCCCTCCATAGGGAGGAACCCCGGCCTCATTTCGCAATTTGGAAGTGACGACCAGGGGAATCAGAACCCATAAATCAAAAAAATAACGGTGGTTCAAATTTATATTTATTTATATATATACTTGCCTGTTAATTCTCTAACTGGCTCAAAAATTGACCGATTATAATGAAATTTGCTACAAAAATACTTTTCGTGATTTGGAGTTCGTTAGCCATCTAATGGAACCATTTCCAAAGCCATAACCGATGTCGATGAAACTGCGAAAAGTTTGTTCTTGGTGTTTTCGGATGGATTGTTATATATCACAAAACGGATTGGGAGATCGTAGTAAATGTAAAGCATCTATTCGAAAGCTTATAAAATTTCCTACAAATATTGTTCTAATGTAATTTTTGATAAAGCGATCTTGTTAGGAGAAATATTTGCTTAAAATGGAGTAATTTTCACTTTTCGGATATTTTCAGTTTCCTGTTTTAGCGCCTAAGATCTGTTTTGGGATTTCATTTTACATATTTACATGTGCTTACGTGTTGACGAAAAATTGGACGCCTTTAAACGGAAAGGAACCAAGCGCCATTTTTAACTAAATTGAGTTTTTGGTGCTATCTTGTAGAGAATTAGAGAATTTATATAGTAATAAAAAACTGGTTAAAATATAATGTTGTCATTAAGCAAGAAAAAATACCAACAAAAATTGAAATGGTGTATCCAGTATGCTGTAATAAACAGAAAGGAATCAAGCACCATTTTTATTAATAACTATAAAAATAAAACCTCATTACCATAACAACAGTTTATTTTAATTAGAGAAAATGAATGGAACATTTGAGATAATAAAGGAATTTTAGACCCACAAAAAACTTTAAACCCAATTCTCTAAAGAATTAACAGATGGCACTTGGTTCCTTTCCGTTTAAAGGCGTCCAATTAAGATAAAACATTACCTGTTTCTATTCTAAGGTTTCTTTGTAGTATGTTGAAACGACAAGTGAACCAAATTTCATGCGAGATTTTGTATAAGCTCAAAAAATAATTCTTAACAGATTGATTACATGAAGAAATGGTACAGAATCAATAACGGATATTTTTATCTAAACTTTGCACTCTAGATTAATTCGTTCGCTAGTTTATTTTCCTGCAAAGCCTCAGTCAATTTTTCAGAATAGCGGTATTGTATTATCTTTTTCTCCATTAAATCATAACGGATTTGGAATGAAAAGTCACTTCTAAAGCAATGAAAAACAGGACTCTAAGGAAGATTTAGTTATATCTTTTTTTTCCAAGATAATGAAGGAGATAAAAATAAAAGCGGCTCAGTGGACCAAATCCTTTGGAAGTTAGCTGAGGGTCGGACAACAATGGAAATCCCTCGGCGTTTCTTTCCTTAATGGTCGGTCCTGGACTGGGATCCTCGTTCCTGAAATCCTAGCAGGATCAGGGTTTTAGGATTTACACATAGTCTCCTTCAATCCCAAAGTCCTGTACGAAAAACGCTTCAAGCACTTTCAGGGGCTTAGCAGTGACGGAATCGCGCCGAAACATTAGGACAAAAATAGCATAGACTAGAAGCTTCCATTAAAGTAGGGGAAAGTGGGATTTAAAAGTCCAGACTTAACTAAACCGCAAGATAGCCCCTACTCTATGAATGCCACAATCATGCTGTATGACCTATCTAATGTGAACTTTAATATAGTATTTATAACTATGCGCCATTTTTATGTATATTTAATAACAATTAATGGTAATACTGAAGTTTAGCGTCCTCCGAACCGATTATTTTCACATTTTGCACTATAACGTATTTTAGTGCACTAAACACGAATCCGTAAAAAAAAAGTCGCTCTCAACTAGGAAAGAAGTTATTAAGCACTAAAATTCACTGTTATGCGGTTTATGAAAGCTGGCATAAATAACGTATATGTAAACATACGCATGCGCAGGAGTGTAAGATTGCGAAACAAAAAACTCTTATTTGAAATTTTTATTTATTCAAAAATAATTGTAAAGTTTAAGGGCCTTCTCACCTGTCGCTTATGGGCATACGTGCTGTGCTTTTTCGCTCGCTCAAGGAGATATCAAAACTCTATTCAATCCAACTTTTACCGATTTTCACGATCTAATAATATGTTGTTCCCTGTTTTGTGCGACATTTTTGTATATATATTTTTTAACCGAAGAAGGCTGCCATAGAGCAAGCCAAAATGCCCAAATTATAGGTTTTTCAGAAAATCTGTTGGTCGACCAGTACGATGCTCGTCTACAAGCTTGTGGTTTCCTGCTCGAAATCCTTCAAACCACCGCTGCACTTGACACCAATGTTGGGCAAAACTAAAAACTAAAACTAAAATTAAAACTAAATTCACTTTTTGGAATAAACTAAAAATTGTAACTTAAAAAAACTAAAACTATAGGGTTGGCAAATAAGTCCTTTCGGTTTTTTAAGTTGAAAGAAAACTATTGTATATTTTGAACATAATTTTTATTTTAATCTACAATGTAATGTCCATTATTTTCTATTACTTTACTCCATCTCTCCATCAGCTGAATAATCCCATGCTCATAGAATGTCTGTGGTTTATTAGCGAAAAAATGATCAAGGTGCTCCCTAACACCCTGTTCGTTTTCAAACCGTTTTCCACCTAAGGAATTTTGTAGAGACCGGAATAAGTGGTAGTCACTAGGAGCAAGGTCCGGTGAATAGGGAGGGTGACGCAAAAGATCCCATCCAAGGGCTAACAATTTGTTGCGGGTGACTAACGAAGTGTGGGGCCTGGCATTATCATGATGGAAGACGACACCCTTTCGATTTGCCAGTTCTGGGCGTTTTCGTCGAATTGATTCATTCAATTTTGTTAATTGTGAGCAGTATAGAGTGGAATCGATTGATTTACTTTGTGGCAGCAGGTCATAAAAAATCACACCCTTGAAATCCCACCGTACAGAAAGCATTATCTTCTTTGGGTGCAATCCCGCTTTAGATGTGGTTCCAGGTGGTTCGTTGCTAGGTCTCCAAGATTTTTTTCACACCACATTATCGTAGACAATCCACTTTTCATCCCCTGTCACAAGTCTTTTAAGAAATGGATCGTTTTCTTGACGTTTTCGCAGGGAATCGCAAATGGAAATGCGTTTTGCCAAGTTGGCTTCGGTCAGAGAGTGGGGGACCCAAACATCCAGCCTAGAAACGTAGCCGAGCTTCCGCAAATGATTTTCTTCGCTTGCATGTGATATATCTAGGGCCTCAGCAATGTCTCGCACTGATTGGGAAGGATTTTGATCGACTATAGCCTTAACATCAATGCTTTCAATTTCTTTTGGACGACCAGGTCGTGGTGCGTCGTTTATGTCAAAATTCCCTGCCCTAAACTTGGCAAACCAATTTTGGCACGTGCGCTCTGTTAAGGCTTTATCCCCATAGACCCCGCATATTTTTTTATGAGCCTCTGCAGCTCGCTTTCCTTTTTTGAAATAATACAGCAAAATATGCCTATAATGCAATAAATTACCGTCCATCTTCTCAGCTGGATCACAAAAGCAATACTGACCTCATCTTAACAAGTGTCGACAGACATAACTGTTTACATATTACAAATAGGATAAACAATCCTCTGTTGGGATTAATTGCATCAGATAAATGTGACATATTGTAAACAAAACATGAATACAAAAACGGAAAGGACTTATTTGGGCAACCCTATAAAATGTTACTAATTAATGGATTTTAACTAAACTATAACTAAATCTTTGGGAATTGACTAAAAACTAAATTAAAGCTTTAGTTTAGTTTAGTTTAGTTTTACTAAAATAACATGAATTAATATAAATCATATGTTATTTCGATACTTAAGTAAATTATTAAAACTACTAGAACTTGCTTAAGAATAAGAAATTGTGGCTTTTTCTCATAATTTGCAAACATATGTTCTTTGATTAACTAAATTAGTTAACTAAAACTAAACTAAAATCACAAATTTAGGTCTCTATTACTAAACTAAACTAATTACCATAAAAAACGGAGTCCACATGATTAATAATTATACAAATCTAAAACTAAAACTAAAAATACAACATTAGTTTAGTTTTAGTTAGAGAAAACTAACGTTAGTTTAGTTTACTAACGTTAGTTTTGCCCAACACTGCTTGAAGCTCACTAATGACATTTTTGCCATTTATTTCTACAAGTTTTCGATAAGTTGAAACAGCATTTTCTCGTTTATCCAATTCCCAAAGCATAACAAGCTGTAAGTAGTGTCTTGGGAGATACATTTCAAATGAAATGTTAGCACAGAATAAATAAGTATCCCCGACCAAAACATGATAAATATAAGCGTATTTATTGCTATAATAATCAAAAAATGTAAATAAAAATAAATTTTAAAGGAGGGAACATAAACAGACAGAATATTAAAAACCGACATTACTTTACAACTTAAAAAATTAAGTTCAATGTTAGGAGGGAAATAGAACCACTTTTTGGATTCTCATACTAAAATTAATACAAACAGTAAGAAATTAAGGTGTGGTTGGGACTCGGCTAAGATTTCACTTCAACGGCTCACTATCTGCATTTCATTATTAAATATATTCTCCATTTATTTAATGGTACAGTTATTACCTCCTCCCCAAATAGAGGACTACACACGAATTACTACTTACACGATTGTTATGCAAAATATCGCCTATTCGATACTCGAAATCTCTTTTATGATTATAAATTAAACGATCTCTGGAGTAGAAGTTGTACCCCAAGATATCGGAGGAACAATAAAGCCTCGGACCCCTCCCCTCGTATGCATTATCTTTTTATTTTTAAATTGGGGGAGATCCGAGGGCGCTTCAAAAGCGCGAAGGGTAGTTAAGCATTAGCCCATGAAATTCTTTAACGATTGTTGGCTTTTTTCTCCGCGCTGCTTGTGAAGGGTAATACGTATAGAACCATAAAATAATGAGAAGTGAGACCCCGGCTGGGAGCTTTATAGTTAGGGGCGACTACAATGCGAAGCCCTTGGTGTGGGAGAAGCCATGCACTTCCGTTCTCTACTATCGATTAGTGGGTATAGTCACGTCTCATCGCTGCAAGTCAAAGGGCTAATTTCCTGCTTCTAACGTAGGTTGGCATATTCTCAAAGAATCCACTCAATGAGGTCGTACACCTAAATGAATTTCTTTCCGTTTTCCTTGAATTAATCCTACCGACACACGAATTAATCGACTTGAGATTTACACCATATATATTTTGGGGGGGGGCGTGCCAACCTTATGGTCATTAATGCCAGGTACATATTGTTCCTACTTACATATAAATCCAATTGGCAAGAAACGGCTAATTAAAATCTTATTGGGTTACGAAGTCAAGGGATGGTTGGGATTCGGCCAGGAGAAATGAGTGTTTTCTGTTCTTTTGATGCAAGTTGGCACTCTTAGCCGAACCCCAACCATCCCTTGTCACTCCAACGGCTAACTATATCCATCTCCTCTTATTGATTTAACTAACATGTCAAAGTAAAAAAAAACTAAAAGAGAAAAAAAGGAAAAACAAAAATAAATAAATAAAAATAAAAGAAATATAAAAGAAAATGTATACATTTTTTATGTGAGTTTTTCTTTCTTTTTACGGACATTTGAATCTGGTTCTTATATCTATGCAATTTTTTTAACAACAATTATTTTTTCCAAAGCAATATTCTAACAAATACAACTTTAGTAACACAACTCTATCTCAAACAGACAATACTGAAAACACATCCTAACATTAAACTCGCACAATTTAACTACACTCTTAGGGCGGTGATGACCAGGTAGTTTTCTGCCCTTAAACCACCAGCCCAACCCAACTCTTATTGAGTTAGTACATAAATTTGTGCACCTCATAAATTGATCAGTAACTGCGAAATAATCTGAAATCGTTTTCGAACATTTTTTGTCCCTTTCTTCCAAACCAATTTTGAAATGTTACTACGATCAACGTTGCCAGAGGTTTATAAGAAGTTCGAAAGTGTATTCCGAATGTTGACAGCAATTGGCTGCTCTTTGGCTAAAATAATCTCCTTAGAAGGTGGATCACACGCGGTTTTTTTCGAAGCGAATTATTTTGCTGTGTGCTCATGAGAATGAGTGTCCAATGCGTAGTCTTCAAGGAACGACTATGTACGTCCCGCCCTTGCAGCAGCTTACTTAATAATCATTGTTGAGTATTGTTTTTATTTCTCTTAAGTGGTAATTTATAAAGTAATGTCGGTTTTTAATATTCTTTCTGTTTATGTTCCTTCTTTTTAATTTATTTTTGTTTAAATTTTTTGTTAATTATAGCATTAAATACAATTCTATGTATCATCTTTTTGTTGGCAAAACGTATTAGTTCTGTGCAGAAATTTCATTTAAAATGGATCTCCCAAGACACCACTTACGCCGTGTTATGTTTTCGGAATTCGATAAAGAAGAAAATGCTGCTTCAACTTATCGAAAACTTGTAGAAATATATGGCGAAAATGTCATTAGTGAGTGACAAGTGCAGCGGTGGTTTGAACGATTTCTAGCAGGAAACCGCAAGCTTGAAGACGGGCCTCGAACAGGCTACTGTAGAAGAAAATCCTGTTGTTATAGTAATTAAGAGCTAGCAGGAAACCGCAAGCTTGAAGACGAGCCTCGTACAGGCTACTGTAGAAGAAAATCCTGTTGTTATAGTAATTAAGAGCTAGCAGGAAACCGCAAGCTTGAAGACGAGCCTCGTACAGGCTACTGTAGAAGAAAATCCTGTTGTTATAGTAATTAAGAGCTAGCAGGAAACCGCAAGCTTGAAGACGAGCCTCGTACAGGCTACTGTAGAAGAAAATCCTGTTGTTATAGTAATTAAGAGCTAGCAGGAAACCGCAAGCTTGAAGACGAGCCTCGTACAGGCTACTGTAGAAGAAAATCCTGTTGTTATAGTAATTAAGAGCTAGCAGGAAACCGCAAGCTTGAAGACGGGCCTCGTACAGGCTACTGTAGAAGAAAATCCTGTTGTTATAGTAATTAAGAGCTAGCAGGAAACCGCAAGCTTGAAGACGAGCCTCGTACAGGCTACTGTAGAAGAAAATCCTGTTGTTATAGTAATTAAGAGCTAGCAGGAAACCGCAAGCTTGAAGACGAGCCTCGTACAGGCTACTGTAGAAGAAAATCCTGTTGTTATAGTAATTAAGAGCTAGCAGGAAACCGCAAGCTTGAAGACGGGCCTCGTACAGGCTACTGTAGAAGAAAATCCTGTTGTTATAGTAATTAAGAGCTAGCAGGAAACCGCAAGCTTGAAGACGGGCCTCGTACAGGCTACTGTAGAAGAAAATCCTGTTGTTATAGTAATTAAGAGCTAGCAGGAAACCGCAAGCTTGAAGACGGGCCTCGTACAGGCTACTGTAGAAGAAAATCCTGTTGTTATAGTAATTAAGAGCTAGCAGGAAACCGCAAGCTTGAAGACGAGCCTCGTACAGGCTACTGTAGAAGAAAATCCTGTTGTTATAGTAATTAAGAGCTAGCAGGAAACCGCAAGCTTGAAGACGGGCCTCGTACAGGCTACTGTAGAAGAAAATCCTGTTGTTATAGTAATTAAGAGCTAGCAGGAAACCGCAAGCTTGAAGACGGGCCTCGAACAGGCTACTGTAGAAGAAAATCCTGTTGTTATAGTAATTAAGAGCTAGCAGGAAACCGCAAGCTTGAAGACGGGCCTCGTACAGGCTACTGTAGAAGAAAATCCTGTTGTTATAGTAATTAAGAGCTAGCAGGAAACCGCAAGCTTGAAGACGGGCCTCGTACAGGCTACTGTAGAAGAAAATCCTGTTGTTATAGTAATTAAGAGCTAGCAGGAAACCGCAAGCTTGAAGACGGGCCTCGTACAGGCTACTGTAGAAGAAAATCCTGTTGTTATAGTAATTAAGAGCTAGCAGGAAACCGCAAGCTTGAAGACGGGCCTCGTACAGGCTACTGTAGAAGAAAATCCTGTTGTTATAGTAATTAAGAGCTAGCAGGAAACCGCAAGCTTGAAGACGGGCCTCGTACAGGCTACTGTAGAAGAAAATCCTGTTGTTATAGTAATTAAGAGCTAGCAGGAAACCGCAAGCTTGAAGACGGGCCTCGTACAGGCTACTGTAGAAGAAAATCCTGTTGTTATAGTAATTAAGAGCTAGCAGGAAACCGCAAGCTTGAAGACGGGCCTCGTACAGGCTACTGTAGAAGAAAATCCTGTTGTTATAGTAATTAAGAGCTAGCAGGAAACCGCAAGCTTGAAGACGGGCCTCGTACAGGCTACTGTAGAAGAAAATCCTGTTGTTATAGTAATTAAGAGCTAGCAGGAAACCGCAAGCTTGAAGTCGGGCCTCGTACAGGCTACTGTAGAAGAAAATCCTGTTGTTATAGTAATTAAGAGCTAGCAGGAAACCGCAAGCTTGAAGTCGGGCCTCGTACAGGCTACTGTAGAAGAAAATCCTGTTGTTATAGTAATTAAGAGCTAGCAGGAAACCGCAAGCTTGAAGACGAGCCTCGAACAGGCTACTGTAGAAGAAAATCCTGTTGTTATAGTAATTAAGAGCTAGCAGGAAACCGCAAGCTTGAAGACGAGCCTCGAACAGGCTACTGTAGAAGAAAATCCTGTTGTTATAGTAATTAAGAGCTAGCAGGAAACCGCAAGCTTGAAGACGAGCCTCGTACAGGCTACTGTAGAAGAAAATCCTGTTGTTATAGTAATTAAGAGCTAGCAGGAAACCGCAAGCTTGAAGACGGGCCTCGTACAGGCTACTGTAGAAGAAAATCCTGTTGTTATAGTAATTAAGAGCTAGCAGGAAACCGCAAGCTTGAAGACGAGCCTCGAACAGGCTACTGTAGAAGAAAATCCTGTTGTTATAGTAATTAAGAGCTAGCAGGAAACCGCAAGCTTGAAGTCGGGCCTCGTACAGGCTACTGTAGAAGAAAATCCTGTTGTTATAGTAATTAAGAGCTAGCAGGAAACCGCAAGCTTGAAGACGGGCCTCGAACAGGCTACTGTAGAAGAAAATCCTGTTGTTATAGTAATTAAGAGCTAGCAGGAAACCGCAAGCTTGAAGACGAGCCTCGAACAGGCTACTGTAGAAGAAAATCCTGTTGTTATAGTAATTAAGAGCTAGCAGGAAACCGCAAGCTTGAAGACGAGCCTCGTACAGGCTACTGTAGAAGAAAATCCTGTTGTTATAGTAATTAAGAGCTAGCAGGAAACCGCAAGCTTGAAGACGGGCCTCGTACAGGCTACTGTAGAAGAAAATCCTGTTGTTATAGTAATTAAGAGCTAGCAGGAAACCGCAAGCTTGAAGACGAGCCTCGAACAGGCTACTGTAGAAGAAAATCCTGTTGTTATAGTAATTAAGAGCTAGCAGGAAACCGCAAGCTTGAAGTCGGGCCTCGTACAGGCTACTGTAGAAGAAAATCCTGTTGTTATAGTAATTAAGAGCTAGCAGGAAACCGCAAGCTTGAAGACGGGCCTCGTACAGGCTACTGTAGAAGAAAATCCTGTTGTTATAGTAATTAAGAGCTAGCAGGAAACCGCAAGCTTGAAGACGAGCCTCGTACAGGCTACTGTAGAAGAAAATCCTGTTGTTATAGTAATTAAGAGCTAGCAGGAAACCGCAAGCTTGAAGACGGGCCTCGTACAGGCTACTGTAGAAGAAAATCCTGTTGTTATAGTAATTAAGAGCTAGCAGGAAACCGCAAGCTTGAAGACGGGCCTCGTACAGGCTACTGTAGAAGAAAATCCTGTTGTTATAGTAATTAAGAGCTAGCAGGAAACCGCAAGCTTGAAGACGAGCCTCGAACAGGCTACTGTAGAAGAAAATCCTGTTGTTATAGTAATTAAGAGCTAGCAGGAAACCGCAAGCTTGAAGTCGGGCCTCGTACAGGCTACTGTAGAAGAAAATCCTGTTGTTATAGTAATTAAGAGCTAGCAGGAAACCGCAAGCTTGAAGACGGGCCTCGTACAGGCTACTGTAGAAGAAAATCCTGTTGTTATAGTAATTAAGAGCTAGCAGGAAATCGTGGATCGACACATTTTACAGTCAACTGACATAAACCGACATTACTTACGGGACGACCTGATGTATCGTTAAAAATCTATCCTTTTTCTTGATGCTGAACAACGTTTTTGTGTGTTTTGCCAAATTGAGTCCCTAAAACGCTCCTTAGAAGCTCCCCGACCAGACCTGTTTACAGCACAAATCCAGCTTACTTCCAGATTAAGGATTGTAATCGGCCATAATATCCCGAGCTAGTTCCCAATACTCCCAGTAAGAATAGCCAGCTGTGCCTCCCCTGATGTATGGAGCCCTCAAGATGCCGCCTGAGAAACTGGGTTTTTTGTCTACTGCAGTAAATGTAGCTCGACAAGTCCCTCTCTTCCTAACTAGTCCATCCCCGGGGACGGAGGCGGAAGAAGAAACATCACTCAATCATCGTGTCTTTCTTGCTTTATGGCAGTCATTTCTCTTTTTCAGGGCCTAACCACGCGTTAGGAATGCTTTTAAGAATAATTACGTTATTTTGCACTCTCGAAATATTGTATTTCAAAACGTTTAATAAGGCGTGGTAAATGTAAAGTGATCATTCAGTAGCTTAATGCCTTTCTAACATAACGGTTTCCTCTACGTTTGGCAGGAGTGACACATTTTCAGTTGTTTTTTTGTTGTTGTTTTTTTAGATGAGTCACTTTGGAAATACTAGTGCGATATGTTTGTAAGTAAATTTTCTGAGTAAGTGGTGTAAAATGTGTAATGTTCTGCGTATCCCGTGAAGGATAAGAAATAATTCCGGCGTATAACGAGAATCAATCTTGAAACTCATTTGCTGCTCGGAGGGTGGCGAGGGCTGAGTCCTGGCGCGAATCCAGGCTCTAGAAGATTATACGTCGAGATAATTTTGTAATTTCTACTTGGGCTAGTGCGAGGCTAACTGCTTAAGCCGCTGTAGAATTAGGAATAAAGCAGTATTCTCTGTATTATTGTAATCCTTGATTCAGTTCTGGAGGATGGCGGGCTTAAATACTCAACATGCCGTTCAAGAGTTACTTATGAGGAAATGACAGGATAATTTCATCTTAAACTTACCGTTCAAGCTATAATATTGCAATCAGCGATATCAATTCATATATATATATATTATTTTTGAGGTTTCTTCGCTAGGGAGAATTTTTGTGTTTCTAAGCTATTCTGCGGCGGTCGATTTATTTGCGTAATATTTCGCAGAAATCACATTCTGCTTCTTCAGACGGTCCATGTTTTTATGGACATAACATATTTTTATGGATGAATAACATATAGTCTAACGGTGGCCCGGCTATAATAAACTGCACAAAATTATATAGTAGCGTTAATTTTGATGACACATTAGTTAACGTTTGATGATACATAAAATAACTACTTACCTGCCGTGACGAAGCACGGTATATATATATATATATATATATATATATATATATATATATATGAACAGAGATGAATAACCGTGCTTCGTCACGGCAGGTAAGTAGTTATTTTATGTATCATCAAAATTAACGCTACTATATAATTTTGTGCAGTTTATTATAGCCGGGCCACCGTTAGACTATATGTTATTCATCAAATGATAATTAATCAAAATATAATGTTTCTTGACACTGAGGTGCTCCGAAACAGTGTCAACAAAAAGTTAATCTAGAGATAACCTGTTATCTGTAACAGCAGTTTAACCAGTACAGGTTAAAATTCGTTGTCAATAATAAATGCACGTTAAAATTTAAAAATTTATGTTTCCAAGATGTCATGTGGAAATACCCATTATATTTGCGAGCATTACTAAGAAGTGGTCTGACTAGGGATGCTGATGGGTGAGGAGGCTGTGCAAGGGTTTGGGATATTATTATCTCGGATGGACCATCACCAGATAAAGCGTAAGCTCTATGAGGGACAAAATCACAGCTTATTTCTAGTAATTCAAGGTCTGTCAACATGGTTGAAATGAACCGCAAAGAAAAATATGATGAAATTGATACGGTACAGTAAAAGCTAACGCTTTGCACAGCCTCCTCGCCCATCAGCATCCCCAGTCAGAACACTTCTTTGAATTGTCGCAAATATAATGGGATTTCCAAATGACATCTTGGAAACATAAATTTTTAAATTTTAACGTACATTTATTATAGACAACGAATTTTAACCTGTACTGGTTAAACTGCTGTTACTGGTAACCTATAGATAATGGGTGAGCTCTACGTTATCTGTTTCTTGACACTGGTCCGGTGCGCCCCAATGCCAAGAAACATTATACTTTGATTATTTATCAATTGATCAAAATTATATATTAACGTCAATTTTGATGGTACGGACGATATGATTGTCCTATTTGCTGACCCAAGCATTCAATTCTTTCTAAATTTTAGTATTTACAGTTTTATTTCGAGTTCCAAATCATTTTCTTAGGGCTTATTCTACATTTCAGAAGGTTACTTACAGAGTTGAGCGTAGAGATAGCAAAGAGCATAGTGAAAAGCATTTCAGAAGGTTACTTACAGAGTTGAGCGTAGAGATAGCAAAGAGCATAGTGAAAAATTTATGCCAAATGAGTTGAATAGATAGCTCTCTGCTTTGCCAGCTGGTCTACTCTGGTTACTTTCTTGTTTGATTTCTTCATTACGCTCTTTACTCTTTCTCTTTGCTCTTCTCTGTAAGTACCCTTAGCTGCACTTTTGAAGGGAGGAGTAGTGAGATGAGCTCTTGAGGCTCAACGAACCGCATTTAATTAGCTCTCTTCATTAATGCTTCAACCGCTACCACAATTCCAGCACCAACAGTTGCATTTTTGTATCAGTTGCATAGGAGCCACATATGCTGATTGGTGAAAATCTTGTCTTATATTTATAGTTTCGGGGCTCAAAAATTACTTTAATTGACATTTTTCCATTGCTCACGTTCATCCAAAATAATATATATACATTTCTGTTTCCAGAAGAGGAAGTGCTAAATAAAATAATATATATACATTTCTGTTTCCAGAAGAGGAAGTGCTAAATAAAATAATATATATACATTTCTGTTTCCAGAAGAGGAAGTGCTAAATAAAATAATATATATACATTTCTGTTTCCAGAAGAGGAAGTGCTAAATAAAATAATATATATACATTTCTGTTTCCAGAAGAGGAAGTGCTAAATAAAATAATATATATACATTTCTGTTTCCAGAAGAGGAAGTGCTAAATAAAATAATATATATACATTTCTGTTTCCAGAAGAGGAAGTGCTAAATAAAATAATATATATACATTTCTGTTTCCAGAAGAGGAAGTGCTAAATAAAATAATATATATACATTTCTGTTTCCAGAAGAGGAAGTGCTAAATAAAATGTTTCTTGAGCAGTCGAGCTGGCATATAAATTTCCTTAACAGTGTAATGAGGGCCACCCAGTAGCAGGACGTATAGCGTGTCGGAATTCCATTTAGGATATGCGGGTTCGAATTCCGCTAGAATAGGACTGAATTTGAAATAAATCTCCCATTCTGGCTGTTGGATAGAAAGGGTAGCAACCTTTAGCCAGCACGGTATTGATGGCCTAGAATCTAATGAATCATAAAAAAAAAAGAAGAAAAATTACATCTAGATGTTTATACAGTAAATACAGCCGACTTTCAAATATTGCAATATTATTAGAAATTATTTTTAGAAACCAAGGAATGATAATTTCGTTTTGCAAAACAGGAAAAGAGAAAGCTTTAATTGGCTCCTACTTAAACATTTTATAGATATTTTATTTTATAGATATCGTCGATACTAATGCAAAGTATCGAATGTGAAAATCACCACATTCAAGAGTGAAAAAACTTTTATGCTTTACTTTGCTTTTGGACAGCCAAATAGTTGGCCGATTAGACCATTTGGCAGTGGTTACTTTCCTCTTTCACTGAGTGGACTTAGATTTGAGAGTTTGCCGTCCATCAGTCCGATAGCAATCAGTAAAGATTGAACATGAAAAATGCATTTTTTCACATTCGAAACTCTGCATTTGTATCGACGATATCACCAGTTTTAAGGTGAAGTATTTAACAGTTATGGTTAAAAATTAATCTTAAATTCTAGTTTCGAGTACTCTAAAAATTGTGATTGAGTTGGCATTAATAAAAAATTAAAGATTTAAATATTGGTTAGGTTTGGAGTAGAGGTAGCATGACAAAAAATAATTGTATCAATAGACATGAGCAGTTTTGTTGTGGGGAAATTGTCGACTGTACTGATTACGATGGTAGATATTTTTGGGGTTCGGTCGAGGTTAATTAAACTGCATGTTTTAGATTAAAAAAAACGATGAGTAACGTAAAAATATATTGAATCAATAAATACAAGATAATAAGTGACCTAACTATGAGAAAAAGTTTGACTTGCTGGAACTGCGTCATCTTATCGCGTTTCCGTATCCCTAGTGTCATTAGTTAAGGAATTGAAGCAGTTATTGGTAGGTTATGATCCTTATTAAAAAATATACAATGAAATATCAAAATGAAGTAATATTAGATCGAAGCGCCAAAACAGGAAACTGATTGTAGCCCAAGCGGAAATGACTCCATCCTCCTTCTCAACGTTTGCTCTTGGAAACACTATAAGAATGTTTCTTAATTGAAAAGATAGGTAAACAGAGAGAACAAACTCGTTCAAAAGAACAAAACTAACAATTTCGAAGTATTAAGCACTTATTTCTCCGATTGACATCGCCCCATCGAAACTTGCTTCAGAACATTATTTGTAGAAAATTTAGTAAGGTTTCGAATGGTCACTTCCACTTACCCCGTTTTCCCAACCGTTGTTGAGATATTTTAGAAAATATACAAAGATCCGAAAACTTTTCATGTATTTTAAGACATTTTTCTTTCTAATACTTCCTTAACTCCAAACGCACCCAAAATTTAAATACCTTAGTTTAGATAAATGTCTCGAACAAGTTCCTACTGAATCAGTCATTTCTGAATACACAAACCGAAAATTAGTTGTATCAATTTTTTTCGTCAACGGATACACATATAGCTTTAAAACGATTACATTCGTTTTAATTCATTATAAAACCTACACTAAGGGTACCTACAAGCATATTAACGCGAAAATGTAAGCGCTATGATTTGTTTCGGGCAAATGTCAACCCAAAAGCGACGTTTCGGTGAACGGACTCTGCTGGTTACCGAACTTGGACTTTCAAATTAGACGAACGATACAATATTTTTGTACCATATTCCATCAATACGTGACCATTTCGGGGGTACAGAGAGAAAAGATCTGACCTCTGTTCACTCGCCCTTCCTATCGTACTGAATTTTTCGAAAAATCATTTGTCCCCCCCGTGTCACCTCGCTATGGAATTCCTTACCTCTGTCTGTCCGCCTATCTACCAACCTAGAAACCTTTAAATCCCGACTCTTCTGCCATTTGTTTTTATCCCTATTAGTTTTACCCAATCCCTAATTTACATACAAGTTGTATTATTTATAATTTTATTTCATTTTCATATATATGTTACCGGCAAAATGTAGAAGCGAGGCTTTCTATATAATGCCAAAGCGGTATAGGCAAAGTATAGAAAGCATTAGTTTTTACAACATATTACACACATTTCCTAGGCATTTTATAAAATTCCAGTTGCTTATTTGGCATTGTATAAAATAAAAAAGGTTTTGAGTTCACTTTGTACACTTTTGTCATATAAACAGTTTGTTTTGGCCTAACCAGTAGTGATGTGGTTCCTTCTTGGGCTTTATTTTGGCTTGGTCGACCTCCAAAACTAGTTTCTTGAAGTCAGTTTCAGCAAAATAAACACTGTTTTTAGCACAACTGTTTCGAATTTTTGATATTTCTAAATTAAATCGAACTTTCATCACCGATAAGTGATCACTTGAACTTTATTCAATTGAGACATTTTAAACTGTATTTATAAAGTAAATGAACAAATAGAAAATATCAGACGCGTTGATATGACAGGCGTTTCAAATCCTGTCTTTCATACTTTGCCTATAGCGCAGTAGGCATTCTGTATAATGCCTAGGGAAAGTATGAAATACGCTTTATTTCAAACATTGCCGGCTGGATTTAGGCATTCTATAGAATGCCTGTTTATATACTTTACCGATAACATATATACAAGATTGAATCACTGATATTTTCGTGACCTTTGGGGTCTGAAACGTTAACATTCCTTATTGGCACCTCTAGTTTGCGTCATAAGGTCGACGTCATAAGCGTCCCCATAGTGGGAGGGAGGAAACACGCCAAAAGGTTGATTTGGTTGGAAACATATGAAGATGAAACAGTTCCCGCGATTCGTAGTCTTGGTGTGTAATAAGCGTAAGCTGTAATCCCAGCTGCCTTGGTGGTGTTGATGACATAGACAGCTGTTCCTAATTCACCTCCTAATGGATATAAAGTGAACATCAGACAAAGCTTCGTAGACTAGTTGTCGGAGAAACAAACTTCAAATCAAGCAGACTACTGCCGGATTATAAATCACTAAATGTCAACCGTTTCCCAGTTCATCTATCAAAGTCACTTGTTCAACTTGTACCATCTGTTGGCCAAACCATATTACCATAATCTCTTTTGATAGCAGAAGTACTGCCATCCTTTATAGATATTATAAAATAAATCCTATACATACTGCCTCTTCGGCTTCCTGTCCCCTCCCCAGTGCAATTTGACAATTTGACAGGAGTTCTAGTCAGTTCCCGGATAAAAGTCCATCCATCTAAAGTTGACAGCTTCAATTCTTCCATCCAACAGCCGAGCTGAAGGATTGTCGCTATCTCGACGCATTGTCTTCTTTGGTCATTTGTAATTTTAATTGCTTTTCTTTCAAATGTAAGATTTAATCAAGAATTCATTCATCAACATTTTTCCCCAATCTTTATCCGTAGCTGTCGATCAAATAAAAGTAGAAACGTCCGACTCAAAGGAACTGCGTCCATTTTATTGCTTTTACGTAACATTTCTATCCCTAGTGTCATTGGGAAAGATTTGAATAAAAATATGTAGTTAATATTTAGTGGTCATGTTTCTTGCTATTTTGTAAAATTTTACATTGATAAGCTAATTCTGCTTTTGAAAAATTCAATCAACCCTTTCACTGGGCGAAGAAAATCGGGCCAACTATAATTATAAATTCCGTTCGTCTTTAGTAAAGATCTATTAAAAACACGAAAAAATTCAATGAAGAGCAATTATTAATAAATCAACAACCAATAAAAAACTGAGGAACGTCGTGAGAAAAACCGTTCAAAGAAACGGAACTTAAATTTTGGATTTCCAAACTAAAGCTGAGTTATGATATCCTACTAAGATCTTCCTCCCAGAAATTGCACCATTTTTGTTGGAGCTTCAATAAGCCATCGAATAGTTACCTTTCATTTATAACGAGTTTTCAACTGAATTCACTTAAGAAAATAATTAAAATAAGAAAACTGTACAAATTATAAGAGTAAAAATATCAAGTTTGTTGATACAGATATGTTATGTACAAATTGAGAAAAAGTAAAATAAAAAAAAAAAGCAATACAAAATGTGAAATAAGCCAACCATTGTTGGCACTTCCAGAGCTATTGTGTTGGCACTTCCAGAGCTATTGTGTTGGCACTTCCAGAGCTATTGTGTTGGCACTTCCAGAGCTATTGTGTTGGCACTTCCAGAGCTATTGTGTTGGCACTTCCAGAGCTATTGTGTTGGCACTTCCAGAGCTATTGTGTTGGCACTTCCAGAGCTTTTGTGTTGGCACTTCCAGAGCTTTTGTGTTGGCACTTCCAGAGCTATTGTGTTGGCACCTCCAGAGCTATTGTGTTGGCACCGTCAGAGCTATTGTGTTGGCACTTCCAGAGCTATTGTGTTGGCACTTCCAGAGCTATTGTGTTGGCACTTCCAGAGCTATTGTGTTGGCACTTCCAGAGCTATTGTGTTGGCACTTCCAGAGCTGTTTAAATAAATATTTTAAGGATTTCTATAAGATCAGATAAGTAAATTGTCCCGGGGTCACTGTCTCCTAACCCGTCTGGGAGGATTGTCTGGATGGGATTGGGAAGATAAGGATAGACCTTCAGGATTAGGATGGTGAGACAATTTGGAAGAATACCTAAAAGTGCTTAAACCTATTAATTCCTTTTTTTATTATTATTATCAAAATTCGTTTAATATTAATTTTTTAACTAATCATTAAAATTTATTCTCCAAAGTAATACAAAAACCTTTTTAACCAAAAGAAATGAATTTTCGAAAGATTGATAAGTACACTGTTTTTATAGCACCCCAAAACATTTGGGCTGCATACTTTATTTATTTTAAATAAAGAATTTCTTCTTCTTTCTTCATCAACTCCAAACTTAACCATAATAAATATATGAGGAGCTTAGTATCAAAGTTGGACAACTCCACTTTTGCTTTTTTTACAGGAGAGGCAAAAAACCATATCTACTATATTGATGTCAGTATCATGGTGGTTTTTTTATGTTATTCTTAAAGGCCTCAGAAACATTATTTCAAAGGCACTACAAAATTATATAAGTATTAAGGCCGTAATTACACTATAAATAGTGGAGTTGACCATGTTTGAAACCAAGTCATGGAGTTGTCTGTTTTTGAAACCGAAGGGAGCCATTTGAAAATTGAACCTATCCTCTTTTGAAACCAAACAAATATGAATTTGGTATGCTCGAGGGTGCTTTAATATAATGTAATTATGTCTAATGTATTAAATCAAAATTATATAGTTAAAAATTACATGAAAAATGTTATTTAAATACAGTTTGACAAAACTGAAATGAAACTAAATTGTCCTTATTTTATTAAGTTTAGAAAAAAAGTGGTACTTAGCTATCCTCTTCGCACAGTTTTACCTATAACTACATGTATTGAAGTGGCTGTGCTATAATTTTCATCGCCGTACTCCGCCATACCTGTGCACAGCTAATAAAATAAAGTTATCAATTAGGGATGCGATTATTTTATGAAAAACGAGTTAACCATTATTATTTTCTGCAGAGAGTTGTTGAAAAGTTTTTAATAGCAAATAACTGAACATTAACGATGAGATCTATTTAATATCTAGTGTGAAACTGTCAATATTTATTTGTTATACGCGAAAATTTAAAAAAAGAGGAATATGTCGAGAACAGTTACCAGTACCACATTAGCTGTTAATTTATTCACCTGAAGTCTTGAAAATATATTTGGAAGGATACATAGCTACATAGCTCTACCACTTGAGTAAAGTATGAATATTTTAAATTAAATACTTGCTGTTTTTCACGGTTGTCGTTATATAAAGCCCGTTTAATAATAAAATAATTATTCTATAGAATTAGTAGTGGTCTCATTCGACTCGGCACAAAAGAAATTCTTCAAAAATCATACCTAATTAAGAAAGATTCAAGTACCTAGAGGTTTTGTCCCAAAATCCGGCATTCGGAACCACAGTGTGCGGGATAACAGCTAGTTATTAATAAGAATTATCGCCAAATGCACTTATTACAAGTAACTATAAACATTAAGCCATGATGGATTTGCAGTGCATGTTGGGAGCAGATTGCGTGAATGCAAGCTTCTCATTGGCTATTGATGGAGTTGTCATTTTTTGAAACCAAACTATGTTGGAATTGTCCATATTTTTATTCTGAACGGTTGGAATAAACGCTGTTTACCCTATTTTCTGTCCTTTTTTAATGAAAAACAGTTGTAAAATCGAATGCAGCATAAAAATCCACTTAAGAATCGACAAAAATCTCAAAACTGAAAAAAATGGAGTTGTCCAACTTTGATACTAAGCTCCTCATATGTCAGTTATATGAATGCCTAAATAAAATTCCACACTTATATTTTTTGAGTACCAAATGTCTTCAATAATGGCACACAGACAAATATTTATATTTATCTTTATTTGTATACATTTATATACATACAAATATATATACATGTTTATACATATACTGCAAGAGTTCTCCCCAGCTCATCGACTTCAAAGTCATCATTTTTGTGTATGCTCTTTACCTTTCATCGTGGGCGTATATAGAAAGTAATTTTGGGAGGGTTGGGAGAATTTCGGGAGGGACTGGGAGAATTTGGGGGGTATGGAATACTAACAATCTTGATCTTGGAATATTTAGCCCATTAAAACGCTCTTACACCCAATAAAAACTATTTTTTCTGGACTAAGTAATCTTATTTAATTTATTTTTAAGGTTTTTATGACACATTTTTACCGATTTCGGGGGGTGGGGGCAGCAGCCCCTCAGCCCACTTTATATACACCCATCCAAAAGTTGTCAAAGCACATTGGTATAAAATTTATTTATTTTTTACCTTACTCCTTTATTCGAGTATTAAGTTGAAGAGACTCTATGCTTCACCATCCTATAAATCCCGAGACCTTGACGACAGAGCGACGGACTCCCAGGAGACTCAAGAGCCAAGTAACGGTACAGCCTCACGGTCTAATGCCGGGGAACGGTTCAAAGCCCTGCTCTCAAGAGAAAATAATAAATAATCACTTACAATACTAACAATAATAGTAATAATAGTATAGAAATGTCGGCCAGCGGCTGGAGAGAAGATGACTACTATTACATGCCGTCTGTCCGTGAATAATTCCACCGCTGTGGTAGTGGCCTTGGCGTTTAATTCCTAGGTAGGTGTTAGGCATAGGCGTATGTAAGGGGGGAGCTGCAGCCCCCCTCTCGGAGCTTGTTTTGGGGAGAACATTTCGTGTTAAAAAAAAAAAAAAACCTATAAAAATGTAAAATGTCTTTAACTTTTACCCCGGTTTACTGGATGTCCAGAGGACCTAAAAACTCACACTTTTACACTAAAATATTAAAAAAAAAACCTCCGAAATTATTTCTTATACCAGGTGTTCCGCATTGAGATATTATAACTTCAGGGGTTTATTCTACCCGCCAGTTGTATTTCAGTGACGCAAAAAAGAGCGTTCTATCTGAACATGTAGCGGAGCTAATCAAACTTTTGTCTATTATAAAAACGACTGTTTCTTTGTGTGTTTTTTTTAAGAAAAACTGTTTTCGGGATTTCTGATCAATGTATCGTAAATAACGACCACATTTTTAGAATCTACATTAAATTTCCAATACGCAACACCCGTTATCGAAATATTATTATGTAAATTAAGAGCTATATTAAAAGCCATACACTAGTGGGAATATAATTCGAACTGTTGGTACTATCATGTGGCCAAAAACGTAGGACAATACTAACAATTCAATAGCTGTAAGTTGTACAAGAATGATGGAACAAAAACCTATTTAATCGCTTAGTGGTCTTCTTCCCTCTCCTAGGAATTTTTTAGTGCTGAAAAAGGCTGCCAATGTGCAGCCGAAACATCCAATATAGATTTCATCCTGAAGATCTGACGTCTTCTTTCTCCTAGCCGAATCCCAACCAACCGTTCGCATCACCTTAACGGCTATCATAAAATGTATGTATGTATTAAATCATGTCAGAACGTATTCGCTTCCCTTTTAAAGACAATTTATTATTGCTTTCTTTTATTATCTCTCTTGAAAATAATTTCATACAGATATATTAAATTGTTCCAAATATCACAATTTTCCTACGCTTTCAGGTCAATGGATTGTTTATATTTAAAAAGGCAACAATAATCCCAGTGGTTGAATTGCCTTTAAACCAATGATGAAACCGTAAATCACTCCTACAAAAATTGCTATGAGAATAATTTGTATACGCCGACTTGAACTTGAAGTTTCGATCCAAAACGAAGCCGCCAATATTCGCCCTTTAAGCAAGCGGACTTATTGAATTGCAGAATTCCCCTGCTTGTGGAAGGTGGGGTTCTCCCTCCCCCGCAAGCTACGGACTACATTACAAGGAAAGTCCCGGACGACCACAATGCCCGCCAGATCTCAAGATAAGGAGTACTTGTTTCTGCTAAGGAAACACACATAACTTACTCTCTGCTTTCCCTCTCCGAAACTCTACCATCGCACGATTTGCATACAGAATGATAAAATCGCATAATGACCTGTAGTCATTAATGACCCAATCTAATTAGCAACTTGATTGGGTTTGTAAAGTACTCGTTGCCATATATTTTCTTCAGTATGTTCGTTCATGAAGTTTCTACGCTACACTCTAACCGTTTAGTAGTTCAGTATAAAACCCCCGTGGTTTCGGAGGAAACCAGCTTTTGGGGGCGCGTACATTCGTCCCAATCCGATCCGATAGCCCCCGACCGTCGGAAGGCAAACAAACACATGCATCTCAATGGAGGTGCCTATATTGGCCCCGACCCGATCCGTTTCGATCTGATAGTCACCGATTCTCTGCCGTTCAAACTTGTTTGTTTCTAGACCGATTTTGGACGACCGACGCAAAATGCCGCCGAACAACATATTGTATTTCAAAAAAGCCTACATCCTCTACATCTTAACCGATTTCATTTTGCAATTTATTTATATAATTAGTATTATAGTAGAACACAAGAAAATACGAAACATTTTGATATTTTTCAATGCATTGAACTGTGAAATAAGGTATGGCCATAAAATTATTTCAAGAATGGTTGAAGCAAAATAATAACTGATTCCGTTTTAATCTTTCCAAATGAGACTAGGGATAAGAACAGGACCGCGCTAAGATTACGCAGTTCCTGCGAGTCGAACTTTTTATTCCATCATTCTGGTGCAATTTTGCATTTTTTTTTTTTTTTTTTAAATGAAAGCTAATTTAGAACAACTTTGTCTCTGTTATCAGATTTTTAATTTTGTTTCTCTTGTTTATTAAATTACGAAAAGATGTTTCTAACTTTCCAATGTTTGTAACCTTCCAATTTTTATAGTCTTCTAGCTACCTTTCTTATAAATTATTTTAAAATATGAAATCTAATGCTTCTCTTATCGTAGTGCAACAGTGAAACGTTAACCGTTACACTAAGATTTTTTTTCGGAACAGATATCAGGAGATTGATTGGCCTCTCAACTCCTCCTTCATACCTCCAACAACCTAATCGAAGGTTTCTATGCTTATTAGGTGGCAATCCTAAATTAATCACTCATTTTCACTTCACTGCGAGGTCATTACTGACGAGCTGAGACTAGATCGGTTCGGGACCATAGTAGGCATTCAAGTCGGCCGCTGTCGGCCGTTGTCGGCCAAATAATCCATATTGGATGGAATCGGATCGTGAGAAATACGGGTCCAATTACTATCTATTTGAATAGGCAAAATTATAGTTTTAATTGTTTTCAGCCTAAGTTTTGTTTAAGTATTGATTAAACACTATCTTCCTTGCCCGACCTCTCAAAGCCTTCCCCGGTCCTAAACGAGACACAATCAGTTTTTAAAGAGTTTCAAGTATCGTTTTGTTCATTAGAATCGGAATTTAAAAGTGGAACCGTTGGGAATATTTCCCTCAGGATCTCGCGCATGCAGAATTAAACGTTTCCATCTAATGGAACAAGCAATTGTATTCTCGCTGCGTTGTACTCCATCTGGGATTGAGGAATCTTAAGAATATTTCCCAAATATTCAAATGAATGGGGAAAACGTTTGTAAACCTATATTCCTTGCCCTGCTCGAAAATAATTTGAGATCTGAACGCCATCATGAAATATAATTACGCACCAACAAATTCAGAATGGAATTCTCTTCTCCCAGCTTCCATGTTCTTTAGCCATGATTCTCCAATTCCTGTAGAACGGTCTGCATCGGTCCAGCGATTCCTGGCTCCTGATGTTATACGCTACGCTGCTTCTCAAAACCAGTGACGCGCATATTTCAATCTGCTCCTACCTACCTTTTTGCTGCTATAAATTACTTTGAACAATGTTAAGTCGCGGATTTTGCATAAATTTACTGTGTTCAGTACATACGCCGTCAAGTAATATATGGTACTTCAATGAAAACTCAATTTGTAAGGGCTTCATTCTTAGTCTTCCTGCATAGTGCTAGATATAAAAAAAATTCCGTCACGCAAAAATGGCATAACAAAGTACCTTTTAGCGCGGTTCCTTCCTCCCTCCGAAGGGAGGAAACCCACTTATGAGGTTGACCTCATGGTGCAATCCGGAATTGCCGACTAGAAAACATCATGTTTCAGATCACATACATCAATAATATAACGGTGGTTCAAATTTGTGTGTGTGTGTGTGTATATATATATATATATATATATATATATATATATATATATATATATATATATATATATATATATATGTCTGTTCGCTCTCTAGCTGGCTCAAAAATGGTCCGATTTTTATTAAATTTGGTACAAAAATCTTTCGTCTAATTTGAAAGGTCCAGTTCGTTAACCAGTAGAATCCGTCCACGGAAAAATGCTTTTTGGAGCGAAATTCGCGCAAATAAAATCGTAAACTTACGTTTTCGAGTTGATGTGCTTGCCGGTACTCGTTTTATAGGTTTCTTAACGTAGAAAAAGGAATGAAACCATTGGGGGGGGGAGGGGTTGTATCTGTTTAACTAACGTTTTAACTGTTTGTTGCTTATTTTAATTGCATTTAATAGTAAAACGATTATTTGACTAAAACAAGGTAAGAAAATGTGAAACATTGTGATAGTGTGTCCAAGAGGGAACGTTGGGAAGGTGCAGGAAGTCGCCATGATACTGTTTCCTGTTGCGGCGCCTTAAATATAATTTCTCTTCTAGATTTTTTTTTTTTTTTCACAAAAGATCAAACCCCACAAATAACTGCTACTATTCCTTTACTAATAGCACTAGAGATATGAACGGAATCGTGCTAAGATGACGCAGTTCCAATGAGTCGGGCATTTCTTTTAGAAGATGGTGACGAGTGTACGCATTCGTGAAGCATTTGCCTAAAACAACTTCCATTTGTATATCAAAAAATATACACGAACTTATTTGCACTTTTATATTTGTTAAAAAAAAAATGATTTCATTATTAAATTTGGATTTCATTTTGTTCTGGAGTAAACCCCAACTTCTAAGGGATCGGCCGAATTTCGTCGCAAGAAAGTAAAACCAAAGTATAATCAGGTAAAATTAATAATTTGGTTCCTGAGTAGTACCTCATTTCTAATTGACCAATTCATTTACTTTTTACAAAACATTATTACATTTGGGGGGTGGGGGATAGTTTCATAACGATAATAGCAAGTTCGACCGTTAGTTGCATATTATTCAGTTTGTGTCCGAATTAAACACAGTCAGATATACAAGACAGGTAGAGATACTTTCTCTTTGTAATATAAGTAACATGCAAAGAGGTGTAGAGATATTTAACTGGAACATGATAAGTGAATCGCACACTCGCTGGCTGTGAATGTGAGGGCTGTAACATGATATTATACAAAGGAATGAGATTAGACCTTGGCAACAGAAACAAACGCGGACAATTTTTCTTTTTGGAAGAACACACCTTAGGGTGCACCTACACTGGGCCGTTCCGATCCGATCCAATAGCCACCGACTGTCGGAAGAAAAACAAACACATGCATCTCAATGGAGGTGCCTACATTGGTCCCGACCC
This sequence comes from Gonocerus acuteangulatus, assembly GCA_946811695.1. Classification (NCBI taxonomy): domain Eukaryota; kingdom Metazoa; phylum Arthropoda; class Insecta; order Hemiptera; family Coreidae; genus Gonocerus; species Gonocerus acuteangulatus. The sequence continues at coordinate 16,693,530 of OX328125.1, forward strand.
GATCCAATCCAACGGTCACCGGTTCTTGGCCATTCAAACTTGTTTGTTTCTTGACCGATTTCGGACCGACGAAGACAAATGGCACCAACCCACTTATTGTGTTTCAAAATGGTCTACAGATTCTAAATCTTAACCGATTTCAATGCATTTTTTTTTTTTAATATATATATATCAAAGGAAATAAAATTTAGAACAACTTCGTCAATTCACATTTTTGTTTTTCCTTTCCCTTGTTTATTAAATTTCCTGGAAAGATGTTTATTACCATCCAACGTCTATAACCTTCCAACGTTTATAACCTTCTAATCTTTATAACATTCCAATGCTTGTAACCTTCCAGTTACCTTTCTTATAAATTATTTTAAAATATGAATACTAATACTTCTCTTACCTCCAACATTCAACCTAATCGAAGGTTTCTATGGTTATTAGGTGGTATTTCTTAACTTAATCACTCATTTTTACTTCACTACGAGGTCATTACTGACGAGCTGTGATTAAATCGGATCGGATCGGGTCGAGACCAACGTAGGCATTCACGTCGGCCGCTGTTGGACGCTGTCTATCAAACTAAATCGGATCGGATCGGTAGAAATACGGGTCCAATGTAGGTGAAGCCTTAGCGTCCGAATATATCTCTATAAAGTATGACAAAGATTGATTCGCAGGAAATTAGTACTTAGACATTAGGACTTCAATGTAATGGACCATCAGGAGCGTATATAGCAAATAATTTCGAGAGAGGCTGGAACCACCTAGGGGTTCGGAAGGTATAAAAGATGGTGGAGGGTCTGGGAAAATGTTAAATATTTTAGTGAAAAATAGTGAGTATTAAGGTCCTGTGACCCCTAAGTAAACCAGGGTAAACTTTATTTACACGAAATGTTCTTACCAAAACAGCAAAATGGACTTACAACATTTTTCTTTTTAATTGATTAGTTTGTTATTTTTGTTCCATTTCCATTATTTACGCTACAATTTGAATTACACTGTTTTGTTTTATATATTACCACATACACACACTAAGCACTTCAAAGCAACCTAGAACTTAGAATTGTTAGCCAACTAGAACGCTCTTACACACACACACAAAAATATATTTTTTCTGAAATAAGTGATTTTATTTTTTTTATTTTTATTTTTTTTTTCTTATTTTTTTTACGGCGCATCTACAATTCTTGGACATTAGCGCCGACATCCAGGGTGCAGCCAAGAATTTTCGAAGTGCGAGCCCTGAGATGAGAAAATTCCTGTCGCCGGTGGGGATCGAACCCACCATCTCCCGATTATGAATCTAGCGCGCTAGCCACTAGACCACGGGAGACCCCTTTATTAGTTATTATTACAAATTACTACTGATTAAATTAAAATTTCGAGGGGCTGCAGTCCCCTCAGCCTATGACCCCATATATATATATATATATATATATATATATATATACATATATATATATGTAGTATGTACTGCATATATGCCCCCATGATGGAGATTGGTAAAGTGGTTCCTAGCTTTACCAATCTCTCTGTTATTCCGGCACAGTAAACATCCTGCATTAGAAATTATCGCCCGAAATAGTATTTTTAATTTTTTTTTCTTGTAAATATTATATTTTTATGTAAATGATTTAAATAATATGAATCTATATTCAAAAGGGGAAAAAATAGGGAAAAAAGTAAAATACGAATTATTCGAATCTGCGACAAAAAAGGATTTTGATTACTTAAACAAACTACGGAAAGACCGAAAATGAAAACAAAATAAAAATAGTATTTCCGAAAATGAGCTTGTACAAGTACCATAGAATTGATATAAATGTTTTCCCAAGGCAAAAACAGAAACAGTGTGTTATTTCTGTTTTTTGAAGTATTAATAAGTTGCTCTGACGCTTTGATCGATGTTTTAACGAATTATGTTTTTGTCATTTATGTCGATGAATTCATGTTTATTTCACACCTTCAAAGTGTTTACTATACCTCTATGATCTAATGAACAGACAGTGCAAAAGTTAATTGATGTCTTAATTCTTACAAATAGACGTTTTGAAAATGTCTGTAATATGCTTGAATCCTAATTCAGGAGATGACTTCAATCCAGATCGTTTTGTTTCCTTTACTTAAGAGAATATTGTGTTTATGCGTTGGCATCTATCATTCAATGTCTTCGACAATTCGTGCATTGGTCAAGTGTGGCTGATTCTGAGTCGAGCCAGTAATATTTTTTCTTGTCTGTGGTAACCTTAAAACCGGAGTGTAAAGGTTTTACGTCGTCTCAAATTTTCTTCATGCTCACACCAACGGAAGATGTATTAGCTAAAAATTAAAATTTAGTTCCACAAAAATTGAGGTTTATGTAGGACTAGCTGTTACCCAGTGTGCCATGCTACACCTAATTTCTGTCTATGACTCTCCCCGCATTAAGATCTACCTGAATACCCAGGCACGTCAAAATCGGCCAAACTGTGTGAATTTGTTTATATCTGTCAAGTAATTCAGAATGTCATATATTCATAAAGTTTTTTTTTTTTTTTTTTTTAGTATGAAGTGTTTTTAGCTCTCTCAAGCGGAGAGTTTTAAAGCTTTAGAGAGATGAATCTTGGTGAGATTTGTCCGTAGCTGGAGAAGGCCCGGCTGGCGAGGCCTATCTTCTCACACCCACTCGCTCTTTCACAAGACGCCTCATTGTCCACTCAGAGGCGCACATGTTCTTATGGATGACCCCAACTCCAGGGCCATCTGCCCTATAGGGTCACGTGCCAAGTCTTCTTCGTTCTCCGTTCTTCCCTTGATGTAGATTTACGGGAAAGAGATCAGCATATTTCTGTGGTTTCCAGACTTCAAAACAGCAGGTGTTATAATCTTTCATGAATTCATTAGTCTACCCCCATGTTAGCTCCGTCTGACAAAATATACGAATCCAATAGAATTTAGTTTATAAAAATATTTAGAGAAATATGTATCATTCCATATTTTTCTGGTTCTTAATTTTGTTAATTCGTCAACGTCACAAAGTGCGGTCAAACGACCTTTCGTGTTTCAAAAAAGGCTACAGCCTCCAAATCTTAACCGATTTCAATGCACTTATTTTTTTAAAAATGAAAGCTAAAAATAATTACAATAACTTTGTCTGGCCACATTTTTGCTTTTTATTTCCATTGTTTATTAAATTACGTTTAAATAATTCGCGAACTTTTATAATTGAACATAAAAAATATTTTATTATTCATCTAACTTACTTAATGTCATCATTTATATCGTTGAAATTAAACATTCAAATCCTGATTAGATTTGGAAAAATCAAAATATATTTTCAAATCATTCAAAAATCATATTTTTCAATTAATCTCATTGTTAAATTAAGATAAATTTACTTTTTTTGAAGATGTCAGTCTGATTATTTCTAAGTCTTATCAAGGTTTGAATGTTAGATTTCAAGGATATCAATGCTGATATTAAGTTAGATGAAGAATAAAATATTTCTTTCATTTGTAAACGTTCATGAATTATTTACTCGTAATTAATTAAACAAGGAGAAAAAAACGTTGGCCAAATAATGTTGTAAATTTTATTAGCTTACATTTTTAAAAAAAATTGCATTGAAATCGGCTAAGATTTAGAGCCTGTTGCCTTTTTTGGAACACGAAATGTCTTTTGGTCCCACTGCGTTTCAGTGCATTTAGAATTGTGATCTTATGATTTTAAAATGTATTTTTTGTTATCGTAACGAGCTTTCACAATGGGGTGAGTTATGGGCATGTTATAACGTTCCGTATTCTCCCATAATCACGATACTCTCTAAAACATTGATTGATATTATGCCATTTTAATTCCGGGGGCGAGGTTAGCTCAGTGGTTAGTGCACTGGACGCATATACAAGAGGACCTGAGTTCAAATCCCGCGCAAGCACTAAAGATTTTTATCTTCTAGTGTCTTCATTCATTGGTTGGATTCGGCCTCCCTGACCGTACCTCTAGGCCTTTAATTAATTTTTTAATGGGTACCTTGGTGCTAATTACTCAAGCAATCGAAGCAGCAAAGTGAAAAATCTTGCGGCCGGAGCATATTACTCACCACACTATCTCCCTAGTGTGCCGTATGGTCATGAATCAGATACCTCTACAGTATCTGCCCCTCAGGCCCTCGTTGCCTGTTAAGGGATTTTTTTTAATTCCATGGACATTCAATAATTATACCAACAAAAGTAATGGTATTAATTTTCTTCTTCCTGTGATTGTAACCTCCTCTCTAGGTTTCATGGCTGCTAACCAACCTATGGTTGAGTGACTCCACCTTTATTAACCACAAACCACTCACTCCCCACGGATGTCTGTCGTAGTTACTTCTCGAGGAAATGAATAGTGCCGGCACGTAGACAACAAAAAAATGTGCGGTTACCGATTTTATATTTTTTTATTAAAAATTCCGATGAAATGTAGCTGCTGAGGTTACACTAATAAAATATTTTGTCTTATAATCTACGAACCGATAAAAAAAAGTCTGAAAATTTGTGTTCCAACCGTTGATTACAAATTTGTCGCTTAATTGTCACAGTTTATTCTAACATACAGTAGAGTTCCGCTTATCCGAAAATCCACCTAATACGAACAGGAATGGAGAGACATAAAAGTTGCCTTCAAGCAGTTCCGTATCCTAATTGTATATTCAAGAAATTTGAAATGTTTCAACTTCGCTCTCTAACTAAAAATAAAATGTAAACAAGCTCACACAGGAGCTGTTACCCAGTGTGCCATGCTACACCTACTTTCTGCCTATGACTCTCCCCGTATCAAGATCTACCTGTATACTAGCTGTTACCCAGTGTGCCATGCTACACCTACTTTCTGCCTATGACTCTCCCCGTATCAAGATCTACCTGTATACTAGCTGTTACCCAGTGTGCCATGCTACACCTACTTTCTGCCTATGACTCTCCTCGTAACAAGATCTACCTGTATACTAGCTGTTACCCAGTGTGCCATGCTACACCTACTTTCTGTCTATGACTCTCCTCGTAACAAGATCTACCTGTATACTAGTTGTTACCCAGTGTGCCATGCTACACCTACTTTCTGCCTATGACTCTCCTCGTAACAAGATCTACCTGTATACTAGCTGTTACCCAGTGTGCCATGCTACACCTACTTTCTGCCTATGACTCTCCTCGTAACAAGATCTACCTGTATACTAGTTGTTACCCAGTGTGCCATGCTACACCTACTTTCTGCCTATGACTCTCCCCGTATCAAGATCTACCTGTATACTAGCTGTTACCCAGTGTGCCATGCTACACCTACTTTCTGTCTATGACTCTCCTCGTAACAAGATCTACCTGTATACTAGTTGTTACCCAGTGTGCCATGCTACACCTACTTTCTGCCTATGACTCTCCTCGTAACAAGATCTACCTGTATACTAGTTGTTACCCAGTGTGCCATGCTACACCTACTTTCTGCCTATGACTCTCCTCGTATCAAGATCTACCTGTATACTAGCTGTTACCCAGTGTGCCATGCTATACCTACTTTCTGCCTATGACTCTCCTCGTAACAAGATCTACTTGATACCTAGTTGTCTATACCCAGTTACGAAAATCGGTCAAACGATGTGAATTTGTTTTAGTTCATAATGATACCCGGCAGAGGCCAGCACAACAGCACTTTATCTAACAGCCGACAGAGGCCAGTAGTAGTCGATTAGAAATGTCAGTCACAATCTGAATGGTTCAGTGTAGCCAATTTTTCTTGAATAAAACTTTTGACCTTTTGAGCAAATTTTGAAATTTGACTATTTTGACCTAGCCTAGAAGATTTCTCGTATCAAGACCTACCTGTGTGCCAAGTTTGGTCAATATCGGTCAAACGGTGTAGATTTGTATAAGGAACAAACAAAGAAATAAATAAATAGACAGACACGTGATTTATATATATATATATATATATATATATATATATATATATATATATATATATATATTCTTTTTTATCCTAGTAGGCATGGGGTCATTAAAGCAGTCTTCCCTTTTTTTTATACTACTTTATTTATTGGGCCCTACATGTTTCGTGCATCTTTTCTTCGCACCTCTTCAGGGGCACTTCTTGCAAGGAAGTCCTCTCGTTACCAAGTACTCCCTCTAGAGTCCGGCTTATTACTGTAGTAATAAGCCGGACACTAAGTAGTTACACTAAGCAGTAACACGCTTCAAACTGTTTACTACAGCTTGAAGAAGCAATGTTTTGTCATTCACACGTACCGGGAACCTTTTTTTTAAATGACCCCCATATATCATATATATATGTTAGCACGACAACAGGATAAAAAGTTGTTTTTTGCCTCAAAACTTCGTCCATCTTGAAATCGCCTCAAAAATCGGCCCATCTGGAAGGCTGGATAACTCCTGACTCAAGTAACTAATTTTCCCATTTTTTTTTTTTTTTTTTTTTTATATTACAACTAAACACGGTGTACGTTCTGTATAACGTGAAAAGAGTTCTGTAAAAATGAACTAAATCGGTTCATTAAGAGGATGGTTTAACCCTAGTTCCAAATAACTAAATTACTCATACCGTCATCTGGCCTTTAATAAAACACTACGTTATGAAATTATTCTTAAATATCGTGATATCTAATCTAAGGATATTCACATAAAAAAAGTCTTACAACCAGGTGATTATGTTTGCCGCAAAAACTGTCCTCAAAGTAGAAACAGACTTTTTGATCAATGAAAAAGTAAGAAGCAGGAATGGAACCTCCTCCCCTCCTTGAATATTACTCCCCTCCTTGAATATTACTCCCCAAAATAAAACAACTTCTTTCTTTAAACAGTATTTTTCACTCACACGTCTTTGGTGGCGAATATATTATACATTCCTTTTGATAAGCTTCACAGAAATCTTCATGAATATTTATATTTTTGTCTTGAGATTTGGAGTCTGTTGGTGAAATCTCTTCTGTTTCTTTTTGTGGAGGGAGGGGATATATGAGGATATCCTCTATTTGAAATCGTATTCGGAAATGTCAAAATGGGAATGAAGGATTAAACAAATCATTTATTATGTATTCTTAGTATTAAGAACTGGGATCGAAAAATATTGTTAACTTATATTTTTAAAAAGGTATTTTTTAAGCTTTTACTTTTATTTCAATTTTAAAAGAAATTTAAAGTTTTGGCAAAGAAGTAAAGCACAAACTTTATAGTGCTGATATTTTTGGCGATCATTTAATGCATTTGGAACCCAAACTTCGAGCTTGTTCACTTTTCCAATCGCCTTGAGGTGGTCATGGACGTTCGATTTGCTAACTTTAAGTATTGGTTCATGTTGTAGAACAGTTATTCTGTGGTTTTCTTCCACCGATGATCGCAGAACATCCTCATCAAGAGAGGAAGGCCTCTCACGACCTTCTTTATCTTCAGGGCTGAAGTCTCTATCCCGAATTTTTTTTAAACCTCCTTTGAACAGTTCAGTCATTAACACCACCCTTGCCCCAAGACTTGGTTGATGTCTCTAGCCGTCTAAGCTCCGCTTCGGTTGACTTTAAAATCATACGAAATTCATGATGTGACAACGTAGGAAAGACTGAATTATTTCTAAGTAGCGAAATGCTACAGAGGTAAACAAAAATTATAATTTATAAGAGGATTAGTAAGTGTTGACATTCTTGCAAATAATCCAGTAAACGTAAACAGAGGATTATAAAGAGGATTTTTTAAAAGAAAACGTAAAATCCTGCAGTATTTTCCGGAACACCCAATAGATAGCTCTGTTTATTTAACTCGATATAAATGTAAAACAATTATAATTAATTTATATATATATATATATTTCTTTATTGATTATTACATCCTGTATATAAATACATCTGGTAATATCGTCGCAACAAATGCAAAGTATCGAATGTGAAAATCACCACTTTTCAGAGTGGAAAAGCATTTATTCATAACTTTTTTTGGACAGTAAAATATTCGGCAGATTTGACCTTTTGATAGTGGAATACTTCCCCTATAATAGAGTGAAGTCAGATTCATGATTTGCCGTAAATAAGTCCAGCAATGCATTTTTTTCACATTCGTTACTTTGCATTTGTATCGACGTGATGATACAATATGAAGGTTCTGTGTTCAAGACCTTCCAACTTCATCCTCGATTAACGCCAGAAAGACGCTTAGATGACGTTGAAAGGTGCCTACACAAGCTCCCTTCTGCTCCGACCAGAGGCTGGAGTCGAAGAGAGATCGGTGAGCCACAGACAATTGTCGCACTTGAACAAAGAGAAAGCCATTGCTAACACTTCACTTGGTCCCAACAGCAGATCTCTAGGCCAATGTCATAATTGATTAATAATAATAATTATTGGGGTCTCCCGTGGTCTAGTGGCTAGCGCGATAGATTCATAAGCGGGAGATGGTGGGTTCGATCCCCACGGGTGCCAGAAATTTTCTCATCTCAGGGCTCGCTTAGAGAATTCCTGGCTGCACCCTTGACGTCGTCGCTAATGACCAAGATTTATATCGATGCGCCGTAAAAAAAAAAAAAAAAAAAAAAAAAAAAAAAAAAAAAAAAAAAAAAAATTATTATTTGCAAAGAATCCCCGTTGAACATTCCTTCTCTGACATAAATTCCCTGACTTCATCATCCACTTCACTACATTACCCCGCAATAAGTTAATTCTCCAACTAACTGCACAGCAGATGCAGTAGAATTATGATACCCCTGTAGAGGACCGCAACCATACTGCGGCTACCCGTTCTCTAATTTATTATTTAGTTCCAACTTAGCTGAATATCTCGTTTCGTAATTTAATTAAAATTCCATTGAGATTTATGTACCGAAAGGACAAAAGTATATCATTTTTATTCCTCAATAACTTCAGCATTCGCTGAATTGATACTGAAGTAGAATATAAATATATATACAGGATGTCCCGTATATGCGGGCCAGAATCGAAATATCATTTAAACCGTTACAGATATCGCAAAATCGCAAAGGACCAAAGTTGTAGCTCTCATTTAGAACTTTCAGATTACATATTTGAAATGTCACAAGTGCAGCTTTGATGTCTGAAACCCTCAAAAATGACGCTTCTTTTATTAAAATAATTGTAATTTTATCCACAGGATCAATTACAGATATTTTTCTGGAGTGAACGTCACAATAACACCTGGCAGGCTAGCCCAACTGTTGATGAACAATCAGGGAAATTGTTGGCATAAAACTACTGGAAGTTAATCAAACTTTCTTACATCAGATAGTAGATAATTCCAATTCTTCCAAGTTTAAATTCTCCAAAAATTGTCGTGTTCGAGAGTGGTAGACATCAGCTCTGCGCATGCGACATTCAAAATAGCTACGACTTTCGACGCCATCATATCGCTAAATAATAAAGGAAACGAAAAAAAAATACATGTTTTTCCTTATCATTTGAGTAGTTTTCAAGAAAATTTTATTACATTTGGAGTAAATAGGAAACTTTTGAGCGCGGGCCTAATATTTAAACCTAACTTTTAAACAAATGACGATAAGTTTCTTACAAATTCGGGCCTCATGTTATTTTAGATTGAGGATTCTCTTGCGGAGAATTCTGTGCTTCAATGGAGTAATTTCTGCTTAGGATACTGTCAGTTTCCTGTTGTGGCGCCTAAGATCTCGCTTTGATTTGATATTTCATTTTATATTTTATTATATATTTATGTTTATATTTTTCACGAAAGATTAAGACAAAACATTAACTGTCTCTTTTCTAAGCTTTCCAAATGAAACTTGGAATAAGAAAGGCAACCATCATTTCATTTTTTTAGATTTTATTGTATGTATTTTTTTACTTATATTTTTTTTAAATTTTTTAATGCACCTTTGTATTTTCTTTCTTTACATCTTAACTTTCAATTGGATTTAATTTTCTTGGCACCCAACAGGTCAATTAGAGCAACCCATAATATAATCAGATAAATAAATTATACAAATCTTCTGGAAAAACATTTCATCTCGGGTGACGGAATACAATGTTCGTAATTTAACTTGAACAAAGAAAGTAATTTTGCGCTTTATTAGATGTCGGTGTATGCTTTTATGCAGCCAATAACATTAATTTTAATTAAATTCTTTGATCCGTTAAATATATATTTAATGTAGCAATGCCAAAATCGTATTCAAACAATTATTCCGATTAACACACAGTAGCCTTAATTAAACGTGCTTTTTAAAATGTCGATAGAAATCCATTAGAATGAAAATAATGTACAGTGAATAAAAGTTATAAATTGAAAATAAGTACTGAAATGAATTACATAAGTTTTAAAAGATAAATTTTCTATAGTTTAATAAAATTATGTAAGAGAAAAAATAATTGAAGTCTATCTGAGAAAGTATACATTTTTGTTTTTTTCAAACAAAGAGCTTCGCTTAACAGTTTCTTTTTCTTTCTATTAGTTTCAGAAGTTTCGGGAAGAATTACTAAGGCTGGCTCGGAGAAATCCTGCCTTAAAAGTTTAATTGATGTATCATATCTTTTATTTTTTCGTTTTAAAAAAATAAGTTGTAAAATTATTCTAGAGACAACTTTTGATTGAATTTCATTCTATTTTCGGATACTGAAAAAAGCAGTATCCTGATAACAGAGAAAGCTTTGAAAATAGTTTCTAAATATTAATGCTTCTAATATTATTTTAAAATATTAATATTCCTCCTACCCTCTCCATTTTCTCTATCTTTAATTCTCCTACAAGAAGGCCGTTCATTTATTCTGCAAGTTCTGTACTTTCTGAATGTCGCACAATTTAATTTATGTTTTTGCAATTTGATTTTATATACATATATATATATATATATATATATATATATATATATATATATATATATATATTTGTAAACATAAAATAGAAATTTAGCCACAACCTTAGAATGACAATACTATCAATATTGAAGGGGTCTCCCGTGGTCTAATGGCTAGCGCCTTGGATTCATAAGCGGGAGATGGTGGGTTCGATTCCCAACCTCCGGCAGGAATTTTATCATCCCACGGCTCGCTGGTAAAATTCCTCGCTGCACCCTGGATGTCGGCGCTAATGACCTACCTGTAGATGCGCCGTAAAAAAAAAAAAAAAAAAAAAAAAAAAAAAAAAAAAAAAAAAAAAATATGAGTAAATCAGTAAATATTCTCTTAATATGACCCTTTTTAAGGGAACATTGACTCTTACCTCGTTTTAGCTATTGTATTTCGAGAAAGAATGGCAGAGTTCATGTTATAGAATATATTAACAATTTTTTCAATGTATTTAGCAGCACGAACAACGCTCAACGGACAGGAACGGGAACAACAATTATAGAAAGGAGAAAACGATAAACGAATACAAAATTAGGTAAAACCAAATACAGAGGAAATTCAAGCTCAATTTGTTTACATTTAAAATGATTAAAATAAAAAATTACACTATACTAAAATATGTACAAAACTTTAATGTCTACAACAAGATTTAACAAACACGCAAATCAACAAAAGTTACGCCCAAAACATTTTGTTGCCACTATTTTTTAGTTATTTTTTTTTTATTTAAGTATTTTTCCTTATTTATTTTTTTTTTCCTTTTTAATGTTTGTTCTGGATATCACTCACTTTTCGTTTGCTATTGGTTCATTACCTTTTATAACTTTTGTTCCCTAGTAAATTTTAGAATAAGAAGTTCCTGACTATTTGTAAATATGTTACAATTAAACAGGCAAGTCGCCAAAGTTGCGAAGCCTTATAAATAAATATAATAAAAATCCTATTTTATTCCCTCTTTTATACCTTAGAACAACAAGCAGGATACCCACTTACAGGGACGGCTAGTTGAAATCTATGAGGTGCGGTCAGAAATGTCGACGTTTTGGTCACGAAAATTAATTACAATTTATGTATATATATATATATATATATATATATATATATATATATATATATATATATATACATACTGTAAACTTCGATAAGTCGAATTATTTAATAAGTCGAACAGAATATATGGTCCCAAATCATTAAACGTAAAGGACCCCGCCCTTTCCTAATGGAAAATGGCTTTAGGTCAAATTGAACGAAACTATGCTCGTTGGATAGAGAAATTCTTTCTGAACAAAAGTCTCCATGGGCTCAAAACCCTAAAGTTGAAACTTTTGGTACTTTTGGGTATCCGAAGTTTTACATTTTTAATTTTTGCAAAATCTCGAGATCTCTGGTTGGAAGGTTTCCCAAGCCATTTGGCCAGTAAAAAAAAAAATACTTATCAATTAATTTTTGAAGACCTTTCGAACGACACCACATTTGACACTCCTGCCCCACCCCCCACCCACGGGGATGGGGGGGGAAGCTTTTTTTGCAATTATCGTCCATCCATTTTCATTTGAAGATATTTTCGAAAGCAATACACTGAAACCTCGCCTCACACCCTTACCCCACTCCAAACCCCTTGGGATATTCTCGTCATCATCAAAATATCAAATATCCGACTTCTTACTTGCTGAATCATACGTTAGATGCAGCTGATCGATAGCAAATGAAAAGTGTTGAATGTGGTGTCGTTCGAAAGGTCTTCGAAAAATAATTGATAAGTATTTTTGTTACTGGCCAAATGGCTTGGGAAACCATCAAACCAGAGATCTCGAGATTTTGCAAAAATCAAAAATGGATAACTTCGGATACCCAAAAGTTCCAACTTTTGGGTTTTGTGCCAATGGAGAATTTTGTTCAGAAAGACTCTCTCTATCCAACGAGCATAGTTTCGTTCAATTTGACCGAAAGCCATTTTCCATTGGGAAAGGGCGGGGTCCTTTCATCTCGATTTTAAAAAATCGCTGAAAATATAAAACCTACATGCACTGCCAATGGCCCTGAAGAGTAGAGGGTTATTGGCAGAATAATTTAAATAGAAATAATAAAAAAATTAAGGTGTAAAACTTGATGCGACAAAACACATATTTTGTTAAGAAATTAAACCTCCCTAATCGTTAAAAATAATGTAATTGTATTGATCTAGTCTTTCTGTAATTTAGTAAAACGTTTTAATTAAACCAAATTTCTTTTTGTTACAGGTAAGTACACTTATTGAAGATTATTGCTCGATTTGTGAAGAGAAAAACAGGTAACTGGTAATATTCCATAAATATTACTTGCAAAATTTAATATATGCATTAGAATGTTAGTTTCAAAAATTGACATTAGGTAGATACCAGTAATATATACCGATTATTTTAAATGATACCTATATATAAAACTACAGGGGTTCTGTATGTTTAACATGGACTCCTCGGTAATTGTACAATATCTACATGATAATCCAGAGGCCTCTCTCTAATTTACATTGTCTATTACAAGTAGTAAAGGGTTGTAATTTCTCTCATATGATGGGAAAATACCAATCATGTAGGTTAGTAATTTTTTTAATTCCACGTATTACAGTTCATAACAAGTCCGGCTAGCGCGTTTTCTTAAGTTTTATTATCCTTCATTGTCATTTGAAAAGCTTGAAATTGGTATAAGTAATATTCTGTGAACAATTTAAACACCTTTTCCTTTGAAAGTTTGAATAAAAGTGATATTTTATGTGCCGTTGTAGTTCGAGAAAACTTAATGAAGTTATTCTCTGTAAGTAAGAAATTACTGACTCTTCAATTTATGTCTTGTACTTGTCGTTAGTGCTGGTCACATAAGCACTGCCTAAGTGTGAATTATTTTTTGTGAGCAGTGGAAAGTATTAGTAAACTCCGCAAGTATCAGGTCAACTGCATAGCGCTCGAAAAGCTCTATAACACTAAAAAAAACTAACTCTGTTCAAATTCAGGAACATAAATATGCTTTAGGTCCATCCGACAAACCTATGTAATATACTTTGTAACATATAGCCTTCTTTTTCGTACATGGTCACTGCGCTTGCGCGAACGCCAGCGGATACTTTTTTGTGACACATAATGTCTTCTTTTTCGTACATGGCCACTGCGCATGCGTGAACACCACTGCGCACTCGCCAACGCCAGCGAACCCTTTTTTTGTGACATATACAGTATTTGTTTTCGTACGTGGCCACTGCGCATGCGCGAACGCCAGCGAACACCTTTTTTTTAAATATTACAGTCTTCATTTTCGTACATGACCAATGCGCATGCGCAAACGCGAGTGCTCATGCGCGGACACCACTGCGCATGCGCGAACGCCAGCGGACATTTTTTTGTGACTCTTTTTTGTAACGTTTTTTTCCAGTTTAGCATATTTATGCTTCAAAAAAAAAATATTCGAAAGATATTCGATTTTTTAAATATTTTTAACGGGTTTTGAAAGCGTTGCTAGGACAACAAGTCAGCTTTTAACGTACTGTATTTATTTCATAAAAAAAATCAGTCCCGTAACAGGCCACGAGGGTCCTGAGGGGCAGATTCTATAGAGGTATCTGATTCATGACCATATGGCATACTAGGGAGATAGCGTGGTCAGTACTATGCTGCGGCCGCCTGACTTTCCCCTTTGCAGGAACCCATTAATAAATCAATTAAAGACGGGGCTGGCCTAGGGATGGTCGGGGAGGTCAAATCCAACCCATGAAGGAAGACACTATAAGATCTTAGAAATGTTTAGTGCTTGCTCGGGATTTGAACTCAGGTCCTCCAGCATATTAATCCAGTGCTCTACCACTGAGGTAACCTCGTCCCCCTATTACATACAAACAAAACATTTTTCCTATTACGTGTCTTGTTTTATTGGGGAATTAATTTTAATGCTAAAATCAATCAAAAGTCATACAAATGTGAGAAAAGAGAAACTGTTCAAAGCGCTTTTCAATTTCGAAGTTTTAAGCAATTATTTCTCCGCCTGAGGTCGTCTCATCGAACCTTTTACTTGAGAACCTTTTTTTTCCAGAAATTTTCGTAAGCTTTCGAATGGTTATCTTCCACTTACGCCACGATTACCGACAAGTTTTCGAGATATTTAAGAAAATATACGAAAATTCCTCGTACGTTTATAATTTTTTTTTTTTCATCTTAAACTCCAAACGTAACCGAAATTAACTTAACTTCTTAGTTCAAATGAATCTCAAACAATCTAAAGCTTGTCCGAAAGTTAGTCGTTGCAAATTACTCAAACATCCATAACTTTGGTTCTAGCATGCCTTTTTGTACTAAAACATTTCCAGAGGTTGTAAGATGTCTTCAGAGTATTTATCTAGTATGGATCCTCAAGAATTTTAAGAGCTCTCAGCGGTGTAAACAACCTCGCCACCTGTGGCTTGTGTTAAGCGAATACAAAATCAATTTACATTTAGCTTTCCTGTTGGTTCCCACGGAACATCTCCCGGGGTCCGCCCACAGCTGAGGCTCATCCCACCAAGAACTGTTTAGAACCTTCTCGCTTCCTTTTAACCGAAAGGATTTCTATTTAATTTTAGATAGCTCAAAATTCATAGCAAATAGATGAGCGTTTAGCATGTTGCCAAGCCCCATGATACTTTCCTTGCGATATTTTACTTGTTTGAATATGATAAAGTTTCAAATCAAATAAGGTTTACATTTTTTAAATTAATATAGTGTAAAATTGATGATGAAGATTTTTGAAGAAAACTTGTTTTTTGCTGATTATATCAGTTCATCCCATAAATAATGTCGGTAGACTGTAGAATGTGTGGATCCAAGTTTTTCTGCTAGCTCTTCTACTGTTACAACAGGAGTTTATTCTACAGTAGCCTGCAGGAGTTGGTCGTTGCTAGACCTGTACGAGGCTAGTCTTCAAGCTTGCGGTTTCCCGCTCGAAATCGTTCAAACCACCGCTGCACTTGTCGCTCACAAATCACATTTTTGCCATATATTTCTACAAGTTTTCGATTAGTTTAAGCAGCATTTTCTCCTTTATCGACTTACAGTTTTGTTTACTTTGCGATTTAATCCTTTCCCTTTTTTATTTCATTATTTACAAACATCATTGTTATTCATATAGAATTAAAGCTCTTTTATTCCTATTATTTAATCAGTAACCTGCTTCCTGTGTTGTGAGAACGATCCTCTGAGAAAAAAAATAAAACTTAAATTATGACTTCAACGGAAATCCGTATTATTTTTCGTTATGAATTTAAGCTCTGTCATAGCGCTGCTGAGGCGTGTATGAACATTAACACGGCGTTCGGGGAGGGAACGGTGAATGAACGAACTGTTTACCGGTGGTTTTCCAGGGTTTGAAGTGGAAATTTTGACCTTGACAACGAGGAGCGAGGAAGGCCAGAAACCAAGCTCGACAATGACCACCTGAAAGAAAGGGTTGAAGCTTGTCCCTCAAAAAGCACTAGGGAATATGCCAAAGAACTCGGAGTAGGAGCCACGACAGTTTCAAGACATTTGAAGGAAATCGGCAAGTCCAAAACTGACATTTCATACGGTACAGCCTGATATTTGTAAATGTCATGTAGCATGTCTAGATTTTGATAATCTGTTAATACGTAGGCATTTCTTTTTCAGAAATTAATTACTCTTGGTTGTCCGATTCTAAGTCCGGGTAGTACTACTTCTTCTCTTCTATTTTGTCTGTGACTGGAAGGTCATTCGGCGAAGTCCTGTTTTACGTGTCGCCTCATGGTATTTGTGTTATGTAAGGTCATGGTAAAATATCCCTAATGGTTGGTTAGTGAAGTCTTCAGTATCCAATTTTGCATGTTCGTTTGCAGTCGTGCTAAGACCCAAATATTTTTATCCTTGCAGCCAGTATATTGTATGTATGCCTGAACGTTGTGTACTGTAGAAGTGTTGCTTGATTTGAATTGCTTTACATTGTTTAGTGTTCTGTACTATTTTAAGAGAACCTAGAGACTCTGTAGAAGTGTTGCTTGATTTGAATTGCTTTACATTGTTTAGTGTTCTGTACTATTTTAAGAGAACCTAGAGACTCTGTAGAAGTGTTGCTTGATTTGAATTGCTTTACATTGTTTAGTGTTCTGTACTATTTTAAGAGAGTCTGTAGAAGTGTTGCTTGATTTGAATTGCTTTACATTGTTTAGTGTTCTGTACTATTTTAAGAGAGTCTGTAGAAGTGTTGCTTGATTTGAATTGCTTTACATTGTTTAGTGTTCTGTACTATTTTAAGAGAACCTAGAGAGTCTGTAGAAGTGTTGCTTGATTTGAATTGCTTTACATTGTTTAGTGTAGGTGTTCTGTACTATTTTAAGAGAACCTAGAGAGTCTGTACGGATGATAATATTTTTGTGTTGTGATGAAGTCAAGATCTCCTAATTGATTTTTTTTTTATTATTATTATTTCTTTATACGAAACGTTGACATATATCAAATTTACAATCGCCAAGTTTGCTGACACAGCTAATTATATACAAGTTGATAAAAACAGGAAAGAAAAACAATATTAAAATATTTGGAAGAAGCCGACCATTGTTGGTTCTTCCAGAGGCGGGTAAACAAATATTTCAATTATCACAATTAGATCGGCTTAGTTAGTTTATCTCGGGGCCACTGTATTTTAAGCCGCCTGGGAGGATTGTCTGGATGGGATTGGGAAGATAAGGATAGACCTTCAGGATTAGAATGGTGAGGCAACTCAGAGAAGAACGTTTGGAAACGGATTTTGGCAAGCTCAAGAACAAATAGGATGTTAAGGTCATTGTGATGAGTTTTCTTGGATACATAGAAGGGGGCATTTAAAATGTTATGAAGAACTTTTGACTGGAAGCCTCATTGTAAGGCCCCCAACAATTGTCTCTGTTTAAAACTCAGAAATACTTTGCATTTTTGACTGGAAGCCTGATTGTAAGGCCCCAACAATTGTCTCTGTTTAAAACTCAGAAATCCTTTGCATTTTTGACTGGAAGCCTGATTGTAAAGCCCCAACAATTTTCTCTGTTTAAAACTCAGAAATCCTTTGCATTTTTGACTGGAAGCCTGATTGTAAGGCCCCAACAATTGTCTCTGTTTAAAACTCAGAAATCCTTTGCATTTTTGACTGGAAGCCTGATTGTAAGGCCCCAACAATTTTCTCTGTTTAAAACTCAGAAATACTTTGCACTTTTGACTGGAAGCCTGATTGTAAGGCCCCAACAATTGTCTCTGTTTAAAACTCAGAAATCCTTTGCATGTTTGACTGGAAGCCTGATTGTAAGGCCCCAACAATTTTCTCTGTTTAAAACTCAGAAATACTTTGCATTTTTGACTGGAAGCCTGATTGTAAGGCCCCACCAATTGTCTCTGTTTAAAACTCAGAAATCCTTTGCATTTTTGACTGGAAGCCTGATTGTAAGGCCCCAACAATTTTCTCTGTTTAAAACTCAGAAATACTTTGCACTTTTGACTGGAAGCCTGATTGTAAGGCCCCAACAATTTTCTCTGTTTAAAACTCAGAAATACTTTGCACTTTTGACTGGAAGCTTGATTGTAAGGCCCCAACAATTTTCTCTGTTTAAAACTCAGAAATCCTTTGCACTTTTGACTGGAAGCCTGATTGTAAGGCCCCAACAATTAAGTTGTTCTTAACAAGTAAGAAATACGTTGCACTTTAGAGTGTAGTATTTCAGCCAAGTAGATTCTGGTTGATGAATAAAGTCTAGAGAGAGATGCAGTAAATCAAGAGGGTGAACCTCCCTATAATGCATCACTGTATTTACTTCCCTTCCGTTCAAATGAAATATTAACAGCTGACTTATCACGCTTTCCAACTAACAATGACAGCGAATTAATGGGCTTACATTAAATGAAAAGTTATTCAGCATTTAATAAATAAGAGCACAATTCAAATGACCGTAAGGCCTGCGAGGCTTGGGGGGGGTAACCTTAAAAATTAGACACATCAGATAAAATCTTTATCCTACACTTTTACCGAGATTTTTATATTGCATTTCTAGCAACCCCAAAAATGTTCCGATTTGAAACAAAAAATCGCGCACAATTACTTTTTCTGGGAAACATATTAAGGGGTCATACTACCTTGTGCGACCAAAATTACAATAGCAAATAAATTCATATTTTTCAATTCTTTATATTAAACTTATTATATCTATGGGATGTGGTAATTTTTAATCTACAACGAAAAACTCAAATTTTTTCGAAAGAAGAAGGTTAAATCTAGTAAAGTACTTAGGATTACTAAGAAATATTTTTTTTTTTCAATAATGGTGAAGAACTGTTCATTTTCTATTAAAAAATCCGTCAACAATCGGGTATAAAATCTTTATAATTCATAGAATCGAAAATATCCTACGCACTTTCCTAGCAAATATCATTAAGAAGCTCCAGGTAAAATTTGAAGTCGATAGGCCACAAATTGAAGACGCCAGAGTAATGCCCGATTTGAAAAACATAGTTTTGAGAAAACGGCTAAAGTTTAATGTTCTGGAATTTTCTTTTTAATTTTTTTTTTCATACTTTCTATGAATGAAAACAAATGGGTTTTAATTTTGAAATGTATTAAAGGAGGACCAAAAAAAAACCTTAACAATTAAAAAGCGACCAATCGAAGCTCGCTCAAAATATTATCTTCCAATCAGCATCACGTTAATTTGGAATCAGGATTTCACTCGGAAAATCGTATTTTTTCTTCACATAAACACTCTTGGATATAATTTTTGATATAAAGGTAGACCTTCCAGTTTTTACAACCTTCTATTTTCACAAGTAAATGTTTTTCCTTTAAATAGTTTTGTAAAAGCAATAAACTACATAAACACTTTTATTAAAAGAGAATACATAATTTCGGAGAGGATATAGTTAAAGCCCTTGCTAAACATCTGCTGTACAACTTCTTTGAAGGTGTAGAAGGTAAAACCATACAGGTTTACTGTGGATTGAGAGTATGCAATATTGAAAGGGTCTGTAATTACCCTTCTCAGTAAACTTCCTTGTGCTTCAGCCATTTTCTGCTTGTTTAATTATTTTCAAGCCTTTCAGTGCCTGGTTTTACGGTCTCTAGACTAACATTTCCGGGAGAATCGTCGTCTCTTAAACGTTTCCATCCTTATTGTACAAGGATGTTGTAAAGAGATTCTACGTTTAACGAAACATAATTCTGTTCGTCAATATATACGAAAGTATTGTTGGAGGTCCTTGTCAGGTTTTGAGGTATAAATTAATTATTATAAAGATATTGTTTGTAATAAACTTATGTTTGCTTGCAATAATTTTCTATCTCTGTATGTTCTCGTTCTATTATTAGCATCGAAACATAAATTTTGGACTACAAAAGAGGAGAATTGATGGTTAAGAGCAACCTCAGTATGAAAAAAAACCTAGAAATGGTTTAGGGTTTCCTTGGGCAGTTGTCATTTATTTCATAAGAAACGGTGATGCTCTTAAGTAAGATTTTAATCTATGCTTTTTGGTGTGTTCCCTCCTTATGGATATATATATATATATATATATATATATATATATATATATATATATATATATATATACTTTTTCTTCCATTGTTGACCTTAAACTTCAATATACTTGTTTTTTGTAGCCAATAGGTCATAAAAACACTCCTTTCACTTCCTGTATTTTATTATTTTCACCCTAACCGGTTTCGAGCTATTCTGCTCCTCCTCAAAGGGTATTTCCTAAAATTATTTGTACATTATACATGTATAATTTGATTGGAAGAATTACATTTTTACAACATTGTGTGTATACTTACATTCGATGGTCATTTCCCATCACGTACATTTATATAAAGTAATTTTAATATTGCATAGCAATATGCGTCTCAGGGTTATGAAACACTAGTATCCTAACCTTCCTCCCCGTAAACCTGTCTACAGTCCCCGTCATTTCTATTCTGCAATACAAGGTTCTGAAAGATTTTATTTAAGTATTTGATGTCCTTTTTTTTATTTACCACCTGTTCCTGTCTTTCTACAATATAAAGGTTTTCTTTAATCTTTCTTTTGAGGCTGTTTGGTTCTTTATCTAAAATTTTTGCTTCTTGAAAATTGAATGAGTGGGAATTTTCTGTGGCGTGTTCTGAGAGAGCCGTTTGACATTGTGAATGATCGTCTACACTTTTTGCATGCTGCATGATACGCTTTTTGAGAATTTGTTCGGATTCTCCTATATATTTTGCGCTACAGTCCCCACATTCTAGCAAATAGACGTTATATTTAGTCAAAAGTTTGTCCCTTTTTATTAGGACAGCAATAAAAAGGACAATAAAAGAAAACGAACAGAGGAGGACAGAGAACAAAATAAGACTAACAACAACAAAAAATTAAAACAAACCAGGATGGACAAATTCATTATTACAGAACCGAAACAACTAACGGACGTAGGTAACAGTAATATACATATTTGGGAACAACGGACAACTAAGGACAAAAACAATTCAATAGACAAAGACAACAATAGTGCAAAATGGTACAGTTTCACATACAATCCGACAATAGAACATAAACTAAAATCAATTTGTAATAAAGCTGCGAATGTAACATGGAGATATAATAGTAAAATAGAAAATAATTTTAGTAATATCAAAATAAAAAGGGACAAACTTTTGACTAAATATAACGTCTATTTGCTAGAATGTGGGGACTGTAGCGCAAAATATATAGGAGAATCCGAACAAATTCTCAAAAAGCGTATCATGCAGCATGCAAAAAGTGTAGACGATCATTCACAATGTCAAACGGCTCTCTCAGAACACGCCACAGAAAATTCCCACTCATTCAATTTTCAAGAAGCAAACATTTTAGATAAAGAACCAAACAGCCTCAAAAGAAAGATTAAAGAAAACCTTTATATTGTAGAAAGACAGGAACAGGTGGTAAATAAAAAAAAGGACATCAAATACTTAAATAAAATCTTTCAGAACCTTGTATTGCAGAATAGAAATGACGGGGACTGTAGACAGGTTTACGGGGAGGAAGGTTAGGATACTAGTGTTTCATAACCCTGAGACGCATATTGCTATGCAATATTAAAATTACTTTATATAAATGTACGTGATGGGAAATGACCATCGAATGTAAGTATACACACAATGTTGTGTGACCTATTGGCTACAAAAAACAAGTATATATATATATATATATATATATATATATATATATATATATATATATATATATATATATATATATATATATATATAAATGTTACCGGCAAAGTATATAATCCAGGCATTCTATATAATGCCTAGGCAGTTTAGGCAAAGTATATAAAGTATTAGTTTTTACAACATATAACACACATTGCCTAGGCATTGTATAAAATGCCTAGGTATTCTATAGAATGCCTGTTGCTTATTTGGCATTGTATAAAATTAAAAAAGTTTTGAGTTTACTCTATACACTTTATCCTAGGTAATTTGAATAACTTTAAAAATTGGTTAAAAACAAGCTGTTTTCGTACGGCAAACAATTTATTTAAAACAATATATTACATGAGATTGTTATTTACATATTTAGAGCTACTTGTTACAGCAGGGCTGAGTATTGTCAATCTTAGAATTCCATTTTCTTAGCTCTTTAACACATTTACACTCTGTACTCTTGACACTTATTCACTCCTCCTTATATTCTGTCTTTCATAGTTCGCCTAAAGCACAGTAGGCATTCTATAGAATGCCAAGGGAAAGTATGAAATAAGCTTTATTTCATACATTGCCTGCTGGATTTAGGCGTTCTATACTATGGCTGAATATATTCTTTGCAGGTAACATATATATGTCGTCGAGTGTCAGGGTCCCTGATCGTCTTCACGCAGCCTTAAATGGGTTCCTGCCAAGGAGAAAATAAAGCGGCCGAAGTATAGTACTGACCACGGTATCTCCTTGGGTGCCGTATGGTCAAGAATCAGATACCTCTACAGTATATTCCCCTCTGGATATTTTAAGAATTCTAAAAGAAGAAATATTCATTCATTTCTCTGAGTAAATCTCGTTCCGGACGAGTTTTATCTCGTCACGAGATGATGGATTTGACATTTATCTCGAATCCTTTCATGTTATCTCTTATCTTCTGCGTTATCACATTCAAAAGAATACTATCGGAAGTTCATTTATGTCTCCTTTCAATGAAATCGTAAAACAAACATAACAATCCTGCTAATAATAGCTCAAAACTCACATTAACCAATAATAACAACGCAGCAAACAAGGTTTATAATAGTCAGTTAAATGCTGCTAATTAAACTTCTAAATACTGATTTAGGAACTTTATGTTTCAAGCTTTTAGTTTTGTTCATTTCCTTTAAACTTCTAAATACTGATTTAGGGACTTTGTGTTTCTAGCTTTTAGTTTTGTTCATTTACTTTCATTTTAATGACTTTCCTATTACTCTTTGGCGTTAAATTATGACCTCTTAGCAAGCTCATAGATTTCACTATTATTATTACAATTCCTTGAAAGAAATGCTAATAATAATAGCCTATTAAACAGTAAAAGAAAGAGAAATTATGTTATAGAGGTTGAGGTAAAAAAAAGAATGATTTTTAAAAGTGCGCGAAACAAGCGGAGGATTAGCTTCAGTCAAATTCGGCGCGAAATAGCATTCAGTCATAATGGCGCTGTGGACCCCACAGCATTTTGCATACGCTGTCAAAACATTAATCGGTATAGGGCGGTGCCATCTGCCTGTGTGATTGAAAAATGGTTAAGGGCTTTGGTGAGACGGCGTCAACGACAACACAGAAAACTGGGAGACCAAAAACATTTCGCACACCTGAAAACGTCCCAAGGCTGGAGGGATGTGTGAGTCTAAGCGGAAGCCATCTTACCGGAGTTAAAAAAAGAATAACGGATGTTTTACTTTTGCAATGCGGGCGAGATTATCTCAGTGGTGGAGTATAAAACCCTTGCGCGCACTAAATATTTTTTGATAGTGACGTCGTTTGCGGTTATATTCTGGGTACCAGACCATCCCTAGATCAACCCAGTTTTTATTAAATTAATGGGTACCTGCAAAGGGGAAAATCAGCCGTCCCGAGCATATTGCTGACCATACTATCTCTCTAGTCTGCTGTATGGTCCAGAATCTGCCCCTCTGGGCCCCTGTCGTCTGTTAAGGGACTGAATTGGAAACATTTTTGTATTTTTTTTTTTTTTATGTGCCCAATTCTCATATTTTGAAGAAATCTGCACGTGAAGGACAAAGTGGTGGATACCATTTGATTCAAGAGCCTCCCTGCAGTCTAGTGGCTATCGCCTTAGATTCTCATGCGGGAGATGGTGGGTTCGAGCCAACCAGCTGACCAAAAACTTCCGCCAAGCAGCCATATGTCCGGAAGTGTTGTTTTTGTTTCAGTTCTTTTTTTTTACTAATCATACAGTAGTCCTAAACATATACGAAAACGTGATGACTAGCTATAAACACTGATGTAGCAGAGTTGTTTTTCAATGAGCCAACTTGCCACAGGTAGGATTCGAACCCACATCTCCTGCATGAGATTTCAGCGCGTTATCCACTTGACCTTCTTTGGTTGCTTTCTTACCAATTCAAGAATCGCATTATAATTAATTCTGCTTAATGAATATATTTCTTCTGTTTGAAGTCGGTTGTAAACAGCACGCTACCATCGTCAGCGAAATCCTACCTCTGCACAGCAAGAATGTGCCGCACGGGTAAACTGCATGACTATAAACAGACTACAAACTCGACGAATTCCCCCCGTCAGCAGCTCTCAATACCTGTCAGTTTATCAGAGTCCGATTAAATCTTACAAGATCCCCTGATCCTTTGAAAGGCACGTAACGAGGTGAATGATAACCTAACGAGTCAGCTATCGCCTCATTATAACCACTCGAAACCTTCATTCAATCTTTGTCCTGACTTCTTACAGTCAGGAAATAAAGACATTTTTACCTTGTAATCCATCAAAAAGCTTCATCGATATGAATTATATTCTAGTTCGGTATGTTAGTTCATTTCCACTTCGAAGCAACCCTACAATGTTCCAGTTAAATGTTTTATTGTGCGTATCCCGAGCATTTATATGCACCTGTTACAGTTTTTTTTTAAATACTAGCTCTTACTCGGAATCCCAAGGGGGGCAACAACCTGTTTCATTAAGCAGTTACATAATAAAGATGCTCATAGTTAGTGCAAACAAAAAAAAATCAATTAGAAACCAAATAAGTAATATTAAAATCTAATAACGCAAATAAAGTTAAAGAATAGAAACAAAATTCGTAGAGGGTGACTCGAACTTGGAACCTTACAGTTATCGGTAGCCAGACATGAGAAAGCAGTAGTAGAGGGTGACTCGAACTTGGAACCTTACAGTTATCGGTAGCCAGACATGAGAAAGCAGTAGTAGAGGGTGACTCGAACTTGGAACCTTACAGTTATCGGTAGCCAGACATGAGAAAGCAGTAGTAGAGGGTGACTCGAACTTGGAACCTTACAGTTATCGGTAGCCAGACATGAGAAAGCAGTAGTAGAGGGTGACTCGAACTTGGAACCTTGGCTACAGTTATCGGTAGCCAGACATGAGAAAGCAGTAGTAGAGGGTGACTCGAACTTGGAACCTTACAGTTATCGGTAGCCAGACATGAGAAAGCATTAGTAGAGGGTGACTCGAACTTGGAACCTTACAGTTATCGGTAGCCAGACATGAGAAAGCAGTAGTAGAGGGTGACTCGAACTTGGAACCTTACAGTTATCGGTAGCCAGACATGAGAAAGCAGTAGTGGAGGGTGACTCGAACTTGGAACCTTACAGTTATCGGTAGCCAGACATGAGAAAGCATTAGTAGAGGGTGACTCGAACTTGGAACCTTACAGTTATCGGTAGCCAGACATGAGAAAGCAGTAGTGGAGGGTGACTCGAACTTGGAACCTTACAGTTATCGGTAGCCAGACATGAGAAAGCAGTAGTGGAGGGTGACTCGAACTTGGAACCTTACAGTTATCGGTAGCCAGACATGAGAAAGCAGTAGTAGAGGGTGACTCGAACTTGGAACCTTACAGTTATCGGTAGCCAGACATGAGAAAGCAGTAGTAGAGGGTGACTCGAACTTGGAACCTTGGCTACAGTTATCGGTAGCCAGACATGAGAAAGCAGTAGTAGAGGGTGACTCGAACTTGGAACCTTACAGTTATCGGTAGCCAGACATGAGAAAGCATTAGTAGAGGGTGACTCGAACTTGGAACCTTACAGTTATCGGTAGCCAGACATGAGAAAGCAGTAGTGGAGGGTGACTCGAACTTGGAACCTTACAGTTATCGGTAGCCAGACATGAGAAAGCTGTAGTAGAGGGTGACTCGAACTTGGAACCTTACAGTTATCGGTAGCCAGACATGAGAAAGCAGTAGTAGAGGGTGACTCGAACTTGGAACCTTACAGTTATCGGTAGCCAGACATGAGAAAGCATTAGTAGAGGGTGACTCGAACTTGGAACCTTACAGTTATCGGTAGCCAGACATGAGAAAGCAGTAGTGGAGGGGATAGGATATTTAGCTTTAGACTTCACACGTCAAACTAATGACATTATGCCACAGATGATAGAATGGTGTTCCGTCTTGGTGAATATGTCATTTTTCAAAAGTAACGATTTCTGACAATTCACTCATCTATAACTGTTCGGGTTCACAGTTTCGAATCCGTGACCTCCGAACTGTGAGTCCTAGACGATTTTGACCTACCTAGCTTTTTATAGGAAAGGAGTGGAATTTTGTGGATCAGTTTTGTTCAATTTCTTGCCTCCGGATTTAAAAAACATCCCGCAAAGGAAAAGTCTTAAAATAAAAAAAAAAGAAAAGACCACTCAGAAAGTTTTTTTATTATGTTTACATGTTTGTTTTGCATAATTATTTACAATGTTACTGAATACATTTTTTGTCTGCACTGCTGTGTTGTTTTTACGTGCTCAGAGGTAGAACAACACATGGTCAAAGGTACAACTACATGTTGTACCTTTGACCACAGTACGATTATTTAAAAAAAAATATTAAATGTAAAGCTAGAACCTTAAAAAAATTAAATATGATAAACAATAGAATACTAATTACAATAAAATAAAAACATTATTTATCCTTAATACTCAAGGTAAGAAAAATTGCATTTTGTAAAGTGGTCAAAGGTACAACACCTTTCCTGAATTGCATCATAAGGTTGACATCACGGGTAACCTTCCTGTGAAGAAGGGAAGAAATGGGCTAAAATCTCGTTCCAACAGGATCTTTAATCGTTTTTAGAAGAATAATTTTTTTCTCTTGTTCCTCGCTAAAGGCTCCTCGTCCTTGAAGTTATGTAGGCATACGCTTTGCTTATTAAAATGGGGAAACTCAAGTCTCCCCTCTCGTAAACTTCAGCTTTTTATTTTGATAAACATTTTTTATGATTTTTTTCCCCTTCGCCTTAAGCTCTTAAAAGCGATATAAATGTAAATGTGTTAGTGACACGAAGAGTGTTGGTGTCACTGAAGCATTAATCTTCCCATTACGACCATGAGTTAACAGGAAAGTGAAATTTCATGGTTTGCCGTACAATGGCTCCTGACGGGAGAATGTGGCTATGGTGGGATGGTGTATGGTCGGGAGGGGGTTGGATCGATGGCAGTCCATCAATCATAACCATATGGTGGAGGACGTGCTTTATTTGAAAGGGTAGGGTACTTCTCGGCAGGTGGTATAGTATTGTAATATTGCTAGTATTCTAAAGGCCATTTAGCGTTTTCATTCAGCTCGTCCGTTCAATTAATTAATTTACTTATAAGTGCTATCCTTATGCTATAACTAGAGCCCGGAAGTTAGACAAAATGCCTTTTTTATCTGAATGGATATATTGATGAATCAGATAGAAATAAATATGTTTCCGTGCATTTAGGAAGTCTAGAGACAATTTTTATTTTGCCTTTTTTGGCTATTTTAAGATTTAAAGCTTTTTTTTGCCTTTTTTGCTCGTTATGCAATTTTTTCGGCGATTTGAACATTTTAAAAAGCACATAACGAATATCGAATTTCAGTTCGTCGAAAACAAAAAAGGTTTCACAAATTAAATTACATTTTGCCGTCACAAATATTAATTCGAAAGCTTATTTTCCCAACCCGTGGATTGGCCCTCTGTAAATAACAGAGCCTTCCTTGGTAGAAGGAATGCACAGGCATAATGAATAGGAGGAAAGAGAGGATGAGAGAAGTACGTCTCCTTCCTCACACCCCTTTTGCTGTGACAATGGTGTAATTACCTGGTATTCCGGATTTAGAAATGATAAGATAATGCAGAGGAAGTTTTTCCATAATGAAAAAAAAATTTTCTTAGAAGGTCTATGAGAGTTGAGAATTTGAAAAAGCATCTTGTTGTTGCTTGTAACAAGGGAAGGTAAGAATAAGTACACTAATTCTGTGATAAATTGATAATAAAGAAATGAATGAGTATTTAAAATACATATTTTCATTAAAATAATGAATGAGATTCCTCTTTGCATTCACTCCTAATAAATGCCTATTCCTATTTTCAGTATTTCAAGTGCCTTTTTGCCTGCCTATTTTAACCAAAAATAAATGCCTGTCTTCCGGGCTCTAGCTATAACTAATTCTTTTGTGAAGGTAGAATTTGTCTGGGTACGGTATTGGTATCTTAATAAAACTACATTTTTTCTAAGAAAATGAGATTTATATTTTGCCGTCGTTTCGGCTTCAAATTCAAACCTTCATCAGGGCTGCAAAACAAGGAGTACAATGTTAATACTAATGTATATATAAAAAAAATCAGTCCCGAGACAGGCCACGAGGGCCCTGAAGGGCAGATACTGTAGATGTATCTGATTCTTGACCTTACGGCACACTAGGGAGATAGCATGGTCAGTACTATGCTCCGGCCGCCTGATTTTCCCCTTGCTGCTTTGACTGCTAAGGTCATTAGCACTCGAGGTGCCCATTATTAAATGAATTAAAGGCTGGGCTGGCCTATGGACGGTCAGGGAGGCCCCTCATTCAACCCATGAACGAAGACACTAGAAGAAAAAAAAAATCTGAAGTGCTTGCTCGGGATTTGAACTCAGCACCCCCCCCCCCCCCCCAATACTAATGTATATAAAAAAATGAAAGAAACAGAATAACTCTGTTGGACAACATACATCAGTCCAATAGCAATCATAGAAATTCAAAATGAAAACTATGTGTTTTCCCATTCGATACTTTGCATTTGTATCCACGATAAGTTCCCAGCTACGAAAAAACAATTTCATAACAAACACACACACACATATATGTATATATATATATATATATATATATATATATATATATATATAAATATATATGTGTGTGTATATATACACACACATATACATGGTGTCCCAAATAAGACGGCTCAAACTAATTTTGCGGCCAAACGGTTGGTCTGAGAAAAAAATCTCAAAGGCAAAAGTTGTAGGGCTTGACTTAAGCTTTCTAAATATCTCAATTATTTAACATATTGACCGCGCAAGATGAAATGTTGGGGTTTGCAGATGACCCCTATTATTATGCACATAATTTTAAAGGGAATTAAAAAACAAACCCTTTGCTGCAAATCGCACTTCGATATCTTTAAAATCAAATGATTTTCGTGCGATTCAAATTTTACTGTTTCAAATAAAAACGATTTTTTGGAAGCACTTACAGAGGTCGGTTATGAATGCGTGACACATGACTTTGAGGTACTTTTTCCTCAACTTTCTTAAAAAAATATGGCTGATCCTCTAAAAGAAATATTTTTCTTAGTAACTTTAATAAAAATGAAAATTCATTTGATATGTTCAATTTAAGTGATAACTATCATTTCATTGATAGATTAAATAATAAATTGTAAAGAAAGCTCTTATCTTGCAGTTTCAAAACTTCCTAATTTACTAATTTTACTGCCCAGAATCCCGCACCAAACGTTTACTGAGCACCGATACTGGTGGTCCAGCTGTCTTATCCAGTGAGGGTTATTCATGGACCAATAATTTCAGTTATGCCTGTTCAAGGACCTATCAACAAATGTGGCTTCATCACTGAAGAGAACATTCCTCTTGAATATCCCGTTTTGCCGTAAGGAGTTGATTCCCCACCTGCACTCGTCCTCCCTCTCTTCCATATCCCTATTTGAAAGGTGTTAATGCAAGGGTATGTGATAAGGGTGGTACTTACTGCGCTGAAGTGTACGGTGAACATTTCTTCTTGAAATCCGTGTTTCTCTGGCAATCTCCCGAACAATGATGTGGGGATTTCTCCTAACAAGGTCCAAGATGATGTCCTGGTCTCTTCAACGATGCCTTCTGGCGAAAGAGAATTGTCCTTGTCGGGCGTTTGACACCACACGCATAATCGTTTTGTAAGACGGATGATCTCTTTTATTTCTTTTAGAGGATCGGCCATATTTTTTAAGAAAGTTAAGGAAAAAATACCTCAAAGTCATGTATCTCACATTCATAACCGGCCTCTGTAAGTGCTTCCAAAAAATCGTTTTAATTTAAAACAATGAAATTTGAATCGCACGAAACTCATTTGATTTTAAAGATATCGAAGTGTGGTTTGCAGCAAAGGGTTTGTTTTTTAATTCCCTTTAAAATGATGTGCATAATAATAGGGGTCATCTGCAAACCCCAACATTTAATCAAGCGCCGAGCGCACATGCGCGGTCAATATGTTAAATAATTGACATATTTAGAAAGCTTAGGTCAAGCCCTACAACTTTTGCCTCTGACATTTTTTTCTCAGACCAACGTTTGTCCGCAAAATTAGTTCGAGCCGTCTTATTTGGGACACCCTGTATGTGTGTGTGTGTGTGTGTGTGTGTATATACATATATATATATATATATATATATATATATATATGTGTGTGTGTGTGTGTGTATATTCATCACCTGAGAAAAGTTTTTTTTTTTTATATTATTGTCAGCTGATTATATTAAATTTTAAAGACCTAACCTTACATTTATCTTACTGAGTACTTCTATTGTATAAACTAACTAATATTTCTATCAGTATAGTATAAATTTAACTTTGTTTTTTATATATGATATTCAAAATGTACATTCTTTAAGTGTTATATTTAGGGTAGCCCCTTTTTAAAGAAGCATCTGTAAATAGCTAAGAGGCCTGTCATCTGAATTTTTTTGTCCTTCCTGCCCTTCCTGAGTAGGGTGCTGGCATGTTAGGTAGGGGGAGACTGTATATTTAACCACCTTTCTAATTCTGGATGTAAATAGAATATATCGACACTTATTCTACCTTAAGGAGTATAAGGGAGGGAATGTAGAGATTGGTCTGGTTGCTATTTCACGCTTAAAGCAACAAACTTCAACTCATTATAATGTCTTTATGAGTTTTCCAAGATTTACTTTGTAATTTAAATTATGTTACAATATAGCTCTTTTTTGTTTACTATCGAACATTTAACTAAACTAAAGTAAATGCAAAATATTGTTGTGTTTTAGCGCGGTTCCTCCCTCCCTTCATAGGGAGGAACCGCGCTTATAAGGTTGATCACATGAAACAATCCGGAAGTGCCGACTAGAAAATTTCGCTTTTCAGAACCCCTTGAGACCGAACATAGCGGTGGTTCAAATTTGTATATATATATATATATATATATATATATATATATATATATATATATATATATATTTACTTATTTATTTATTTATATATATATATATATATATATATATATATATATATATTTATTTATTATTAACCAGCAAAATCCGCCCACTGGAAGATGGCGTTTGGGGCGAAATTCGCGCAAAAAAATCGTAACGCTTATGTTTTTGAGTTCATATGCTTGTAAGTACTCGTTTTATAGGCTTCTTGGGCTAGTAAAACGAATGAAACCATTTTTAAGGCGATAGCTTTAACAGTTTCTGAGAAAATCGGGAAAAAAGTTGTTAAATCAAGTTTTTGGTTTGGTTACTTAGAATCATGGGATTCAGCTGAAACATTTTTTTGCATGTTTGAATTTCATCAAAACTAACATTTTAACTTTTGGTTACGTTTGGAGTTAAGGAAGGGTTAGAATAAAATATTTTATGAACAGACATGAAAAGTTTTGGGAACTTCGTATAATTTCATTAATATCTCGAACACGATTGGGAAATCGTGATAAGTGGATAGAAATTATTTGAAAGCTTTATAAATTCTCTACAAAAAAGATTCTAAAACAATTTTTGATTAGGCGATGTCAATCGGAGAAATAAGTGCTTAAACTTTGAAGTAATTGATTTCGTTTATTCGAACGGTTCTTTTTGTCTGGTTTTATTCCTTGTTATTTTTTAATTGCTTATAGTTGGATAATGTATTTGCCAATAAAACAGATTAGGCAAAATAAGAAAAACAATTCATTGTTAGATTTTATTTGTAGAATTATTACTATAGTAAAAGAACACAGGAATATGTGAAAAACTTTGATATTTTCCAATTCATTGAAACGTATGAAATGAAGTATAGGTAGAAGAGGATTTTAGGGTCTGGCCGGCCCGACCAGGTATAGCCATAACATAAAGCCCTTTGAACAAAGGCTTTTCAAATGACAATAGGGATATGAACGGAACCGCGCTAAGATGATGCAGTTCCTGCGAGTCGGACTTTTTTTTCTTTTCGGGGGTAGGAGTTACAGGGCTTGTTTGATATCCAAGAAATGAGCTATTACAAAAAGGGAAGGGTTCGGAATAAGAAGGTATCGGCAATACTAAATCCTTCGACATAAAAAAAAACAATGTAAAAACAACAATCCTTTTTTGAAACAATCCAACAAGGAAAAGCAATAAAGTTTGATTGAACGAGTAACCTTTTTCGAATTTACCTGGATTCCTTCCATAAACAGCGACGCATGAATTCCTTCATTCTACCATCTTATAAAGGAATTGGCAAAATAGTTAGAGGTTTTATGACAATTCAATTGCTACATTAAATATATTTATTCCTTTCCCTACATGTTTCATACCTTTGTGATGACCCTTCAGTGGAACATGCTCAGAAATAGAAAGGGTCAAAACTGCAAAAAGTAATCTAATGTGAAAGAGATAAGGGAGCTGATTGATAATACTATATGACATATGTTAACAATTATTGAAGCAACCCTCTCAGTTATTAATTAAACTACATTGTTTATTTTTTGTCAAATAAATAATAACAAAATAAGTAATTTCTTTTAATATAAATAATGACCCAATACATCAACAGTACTTGTGCAGGCGGACGTTCAATCAATAAAATAAAAATTAACACGAAAGTTAATTTTTTAGTAAATAAATGAATGAATGAATGCAAAAAAAAAACTTTATTCTGGGACTTCGTCCCATAAGAATAAAAATTAATACAAAATAAACAATAAAGAAATTTAACCTAAAAATATAAATATAAATAAAGAAAAAACAAAAGTATGAAAAAACGAATACAAGTATTATATGTGAAGCCTTAAATAATAAAATGAAATAGAAGTAAATATGTACATAAATTATAATTGGAATGGGGCAATGATGATACAATGTTCAGAGGGGGATGGGAATAAAACTAAAAAGTTTAAAATAAACAAATAAATATTAAAAAAATAAAATAAATAAAAATATTTAGTACTCACCCGGAAATCGAACTAACCCCTTCATTACATGAACTGAGTCCTGTACCACTTGATTCATGCCTTACTGCCTTATCTCCATCGTTATTTAACCCTTAGCTTAGGACGGGTAGTGCGGGCTGACCGACCCTGTAGTACGGCCATCTCTACCTGACCGGGCCCTAGTTACGAAGCTATTCTCGCCCTCCTCTCGAAATACGTAAAAACGTTCATATTATTTCCTCCCTTAACATTTCTAATCGTAGGAAAACTGCATTTTATCATTCATTTACGTTTACTTTTAGCTCTAAATATTTAGGTTGAATTATATAATTAGATGCTCCAATAAATATTTTTTATAGTTTATACTTTTTAGAACGAAAAATATTATTTTTTTATGATATAGGTATTGATCAAAGAAGCTAAATAAATAAATAGCGTCTTTTTTTAAAAAAAAAAACAACAACAAAATACATCATCCTTGTCGATTGGAATCGAGTTGGATCTAACATTGGCGATGTTAATTTTTACGATCCCGACCCATGTATCTATAACCCGTAGCTCTCTCTCGACACAAATAGTTAATTTTTCCGGCGACCAGTGGTAAAAGAAATAGCTACAGCTTCTCTAAATCCTTGCTTAATAGCCCCAAGGTCAAACTCCTGGAAAAGTTAGCCGTAGGGAACTGGTAAGCGAGAGAGAAGGGTCGGACTGCTGTACAAGTCCTTCGTTCCAGGGGCACGGCAGCTCTCGACTGCTGTAAAAGTCCTTCGTTCCAGGGGCACGGCAGCTCTCGACTGCTGTAAAAGTCCTTCGTTCCAGGGGCACGGCAGCTCTCGACTGCTGTAAAAGTCCTTCGTTCCAGGGGCACGGCAGCTCTCGACTGCTGTAAAAATCCTTCGTTCCAGGGGCACGGCAGCTCTCGACTGCTGTAAAAGTCCTTCGTTCCAGGGGCACGGCAGCTCTCGACTGCTGTAAAAGTCCTTCGTTCCAGGGGCACGGCAGCTCTCGACTGCTGTAAAAGTCCTTCGTTCCAGGGGCACGGCAGCTCTCGACTGCTGTAAAAATCCTTCGTTCCAGGGGCACGGCAGCTCTCGACTGCTGTAAAAGTCCTTCGTTCCAGGGGCACGGCATCTCTCGACTGCTGTAAAAGTCCTTCGTTCCAGGGGTACGGCAGCTCTCGACTACTGTAAAAGTCCTTCGTTCCAGGGGCACGGAAAACTTCGACTTCTACAGAAGTCTTTAGTAAGGAAAGGGTTAATCTCCATAAAGCTTGACAAAGTACCATCGACCAAAACACATTTATTTCATAAAATACCACATCTTTCACGGAAGCCCCAATCATATTAGATTCATGGATGGCGATCTTTATGCATTTTATTTATTTATTTGTCTTTGTTTTGTTAATACATTCAAGCAGTCTAAACATATTAAAAATATATACACAAAAAACGACACATAAACATTAGATAATCTTTAGATGTATAAAGATACTCAATCATGTTTGTCTAAATACAAGAAAGTTTGATCAACAGCTGGGTTTGGCTGAGAAAAAGTATTATCTTTGGAAAACATCAATACGTTGAACACATGCTGTCCTGCGTGCCGGCATATTTTCCCAGCGGTGCTTTTTTTTACACAAATTTTCCCCGGCATTACAGCCGGCTTCTTCAGGTGGTACAAGAAGCTTGTTCGTTAGCTTAAATCATTATGTCCAATTTTGACTTTATATTATTTAAACTTGCCAGATCGCATTCTATACTCCCCAGAAATGGATGGAAATCGAACAAGCTCTTTTGGGTTTGATGAATGACATTTTTTTCTTTCATAATTATGAATTTTTCCTATATTTATAAAAATATAAATTTAAAAAAATATATTGACAATCACATTATGAAATGAAAAAACATTTAATTTTTATATTCTTTTCTAAAAATCAAACATGTACATGATGAATTATTATTATCCAATATATTGATAGAGTTAATTAACATATTAAACAATATTTTAAATAATCATGATCATATTTCTTGAATGAAGAAAAGTTTATCTTTCTATTTATTTCAATAGAGACTACTTTACAATTTCTTTAATGCAAGCAAAGAATTAGTTCTCCTGTTTGTTTCTTCAGTTAAAATATTTGGTAAAAATGAAGTTTCGGGCCCTCAAAACCGATTTCTTTCAAATTTTGCACAATAACGTATTTTGATGCACTAAACACGAATACGTTAAAAAAAACCTTCGCATTTAACTACGAAAGAAGTTATTAAGCACTAAAGTCCACTGTTATGCGGGCTATGAGAGCTAATGTTAACAACTAAATTTGTTACGACTTTAAGGCATACATGCTATGCCTTTCCGCTCGCTACGCTCGCCCAAGAAGATAACAAAACCCCAGTCAATCCAACTCGCTAAAATTAATAGAATATAATATTAAGCACTAAAGTTCACTGTTAGGAAGGTTATAAAACTAGGCGTCAACAGCGTATTTGTAAACACGCGCATGTGCAGATATGTAACATTGGGAAACCGAGAACTCTCATTTGAAATGTTCAGAAACCATTTATTCAAAAATATTGTTAATTTTACGGGCATCCTCACCCGTCGTCACCTGTCGCTTAAGGGCATACGTGCTATGCGTTTCCGCTCGCTACGCTCGCTCAAGAAGATAAAACCCCAGTCAATCCAACTCGCTAAAATTAATAGAATTCTATTCATTATTCTATTAACTTTAGTGCTTAATAACTTCTTTCCTAGTTAAATGCGAAGGTTTTTTTTAACGTATTCGTGTTTAGTGCATCAAAATACGTTATTGTACAAAATTTGAAAGAAATCGGTTTTGAGGGCGTGAAACTTCATTTTTACCAAATATTGGTCTCTCTCAAAGACATTTTCATTATACAAAACCATTATCCACTCTATTTAATTAAAGTTTTCCGCATTTCGTTTAAAAATTATTCAAATAAAATGTTGATAATTTAATAAAACAAATAACATCTTTCTCCGAAGTCGTTCAATTATTATCAGTTATTAGAACTAATCTCTAAAATGACAAGATAAAATTTATTACAGATTGTACAAGAAATAAGCAACGTCGGGCGTCGCCAGTAACGGAATGGGTGACCGACCACGTGCTGTTGGCATTATGAATGGGTGGCAACCTGTAGATAGCCCGGCGTTAATAGCCCTAACTGTTGATACGCCATTAAACACCAAAAAAAATTTCATCCCAGTTATTCTATATCCTTAAATAAATAACAACATTGATAAATTAAAATCAGCCTGGGTCGACATTAATATCTTACTACAAGAAAATATATTCAAAAAATTTCGAATGGTTCATACATTTTAAATTTAAATTTAAACAGACAATTATATATTTACAAAGATTTACATAATTTATGACGTTACATATATTCATGTACATATCATTAACCACTCTAGAGAAAACACTTAAAATTCCAGCTTTGTTTAGATTCATTATAATAAATTTTAAATATAAAACTAGCACCAATTATGCAGTGTTTTTCTTTAATTTTTGTAAAGCACTTTCAATATTTTACTAAATAATGATCTGTCAGTTTTACACTAGTATTTCTCATTATTATAATTCAAATAAGCCCGCCAGACTCCATATTTAAAATTCGCGGCTTGCAAGCAGCGATATCTAGCGCCATTGTAAGCAACCTTCTGAACCTCACTCTGCATTTGGACAACGGTAAGTGAGGACCTATTTCTTTATGTGATCTGTGAATGGGAATGTGACTCCATTCCAATTTGACGATTTGCGATAAAACAATAATAAAAGAAAGAAAACCGAACAATAAAATATACCTACTGTCAAAATCATTATACCATTTTAATTTTTTTTTTTTTTATTTAATTTTTTTTTTTGTTGATGCATCGATTTCTAGGATCATTAGCACCCATTATACTATTTAAAATCAATATAAGCCAACAAAAAAAAAATCCGAATGGCACAAACAGTATCATCTTAGATCTTTTCAGTTAATATCGCACTATCGCACTAGTTTTTTTTTTTTTTTTTTTTTTTTTTTTTTTTTTTTTTTTTTTTTTTTTTTTACGGCGCATCTACAACTTGGCCATTAGCGCCGGGCTATCTATAGGTTGCCACCCTTTTATAATGCCAACAGCACGTGGCCGGTCACCCATTCAGGTACTGTCCACGCCCGACGTTGCTTAACTTCGGTGATCTGCGGGTTAAGCAACGTCGGGCGTGGTCAGTACCTGAATGGGTGACCGCACTAGTATTTCTAAAGTGATACAACTCAACTGAAAATGTGTCACTCTTGCCTATGTAGGGGCCTTAGGATTAAGACAGGAAGTGTGACACAAGTGCCCTCTGGTGTACAAGCTCTGAAGCTAGGTACATACAGTTTTGATGATTAATAAAGAGATATTCACTATGTCTTTCACAGTCATAACTATGACGGTATAAATAACACCGACTTTTGAGTTGTGTCACTTTAGAAATACTAGTGCGATATTAACTCAGATCAGCTGGCTTCATGGTCGTCCAGCGGTCTCGAAAACCCCGATATGCTGAGATGACTTTTATTCCTTTTTTTTGGGGGGGGGGGGGGCGGTGATTTTTTTATTTACTTTTAGAGCCATCTGATAAGGACCTATGATATTCTCCATTCCTAGACCCCCCACTAAATTCCAAGGTGTGATCCTCCCACCCCTCGAGGCGCTGAGATTATTCCATTATGCTAACCTCTGCTAGATTAGGGGTTGGGAAGGCTTAGCAGCTTCCTAGCACCCCCTCTGCTAACCCTTATCTCCTTAGGCAAAGATGAGCTCTCTAATCCAACACAGTTAGACAAATTGTTACACAACTCTAACGGAAATAACATTTCAACATGGAATTTTGTAGATCATTCTAATTTAAGTATCATAACTTTGAGAAACATTAATAAAAGCTAGGTCACTATATTAGAAAAGCAACTATTTTTCATTCTGGTATATTTTATCTCCCCACAGTTTGCATAATTTCTAAAACTGCCATAATCTTTGTGAATCGGCATCGCTTTTACAAATTTCATACTTAAAAGTTTTAATTTTCTCTAGGATCCTCTTGGGGGGGGGGGGGCGAGGTTAGCTCAGTGGTAGAGCACTGGACTAGTAAGTTGGAGGACCTGAGTTCAAATCCCGAGCAAGCACTAAAGATTTTTTCTTCTAGTGTCTTCGTTCGTGGGTTGAATTCGGCCTCCCTGACCGTCCCTAGGCCAACCCAGCCTTTAATTAATTTAATAATGGGTACCTTGCGTGGTAATGACTCTTGCAGTCGAAGCAGCCAAGGGGAAAATCAGGTGGCCGGAGCATAGTACTGACCACACTATCTCCCTAGTGTGCCGTATGGTCATGAATGAGATACCTCTATAGTATCTGCCCCTCAGGGCCCACGTGGCCTGTCACGGGACCGATTTTTTTTTTTTTTTTTTTTTTTTTTTCTAGGATCCTCTTATTTTGTATTGATCTGTTTTTATTATTTATAATATAAATTTTATTCATTGTATAATTTGATTTAATTGTATAATTAATGTAGTCATATAACTGGAAATACGTATTATTTAACAGACCGGTATATGTGTATAATTTCTATTGTATAATTGTAAGCATATCTAATAATAATATTTATTTATATAAATAAATTTAAAAAATCTTCCTGGCGTTAATGATTTCAACGGTTGACACGCCTTAATTTCAACCAAAAAAAAAAAAAAAAAAATCCTCAGACCTCCGAAAAAATAAATAATATCGAAAATCTCACTTTAACACGATTTCTTTGAAATTTACTGGTTTTGACAAATATTTATTAGTTTCTCATTATCATTTCTTACTTTAAGTATTTAGAGAATCACTTCAATATCAACTCTAAAAAAAAAATTTAGCTATTTATTATAACAGTAATATTTAATTAATACGAATAATATCGTCCCAATGACACAGATTTACTCGTAATAAGTACCCAATTAAAAATGTTCAATTTTCACACAAAACCGTTAGGGATACGATTATTCTCGTGTTAATTTTGAGAAAGTAGGTGAAACAGCGTTCCTGCTCGTTAATAAACATGGCTTTTCTTTTTAGAAAAGTATTTTCGTGAGTAATGCCTGGTGCAATGTAGCATATTAAAATGCGGTAGCAATACTGAGGAAATATTTCTTGCCAACAAAATTCCTCATTTACTCCTGAAGAAGCACAATTTTTCATTTCTCCAGAAATGACGTAGGTATCACAGTTACATGAATGCCAGAGAAAGGCAGTTAAGAAGAGAGAGAGACAAGGCAGAGAACAAGAGTGAGAGAGAGGGTGAACACGAAAGAGAAGAGCATGTCATTATAAGATTTACGACATGCCGGTGAAAAGTAAAGAAAAAAAAAACCATCTGTCAATTGCATATGAAGATATGTGGAAGTAGAGAAGGGGGGGGGCTTTCTTAACTTCCCTTCAGAAACTTTTCCTTAGCCATACCCTTGGGAGTTCGCCCCACGTACCGTTGCCCTCAGGGACGTGCATAATGTACCAAGGTACTGGGGTACTTCAAGCAGAAAAAGCCAGCGGCAAAAATATCAACCCGAGCAACCAGGATAAAGAAGAAAAACTAAAAGACAAAATAGGATAAATATTATTTGAAAAGCTTTTCTTACTGTTATGTTTGCAAGAACTTTATTGAATTTGTTTTCAATAAAGTACACATTGATATGATATCTAAAAGTACTTTTACATCTGACAGTTATTGCAGGATATATATATATATATATATATATATATATATATATATATATATATATATATATATCAGACAGAAATTGTGACTAATGTAAACCGCGAACAATTTCTCTCTGAGATATATATTTCTATCACAAGCTACAAGCGTCGACTCTTCTAAACCGTCAGATGTTAACATTGATTATCCGCAAATATCATTATGATTACTATTTATTTTATATATTTTTTTTGTTCATTGTATTTACGAGCCCGCAAAGTAGCGACTTGCTCGTTATATTGTTACATTTTATTATAGGCACATCCTATACTAAATTCTAATATCTAATGATAATATTCTTAAGAATACTATAATATGAACCTACAATACCACATGATATTAATTAGAATTTGGATATATATTACATAATATGCTACTAATACTATTAACTTATATATTAATAATTAAAATATTAACACTAAAATATTAATAACTAATAATACTACTACTAATACTAATAATACTACTACAATTATTTTAGCTTAAACATACTTATATTTCACATTGAGGTTTAATATATGTTCTTTATGTGAGCACTTTTAGTTCATCTGGCTGGTAGAGGTTCATGATACCTTGCAATGATAATGAATAATTGTATTCAATAATACTTCATCTTTATATTTCATTATAAATGTTTTTGGTTTTTAAATGCTGAATAATGGTGTCTATATGTGGGCTACCTTCAGTTAATATCTCTCGCATGTCGTGTGGTAAGTCTAAGTAGTCCCGTTCTCTGCAGTCTGTCAGTATGTGTTTTACTGTCAGTCTCACATTACAGATTCTGCAGAGTGGTTCGTCTTGTCGAGTCATCAGATGAGAATGAGTCAAGTGTGAATGGCCTATTCTGAGCCTGGTAACTACAACAAATAACAGAGGACAACATTTAGAACAAGCCTTCGAAAACTTTGACTTAATAGCGCTGAATACCGACTTACCCACGCACTTATGTTCAAGAACTGGGACACTGACAAACATAGACATCTCTTTATGCTCATCGTCTGTATACACACAGTACAACTGGGAGGTGATCAACGACACATACACAAGTGACCACTTTCCCATTTCCATAACAAATAAAACCAATCTGGCGCCTTTTAATAGTCCAAGCAAATACAACCACAAGATTACTATTTATTATTACCGTTAAAATTATAAGTTTAATTCTGTATTTATTTATTTTATTAATTCCTTATATATTTCTTTATTATTATTCTTTTCTTTATTTTTCTTTTATTATTCATTCTCCATACCCTTTAATTTTTAGCGCGGTTACTCCTTATCTCCATAGGGAGAACCCGCTTATGAGGTTGACCTCATGACGCAATCCGGAAGTGCCGACTAGAAACGTTCACGTTTCAGACCCTATAGATCACGAAAATATAGGTGGCCCAAATTTGTATATATATATATATATATATATGTATATATATATATATATATATATATATATATATATATGTATATATATATATATGCTTGTCTGTTCGCGCTCTAGCAAGCTCAAAAATGGTCCGATTTTAACGAAATTTGGTACAAAACTCTGTCATCTAATTTGAAAGGTCAAGTTCGTTAACCAGCAGAATCCGCCCACTAGAAGATAGTGTTTGGGGCGAAATTCGCGCAAAAAAAATCGTAACGCTTACGTTTTTGAGTTTATATGCTTGCAGGTACTTGTTTTATAGGTTTCTTAACATAAGAAAACGAATGAAACCATTTATAAGGCGATATCTATAACCGTTCCTGAGAAAAGAGGAATCAATGTTTTTGTAAGTCATTATATTTGTATGAGTACTTAGAATCGCGGGATTCAATTGAAATATTTTCTACAACTTGGAAATTAATCCTAACTGAGATGTTTAAATTTTGGTTATATTTGGAGTTAAGGAAGTATGCGAAAAAAAAATGTTATTAATAGACATGAAAAGTTTTCGGATCTTCATACATTTTTCGTAAATATCTCGATAACGGTTGGGAAATCGTTGAATTGTGGAAGGTGGCCATTCGAATGCTTACTAAATTCTCTACAAAAAATGTTCTGAAGCAATATTCGATGGGGCAACGTCAATCTGAGATATAAGCGCTTAAAACTTAAAAAATGTTCGTTTTGAAAGGGGTTTTCTCTTTGTTTATCTCACTTTTTAATTGGTTGTTTCTTGTTTTAAATTGCATTGATCAGTAAAATTAGTATAGTAGTAAAATAATCTAAGAAACGGTGAAAGGTATTGGCAATAATAAGTTTGGAGTGGCTGTGGTAATCAAGATGGCTGTGGCTAATCATGATGACGTAGTTTGTTATGAATTCTGCTGTCTATATAACCTTCCTCATATCCTCCAACGGAAGTTATCGTGATTTCTTATTTTATAGAAAGATTTAACCCAAGACAGAATGGAATTTTATTCGCCACGAATCACATATTTACAGTTGATTATAACAGTAAGACGAGGGTCTCCCGTGGTCTAATGGCTAGCGCCTTGGATTCATAAGCAGGAGATGGTGGGTTCGATTCCCAACCTCCGGCAGGAATTTTATCATCCCACGGCTCGCTGGTAAAATTCCTCGCTGCACCCTGGGTGTCGGCGCTAATGACCTAGATGTAGATGCGCCGTAAAAAAAAAAAAAAAAAAAAAAAAAAAAAAAAAAAAAAAAAAAAAAAAAAAAAAAAAAACAGTAAGACGAATTTGCTAGTAAAACAAGATACTTAAAATGACAACGAATTTTTGGTTGTATAGAATAGAGCCTTCTGAGAAGTAGTCAAAGAGTAAGTACGTTTTCAGTACATAATTGTATTGACTTATACAGATTAAGAATTATCCGCTTCTGTGTAAGTTGGCTACTGTCAGTTTCCTCTGATTTGTGATGCTAATCTATTCCATTTCTTCGAGATGTACGTAACCGCTCTAAGATGACGCAGTTCCTGCGAGTCGGACTTTAACTTTGTTACTGATCCTATCCCCTGGCTTATAATTTATTATTTTATGTATTATATTTTATATAAATTCTTTTAGAGCAGATCACCATTGCTGTGCAGCTATTAAAGTAAAATAAATAAATTATTATAATGAGAAAAATTTAATGTCAGAGATAAATATCTTGGCTACTAGCTGTATTGTCGACACTTCCATACCAACAGATGTAAACACTGATTATTTGCTAGTACCAAATAGATTTATTTATCGCAAATTAGAACAAATCCAGAACTGTCCTATACATATCCATGACATAAATGTCTAGCTATTTCTGTCAGTGTGTAAACCTTCAAGAGAATATCTATCCGACACCTGAGATATATTTCCTGCGACAAGTGTCAGGTGTAAACGCACCCTTAGGCATTGACAGACTTAAATATAAATATTTGTCTGCATGAAATTTCCATATGGTGGGGTCTCCAAAAAGTGTAACCGAAGTGGCCAAATCGCTGTTGTGGCCTGAAATTGATTTTGGCCAGAACTTCTACAGGTGATCAACAGCGGTTATTGTTGATGTACAGTTTATTATAAGGGTGCGTTTGCATCTGACACTTCTCGCAGGAAATATATGTCAGGTGTCGGATAGATATTCTCTTGAAGGTTTACATACTGACAGAAATAGCTAGACATTTATGTCATGGATATGTATAAGACAGTTCTGGATTTGTTCTAATTTGCGATAAATTCACCAAAAGCACAAATAATCAGTGTTTACATCTGTTGGTATAGAAGTGTCGACAATACAGCTAGTAGCCAAGATATTTATCTCTGAAATTAAATTCTTCTCGTAAAAATCTGTGTTTACACCTGGTGGTATAGAAGTGTCGACACTTATAGTTCGTGATAGAAATATATATCTCAGACATAAATTGCTCATGGTTTACACTAGTCGCAATTTCTGTCTGATATAAATTTCCTGCAGTAACTAGCAAGTGTAAACCCACCCTAAGAAATGAATAACTGGCGTTTATTTACGTGACAAAGGACATTTTCATGATCAAAATTATTTCTCTTCAGATGATTTTATGTATATATATATATTATTTACAGAATATTATGATCTACAATTGCAATTGTACTATGCAATTCAGATACTGGATACTTGCCCACGCCTCCGGTGTCCCCAGTTGTCAGCCGAATACCTTCCTAGTTAGGAAGGATTCTAAGATGACCTAGAGTTACCTTACGCCATCCAACCACAGCCTGTGACTAGCAAGGAGGATTGGAGGCGAATGAGACGTGGCCTGTGATATCATGAGGAGAGAAAATATCCATCGATATCACTCTCAATATTATATTTACACTGATTTTCGTCATTCCACAAAACTTCACTGCCTTAGTAGATCTCGAGGCCACTTCCTATTAAGACGTCTTGGTGGAGAGGAAGGATGATTGGTGCTGGATAAGGATTGGGCTGTTGGATTAGGATGATTGATTAATTTGCTATGGAAAGATGAGAAGCGGCAAGGGATTATACCATGGATAAAAGGGATATTTAGGTCATTATGGGGGGCGTGATTTGTAACATAATGAGGAGCATTGAGTATGGTACGTAGAGTGAAATGTTTGGGTTCGGTGGATGTTGGAATGCTTGGCTGTCCCCCAGAGTTCTATTCCGTATGTCCATATAGGTTTTATTAGTGAGTTGTAGACAGTTAGTTTGTTATGTATTCTTCGGT
Organism: Gonocerus acuteangulatus; assembly: GCA_946811695.1. Lineage (NCBI taxonomy): Eukaryota > Metazoa > Arthropoda > Insecta > Hemiptera > Coreidae > Gonocerus > Gonocerus acuteangulatus. The sequence goes on from OX328125.1 coordinate 16,738,409, forward strand.
TAAGTGTGATGTATTCTGTATGGCTGTCCGAATCGTCGATTGAGTTTCAGAAGAAAATTATACATTTTTTTTTTTTTCCTGCTGTTTATCTTTATCCCCATTCCAATTATACCTACTGACGTTTACTACTTAACATTAAATTATTTATTGCTACACGTCTATTGATGTTTATAAAATGCAAAAACACCTCAGCTGAATAGACTGATGATCTCTCACTCTAACTCGTTACTGGATAATAACTACAAGTTATAGACCAACCTTCCCAAGATGGAATGTAAAAGGCGGCATCTTGCACATCTTGGTCAGGGATGATTTCTTCACGGGGTTCTTGATGAGTTTCCGTCACGCAGCTCATCACCTTTACCAAGTCAATCTGTTCAGAATAGAATATTCATCACTATCTCTTGTTAAAACTATTTCAGACAAATTACATACCATACAATATACATACATAACGAAATGCTGATTGTTAGCCGCAGGAATGTTGTTGGGGGTTTGGCTAAATTAAAACGACAGATCTTCAGAAAAATCTATATTTCGAACGTTTCGGCATCTTGGGCAGGCTTTTTCGGCAACATATCCCTAGATGTTGGAGGAAGAGAATATTCATTGCAATAATTCATGATCATTTAGGAGATATCGTGGTCCTCATCTCTAGGTATTGGTTCTTAAAGAATGCTGCTGAAGACAGGCGTGGCGAAACGTTCGAAATACAGATTTTTCTGAAGATCTGTCGTTTTAATTTAGCCAAACCCCCAACAACATTCCTGCGGCTAACAATCAGCATTTCGTTATGTATTCATATTGTATGGTATGTAATTTGTCTGAAATAGTTTTAACAAGAGAGAGTGATGAATATTCTATTCTGAACTGATTGACTTGGTAAAGGTGATGAGCTGCGTGACGGAAACTCATCAAGAACCCCGTGAAGAAATCATCCCTGACCAAGATGTGCAAGATGCCGCCTTTTACATTCCATCTTGGGAAGGTTGGTCTATAACTTGTAGTTATTATCCAGTAACGAGTTGGGCACTTCAGATCATCAGTCTATTCAGCTGAGGTGTTTTTGCATTTTATAAACATCAATAGACGTGTAGAAATAAATAATTTAATGTTAAGTAGTAAACGTCAGTAGGTATAATTGGAATGGGGATAAAGATAAACAGCAGGGAAAAAAAATGTATAATTTTCTTCTGAAACTCAATCGACGATTCGGACAGCCATACAGAATACTAAACCAATCATCACACTTAACCATACATAACAAACTAACTGTCTACAACTCACTAATAAAACCTGTATGGACATACGGAATAGAACTCTGGGGGACAGCCATGCATTCCAACATCCACCGAATTCAAACATTTCACTGTGAAAACTTTTATGTGACGATTTTCCGAATTCTCACATATAAAGGAGAAAACATCGTTTTATTGTTGTGTTTTGTTACTAGAACGGGAGTGAAACCCTTTAGATGAGTATATTTACTATAAGACTAGTTGGGAGTAAACGTAAAATGAATTTAAATATGTATATCTTACCAAAAGAAAGCTTATTAATTTCTTGATATTTTCTTGATATTTCTTACCAGCGTTACTCTTTAATGGGCAGGATCTGAGATTTCCTAGTTTCAGAAAAACTTCCTCATTTAACCAGCTTTCCATTCATGTATCTCAATCCTGTGTTATTGAAGTATGTATGTAAAAGGTTTAGGAACAGAAGTTTAAAAAAAAAAAGGAAACATAGATCTTCATTTTCTTTAAAAAGCTTAAAATAAATAATCATTTTTCTAAATATTAAGTAAATATTTACTTAAAACAATAAAAAAAAATAACTTACACGAAAATAAAAAAATACCTAAAACAGTAAATAAATAAAATGCAATTTATTTTGATTTTATTAATTACAGTAACTAATACTGGGTCCAGGAGGTGGCCATTAATGAACTTCAGCAACACATTAACCTAAAAAATTATTATTTTTACCTAGATCACGTATTTGACACATTTTTGTAGGTATTTATAATTAAAAAACACATGCTTTACCTTGAATTGATACTGATGGCCATGCTTGTGAACCTCCCTGGGATTCTCGTGAGCCCATGTGTAATATTTGTGGTATTTAAATATCCCATCCATAATATATAGATAGTCCTGTAAAAATGTTTTCTTTTCACTGATCCGTGTTTTTTTTTAACTTTTGTTAAATGTATATGTACATATAGTATTCATACACTTAAACAAACACAGAAAGAGGCAAAGTATAAAATCTCACACACTAAGTTCCAGTTTGGGAAGTGTTCCTACGAGATGCAGTCTTGCTGCTGGATATTTAATGGGATAATTACAGCCCATCCACCCTTCCATTCAAGGTATCAAGGGCAGACCTCATTTTTAAACGAAAGCTATTTGCCATCTGACATAATTCATGGCTTTTTTTTTTTTTTTTTTTTTTTTTTTGAGAAATAGAAGAAAATAACCTTTTCTATAATGATCCCGTAAAGGTACCGTACAACCTGTGACGCGACCAAAAGTACCTCATTACTTCGGACAGGCAAACATAATGCATTCTATACCGTTTAGAGTACGGGAATCATTTAAATGACAGGTGGTTCGTGAATCCTGAAGTCCTCACCCTAAAAAATAAAAAAAACCTGGCATGGACGCTTTTTACGGAAACCCAGAGGCATGGAAAGAATATTCGTATGACATGTTTTACATGGTAGGGCCCCACATACTTTAAACAAAGAAACCTCTCCCTTTCGACCGTCACCCATCCACTCTCTCCACTAAGGTGACTCAAAATAAAGTGGTCCAGAGATCTGCTGCAGTGAACCTCAAGCGAAGTGTTAACAATGGCATCATCTTTCTTCAAGTGTTTTACTTGTATATGGCTAACCGATCTCTTTTCGACTCCGGTCACTGTTTGGAGCAGAAGGGAGCCTTGATAGGTCCCCTTTCATCGTCATACGAGCGTCCTTCTGGCATTAATCGAGGATGAAGTTGGGTGACTTAAGTACATAAATCCATCTTATTACCAGATGTATTCATATACAAAATATTATAACCTATGAAGAAATTAATAGTATGTAATAATAGTTTCACTGGATGAAGCACGATTTCAAAACTCCTTCTGTTGGCTAAAGTAACACCTGTTGGCATTTGGAATTGTTGGTTCGATTGATGCGCCTGGTTAATGCATATATATAATAATTGGTCTAGAGTAAGTAAATTCATACATATTCTCAAAGTTACACTGCTCTAAACACAAGACTTTTTCCGGCCTCAGATATTCATCTGATATACATTGAAGAACCTTCCCAAAACAGTTCTCCCAATCTGTATCTCTCCCTTCCTGACACAATATGCCAGTACTACGTTAGAGAGGAGACAAACCTCTAAAGAAGTACTTTACTGGCAAGAAACTCTTCTGACATGTCTGAAAGCAGAAGTTAAATTTCTCATTGTCACTAAACATTGTAAAGAATGTTTGGAATATGAACTTTCAATGTAAATTCGAGCTAAATTAAGCATCAAATGTTCGTAAACTACTATATAATTATGGTTATCAGCCACAGTTCAGGGTTCACCGCTGGCTTACATTCTTCCGAAGCTCGCTCTCCAGCGATTGTATTCCGATCACATACCTCCTGTGACTACGATGCTCCTATGGTAGCTTATGCTGTTGATTACAAGTCCAAAGCAGGCCAGTTACGTTACAATACGATTTGCAGTACGACTTAGTAGGACTATTAGTTGCATAGTTGACTCGACTCATGTTCCGACTTGCTATCCAACTTTCGTCGCTCACGAGTGGAAAAAATGTATCGAGTGCAGACCGAAGTTGCCCGAAAGTCAAGCATTGACTGAGCTAAGTTGGACGACGTTGATCCGACTCCCCCGCTCACACTCCAACTCCGTCACCAGTCGGACCTTCGATTCGTCATTCTAAACGTTCCGCTTCGTCCAACTAGACTTCCAACCATCCAACTAGGCCATTCACGTTCCGATATCGGATCCAAATCGGAACGTAATGGTCTGCTGTAACGACAATGGGCAAGTAATAGTAGACGTGGCAAGTACAAGTGAATAGGAATAGATTCTATTTACTAAGCGACAAGTAAGCTCTCCAAACAAAACTTTACAACGCAGATGTCCCGCCAATTCGTGTAAACAACCCAAAAAGTCTTTAGTGACGAGCACTTGGAAACTTGGAAATGAGCACTTATCACTTGTTACTAAGGAAGTTTAGTGAGAGGGACAAGATGGACGGTTGTGTTCATTTCTGGACGGACCGTACTGAACCAAATTTCTAATATTAATGAAAAGTGTGAAACTGCGCACCAGAGTGCGGTAGTCTTAGGGTGCGCTTACATCTCACACTTCTCGCAGGAAATATATCTCAGGTGCCGAATAGATAATTATCATTACTATTATATTCGACACCTAAGATATATTTCCTTCGAGAAGAGTCAGATGTAAACGCACCCTCAATTCTTCCAACAAACCCATTCGCCAACTTGTGGAAGTTGGACCTCAAGTCTCACTGCAAATCGGAACGTGAATGGCCTGCTTATCAACAATCTCTTCACCATCCCCATATGAATAAGTCCCTGAAGATGTTACGTTCCGGAAATGGTTTACAAGAGCTCTTAATTATACTTGCACCATTATTCAAGCCATCGCTGATTTAACAGCTTCTTATGTAACCTTGATGGAATCTAAACCCACGCAACTTACGTAACTTGGTAGATTTATCTTCCTCTGCTTACCAACAGCAGTCCAAAAAAATAAGCTAAATATGCATTTCTCATTGGAAAGATCGTATTCTATGCTTAAAAAATGTCCTGGATTATATTTACGATAGCTATAACGCATAATAATTTCTGTTTACATTTATTAAACCACTGGGCAATATATTCTCTCTGTGTGTTTCTTACTCACTCACTCTCTCCCTCTTTCTTTGTCTCCAATTCCTACCTTATATGACCAAACTCGAAAAATCAATCCTGTCACGGGGTAAAACGATCCACTTTAAGCTACTGAGCTTTCTCGATGGTATTATTCCCGCTTTGCCGGTAATACAATACTAAGCCGAGGATAGGCAGTTCGGATTTCTGCCTTAACGATGGTAAGGCGGACGGGAAAAAACTTGAAACCGCATTAAACCCTTTGAGATGACTCCTGAAGCTTGTAGGACTTTGGATCAATGCAGGTTTCTAATTGGTAGGGGATGTGGCCGTTGACAAAGACAAAAAAATTATCAATTTTATAAGCGTTGGTATCATATTGCAGAAGTTACTATAGTAACTTCTGCAATATGATAACAACGCTTATAAAATTGATAATTTTTTTTACCATGGATATGTATGGATAAATAAATACATATATGTATTTATTTATCCATACATATCCATGGTCACCTGAAAGTTATCATGGTCCTCCTCCATCCATCCCCTAAGCATATTTTTCTGAAGAAGACTCCCAAAGAGTCTGCTGAAACGTTCGAAATATATATTTTTCTGAAAATCTGACTTTTTTCTTAGCCGAATCCCCACGAATCCCTGATTTTTTTATACTTCAACGGTTAAATTTCTGGATTTCATTATGTTGTTTAGTTTTCTTTACTCTTTTCAAAGCGGGCCATTCACTTTCCGATTTGCAGTACGACTTAGTAGTACTACTAGTTGGACAGTCCACTCCACTCACCATGGGCGTATATAGGAAATAATTTCGGGGGGGGGCTGGAAGAATTTTCAGGGGCTGGGAACTTTGGAGGTATGGAATACTAACAATCTAGTACTTAGATAAAATAGTTTTAAGTATTTTATGTCATATTTTTGCAGACTAAATAAAAATTTCGGGGCTGCAGCCCCCTCAGCCCCCCCCCTTATATACGCCCATGCCACTCACGCTCCGACTTGCTATAACTAGAGATCCAACTTTAGTCCTAGTCTGTTTTCACGACTGTATACGTCGCTCACGAGTCGAAAGATGTATCGAGTGCAGACCGAAGGTCAGGGACTGACTGAGCTAAGTAGGACGAATTTGATCCGACTCCCCCACTCACGCTCCAACTTCGTCGCCAGTCGGATGTCGGACCTTTGAGTCGTCCCTCTAAATGTTCCTATTCGTCCAACTAGACTTCTAACAAGCCCATTCACGATCTGATGTTGGATCCAACTTCGGCAGTTGGACCACAAATCGTACTGCAAATCGGAACCTGTATGGCCAGCTTAAGAGCATCCCTCTACTACCAGTAGTCAACGCTTGGAGCAACTCCATACTATTTCACGGTTCTCCCAATAAATATTTCATGAGATTTATTGTTGATTCATAAGAATAAGACAATTCATGATAAAGACACGATCTTAATAAAACTATTTTACTTAATTATTGTTACCTGCTTATTATCGTTTCATACAAAAGGAATAATTATCTTGTCTGTTTTTAATTTATTTGTTAATTTTCTCAATTTATAAAATATATTTTCTTCTTTTTTTCAGGTAAGTTACCTTGCAAGAGATTACGATGAGTAATTACTATTGAAAACAGAGTGTAATTACTGTACCTGCTTGGTGGTTGCAGATGACCAGATCTAGTCATAGAATCCTCTGCCACAGTAAGTTACTAAATTCTGACTTTGAAAATATTAAATTCCTCAGGATTAATGTATGGATTACATAAGAATAGCTCTAATTTATGTACATTCAAGCAACTTGGCTTATTTTTCTTTATGTAGTATTTAACTTGTTGGTGATAAATCACTTTACATTATCCAGCACAATATCCTCTAATCTTATTATTGTTTCTCAGCAGAAATATTATAGTTCATAATTTTTTTTTTCTTTTTACGGCGCACCAACTTCCAGGCTATTAGCGCCGACATCCATGGTGCAGCAAGGAATATTGTCAACGGGCCTTGAAATGAGAAAAATCCCTGCTGCAGACGGGACTCGAGCCCCAATCTCCCGCATGAGAATCCAAAGCATTAGCCACTTGACTACTTCATAATTGTATGAATATCACATAATTCTGTCGATAACTTATTTTACACTACCTAATTAATTGATAGCAACGTCCTGGCAAAAAAAAAATAGTAAGAGGACATTCGTCTGAAAGCTAATGATTGAAGGAGTGGGTGTTGGGACAGGAAGGGGACCGTCGTCTTGGTTCATTAGGTGACAATGACTGCCCACCTAAAGCAAGGTAATCTACTCTCTTCCAGGACTTTCACGGCCTTCTTTTCAGGTATTATACCTAACAGGAGAATGATTCAGGTTATTCTTATAAAATTTCAAACATTCCAACAATACACAGTTTGTATTGAATTTTATTATTTTCTTGAGCTTATATCGATCGTATCTCAGGAAAAATTGCATTTGCATAAATGAATATAACATTTTGTTTTATTTAAAATGAGAAACACAAATTTTCCATTACTGATTCCTACAATAAAACCAATGAAAGCGAATCGCAAAAATGTCGGGGATAGACCTCAAGGGTGTAATTGTAATCATTACTTGACACTGCAATCGTAGAAAACATTTTTACCTGCCTAGGTATAGAACAGTCAACACGGTATAGATGGCGTAAAATTGAAGATAAAACCTTAAAACCCCTTGTGTTGACTACACAAGCACAATAGCGCAACTTCACTGTGATTATTGCGATTACGCCTCTTACAACCACCAAAGAGAGATGATGTGGAAACGCAGCCACCAAGCAGGAATTACTGCGGCAACGCCGCCTACAACCACAGACCAGGGATTACGCCATCTACGCCGACTACAACCACCAAGGAGGGATTACTGCAGCAACGAAACCACCAAGCAGAGATTTACACGGTAACGGGGCCTACAACCACCATGCAGGGATTTCTGCAGCAACGGAGCCACCAAGCAGAGATTACCACGGTAACGAAGCCTACAACCGCCAAGCAGCGATTACCGCGGGAGCGCAGCCTACAACCACCAAGCAGGGATTACTGTGGCAACGGAGCCACCAAGAAGAGATTACCACGGTAACGAAGCCCTCAACCGCCAAGCAGCGATTACCGCGGGAGCGCAGCCTACAACCACCAAGCAGGGATTACTGTGGCAACGGAGCCACCAAGAAGAGATTACCACGGTAACGGAGCCTACAACCACCAAGCAGCGATTACCGCGACAACGCAGCCTACGACCACCAAGCAGGGATTAGTGTTGCAACGGAGCCACCAAGCAGAGATTACCACGGTAACGGAACCAACAACCACCAAGCAGGGATTACCGAGGCAACGCTGCCACCAAGCAGGGATTACCTCGGCAACGTAGCCACCAAGCAGGGATTACCTCGGCAACGCAGCCACCAAGAGGATACTACCTAAACTTCCTATGGTTACAGAGAAAAATCGCAATTTATATTTGTTGTAGAAAATTCATTCCTAATAGAGCAGAATATTTATAGCCACATAATGTCAAAACTCGGCTCATATCGAAATATTTAATATGTGCTTTACGTGGTGCAAATGATCCTAGCAGTCGATGCGCCCACTTGTGTTGCAGTCTACACACGGTGGTATGTCTTGATTTGTTATTAAAGGGATTGGGTTAATAGTACTGTTGTAGTGTTGGTGGAGTTGTATGAGTTTATGGCGCCATGCTTTACGTGGTGCAAATGATCCTAGCAGTCGATGCGCCCACTTGTGTTGCAGTCTACACACGGTGGTATGTCTTGATTTGTTATTAAAGGGATTGGGTTAATAGTACTGTTGTAGTGTTGGTGGAGTTGTATGAGTTTATGGCGCCATGCTTTACGTGGTGCAAATGATCCTAGCAGTCGATGCGCCCACTTGTGTTGCAGTCTACACACGGTGGTATGTCTTGATTTGTTATTAAAGGGATTGGGTTAATAGTACTGTTGTAGTGTTGGTGGAGTTGTATGAGTTTATGGCACCATGCTTTACGTGGTGCAAATGATCCCAGCAGTCGATGCGCCCACTTGTGTTGCAGTCTACACACGGTGGTATGTCTTGATTTGTTATTAAAGGGATTGGGTTAATAGTACTGTTGTAGTGTTGGTGGAGTTGTATGAGTTTATGGCGCCATGCTTTACGTGGTGCAAATGATCCTAGCAGTCGATGCGCCCACTTGTGTTGCAGTCTACACACGGTGGTATGTCTTGATTTGTTATTAAAGGGATTGGGTTAATAGTACTGTTGTAGTGTTGGTGGAGTTGTATGAGTTTATGGCGCCATGCTTTACGTGGTGCAAATGATCCTAGCAGTCGATGCGCCCACTTGTGTTGCAGTCTACACACGGTGGTATGTCTTGATTTGTTATTAAAGGGATTGGGTTAATAGTACTGTTGTAGTGTTGGTGGAGTTGTATGAGTTTATGATGCCATGCTTTACGTGGTGCAAATGATCCTAGCAGTCGATGCGCCCACTTGTGTTGCAGTCTACACACGGTGGTATGTCTTGATTTGTTATTAAAGGGATTGGGTTAATAGTACTGTTGTAGTGTTGGTGGAGTTGTATGAGTTTATGATGCCATGCTTTACGTGGTGCAAATGATCCTAGCAGTCGATGCGCCCACTTGTGTTGCAGTCTACACACGGTGGTATGTCTTGATTTGTTATTAAAGGGATTGGGTTAATAGTACTGTTGTAGTGTTGGTGGAGTTGTATGAGTTTATGGCACCATGCTTTACGTGGTGCAAATGATCCCAGCAGTCGATGCGCCCACTTGTGTTGCAGTCTACACACGGTGGTATGTCTTGATTTGTTATTAAAGGGATTGGGTTAATAGTACTGTTGTAGTGTTGGTGGAGTTCTATGAGTTTATGGCGCCATGCTTTACGTGGTGCAAATGATCCTAGCAGTCGATGCGCCCACTTGTGTTGCAGTCTACACACGGTGGTATGTCTTGATTTGTTATTAAAGGGATTGGGTTAATAGTACTGTTGTAGTGTTGGTGGAGTTGTATGAGTTTATGGCGCCATGCTTTACGTGGTGCAAATGATCGTAGCAGTCGATGCGCCCACTTGTGTTGCAGTCTACACACGGTGGTATGTCTTGATTTGTTATTAAAGGGATTGGGTTAATAGTACTGTTGTAGTGTTGGTGGAGTTGTATGAGTTTATGATGCCATGCTTTACGTGGTGCAAATGATCCCAGCAGTCGATGCGCCCACTTGTGTTGCAGTCTACACACGGTGGTATGTCTTGATTTGTTATTAAAGGGATTGGGTTAATAGTACTGTTGTAGTGTTGGTGGAGTTGTATGAGTTTATGATGCCATGCTTTACGTGGTGCAAATGATCCTAGCAGTCGATGCGCCCACTTGTGTTGCAGTCTACACACGGTGGTATGTCTTGATTTGTTATTAAAGGGATTGGGTTAATAGTACTGTTGTAGTGTTGGTGGAGTTGTATGAGTTTATGGCACCATGCTTTACGTGGTGCAAATGATCCCAGCAGTCGATGCGCCCACTTGTGTTGCAGTCTACACACGGTGGTATGTCTTGATTTGTTATTAAAGGGATTGGGTTAATAGTACTGTTGTAGTGTTGGTGGAGTTGTATGAGTTTATGATGCCATGCTTTACGTGGTGCAAATGATCCTAGCAGTCGATGCGCCCACTTGTGTTGCAGTCTACACACGGTGGTATGTCTTGATTTGTTATTAAAGGGATTGGGTTAATAGTACTGTTGTAGTGTTGGTGGAGTTGTATGAGTTTATGGCGCCATGCTTTACGTGGTGCAAATGATCCTAGCAGTCGATGCGCCCACTTGTGTTGCAGTCTACACACGGTGGTATGTCTTGATTTGTTATTAAAGGGATTGGGTTAATAGTACTGTTGTAGTGTTGGTGGAGTTGTATGAGTTTATGATGCCATGCTTTACGTGGTGCAAATGATCCTAGCAGTCGATGCGCCCACTTGTGTTGCAGTCTACACACGGTGGTATGTCTTGATTTGTTATTAAAGGGATTGGGTTAATAGTACTGTTGTAGTGTTGGTGGAGTTGTATGAGTTTATGATGCCATGCTTTACGTGGTGCAAATGATCCTAGCAGTCGATGCGCCCACTTGTGTTGCAGTCTACACACGGTGGTATGTCTCGATTTGTTATTAAAGGGATTGGGTTAATAGTGCTGTTGTAGTGTTGGTGGAGTTCTATGAGTTTATGATGCCATGCTTTACGTGGTGCAAATGATCCTAGCAGTCGATGCGCCCACTTGTGTTGCAGTCTACACACGGTGGTATGTCTTGATTTATTGATTTGTTATTAAAGGTATTGGGTTAATAGTACTGTTGTAGTGTTGGTGGAGTTCTATGAGTTTATGGCGTAATGATTTATTTCACCAAGTCACTATAAAATCAAAATATTTACATTGAAAATATAATTTGTTTTAGACTTTTTTAATTCATTTATTTGTGTATTTATTTTTACTTGAATTCTATGAATGGACTAGATAAGGCGTAGAAAGGATAGAGAGACCCATTGATAAGAATGTATACGGCGTGACACAGCCAGCCGGGGAGTCCAAAAGAACTATATCATCAGATAAAATAGACAAAGCCTAGGCGTACCTTAATCAAAGCAGAGCCCATTCACGAGAAGCCTGGAGGCACTGCCTTAGGCTCCAGCTACCTAGACAACACTTTCAGTTTGTTTTATACTACCACCTGTCAATATAATACACAATAGGAACACAGGCTATTCTTATCATTATCTCTTTGTTATCTTAACAGAATAAAATATAGCGTGATAAGGAGTCATTTTTTTACAGAGGATGTTATGTAACCTCTATAGGGAAATCTAAAATGAATGACCTATATTTTCATTGTTTGGGATTGCTGAAAAATTTGTTATTTTTTGTTTATTTTTTAATATCGATGAATATAACCTGTTGTGAATTTCCTCATTCTAGGGACGTTTGTTACATAAGTTTTAGTGCATAAAATAGCCTCTATGTACGTTCCAATATAAAATATACAGATTAAAATTATTCCTTTGTATTCATTTTTTTTTTTTTTTTTTTTTTTTTTTTTGACACCAGTACAAGATAGTAACTAGTCATAAACGAATGATTTTTATTTTGTATTAAACTATTATAATAGTACTTCTTAATTTTTACTCTATTACTTTATTTGTTTATTTATTTTATTTTTTGTATTTTGTTTGTTTTTTTTATTGTAGTTTATTTTCACATTATATTTACTTTTTTATGGTCGTGTTTATTTGTTATATATTTTGAATACTTTATTTAAACCTACTTGTTTTCTGTTTTATTAATATTAAAATATCACTATTTACGCGAGCATATCTACCTTTCCGTTGTGCAGCTCCGAAAAAAAAAATAAATAAATTATTCCTTAAAAAAATTAATATAGTGGATATTGTTGGGGTTCGGTTGTGAGTTTAATAAACCTACAGTTTAGCGCGCTTCCTTCCTCCCTCCATAGGGAGGATATAGGTTATTTTAAGCAAATTATTCAGGAATTCACTCGACACTACCCAACTCTGAGGAAAGTGCTTAGTTATGCAGCTCCTGCGTGACGGACTTTTTTTTTCATATTAGTTGAGGTACGAAATAGTCTTCAAACTAAAATAAAACTTAAAACAAACAAGAATGTTTACTTCTACAGGTATTTAACAAGTATGAAAGCATTTAAGTGGTTTTGAGAACAAGGATACGGATTCAAATGCATAAGCATTAATAAAAAGGCCGTCACGCAGGAGCTGCATAACTAAGCACTTTCCTCGGAATTGGGTAGTGTCGAGTGCATTCCTGAATAATTTGCTTAAAATAACCTAGATAGATAAATAAAATAAAAACATAAATAGTTCTGCTCTTTTGAATTTCTTATGAACACCTTTTTCAATTATTACTTTTGTAATTAATTTCCATCCGGAGTTTTGTGTATATGGGGTACTACTCTACGTAATAAATACACAAAGCTTCACATTTTCGTCTACTGATCTTGATGAATAAAATAAAAATTACGTCTGGTATTGGCAAATAACTACTTTCGCTCCAGGGTAATCCCCCCCCCCTCCTAATGAACCAATTTAGTTTATTTTTAAAATGTTTTCTCTTCTGTTGACCACAACGAATAGCGAGTTTCGTTGAAATATAACAAACATTACGATTGTTATTGGCAAATAACTAGTTTGGCTACGGAGTAAACCCCCCCCCCTCCAGATGGACCGATTTTGTTGGTTAAAGAACTCGTTCAATCGTTTCATGGAGGAATACTATATAACAAGTTTTGTGGCGAATTCTATATGAATATATATATATATATATATATATATATATATATATATATTTTATGTTTTCCGGTAGTGGGGTTGCTTAATTCCAGAGGGTGAATCAAAATTCAGTCTTTGTGGGATCAAATTTTGTGGGAAGACTGAATTTTGATTCACCCTCTGGAATAAATATATATATGTATATATATATATATATATATATATATATATATATATATATATATATATATATATGTATATCTACTAGGGATCGATAAAGATTCGAAGAAATTTTTCAAAAATTCTGTCATGAGTGCAACCTCAATAGCTACTTTCATTCGGAAGCGGAAGTGCTAAAAGCTTCCGGCTTAAGATAATCATTGAGTGAATAAGAAATAGGTAGTTATATTATAGATTACATCTTGGGATTATATCGTTAGATACGGCAAATAAAGCTGGGACTCTGGTGAGAAGCACGTGGGGAGAGTTGTGAAGAGATGTTTTCAGGAATGGTAGTATAGAGGCCGGAGACTTTAACGCTGGGTCATGATTTACGGAATGGCTTGAAGAATGCCGTGTAGCCGGCCGCCTCGCGGCTTCTACCGGTATATCTGCCGGCACTTAACGCTGGCATTCAATGCTTTCTCTAATTTATAGATATGGAAACGGATATTTATGTGCTTACCGTTCGCTCATACCGGCTGTGAAATGGAAAGTCTCAAGCACATTTCCTGGCCTGTTTGGACTCCTGCTTGAGGCTATTAGGGACTCGGAGAGAGAGAGAGAGAGAGAGAGAGAGAGAGAGAGAGAGAGAGAGAGAGAGAGAGAGAGAGAGAGAGAGAGAGAGAGAGAGAGGAGAGAGAGGGGGGAGAGAGAGAGAGAGAGAGAGAGAGAGAGAGAGATTTACTTTAAAACAGTTTTGGGTCTATTTTGGAAAAGGGGTGCCAGTGATTTTGTTAAATAAATGTTATTATTAAATGTAACATACATATGTATATTAAAAGAAAGATATTTTATAAATAACCTTTAACCTCAACTGATAGAAACAAGTTAAATGTCTGGTGGAAAATCGACCACGTTCTCTATAATCTTCTCCAACAATCACTCCTTCTCGTGCCTCCTTCTTCATATAAATTCGGAAAGATATGAATCCAGCATGTTCCTCCTAGTCCCACGTTATTACTTGTTTCTGCGTTTGATCCAAGCCCAAAGAGATTCAACCCTCTGGGTGTGAGCACCTGTTGTCACGTCTACCAACTTTTAGGAATGATTCACTACATAATTTTTTTTTTTTTTTTTTTTTTTTTTTTTACGGCGCATCGACAAATCTTGGCCATTAGCGCCGGGCCTCCAGGGTGCAACTAGGAATTTTCTCAGCGAGCCCTGAGATGAGAAAATTTCTGTCGCCGGTGGGAATCGAACCCACCATCTCCCGCTTATGAATCCAGCGCGCTAGCCACTAGACCACGGGAGACCCCTACATAATGTTTTTATCGCATACCCTCCACTTCCTGCAGTCCTTTCTATGCCTTCCAGCAATCTGAATAAATCGTTGTTCTAGACCTGACTGCCGTCTTAATACAGAAAGTGAACATTTCGACAGTTCTAAATGGGGAGGTGTAGAGACAAAACTCCCTAGAGAGAGAGAGAGAGAATATATTTGTTCTTAAAACGCAAAAGGAAGTATAACAGAATATTTCAAAATTCATTAAGGATTGAATATATTAAGGATTAATAGATTTTAATTTTAATTCACATTCAGCTCATCATTCACGTTGAGTAATTCTTTATTTAAGCAAACTAACACCCCAATAAGTAACTTCCATTTTGCTTTTTAGGTTTCACTGAAACACAGGATGAAAAAATTGTTATTTACAGACTTTGAAACTCTAATAGAGAACACGACGAGATGCGAAGGCAGCAGCTTATTAAATTTGCGCGCTGGAGGGTGCAAATTATCGTAACACTAGAGCGTTTTGGTTCAATCATGGACACCAGCCAGAAAAATATTAAGCCACGGTTGTCGCTACGCATGTTGTCGAAAAGTCCGATTCTCAGGAACTGCGTCATGTTAGCCGTTCTAAAGAACAAAACTAACACATTCGAACTTTTAAGCATTTATTTCTCCGATTGACATCGCCCAATCAAAAATTGCTTAGACCCTTCTTAGGGAATTTTGTAACTTTTCGAAATCGTGGTAAGTCGGAGGGAATCACCTCCCAGTTACCACTTAAATTTTCGAGATATTTAGGAAAAAATAATTTATTTGTTATGTTGATTGTTATTCCATACCCCCACCCCCAATTCTCTCATCCCCTCCCCCTGGATATTTTCGATATAGGCCCATGAAATTAGGTCGCCTAAGTTGTCACTGAACACTTGTTGGACTGTTTACTTGAGGTGGCAAGGGACAACTGTAGTAGAATTGTGTTTTGAGAGCTTACTTGTCGCTTAGTAAATAGAAGTCCTCCCTAATCACTTGCACTTGCCGCCTTTACTTGAGGTGGCAAGGGACAACTGTAGTAGAATTGTGTTTTGAGAGCTTACTTGTCGCTTAGTAAATAGAAGTCCTCCCTAATCACTTGCACTTGCCGCCTTTACTTGAGGTGGCAAGGGACAACTGTAGTAGAATTGTGTTTTGAGAGCTTACTTGTCGCTTAGTAAATAGAAGTCCTCCCTAATCACATGCACTTGTTGGGCTGTTTACTTGAGGTGGCAAGGGACAACTGTAGTAGAATTGTGTTTTGAGAGCTTACTTGTCGCTTAGTAAATAGAAGTCCTCCCTAATCACTTGCACTTGCCGCCTTTACTTGAGGTGGCAAGGGACAACTGTAGAAGAATTGTGTTTTGAGAGCTTACTTGTCGCTTAGTAAATAGAAGTCCTCCCTAATCACATGCACTTGTTGGGCTGTTTACTTGAGGTGGCAAGGGACAACTGTAGTAGAATTGTATTTTGAGAGCTTACTTGTCGCTTAGTAAATAGAAGTCCTCCCTAATCACTTGCACTTGCCGCCTTTACTTGAGGTGGCAAGGGACAACTGTAGTAGAATTGTGTTTTGAGACCTTACTTGTCGCTTAGTAAATAGAAGTCCTCCCTAATCACTTGCACTTGCCGCCTTTACTTGAGGTGGCAAGGGACAACTGTAGTAGAATTGTGTTTTGAGAGCTTACTTGTCTCTTAGTAAATAGAAGTCCTCCCTAATCACTTGCTCTTGCCGCCTTTACTTGAGGTGGCAAGGGACAACTGTAGTAGAATTGTGTTTTGAGAGCTTACTTGTCGCTTAGTAAATAGAAGTCCTCCCTAATCACTTGCACTTGCCGCCTTTACTTGAGGTGGCAAGGGACAACTGTAGAAGAATTGTGTTTTGAGACCTTACTTGTCGCTTAGTAAATAGAAGTCCTCCCTAATCACATGCACTTGTTGGGCTGTTTACTTGAGGTGGCAAGGGACAACTGTAGTAGAATTGTATTTTGAGAGCTTACTTGTCGCTTAGTAAATAGAAGTCCTCCCTAATCACTTGCACTTGCCGCGTTAACTTGTATATAGAAAAACGCTATGATAGTGAAGTTCCTGCGAGGGACTTTTTTAATTAGTTTATTCATTAATAATAAAAAAAATAATTGAATCTAAAGAGAGAGCAGATCTGAGCGGATTAATAGCCTATTAATCCTCCGCTAAGAGGTCGGTATTATTCCTGAATGTAGGTTAAGATCCATAGAGGTAGATGTTGGGTCCGTTCACTAACCCGTTCCAATTAGCAACCTCTTGCACTGAATGCATTCGTGAACGAGTCATTCTTAATTGGATATAATATATGCTCAACTGAGTTTTATTATTATATCGGCGAGGGTAGGGCAAACCAACGAATATGTAAAAACACAATTTTCAGGAGAAAGGAATTTAGTTCTCACATGTTCGTACTTTCAGGGGAATGTAGCTATTGAGGTTGCACTCGCGAATGAATTTTTGAACAAAAAATCGTCAAATCTTCATCGATCCTACTACTCACCCGATACCGAAAATGACACCAGTTAAAATTTGTCACGTACATTGCTCAAGCAGTCCGAGGAACCGTCGCACAGCGGGACCAAACTACAAATCGTGTTTCAAAAAAGGCTGAAGCCTCTAAATCTTAACCAATAATTACTTTTAAAAATGAAACCTAATAATATTTACAACAACTTTTTTGTTTCTCTTGTTTATGAAATTATTCGTAAATAAATTAAATTCACGAAGTTTTCCAACGGAACATAAGGTAACATTTCAATCTTTTTCCACCTAACATAATATCAGCACTGATATCTTTTAAATTAATCATTCATATTTTTAGCCGAAGGAGGCTGCCAAAGAGCATACTAATTCGTTCGAAATATATATGTTTCTGAAAATCTGACATTTTCCTTGACTTATTACCTCGGCTAACTATCTTCGATTGATTATAAAAGATTTATTTTTAATCTTGCGAAGCTGCTGTCGAAGAATTGTTTTCCATATTCGGGGAAGGAGAAAGAATTTATTTATTAAGTATGTTAAATATAGGTTTAATTAAATCCCTATCCTGTACCAAGTAAACAAGGAATAAGATAATTAACAGTTAGAGGTTGATAAAGCATTCAACCGTATCAAAGCGAAGATCAAGGGAATATCAAGTAATTGGGGCGAGGATTCTCAAACATTTATTACCACGGTTGACTCTAAAGCTTTAAATTAATCCATTTTTAACGGGCTAATTGACGGGCTGAGAATAAATAAACCACTCTTGCTAACCAGACGATACAGAAAAATACCGATAAATGTTAACAGGGAGCATTTTCGGCATGTATTAAGTAGGATCAGTGAAGATTTCTAGACATTTTGGGTCTTTTTTACTTTAGGTACACCAGTTACTTTTTCATGTTATTAATGATTTATCATACTGTTATTTAATAATAAATAGGTTATATACGAAATAAAAAGGTTATATACGAAAACAACATTTATTTAAAATGTAAGTATATCCTTCCAGAAATTGTAATATGGAACCAAATTTCATTTTGGGGGCCAATAACAGTTAATTGATTTTAAAATTGCTTCAAAAAGGTCCTTTTTTTCGTACCTCCTCCTCCATAAGAATTACCTTCTTCAAATAGCAAATTGTATGAGGTTCTATAACCATCAATAAAGATCATATCGTCGATACAAAAGCAAACTAACGAATATGAAAAAATGCATCTTTCCTTGTCAATCTTTACTAATTTCTGCTGGACTTATTTACGGCAAATTCTTGAATCTGACTTCACTCTATTAAAGGGAAAATATTCCACTACCAAAAGGTCAAACCTGCTGAATATTTGACTGTCCAAAAAAAAGTTATGAATAAATGCTTTTACACTCTGAAAATAGGTGATTTGCACATTCGTTAGTTCGCATTTGTATCGACGATATGATTTGGTAGCTGAAATCACTAATGACATGAAAAATTAACTGTGTAAGTACCTAAAAAAAGACCCGACATTTTTCACAAATTCTTCATGATTAGCAACCTCAATAATATTATTTAAACTTTAACGTTCATTTATTATTTACTACGAATTTTAGGTCGGGTTATCTATAGGCTACCACCCTTTTCTAGCCAGGATAGGGCTGATGCCTTTTCTTTTTTCCAAAGAAAAGCCACAGCCCCTAGTGGGAATCGAACCCACGACCTTAGGCACAAAGTCCATACGCCTTAGCACTCACGGCCTCCGGGCCTCCGTAGCTACATTAAATTAAGTTTTTAAAAGTATTGCATAGTTTCATGCATTTTTTTGTTGTGCATTTTAGTAAATATAACAAATTTAATAAGTTTAATAAAATCAATATATTAATAAATTAGTTTAACAAGTTATTAAAATGTTAGAGCTTAAGATTTAAATTTCCTATGATAAATACTTTAACAGCGTAAGAAGTAGCAAAAGTTTTATTATAATTTTCGAGAAATTGAATTCGAAAATAGCTTTTATATACAAGTAGTCCAGAACAAAAGCGTAGCTATACTTGGATGTTGAGAGAGAGCACGCTAATTTTTGCGGAAATATTTTCGACCCAACAATTATTCAGGTATGCCTAAATCGAAAAATTCGTATTCTTTTTTTTTTTTTTTTTTTTTTTTTTTTTTTTTTTTTTTTTTTTTTTTTTTTTTTGTTCTTCTTATGCTCATAACGTTTTCATGCTACAGTCCTTTCCAAGGCGTTGAATGATTTATAATGAATTATCCTATACTGTTATGTTAATTAAAAATGCTAAAAGTCATTCCGTTGGGCATATATTGTATAATTTTGTTTTGCGTCTTAAAATGCACTTAGGACCTTCATATTCAAGGAGGAAATTTATGCTTATATAGTTAAGCAAACAACCAAATTTCGTTAAAATCGGTTTGATAGTTTTTGCACAATAATTTTACAATTGAGGTATCAGCGAAGAAATGGAGCCCACTATCAACGTTCAACTCAAAACAGATACGCCCTAGACTGATGTAACACTAGGAAACAAAAGAATGCAGATTCTTATATGATCAATACGTCGAAAAACTGTTGACTGGTCAACACCAATTTCTCTCGCAAAGTCCGAAGTAGTTTTACAAGGGTTTTCTTGTACCAAAGCACTCAGTTGGCCGTAATCAACAACAGAAGTCCTTCTGCAACCTTTCTTATCTTCAAAATCAAAATCTCCAAGAAGAAATAGTTGGAACCATCGCTGCACTGTCCTTTGACCCAAACAAAATTGATGTTACACGCGGTTTGAGCTGCACTTCGTTCTTGTTTGAATTTGTAAAAATCAATGTGTCGAAAATGTTGTTTTTACTCTTTGAGGGAAAACACAATTAATAACCATTAATATTCAAAACCAGCATTATATTTGCACCAACCCATAGATGTGGCCAATTTACATACTAGTTTCGTTTTATCCAAAACATAGACCCTTCGGGTGTAAAATGGATTGCCAAATTCCATCCCTCTAGTAATGAGGGTGTCATTAATGAAAAGAGAACTGAACCGAGAGATTGCATTGTGAATAACGGTGACCGTACAATAGGCACACCGGTGATGTCCCATACCTCGATTCAATACAACGAGGTATGAAGCGTTCATTCGTTTGTATTCCTCGCTGGAAGTCGATGCGTCAAATCCAATCACACAGCGTGAGGGGGAGGGGGGAGGGTTCGCCTGACTGGCTTGTACACTGCAATATACAGGGGTGTGGTTTCCAAGTTGCTTTGTCCGTCCTGCTGATATCTGTACTCCCAATCATACGGGAAGAGATTTATAGATGATGATGGTAGATGAATGGACGCTAAATGTGAAAATCATTAAAAAGTCACACATTCAATTATTCACTGGTAGCCAAATTAGGTTGCAATAAATAATGGCAAAAACAAAACAAACAAAAAATAAAACTTAAACCTTGGTCACTCTGTATGCAATTGTGCGATGTAATGCAGTGACGGCGATCACGAAAATAGTGATGGCTAAAAAATCTTCACGTTTCCACGAAAATAATTTTTTTTTTTTTTTTTTTTTATTTATTTTTTTTTTTTTTTTTTTTTTACGGCGCATCTACTTCTAGGTCATTAGCGCCGACATCCAGGGTGCAGCGAGGAATTTTCCCAGCGAGCCTTGAGATGAGAAAATTCCTGCCGGAGGTGGGAATCGAACCCACCAGCTCCCGCTTATGAATCCAGCGCGCTAGCCACTAGACTACGGGAGACCCCCACGAAAATAATTGTTTGTATTTCTCCGTCAGTTGTTCATGCAAGTCTGCAAACATCTGTTCAAGTAGTCACTTGCTTGATCGGTTTCTTTCTTTTTTTCAATACCTTTGGTTCTTCTTCGTTGCACATCAATGCGATAAATCACTCAAACACACACCTGGTGTTACTTTATTTTAAAACATTTTAAAGTTTGAAATGAAATGAAGAGAGCGTGCTGAGGAAATATGTCCTAAACATCTGATAGTTATTGCAGGATATTTATGTCAGACAGAAATTGTGACTAATGTAAACTGCTAACAATTTATGTCTGGGATAAATGTTTCTATCACGAGCAATAAGGGTGCGTTTACATCTGACACTTCTTGCAGGAAATAAATCACATTTGTCCGATATCATAATTATCTATCCGAGATCTGAGATATATTTCCTGCGAGAAGTGTCAGATGCAAACGCACCCTAAGACTACCGCACTGTGGTGCGCAGTGCTAAATATACTTTTCATAAGTATTAGAAATGTGGTTCTGTACGGTCCGTCCAGAAATGAACACAACCGTCCATCTTGTCCCTCTCACTAAACTTGCTTAGTAACAAGTGACAAGTGCTCGTTTCCAAGTAGTGGACAAGTAGCGCTCAGTGCGGTCACTCTAGCAATTGAGCATCGTCACAAAACACTTTTTGGGCTGTTTACATGAAGTAGCGGGACATCTGCGTTGTAAAGTTTTGTTTGGAGAGGTTACTTGTCGCTTAGTAAATAGAATACATTCCTATTCACTTGTACTTGCTATGTTTACTATTACTTTCCCATTGCCATGACAGCAGGCCATTACGTTCCGATTTGCAGTCCGACTTATGGTCCAACTTCCGAAGTTTGATCCGATATCGGATCTTGAATTGGCTTGTTGGAAGACTCGGAACATTTAGAGAGACGACTCAAAGGTCCGACATCCGACTGGGCACAGAGTTGGAGTGTGAGTGGGGGAGTCGGATACCAACTTGTAATCCTGCTAAGTCTTACTGCAAATCGGATCGTGAATGGCATGCTTAAAGAAAAAACAAGGAAACTGTCTAGGACGTTTGAACGAATACTTGTCACAAAGCCATACTTTTGTGCTGTAACTTTTTAAAAGTTACAGCACTTGCCCGCTTATGCAAGCACTTATGACAAGAACCTGCCATAAGACCATTACTATTCCTACACGGGGTCTCCCGTGGTCTAATGGCTAGCGCCTTGGATTCATAAGCGGGAGATGGTGGGTTCGATTCCCATCCTCCGGCAGGAATTTTATCATCCCACGGCTCGCTGGTGAAATTCCTCGCTACACCCTGGATGTCGGCGCTAATGACCTAGAAGTAGATGTGCCGTAAAAAAAAAAAAAAAAAAAAAAAAAAAAAAAAAAAAAAAAAAAAAAAAAAAAAAAAAAAAAAAAAAAAAAAAACGATTCCTACACCTAACATTTAAAATGTTACGTGTTAACTGTATCTATCGTATGCAATTTAGAATAAATCTAATGCAGGGGTTTTCTAGCTTAATAAAAGCTAAAAAAAGTCAAGATTATTTTTGAAGTTACCCCCCAGAGGTTCTTTGAGATAATGACTTCTAAGGAAATAAGATTAAAAAGAAAGAATATAAATTATGATTCAGGATTTGATAAAAGTGAATAAAAATGCAAAATGATGAATACTTAATTTAATTTATTCATTTCGAGTAAAGCCCTTATGATGGGGGCGGGCATTAAAATTAAACACTCCAGCCCAGAAGAATGGAAGATTGGAAAAACCTTTTTTTTCAGATTAATTTTTTTGGGTTTTAAATTATGTTTTCTCATACCTACCAGGGAAGAGAATGATTCGTTATTTTTGTAGTCTGTGGAGGTTCAATCGCCATTTAACAATTTTTAGATAACCTTTTTCTATTTTAGTTATTACAAAGTATGGTAAACACGGTAAGTGAAGTTTTTTTTTTTTTTTTTTTTTTTTTAACTTTTAGAAATATATTGGAGTTTTACCCATTTCCGATTTTCGTAAGGTACATCAGGTTTTAGCACTTTCCGAGGAAAGGCAGGGCCGCCACATGGGGGGGGGGGGCAACCGGGTACAGTTGTCCCGGGCCCGGGCCGATCCTCGCTTATTGGAAAAAAAGTACCGAAAGTGACCTTTGCAGCATCGATTGTCGGCTTCAGGGCCGCCACATGGGGGGGACAGCCAGGTACAGTTGTCCCGGGCCCGGGCGCCGTGGGGGCCCGGGCCGGGCTCGGATAATTGGAAAAAATGTATAGGTTATGAGCTTGTAAAAAGAATGGGGTTTAGAAATATAGACGGGCGTAGCCTATATTTATTGGAATGGGATCTATATATATATTTTTTAAGGAAATAAACGACAAAACAAGTGCAGTCACAGAATATTATATTTCATTAGGAGTCGTAATAAAACTACAAGGACCGAAAGTGACCTTTGCTGCACCGATTGTCGACTTTTATTCTTATTTCGCTCAAAATTCAAGATGAAAAAAATGTTAAAATTTCAAAAGTCCTATAGCAAAGTACTAGAATTTTCAGTCTGGCTCTGAGAAGTGGGGGCCCGCTCTGAGAATAGGGGGCCCGTGATCTGGTCCCGGGCCCGGCTCTGAGATGTAGCGGCCGTGGTCGGCTTTTATTCTCATTTTGCTCAAAACTCAAGATGAAAATAATTTCAAAATGCCCAAAGTCCTATAGCAAAGTAGTAGCATTTTCATTCTGGCTCTGAGATGTGGCGGCCCTGAGGAAAGGTAGCTATTGAGGTTGCATTCATGAAAGAATTTTTAAAACATTTCTTTAACCTTTACCAAGCTAAATTGGTCCATCTGGAATACGGTTATGTAGCTTCATAGAACTTGTTAAATATTATAGCTGTTAATAAGTTCTGGGGGTCGCTGACTTTAAATCCAGAGTCAGGTTGAAGGTCTTATCTTTTTCTTTTTTTTTTTTTTTATTTGATTGTTGAGTTCTGCAACATTGGCGGCAAACTCATTTTATGTAAGGCCAAATTTGTTTGTTTCCTGGTGAATAGTGAATTTCTTAGTTCAGATCTTGAATGAACAGAAAATATGTATGTTATGTTTTTATTCATCGATGCCCCAAATGTAAGTTTAAGATCACTTTATGTACCCTCTAGAACTTACAGTTCTTTTATGTGCACATGTCATTCAGCCAGCCCATCATTTCAAATATAAAAGAGCAAAACTATTCATTTTTATTTTTTATGTATTTATCCTGCTGAGAAATGTGTTTAATTATGCAGCTCCTGCGTAACTTTTTTTTTTATACTAAATTTTCTTCACAAAATAGAGGACCGTTAATATTTCGGTATAGAATGCTGTAGAAAGCACACTTTAAGTAGCATAGAGGCAAGAAGTTGTTTATTGCTGTTCTGTGAGTTATGAGTATTTGAAGCGTTGTTCGGTAGAATGTGCTGAAGTAATAAAGCTTCTGTCAGTTCGGACTCTGCTTTATGCTTGTAGTTCTTGAAAGGCTTTCATTGCCAGCTGGAACTGTGTGTCGACATGGCTAGATTTACTGGCTGCCGATAGACTAGCCAGCTTTCTGGAAACAGGAATTTAACGCAAACTGTATGGTTTCATGATGGGTTTTCTACCTCCCTCCGTCTTATGACGAAAATAACGGCGGTTCAAATTTGGAAGTTGTTAAAATAATGAGATACGGATATAGTACATATATACGGATATAATACAATATACGGATACCACGCCTTTGAAGTCATAAGAGTTAAGAAATAGTTTGGATTCTGCTAAGAGAAAACGTCAGATTTTATGAATCGGAATGCTATTTGGCAGTAGAAAAGAGAGACAAAACTTTATTTAACAAAATAAAAACAAAGTTTAGTTGCCCAACTATATTGGGTTGCTCAGTACACAACTTACTAATCAACAAACTGCAATAATTATAAAAATATCTCAAACAAGTAAAATCAAAATATAAATTAAAAACAAACTAATAAAACTACGGAAATAATGATAAAATTGATTGTAAAGAAAAATGTAAAGGCTGCTAATTATGGGAAATAAAAAATTATGATAAAAAGAATTAATAAATCTAATAAATAAATTAAAAGTCTTCAGCCATATATGTGATTTTGAATAATTGCCAGGGAATCAACGAGAATAGATTCAGCTATGATTCCTAGTTGCTCCTCGCTGATTCCTATTTCCTTGAGACAAGCTGCCGTCTCCTTCGGGATGGTGCCTCTGGAACCGAACCATAATCCATGTACTCGGTATTCTCTCAGTCCAAAACTCTCGTGGAATTTTTCTTTACAATAGTTCACGCACCTGTCGTAGGTCGTTTGCTTCTCAAGATTTATTCTTTCGCCCTGTTTATCATCGTTGCCTTCATATCGGATAGTTGGATATAATATTAGAGCCGTTTTGGCATTCCGCTTGAAGGCAACGATGTCAGCGTATCTTGTAGAGCCTTCTTCATCGATGCAGAATACTTCTTCGAAGCACTCGTAATATTTTTCTGTTAAGAGAACCATGAGAGAACGCTTCACATTATTATGGCGACGTGTAACCAAGAGCATGTTATGGTCGCAACTTCCCAGCACATGTGCTGGCGTTTCTTTCTCTTTGCCACACCTGCGACAAAGGAGACCAACATCTCTTGGTTCACTGCTTATGCCAGGAACTGCTCGAAGCGGCGCGTAGTTCATATTCAGCTTCAAGGCATTAATCCATTCGGATCCAGACAACACTTCCTTGTCGTAAATGAACTTGTTCGCCTTTGGGCAATCCTTGAAGTGTCGGACGCCAATCCCCTGCCACTTGGAGTTGGTCCAATCATTGAAAGACTGTTCCCTCAAATTTTGCCTTAACTGCTTGATGTTTTGATTGTTAGTGGCCTCTTCTTCTGGAATTCCCAGTCTTTTGGCACATTCGAGCATTTCGTGGTTATAGTCAAAAAATGATTGAAACAATTGGTCACAAACACCATCTAGTTTACGAGAAATAGACCAGTGCTGGAGCGACGCTTCCCACAGGCATCTAAGCAACCCAACTCTATACCGACGAGGTGCATAAATCATACTGTTGCAAGAATTTGCAGGCAGGCCGATTATTGCCTTCACACTTCTTCGGATTATTACGTCCACGCCTTCCAGCAAGGTCTGAGGCAGTTTAATTAGGGGAATTGTTTGAAATGGATAGACGAGTGAAGGGAATATGTACTGGTTTATGACGTTTAATTTTTGGTCCGGCTTCAACAAATTTGATGACGTCAGTAATTCTAAATTTTCGGCCAATTTACGAACCGAGTCTTCTTTAAAGGTAAGTTCTGATGTGAACGAACATCCAAGGTATTTTATTTGTTCGCTTTCGCTAACTGACTTGATATTTTCGCCATTTTCGAGCGATAGTTCGTCCTTACAAAGAACCCCTTTCTCAACAACTATTGCCGTACTTTTTGCGGGATTTATAAACAATCCGATTTCTTTAAAGGTACGAACAATTACGTTAACCACTCTTTCTGCAGATTGTTTACTAGACGCTGTTACTGCTTGATTGTCAGCGAATCCAGTAAGGATCACTCTATCAAGGTTTTTATTTATTTCATACCCATAGCGGTTAGCAAATTTCGGGTCACAAATTTCCCTGTATAGGTGATCGATGGCCGTGATAAAGAGTGTTGGCGATAAAGGGCCTCCTTGTGGAACTCCTCGTTTCACACCAATGAAGTTCGTTTTGTTTATCCCTACTTGGATTTGAATTTTGTTATTTGACAGAAAGGAAGCGATGATATTTCTAAGATCAGTTGACACTCCTTTGCCTTCCAAGGCTTTTATTATATGGGCATGGCCTACATTGTCAAATGCTCCGGAAACATCTAGAAATGTAACGACACAATCATCAGGTCTTCTTTTGCAGGTTTTCAATACTCCGTCGATGATGCGCGCATTGACGTGAGCACCTGGCAATCCTCTTATAAACTCTCTTTGACAAGTGTGGAATGAAATTTGTTCTCTGAGCTCTTGATCCAGCACTTTCTCTATTATTCGGCGGAGTACGGAGTAGACTGTAACTGGTCTCCAAGAGGATACGTCACTAGCTAGTCCTTTACCTTTATATATTAGCACAGTACGTCCTCGCCGCAAAGATTCGGGAACATATGATGTTTTCAATAATATGTCTGTAATATCACTTATAATATGAGATACGTCGACTGCCTTTAATGTCCTTACCAAGACGCCATCTGGACCTGGAGAAGTGTCTAGAGACATAGATTTTATAGCTCTATGTACAGACTTTAGGTCAATTTTATTTAAATTAGGATTAGGCAATAAGTTGTCATATGTTGGCCTAACCTGTGAATTACATTTACCCAAAACATTTTGATAGTGTTTTTCTAGCTCTTTTACTTGTATAGGGCATTGCTTCGGAGTATCGGCGTTCATTATATGCTGCATGACTTTCTTGCGCCTGTTGTAATAATTATATTGCGCGACTTCGTAGTCATATTGCTCCCTTCGCTTAGCTCGAGCTGCTTTATTGGCCCGTTGTGGGATCGAAGTCTCGCTGCCTCCCTTATCCTTTCCTTGGCCTCCTTTCTTCTTCCTCATTTTATAATAACGAATTGCTGGCAGGAGACTATTCAAATCGCGTAAAAAGGCAAGGAAACATTTAATTTTGCCATCAAATTCGCTTGGGTTAAACTCACTGATGTTTTTGAGGATATTCTTCATAGTTTCTGCCCATTTATCCACTTCTACTTTTGTCAATTCTTTCGAAGCATTAATCATTTAACTTCTTTTCCCCACGTTTTCGGATTTTAAGAGAAATTTAAGTTTTTCCTGGTTGCCTTCTTTCCAGTGCTTTTTAGCCGAATGCGTTTTCAATCCACGGCTCTTCTTGAAGCTTAACTGACAAATATGGCAAACTAAACGCCCGCTCGTTGAGGATTCGTTTAACTCCATATTCTCTAAAGCCTGCATTTGTTGCTGGTGAACTCTATTATAAGTATGTTGAGAATGTGAACCTGAAAGTGGAGTGTTCTAAAGTGGAAAAAATTTTCTTACTTTGTTACATCAACATCTACACTCGATTTAAATTAAATTTCTTTTCCAAACATATTAGTCCGTGGAATCTGTTTCTTCATAATTAATTAAGAGTATTTTATGCAAAATACAAACTTTCAAGATTCCTGGATGCTGAATTTGATTGGAATTGCAGAGCTGAATTTTTTCGTGTATTTCCACAACCGAGAACGTGTATTTTTTCGAGAACTTGCAAGTAAGTATATGCAAATATATATATATATATATATATATATATATATATATATATATATATTTATTTATTTATTTATTATTTTTTTTATTTATTAGGAGATACAATGCACATACAATTGTTACTATTTTTCTAAAATACAATTGGTCAACTTAACAATTGGGTATCTCCTTCACCCTCGTTATTTACTCTTGAAAACAAAACAAGCCTAGTTGCTGGGAGACCTAAGTTAATAATATGTCCTCATCAGTCTTAAGAGTACCTCATGAAGAGTATAAGAAGGCACAAAAATAATTAAATAAATAAAATAATATACAAAAAAAAAAAAAATAAAAAAAAATAAGCCTTACAAATCAGTGTATCTGATAATATAATTATATATAATAATATAAAACTGAAATTAATTAATAATTACAAATATAACCAGATAGGTAGAAAAAGAAAAAAAAGAAAAACTAACAATAAAAATGATCAATATAATAATAAGAAAATAAGTCAGCGTTCTGAACCCAAACACTTCCACCCACTAGACTCGATGGAGGTATTAACGTGGTGCAGTCAAATATAACACTCACACAGTCATATATATATATATATATATATATATATATATATATATATATATATATATATAATGTTTGCGCTCCAGTTCAGTGAATAATGGTCCGATTTTGATGAAATTTGGTACAAAAATATTTCGTTTAATTTGAAAGGTCCAGTTCGTTAACCACCAAAATCCGCTCTCCGGAACATTTTGTAGCGAAATTCACGCGAAAAAAAATCGTTACGCTTACATCATATACTTGCACGTACTCGTTTTACTGTTTTGATTATTTTCTACAGTCAAATAGCGTGCCGAAACGTTTAAAATACAGATTTTTCCTAAAATCTGACGTTAGCAGAATTCAAACTATTTCTTAACTTCTTATGACTTCAAAGGCGTGATATCCGTATATTGTATTATATCCGTATCTCATTATTAAATGGAAAATGAACATTCCTTGAATCACAAACTATATGTATGTGAACTCTAGAACACCACATGCCTTTCTTCAGACTGCGCCTTGGTTAATATTTTAAAATATTCTTTGCACATACTTTTTCCTCCGGAACGCGGAACATAAACGGCTCAAGAAAAAGGGGTTCTTCTAAATCCACTTCAATGTTCTCCGAGGGTGTTTCATGTTTTGAATAATGTATGCCTTTTGCCACTTTAATAATAAGGGATGAATAAAATATTTCAGATTATCATAACTGCTTCGATGTCGCATGAAATAAAACTAAGATATTTTAATTCATGAAGTCATTGGTTTGTAAATTTAAATGTAGGTACTGCCGCAGAAGTGTTAATTTAAGTATTTAATACAAGTAGAGGTGCTGATGCTTTGCTGGTGTACCTGATTTTAGGTATTTTCCACTCGATTTAGCAGGCTGTCTCAATTACTCTTCCTTCGAAGAAATTACCTTGAACGTTTTCATGCTCATTTTTCATAAGTGCCCAACACGAATTTTTCGGATAGAGAACTTATCTCGCCATAGTAACCAAAACTCTGCACAAAAAGAATTCTTGGAATTCGAACCTGAGAAAAAAAAATCAGAATTGTTCGGAAAAAAATCTTTATTTTGAATCTCCCGGCATGCTCTTTGTCAGGCTTTTTCTCCCAAAATATCAATATATACAATTTCAAAATAGAATCCGGAACTGCCTACAAGAAAATTTCATGTTTCAATATCTAAAGATCACGAAAACAACGATGGTTTGCATAATTGCATATATACACGTATTATGAAGCTGCCCAAAAAATGGTCCGATTTTGATAAAATATGCTACAAACGATCACTATTGTATATAGAAAATAATATCGGGGGGGGGGGAGCTGCGAGCACCTAGGAATCTGGGGTGTAGGGAAAATCGTAAATATTTTAGTGTTAAATGGTGAGTATGTATCTGTATTTTTAAGGTCCTCTGCACACCTAGTAGACCATGGTAAATGTAGAAGACATTTTTCGTTGTTATAGGTTTTTGTTTACATGAAATGTTCTCATCAAAACAAAATTTCGGGGGGCTGCAGCCCTTTGAGCCCCCCCTTATATACCCCCTGCAAACTATCCCTTGCCTGATTTTAAATGTCAAGTTCCCTACTAGTTCTAGTACTTCAAAACTATGGCTTCATTTAAAATAGTTTTCTACACGTTTGTCATTCGTCCTATCTGAGCAATTTAAATTTTGGTTACATTTGGATTTAAGGAAGTATTCGAAAAAAAAAAAAGAATTAATCAATAAGACATATAAGTAGTTTTAGGAGTTTCGTATATTGCCTTATTGTCTCTAAAACGAGTGGAAAATCGTGGTAAGTGGACAGTAACCATTCGAAAACTTACTAAATTTCCTTCCTACAAAAAAGTTTCTGAAGACATTTTAGACGGGACAATCTCATTCGGTTTCGTTCTTCTGAACGGTTTTATGTCTCTGTTTATCACACTGTTTAATTGGTTGTAATTGCATGTAATAGTAAAAATGAGTATTTTAGTAAAACAACATAAGAAAATGCGAAACTTATTTGTAATAGTGGTTTCTAGAGCAAACATTGAGAAGGTAGAAAGAGTGATTTCCGGTTACGATACAGGCCGTTTCCTGTTGTGCCGCCTAAAATCTTGTTTCTCTTTGAAAGATCATTTCACATTTTTAAATGTGTTTACATGTTTTACGAAAAACAAACTAACTTATTTTAACAATCAGTTTCTACTGCTTCAAAATGACACTAGGGAATTAAAAGAACGCTTTCAAGGAAGGAGCTTCTTTCATTCAAATCTACAGTACATATATATATTTGTCAAATACCACTCACTCATTATAAGTTTTTTTTAGAGGGGTTTGATTTTTTAGCTGAAAGGGTGCAAACACGCCTAGGCAGCAAGCGTTGCTAGGACGATAACTGGTCAGCTGTTGCCGTATTGTATTTATTTCTTAATATCATTTCTATTTGAGCTTAATTTCAACTATGATGGCAGACCTTGAATTATTAGAAATAAGCTGTGATTTTGCCCCTCATAGAGTTTGCCCTGGTGATAGTCCATCCGAGGTAATAATATCCCGATCCCTTGCAAAGCCTCCTCACCCATCAGTATCCCTAGTCAGAACACTTCTTGGTAATGCTCGCAAATATAATGGGTGTTTCCAAATGACATCTTGGAAGCATAAATTTTCAAATTTTAATGTACATTTATTTTGACAGCGAATACTGTACCGGTTAAACTGCTGTTACTGGTAACCTATAGATAACGGGTTATCTCTACGTTATCTGACTCTTGACACATGTCCGGAGCACCCCAATGTCAAGAAAATTATACTTTGATTACTTATCAATTGGGGGGCGAGGTTAGCTCAGTGGTAGAGCACTGGACTAATAAGCTGGAGGCCTGAGTTCAAATCCCGAGCAAGCACTAAAGATTTTTTCTTCTAGTGTCTTCGTTCTTGGGTTGAATTCGGCCTCCCTGACCGTCCCTAGGCCAACCCAGCCTTTAATTAATTTAATTAATAATGGGTACCTTGGGTGCTAATGACTCTAGCAGTCGATGCGGCCAAGGGGGAAATCAGGCGGCCGGAGCATAGTACTGACCACACTATCTCCCTAGTGTGCCGTATGGTCATGAATCAGATACCTCTATAGTATCTGCCCCTCAGGGCCCTCGTGGCCTGTTACGGGACTGATTTTTTTTTTTTTTTTTTTTTTTTACTTATCAATTGATGAATAACTTATAATAAGACGAGAACCGTGCTATTATAAACTGCAACAAATTATATAGTAGCATTAATTTTGATGATACATTATTTAACGCAACAAAGTAGTACTAATCTGCCGTGACGAAGCACGGGTATTCAGCTAGTTTTGACATAATTTGAACAATACGCTCATTAGGGCTGTGAAATGTTTAATAGAAATTTGCAAACGGAAAACAGTTTTTTTCAACAAGTAATTAGAGAATATTTGAATTTCAAAGATCCTTTTTTCCTGTATTTTGACTTACAAGACAAAGCAAAGAAATTTACAAGAATTTGCAAGCAATAAGTGTTTATTATATTGCTAATGATGTTTTATTGTTGCTGTTCTACCTAAGGAGTAGTATTGTAGTAAGAGAAAGGCTCCACACAGCAAGACATACCTCCATGGCTACAAGAAGTTCTATCCCACACACTAAGGTCTCCTTTCTCTAAACCACTAACTAGTCAGCTATTGGTTGGTTATAGGCTTTATTTATTATACCTTTAGCAGGAGAAAATGTCCTATTATTAAAGTTTTATTCTGCCTTCTATGGGCTGAGCACGTTTTATGGCTTCCGTTGGCGTTAAGTTGTACCATTTCTTTGTAAAGGGTCGGCGTAAATATTAACGAGGTTGAGGTAGGATGAACTCACTCAAGCTGGAAACTATGATAGATGATAGCTTGGACGCATATAAGCAGGGGTGGTGAGGGGGCTGCAGCCCCTCCCTAAAATTGGTTAAAATGTGTCAACAAAAAACTTAAAACTAAAATAAATAAGATCACTTAGTTCAGACAAAATATTTTTTTTTTTGGGTGTAATAGCGCTTTAATTGGCTAACTAGAAATGTTCTCAGCCCCCCCCCCTCCCGAAATTATTTTCTATATGCGGCCATGGATGACAGTTATCACATTTTATATTTAAAGCTATTTCGGTTTTGGTCTAGCAAAACCTCAAGATTCTGAAAATTATTTTGACTAACATGCTGGAGGACCTGACTTCAAATCCCGAGCTAGCACTAAAGATTTTTATCTTCTAGAGTCTTCGTTCATGGGTTGAATTCTTCTTTCCTGGCCGTCCCTAGGCCAACTGAAATGAAAGCTAATAAAATAAAAGTTTTACAATTGAACATAAAATAATATTTGATTTTTCATCTAACTTAATATCAGCGCTAATATCGTTGAAATTAAACATTCAAATCCTGATTAGACTTTAAAAAAATAAGACTGACAAATCTTCATAAAACGTGAATTTATTCTTAAAATAATATAAAATAATATAATTCTTAAATCTTAATTTTAGTGCTATTATAATAAACATAATTTATCAAAGGATAAAAAAAAAAAATCAGTCCCGTAACAGGCCACGAGGGCCCTGAGGGGCAGATACTATAGAGGTATCTGATTCATGACCATACGGCACACTAGGGGCAGTACTATGCTCCGGCCGCCTGATTTTCCCCTTGGCTGCTTCGACTGCTAGAGTCATTAGCACCCAAGGTACCCATCATTAAATTAATTAAAGGCTGGGTCGGCCTAGGGACGGTAAGGGAGGCCGAATTCAACCCATGAACGAAGACACTAGAAGAAAAAATCTTTAGTGCTTGCTCGGGATTTGAACTCAGGCCTCCAGCTTATTAGTCCAGTGCTCTACCACTGAGCTAACCTCGCCCCCCATCAAAAGATAAATAAATTTTTATTAGTCTACTTTTAGCACATTAGCAGCTATTGAAATTGCCCTACTAAAATAATTGCTGTAAAGGTTCTCACAAAATATAAGAAATTATTAATTAAAAATTCAATAATAATTTCACTTCGAGGTATGCAAAATTTTCTATTATAATCCACACCTCATATTTTATACTTCTTCCTTGAAAAAGAATTACGTGATGCAAGTGATGGAGGATAAAACACAGCGACCCAATGGTCGCCTTTTCATAAACCCGCTCTGCATTGACCTTGACATGACCTCGCGTGCTGTGGAATTCCCGCGCGCGGGAATCACCTCTAAAAGCGCGGGAAAATAAACTTCCACAGCCAATATTGTTTCCGCGTATGCAACTTTCACCTCAATAACCATAGCTCAGAAGCCTCTAACCAAAACATAGGAAACCATCAGCATAACTGACGTCATCAGGACAATAGATTCTAAATTCCCCACAGTGGATTATTGATTTAATATTATTATATTATTTGCTTGCTTGCATACATACATATGTATGTGATACACATATATTTCAATTCGCAATGCCTTTTAAATCTAGATAATACAAATTAAAGAAATATATAAGTATCAAATTTTCTCATTCCTTGCGAGGTGTATAAGAATATAAAATAAATATAACAACAAAATAAAAAAAAAATAAAAAAATAATTGTATGTTTATGTGCATCTGCTCTATTTTCCTTCAGTATTTTTCCCCTGCTTATTTTCAAGCAATAAATTTTTTAAACAAGAAAGTGACTTAGGAGAAACAAGTCTGTAACAAATAAAAGTGAGAGTGACTAAGTGGAAGTGACTAAAAATATAGAGGACTTACAACGACTAGCAAAAGGAAGAGCATGCTTTGTGATGAATATCCAACAGGCACCGCCTCCAGAACGCCCACTCTTATCGCACTCTTACAACATATGGTGATTATCTTGATATAATCATAATCAGTGATGCCTACACGTGTTAAAATCATATTTTACAATATTCCATTACAAAAAGATTTAAACGTTTAAAAAAACCGCCATTCCCAAGTACAATTCCCAAGAACATAACAACAGTAACAAATATCAAGGAGAACGAAACCGATACTTCGGATTTCAAGTACCGATTTTTCCGAATGAGATTAAAAATTTCATAAGAACCGTTTTTGTAGGAAATGCATTAATAGTCGGAGAGCTGGCAACGCACGTTTCATGAAGTGTTTTATGCACCCTGAAATTTTGCTATAATATACCTCTTGGGTAGATATGTGTTTCCTGGACATACCTTGCAGCACCAGGTACTGCACATAGGGGAAAAGTACAAAACACTAATGTTCAAAAACAGTGTTTTATTCAGGATCCAACTATTATTAATGAAAAAAATTGCAAATTAAGGCAATTAATTTAACCCACTTTTAAGGGGGTTAAAATGTAAATTTAAAAGAAAACCAAAGTGTCTGCCCATTTGTAATTATTTTCAAATATGTTTATTGAAGACGCTGCAATTTAAACAGCGTCTTCAATAAACATATTTGAAAATAATTACAAAAGGGCAGACACTTTCGTGGGGTTTAATTATCAGAAAACATAAAAATAAATGTTGCCTATGGTAGACTGCAATACACTGCCTGTAACCGTAAGAGTGAATGAGAGCACCGCGCAGTTGTGCCTCTGCGCTCTCATTGGTTCTTGCTCACATGATCTTGTACAGGTGTTCCGGTTTAAACGGCAGCGCTAATAAAACTCTCCTTTGTTACTAGAATAAAAACAATTAAGTTTTTTTTTTACGTGTTATACCCCTTAAATGTGTCTGCCATATTTCTTATACATTGTAAAATTGTCTTATTTTACATTAAAGATAGTTGGCTTCTTAATAAAACTCTATTTTTTGGAAATATTTTTTTGCAACTTTCCCCTATGCCCAGCACCTGGTGTTCGTATGTCCAGGAAACACATACTTACCTTCTTATCTACCCAAGAGGTACATTATAGAAAAATTTCAGGGTGCATAAAACACTTCATGAAACGTGCGGTCACTGGCTCTCGGGCTATAAGCTTTCGAACAGATGCTACCCCAACCGGTTTCCAGATATTTAAAAAAATATGCCATAATCCCAAGAAAACAAACCAATATCAAGTGTGCTTCGGAATTAAATGTATTAGTCATAAGGCATTATTCTCCAGCGGTTTTACTCCTCCTTTCTGCGCGATATTTCGCCGGATTCCTCTCCGGCTTCTTCTGGATGTCAACCTTGCTGGTTGGTTAGGGAATGAACATCCATTCACCAACCATATATATATATATATATATATATATATATATATATATATATATATATATATATGTATGTATATAATACACAAACACACACATGTACATATACATATACATGAAATTGTCAAGTCGGCACTTCCGGATTGCGTCATGATGTTAACCTCATAAGCGGGCTTCCTCTCCATGGAGGGAGGGAGGAAACGCACAACAAATCAATTTTATTGGTTAACGACCTAGTATAGTCGTTTGATATGGTAAGACATTTTTCAATCATGGTTTGACAGAAGAACCTTTGAAAGTGGCACCATGCCTTGGGATCTGCCATGGACAGTTGTAAAAATTTAACATCTTTCCGCATCTTAGTAATTTTTTTAAAACAGATGTTCCCTGAGACAAGCTGAGTGACGTAGTGTGTATTTAGTGTGGCCTTTCACGTACAATCTCCGCTTTGAATGACTCGGTAGTGAATGACATACTTCTAGTAATGTAAACTAGGATGGTCTCCCCAGGCTCTGGATGACAGCCAAGACTTCTTCCTAGATAACATCGCCGGCATAGACCGTTCATAAAGAGGACGCTTGAAGGAATGGCCTTAGTTTCGTCTTCAGATTATAAATGGCAGACATATTTTGATTATAAACATTTCGATACTCCATAGAAAAGACAAATTTAACCCATAGATAAACGGCCAAATCGCTCATAGATAAACGGCCAAATCGCTCATAGATAAGCGTCTTCTTATCAGGTTACACTTCTCATTTTAGGGCGCTTCCTCTCTCCCTTGTGAAGATCACGAAAGTAACGGTGATTTAAATTTATATTTATTATGTGAGTTCGCTCTCTCACTGCCCCAAAAATAGTCCGATTTTGATCAAATGTGGTACAAAAATACTTTGTCTGATTTAAAAGATTAAGTAAAGATGGAATGGTTGGGATTCGGCTAAATAAACCTCAATATGATTTTGTTTTAAAAAATCTATATTTCGGACGTTTCGGCTACTCATTGGTAGCCTTCGTCAGCTAAAATGACAAAAAAAAAAGAAATTAATACAAAAACAAAAAAAATTATGATTGTGATAGGTAACAGAGCTATAGATACAATTAACTTATAAAAGAACATATCGTCTTAAATTCTTAGAAGGAAAAAGTGAATAGTAATTGATTTTACAAAGAAATAGGAAGCTACATACCAATGACAAATATAGTACCTAATAGTAACATTAATTAATTTTACAAAGAAATAAGATACTACATACCAATAGAAATGCCGAGCGGCAGAGGAAGACCAAGGTTGGCAATTAAGTAACCATTGTAGAGTGTCTAAGGAGAAAAAGAAATCTACTGGGGTATAAGTAAGTGGAAACAGCAGGTGGTGGGGGAAAGTCGGTAAGGATCAAAAAGCATGTTTATGACATGTCGGTAAGGATCAAAAGGCATGTTTATGACATATTTATGACAGGAAAGGAGAAAAAGGTGTTAATGGAAGGATACCCAAGGGGCATGGTAAAAATCTAGGTGGGAGGTCGGGAGAGTATTTGGAAAATATTAGCGTACATAGGAGAAATGCCTTGTTGGTCAGTTTTGTAGTTTATATTGTTTTTGTTTAAGTTTATGTGTACACATTCCGAGATCTGTAGTCTTTTTTTGTTTCGTTGTGTAGAAAGAATTTTCGTGTCGTCGAAGTTAAAAGTGTGTTTTTGTGTAATGGCGTGTTTTGCAAGTGCAGATTTATCTATTTCTTTATTAGTGATGGTTCGTTTATGTTGTGTAAGACGTGAGTGAATGTCATTTATGTTTCTCTTATGTATACACCATTACAGGAAGGGGTTTGACAAGGGACTTGGTAAATACAACGGGTGGTTTGTTCAAAAGGGATGGGATCTTTGAGTTTGGTATAGAGGGTTTTGAGTTTGTTGGTAGTTTTCAAACCAAAAAAGCTTAAAAAAATCCTACCCTTCCCTAAATTTTGGTTTGAAAACTACCAACAAACTCAAAACCCTCTATACCAAACTCAAAGATCCCATCCCTTTTGAACAAACCACCCGTTGTATTTACCAAGTCCCTTGTCAAACCTTTAGAGCCTTTTGCACAACTTCAGGAACATAAATATGCTTTAGGTCCACCCGTCAAACCAATGCAATGTACTGTATAACATATAGTCTTCTTTTTCGTACATAGCTACTCCGTATGCGCGAACACCAGCGGACACTTTTTTATAAAGTTTTTTCTCCGTTTAGTCATCGCTAAAGCATATTTATGCTAAAAAACATTTTTAACACGATATGTGTAATCGTTTTCGATAAATGTGTATAACTGGTTATTTTATCTAATATTTGGCTTGGAACGAAACCAACTCTGGCTAAACTTTCAGCATCGATTTGTCCAAACTGAGGTGGTCCTATCGAAGTTTACTCTAGAACTTTTTTTGCAGAAAATTTAATTTGATTTTCAATGACAACCTCCACGATTTCGCAAACATTATTCAGGCGAAGTATAGGAGGCCCGGTGCATGCGCACTCTGAACCTTATGTCGTGGGCTCGATTCCCATTAAGAGTTCTATTTCGGAAAAAAGAAAATGCATCAGCCCTATGGTGTCTAGAAAAGGGTGGTAACCTGTAGATATCTCGTCGTGTACGTAAAAATTTAAATACGACTCAGTATGGAGTTTAGGAGCAAGGCTCGGCTGAATAAGAACATTTGCATGGGCATTCAAAATGGGGCTAAATCCCAGAAAACGTGTGGAACCTGTGGAAATTTTGGACTTTTTCCATCCTTCTATATAAACCATCCAGTAATTCCTACAAAAATTGGTCTTTCGTTTAAGACAAAGTATTTGCGCGTCACGATTTGTGACCTGTGTGTTATGAGATGTCGCCATTCAGGATTAGGATTGTGTCATCGGTGTCGACTTTATAAGCGGATGTTCCTCCCTATAGAGGGTGAGAGGACAAGCTGAAATAAGAATAATTAAAAATATTAATCAATAATTTTAAATGTTCTTTGTAATAAAATAGAAACTTTGAAGATATCCAATGTAAATCAACAATGAAGGTAGAGTTCTAACTAGTGTAACTTCTAACTAGATTGGTTTTTGTATTAATATTGTTTTTGTATTAATATTGTTTTTGTATTAATATTGGTTTTGTATTAATTTCTTTTTTTGTCATTTTAGCTGACGAAGGCTACCAATGAGTAGCCGAAACGTCCGAAATATAGATTTTTTAAAACAAAATCATATTGAGGTTTATTTAGCCGAATCCCAACCATTCCATCTTTACTTAGACTGGTTTTTCATATATCCTATTATCCATACTGTGAGATAGGCAATACTCGCTTTAATGCTGTCATAAAAACCTTTGATTGAAATCTTCTTTTCACGGATGTGTGGTAAAATGAAAGTTAAGACTAAACGAATCACAAAAACTATTCTGCTGAGCTTAATCTTTGTCCATTTATTGAGTCTGAGTCCTTTTAGCACTTTCAATTCTGTAATTTTCATTTAAATTCTGTTTGTACGTTATATCTTCGATGTTGAAAGTTATATTGCTAATCATATTTGACAATCCACAATTACGACGTAAAAGTAAAATCGTCAACGATTTGTTACGTTCATATAATAAATAACATCTCGCTGATGTATAAATAAATAATAAATAACAATAATAAACATTCATTATAGTTTTAGTTTAATTTCCTGAGATTGTATTTGTTACGTCATCATGATTGCCACATAGTTTAGTGAAATATTAAATAGACGGGAAGAAGTCATTTTATCTCCTCTCAGGATTAGCAACATTATATATATATATATATTAGTATTAATTCTCCCCTACTTGTTTTACAGCCCTGATGAAGGGTTGAATTTCAAACCGAAATGTCGGCAAACAATAAAACTCATGTTGCTATAAAATATTTAGTTTTATTAAAATTAAACCGGAACCCTGGCAAATTCTACCTTCACATCACCAACGGTCAACTATCTACTCTCAAATTAAAGTCCAGAAGAGTACACTTGGTATTTACTGTACAAATACCTCATGAGTAGCCGTTGAAATTGAAGCATCAGGTTGCGGTAATTTTCAGCTTCCTCTGCGAAGCGGCAGAGCAAGTGGTGTAGTTTGGAGCCAGAAACCAATGCTGTTGGAGTTGCAGGTTGGATGCTGCGCCAACTCCACCGCACGATTCCTTCATCGTGACGAGGATGCAATACATCACACAGATGAATGGAGTCATTATCCCGGTTTCATTTTAACATTATGGTATGAATTAGAACAAAGGAGAATTTTAAATCTCTAAAGTGTTCGATTGTTTGTGTCAACTTGGTGAATGTGGCAGTTGTGGTGGATATCATTCTTCGTAATGATAAGTCTGGATTTTAAAAGCAGCTTCTTCTAGTATTGTGTTACGTTACAGGCAGATGGTGACAAACCATATAGGAAACTGAAAGATCTACAATCCTTGAGGGAAAATAATTAGAAGAAGATAGCCGTTCAGGCGATAAGAAATCAAGGAATGGTTGGGATTTCTAAGGTGGTAACCTATAGATAACCCGTCCTAAAATTCTGAGTTAATTATAATGGACGTTCCAATTTAAATAAATAAAAAACAAGGGTCTTTTTGCGAAGACCACATCCAGTTACTTTTGAAGTAGAAGTAGTGATTTATAACAGTTACTCGTACTCGCTGATAAGCTTACTGATTAGCTTACAGGTTCTTTGCTGGTTATCTATTACTACTTGACTCGTTATCTAGGGTTATAATTCATATTAGATAATGGCTAGTAATATTTATTAATAAAAAGGTTAATATGATCAAAATCAATTCTCTCAACTTCGAAAAAAGTTATTAAGCATTAAAGTTCACTGTTTCGCAGGTTATGAAGGATAACATAAACAACGATATTTGTAAACACACATATTTTATTCATTTTCTCTCTCTCTCTTTTCGGATATTTTACATTTATTTAGCATTATGGGCATAGGTGCTATGCGTTTCCGCTCGCTATGCTCGCTCAAGAAGATATCAAAACTGTAGTCAATCCAACTCCCTAAAATTAATAGAATTCTATTAATTTTAGCGACTCTAGTCCATCCAACTCGCTAAAATTAACAGAATTCTAGTAATTTTTCCGAGTAAGGTACCAAACCCTTTTTCTTTGTCAGGAACATCGCGAACTAATTGTAAAAGACCCATTTTTTCTCACTAACATAAGCAGAGCTCTTTCATAAACAAAAGCTAATTCACTGTTGAGGGTTACTTTACTCCCAGCAAGAACCAATACAATTGCTCATCGGAATCCTCCAATAGGAAGGCAAAGGAGTTATGCGCATGCGTTGAATCACTGATACAATCACTACTGCTACTTCAAAAGTAACTGGATGTGGTCTTCCCAAAAAGACCCAAAAACAAAGTAACAAAATAAATCGGGTCGCTCACAACACAACATAATGATCAACACAACAATGCAAGCATTATAAAACTTAAGCCAAACAAATACAACTAACATGTGAATGAACAAAAACGAATAAAACTAAGAATGCCAGACATTTAAATTAAATGTAAAAAACATAAGGCTTGACATTTTTAATCACGCCTATGCTCAAGCAATGAAGCGTTTTATATTTCAATGTTTTATTTATTCAAGTTTTAAACGTAGATGAATGAGTTGCAAATGTGTAGGATGTACTGAAAGGATTTTTAAAGGAGTTACTCTAAGCCCATTCATAAACCCACTCAGTTTTGATAAGAAGCCGAGACGAAAGAGTGGACTTGGATCTTGCAAAGAAAAAACTGGGAATGGTAGATAAGAAGCAGCTTACGAGACATTCCTCAGCTTGGCGTTTCTACCTGCTTGGGGTCCAGCTTTTTTTTTACAATGTTTTCCGGTCCTGGTTGTGAAGGAGGCATCCCACCATGAAGGTCCGGGACATTTTTCAGGCACGTCCTTTACATCCTGGGAAATTGGAAGTGCTTTTTCTATTCGACGCGGATTCTGACCAATCAAGTATATTCACTTTTTGGATTTATGTAGCGTAAGTCAAAAAATAGTACTTTCTTTGCCCTACATGTTTCGTGGCCTACATGACACCTCCTCAGGGGCTATTACATCCCTGCGTGTGGTCCGCTCGCTACTCAAAAAGTGTATAAGTACTTTGCACATATCTTTTTAAACATTGTTATTACACTCCATCCAATGCTAGAGAGATAGATAATAGAGGAGATGACAGCCCCTTATTTCTGAATTTTTTCTATATATATATAAATATATATATATATATATATATATATATATATATATATATATATATATATATACCAATAAACACAACGTGAAAACTACCAAAACGCATATTTATTTTATTTATTATTAAAACGGGTGCCCAGATAGAGGCTACGAAAATAATATTAAAAAAAAATTAAGAAATTAGCCAATTACTCAAAAGGTACTTTTCTATAAGATCTTAAAGTATTAGAGATTTTTATAAGATAGTATACTTTTATCATAAAATCGCTAAAAGAAAAAGAACACAGTACTATGAGTTTACATTTTAAATTATTTTTAATCTTTAAATTTTAACTAATTGTGAAGATATAGTCAACCGTTGAGATGTAGAAGGTGTTGATCATAGGGGTTTCGGTCTTATTGATTCAACCAAAAAAACTACATTTTGTAGTTAAAATGTGTTTATTTACGCCAACCTTAAAATTCCTTGTCAATAATAAATGGACGTTAAAATTTAAAAAATTATGTTTCCAAGATGTCATTTGGTAACACCCATTATATTTGCGAGCATTACCGAGAAGTGTTCTGTCTGGGGATGCTGATGGGTGAGGAGGCTCGGGATATTATTACCTCGGATGGACCATCACCAGGTAAACTATATGAGGGACAGTTTATTTCTAGTAATTCAAGATCTGCCATCATAACCGTAAATACATATAATACTATGAAATAGATACAGTACGGTAGCAGCTGATCTGTTATCGTCCTAGTAACACATGCTGTCTAGACTTGCCTGCTCCAACCAACTAAAAATTTAAACCCCTCTAAAAATACTTAAAGAGGGAGTGTCCATTCAAAATTTCAACTTTTTCTGTCAAGTGGTTTGGGCTGGGCAATGATAGGTCCGTGAGTGAATGCTATTTGACAAATATATAGTAGATTTTATGAATCTGTCAAAATATATAGGCCAACAGCTGACTGAGGAGCTTTACACCTGACACTCTTACGCTTTCTATGTGGATTTCAGATAACTCTGTACATAATCCTTTGTTAACGCTTTCTGCATTGACTGCTTATCCTGCCAGTGGCCTAGACTCCTTTTTATGTAGGCCATTCATGCATCTCTAGGAAATATAGATCTTACTGTTTGGATCTTCAGCGTTATCTATAATCTAAATCCATTATTTTTAATGTTACAGCGTTTGGCTCAAGCATAATAAAAAAAATGGGGTCCAGGGTCCAAGGGCTAAGCCTGTCCGACTCTTCGTGATTGTTGTGCTTATATTACGCTAAAGTACCACAAGTACGAAACACTTCTTAAGTATTATAATACCATCGATGCAACTGTAATTTTGGACTAAGTGGTGAATTTGACA
Organism: Gonocerus acuteangulatus; assembly: GCA_946811695.1. Lineage (NCBI taxonomy): Eukaryota > Metazoa > Arthropoda > Insecta > Hemiptera > Coreidae > Gonocerus > Gonocerus acuteangulatus. Next base: position 16,781,980 of record OX328125.1, read on the forward strand.
GCACTGTGGAGCGATATCTGTTGAATACAGAAAGCCAGACTTACAAAACTAACATAGTAACTTGGCTTAATGATTTAACACCAGAAACAATACCGGATGTGAGAAAAAAAAACTGGACCCTATAAACTGTTTATGCCCAAATACAACCCTTTCGCTTTGCTTTACACTTGCTCCCTTATCAGTGAATTGACATGCTTATCATCATCATGCTTAACCTTCTTCAAGAGTTGTCATACCTGTTGGTAGAGTCCGTCGTCACTGGCATCGGTGAAACAGCTGTGGACAAGCGATGTTTTTTTTTTTATTTTGTATTTTTTTCAGGTATTATTTAGTCAAACTTATACATACTATTACAAACAAAAATAATAATAATTATTTGATTATTTTAATAAATATTTACATAAGAACTTTCGAGGGCTCTATTTACCGTTATACTGCTTCACAGAGTTCAAAGTATCTGGATGTGGTCTTCGCAAACAGACCTCGGTGATGACCTACAACAGGTTTCTGCCCTTCAACCCCGACCCTACCGATCGCCTCCAGATTCCGGAACTAGGTACACCGCTGACTATCCCACATCTAGGAGTACAGACCTAGATAAAATCACGACAGATACTTCAAAGTAACTGGATGTGGTCTTCGCAAACAGACCTCGGTGATGACCTACAACAGGTTTCTGCCCTTCAACCCGAACCCTACCGATCGCCTCCAGATTCCGAAACTAGGTACACCGCTGCCTATCCCGGATCTAGGAGTACAGACCTAGGTATAGATAGGTAAAATCACGACAGATACTTCCAAGTAACTGGATGCGGTATTCGCAAACAGACCTCGGTGATGACCTACAACAGGTTTCTGCCCTTCAACCCCAACCCTACCGATCGCCTCCAGATTCCGGATCTAGGTACACCGCTGACTATCCCGGATCAAGGTACAGCGCTGTCTATCCCGGATCAAGGTACCCCGCTGCCTTTCCCGGATCTAGGAGTACAGACCTAGGTATAGATAGGTATGTAGGAGGGATCATCGACCTCACTTCAAGGGCATCGTCTTCCTTATCTAGTTTTTCTACTAACTCCTCCGCCCTTCTCTGTCCTCGGAGCATCTCGTCCATCCCTTTATACACATTCAACACCAATTTCCTCATCATATTGTGCTGCAATACTTGTAACTTACTCTTTTATGAAGATATTGTGATAATTTTACTTTATAAGGAAAAACTTCAATAAGCACTTAAAACTTCACCTGGATAAGTACAGTTCCTGTTGGTGTAATAATATCAACAATGAATGATACCTTTCGAAAAGCAGCTTTCCCTATAAGATAGGCATTGATCGGGTTATACAAATTAAAGAGATCTTGATAAGTAAAAACCTCAACGAAGCGATTCTTCATTTGCAAAAAGCGGCAGATAAGGTATCATCCTGGTTTCGAAAATGGGAATTCGTAATTAGGCCGGTTAAATCTTCATGTGTAGTTTTTTCACTCAGAAAATTCCAAAATGCTCCAAAGGACTTGAGTATACGCTATCTCTGAATAGATCTAGACACAAGACTAACTTGGCGACACCACATTCACAAAAAACTACAAGAAGCTCACACACGGCTGCTACAGGTTTATCCGTTAATAAATAGAAAACCTCCCCTAAAAAAGAACTGTGATACACTACTAACAAATCGACAATCTTACCCATACTAACGTGCGTATGCCCGGTCTGTTTTGGTGCCAGTAAAACACATTTCGTCTACAAACCTTTCAACACAAGGTACTCCGAATAGTGTCCAATGCTCCTTGGGTTATGGAACAGCCCGTCCTGTATACGGTCCGTCCGAACTCGTCACTGTCATTAATTTGGCTTATTGACGAGTGACAAGTACTCGTTCACAAGTAGTGGAAACTTACGTTCGCTACGGTCCGTCCGAACTTGTCACTCTCATTTAGCTGGCTTATTGACCAAATGCTCGGTCACACTTAGTGGACAAGCTCGTTCAGTATGGACAGTCCAGTAAGTAAGGACACTAAACATGTTGACATTCACTATTCGCGACCGGGTTATAATCCATGAGATGAATCTATCATTTCTTGTGGGCATAATAATATAGCTGTTTATTTATTTTATTTTATTTTTTATTCTTTTTATGGCAAGTCAACCTTTTCGGTCATTAACGCCATTTCTTTGAGAAGCGAGTAATCCGTGATGGTTGTAATCATCAAAGATTATTTGCGAACATATATTTTAAATGAATCTTGTCAGGAGCCATTCTCTTCAATGAGCAGCATATCATTTAACTTCGGTGGTGATATTGATTTTAGTTATCTCCGGACTGATTAAATTTTGCTGATTAATTCTGCCTCTTCCAAAAAGTCAAGAAGTCTTCTTGCTATTTGGTTGGGGTCATCGGCTAATATTTCATCAATAGAGTCTGATAGTTGATGCTGTTCTTTTAAATGTTCATAAGCCCTGCAATTCGTCAAAATATGCTTTACTGTGAGTTGCACATTGCACGACCCGCACACCGGAGGCGCATTCTTCGACATGAGGAAGGAGTGAGTGAGGTTTGTGTGACCTATTCTTAACCGGGTCAACACCACTTCTTTTCTTCTTGCCTCTTGGATTGATGTTTTCCAAGGTTTAACACTTCTTTTAATTTCGCGAAGTTTATTCTCCCTCACTAGCTGTTTGTTGCCCATAAACAAACATCCTATCCTCTACCATTTCTACCATCTTTTAATTGTGTCTCTGGCGCCTCAAAATGTTTTAAACCTAACTGGCCGTCATGAACGGGATTCATAAATGCTCTTTTCTCCAGCTTAATTTTTTTTTTAAACCATTTCCGGGCATTCCAAATACTGATAGTTTGCTCACCATGTACACTATTGATTTTCTTACATTTAATAAATTCCTGCAAGCCATTGAAAATCTATTCTTATTTATAGCACGATCTCTTATTGAGTTTTTTCACTTTAATAAACTTCTAACGCAGTGTGTCGGTTTTCGCTGTCGTTAATTTGATCGTTGATCATATTAAAGATGTGGTTCATTGGAATTGCATCGTTATCTGAGGTCTTGAGAAGTTATATCTTCATGACCGTATAACTGAGACCTAAGAAACGTTATGGGTTTCTATGTATAGTTTTATGGGTTTCACACTCTGATTATGATAACGTTTTTATTGTTTTGGCCCATAACAAATAGAAGAAATGTACTCATAACTCAACTTAAAGCATTATTGCACGCTGCTCCATTAGCAACAAGATTCTTTAGAAAACTTTATTAGTAAAATTTTAATATAATTCCTTAACTTTATTTATGTACAGCTAAAATCTTTCGTCTAATTTTAAAGGTCAAATTCGTTAACCAGCAGAATCCGGCTACCGTTTGACATTCATCCGAGCTAAGATATTTAAATTTTGGTTACATTTGGAGTTTAGGAAGTATTCGAGAAAAAAAATACGGTTATTAATAGTTCGGCGCTAATAGCCAAGATTTGTTGATGCGCCGTAAAAATAAAAAAAATAAAAAAAATGAATAGTCATAGGTGTCTTAGGATTTTCGTATATTTTCTAAAATATATCTAAAACGGTTGGGAAATCGTGGTAAATGGACAGTAACCATTCGAGAGGGTAATAAATTGCCTACGAAAACGTTTCTGAAGTCATTTTCGTTAAGACGGTCACTATTGGAGAAATGAGTGGTTAAAACACGTGCTGTTGGCATTATAAAAGGGTGGCAACCTATAGATAGCCCGGCGCTAATGGCCAAGATGTAGATGCGCCGTAAAAAAAAAAAAAAAAAAAAAAAAAAAAAAAAAAAAAAAAAAAAGTGGTTAAAACTTTGAAGTTGGTTTCGTTTATTTGAATGGTTCGTTTTGTCTGTTTCCCTTAGTTTTGTATTGCTTCTTATTGTTTTAATTGCTTGTAGGAGTAAATTGTATTTGTCAGTAAAACTGAATGAGCAAAATGAGAAACTATTTTTTTTTTTTTTTTTTGCTGTTAGTTTCGTTTTTTTTTTCTGTGTTACCTCACATTTTAATTTTTTTTTTGTTTTGTTTTTTTTAATTTCAGTTACCAGCAAAATGACTATTTTAGTAAAAAAAGGAAAGAAAATGAGAAACGTTTTTGTTAATTTTTCACGAAAGATCAGATCAAACTAATAACTGTTTCTATTCCTTTACAAACGACACTAGGGATAAGAACGGAAACACGCTATGATAACACAGTTCCTGCGAGTCGGACTTTTTTAAATCTATATAGGCTAATAAATAACTCCGTGCAAAGTTGTGGGTTCGATTCCCATTGAGGGTAGTGGCTTTTCATTAGAATGAAATTCCGACTCGCAGGAACTGCGTCATCTTAGTGCAACGATTTTTGTCGTGCGAATTTCACCCACAAAACCAAGTTCCAGTAGGCGGATTCTGCTGGTTAACGAACTCGGTCCTATAAATTAGACAAAGTATTTTTGTACCAAACTTCATTAAAAACGGGCCATTTTTGAGAGTGTGAGAGACAAACAGACAAATATTTATATATCTATATTTATATATATATATATATATATATATATATATATATATAATATATATATAAAATTAGAAAATTTATATATATATATATATATATATATATATATATATATATATATATATATATATATATATAAATTTTCTGGTCGGCACTTCCTGATTGCGTTATGAGGTCAACCATCTAGCAAGGAAAATGCACCAACCTTATCCTGGCCAGAAGAGAACCCGTACTAAAAATTTATGTTATTCATAAATGAACGTTAAATTGTCAATCAAAAATTATACAGGTTATTTTAACATATTCTTTATGAATGCGGTGTTAACGATTGTATTATCTATGTATTTCACTGGATGTACAATAATATGTTACAATGTTTCTGATTATTACTGAACTGGTCGGGACAAGCACCGTGGGTGGTTCTGCTCTCTCGACTGGTAAATGAAGATGGACAGCTGTGATTATGATTTTCCTGTATTTAAGTGCCCCCATCCGTTGAAGAAGAGGAGAAAAATCTATGTTCCAAGGATAAAAAAATGGTAGAAATTATCAGAGTGAAGGCCGATAAGTAATTTGCAAAATTAATCTACATCTCTCACGGTAACTCAGGACTTAAATTATTTCGTCAGTAGTTTTTTTTTTTTTTTTTTTTTTTTTTTTTTTTTTTTTTTTTTTTTTTTTTTTTTTTACGGCGCATCAACAAATCGTGGCTATTAGCGCCGATTTCGTCAGTAGTAAATCTAATTTACGTTGTTGCTCTTTTTCTAAATTCAAAATGGGATCAAAGTAGAACTTTGAGTCTGATATAGAAGAACTACGTTGGCGAGGTTAGCTCAGTAGTAGAGTATTCGACTAATGAACTGGAGGACCCAGGTTCAAAACCCGAGCGTGATCTAAAGATTTTTTCATCTAGTATCATCGTTCGAGGGATGTGTTTGGAGCCCCAGATCGTCCCTAGACTCACCCAGCCTTTAATTAATGGATACCTGCAAAGGGGAAAAATCGGGCGGCCGGAGCATAGTATGAACCGCACTATCTGGCCCCTCTGGGCTCTAAAGAACTACGTCATCTTAGCGCGTTTCCGTTCTAATCCCTTGTGTTATTTGGAATGCTCTGAAAAGAAATAGTCAACTTTTTGTCTTAGTCCTTCGTGAAAAATGTAAACACGTGTAAAAATAGAATCTCAAAGAGAAGCAAGATCTTAGGCGCCACAACAAGAAACTGACAGTATCCTAAGCACGAATTACTCTATTTTAAATACCGATTACTCCGAATGAGATCGCTCAATCAAAAATTACTTTAAACCGAATTTGTATAAAATTTAATACACTTTTGAATGGATTCCATACATTTACTACGATTTCCCAACCGGTTTCGAGACGTTCCCTCGACGATACTTCTACATATGGCCTTCATTATTTATATATATATATATATATATTCCACTTTTTCTTGTTTGTTTTTCTGGCAGGGGGTCGATAAAGCAGTACACGCTTTGTTCACATTAACTGCTTCATTTGTTATGTTTCGCCCGACATGTTTCGTGCCTTTTCGCACCTCTTCAGGGGCTTTCCTATGTAAAAATATTTTTTGTAAATCCTAAACTTTAAATAAATATTAATTACCACAGATGTCTTTTCAGTACTACGCCTGACTCAAGCTAGACAACATGACGAGAGGACTTCTTGATAAGGTAGGATTAAGATTAAGTTTAAATATTGTATGTTGAAATGTAAATTATTTATGGACAGGATATGTATATTAGTGTAAACAATTTAAAGTTTAGGATTTACAAAAAAATATTGTTACATAGGAAAGCCCCTGAAGAGGTGCGAAAAGGCACAAAACATGTCGGACGAAACATAACAAATGAAGCAGTTAATGTGAACAAAGAGTGTACTGCTTTATCGACCCCCTGCCAGAAAAACAAACAAGAAAAAGTGGAAAATATGTATCGGGTCATCTTTCACAAAAATTAATGTATATATATATATATATATATATATATATATATATATATATATATATATATATACATACATACATATACATTCATACACACACACACACACACAAATTTGAACCACCGTATTTTCGTGATCTCTGGGTTTTGTGAAACGTGCAATTGTCTATTAGGCACTTCCTAATTGCTTGATGAGATCGACTTCATAAGCGGGTATCCTCCCTATGTAAGGAGGGAAAAAAGACTTGGGATAAAACATAGATTTTTTTTTAAATTGGGGCTTAGCTCTATAAAACGTTTTTTGTTTTGTTTTTTTTCATAAATAACATAATACTCTTTATACGAATTTTTACTTTATTTTAAATTTAAGGTAGTAATACAATGATTAGTAAAATAAACAATAAATAGTCGTTTTTGTATGTAGTTAAAAGCGTAAATTTATTCTGGAAACAGAATGGCAAATCGTCTCAAAAACGGATTCCGCAAATTCCCATTTGCAAGAACAGCACACTACGTGAAACACTAAAATCTGTTCGTATCTCGTTCAAGTCCAGCGTAGGCCTTGAGAGGTCTGACAAGGGAGATAGTGTTTAATATTTATCAATACTTAGAAAAAGCTAAGGCTAAAACAATTTAAACAGGAGTAAAAACGCCACGCCCTTCTTCCCTTTGAACTGCACCATCTATATGAACGTTCTACAGTTTCTGCTTTATTTTGCTCAGGATTGTTGATACGCCTTGTCGTAAACAATAAATCAATCTCTCATTGAACCTAGTATTTCCAATCAAGATTTAATGAGTCCAATTTATCGACCACAATTGTATTCACTCAATCAGGATGATGTTCAATACTATAAGCGGGCAGGTCAAATATCCCAACACTCAATGGTTGGTTCAGTGAAATATTTGCTTTGATGTCTGAAACCAAACAACAAGCCGATCTTGTTTAAATAGACAGAAGGTACATGCATTTCAAAACCTTTTCGACATTTATGACTTTTTAAATTTGAACAATCATCAAGTAACTTTCCTGATAAAAATTTCATTTTTTATAGAATATGATAATTTCATTTTACGAAATATGGAGAAAAAAAAACATTGTATAAACATATTTTGTGGGCCAAACATAGCTGACAATATGGGGTGAATTGTCCATACTCAACATAGCTTAATAGAAGTTATTGGGCAATCAAGTGTTTGTATTTATACATATGCACACAGATGCGAGGTTAACCAGGTATTAGAGCACTCGGACTAATATGCTGGAGGACCTCAGTCTCAGTTAAAACTCTGGCGCGCTACCTCCCTAGTGTGCCGTATGGTCAAGAATCTGACACCTCTACAGTATCTGCCCCTATTATATACCTATATATGTACTTATATATATATATATATATATATATATATATATATATATATATATATATATAAATCAGGTGCTTGTTTGTCTGTTTGTCTCTGATACAAATCCATACCGTTCGACTGTATTGATCAAACTTGGCACACACGTAGATCTTGATCTGGGGAGTGTCGTAAGTTAACCCCTTAACGGGCAAGGGCCGATTAAGCGGCCACTGCTCGCTGAAATTAAAAAAATGACGCGTGTGAGGCAGAATTGGTTCCAATAATAGAATTTTTTTTCTCAATTCTGTCTGAAATGATATTGTGGGCTAGCATTATACTATTATTATAAATCATTCAGCAATTTTTTATTTTTATTTATTTATTTTTTTTTTTTTTTTTTAAAGCCTGCCAATCTTAGGGTAACGCCATCGAATGAACCATTTTTATTTTCAGGATCTTTGCGACTTGCAATCGGCTTCACGACGTATCGTGGCATTTTATATCGGGGATTCCCGATGCCTGGAATGGGCAAGGGCCGCTTATGCGGCCTACCCAGTATTTATGAATACATTTTTTTTTTTTTTTTTTTTTTTTTTTTTTTTATCCTGGGTTCATATTTAGTAAATGGATGCCTCCCAGACTCCCAAATATAAATTAAATAAATTCCAACATAGCTAGCGAAATGTGCCCGTTAAAGGGTTAAGTATACATCTTTTTGATATCTACCCATGATTTTATAAGAAACCCTTTCATCATGTTTATAACATTTATTAATTATATACAGTTTTCAAGATTCCTCCCCAATCAAATGTTCTCATAGTTCTTCATCAGAAAACTCTCTATGACCTGTGAAGTAATATAGAATTATTTTGTTGCAGCCGAGAGCGACCTGACAGAGTTCTGGTCCCGTAAGATCCACTTCAAGAGCAGCCGAGAGCTATGTTGCAGCCTCTTCACGGAAGCCACGAGGACCAGCCCAGTGAAAGCCCTCTACGATGCTGCAGGTGCCAGTTCTTCCTCCAGGGCTGTAGCGGAGAGGTTCATCTCCGTCAGTCCAGTTCTTGGCAGGCGGAAGGCCAAACTACCCCTCGACATTGAAACGAGGAAGGTAATGTATCTCTCATTTATTTACTTAAGTCAAATCTATATAAATCATTGGAGGAAATAATAATTTGCAGGTCAACTAAAATAATAAAAATATAAACAAATCCAGCTAAACGGAATATTTCTTGTCTTTTGGAGTATTCCGCGTTAGGTGTTATTTTTATTGGCAACCAAAATTCAATGAGCTAATTTTTAAAAAGTAAATTTTGGAAAAATCCGTCACAGAAGAACGGTATATCTTCCTGAAGAATTTGCTTAAAATAACCTATATTTGCACAAAATAAACATAAATACTTTTGCTCTTCTATATTTGAAACTAAAAGCTGACCCAATTATCATTTAATGTATTAACATACACATGTATGTATATAGTTTAAAGTTCTTTGGACTGTTGGGGTTAGTAAGGGGGTAGCCTTTTGTATTTTATTTATTATTTATGCCCTACATGTTTCTCGACTTTTTTCGCACGTCTTCAGGGGACTTCATGTTATTAACTCCTCTCAAAAATGTTTTACGCCTGCCCCCATAGAGAGTACATGGTGACCAGAGGTGACATCCTAACAAGAAGTGTCTCTGAAGAGGTGGGACAAAAGGCACGAAACATGTAGGGCGTAAATGGTAATTAAAGTAGTTAAATACAAAAGGCTACAGATTTGCCAAACCCAAAACGCCAAGAATTTTAAATCTATTAAGAAACATTTAAGGTATCCTTAAGAATAAATAGTGGATAATTATACAGGATGAGAGATCGTTAGTAAACATATTTCTATAACATTTTTTTTAATAAACATCCTAATCTTAAACTGCATGAAAAAATATCTTCTGAAAAAATATCGATTATTGTTTCAATTCAACTCTGGTAAGATGGCGTCCGTTTCGACGCGCACATTCCTCCAGCTGTCCTGATAGTTTCAGGTGAGTGCAAAGTTTTTGGTCTCCCAGTTTTCTTAGTGGTTGACACCGTTTCTTCAAAGTTGTCAAACCCGCTTTTTAATCGCACAGACAGGTGGCACCGGCCGATTCCGATTAATGTTGAAGTGATTGCAGAATATACGATGTGCTAGCTGGTATAAAGTATCGTCTTGATAAAATGCTTTGACCACGTACGTACAATGATTAGGGGTTCAGCGCTCAATTATCCCTTTTACGTTATTTCGCGCCAAATCTAACTAACACTGTTCCCTCCACGTCTTTCAGCCCCAGCTTGATTCGCGCGCTTCTTTATCATTCTTTATTATGCCTTAAACTATCGTCAATGCTCCTTTTTACATAACCAATAAAAATCTTTGTACAGACCTCAATATTCCTCTAATACAAGACCTTATCCCCATCCGATTTGCAAATATTTATCACAAACTATACTTAAACCCCAATCCTGCTGTCCAGTCACTGTCCACTCCCAACCATCCCTGTTCCCCAGCAGGACGGTTGAATAGGATGTGGCCCCGCGATCTGCTTTAAGCAATACAAGAGGGAGTGATAACGGAGGTTATCTTCTCCCCAAAAGCCCCTAGTGATTCTGCAGTTCTCTCGTCCCTTTTCTAGCTCCAGTATTTCGTACTCCTGCTGGTTGAAGAATGGGGTACGGCTGTCCCTAGTCATCTCGCTTACCCGATGAGACAAGGGGGCAGCTGGTGCAGATGCTCGTTATTTTTATCTTGTCAATGTAAGCACATTACAAAATGTAATTATTTTACAGAACGTAATTTCATTGAATGAATTAATAATTAAGAGAAAAATAAATTATGCCTCAGCCTGTATTTATTAGGTCAAATAAGTTATACTCGATTTTAGTATCTTTTTCTTTTTTTTTTTCTTTTTTATCTCCAAGGATATTCCTGAGTTGTGGAGAGAAGTTTTGGTTGATCTGTGTCCCTGAATTCTTTCCTCTCCATAAGTCCAAGGCCTGCCCCATTGTCTGAAGGAGGTTTGTAGGTACGTGAGCCGACGGCCTGGGGGCTAATACAACATCCAGCCAGGATGATTAACGATGTAGACGGTGCTTCAAGTAATGATGGTCATCAGAAGCAGCCATCGCCGGCATTATAGAGGAGTGGTAGGGGGGGGGGTCGGCATAGGAGTCTTGCGTACAATTGCTTCGTTAGATGTCCGTGGTGTGCGCAGTTCTATAGGACGGCTGCAAAATAGGTCTCCAAGTTAGGAATGTCTTTAAGAATGATTGTTACTTACTTAAGAATGATTAATTTCGCCAGTTATTTAGTTGAAAATTGCTTTCTGAATGAGTAGTAACTAGGATCGTATCGGAAATGTCCAACTAACTATTTAACCCGTAACCACAGGCATTAGGTTTTATAATTCTTCTACAGGCATGCTGTCTCTCGGACTCGTAGGCACTGTGTGCCGTCTCGATACTAAAACAAGTAACAAACGAGAATAGAGTCATTGAGAATTGAGTCATTATCTGAGCCAATACGGTAAACTGGATAGGGCAACAAATAAAGGCCTGCTCTAATCCTTTTCTTTCATTGCGGTGTCATAATCGGATAAGCAGATAAAAGAAGGTGATTTTTGTTCTAATCTTTACTTTAACATGTGTACCTTCTCATCTCGGAGGAAGGTGGTGCTCTCTTTGTAATCAGAGCTGTTCTCAATGCTTACATAAAATTCGTAACTTATAACGTTGTAATGCGCTCTATTTTTTTTTTATTTTTTTTTTTTTTTTGTTGCCCAGTTTGACATATTTGTGGCTTAGTTGACCATCGTAGAGATGGGAAAAACTTTGATAATTTTTTTTTCTCTCTTTTTTGAAATGATATATTAATTATTTATAGTAGGTAGTGTGTAATTTGGTCAAACTTTCATTATTCTGATTTTGGACCTAAATTAATGGGATTAACCTTGAAACAGGGAGGGAAAGTATGCTGTTCCTAGATTCTGTACCTAATATAGTGTGAGAATCATAAACTAAATAATCGATACCAGCGCTTTCAAAAATTGAATTTTTCCGCTCTGGCACCACTTGTGCGTCGCGGCGTAGGTTTTTAGCACTTTCCTCCGAAGAAAAGTAGCTATTGAGGTTGGACTCATGACCTCATGACCCTAAATTTTCGAAAAATTTCTTCAAATCTTTATCGATCCTACCTAGTAGACACCGAAAGTGACCCCCGTTAAAATTTATATATATATATATATATATATATATATATATATATATATATATATATATATCTGTTAACACGATAGCGGCCAGAGATTTTGTTTTTTCGTCACGAAACTTGGTATATAGCATTCAATTAGCAAACGATTGAACGAGTTCGTTAACCACCTAAGTCGGTCCACCGGAAGAGGGGGTTTACCCCGAACCCAAAACACTAATTTGACTATGTCAGCCGTAATATTTGTTTTATTTCAACGAAACTTGGTATTCGTAGTGGAAATATAGAGAGAAAAGTTAAATATAAAAATGAACTAAATCGGTTCATTAGAAGGAGGGGTTTACTCCGGACCCACAATACCAATTCGCCACTACCAGCCGTGATTTTTGGTATATTTCGACGAAACTCGGTATTCGTAGTGGTAATCTACAGGTAAATATGTGTAGTAAAAATAAACTAAATCGGTTCATTAGAAGGGGGGTTTACTCCGGACCCAAATTCCTAATATACTCATACCGGTCGTAATTTCTGCTGTATTGTAACGAAACGCGGTATACGTCGTGGGTAACTCATGAGAAAGAATTGTTGTAAAAATGAGCTGAATCGTTCAATCGGAAAGCGGAGGTTTGATTTGTAATATATTTCAATAGAAAAGCCCGCCAGACGTAGGTTCACAAAGCCGCCGCAAGGAGCGCTTTCTACCACTAGAGTGACTGTATCCTGTTCCTGCGTTAGATCAAAATACGATAATATGAGGTTTTTTGTATTTATTACGTAGTGTAATAGGTACCAGATGTAAACATAACTCTGGAAGCAAATTAATAATTGATCAGTTACTCATTACAAATTTAAAAGAGAACTATTCATGTTTTTATTTTATTTATGTAGGATATTTTAAGCAAATTGTTCTGGAAAGCAGTCTACACTACCCAAATTCTGAGGAAAGTGCTTAGTTATGCAGCTCCTGCGTGACGGACTTTTATATAAATTGGAATACTTCAAAAAGCCACTTGAAATTGATTGTTGAGCCCGAATACGCAACACTGCAGTATGTGGCTATAAATTGCATCATATTAGCTCCCTTCGTCATTCAGAATTTTGTGATGAAAGCTATAAGACATTCTTCCTCGTGATGGCACGATAATTTCCTGCATTATCCAGTGACTTCCTCACGCTTCGCTGGTAGTTTTCCCCGCTGTCCTGTCGCTGATGAGGACCCGCTGGGAGCGAGGATAAATAGGAACCTAATGGCTTGGGTCGTGCAGGTCCCACGACCGTCGTGCGCCACGGACCATCCTGGAATTCAGGCGTCGCCACCTTACCGGATCTGGGGATTTATCCTGTGGCGGAATGTACAAAAGTCATCCGATGACAATGGAAGTTGAAATTCACTTTTGCCTGCGAAATTTCTTAATGACAACGTCTTCCCTTGATGCCAGGTTAGCATGATCCGTGAGAAAGATCAGCATATGAGAGGTACGACAAGGCACGGCGCGTGTCATATAATGAACAGGAAACGTACATAATGCGAAATAGCGCGTGTCAATCAATACAAATGCATACCTTCAGTTTTCTACATGTTCGCTCCAAGAGCGGATTGTGTACGATCACCCTTCTGTTGAACAAAGATGAACACTATAGACGTCGTTGTTCTTTAGAAGATCAAACAAGATAAGGGAAATATTAGACAATTTTCTATGATTAGATTTACGACAAACAGAAAATTTAAAACATGAAGATTAGGTAGTTAGCCGTCGAGGTGATAAGTAAAGATGGAATAGTTGGGATTCGGCTAAAGAAACCTCAATACGATTTTTGTTAAAAAAATCTATATTTAGGACGTTTCGGCTACTCTTTGGTAGCCTTCGTCAGCTAAAATGACAAGAAAAAAACAGAAATTAATACAGAAAAAAAGTTTATAATTAAGATAAGTAATAGGTCTATAAATACAACTAACTTATTATAAAGATAGATAGATAAAAGCTGTATTTAAGTTTTAACTTTTTACAGGGAGGCCACTTAATGTGCTTAAAATAATATAACTTTATATAAAAATTATAAAATATAATACTAGTTTTATAATAATGAAACATTTATACCTAAATAAAAAGAAAAGAAGAAGAGAGAAAAACAAATATGTACATATATATATATATATATATATATATATATATATATATATATATATATGTATATATATATATATATATAATAATAATAATAATAAATAATAATAATAAGCCACACAAATTAAAATTAAAATAATTCAGTTTTGCACATTCAGTCCTACATTAAAGAAACAGCCACAAAAGAAATTAATCGAATCTGATAAAAGCACGGATTCTGAGGGCATATAAAACGTAGGCGCAGAGGTTGTTGAGCTTCTCGCGGTCTCTTACATCCAGTAATGCAACAAGCCTGTATTCAGTGGTGTCCTCTGCTTGGAAATAGCTGCAGATGTAGTGGCGTCTAGCTTCCGTGTACATCGGACACCTGAGTAGGAAGTGAACAATATCCTCCTCTTCGTACAGGTTGCATATCCAGCATATCTCGTCACATTTAGTCTTGTACAAGATTCCATTAGTAAATATTCTCAGCTCCATCCTTCCGGCTAGTCTCAGCTGAGACAAGATTCGAGCTTTGTAGAAGGTAGTTCTGAGTTGGAGGTATTTATCTACACCCCAAAATGTCTTTAGCCTTCGGTAGATTGGACTAAAGGAGGATCCACACATCTTCTCTATATCTGCTTGGACATGTCTATCAAGATATGCTTTGACCAGATATCCTTCTTTTTCTCTCAGAGCTGCGCTGTCCTGTCTCAGGAATAATTCCTCTTCTCCTACAAGCTGGAACTGCTCTCGTGCCTGACTCACCCAGTTATATTGGCTTGAATTATGGGATGAGCTGTCAAGTTGTAATAGCCTATCATAGCACTTTTTTGGTATCCTATTGCTCGGCATTTCTTGAAGTTTGATAAGCCATTTCAGCATTAGCCCAAAAACTTTAGCTTTCAGCGTTTCTCGTCCACATTCCAATCTTAACAAGTAGCCTGCAGTGTTTCGAGGGAAAAGTAGCAGACTCTTCAGGAATTGCTCATGGAATCTCTCGAGAAGTTGCAAGTACCTCAAGCCCCATACCTGACTACAGTATAACACTACTGAACCACATAGTGCATCAAACAGCTTCATCCTCGATTCCCACTGTTCGCATTTAGTTCTTGACAATATTTGAGTCGTACAAGCTACGGCTGATCTTCCCTTCTTGCACATGTTCTTTGCCGTCTTATGAAAAATGCCTGAGCTGTAAAACGGAACTCCCAAATACGTATACGCCTTATCAACTGGGACTCGTTCCTTTCCAAGAAAGAATTGCATGTCCTTCAGTCGCCCGCTCTTTCTGAATGCCACCACCCTAGTTTTTCCTATGTTGACTTTAAGCTGATTGTTCTGGCAGTATTCGTCGAGAAGTTGTAGCTTTCTTCTTACAGCTTGCGGAGTATCCGAGAGCAGCACAACATCATACGCGTAGAGTAGCGTCATTAAATCCGTAGTTGCATTGACACTAATCCCGGATTCATGTCCTTCCCTAATAAACTTGTCGAGGTCATTAATAAAAGTCCGTCACGCAGGAGCTGCATAACTAAGCACTTTCCTCAGAATTTGGGTAGTGTAGATTGCTTTCCAGAACAATTTGCTTAAAATATCCTACATAAATAAAATAAAAACATGAATAGTTCTCTTTTAAATTTGTAATGAGTAACTGATCAATTAATAATTTGCTTCCAGAGTTATGTTTACACATGGTACCTATTACACTACGTAATAAATACAAAAAACCTCATATTATCGTATTTTGATCTAACGCAGGAACAGGATACAGTCACTCTAGCGCTCCTTGCGGCGGCTTTGTGAGCCTACGTCTGACGGGCTTTTCTATTGAAATATATTACAAATTAAACCCCCGCTTTCCGATTGACCGATTCAGCTCATTTTTACAACACTTCTTTCTCATGAGTTACCCACGACGTATACCGCGTTTCGTTACAATACAGCAGAAATTACGACCGGTATGAGTGTATTAAGAATTTGGGTCAAGAGTAAACCCCCCCTTCTAATGAACCGATTTAGTTTATTTTTACAACACATATTTACCTATAGATTACCACTACGAATACCGAGTTTCGTCGAAATATACCAAAAATCACGGCTGGTAGTGGCGAATAGGTATTGTGGGTCCGGAGTAAACCCCCCCTCCTAATGAACTGATTTAGTTTATTTTTACAACAGTTATTTACCTGTGGATTACCACTACGAATACCGAGTTTCATCGAAATATACCAAAAATCACGGCTGGTAGTGGCGAATTGGTATTGTGGGTCTGGAGTAAACCCCCCCTTCTAATGAACCGGTTTAGTTCATTTTTATATCTCACTTTTCTCTCTATATTACCACTACGAATACCAAGTTTCGTTGAAATATAACAAATATTACGGTTGACATAGTCAAATTAGTGTTTTGGGTTCGGGGTAAACCCCCCCTTCCGGTGGACCAACTTTGGTGGTTAACGAACTCGTTCAATCGTTTGCTAATTGAATGCTATATACCAAGTTTCGTGACGAAAAAACAAAAACTCTGGCCGCTATCGTGTTAACAGACACATATATATATATGCATATATATATATATATATATATATATATATATATATATATATATATATATATATATATATAGATATATATATAGATATATATAAATTTTAACGGGGGTCATTTTCGGTGTCTACTAGGTAGGATCGATAAAGATTTGAAGAAATTTTTCAAAAATTCCGTCATGAGTCCAACCTCAATAGCTACTTTCCTTCGGAGGAAAGTGCTAAAAATTGAAAAGAAGGAGGGAGAAAGGCTATCTCCTTGCATCACACCAGTTGTAACTTGTACGGGATGTTTGAGAGTTGAGCTTTGAATTTCGCTGATATGTGCATGTGAGTAAAAGTCTGCTATAAGGGCTATGGTTTTTCTACTCACGCCAAAGTTATAAAGCTTATGAAAGAGAAGATTATGATTCACCTTATCAAATGCCTTGGAAAAATCAACGAATATCGCATACACCTTCCTCTTTTCCAGCCTCAAATGCAGATTAATGACAGAGCTGAGAGAGAATATGCTATCCAGACAACCTCTTCCTCTTCTGAAACCGTTCTGTTCCTCTGCAAGTGTGCCTGAGTATTCGGCCCAATCTGAGAGTCTATTGTTTACTAGTTGAGTGAGGATATTTGTAAAATAGTTAATGAGCGCGATCCCGCGATGATTGTCTGGTATGGCTGGATCTCCTTTCTTAAATATCATTGACATATTCATTTCGGACCAGCTCTTAGGGAGTTGATCATTTTCAAAAATATTATTAAATAACAATTAACTTATTATAAAAGAACAATTTGGTGTTAAATTATTAGAATGAGTTCTAGAAAATCAATAGAAACGTAACAAAAAAGAGAAGAAAAAAAGGCTATTTTATTACAGTGTATATAAGTAAATAGGAGCTAATAATAATGTTAATTAATTTTAACAAAGAAATAAGATACTACATACCAATGAAAATGCCGGGAGGCTGAGGAAGACCAAAGTTAACAGTTAAGTAACCATTGGGGAAGTGTCTAAGAAAAAAGGAAAGCCTTTTATGACAAGGAAAGGAGAAAAAGGTGTTAATGGAAGGATACACAAGGGACATGGGAAAATACTAGGTGGGAGGTCGGGAGAGGTTTTTTTTTTTTTTTTTTTATTCCTTTTTTGCAACGCTGGGCGTTGAGTCTGCGCTGGTTGATATTGGTGAGGTTCGGTCGTGTGTGTTATATTTTTGCCGACGGCCAGTTACTTGTGAACTCATTAGCATTTTTTTGGCCTATTGCTATGGGCAATTCTATTGGTTGTTGCTGGTAGTAATGTAAGCTTCAATACTCTAGTCAATCCAACTCGCAAAAATTAATAGAATTCTAATAATTTTAGTGAGTTGGATTGACTAGAGTTTTGATATTTTATTAAGCGAGCGAAGCAAGCGGAAACGCTTAGCACGTATGCCCATAATGCGAAATAAATATAAAATATAAATACGTTATAGAACCACCGGACAAAAAAATCGGTGAGGAGGCCACTAAACTTCACAATTACCATTTGATTTTTATAATATTAAACTTTTTCTTAATAAATATTGCTTGCTGAAATATATTTTGCTTATTTTCATTTATACTTTACAAGCCTAAAGGTATTACTTACAAATAAAGGTTATCTAAGGGTTAGTTAGACACCATATTATATAAATATAGTAGTCAAAAAAAGTTACTTTTAGTAGTGATTGCTGTGAATTTAAATCCTGTTCATTACTATATTAACTTTTGATTAATATATTTATATAATATGGTTTTTAACCTTGGATAACCTGCAAAGAACCTGTAAGCTAATCCGTAATTATCAAAATCACTGTATATTATCACGACAGATACTTCTAAGTAACTGGATGTGGTCTTCGCAAAAAGACCCAGGATACACCTAGGATTCTTTTTTTTTTTCATGTTTAAATAAAAATAGCCAACGGCCATAGCCACGTTGAATACACCGGTTCCCGTAGATCACCGAAGTTAAGCAATGTCGGGCGTGGTCAGAACCTGAATGGGTGACCGACTACGTGCTGTTGGCATTATAAAAAGGGTGGCAACCTGTAGATAGCCCGGCGCTAATAGCAAAATAGTTGATGCGCCATTAAAAACGAAAAAAAAAATAAAAAAAAACAGTAAAAATAAAACAAGAAAATAAATAATAAATTAAAAACTAACAGTGTTTTCTTATAGACTATGTTTCAACCATTTACTTATCTAAAGCACACCTTTCCTCAATTCATCAGGTGCAATGAAGAGTCATTAACGCCTCACATGTCTTTGATGAGCACATTCAGACTCGTAATAAACTTCCCAGCTGATTGAAGTGCTTCAATAAGAAACAGATGGTCCTGACAGCGAGCCTCGTAGCGTCCCGTTATCCTTAGATCTGGAAGCTGCCCATGAGAGAGAGGTGGGGAACTCCTTCCTGCATTCTACGACAGTCCCCTAAAGGAGCTGGTCTAACTCCATATTAGACCTCGGGGCATCATCCTGTCATACCTTTCTACACAAACCTATACTCGAGAAAGTCCAAGGATTATGCGCCAATCAAGATGTCTTCTCTCAGCCGGCATGTATTTCTATTGGAATTCCACTGCCAGATTCGGGTATTTTTGCTAAGACCACATCCAGTTAATTTGAACTATCTGTCGTCATTCTTCTGTCCCTCCTTATATACGCCAGTGATGTTTTGTGTGGCCGATTCTCATGCAGACTATGACTACCTCCTCTCTCCTGCTAGTCCTCGATGAAGAATCCCATTATTCCATTTAGGATTTTTATGTCCCTTAAGGGGTTATACTACATTGTATCTTATTTTTTTTTTACCATTTTTTTAATGGGCTAAAATTCTTCCTTAACTAATCAAAAATGATATCCAAGAGTGTTTATTTGGAGAAAAATGTTTTAAATGGGCAAAAAAAATAAATTTCCCGAGTGAAATCCCGATGCCGCGTGAACACGATGCTGATTTTAAGATAATTTTTTGTGCGAGCTTCCATTGGTCCCTTTTTAATTTTTAAGTTTTTTTGGTCCTCCTTCAATACATTTCAAAATTAAAACCCATATTTTTTTTTTTCTTTATTACAAAAAAGTATGAAAAAAAAAATAGGAAAAAATCATACTTCAGAACTTTAAAGTCGTTGTCTCAAAACTATGTTTTACAAATCGGGCGATACTTTGGCGTCTTCCGTTTTTACCCGATCGACTTCAAATTTTAACTATAGCTTCTTAATGATATTTAATAGTAAAATACGTTGGATGTTTTAGATTCATTAAATTATAACGATTTTATGGCCGATTTTCGGCGGAGTTTTTAATAGAAAATGAATAATTGTACACCATTTTCGAAAAAAATAATATTTCTTAAAAATCCTACGGAGACCCAGTAGCCGTGAGTGTTAAGGCGTGAGCTGTTAACACTCCGTGCCAAAGGTCGTGGGTTCGATTCCCTCTAGGGGCGGTGGCTTTTCTTTCGAAAAAAGAAAAGGCATCACCCCTATCCTGGCTAGAAAAGGGTGGTAACCTATAGATAACCCGTCCTAAAATTCGTAGTTAATGATAAATGGACGTAAAAATTTAAATTTAAATAAATAAAAATCCTACGTGCTTTATTAGATTTAACCTTTTTCTTTCGAAATAATTTTAGTTTTTCGTTGTAGATTAAAAATTGCTACCTGCAGTCTATCGCCCGTGAAAATAGAGGGTTTCCATTCGTCAGACTCAATTTTATTTTCGAAGAATCAAATTTTTTTTTTTTTTTTTTTTTTTTTGATAATTTAACATTCTATATAAAACTCATTATATAAAGAATTGAAAAATATTGATTTACCTATTTGTTATTTATAAATTCAAGAAAATTATTTTAATTTTGATCACATAAGGTAGAGTATTACCCCTTAATTTATTGTCTATCACTTCTTGCCTCATTTTTGACCAATTTTCTCTTGTTACTTTTTTTATCGGATTGAGAAGTTCATTTGAAGGTTAATGGAGTGGTATAATATCGATTAGCTTTATAAATTGTTGAGATTTTGTTCACTATTTAGTTTCATATGACTTTGGCATAATGCGTTGATGGCGTGTGTGTAGGTGTAATATAAACATGAACCGGAACTCAAGGCTGCCATCATTTCTATAGCTTCTAGAAGCTAGCATTTACCAAGAGAGAAATAAAAGAGAAGAAAAAGCTACATCTTGCCTCTTCATTAAATGTTATTCTTACAAGGCCCCCCCCTACGATTGACAGAAGAGTCCTGTAGCTTGGAGTATGAAAATGGTCGTGACCTCCACTACGGCGAAATGGTGACTCAGAAATCTGGTTCTGTGACCTTGGCGCCTTTGGCGGGAACAGAATCTTCTACAGTTGGAAGCGCATTAGGAAATTTTACGCCTTCTCGTTTCGTTCTGTATCTTAACCATCGGGCTGAAAATTATCTTAAACATTCGGAACCGTATTAATAAGCACTCACTAGATACACGCAAAACCTGTTTGTTTTGCTATTTATGCGAAACAATGTTTTGCTATTTGTGCGTACCCGCACTTGATGGGTGTATGAAGTGCGAATGTTTACTCCATGGAATGCTGCACTAGCGTATATAGCACCTAGGCATTTGGGGTGTAGGAAAATTTTTAAATATTTTAGTGCAAAATGGTGGGTTTTAAGGTCCTCTGGACAGCTAGTAGACCAGGGGAAATGTACAAGACATTTTTCGTTGTTATATGATTTTTTTTACATGAAATTTTCTCAATAAAACAAAATTTTGGGGGGATGCAGCATGGGCGTATATAAGGCTGCAGCCCCCCCCCCAAAATTTTGATTTGATCGGTAAAAATTTCATAAAAGCCTAAAGATTAAATTAAATAAGTAAAGATGGACAGGTTGGGATTCGGCTAAATAAACCTCAATATGATTTTGTTTTAAAAAATCTATATTTCGGACGTATCGGCTGCTCATTGGTAGCCTTCATCAGCTAAAATGACAAAAAAGAAATTTAAAAAAAATTTATAATTGTGATAGGTAACAGAACTATAAATACAATTAACTTATAAAAGAACAAATCGTCTTAAATTCTTAGAATGAGTAGAATGAAAAAATAAATAGGTACAATAATTGATTTTAATAGTAATTAGAGACCCGGTAGCCGTGAGGGTTAAGGCGTGGGCTCTTAACACTCCGTGCCAAAGGTCGTGGGTTCGATTCCCACTAGGGGCGGTGGCTTTTCTTTCGAAAAAAGAAAAGGCATCACCCCTATCCTGGCTAGAAAAGGGTGGTAAACTGTAGATAACCCGTCCTAAAATTCCTAGTTAATAATAAATGGACGTTAAAATTTAAATAAATAGTAATTAGCAACATTAATTGATTTTACAAAGAAATAAGAAACTACATACCCATGACAAATATAGTAGCTAATAGTAACATTAATTAATTTTACAAAGAAATAAGATACTACATACCAATGGAAATGCCGAGCGGCAGAGGAAGACCAAGGTTGGCAATTAAGTAACCATTGTGAAAGTGTCTAAGGAAAAAGGAATCTACTGGGGTATATGTAACTGAAAACAGCAGGTGGTGGGAGAAAGGTCGGTAAGGATCAAAAGGCATGTTTATGACATTTTATGACAGGAAAGGAGAGGTGTTAATGGAAGGATACCCAAGGGGCATGGGAAAAATCTAGGTGGGAGGTCCGGAGAAATGCATAGGAGAAATGCCTTGTTTGTCAGTTTTGTAGTTTATATTGTTTTTGTTTAAGTTTACTAAACAAGACTACAGATCTCGGAATGTGTACACACACATTCCGAGATCTGTAGTCTTTTTTTGTTTCGTTGTGTAGAAAGAATTTTCGTGTCGTCGAAGTTAAAAGTGTGTTTTTGCGTAATGGCGTGTTTAGCAAGTGCAGATTTATCTATTTCTTTATTAGTGATGGTTCGTTTATGTTGTGTAAGACATGAGTGAATGTCATTTATGGTTTCTCCTATGTATACACCATTACAGGAAGGGGTTTGGCAAGGGACTTGGTAAACACAACGGGTGGTTTGTTCAAAAGGGATGGGATCATTGAGTTTGGTATAGAGGGTTTTGAGTTTGTTGGTAGTTTTTAAACCAAAATTTAGGGAAGGGTAGGATTTTTTTATTGTCTTTGTAAGTTTATCAGTCAGTCCAGGTGTAAATAGTAGAGACCGGAACATTTGGGAACTGGGAGTTAACTGGGGGGAAGAATTGGGAGAGACAGTGTTGGAAGGTTGGGATTTTACTGTTTTAACAAGGGATTTTATGAGGTTGGGGGGAAATTGGCTGCGTGCCAACATATCTGAGGCGATATTAATATTTTGATTGTGGAAGGAAGCATGGGAGAGGGAGAGGACTCGGCGAAGGAGATTTCTGGCTACATTAATCTTGAGTTGGTAAGGATGGGATGAATGAAAATTAAGTAACCGTCCCGAGTATGTGGGATTGGTGTACCAGTCAGTAATAATAGTACCGTCAGTCTGTCTAATTAGTAAGATGTCCAAGTATGGGAGCTGTCTGTCCTGTTCTGTTTCGACAGTGAATTGAAGCCTAGGGTAAAAGGAATTGAAACAGGTAAGTATGTCTGTTAGTCTGTTTGGGTTTATCATCAGCAAAATCAACTCCCTCGTCCCACAGTTTCCCCATGACATCTCATTCATCTGCTATATTTGTCATTGGTATGTAGTTTCTTATTTCTTTGTAAAATCAATTAATGTTACTAATTACTATTAAAATCAATTATTGTACCTATTTATTTTTTCATTCTAAGAATTTAAGACGATTTGTTCTTTTATAAGTTAATTGTATTTATAGTTCTGTTACCTATCACAATAAATAAATAAATATTATAAACTTTTTTTTTTGTTTCTGTATTAATTTCTTCTTTTTTTTTTTGTCATTTTAGCTGACGAAGGCTACCAATGAGTAGCCGAAACGTCCGAAATATAGATTTTTTAAAACAAAATCACATTGAGGTTTATTTAGCCGAATCCCAGCCTGTCCATCTTTACTTATCACCTCGACTGCTAACTATCTAATCATCATAAATTAAATAAGATCATTTAGTTCATAAAACATTATATTATGGGTGTAATAGCGTTTAAGTTGGAACTCTTCCAAGATCTAAATTGTTAGTATTCCATAAACCGGAAATGGTCTCAGCCCCCCCCCCTCCCGAAATTTTCCCAGCCCCCTCCGAAATTATTTTCTATATACGCCCATGGGCTGCACCACCTTAACCCCCCCCCCTTATATATGCCCATGGAATGGTGATTCATAAATCTGATTGAAAAAGTATGCAATTGAAATTCAATGTTTTAATCATAATTTTACGAGTGATTTATGGGTAACAAAATGCTAGGAGGGACGTGTCAGACTCGGGATTCGCCCTTGAAATAGGACATAGAATTTTTCATGATGATGCTGCTATTCACTTTAACTTGAAACTGTGAGAGAACTAAAGGCGAACCAGAGAAAAAAGGCGAAGCGTCATGTTGCGTACATCTTTCTGAATCAGAAAAAGTAAAAAGAAAAAGTTCATTTTTCGGATTCGCCCTTTCTCTTCCAAGATCCTGATATGCTTTAGTAGCTAATTTTTAGCATATTTCTGTTCCCTCTTTCGTTCCTCACTTCCTGTAAACTTTAGGTTCACTTACTCTTCACTTCCGGGCAAATACCTGCTCATTTCCTATTTACATCCTGTTCACTTCTCGATCCACTTCCTCCTCACAGCCTTTTACTTCCTATTACAGAGGATGTAATCGGGAAGCTAGCAGAAAGGGTACCGGAAGTGGACCGGAAATTTTCGGTCCCTCTCCCATGTGACGTTTTCGAGCGGTAAGGTCACGGCTAAAGCATGTTCCAAGCAAAAACAAATACCCTCTTATCTAATAATTCAGCTTAATTAGTCATTTCCCCCCTGAAAGCTGGCCTTCTGATCTTTAGTTACTTAGAAGAAGAGCGCCGCTCTGGAGTGTTGTTGCAGACAGGAAGTTGTTGTCACTTGGAGGTAATTGGTGGATGAAGGAGAACAATAGTCACTCGCTGTCGGTATTGTAGGCACTCACAACGGGGGAGGAGGCAGGGGGCATGCCTTCTTCTATGCCTCAGGACTAGCTTTAATCGGGGATATTGAATGCCTCATTTCAAGCAACAATCAGTACGCCCTATTTTTCAGCTGGATATTATATTCACTTCTTATCTTTAAACATTTTCATGAGACCGCCAATTTATTACAATTTTTAATGTACATTTTTCTTTAACAAAAAATCATAAAAAAGAGATCCAATTTGGAGGGAGTCATATTCCCCAGTAAAGTAGAAGATGCCCTAGATGAAGAAGGCTCCTGGTGCATTGTAATTTTTGACAGTATTTGAGATATTTGACAAAATATATGAACAGTACAATATTGTTCATGACTGTTAATATAATAATTTTTTTTAATACTTCCTTTTATCCAAGCGTAACCAAAATGAATATGTCTTACTTTGTATGTTGAATATAAAGCATGTGCGTTATTTTTGGGCATCCAAAAACAAAATTCAGGTTGTTTTAAGTTTTGCTCCAACAAGGTAAAATATATAACCTTTAAAGTGGTTTTATTCAATTCCGGATGTCTAAATACCATAAAGTGTAAACTACTTTCTTTCTTATTTTGAATATCTGAATCTGAAGTTTACATCTGTTACATTTTTTAATTGTGATAATAAGCATGAGAAAATTAAAAAAAAAAAAAAACCGCATCATCATTCTCTTTGTATCTCATCTTTACCACTATATGCACGGGGTTACCAAATTAAACCCAATTCAGTTCAGTAGAATATATCCCGGAATAAATGGTAGTTTTATAAAAGGTTTGTTTATGAACTATTTCTTATCTTGATCATTAAATAAAATGAGTTTTCTCAAGCTTGTTCTGTTTAAAAAACAAATGTGAGTGCAGGAACTTAACATACTTTAAATTTCTCTTAAGCAGATCAAAATTTGTAGAATATGTATTGGTTCTAGGTCAGAATATATTTGTCCACCACTTTCCCTGGTTTTTACAAAATGTGTACGTAATGGACTTAAACAGACTTCAGATTCAGCGACAAAATACATTTTCAAATATAATGGTATCTTAAATAACATTTTTGTTGATCCCCTTTAGCCGGCAGTCTTGAGAAAGCTGAGAAGATGGACATCAACGGAAGCACTAGGAAGAGTAACTACCGAGCCCGATGCCAGCATGCGGTTAGAACCAACACCAGACTTAGCCGACCACACCCTACCATCACCCGAAGAACAGCTACAGGCTATAGCCCTCAAGTTAGTCATTTTACAAATATTTTTTTAATCTGCTGGTATAAACTAAATTGTTGCATATTTTTAACATTAGCTGACGAATGAGTAAGACATTTTTTTCTTTTTGTAACCATGGCTTAAAATTTGTTGAATATTTAAATTTTTTTTTAAATAACTAGCAGGAGTTGCTCCTCAAAATTGTTTAATCAAATAACAACGCTTCTTGGTAATGCTCGCGAATATAATAGGTGTTTCCAAATGACATCTTGGAAACACAAATTTTTAAATTTCAACCTCCATTTATTATTGACAATGAATTTTAACCTGTACTGGTTAAACTCCTCTTACTGGTAACCTATAGATAACAGGTTATCTGTTTGTTGACACTGGTCCAGAGCGCCCCAGTGTCAAGAAACAGTATACATTGATTACGTATCAATTGATGAATAACATACAGTATGACGGGAACTGTACTATAATAAACTGCACAAAATTAAATAGTTGCATTAATTTTCATGATACATTATTTAACGCAATAAAATAACTACTACTTACCTACCTACTTATATGCAGTGACGAAGCACGGGTATTCAGCTAGTGTAAAATAAAAGCAGGAATAAGGAGAAAACTACTCTTATGCCATTATACCAAATTACATTGTAGATTATTTTATATTTTACATGCCTGAAGATGAAACTAAACAGGTTTGAAACATCACAATTATAACTTAATTGATTAAACATTTTTGGGGAGCAACTCCTGCAAGTTACTTCTAGAATAACCCTCACCTTTAACTTATATATACATTTTTAACTTTTAAATTAATTTGTATTTTATTTTATTGGTGTAGTACATTAATTTTTTTTTTTTTTTTTAATTATAGGTGCTCCTACTGCCAAGGTCATTAGCACCCTAGTACATTACATATCGGTATTAAAATTATTTAACACGAAAAGGGTGATTCAATGTCATTCTCCCCAGAAGTGGAGCATTGCAAAATAAAATAATAATTATAATAAAATTTAAATTTGACTTGATTGAAATTCGTGTTCACCAAAAACCTTGGTTTCCTCAAGGTTAATCATATAAAGTTAGATTTTTATTTTTTTTCTCTCTCGATCGTTACTCAATCTAAAATTACTGATAAATAATAGAATCCTTCAAAAAATAACCAAAATGAACTAAGACAGAAAAATGTCACTTTGAATCCCTGTTTTAACTTCTATCATAAAAACCATTGTAATTAATTCAAAGGTAGTTATCATGAGGTTTCGGTCAAGGTTAATAAAATTACATTTTTTTAGTATAAAAAAGTGTTATTTGTGGCTGATATTTCGGCTTGAGATTTAAGTCTTCATTGGGAGGGGGAGTGAGAAAAAGGAGAACTGCGCCTTATGAGCATGCAAACATTTTTGGAAGTGGTCAACGATCACCTCAAAATGAATTATAATTATTATTTTACCATTATGTTTATGTGTAATAGATTACTTTCAGAAGGGTTACCATCAAGTGGCCTATTATACTATATGTAGCTTATATAAAAATATAATATATATTTCTGAATGTATGTAATATTTTTTTGTTGTAATTTTTAGATTCCCTGCAGAAATTGTGTCAGTTGACATTTCCGGAAAATCGTTCCAACGCATGTCCAATTTAAGGCGATCCATGGTGAACTCTGAATATGATGACACTGTAAGACGAAGAACAAAACCGAAGAAACCGAGAGGAAAAAGGAGAAACACCATAGCTGGCACGGATACAAAGGAACTGGCCGCAATTGTTGGGTAAAATAATACAAGCACATTTTATCTAACAAAGACATTTTTACTTTGTGTCACAAACTTTATTTATACCTTCTTACTTTTGACAAGTGCATGGTCATCATTTCAACACAGCGCTTTGAATTTCAAAAAGACTAGCTTTTCATCCAATAGCTATTATTATAATTTTGTTTAGTTTTTTTACTTTAACTTTAAAAAAGGACACATTTACTTGTAATAGGTGTGTATAAAAATTGTTGAACTGTAATTTCCAAAAATTAAACATCTCGGATCTTTAACATAAATTTATTTACATTTTTAATTAAATGTCGAAGAAAGTAAAGAAAACTTAATTATTGTAATTTCAAACAATAGCCATTGAATAACATTTCAGTAAAATACTTATTGTCTAAAAAAAATTAACATGTTCTAAGTATTGCTAAAATGTTTTCATGAACATAAAGCATGGCATGGTACATTTCTAACAAGCGCAGTGAAGATAACCACTAAAAGAAGTGCTATTCAAATATTTTTATTTTGGTTTATAAAATTGATTGAACTAAATGTTAAATTTATTGAACATTGTTAAATAACAACATATAAAAGTGTTAAAATAAATTAAGAACTAAGCTAAGTTTGTTTAATAGTTATACAGTGTACTGTTTGATGTTCAATTTTTGTTTGAGTAGCACTGTAATTTTTAACAGCCTTGGTGTAATGAACAAACATGTTTTTAATATTTTCTGTACAGTTTTTCAGTGTTAAAATTATCAAATATTTGTTTATACGTAGCTTTTGAAAAATTGTTGACCAATAACAGGTATTCGGGAACTAATTACATTTTTTAATAGGCTAAAATATCCTTTTAATTTTATTTTTATTATTTTATTTTAATATTAATTGGTCAAAATAATAGTGGCTGTTCTTGCAAGTTTGTCTACATGAGTACTTGGATTAATGTCCTCATGTCGTGAATGCCATATTGAAAACAGCCCCCACACTTCAAGACATAACCGAGGAGCACGTTACTTACCAAGACATGCTTTAAAATGTTCCAACGTAATACGCACTCACTGGAAAGACGACATGCGATCAAATTAAGACAGTAGGAGCCCGTCCACATAGCAGGAGAGGTACAAGAAGAACAACCTTGCTTAGTCATAGAGAAATAATTACAAAATATAACAGACCAATAAAGCAGTAAGACGATATACTCACCATAAAACTGACACGCTGCAGAAGATGGTAACATTTAGACATACCTGTGTACTTGACCAAACTGATAACAGATAGTAGCCATAATATTGAAAAAATAAATAAATGTCTTAAAAACATTGACACATATTTTAGAATTTTAAGCACATAATGTTTTTTAGTTTCTTTGCCTATTTTTTCTATAATTTTTTTTTTTTTTTTTTAACTTCTACTTTATAGTTATTCATCTATAGATTTATTTTATTGTTTTTATGTTTGATTTTTTATTTTGTCATTTGTAATTTTCTTGTATTCATTTTTTTAATGGCTCATGTTTTTGTGCAATGTTATTGTGCAATTACGCAAAGTTCCAATGCACAACAAAAATAAAATAAAACAAAATAAATCAATTTAATTGAGAGATCGTTGACCGTTGGTGATGCGAAGGTAGAATTTGTCAGGGTTTGGTTGTGGTATCTTAATAAAACTACATTTTTATAAGAAAATCAGTTTTATATTTTGCCGACTTTTTGCCTTGAAATTCAAGCCTTCATCAGGGCTGTTAAACAAGGAGGATAAAGTTAATACTAACATATATACAAAAGAAATGAAAAAAAAAAAAAACAGAAAAACATTATACATGGAAGAGGGTGAATAATAAATTTGGTTAAGTGTGTGTTATGACACACTGACGAACTGACTATGTTTCTTAAAAACAAAAACATTGACATAGCTTTACTGACCGAAACACACTTAACTCCACGTAGCACATTTTACATTTCTGGATACAAAACGTACAGGACTGATCACCCGGACGGGACTGCACACGGTGGATCTGCAATAATTATACGAGCAACACTCTCTCATTTTCTTTACCCAAACCAATTTCCCTCAGAGCCTTTCCAAAGTACAACTATCTCTCTCCAATCTTCCCAATTCCCCATCACAATTTCAGCCGTATACTGCCCTCCTAATAAATCTGTTTCCTCTTCCACCTTCCACTCATTCTTCCAATTCCTTGGTCCCCGTTTTCTCTCCGGTGGCGATTTCAACTCCAAACACCCTGCGTTCGGTTGTAGAACAGCAAACCCTCGGGGGAGAGCTCTTCTCCAAACCCTTTCCTGTATTCCATCAAGAGTCATTGCTCCTTCATCCCCTACTTACTGGCCAACATCCCGATCTAAACTTCCCGATATTATCGACTTCTTTATAACTTCCGGTATCTCACAAATCCCTTCCGATGTCCAAGCATTAGATGAACTATCCTCTGACCACAGCCCTGTTATACTTTCTCTGAATTCTAATGTTGACCTTTATTCTATCCCTTCCTATCCTACGCTCGCCCCTGGACCAGTTGACTGGAAATACTTTCAAGAGTCCCTAGAAGAAACCCTCAACCTCAATATTCCTCTAAAAACAAATACAGAAATAGACGACGCAGTCCATAACTTCACACTTGCAATCCAACAAAGCTTACACAGAGCAAACATCTACAAAACACCTCGACGACGTAAAACATATGATTACTTACCTACAAACATACAAAACTTACTGAATGAGAAGAGAAAGGCAAGAAGAATATGGCAAAACACAAGGTATCCCTCTGACAAAACTCGACTAAACCAACTTACAAGGGAATTAAAAACTGAACTCAGAAAACACAGAAACGACCAATTTGAATCTTACACAAAAAAAACTTACTACATCTGACAAAACACTTTGGCAAGCTACGAGGAAAATCCTCTCCTATAAATCTTCCCGTCATCCCCTTCGCCGAGAAGATGGTTCCTGGGCCAAAACTGACGAAGAAATATCCCATTCCTTTGGCCTACACCTCACCCAAGTCTTTACTCCTCACCATGATATCAATGATCCTGACCATACATTCCTTGTCTCCAGTCAACTGGACACTCCTCTTCAACTATCACTCCCACCAAAAGCCTTTAATCCTAAAGAAATCCTGAATGCTATCCAACATCTTCCTCCAAAAAAAGCCCCTGGATATGACCTCATCACTTCCAAAATTCTTAATAAACTCCCGAAAAAAAGCCATCCTCTTCCTAACTTACATATACAATGCCGTATTAAGAACGACATATTTCCCCATCCTGTGGAAATTTTCAGTTATCCGGATGATCCCAAAGCCTGGTAAACCTATTCATCAACCTTCATCCTATCGTCCCATCTCACTCCTTCCAATAATGGGCAAAATCCTTGAAAAACTCCTTCTCAAACGTCTTTATCCAATCCTGGATCCCATTATCCCATCCTCCCAGTTTGGGTTTCGCCATTCCCACTCCACTATTCACCAATGCCACCGTATCGTAGACAGCATATCCTCATCCTTCGAGAATAAGCAGTATTGCTCTGGGGTTTTCCTTGACGTAGCTCAGGCTTTCGATCGAGTGTGGCACCAGGGCTTGCTGTTTAAACTCAAAGAAATCCTACCTTCAACTTATTACCTTATAATGAAATCCTACCTCTCCGACCGTTTTTTCCAGACATCCTATGGTACCTCATTATCTCCAATCTTCCCCCAACTTGCAGGTGTCCCACAAGGTGGAATTCTCAGTTCCGTACTATTCCTGGCTTATACGGCTGATATCCCATCTCATCCTGAAACATCCATCCACATGTATGCTGATGACACTGCTATCCTTACTGTCAACCAAAATCCAATTCTTGCTTCTAATTCCCTCCAAGAACACCTGTGCCTACTTCAACCATGGCTAAATAAATGGAGAATCAAAGTAAATGCAGAAAAATCTAGCCATGCAACTTTCACACTTCGTAAGTCAAGCTGCCCGCCAATAACCCTCCAAAACATTATAATCCCGCAGAAATCGCAAGTAAAATACTTAGGCCTGATACTAGACAAACGCTTAACTTGGAAGCCACACATAACTCAGAAAAGACAGGAACTAAACAGACGTTTTAGACTTTTATCACGCTTATTGGACAAACGCTCAAAACTATCATTGACTAACAAACGACTTATATACAATACCATACTCCGACCAATATGGACTTATGGACTAGAACTATGGGGTTCCACTAAACCTTCCAATTCCTACAGAATACAAACAATACAATCCAAAATCCTTCGAAAAATATCCAATGCTCCTTACTATGTCTCGAACCTAACCCTCCATAATGACTTCAATATCCCCTTTATCCAATCCCTGGCCAGATCAGTCTATCAGAAGTTCCATTCCAATCTCCCAGGCCATCCAAATCCTTTGATAAATTCTCTATCCTCGCTCCAAAATCCACAAAATCCCCATAGAAGGCTGAAGCGGAGGTGGCCTAGAGACAATTTGCATTAACATCTGCAGTGCACAAAGTGTCTTATATTTTCATTTAAAATTCTTTACAGTTGATTCATTATTATTTTATATTATCTTTTTATTTATTTATTTATTTTTTCTTTAATGCATTACTATTGTGGGTTTTGTAATTGTTCATATTCCCACATCAAGCCTCACAATGTCATTATAACTGAACCAGCAATATTACTGGAAATATGTTAACTCATATTGTTGTAATAATCAATAATAATAATAAAAAAAAAAAAAAAAAAAGTGTGTGTTATAGATAGAACTTAAATTACAGGTAGGTTCATACAGATTTAAAACTTAAATGGGTAACATAGAACCAGACATAAAATTACTAATTACAGGATGAAAATATGCTTACCGATGAGAAGAAGGAGAACTATGCCTCACGGATGTGCAATCATTTCTGAATGTGGTGGATCGTGTTGTTTGAGATAAAGAGCGGGGGGGGGGGGGTGACCACCCATTGGTAGTAAAGGACAGGTGCCTGGGGAGAGGTTTCATAAAATTGAGGTGATAATAGAAGGGAGGCAGGTATGAAAGGTTTTTACTTGTTTATTACGGGGGGGGGGGGGGGTTGGATTTTAAGCAGGATGTTTTTAATAAATGGAAAATGTTGGAATAGATAGAGGAGATGAATTCTTTATCAATTTTGTCATTAACTGGATTATTTTAAGTTAATTAAATATTTTATATAATTAACATTAAATAAATTTAATTTAATGTTTTCACCCAAGAATAAATGAGGGAAAGAGTGCACCTGACCAACTTCTTATATAAACATTACGTGAGTGCCAGGTGCAGGTTTACCACTGACAGGTGATTGAGAAGGCTGTGAATATTAAATACCAAAATTCTCCTAGCGCTCTCAACTTACTTACCCTAATATACCCCTTTCATCATATGTCAGATTGGCTTAACCACAAGATAATAAGCATGAAAACCTAGGAACAGAGATTTCTCCTTCAAAACTAAAATAGGTAACTTATAAGCGCTGAATGTAGTGCTTTTTGAGGCCTCCTGGTGAACTTAAAAGGTTGTAAAAGTTTTGTTCACATATTTTCAAGTAGGAAATTTGGTTTTATGGAATACCTTCTTCAGCCCATAAAGGATGGTCTGGATCCCGCTCTCAAACACTGAAGCTTCTGTTACACTTTTTCTGTTTCTGTTTTTAATAACTCACTTATAGAAGCTATTTCAGCGATAGGAATGGTCACAGTATATATCATTCCTTATTTCAGTTTTTTTTTAATGGTTTCTTTATGAAGCAGGACAAACCAGAGGAGGGCTTCCAATTATTTTGTATAAATTACATGTGGAATTTATTTAATTTGCCTTTATCTTCAAATGATTAAAGAATTTAGATCAAGTTAAATAAAGTTGTTCAACTCTTTGCAGTGTTTGTTACTTTCTATGGGCTCATAATAATAGGGAGATGAGTGAACAAAAGTAAATTTGTTGAGAGGATATCTTTGACCGTTGATGATGCGAAGGTAGGGATTGTCAGGGTTCGGTCACTGTTTCTTAATAAAACTACATTTTGCAGTGCAAATGGTTTTATTGTGCCGACGTTTCGGCTTTAACTTCAAGCCTTCATCAGGGCTGTAAAAAGAAGTAAATTTGATTTCCTTTGTTAACACGTAACAGTCTGTTTTGAAATCATCTCCAAATGAGACTCGGGCTAGTCGGGAGGGCAACAAGAAACTGAATGGGCCTGAGTTCCATACAGTGCTCGCTGTCTTTGGGAAGGGGTGTGGAGAGCACCGGACGGTGCTCTCAGTCCAGCCATAAGGACCTGATGAGCACCATGCAGTGCTCGCCGCATAAAACGCGTTAAATTTTGCCACTTTATTAAGAAAAACTGGACTGATGGGTCAGAATTTCCCTATACTCATTTTGACAAGATAAGATCTTAAGAAATATCATTCACTAAAATTCTTACAAATAGAATAATCATAAATAAATTAAAATGGGCTCATTGGTTTCCTATATGAGTCTCTTTGACATGGAGGTATGAAATGTTTTTATTTTGGTAACAAATATTTAAATTAATTTAGAAATTAAACTCTAAAAATGTATTAATTTATAAATGCAGGGAATCATCAGACACTAACATGGGAAAATCGACCCCAGAAAATCCACCGCTCGGAGAAGAGAAGAAGTCGCATCTAGAAACATTAAAGGAATGGGGTAGATCACGACTACGGCAGATTCGTAACATAGAGAATGGCGTGAGGCTTCGTTCTATTTCCAATTCTAGGAGGAAATGGGACAAAGATGAACCAAACCCTCATTCATCATCAGGAAATTGGAGCGCATCGTCAGAGAGTGGGCATTCAACTGCAACTTCCCATATTCCTAGGTATTATTATGCTAATGTCTATTATTATAATACAGTAATGATAAGAGTGTTTTTTTTTGTTATAGCACAAAAAATCAGGCTCAACTGTTACAATATAGAAGATTATCTATTTGCACTAGGGCACTCTAGATATAGGCCACGGGAATGACAAGAGTTGTCTACTACCACTTACAGTCCACTAGGGAGATAGTGTGGTCATTACTATGTTCCTGCCACCTGATTTTCTCCTTTGCAGGCACCCATTATTAAATTAATTAAAATCGGGTTATTAATTTAAATTGATGGGCCTAGAGAGGGTCTGGGACCCTGAATCCAATCCACGAATGAAGACACTAGAAGATAAAATCTTTAGTGCACTCGAGTTTCCAGCATCTTAGACGAGTGCTCTACCACTGAGCAACCTTGCCCCTCACCCCGAGGCAGTTAGTCTCCAGAATCATGGGCAAAGTCAAATGCATCATCATGGGAGCTTCCAACACATGCAACTGGCGAACAACAAAGTAGCCCCGGCCCGTAGTATTATTATGGACTGACATCCCATTTAGACCTTCAATGGTTAGAGGCCCGGAGAGCATTCTCTGGGGGGGGGGTTTACCCTGGTAACCCAGGAAGAGAGAGGGATCCATCTTTATCTCAATACAATGTAATGACAGTTCCACATATTTAATTCCACCAACATTGCTGTGTAACAAACATTAAAATTATTGTTTTTGCCAAATGAGAAAACCATAGTCTAACTGAACTTATAACGAATGAAATTACTTGAAAAGTCAGCATTATAATAAAAGTATTGCCAGTAACAAGTTTTTGTTCTATTTGGAGGTATTTTACTAACCTTAAGAGATGCATGCATTGTTGTAGGCTTGCCAACTGAAGTAAGTTAATCTGTTGTCCATTAACTATTTGGCTACCACAATATCTCCACTGTTATCTTTTCTTTTCTTTTTTAAAGGCTTTACCCCTGATGTTTTGTTTCTTGCTCGATAATGACATCGAAATGAGAAGAAAAGTTTAGAAAATACAAAAACATATTTTGTGGGAAGCAACAATTATAAAAATATATATATATATGTGTACATAATTAACAATGCTTTATTTATGCCGGATGAGTGGAATTAAATTTCAATATCATTTTATGAAGATTTCAAAAGAAAAAAATACCTTTTTACTAGAAAAGTGAGAATGGGACAATAAGTGGTTGTGTCATTTTAGTAACTTAAGCAATTAAAAAATACATTTATTCTTTAATGTTTTAATATTTAATTATGAAGAAATATTTCTTTGCCCTATAGCACAAGGGAAAAGTCAAATTAGACTTCATTAATTATATACTCTTTGTAATGGACTAAAATGAGAATCGCCCAAATATGTCATCTTGCGTAAATGTCAATACCACATTTATTAGGCGTTTTTCCCTGGCAATACTTAAACAAATAAAATATAACTTTATATAAAATTATTAATTTATTTTATATAGTTGTTTGTCATAATTTAAAAAAATTATGTTTCAGGTCAAGCGCGAGCAGTGGAAGTATGTGCACTAAGAATAAGAGGTTCCCTGTAGTATCTACATCTTCATCAGTGACCAGTGAAAGCACCTTAACACCTGATGAAGGTGAAACCTCGTCGATGTATTCATGTGACACCGAAGGTTACTATACTTCGTTCCACTTGGATAGCGGGCTGAAGACATTAAGAGAAGAAGAACCATGTACACCACTTCATTCTACCTCGGCTCTCTCGGTCAATAGTCAGATCAATCAGTCGGGAGAAAGCGAATATGAACTTTTTGGTAAAGGGTCGACATCAACAACAGCCAGCTCAGCGGGCACTGTCTGTACTACACTCGTCGTACCGCCAGCTCCATCGGTCCCCGAAAGGATATGTAGTCAGTTATCGGGTAATAAAACACTCCCTGAACGAACGACCCGAACTTCAGAAATCGAAAAACGAGAAACCCAAAGTTTAAAACTCAACAAGAGTGCAGATATGAAAATGCTAACCTTTGATGAAATCAAGAAGATAAACGAATCGAAATCGAATCTTACTAAGGAGAATGTAACAAATCATGAAAAAGAACCTTCTGAAAACAAGAACTGTATAATAACTGTTGATGTTCATCATGAGCACAGGGGGACAACTCCTGAGAAATGTGGTGACTCGCCAGATTCTGGACACAACACTTGTAGTTCACCAGTCGATTCGGTTGCTAGTCCTTCTCTAGATTTGGAAATGTCAGAATGTTCAGATCTCGAAGGTGTCGATCGAATGGAAAGAATCAGAGTAAAAACTACTATAAACTCCAGTCGGATACCATCCATGTGTGTTATCACGCCTCCTCAGAGTGATGACGAAGTGAGCTTAACTCATTCTTATAGACCAGGCGATTCTGGAGAATATGTCACTATTGCAGAAATTCGAGGAACAAGCTCTCCCAAAGCACCTACTTCACCTATACTTTTGCGTGAAACAGAATATGTTTCGTTAAATGAGCTTCCAAAATCGGAAAATTTATCCGAGCCGAAAAGACAAGGGGCTAGAGTGACTTTGAATGCTGAAGGTAGAGTCGTCTATTCCTCTGACAGCCTCCGCAGAAGAAAATCTATACATACAACGGGGACATTTGAACCAGGTCCTTGTGTCATTCGAAGTGAAAACAGTCCACTTCCACAAAGGCAAGCCATCATTAAATCTATTGACACTCAAAGTCCTTTATTTGCAAATAGAAAGGTTATTACACCTAATCCCGTTCAAAAGACCCAACAAAGATCAACTAATATCATTGAAAATAAAGAAATTCCCAACCAGACTAATACAAGACAGCCTCTAGCATCAGTCAATAGAGCCCTTTCCCCAATTAGCCCAAAAAAAGACAACATATCCAATCAAAAACAATACTTCACAAAATCTACTTTTGAAAAAACACCAACTAACTCAAATTCTAGACCTTTGTCTCCCTTAGTTTCGCCTACGAATCATAAAAGCTTACCTAAAGCAATATCTCCAGTCACATCTCCAATGAGAGCACCTTCACCGAGAATGATAGTAAAAGCCAAAACTGGAACGAGACCATTGAGCCCTACGCAAAGCAGGGGTGCCTACGTCAGGGTCAATCAACCATCGCCTCCTGATGATTCTAAATTTATTGTTAAAAGAAGTGAAAGCTACAGGATTGCAAATGATGAAACCGTTTTCAACCCAAACTCACTAGGAAGAAAACAATACGGGCCTGGAGTTGTGGCAGGTCCTAGCCTCATTTCAGCTATTCAAGCGGCTCGCACTGGTAAAGGTAATTCAAAACATGAAAATACTGATATATGGTAATTTAGATAGCTCTCTAGAATGTAATTTGGCTAGATGTATCATTTTTGAGCATAAATGAAATTTCTGGTGATCTTCTTACTACTAAGAAGCCCTCCATCACCAAAAAATATCAAACTTGTTTTTAATCATGAATGCATTTCAATTAATTTTTCACTGCTTTGTCAATTGAACCATCATTGTATTTTAAAAGAATTGAAACTATATCTAATGTAAATAAAACTCATACTATTTTTCTGTCGGTTGCAATTCTTGAAATTAGTGTTTTGCAATATGAAATCCCATAAAATTAAACTAAAAAACATCTTTATTAAACTGAGAAACATCTTTTAAGAGCACCGGATACTGAAATGGATTAAAACTATTTTATTGTTTTTAAATGCCATACTAAATTCTGCATTGTTGAAAGGTCTATTCACACACATAAATCACGTCACTTTTCCAAATCAGAACCGTCGCCAGCCAGTCTCTGGCAAAATATAGTTGAGAAGAAATTATATTTTGAGGGTTCTAAACCGTCAGTCCCACTGCAGTCACCGAACCGTCAAAAGATAATTTCTTCTCGACAATATATTTTTGTTTTGACTGACAATTTTGCCAGCGACAGTTCTGAATTGGAACAGAGACTGATGAGTTTTAATAGACCTTTCAACTAGTCCCATTATATTCTACCATATAGAAAATTGTATTATACATAAGCACCATAATTTATTGTGAGGATAAGCTATATTACGAAATAAAAGCCTTATGTATGCTTGAAATTTAGAAAATTATGGCCAAAAAAATTATACTCATATCTAAAAGGGAGGTTCCGCCAGCCTTTTCTAGACACTCAGCCTGGTTTTTTAAAAAAATACCGGTTATTTCCTGGGCATTTTAAGATGAAAATAAAAAATTCTCAAGGGAAAAAACATTGATGCCACAAGATTCTATAATAGTTTGTAAGAACAAATATAGTATTATAGACTCATTAATACCTTAAAAATCGATAATTTTACAAAGAGGGTCTCCCCCCCCCCTGCACCATGGATGCATAATACGATTATAATTTAAATACGATTTCAAATTATTGATTTATGCAAAAATAATAAAACAATTTCAATTTTTTGATTCAATAGTTTTGAAGAAGAGTTAAAATGAATGCATAAAATATGAAATATTTTAGGATATTGCTATCCGGTGCTCTTAATCTCTTTACATAAAATTAAATTTGTGTATGAATAAAGACATTCTATTTGGCTTTTAATATTTGCAGTACTATTCATTCAGAGTGGAATATTAACTTTCCTCTGGTAAAAATCAAATATAATATATTTTTGTAAACAAATTGGGAAAGTTTATGTATTTATTCATTTTACTGTTAAGTATATTCCTTCTTATTGTAATAATTCGATGTATATTCCAATCAATTGAGGCAACTAAGATTAAATTTAAAATTGATTAACTCAATGAACAGTATTTTCTCTGAATTCTAGTTCTTCTTCCTAGATTAAAGGAATCCCGCCCTTTTATTATGAACATTTTATATATTATACTATTGTGACCATTTTTTTTTTAACAATTCATTTTTATAAATGGTACAAGGTCATAAATTTAAAAATTCCTTACTAATCCCATTTAATAGATGCTTCACAAGTTTAATCTCATGTAATGAATGATGCCTCTTGAGGAGCCATTTTTATAAATACAGAGTATTTGACTCATAACATAGGATATTTCCACAGGTAGAACCATGCCCACACCTAAGTTGGACATAATCATAATTATGATTACAATTATAATCACTTTCAAGATAAGATTATGGTTACGGTTATAATCACAGACCTTGGAGTTATGATTACGATTACAATTGTAATTACAAGACTGATTACGATTACACTTGTAATCACATCTTTGGTTATGAATACAACTGTAATCACAACATTTTTCTGTAATTAGGACGCCCGGTGGCCGTGAGTGTTAAGGCGTGAGCACTTAAGCTGTGTTTATAATTGTAATCACATCTCGAAAGCCTGTGATTATAAGCGTAATCATGATTAAGCCCAACTCTGGCCCAGACTAATGAAATAAATATGGCTGCTGCCAATCAGCTGTTTAGAATCTATAGTGTTATTATAGATAGAAGTGAACTAGTTTGTTACAGCCCATGACATAAATGGAGTAAATCATTTAAAAATTACTTTGAGTGAGTAAATGAGGCAGGTATAATTGTTTATTGTGGAAAAATAAACAAATATATGCATGTCATGTATTCTTATAAAACTATGGTTAACATGGATATGGGGGTCTCCTGTGGTCTAGTGGCTAGCGTGCTAGATTCATAAGCGGGAGATGGTGGGTTCGATCCCCATCGGCAGCAGGAATTTTCTCATCTCAGGGCTCGCTGAGAAAATTGCTGACTGCACCCTGGACGTCGGCGCTAATGGCCACGATTTGTCGATGCGCCGTACAAAAAAAAAAACAAAAAAAAACATGGATATGTTTTAAGAATTTTCTTGGCTCATATTGGCTAATAACTTTTGCCTGGGTTAGAAAATAAGTGAAATTTATTTCTAATATGATCAAACATACACAATAATTATCGTAGAATTTGTGAAGGCTTTGTAGTTACTGATTTTTTATATAGCTAATCAAATCATTAAGATAAATACATAAACTTAACCAATTAAGTTTCAATCCAATGGTTGTACTTTATAAAATCATACAAATACAACATGTGAGAATAGTCCAATGTTTTTTATTATTTATTTAGTTTAATTGTGTTATTTACGTATTTCTTCTCTTCAAGCACTTTTTTCCATTTTAGTAATTTTGCATGAATTTTAGAATATCTTATATCATTATGCGTATAAGTTTTTGAAATTTTTGTTTTATTTTAGAATTAGTTCACCGTATTTTTAGTCTTTCAAATTATTTGTACATACTGTATATAAGTATCCATTGAGTACAATTCACTGGTTGCATGTTTTGTAAAATTTGTTTTTGTGTGCTGTATATATGTACATTTTTTGCTTTTTCTGTTTTGTAATTTAATCAATAAACTTTCAGAATGCTTAGCCATTGCTTAGAAGATGTGATTTTCATGTAAACCTGTTAGCTTTTTAAACAAAATATGCTCTCCGAGGAAGGTTAATAAATTGATATTAACATTTAATTAATTTCTTATCAAATTTAACATATCTATATTCTTTCAAAAAGGCGAGATTTCAAAGGATTTTCACTTTTCATAATGACATTGATTCTATAAAGAAATAAAATGAAATTTACTCTAAAGATTTATCTGTAAAGCAATAAGATCTAACCATAAGTGTTTCTATTAATGATTTTATTTATCGTAATTATTATTAAATAAATTACAAAATTATGTCAATATAAAATATATTTACCAAAAATTAAGAAATCCAAAGAATAATTTTAATAAAAATCAATAATTAAGAATAATCACTTCATTTAAAATAGAACTTTGAATAACTTAATATTTAAAAAATTAATCTTCCCATTTCAAATTAAATCAGCTTACGTTAACAGTACATGGTTTTGATGCATATGCACGCACGGCTTTTTGGTTTGCACTCATCTTTTGTAAATATCACTGGAGTAACTGGCCTATTTTCCATGAGGTGAGACACAATCCTTTCTACATTAGCATGATTTTTGTCATTCCTATTGTAAATTTGGTTTTGGAAATTATCAACAATTTAATATAACTTCAAAAGTATTTCTATTCTTTAAAAAATCTAATATATGATTTTGATTTTTATTTCAGCCCCAGATGAACAGAAAGAACTTATGAATAGCTTTGATAATTCATTTGGAAGTAACGGACAGTCAACGTGGCCTCGATCCACATCAACGCCAACTAAAGCTAATGATTCATCTCCTCTGAATTTTTCTACAGCTACTTCTCCCATTGCGAAATCTACATCTCCTACAAAAAATAGTCGTTCTGCAATGGACTTATATGCAATTATTCATGAGTCAAAAAAACGGATTCAGAATTTACAGAAACCAACTACTCCGGTCGTGAACTGGCCAAAAGCAATACCTGCTAAGATTGTTCCAACAGTGCCGGCTGTCTTAGATACCAACATTCCTCAACCGATGGCACCTCTGAAGAACATCAACCAGCAGAGGTACGTGAAACAGGCGAACATGGGCTACAACTCACTACCACGGCTGCAAGTTCAAGCTCTCGAAGAGTCGCCGCGGAACCTACAGCGAAAGGTATACGAGAGGCAAAGGAATCCCGAAATCGTTCGAAAGATACAGGAGGAAAGAGCTTCGCTTGCATCCGATAGACACGGCCCTACCCAGCCGACATCGCGAACAGACTTCAAACGACTGCTCCTACAGACTGCTTGGAGCACAGCTCCCACACGGGGTTCTGCAGTGGAGAGGCTCAGAAATAAAGGTCACCATTCTCACATAAAGCCTCTGAGTCATGATGTTCTCTCATCCACAATCCTCGAAGATTGTGATGATGAAGACGAGCAAGAAAACCAAGAGTCTGATAAGCACAATTTGAAATCATCGTCATTAGTCAATGACCTGAATAAGAAATTTCAAGCTAAATCTCAAACAACTTTAGAAACAGCACTATAACACATATTAAATATTGTTCTTGTTTCGACAAATTTTTGAGAACAAGATCTGCTGAATTGTTAATATTTTTTTATGACATGTTTATTGTAAAATTTAGCCCAAACAAAAAATGGGTAAAAATCAATTAATAAAAGAAAATAACCTTCCTTTCCATTCCCCAAGACAAAAAAAAAAAATTCAAACTACTTTTCACATATATTTGTAACACATTTGTAAGAGGCTACATGAACATGTTGCCTTAAATAATAATAATAAATGGAAAGCCAATTAAAAATTGTTATTATATAATTTCAGATAAATATCAGCAAAAATCAATGAAAGAGGACAATGAACATTTGAAATACAATATATCACATTAATATTTTTTTAAACTGCTTTATATTTACAGTAGTTGAGTTTTTTCTTTGTAAAGTTAGCCCAACCTATTTTGTTTTTTTGAGAGGGTTATTTCTTTTTGAGACCAAATAAAAATGTAGAACTCCCTTTTTTGTTCTAATTTTTATATGAAAAAGACTGTATTAATGAGCTGTAAACACTTTATATACAAAATGAATGCTTTTACTAAAAATGTGCGTTCTGACACATGAACTAATTGCTGTTCGAAATAAATATTAGTACAGTAGGTAAAAGTCATTACAGAAACATCCCAACTTAAGTATAACTGAAATGATATCATTTGTTTTTGTTTGTTTTTTGTTTGTTGAACTAAATTCTTACTTCAATATTTTGTTCTCAATAACATGGTTCTTTACCAAACATTTTGATTTCATGTGTAGAAAATCCAAATACCTTACTCAAAGGTTTTTAATTACTAAAAGTGTATGTGTCTTGCGATCCTAGATTTTAAGCAAGATCCTTCTGAAATATTTGTTTTTACTTTTATATGAAATGTAAAATTATATGTATATGTAGTAATATTACAGTTATCATGTAAATGTTACTATTAGATGTACAGTGTAGATAATTTATGTACTGCATTCCAAGAGTGTATAATTTATTCGTACCACTATTTATTGCATTATTTATTATTTGACTGAGCCTACTATGTAGAGTTTATATATTTTATTGAATTTTAGGAGCTTTGAATTTATGCAATGCAGATTCATGTTAACGACGCTTCTATTACAATGGTCATGGTGAAAATATTCACGCAATTTTTATATAAAATGCTT
This sequence comes from Gonocerus acuteangulatus, assembly GCA_946811695.1. NCBI lineage: Eukaryota > Metazoa > Arthropoda > Insecta > Hemiptera > Coreidae > Gonocerus > Gonocerus acuteangulatus. Next base: position 16,825,720 of record OX328125.1, read on the forward strand.
CGATCAATATTAACTACTCAAGGTTTATTTAGTGTCTTGTTTCTTGCCAAGATATTGTTTATTGTATGAAATATTTCAACTTGGTTTTGTATCTAGTCTTAATTTATCCATCCAAAGACATTAAAATATGTGAATGAAATGGTTAATAAAGTGCCTTAATATTTATTCTGTTTTTCTTCTTACTTATTTTAAAGAAAACGCATTATTTTTTGAAATTATTTTAACTTAGTATTATGAGTCTGTGATTATAATCGTAATTGTAATCATATCTCGAGAGCCAAAAGTAAAAAAAAAAAATGACATGTGGAAAAAGAAAGTGTGGTTGTAAAACGCCAGTCACACGAGAATCTGTCACTCGAGATGCACAAGCACATACAGGTAGGATCCTAAAAATCCGCCTAAAATGAACAACACAACTAGGAAAAAAAAATAATTTTCATAAAATGACTGTAAAAAGTAAAGATTCTTTTATTTTTTTTTTTTTTTTCAATTTTGCTGTCTAACTGAAAATTTAAAATACAGCATTATTTAAAATTGAACCAAGTTCAAATTTACTCAAATATATAGAATCCATGTTCTGTACATCAATGTGATGATTTACACAAAATGTGAAAAAGCAAACCAATATCTAAGAAATAATGTCAGTGATCTTCTGCTGGCGCAACAGACTGTTTTGACATTTAACCGCCATCAATTTTTTCTCCGATCACAGTCATGGTGCAGTTTAACCCATTTCGTCCCAGTTGCGTAAAAGCAACATTATTTACACGATTTTTTTCTCGTGCAAATAAATATTTTATTTTAGTTTGAATAGTTTTTTCTAACAAGGCAACTCCTTAAAGAAAAGAAAAACAAATCTTAAGCTCAAATAAAATGTTTTGCTATTTTTTTTTAATATTGCTAGAAATATTGCATTGTGAAGTGTGTTAGAAATATTTCCAAAATATCTATGCATTTGTTGAACAATTTTTTTGCTCTAATTATTAGTTGAACATAATAAGAAAAGTTACCAATAAAAGTTATTGCGATCATAAATTTTTATGGCAATTCTGTGGCCCTGCGAATATAATGTTGCGTTTTTTGTTTTTTTTCAACGAATGTTGCGTTTTTTATGTAAACGCAACATTTTTTTCCTCCTAATCTATAATTGCTGATTTTTTGTTTTTGGTTTTTATACATTATTTTAAGTGCCCTAGAGGAACAAATAACGAAATATGTCAACAAAATCCAGTAGAAATAGGCTTGGGATTTAATGGGTTAGCATGTTGAAAAATGTTATGATTACGAGTGTAAATAAAACCAAATATGTGATTACAAGAGTAATTGTAATCACTCCTCTATGGTCTGTGATGATAATCGTTATCATATCTTGAATGCCTTTGATTATGATTACGATTATGCCCAACTCTGCATGGCATCATAAAACATTTTATATCTCTTTGATGGTTCATTTACAATTTATGCATAATATTAAAACTATAGCTTTTGGTTCTGTCAATAATTCTTAAGCCAAGACCACTTTTCTTTCTAATAAATTTTTTTTTTTTACAAGTTGATAAGATGAAGAAGAGAAGTAATCAGACCGTTGTTTGAGAGACCTCTTAAAAGATTTTTTTCTTATTTTTTTAAACCTTTATTTTTCCCTTATTTGTAACCATAATCCCTGAAAACATGTGGATTCAATAAGTCTAAAAAAAATCAGTGATTAAGAACCATTCTTCCTTTAGGCAAAACAATGAATAACATATTCATTTTGTCTGCCTAGATAAGTTGCTTGTGTTTTCATATAAATGTAAAAAAATTAATCAAACCACTTTTGTTCCCCCAAAAAAGCATAACAAATAATGTCCCTTTTCTCTTTAAAAAGCATTATAAATATAATATAAAGTAGGAATCCACAGTAATTAACTCTTTTGTTTATAGAATACTAACAAAACATTTTTTTTTTTTTTTTCAAACAAATATTATCACAAAAGAAAACATTTATTTGTAATATATCATGCCGTAAGTGTGTGTTCTTCGTGTAGATGCTTATTAAATTAAAGTGACGGCAGATTCATTCAAGGTGCTATTAAGTTTTGATGACCCCCTAAAATATTTACACAATTTTTGAATTATTATCAAAATGTTTGCTGTATTCTTAAAATAAATGTTTCTAACAAGCTCTCTAAAATGAAAAAAATTATTATGGCTACCTCTTATGTAGTGAATTTAATCCTGACTCTACATTGGGAACTTCAAAGGCCACAACTAATAATTAAAATTAAGGTTTTGTGAGGTAATGTCTATAAATGAAAAAAAAAAATCAGGTTTATTATTGAAAACATATTTTTATTCAGAAAGTAATTCATCAAAACAACACAATCTAGAATGAGTTGACATCAGTAGTACAATTATTCTGCGGTATATCAAATCCATTTCCGACAAGTTAAGTTTTTAAAAAGTGAATTCAATACCACATTATTTAAGGAATCATATTTAATATTACAACTATTATTTTGATTCGGGATTCTCGAGGATTTCAAAGCATGCATTATAAGAGTTTTGTTTTTACCTTTTTTCTGAGATCCCAATCAGCAGTTTGATTACTGGAAGACTACAATTCATATCTTGCAAATATATCTGATAAAAGATTTTGTCTTAAAAACAAAAGGCTTTAGAAAGGACTATAAGTACTGAATCCAGCCCACTCCAAATACTTCACCCTGAAAATGATGAAATGAAAGATGAAACAATATTTTTCAATTTGCCGTCTACTTCATCAGAAATGTTTCCATCCTTTGCAATTGATTCAAGAATGTCTCTGTGTGAAGTTCTAATATGCAGTAAGAATTCCTTTTCAAAGGCTGTAACTTTTGCGGGGTCTAACTTATCCAGGTGTCCCCTGACACCGCAATAAATCACTGTCACTTGTTCTTCAATAGCCATAGGAACATATTGCCCTTGTTTTAACAATTCAGTTAATCTAACGCCCCTGTTGAGAAGTTGTTGAGTAGCAGCATCCAAGTCTGAACCAAACTGTGCAAATGCAGCAACTTCTCGATATTGTGCAAGCTCGAGTTTCATAGAACCAGCAACCTGCTTCATTGCCTTCGTCTGAGCTGCTGATCCGACTCGCGAGACTGACAGACCTACATTAATGGCAGGTCTAATGCCTTTGTAAAATAATTCAGTCTCGAGAAAGATTTGGCCGTCAGTAATTGAGATGACATTAGTTGGTATATAAGCTGAAACATCACCAGCCTGAGTTTCGATGACAGGCAGAGCAGTGAGAGAACCACCTCCCTGTGATTCATTCATTTTAGCAGCACGCTCAAGAAGACGAGAATGGAGATAAAAAACATCACCTGGATAGGCCTCTCGCCCAGGAGGCCTTCTTAACAGAAGAGACATCTGCCTGTAAGCCACAGCCTGTTTAGATAAATCGTCATATATGATAAGAGCATGTTTTCCATTATCACGGAAGAATTCACCCATAGCACAGCCTGAGTATGGGGCTAAATATTGCAGAGGTGCTGCATCAGAAGCTGTTGCGGATACGATTATAGTATATTTCATGGCTCCCGTGTCACTAAGTCGTTTTAAAATCTGAGCTACAGTAGATCTCTTCTGCCCAATAGCAACATAAATACAATAAAGCTTTTTCTTTTCGTCCTCTCCATCATTGAACCTTTTTTGATTGATAATGGTATCAATAGCGAGAGCAGTTTTTCCAGTTTGTCTGTCACCAATGATGAGTTCTCGTTGTCCACGTCCAATAGGCACAAGAGAATCCACTGCTTTAATACCAGTCTGCATAGGCTCTCGAACAGAGATACGTGGAATGATACCAGGCGCTTTAATTCCGACACGAGCCCTTTTTGTTGTTGCCAATGGGCCTTTTCCATCAATAGGATTACCTAATGCATCAACTACACGTCCAAGCAAATCTTCTCCTATAGGTATATCTACAATCGCACCTGTTCTTTTCACAACATCACCTTCTTTAATCAGTTTGTCATTACCAAATACAACAACACCAACATTGTCTCTTTCCAAGTTCAACGCCATCCCCTTAAGGCCAGATGAAAATTCCACCATCTCATCAGCCTGAATGTTTTTAAGACCATAAACTCTTGCAATACCATCTCCAATGCTTAACACACGACCAGTTTCTTCTAAATCAATCTTGGGCGATGAACCTATGAGGCGTTCTTCTAAGATGGCTGTGAGTTCTGCTGCCCTAGTACACTTGGAACTCTGAATATGCCTACGCATTACCTTGCATGTCGTCCAGGTTAAATGATTGACCTCAGGTTGAGTAAGGACGAACAATTTGCTTAGGGAGTAGCTAAACCGAGCCGAAAAGAGAGCCATTGGAGCTCGAAACGGAACTATGAAAAATGACCGACCAAACAAGAAAGATTACATCAGAACCGCAATCAATTTTCTGGCAGTGTTGCCGGCCAGCAGAAATAAATTTTTGTGACCTCACTTCAAATAGAATAAAATTACAAGTTGTAAAATGAAACTGATATAGAAATGTGTCCTTAAATTATAAACAGTTCATACTTAATTTAGAATATAATTACGATTGACAAATATTGCATAGCCCTCCCCCATATCGTCCATGAAAAATTCATATAGAAGATAAACTTCAGTTTGGTTTTTCTTTTTAATATTCAGGGTTAATATTGCAAACATTAATTCGTGTTTAAAATATACCCTATTTTAAAATTGAAATGCCTCTAACCTTGTTATAACACTTTGAAAAAAGGAATGTCATCAGTTCTAACCCGGAAAAGGCGATGACACGAAAAAAAAGAAATCGTTGTTATAAAAATGTACGTTAAAAACTTTTCTTTTTTTGTTTAAAAATTTATATCAAACTAGTAATCTAAAATATTAACAATTGCATCCTTAAAATTTTCACTAAGGAGGAGTAACACATTATAAATAAAAATATGTATTAAAGAATGCAAGTCGGTTGCATAGTTTCAATAACCAAACAAACAATTACTAGTATTTTCACGCTTTGTATTTTCCGCTTAATCATCACTTTTATTGTAATCTGACTTTATGTTATTTGTATTACAATTCTTGTTTAAAATGAGAATTATTCTTTATATTTAAAGCTAAACAAATGGTCTGAACAGTTGCATCATTATTATTTACTAGCGTTTTGATTGTCATCAGGAGACCCGACAGCAGTGGGTGTCACACGAGAGCGATACGATACTGATTCGACACAGACCACTCAAAATTATGCAGACTCTATGAATGTAACTCATCTAGTATCGGTACGGGCGACAAATTTGCCAGGTCGTTCTATCGTACGATACGTCCGATATTAATGATGTCGGGTCAGCAAGAGACCACAGCATTCGCTGTTCCTTTAGTAAAATTGGTTGAGCAAAATTGGTGCATATGGAATTATACGTTGAAGTTATTCCAGGACAGGTTTGACAGGTGTTGCGTGGAAAAAAAAATATCTCAAAAGCTGGAGTTAAGAAAACACTCCATTAATTTTTATTTATGTATTTTCTATCTTATTTGATGCTATGTATATGTTATTCATTTATTTTTTTTAACTTAGTTCATTTAACTGGGGGCGCCGTAGGGGCCCGGGCCGGGCCTCACCAATTGGAAAAAAATGTATAGATTATGAGCTTGTAAAAAGAATGGGGTTTCGAAATATAGACGGGCGTAGCCTATATTTATTTGAATTGGATCTATATTTTTTAATGTACATAAACGACAAAACAAGTGCAGTCCCAGAATAGTATATTTCATTAGGAGTCGTAATAAAACTACAAGTACAGAAAGTGACCTTTGCTGCACCGATTGTCGGTCTTTATTCTCATTTCGCTCAAAACTCAAGATGAAAATAATTTTTAAATGTCCAAAGTCCTATAGCAAAGTACTAAAATTTTCAGCCTGGCTCTGAGAAGTGGGGGCCCGTGACATGGGCGTATATAAGGGGGGCTGCAGCCCCCTCAGCCCCCCCCCCGAAATTTTGATTTGATCGGCACAAATTTCATAAAACCCTTAAGAATAAATTAAATAAGATCATTTAGTTCATAAAACATATTCTATTTTGGGTGTAATAGCGTTTAAGTTGGCTAAAACTCTTCCAAGATCTAAATTGTTAGTATTTCTTGCACCGGAAATGGTCTCAGCCCCCCCCGAAATTTTCCCAGCCCCCTCCGAAATTATTTTCTATATACGCCCATGGCCCGTGATCTGGTCCTGGGCCCGGCTCTGAGATGTGGGGGCCCTGCCCCTACGTATACCGCGTTTCATTAAAATACAGCAGAAATTACGACCGGTATGAGTATATTAGTAATTTGGGTCCGGAGTAACCCCCCCCCCCTCCTAAGGAACCGATTTAGTTTATTTTTACAACCCATTTTTCTCTGTAGATTATTTTTTTTTTTCGGAAATAATCGACAGATTTTCGAGACTATAGCCTGTTCAGATAGACGGAAAAGTTCAATCCCGCCTGCACGAAATTTTGAGGGAAATATTGTCGACGGTTCCACCATTTGCAAAATCCCATTTCAAGGAACAACACGATTCGTGAAACATTATAACAACTGATTATGTCTCGTTTAAGGCAAGGGAAGGCTTTGTGTGGTCAGATAAAGGAAATAGTGTCTAATATTTATCAATACTTAGTCAAAGCTAAGGCTAAAAACGTTTTAAACCTTCTACTGACAAGGTAACAGAGAGAATTTTTACCGCCAATTTCTTGCGCTGGGAATATAACTAAATCATTTATTTGAACAGGCTATAGCATAATTTGTTTTTAGCTTAAGCTTTGGCTAAGTATTAATAAATATTAAACATCATCTCCCTTACCTGACCGCTCAATGCCTTCCCTGATCCTAAAATAATCTACAGAGAAAAATGGGTTGTAAAAATAAACTAAATCGGTTCCTTAGGAGGGGGGGGGGGGGGTTACTCCGGACCCAAATTACTAATATACTCATACCGGTCGTAATTTCTGCTGTATTTTAATGAAACGCGGTATACGTAGGGGCAGGGCCCCCACATCTCAGAGCCGGGCCCAGGACCAGATCACGGGCCATGGGCGTATATAGAAAATAATTTCGGAGGGGGCTGGGAAAATTTCGGGGGGGGCTGAGACCATTTCCGGTGCAAGAAATACTAACAATTTAGATCTTGGAAGAGTTTTAGCCAACTTAAACGCTATTACACCCAAAATAGAATATGTTTTATGAACTAAATGATCTTATTTAATTTATTCTTAAGGGTTTTATGAAATTTGTGCCGATCAAATCAAAATTTCGGGGGGGGGGGCTGAGGGGGCTGCAGCCCCCCTTATATACGCCCATGTCACGGGCCCCCACTTCTCAGAGCCAGGCTGAAAATTTTAGTACTTTGCTATAGGACTTTGGGCATTTTAAAATTATTTTCATCTTCAGTTTTGAGCAAAATGAGAATAAAAGCCGACAATCGGTGCTGCAAAGGTCACTTTCGGTACTTTTTTCTAATTAGCGAGGATCGGCCACCACGGTGCCCGGGCCCGGGACAACTGTACCCGGTTGGTCCCCCCATGTGGCGGCCCTGCACACACACATATACATAGTAGCTTGAATAAGTGGGTAAAAAGACAGAGGGAGTGTGGATTATATCTGCTTTCTGTATAATTATCACATCAAGTATCCAACAAAAATAACAAGAAATTTGGGAGCAAAATATTACGTTTCTAATCTATGCTTTCCACACACTAGGAATAAGAATAATATAGAAACAGGCCAAGTAGTTGCACTTAGTTGGTTTCAAGGATTATCTCACATGGACAAACAGGGCTCTATTCTCTTGTTTTTCGATGAGTAACAGGGTTGTTTCATCTATAAAAACAAATCATGAATGCTAATACGAATAACTGAAAGAAAATGAGTGAATACATATTTTACTAATGATCTACTTCATCTAATCTTTGTGAATAGTGTTAAGATAAATAAAAAATAAAAAAAAGTACCTAGAGATAACAGAACCTTTTTTTTTATGTGAGGTGCTTGGTCTAACAAGGTCATTAGAACCATCTTCAAACATTATTGTTGAAGGAAGCAATGATTTGGGAGTTTATGAGTGCTTATAAATACATTTTTATATGTACCAACTGGTATTGCCTTTTCCTTTTTAAGATATCTATACATATAATAAAATTCTAAGGGATTGCTGTCTGTACATGGAAGATATATAGGAAAAATACGATTGGGGGCCTTTATCAACCTAATAGTACCCATAACTATATTTTTATAATTAATTTATGTTTATCTGTGCGCGCTAATCTAAGAAATGGCTTATCCGATTTAGTTGCGGTTTTCACTAATATATTGCAGTAAGCTTCACTTAACATTTAGTGTTTTGTTCATGTCAATTGGTTCATATATAAAAAAATTTATACCAATGTAAAGCAGCTGGTCGACCATTTCATGAGCTATTGTTAACACAATACACACCAGAAATTAGCAATTTGGTTTCCGGGTAAACTCTCACGCTTAATGGACCAATTTCAAAACACATCTTTCTCATCAGAGTTTTTTAGCAAGAAACGAAAAATTATGGTCAGTATGTGCAAATTAATAATTTAACCCCCCCTCCAGAATATGGGTGTATATGGAAGGGGGGCTGAGGGTTACAACCCCCCACAAAATAGATGTTTGTAGTTTATAAAGAAACTACAAACAATCTAAATTCATAATTTATTTAAATAAAATAAAAGCTTTGAATAAAAGTAAAAATATAAGGTACCTTAATATACATTTATTTAAATTTTAACGTCCATTTGTAATATACATTTAAGCTTGTATAGAACGTTGTAATTTATCTGAACAAACATTTGATAAAATGTAAACTGACTCAGCAAGGTCATGGCATACATAACAAGTACTTAAGGGTGGAGTAACAAAGCTGAAGCTCAGTTAAGCTGGTGAGTAGGTGTGTTATTAGAGCAAGTGTTTTTTTTTTCATTGGCCTAAAAACAAAATTATTGTGACCTTAAAGTGTTATAATAGGATATAATTTGTTTCTGAAGACAATTCATAAAAATCTTAATCAATAAAGCGGTAAGATTTATTGTTTCTCCTTCTATATTTAAAAAAAAAAATTAACTTGTCAGGCATGGATTTGAACCCATATCCTCATATTTTACATAGCACGTTAATTCCAGGAGTCAAAACAGTTATTTTATAAATGAAATAAGTAAAAATTTAACTGTTAAAAAAAAGGTTAATTTAAACATTTTAAGATTATAAGTTATTCAGGAACTCCTAAAATTAAGTACATGAGAACAAAAGTTAATTTAATACTTTTATTTTTTTCAATGTGAAATAAAAGTTTTTATTATTTTAATCATGAATTTTAGTGTTTTGTTGGTTTACAATACCTGGAATACTGGGAAGAAAGAAAATAACACTTCCATACCTATGTGAACTATCACTTTTTAAAAAAAACTTTAGATCCAAAAAGTTATTTTCAAACTTTTATTTTTTAAAAATAAAAGTAAAAGTTTAAAAAATATTAAGATGAAAAGTGCTACCACTTCTTTGAGACCTCCACTGAGTTATCCGGGTCCATAACAAGGGTTATCAAGTGAGTTACAGTCTGGGGCCGGTTTGACTTAGTCATATTTACATGTTTATAATAATGAATGACGAGCAAAATAATGATTTTTTTTTTTTTTGGCTTTTTAATGGCATGTCAACCATTTAAGGTCATTAACGCCATTAAAAAAAAAAAATAATGATTTGAATCATGTTAAATTGTGATTTTTAATCTGTGATATTAAAGATTTCCTGATGATGGCATAAAGCCGAAACATTGTGTAAAATTATTTAAATATAAAATTCTGAAACTGGGAGACCTGATTGGCCTTTAAAAAATATTTTTTTAAAATAAAAGTTAACAATTATTTTCGACTCCTGCTTAATTCATCTAATAGAACCAATGTTCATACAGTTTTCTATTTATTTAAAGCCAGACTATCTTCCGTTTTAAATTTATTAAACCACTATATGTTATTATTTACTCTGTGGGCTACATAATTTACAAATCATTACTTTTAGACAAATTAATTTGTCAGGCTTTAATACAGGGGTACATTTTGTAAAATGTATTTATATATATATATATATATATATATATATATATATATATATATATATATATATATATATATCACTATTACTATACATTCATAAATTGTATTCTTTCTTGTTTTGATCTTTTCATATATATTTTTTTAGGCTAAACTTAATATATTTAGATCATTATTTAAAATGTTCAGTCATTTGAGTTTATTTGTATATATACATATTAAAAATTTAAATTGTGTAAATATCTAATTATTCAACTTTAAAATTAAAAAGTGTTTTTTTTTCTCTTTACATTCAGCACCAGCTTCATCTGCATCCATCGAGAGATATTTCTCTACTTTTGTATTAGTTTGGAGAAAGCTACGTAATTGTTTAGGGATTGACTCAATCAAAAACTCATAAAAGCGTATCACCATTTACTATAAAACTTTGCATTCCCCTCAAAACTCGACTGACTAAATATTTTAATCAATAATAATATTTATTCTGTGTTCCTATTCTGTTTAAAGTGCTGTAGCATGAAAGGCAGTTTTCATTCAGCAATCTTATTATTTATATATATATATATATATATATATATATATATATATATATATATATATATATATAATAAAACACATGCCATTATGCTTAAGAAGTTTTTAATTTTTCAGACAGATATGTAGTATTATTATTGACAAGTTATATTTAATAATGTATACAATAACTGTTTATAATAGTTTTTTTTTTATTGCTTGATAGAAGGTTAATGGTTGGTCATATACAATAATATCAGCAATAAATAGCTATCAATCACTGGACTTTTAAATTAGATTTAAGGAGTTTCCAGTGATCAGTTTTAAAACTGACCAATTGAGGTAGAACAATTAATGCAAAATCAAGATTTAAAAGTCTTTTGAAAAAACTGTTTTTAATCAAAAACCTGGGTTTTAGATGGTGGGCTAGTCAAAATATATGGGGCACATAATTATTCATAAACTGACCCTTAGCTCAAATATATATAACTCGTGAATAAGGCGGAAGGTCAATAAAATTACGCCACACACTTTTTATTTCTCTTCCCTACATGTTTTGCACCCTTTTTGGTGCCTCTTCAGGGGAACACACTTAAACATTAAATTCAGCCTCGACTTGAGGAATGGAACCTTCCACTAGCAGGGCCTCGTCTAGACTGGTCACTGACTGAACGAATCCAATATGGTGTCAAATAGTCAGCTGATCGATAATCGATCTGTCATAAATTTTAAACCTGCTTTGACTTTGTTCCTCATATTTTACGTTTGAATACCTCGCCAATTAGGCTATCTTGCTTAATATAACAACCTTACAAACTAGTTTATCTAATGGAGCCAATACTTGAGATAAGCTATAGAGTTATATTAATCCAAAGCCAGATTATGTCCAGCCTTATAAGGGGACTAGAATTATATTCTATGTAATTATGTATAGACATTCGTGGAGTGTATCAAAAGATATGGAGCACGCTTTAACAAATAAACGGCTCTATGGTAAATTGGCTTTTTTCAGAAACTAATTCACCAAGTAAATTCCAGCCACAAATTTTCAGAAAGGAAGTATGTATCCAGTATATAGGTTGGTGCTTATGCCCTTAGAAGTTGATTTGTTTCTAAATCCAGAAAAAATAAAATATCAGGGCCATTCATAACGGACCAGGGAAATATTCCCTCTCCCGGCTGATGCAAGGAAATATTCTCTCCGATTGGCCACACCTAAGCAGCATCGGTTCTTTTGTTACCTACGTCCTTTTAGAACATGTTAATAACACCACTTCTGACACCATTGTAATCCTGACCTGAAGGGGAGGATTGGAAGGCGGCAATGTAAATAATTTAAATCAAGCATACTAAATTATGTGTAATTACAAATAAAAAGTAAGTAGTAAGTAGGGTGATCGCAAGGGTTAATAGTGGCCGGGGGATGTCTGACAGAATGCCTCTTCACCGCAGGGTTTGGGGGGTATTGAATATACTGAATACGAACGGGAGGGGGGCACTGAGATAAGACAAGAGCTTTGTTTTACGTGCGTAGCAGTGTCAGAGTAACCATTTGGTAAGCAACCAGCCCCACATACACAACAACTACCCTGTCCTTTCAATGAAGCCATTCCACCGCTCTTTGTTACATGGAGAATGCGTTGATTGAATACATAAAGTATTTTTTTTTTAATTTTAATTCAAACTTAAAACTGAATGTTTTAACAATTTTACATTTTAAAGTCATTCAAATAATTATGGGAATTGTTTTTTATTTATTTTTTTCCAAAGGCTGAGGCCCCCTTGGTCGGCTGCCTTTGCGACAGCCCTGACTATAAGTAAACTCCAGCAGCCTCAGACCCATATATCAAGCTTGTACTCACAGGAGGCCAAGATCGGGAGGTACCAGTGCAGGAGAGTCCGTGCACAACTGCCTGTCTTCCAAGATTTCGATTGCTCAGCGGTCTCCAGCTCTCTCTGCCCCCCTTAGGTCAAGGCAGCTCCACTAGATAGCACAACACACCCCTTAACTAATTCCTATCCATTACTGTACAAGTATAGATTAGTAGAGGAGTACTAGGCAATTCTTAAATATAGTTAAATATAATTTGGTGGTGATGATTGCAACTGTTAAAGCATCACAAAAAAAAAAAAAAAAAAAAAAAAAAATGTGGTTCGAACAAAAAACTAAAATTCTATGAATGTATAATTTTGAAGCACGAACAGCTTCCCAGAATGACATGCATCAAGTAAATTGCAAGATCACAGAAGAAAATACTCATTTCAAACGCTTTTTTTTTACGAATCTGATACTGTAAAATGGGATCACATTAGTACAGCGTGGTGAAATTTGTAAAAACCTATACTGCTAGGATATTTTCATTTAACTGATAATACAATCCATACCAGCCGGAGTCCCACAAGGCTCTTGTTTAAGCCCAATATTATTTAATTTATATATTAATGACCTGCCAACACTCCCCCACACTAGCCTTTCACTATTTGCCGATGATACTGCCCTGTATACAAGCTCATTCAGACTCGATACAATAGTAAACAGATTGCAATGTAGTTTTAAAAAGATCCATGCATATTATTGGAAATGGAAAATAAAAATAAATCACACAAAAACAGAAGCAGTTCTGTTTACAAAGAGAAGACCGCGACAAGAAATTTATATTAAAATTCAAAATAATACGATTCCATGGAAACCCCATTCAAAATATTTAGGTCTAATTCTAGATAGAGGTCTCACCTTCACCCAGCATATAAACCAGAAGCGGGATAGTTGTATGAAATTACTCAACTCAATGTTCCCTTATTTTAATAAAAAATCTAAATTAAGCCCGAAAAATAAAACAATATTTTATAAAATGATTGTACGCCCTGTACTGTTGTATGCTTGTCCTGTTTGGAGTTCAACCTGTTTAACAAACTACAAAAAAACTTCAGGTTATCCAAAACATCTGTCTCAGAATTATAAATGACTACCCCAGATACACTAAAATTACAGACATGCACGACGACCTGGAAATGCCGACAATCACAGACTACGTACACACACTCACGACTAAATTCTTTCATTCAGTACAACTATCAGACAATCCACTAATAGCTGAAATAGGTAATTACAACAAAGAAACCCTCAGACGATACACCCACAGACGGACCAAACATATACTTCTGGACACCTGACCTCATATAATATAAGTTAATAATTATCAGTTGTATTTATTATAGTCGTATTTTGCTTGGGTTTTTGTATAATTTTTCCCAAACTTTCAACAATACTCATTGTGTATTTAGTTAGTCAATAAACAAAATAACATGTAAATATATAATAACATGTAAAACTCAATGTACATATTGTATATTCAATTTGTAAATAAAAATCTCTTCTTCTTTAACTGATACCAAAGGGTGGAACTTTGCCCAAAGAGTGTGAACTGTCAAATATATACCTATATATAGGTTTTGACCAAATTCACCACACTGTAATAATATGACCCCATTTTACGGTACTCCTTTCAAGATGGTATCTGATTTCTTAACACAAGCAAAATTTAAATTCTAAAAAGCATTGAAAGTATATGAAAGATATGAAACAGTAAACAATTACACAATTGTGATTGGCAAATGAGCGGAGATGCATAAAAAATGTGAAAAAATATGACACAAGAAGGTCATATTTTCACAAAACCCTAATTAACATTTGTCACTCAATTTGTTAATTAGTTACCCCCCCCCCCCCTCTGGTTCCCACGTTTTAGCTTCTCTCTCCAGAGAAGCCCGAACATGGGAATGTTTTTTTTATTGATTCATTTATTTTTTTTTTTTGTTAGTTTATTTTTAGGAAAATGGCTGGAATAAAACTTCTTTATTTCGATTTAAAAGGACGGGCAGAAGCAATAAGATACATTTTATCATACATGGGAAAGGAATTTGAAGATGTGCGATTTAAAAGAGAAGAGTGGCCTTCAATTATAAAAAGTAAGTCAATTAGAAAAGAAAAAAGTTCAAATGAAATTAATTTTAACAAAACATTTAAAAGGGGGTAAAATACTAGTAAGAGAAACAAGAATAATTATGCAGCTTTCTGTTCATTTTATTTGATTCAGTTGTGTGTATTCGGGATATTATTTTGGCTGGAGTCATAGAGCGTTTCAGGTTTCATTGTAAATACCCCTTTATTTACAGGGACCTAAATCATTATCAGCTCAAGGATTACTGTTTACAGTAAGGCACACTTCGTCATTTCTATAATACAGGACTTGGTTGATGATCTCTCCTATATTCTAAAAGATGGAACTGATCAATTTAAGAGATGAGTTTGCCTCAGTGATAAGAAAACTCGACTAATGTTTCAGAGTTCGTAACTCGAGCATACTGTAAGATGTTATCTTCTAGTTTCGTCATTCGAGGATCTGAGTTAGGGCCCCAGCCCATCCCTAGGCCCACCTAGCCTTTAATGGCTCCTGCAAAGGGGAATACAAAGCAGCCATTGCATAGTACTGACCAGACTATCTCCCTAGTATGCTGTAAAGTCAATAATCTTAGTGTCCTGTATAGTCAATAATAACCTCTACGCTGGGCCCTCTAGCCTGTTACAGGACTGAACCTTCAATTTTCTTTCATGTTTCAAAAACATTAATCAGTTATATCTCCATCTGATATTTGTATTAAATGAAATGTTGACGTTTAAAATTATATTGATTCTTAACCTTACAGACTAAAACACTTTGTATAAATTTGTTAAATGTTACTTTTTAACTGTTACAGCAATGCCATTTGGTAAAGTTCCAGTTCTTGAAATAGATGGGAAAATGTTTCATCAAACTGCTGCAATTTGTCGATATCTGGGCACAGAAGCTGGGCTATCTGGGGAAACTCCTTTAGAAAACCTTCAGATTGACCAAATAGTTGGAGCTTTTGAAGACCTCATATTAGGTGAGAAATTCATCACTCATTCAGGGATATATATATATATATATATATATATATATATATATATATATATAGAGAGAGAGAGAGAGAGAGAGAGAGAGAGAGAGAGAATTAATGGGAGTCATTTTTTGTACCGATAGATGGATAAGTTGAATTGCGCATGCACAAACTTTTGAGTGAAATATATCCTTTCATTACCCCTTCTGGTCTGCAAAGTCGTTTCAAGAATTACACTTTACATGAATCACAAAAAAAACTGATTATGTCTTGTTTAGGACTAGAGAAAGCTTTGAGAGGTCAGGAAATTTAGCCGTTTTTCAATATATTTTCTTAGAGAAGATGTTTTTGCTTAGATTTTTCCATTTGCTATTTTTGAACCTTTCACTAAATAATAAATAAATGCCTGTCAAAATTTTACACTAAATCTAAGTAATAACTAATTTTTTTTTTCTTTTTTTTTTTAAATAAAAAAAATGCCTAGGCAGGCAGGGGCAAAATAGAAGGGGTCGGAGGAAAGTAGTGCCAAGCAACATTTTTAACAAAACTGTAGCTGCTTTAAGTTGGATATTATGGGAGGCTATCAGTTGAAATGGTTAGGGTCAACAAGATTAATTAGGATACAGAGCTTGTAGTCATATCTTAGTACCATCATCATAGACTGATAGTCACACGTAATTTTTTTTTTTTTTTTTCACCGCTCATCAACATCTGGGCCATTAGCGCCGTTATCCAAGGTGCAGCAAAGAATTTTCTCGGCTTCTCAACAAGCCGTGAGATGAGAAAATTCCTGCCGCCAGTGGGAATCGAACCCACCATCTCCCACATGAGAATCTCAGGTGTTAGCCACCAGACCACAGGGAGACTCCAATCCCACATAATATCCAACATATAGTAGCTACAGTTACGTTTTGTTAAAAATGTTCCTTGGGACTATTTTGCCCTGGGCCCTTCAATTATTGTGTACCATTTAAATTGATTTAATGACTTTTTTTAATCAATGACATGGGTGTATATAAGGGAGGCTGAGGGGGCTGCAGCTACCCCCCCCCCCTCCCAATTTTGATTTGATCGGTAAAAATCTAATTGTAATTTAAACCAATAAAATTAAATTAAATTTAGTTCATAAAAAATATTCGATTTTGGGCATAATAGCGTTTTAGTTGGCTAAAACTCTTCCAAGACCTAAATAGTTAGTGTTCCATACACCGGAAATGGTCTCAGATCCTGTTTATCATTAAATTGCAAAAATTCTAGATATATGAAAGTTCAGAATAGCTATAAGATTCCTAACTATATTTACTTTTTCTAGAATTTGCAAAAGTCAGGAAAGCTCAAGGTTCAGATGAACAAGAAAAGCTTAAGCAGGAATTTATAAATGAAACACTACCATTCTACTTGGGCCGATTTGAAGAAGCTGCGAAAAACAATGGCGGATATTTAGCCAATGGAAAGGTAACATTATGTTTATTAATCTGCTTACAAACACCACAAAGTAATGTGTTAGATGGCACATTTTGTTCCTGAAAATATGAGTTTGGTTCAATGGTACAGCACTTGACTCTTCTTCTATAGGACCTTAGTTCAAAACTTGGTCGTGCATCAAAAGATTTCATTTACTACTATCATTATTTGACAGTTCCTGGGCCCATCCAGCCTTTAATAGGTACCTGCAAAGGGAAAATTCAGGCAGCCAGAGTTCAGTACTGACCACACTATCTCCCTATTGTGCTGTAACGTCAAGAATCAAATAAAAGTAAAGTATCTGCCCATTTGTCTGCCCTTTGCCGGTTACTGTATATACATATATACCAAACATGCATAATAAATAAGAACGAAAAACATACAAACACTGACTTCTAAACGACTTACAACTGGACACGGAAGAATAAACACATACAGATAAATACAGCTTGTCTTGCCCAAGCGACAATCAAACACCACAAAAAACACACCACCTTAAATACAAACGTGATTTACTTTAACATGATTTAACATGAAAAAATGGTCATCAGAAAAAGCACTGTTTGATAAACAAAATTCAAGTTTTACAAATGTTTGTAAGAGCGGATGCCTTATCATAAAGTCAATTGATTCTACCAAAAACAATTGAATTTCAAAAAGAAAAAACAAAATTATTAAATTATTTTTATTCTTTTCATATGTAATCATTTTCAATAAAATAATAATGCGAGAAACATTATTAAAAGTAGTCCCCTAACTGGCCACGAGGGCCCAGAGGGGCAGTTACTGTAGAGGTATCTGATTCTTGGCAATACAGCAACTACTAGGGAGATGGTCTGGTCAGTACTATGTTCCGGCCGCCTGATTTTCCCCTTTGCAGTTACCTATTAATAAATTAATTAAAATCTATTCCATTATTTTTATCCTCATAATTTGTGCGAAAACAACTAATGAAGAAAATTACAAATATAAAATTGCAATTTTTGGCACTAACATATTTATATTTTTCATTTAAAATTATTTGCTTTTATTATTTATATAATTTTGTTCCAGCTTTCTTGGGCAGATCTGTTTGTAGTATCATCTAGTGAGCTAATAGCTAAATTTGTGGAAAATCCTGATTTCTTCAAAGATCACCCTCATCTGAAAGCTCTTACAGAAAAAGTTCAATCTCATAAGGGAATCAAGGAATGGATTAAAAAAAGACCAGTCACTCCTTTATAAATTATATAATTTTTGTTTAAATCCCATTAAGTAATAAATATAGAAAACTGTTTTGTTTTTTTTCTTTTCTTCAATTCCGATGTTTTCTCCTCTTAAATATAGGATTACATGACCACGCACCTAAGAAAAAGATTTTAAAAGAAAACTCAATATTACAATGGTATATTATAATATTAGTTTCAGAAATATCGTAATCATCCAGCAGGATAAAGTACTTGCAGAGTAATTGGTCATTTGAAAATAAAAATTGTAAACAAAATCTGTGTTGAAAATAAAATATAATTAAAGAGAATGAGATAAAAATATAGAGAAGTTTGGAGGCACCGAGTATTAAGGCATATGTGCGTACTCCTTGCCTAAGATCTTGGGTTCAATTCCCATAAGGGGCAATGCCTTTTTAAAAAATATAAGTTATTAATCCTACCCTGGATAGAAAAGGTTGGTAACCTGTAGCAAACTCGTCTCAAAAATCTTTGTTATATATAAGTGAATGTTAAAGTTTAAATAATACAGAAGAAGAAGAAAAATGTATTTATTTTGGACCATAAGATTTTTTTTTTTTTTTTTTTTTTTTTTTTTTTTTTTTTTTTTTTTTTTTTTTAATGGAAACAAAAAGAAAGAGAAACACAAATAAAAAGCTCTTTAAAATAAAATGTCTTGATACAGCCTTGGCTTCAGTCGTCCGGCTGTAGGTTCTCCAAGGTCAAAGCACCTAAAGAAAGAGCCAGTTTTTCTTGGTGCCTTTGGGTCAGTTCTTAGATGTGAAAAGCGATTGGATCAACCCCCAATTCTCAATTGAGTAGGTTTTGGAACCAACCAAGGAGCATCGGCTGCAATCCTCAGGACTTTATTTTGTAAAGTCTGAAGTCGTTTGATGCCCGTCGTGCTGCTTCCATACAACACAGGGCAGTTGCAAGTCAGTATTGGGAGGATCATGGTCTTGTAAAGAAGTGTGACTAGTGAAGGTCGAAGTGATGTTTTTCTGTTCATCAGTGGGTGCAGCTTTGTGAGTCATAATTTTAAGTTAGTGTAGTTTTCAAGTAAGTCGAGTGCTTTCAGTTTCCAAGTGCAGTCCTCGGTCTTTTCCAGACCCCCTGGTCCTTTTGGCACGAAGGACTTGGAAGTCCATCCAATCGAACTTCAAGAATTGTTCTAGAATCTCTGAAGGGAAAATACTTTGGCCTCCGTTTTGTTTGAATTAAGAACCAATAGCTATTTGGTAAACCAGAGAGTCAAGGAGTTCGCCGTTTCTTGCAGACTATGAAACACTGTGAGAAGATTCCTATCAGTTCATAATATGAGAGTGTCGTCCGCCAATGTCGCAAGCTGTGCAAAGGGCATGTCGGAGACACAGAGAAGGGGGCTCAATATACCTCCTTGTGGAACTCTGGCTCCCAAGGCAATCTCCGGCTGAGGGTAGCCCCGATCCGGGCCTTGGATGTACGTTCCTCCAAGTAAGAGATTTTATGGAAGAGAATGGATTGTCTGGTGGTGAAATCTTCTTTAGTTTATATAATAACCCTCGGTGCCAGACGGAATCTAAGGCTCTCTCCAAGTCCAAAAACAAGCCAGCTCTATATTCGGTTGCTTCAACCCTTTTAACTATTGCCTCTGCAACTCTTTGTTCTTGGTGCTCAGAGCATTGGTGGTGCCTGAAGTCGAATTGGTGAGACGGAATGGTGGAGGGCTCTTTAAGGTGTTGTCGAATCTTTTTCTCTAATAACTTTTCCAGCAATTTGCCGATCGTAAATAAAGCCCGCATTGTACTATAACTGGTAGGGCTGTGGTTTGGCTTCCCCTCCTTGTGGAGCATGAGCACGATCGCCTTTGGAAAGTAACCCAGCCTCAAGCAGGCATTAAATGGGCGATCGTCTTCCTCAACAGCTTTTTTAGAAGCTTTTTTAGAGCTCACCTGGCATCTTCGGGTTCATCAGTTTTCTAATGGGGGTTATGAAGTCAGTAAATCATCCGCAAATAATTGCAGAAACGGTTTTTGGGTCATTCCATGTCAAATCAACACACTTTTCGGACTTGATGTCTCAGATTTTCATGATTTTTGGTATACAGTAACATATCATAGACTTATGAAAAAATACTAAATTTCAGCTATGTAGCACAATAAATAATAATTGTGCTGCATAGCTGAAATTTGGTATTTTTTCATAAGTCTATGATATGTTACTGTATACCAAAAATCATGAAAATCTGAGATATCAAGTCCGAAAAGTGTGTTGATTTGACATGGAATGACCCAAAAACCGTTTCTGCAATTATTTGCTTATTATTTGACTTGATGTCTCAGATTTTCATGATTTTTGGTATACAGTAACATATCATAGACTTATGAAAAAATACCAAATTTCAGCTAAGTAGCACAATTATTATTTATGTTATTAATTTTTAAAGATTTAAATTTGTATGAAAAAGTGTCATATTTTGGTACCTTTAGATGCCTATAGGCTATCACTTCATAGCAAAACAACAAAGTGAATTTCTGAGACATACCAAGGAAAATCTTCTGGAATGTGAAGTGGGTGTCATTTGTGTCTTTCCTGAGAATTATTCCATCATTTTGCAAGATGACGCACAATCATATCATTGGTCAAATAGTCAGGCAACTTTTCACCCTTTTGTGGTGTATTTTAACGAGAAAGAAATCAAACATTTAAATTTTGTAGTAATATCAGACTGCCTCAACCACAACACTACAGCCTTCTACCTGTTTCAAACAAAGTTGATGGAATATCTGAAATGTAAGTTTCAAAGACCTCCCAAAAAAATTTTCTATTTTTCTGATGGCTCTGAGGCCCAATAAGAAAATAAAAAAACTTTTGTAATCACAAGCAAGATTTCGGAGCTGAGGCTGAATGGCATTTTTCAGCAGCAGCACATGGCAAAGGACCATGTGATGGGCTGGGGGCCACAGTAAAAAGTTTAGCAGCCAGAGCAAGCCTACAAAGACCGTATCAGGACCAAATTATGGATGCAAGGCAACTGTTTGAATGGTCACATCAAAACATATCAAACATAGACTTTGTATTTGTGACCCTTGAAGAATACATTAAAACTGAAGAACTGGCCAACCAGTATAATACAGCTATACCTATTCCAGGCACCCAGAAATTACATGCCTTCATACCTCTCAAATGCGGAACCAAAGTAAATGTAAAATTTTTTTTCTTCCGCATATTTTTTTAATTTTTTGTTTCAAGCATATTTCCTGTTTTAAAGGACAAACAGCAGATATTAGTGGGGATGTAATATCAATCTATGGTGACACTTGGTGGTTGAGTTATGTTCTGGATAAAGATGAAGATTGCAGTAAAGTGCAAGTTACATTCCTCCATCCTTCCGTTCCATCGCCCTCATTTATGTATCCCACGCCACCTGATACACTGTGGATTCCTTTTGCAGATGTGATATGTAAAGTGAATCCTGTGACAGAGACTGGCCAAACATACAGTTTACGAGACTGTGAAGTGAACAAATGTGGGCGTCTCTTTCAACAATTAAAGTCTCGATGAACTAATTTGTTAACTTTACTAATAATATTGGACTTTTAATGGTTTGTGTCTATGTGACCTTTCTCTATTAGAAAAATGTACAGCTAATAGCCTATGCTTGTTTCATTCCATGAACTATTCAAAATTTTCGGAAACGCTAATAATTTTGGTATTTTTGACAAAATGTGTATTTATGAAACCCTGTATCTCCTGGTCCCATTGAGATCCCATGATACAATTTTGCCATATGTATTTAGACATTACAAACCATTTTTGGTAATTTTTTTAAATTTTTAAAATTGCCACTTTTTGAGAAATTTAAATTTTAAGATTTAAATTTAAAATTTCCAATTTTTTTTTATGCAACCACTACTTTGTGGCATATCATATTAAAGCCCCATTCAATAGCTTTAAAATGAACTCATTCCCAGGTTTATATCATCACTGGTTGCGAGCCTATAGGCATCTAAAGGTACCAAAATATGACACTTTTTCATAAAAATTTAAATCTTTAAAAATTAATAACATAAAAAATAATTGTGCTACATAGCTGAAATTTGGTATTTTTTCGTAAGTCTATCATATGTTACTGTATACCAAAAATCATGAAAATCTGAGACATCAAGTCCGAAAAGTGTGTTAATTTGACATGGAATGACCCTTTTCCGATTTAGATGCGGTCTTCAATAATATATTGTGGTAAGCTTCGCTTAAAACTTAGCGTTTGTTTCATGTCAATCAGTTCATAAATAAAAAAGTTATGCCAATGTAAAGAGTCACGTCGACGTTTGTAGGTTGTAGCCGATAGCCGAAGTGCTGCCTATAGCATTCAATTATTCCTACAGCACGTATTCGATAACACTGACTGTTTGCACTTTTGCGATATTCATTTTAGTTATTCATATCTGTTAGATTAGGTTGGTAGTTCATATTCCGAACTTAAAATTAATGTAAAACAAAAGTATCTATTACTTACAAGGAGCCCCTTCAGGCCCCGTGGAGTCGGCGCCTATTGTACATGAACCAACTTGTTTCATGTACAATACATTGGAAAGACTTTATTTTTCGTCACTCCAGTTTACCACATATTACTCGATGGTTCAAAGTATGTTTCGTCATTCATTTACCTCTTTGGCGTAACGTGGGAAAAATACCGGATTATTTAAAACCTTGTTTTTGAGTAAAAAAATCTTTAAATAATAAAGTATTACTGTTTTATTTTATTTTCAGGCTTACTATCTAAATTACCTAATAACAATGTTGTGGTTACGGAATGACGTTCTACTTAAGTTTTTGTGTGATTGTTTTCGCAGTTCACAACTGTTACGTAAAGAATTGATAAAGATATTGGAAATACGTATTTCCCAAAATGCTTTTGGGGATAAAACAGGCTAAAACCAACCTAAGGAACGAAATCAAACAACGTTTAAAAGCTTTGTCAGCAGACTCCATTAAAGATCAATCTTTGGCTATAAGCAAGAAGGTAAAAAATATAAAATTTCTTTCTAATTCAGGAATAATCTGTTCCAGCAAATATTAGTTGGCTGACAACTTAAATGTTGGCCTATTAATTTCCAACAAATATTTTATATAATACAATATTTTGAAATATACTGATCTTATCATCATTATTTTAATTTGCCAGTTAAAATATTGTAACATGTTGCAGATTTTGATCCTTTGACATTTGGGTTTTGCCTAAGTAAGACAGTTCATTCAGAAAATATATACCGCAACTCCAAGGCAGTGACACTTTTCCAGAATTATTGTCCCTTAGTATGATCCCACATTAATTATATCACTGATAAGAACAAATAAACTAAAGGCCTTTTGGGTTCCTTGATCTTGTTTTTATGTCTCTCTAAAAATGCTTGAAGTGTTCCTAAACATCATAAAATCAATAGAGCTTAACTTAGTTTCATTTTAGAGATTTTGTTAACAGTATCTGTTTGATATTAGAAATAACAAGCTCCAGCTTAAATATTTCTCAGGAATATGTTAAATGAATGAATTAATTTTATTTGGTACTCATTTATGAGTAGACTATCATGACAGTCTCATCATGAAATGGTCATATTAATATTACCAATTTTGAAACAATAGTTACAGGTTACAACCCCATCTTGGGTAGGTTGACTTTTCCTGGGGATGTCCTCGTTGAAAGAAGTCCCTTGAATAGATATTTAAAAAGGTTGGCAACCACTTGGTAACCTGGCACAAATAGCTATAGTCAATGCACTATAAAAGTTTTCATCTTTCAGTTATATGACTCAGATTACTATAAGGAAAGCTCCAGAATTGGCATTTATTTAAGTTTACCAGAAGAAGTTCAGACATATCATATTATAGAAGACATATTCAAATCAGGAAAAGAGTGCTTTATACCAAGGTAAACTTTTTTAGAGTTCTGTCAACAATAATTATTATTTTTACTGTAATGATAAACCTAGTTAACCATCAAAGTAATATTAATTCTTATATACAAAAGGGTTTTTAGGAAATGTGAAAAATAAGATATTCAAATTTTAACGTCCATTTATTACTAACTAAGGATTTTAGGACGGGTTATCTATAGGTTACCACCCTTTTCCAGCCAGGATAGGGCTGATGCCTTTTCTTTTTTCTAAAGAAAAGCCACCACTCCTAGTGGGAATCGAACCCATGACCCTTTAGTACGGAGTGTTAAGTGCTCACGCCTTAACACTCACAGCGACCGGGCCTCCGAAAAAAAAAAATTTAAATTATAATACAGACCTGATTTTCTTCTAGTTGATCCGAAAGAGAGAATAAAATGATTGAGGTAGCTGATTAAAATAATTTTTTTTTCGAAGTCAAGGTTTTTAGCTAGGAGAACAAAAACGTCAGATCTTCAGGCAAAAAATCTGGAGATCTGATGTTTTTTTCTCCTAGCCGAATCCCAACCATCCCTTGACTTTGCATCACCGCAACGTCTGACTATCTCCATCCCATTATAAATTTTGTTTTGATAAAATCTTTCATTGTCAAAAGATTGATCCTCAGAAAAGTTTGATTGATTGAAGATATCACTACAACCAAAATACTGAATTTTTGACAGTATTATGCAAAGTATGTTAAGGGTGTTCAGAAGTCTGAGGGAGCCTACTGAGTGTCAGGCAAAAATCATTCAGAATAATGAATAAATTTGATATTTCATTCTGAATAATTTTTCCTTCATTATTCAGCCATTTCAATGAATAATGGAACTTTTTATTTTTATTCATTATTGAATAAAAATGATTTCCTGAATGAAAATTTTTATTCAATAAAAATGATTTATTGAATGAAAATTTTTATTCAATAAAAATGATTTATTGAATGAAAATGTTTATTGAATAAAAATGATTTCCTGAATGAAAATTTTTATTCAATAAAAATGATTTATTGAATGCAAATTTTTATTCAATAAAAATGATTTACTGAATGAAAATTTTTATTCAATAAAAATGATTTATTGAATGAAAATTTTTATTCAATAAAAATGATATATTGAATGAAAATGTTTATTGAATAAAAATGATTTACTGAATGAAAATTTTTATTCAATAAAAATGATTTATTGAATGAAAATTTTTATTCAATGAAAATGATTTACTGAATGAAAATTTGTATTCAATAAAAATGATTTATTGAATGAAAATGTTTATTGAATAAAAGTGATTTACTCGTATGAAAATTTTTATTGAATGAAATTGATTTATTTGACTGAATTTTTTCGTTAGATACAAGAGATTTATTCTAACAATCTTTTCTAATAAAAATGACTATGTTCATTCAAATTTTTCTTACTTTTAATTAAAATTATTTATTTGAGTGAAATTGTTTACTGAACTTTGAAAGAATTTGAATTTGTTGTTCCATGAACCACATTATTTTAAATGAATAAAGAATGATTTTTTATTCAATAATGAGCCAACCCTGTTATTCATAGAATAAACAATAAATTAGTGGATGAATAACTTAACCAATGAATACATTTTTATTCAATAAAAATGTATTTGAATGTGATTATTGAATAAAAAAGTGTATTGACTAACACCAAACTCTGCCGAGTATGCACTCATGCTCTGCATGGGTTTCGAGAAAATAGACACGTGCTCTCCCATATTTGAGATGCAAAAAAAACATTGCTTTTATTCTAAATGTTTTCATATGCCACTTCTACTTTCGTTGCGATTTCCAAGGCAAGTACATGCATTGAATATCTCTAGATTATTTTACCCTTTTTGTTGAATGAATTTTCTACTCTTCTTATCTAGGAATTTACATAAAAGCTGTTTGTCATACAGAAACATGGAAGTGGTCTTCTTGGTTGTTTGGTTATTGAGTCTAACAAACTGACCTACAAATGTCATTTATATTATGTGTTGGCTCTCAACACTCCGTGCCAAAGGTCGTGGGTTCAATTCCCACTAGGGGCGGTGGCTTTTCTTTAGAAAAAAGAAAAGGCATCAGCCCTATCCTGGCTAGAAAAGGGTGGTACCCAATAGATAACCCGTCCTAAAATTCGTAGTTAATAATAAATGGACGTTAAAATTTAAATAAATATATTATGTACATAGATTGAATTCCAAAATTCTGATTGTTGAATATAGCAACACAAGCAGATATTTCAAATTAACAGTTTCTTTTTTTTTTTTGTTTAATTTTTCACAAAAGGTACACAAAAACAGAGATGGTGATGGTTAAATTAAAGTCCTTAGAAGATATGAACAATTTACCTGTCACTAGCTGGAACATAAAGCAACCATTGGCAACAGAAGAAAGAGAAGATGCATATTTAAATGGTATACTGTATTTATAAACATAAAAACCTACCAATAACTGCTTCTATTTTTCTACTAATGGCACTAGGTATATGTACGGACCCGTGCTAAGATGACGCAGTTCCTGCGAGTCGACTTTTTAAAATAATGATGCTAATTATTTCTAGGTGGCCTTGATTTGGTAGTAGTTCCTGGGCTTGCGTTCACAAAACAAGGAGATCGATTAGGGAGAGGTAAAGGATACTATGATAAGTACTTAAAAAATTTGACGGACTTTCAGATAAGAAGTCATATCAAGCCACCTTTTACCGTGGGACTTGCTTTCAAGGAGCAGCTTGTTCAGGAAATACCTACTACTAAAGAGGATTTCAAAATTGACAAGATTTTCTTTCCATAAGATAAATCTGTTTCTTTTATTTTTCTGTATCATATGTTGCAAGAACACAGACAAATCTCAAAATGTATACTTATAAAATTTGAGTAAAACCTACTAGTCTGTACAAGAACTAAGGTCCTTTTGATGAAGAATATTTTCTTAAGTGTATGTCTTTACATTGCTTGCAGAAGTGCTTGAGACGATTCCAAGTCATAAAGTAATTTTTAACTAAATAAAACAAGTACATTTTTTTTATAAGAAAATGTATTTTTTATGGGAGTTTTGACCATCCGTTAAGGTAAGGGTGGTAGAAGAGGACAGGGGTGTGGAGAGAGGTGATAATGGAAGGAAGGCAGGAAAGGTTTTACTTGTTTATTGGAGCCGGTGTGGGTTTTAAACGGGAAGTTTTTAATAAATGGGAAATGGAAAAAAATAAAACATGAAAAATGTAGAAGTCAATTTTGTTGTTGTTGGACGGATTCATTTATCGCAGTAAGTTATTACAAAATTGCATCAAGGAGACAAGTTCTGACACAGTCACGTGCACTTCAACCTTTTCGATGCGACATGGGCTACCTGCCTATTCCCTCCACATGCAGACCAAACTCCCTCTCCTAGAGCGGCCGTACGCACCCGTTTTTTTTTTGTTTTTTTACTTAGTTCCTAATCATTGTTTTCATGTGTATCTTACGTGAACGACGACGAGTATCACTTGAAAAAATTTATTTACTACAAATGAGTTATGCAGCAAACCTGTAATAACCATTTAAAACAAAGTTTACTTACTTTTCTTTCCTATATTTCTCTTTCTATTTTATTCTGAAACCACTGCTTGTTTTTAGATGTGATTATTAAATGTAGCAATGAAAATGTTTTTTATTTATTATTATAATAAGCTACTCCTTTATTATTTACAGTTTCGCTAAAAAAATGCCCTAAGAACATTTTTACCTTGCACACGTCTCACAGACGCATGTTACGTATAACGTTCAAAATTTGCATGTTACCAGTTAAGGGTTAAACCAGAAAATATCCCCCATTCCTGCTAGAGCACTCTATACACACTCAAGGCTAAAGAGGGTTCGCAATCAAGAGATACAGCTGTGGCGAGAATATTCAGGCGTCGCCCCTGAGGGATATCTTTCTCTGGCGAGTATTTTCAGAAGTCGCATCGAATGGGTTAAACGATATTTAAAAAAAAAAAAAAAAAGAATGTAGGCATTGCAAAGAAAATAGACATTTTTATTTTTTAGGGTAGGGGAAAAACCTTACATGAGACAAAGTGGACAACACCACAAGATTCTCTATCTCTCTCTAAGTATGCTTGGAGAAGCAAGAACCCCTTCACTCCTAACACCCTCAGTTCCTCCTCACTCGATCAAGAAATTATTTGTGTACTGAGAAAAAACATTTCTGTTCAGAAACATCAATTATAGGAACAAGAATGTTACCGTAAGAAGGCTAGAGTATCTACTAGTGTGCTTAAATATTTTTGTGTATGCAATTTTTTTAATTAAGAACTGATGAGTTTGATTGAATCTCAGAGACACAAATGTTCATGAAATTTGGACAAAAATGTTTTATTAATAAAATAAATTTAAAAAATATGTTCACTCATTATTTCCTTATCCACCATTTACATGTAATAATCCATTTCAGTAGCTGGAAATAATTACCATGATCTATGAAGATTCTTCTTAACAGTTTATGTGGTTCTGCGCTCATTTGTACGGTCATAAATTGTCATTCATCTTCCACAACTTTAATAACATGGCTAAACATGCACAAGAAACGAACTTCCTACATAAAGTTCACATAGGTCTGAATTCCTGAGATCCAAAGGAATACTTGAAGACTTCCATTTCCTTCATTCTATCAATGATACCGAGCGGTGTAATTTTTATAGTCATTCATAGTTATGCATTGTGCAAAAAATTAACTAAATAATATCCTTAATCAATTCTCATTGATTCCCTGGGGATCCTCAGCTATCACATTTATGGGAGCTGAACAGCTGCTAATCATTCTTTCGAAGATCATTGTTGTTTACAGATATCTTGCAAATTTATTAAAATTCATTTTTGAATAGGTATAGTATTTTTAAATTTATTTTTCTTTACCTTCCTACTGTAAATTAAATTAGCGAGCATTCACAAAATTATTTAAATACATTTTTGAAAGAATAATTAGCAGGCTGTGTGTGTAGCAACCCAATAGACTTGGGCAGCAATCTTTATTTGTTTGTTTATTGAATAAAGCTTTTCTTTCATTTTCTGTTCAAAATCTCATATAAAACTGGATTGTATAGGTTTATCTTTAAGAAATCAACTCACTGTATTACATAGAATATGACACACATTTTTATGCGTCTTATTTTCGATGGTAGGTGGGTGACAACTGCTAGATACGCATGCTAGCTTCGTGGTATAGCTTAGCCACCCAATGAATATGAGTATTAAATTAGAGAATAGGCGTTCTGGTTGTGGGTGACTTGCGAATGGGTACTAATGCCAGGAACAAAATTTCAAATTCAGTAGCGGAAAATGCCTTTAAAAAGTGCTGCATCATCAATACTTTTTTATTGTTCTGATGATATTTTATGTTAAAACAATGCATCTACAAAATCAGAAAGTAAATCTGATGGCTCTTCTGATGATGCAAGGAGTGTTTGATTAATAAAATATATTTTTCAGGTCTTTAAGTACATACATATTTTTGTTTATTTATTTATTTTTTTTTTTTTTTTTAACGGCGCACCGACATCTGGGCCATTAGCCCCGACATCCGTGGTGCAGCTGGTGGGAATTGAACCCACCATATCCCGCGTAAGAATCTAAGGCGTTAGCCACTAGACCATGGGGAGACCCCCCTTTTTTTTTTATTCTACTCTTCTTTATAATAAAGGGGACAAGGTTAGTTCAGTGGTAGAGCACTGGACTAATATGCTGGAGGACCTGAGTTCAAATCCCGAGCAAGCACTAAAGATTTTTTCTTCTAGTCTTTGTTCAAGGGTTGAATTCAGCCTCCCTGACCACCCCTAGGCCAACCCAGCCCTTAATTAATTTAATAATGGGTACCTTGTAGTGCTAATGACCGCTATCAGTCGAAGCAGCCAAGGGGAAAATCAGGCGGCCGGAGCATAGTACTGACCACACTATCTCCCTAGTGTGCTGTATGGTCATGAATCAGATACCTCTATAGTATCTGCCCCTCAGGGCCCTTGTGGCCTGTTACGGGACTATTTTTTTATGATAAAAATACTTAATTCATGTATTTTTTCAACTTTTATTTTTTTATTATAGTTCTTAAAATATTTAGGGTGGTCCTTATAAATGATGTAATATAGTAATTTAATTTACCAATGATATTCTTTATTTTTTTACGCCACACCGACATCCATACTGCAGCCGGAAATCTTTTCAACGGGCTCTGAAATGAGAAAAATCCCTGCTGCCGGTGAGACTCGAACCCACATCTCCCGTGAATCCAAGAGGTTAGCGCCATTAGACCACGGGTAGACCCGATATTCTTTATTATCCCCAGTGCACTATCTAATATTCCATAATGCTTCAATAAATCCACTCATGACTTGCGGTAATATTTGTACATAAATTCTAATATATTATGAAACAATTCAGAATTAAATCTTCCTTGTTATTATAGTTCAAGAGCTGGCAATGCACGTTTCATTAAGTGTTTTATGCACCTTGAAATTTAGCTATAGTGCATCTCTTGGGTGGATAAGAAGGAAATATGTGTTGGCTAGACTTACCGTGGAACACCAGGTAGAGCAAAATTTCAAGGTGTATAAAACATTTCCTGAAAGTTGCGTTTCCAGCTCTCCGACTATTATTTTATTGTTTTTGTTATTAGTTTATTCAAATTTACATTCTTTAAATTATTTTTTCTACTAGTTCCATAACAATTGTAAGTACAATATAACAACTTTCCCTGAAATTTACTTTTATACGCAATACCCCTCAGTTGTATTTCAAGTAAGAATGCACTCCATAGGAAAATATTTGGTAGAAAAATAATCTACATTTATTTAACAATATAGTTCTCTAGCAGTAAAAAATAACATACAATATAAAAAATAATTCTAATTAATTAAAATTTAAAAAAACATTTAATTAATTTCAACATGCACTTTCATACTCTCTTCTACTAAAACAGCAATTAATTTTTTGTAAGGACTTTGCAATGAGAGCTATTCTAATATAACTATAATAGTTATTTATTTTAAAATAATTTGTTTTTAAAATTTATGTGACAAGGACAATAATATACAATATACATAAATAATAAAATAGTTTTACAATGTATATACACGGTATTGGAAACAGTTGCACGGGAATGTAGGCAATTACTTCTTTCCAACATTAGAAGTACGTATAACCGTGGAAGAGCCATCAACAAATGCGGTTCGGAAGAGAACGTTAGCATTATTGAACATTCCATCCTTTAATGAAACCACAATGAACTGGAAAACAACCAAAAAATTAATAAATTAAGAACTACACTCTAAAACAATCGATAAAGTTACAGCATAACTAATTATTGATAAATGAAGTCCTTAACTCCAAAAAACATTTGCCATAATTGACAAAAAGAAATAAATAATAAACATTTTTTTAAATTTTTGGCCTTCCTAAATAATATTCTTATTTCAAAATAATTAATTAATAATAAAGTTGTTTTAGAATAAGATAAATAAAATATGTTAAATTTCAATAAGCAATGTGTAAATATTTATTATTTCTGAGTGAAAATGAGAAAGGTTAATAATCTTGTTCAACTTGAGTGATTAAAGGTTAATATAAGTGTTTAATATCAGAAATGTATACATTTCCTTTAAATGAAACACCTACAAATAAATAAAAAATAATTTCAGAAATGAGGATTTGTTCAACAAACATTTTTGTTGGGTATTTAGACATGGGAATCAAATGAAATCACATTTAAGATGACATTTTCTGAGAAAACTAGAATTTGAGATTTGGCTGCTCAAAAGGACGGAGAGCTTGAAAATGTCCATATTTTCAACAAACATAAAAATTGTGGTGTTGGGATTCGTAAAAAAATATTTTTTTTAACAGACTAGAGCAGTTTCAGGATGTTCATATATTTTGTTAAATATTTCAAAAAATGGTTAAAAAATGTTGGTAAGCGATTCGACTTTTTACATACATATATATCTTCTAGAACCCAGAAGGAAAGAACATTAATTTACCTGTGATTGTTTAAAGTGAGCTTTTAACATCTGTCCAATATTTTGGGTGTGCGAAGGGTCCAATGCAGCGTCCACTTCATCAAGAATATATAAAGGTGCTGGTTTAAACAAAAGCATAGCTAGAATAAGGGAGAGAGCTACAAGCGACCTCTGTCCTCCACTAAGTTCATCAAGACTTTCTTTCCATAATCCACCAAAGCCAACTTTAACCTACAAAATAGAAGTTTTAAGTACAATATATGTATATTTTATACAATGTGTATGTGTAAGTCTTAAAGACTGCCTTGAAGCAATCTTGGGCAGAACTAAAAACTAAAATTAAAATGACGTTCACTTTTTAGAATAAACTAAAAATTGCAACCTAAATAAAAACTAAAATTAAATGAACTAACGGATATTAGTTGAACTAAAACTAAATCATTGGGAATTGATTAAAAACTGAATACAAAAAATATTAAAATTAAACTGTTTTACAAAAATAACGTGATCATCATACGTTATTTCAATAATTAAAACTAATAGAACTTGTTTTCATTTTGTTTTAAAAAGGCTGAAGTTGTAGTTGTAACCTCATTTTTTCCCCATTATAGTTCATAAATAAACACGCCTTATTCAAACAAAAGTACATACAAACCTATTTGTTTACCATTGTTCTGAATCTAAGTATGCAATAAACTAATTAGTGAATTAAAAACTAAAATCATAAATTAAGAGCAATTTTGCTTAAATTAAACTAATTACCATACTTAAAATTAGCCAGCCAACAAAAGTTTGTGTAATCACAGGAAATATTGTGATTATATCTAATCACAAAGGAAAAAAGGAATGCGTGAAACTGTAATCACAAAAGCAAAGTTGTCATTATAGTCGATAACACAGAAAAAAAAGTTGGATTACGTTTGTAATCACAGAAAATTTGATTACAGTCGTAATTACAGAAAACAATTCTGATTACGTTCATAATCACAGAGACATTTGTGATTACAGCCGTAATCATAGAAAAAAAATTGTGATTACAGTTTTAATCACAGAAAAAGTAGTTGTAATTACAGGCGTTATCACAAAAACAGCTGTGTTGACAATCGTAATTACAGAAAAATGTGATTATGAGTGTAATTATAACCACAAATGTGATAGCAAGTGTAATCTTAATCACTCTTGTAATTACGATTATAATCGTAATCATATCTCCAGGGGAATGACTGCTGTCTGTAAAGGGTTAAGATATCATATGACCAAACCCAAAAATGACGACTTATGCCCAATTTATTTTTTTAGAAAAATAAATTCTTTTCATCAAGATTTTATAATTGGACAAGAGTATTTTAAGTACACCTTAACAGCGAAATAACTTTTGAACTAACCTCCAGGCCATGTAAGAAATCCTTTCCTTCCACTGGTTTCAATTTAGCCTGAGCTCCAGGTAGCAACGAGCTGAGTATTGAATTAAAGTCATGGTTCACTTTATCCCAAGCCTGGTAAATAACTTCTTCTTTTTTCACATCCAATTCTTTAATGACGGATAATATTTTAGATCTATCTTCCTCAATAATAGTTTTTTTAGTCATTACTTCTTGAAACTACAAACAATATAAATTATTAATTAATAATGGAGTTAATACAGACATTATTAGAGATAAATAAAGAGAGGTTGGCGCTTACCCGTTCTTCTTGGTTACCAAGCATGTCAAGGGGTTTGCTACTCATATTTTTTCCAATTTCTTCTTTCAGTGCGTGCAACTTTTTTAGTTTTTCCCTTACTTCTTCCATGTTCATTGAATCAAAATCATATCTTCCTGATTTTTGACCGAAGTATTCTTGATCAGTCTCGATCCATTTGTATTTTTTCTTTAATTCAACGATCTAAAATAAAAACTTGTCTAAATTAAAGAAATTTTCAGAAAAAAATGTTATGTCCTATTTGTCCTAATTTTAGACGACTAATTTAGTTTCTTCAGATAGAAATTAGATAGCAGCTTCTAACACAATCTCACTGCAAGAATCCAGATTTTTGTGCAAGATCGCAGTTTACAATTTACTAGGAATGGATTTCCAATTGAAAACTGTGTCTTTAATATGGGATTGTCAGTTTACACATAATCTTTGAACCAGAATTGGTCAAAAATCATTCAGAATAAATCCGTTATTTCATTCTGAATAATGAATAATATTTCATTAATTATTCAGGCAATTCAATGACTAACGGAACTTTTTATTTATTATTGAATAAAAATTGAAATAGAATAGAAACAGAGTTGGGCAAAAATGAATTGCAGAGTCCGGAAATGGCTCAGATTGAATGGGAAGTGTCCCAGAAGTAATTATGAGAGACCGGAAGTATCCCGAAACGGCACAGATCCACCCGGGATGATTATAGTGACCCAAAGTAATTAAGGAAGAGTAAGCTGGAAGTGGACAAGTAATACTCGGGAGTTGCCTGAGTGGATTGGCAATGGGCCAAAGTTGGCCAGAAGCAGTCTGAAGTGGATGGAAATGGCCAGTTATGATCGGAAATGGTCGAACTGGACTAGAATAGGATAGGAAGAGGACCAATAGTGGACTGGAAGTGGCCAGTTTATGACCGGAAGTGGACTAGAAAAAATTCATATTGAATGAAAAATAATGGATTATTCATGATCAATGAATACATTCTTATTCAATAAAATATTATTGAATAATGAGCCAACCCTGTTATTCATTGAATAAAAAAATAATCAGTGGATGAATAACTTAATCAATGAATAAATTTTTATTCAATAAAAATGTATTCAAATGATTATTTAATAAAAGATTTATTGAATAATGCCCAACTCTGCTTTGATCCAAACCATCCCGTAATGATTTGATGATAAGTGTTCTATATTTTTTTCACCTTTTAATTTATACTTGATAATTTATCACAAATGTTCACCAAACAAAAACAATGTAGGAATCCTAAGATTAAAATGTCTCAAAATAATGCAACCAAAATAACAAAAAAATGTATATATAATAGGAAAATTGAATTACTGCAGAGGCCGCTTCATCTATATCATTTTTGAGGTTTGTCATTAAATGTGCTTCCCTTATTGTATCAAGTTTACCCTCATTTATTAATTTTATCACATTCTCCTTGGCATTATTCTTCTCTTGAATTTCTGAATTTTTCTTTCCTATTTCCTTTTTCTTAGCTTCAACTGCTGTTTTCCTCATCTTCACATTTTCCTAAACACAAATAAATAAATAATAACATCTGCAGTTGTAACCAAACAACACTCTTATAATCAGGTAACATTTTATTTTATTTATTTGTGTTTTAGAGCTCGCTTATGTGCGATTTGCTCTTTTCAATGTTAGTAAGTGGAACTCATCGACAGATGCATGTATTTATGGTAATTAATGTTTACATGTAGATAAAGAAATGAGAATTAAAATTTAGAAAAGTTCAAATCAGGAGTTGATAAAGACTTATAATCATGTAAAAGTTGTTTAATGTGAAGAATATTTGGACCATCAATTTCAAGGTAAACTAGGGAAATACAATCGCTTATCTATGAGAGTAGTTCCAATTTTATATGTAAAAAAATTGGGAGAGGTTCTCTAAACCTCCCTTATCGTAGTTCTAGCGCCCTTTAAAACATGGCGGCTGTAGGCTAGAAGGTCAGTTTTCGCTAGTATTTACCCTGACAAACTAAGATATAGTGTCTTCCTAGAACCATAATTCCAACTGTAAATGGAATAAGAAATGTTCGAAGTATG
The DNA here is from genome assembly GCA_946811695.1 of Gonocerus acuteangulatus. Classification (NCBI taxonomy): domain Eukaryota; kingdom Metazoa; phylum Arthropoda; class Insecta; order Hemiptera; family Coreidae; genus Gonocerus; species Gonocerus acuteangulatus. The sequence continues at coordinate 16,861,583 of OX328125.1, forward strand.
AGGGTAGTCATAGCGCTTGAGCCAAATGTTTATTTCAACGAAACTTTAGTAGCCTTAACCCTTTGTTGCATCATGATGCCTGCAGGCATCAAATTATATTTGATTTCCCGTCAGCAGCAACATGTGTCAAAGGGACTGGAAGATTTTAAACGTTTTACTTTTTCATGATAAAAGAAAAAAAATCATGTGTCAAAGGGTTAACCCTCGCTCCTCTCTACACTCATGAACGCGTAATGTTTCTGGGAGATACAACAGGGATCTAAGTAGAATTAAAATATACTCACATTCACTAAAATAGTTTTGCTTTGAACTAATATCATATTTATTTTTTAATTTTAATAACAATAATGCATTTATGGAATAATTATAAATGTTTAATTGAACAATATTTTTAGAACTGTATTATTATTTTTGTAAGGGAAACCAATTCAGTCTTTTTGGATATAATTTGTTTAAATTAAGCAACATAAAATAAATAGTCTTTTAAATCAAATTTAATTATTAAACAAAAATAGAATTGAGAGAGCTGAGTAATAATAAAATACTTTAACTTACTGTAAATATTAGTGTGTTTATAAAACATACCTGTAGCTTTGATAAGTCTTCTTTTTTTTCTGCCAACTCATTTTCAAGTTGTGCAATAGCCTCCTTTGCTTTCAAAATTTGTTCTTTCCCATTCTGTACAGATTTTTCCAATTCTTGAATTTCAAGATTCAGAGTTTCAAATTCCTGTTGACAAAGACATTGGTTAATTAAGAACACAGGCACACCAAAAAAAAAGGTGTTATTTTCCAAAGATACTGAATCTGAATCCGGAGTCTGTTTCCCCCCATCACGTCAGGTTTAAGAGGATTTGAAGGTCAAATTTCGTATGAAATCGTTAAAGAAGAAATAACTAGAGCTTCCATGGTTTCGAGGGTCACTGAATTCGAATCCGAGATCTGTTTCGCACCATCGGCACACAATCAAGTTCATTTCAAGGAGAAATATGTCTATTTTGCAAAAAAAGAATTTTGACTGGAGATTCATTTTTCGACGATGGCTGGTTAAGAATTTAAATCTCTTCATTTTCTACTGTTAGACTTCAGTCAGTTATACTTGAAATTAGCTGAAGGTATGACTTAATATTTATAATTATCCCATATTAGCCCACACTATCTCCCAAGTGTGCCTGAATGAATCAGATACCTCTATAGTATCTGCCCCTCAGAGCCCCCTGTTACGGGACTGATTTTTTTTTTTTATTTACTATATAAAATATGTATAATTACAGAATCAATGTCTAAAGGCGGACAATAAGGTTCAAAACATCACAATAAGAATTAAATATAAAATTTGGAAGGTTATATTCATCTTATTTGAATAAACTATCTTCATAACTTTTATAAAAATAATAATATTTCAAATGCATAATTACTTTTTCCCGTTGCTTCCACCTATTTCTGCTTTCTTCAGCTTTTTTCTTTGCTTCCTTTAGTTGGAGTTTTGCAGCAGCCTCCTCAGCCTCTCTAATAGAATGCATATTTTTCATTTTATGCTCCAATTCTTTGGCTTTAGCAGATTGTTCTTTAACTTCTATCCTACTTTGCTGAATTATAGCTTCGTTTGCATCTACAATTGAGAATATCAAAGTGATAAACATTATTATGAAAATTCAATTCATTATATTGGAGAAAAATTGTTTATTCTTTTCTCTTTACCCTAACGTTATAATGTACACAGAACAAGGACCAAAAAATGGAATTTTTATATTTAAAAAATTTTTTATTATTACTAAGAGGCCACCAGAACGTTATTAACATTTTTCAAGGCTTTTCTTTGTTAGAGAGCAAGTAGAGAAACTCCTTGAAGTTATAATAAAAACATCTCTGTTTAATAAGCTTCACAAAAAGGTATAATAGTCAGGTAAAATGTTTACAATTCTTAGAAAAAAAAGGGTCACAAACACATAAGCGAGAGGTAATTTAAGTTGCACTTAACACAATAAAATTTTCTGACAGCTGAAAAGCCGTTTTACCTAAACTATCACCTGGCGAAGGATGCAGGTCTACTTACCAGTAAACCTATATATATATATATATATATATATATATATATATATATATATATATATAGGAAGTGCAGTCTATTGTTATTATTCATAGAAGACGGAGTGAGAAGACAACAGAATCCAGAATTCAAGATATCCATTTTAGGCACGAGACCTGGCAATAAAGCGTATTACCTAGAAGAAGGAAGTACTGAAGCGCAGTCTATTGAAGCTTTATTGGAAGTAAATTAGTTCAGAGGTAAAATTATTTTTTGTAATTGTTAATTCTTTTATTATCATTTGTATTTATTTTAATATTGGTGTTTGTATCTCAAGATTGTCTAAAAATAAATATTATATTATTCATTCACTCGGAACTTTTATCCCTGAGATTAAGTCAATTTAATATAATAAAACTTATTAAAGTAATTAAAATTGTTTTATTTTTTATAAAAAAATAATCATTACATTTAATGACGCACAACGTGGCGCATTCTTTTTATAAAAATAAAATCATAACAATATATATTGTAATGATTATATTTGTTATAACTTGATTCGCCACGTTGGGCGTCATTAAATGTAATGATTAATTTTTTAAAAAAGAAATAAAAATACTTTAATTATTTTAATAAAATTTATTATATGAGTTTGACTTAACCTCAGGGATTAAAGTTCCGAGTGAATGAACGATTTAACATTTATCTTCAGACAATTCTGAGATACAAACAATATTAAATTACACGCAAATAATAATAAAATAATCAACCACAAAAAAAAAAACAATTCTTACCTCTAAATCAATCCACTTCCAACAAAAACTCAAAACACTTGGTATTCCTTGGAGGAGAGCTCTGCCTTCCACCAAAGCTGAGAACCAACAGACTTCTTCTTCTTTACAAGGCTGCTGTAATTAAATGAGGACAGACCCCAACTCCTCCTTCCATGAATGCAGGGAATCGACGCCTTCTTCTCCCTCTGAATGCTGAGACTAGACTGACGCTTCGTTCGAGAAAGCGGGAAAATTTAGCGTCCTTGCTTCTTAACTTCCGCAGTTTACCGGATTATATATAAAGATAACAATTGTTTTTTGCAATACCAAATAATTAATTTATTGTTATCTGGATGTACATTTAATATGGATATATTGTATACCAGTATTGTCCAAAAACATTATTAATTTTGATCGTATATAATACGATGTTATTTGTATATCTGGTTTGTGATTTGCGCGGGCTTTCCAAAATATCGATGGTTATTTGAATTTAAAAATATTTTCGTGAATGTAATATATCATTACATTTGCACTCCTGTCTAAAAAAAAAATTTACAAAAAAAATGTTTTTAGTCCGGTATAAAAAATAAATTTAAAATTGAATTTTTTAATTTGGAGTTTCGGGATACAGAACTATTACTTAGATTGGTCAGCCTGTTATTTATTCAAATTTTCAATAACTTATTTCGTTACATAATTTTTATTCATTATCATTTCTCAATTTAAATTATCATTTTCCATTGTTCATTTTTAAACATTATCATTATCAAAACTATTTTATCCTAAACTAATATGATTATTAAATTTATGATAAATTTTTAAATATTTTATTATTATCAATTAAATCTTATATTAATATAAATCTTATTTTCTTAAAAAAAAATGCTAAACTAATAAATTTTATAAAAACACACTAAACTAAAACTAAGTTTAACAATTGCCTTGAATTTATGCCTGGTCCTTATACTTTATTTTGCAGTTGTCCAATTTCTTTCTATAAAAATGTTTTATTCTTTTCCTTGGAGGCCGATTTAGCTTTGAAATTTTTTCTATTCCAAGTTGTCTTTTATATTTATAAAGAAATTTTATTTTATTTCCAAATTTGACATTCAAAATCTTTAAATTATTATTATTATTAATAGTTCTAATTAGTTTCTTCATTGGTATATTTCCACTTCTTTTATAACTCTTTTCATTTATTTTGAATTTATAGTTATCAGATAATTTTTCAATTTTCTTTTGTTTCATCATTTTGTTTATAAATTTTGTACTTATTTTATTTTTGAAATTATCATTTATTAGCTTATTATTAATTATTTCATTTGTACCCTCATTATCATTATTTAATTCAGTTAATATTTTTTTTTGAATTGTATTATCTTCATTTATTAAACAATTATAGTCATTTTTATCTTCAATCAATATTTTATCTTCTAATATTTGGTCATTACTACTATCATTAATATTTAAACTGTATTTTATAGTTTCATTTAAATTGTCATTATTTATTAATGTATCGTCATTTCCGGTATTTTTAATTAAATTTTCATTATTATTTTCATTAATCTCAATAATTTCTTTACAACTTCTATTATTTTTATTAAAAAGGTTATTATTCGATTTTTCCAATTCTATCGTCTCTTTATTTTGACTTTCACCCATATTATTTAAATACGCACATAAATTGTCCAATTTTTTATTGTTTTTACTTAGCTCGAACTTTAGTTCATTTTGTTCGATCCTATTTGCATCAATTTTATTTTCTAATTTTTTATTTTGTTCCAATAATAGCCTCATCAAATGTTCTAGGCCTTGAGGATGCATCTCATTATCCCTTTCGGAAGTACGGTCATTTGATAGAATTTCCGTTCCTAAGGAACCCGCCGATTCTCTGAATGCTATTGCATCATCCTCCTGCAATTCGCTCTCACGTGTCTCGACTATAATATTTATTTCTCCCGGTGTTGTAAAAAATACGTATTCCGGTGATTCTATACTATTTTCCTCACCGTTATTTTGAATTTGTTCAATATTCACGTCAGACATTTTTATTACAAAAAAAAAAAAAAAAAAAAAATATTTTTAAGTTTTATTTTTAATATTTATTTACTGTTTATAATTTCAATTCACTCGGCCGTCTACGTTGGGCGCCATTAAATGTAATGATTATATTTGTTATAACTTGATTCGCCACGTTGGGCGTCATTAAATGTAATGATTAATTTTTTAAAAAAGAAATAAAAATACTTTAATTATTTTAATAAAATTTATTATATGAGTTTGACTTAACCTCAGGGATTAAAGTTCCGAGTGAATGAACGATTTAACATTTATCTTCAGACAATTCTGAGATACAAACAATATTAAATTACACGCAAATAATAATAAAATAATCAACCACAAAAAAAAAAACAATTCTTACCTCTAAATCAATCCACTTCCAACAAAAACTCAAAACACTTGGTATTCCTTGGAGGAGAGCTCTGCCTTCCACCAAAGCTGAGAACCAACAGACTTCTTCTTCTTTACAAGGCTGCTGTAATTAAATGAGGACAGACCCCAACTCCTCCTTCCATGAATGCAGGGAATCGACGCCTTCTTCTCCCTCTGAATGCTGAGACTAGACTGACGCTTCGTTCGAGAAAGCGGGAAAATTTAGCGTCCTTGCTTCTTAACTTCCGCAGTTTACCGGATTATATATAAAGATAACAATTGTTTTTTGCAATACCAAATAATTAATTTATTGTTATCTGGATGTACATTTAATATGGATATTGTAATGATATTTTACATTACATATTTAAAATTTTTAAATTCGAATAACCGTTAAAGGTAAAAAAGGCGGGAAAAGACGAATACAAGGTTTGCGGAAAATAAAAAACAAATAAATTTTTTCTTATATTAACTTTCATCAAAAATTAAAAGTTCTAAATTAAAAACTAACACAGAAAATTCGGAAAATCCAATAAAGCTCATTGATATGTTAAGTTCATTGTGATAAACAATTATTATTTGTTATATTGGTCTAGCAGTCGATACAGGTAGCAGTGGATACCGGTATGACGCTCCCGCCATGAAAGTTGAGTTCAGTCTGTTACAAGGCAGTCTGTGAAAAGGTGGCTCCAGGTTCACATGAGAGTCGGTTACAAGAGACAAGTACAAGCAGTCACATATAGTGCATTTTTAAAGAAACATTCCATTCCGGATGCAGCTCCAGTTTGGTGTACAGTGGTATCATAGTCAGTCTTTTTGAAAGCAGTGCAGTCTGTTGAGTTAAAAGGAAGATGCATTTGTAACGAGGATCCTGTTCTCTGAGGTTGGTTCCAGATTTGGCTTTATATCAGGTAATGCTTGTTTGTCTAATTCGGAATGTAACTTATCTATGAGTTTTTTCTTATGTAAAATGGTTTTTGTGTTACTTTAGTGAAAATCGAACCCTAACCCTGAGATAAAGAGTTTCTAACATCAATTATTATAAAATTTTTATTATATTGGTTCCCAACGTAGAGGTATACGTAGAATAAAACATTATAAAAAAAAAAAAAACAATTTCTTTTTTATTTTTTAATATTATAACATTTTGGCGACCCAACGCGGCGCAATTATCTAATTCAAATAGTTTAAATATAAATAATCTTTTTTAATATTATAACATTTTGGCGTCCAACTTGTTGGCTAAGTAAAGAAATAATAAATAAATTAAAATGTCGGAAAATAGTATTTTAAATATTTCAAATGGAAGCCAGAACGCATCTGGTGATGACGTCATCCAATGCGAGGAAGTTGAACTCTCGGAAACGGCCGATGTTGCGAGTGGCGAGTTCCTACAACAAATGGCTAATAACATGGAACCAATGGCTAATACTATGGGCGAGGTCCTGCAAATGATACTAAGTAAAATTAACGATTTTAAAAAAGGACAAGCCATCCTAAGTAACAAATTAAACGAATTAAAAACAGAACAAGCCAGACAAATTAGCGATTTAAAAACATCATTCGATAACATTGAAAAGAAAATATCTAATGATATAGACATTAAAATCGAGTTGCTAAAACAAGGAATAAATGGGCATGATAAAAAATCAGAAAATTCTATTAATGATTTAGATCAAAAACAAAAAATAAACACAACAAATATTGCTGATATAAAAAATGACTGTTTTAAACACGAAGAAAACATTTCCAAAATAAGTACAGACGTTATGGATGAGATTTTGAAACAAAATGACATTAAAAAATTAGTTGATGATCATATAATTAATTTAAAAATAATGAGTAATAATAATGGTAATAATCAAAGTAATATAATGAATAAAAATGTTAACAACAGTGATCATCTGAAAAATTTGGACATCAAATTTGGAAATAAAGTAAAATTTCTTTTTGAGTATCAATGTAAAAATGGGATAGTAAAAATTGCAAAATTAAATCGACCCCCAAGAAAGAGAATAAAACAAATCCTTAGAAATAATTCGGACAGATGCAAAAAAAAAAAAAAAAAAAATATTAATGATAAATAGTGGATCCAGGACAATTTTTAAATTTAGAATTAGTTTAGTATAAGATTTAATTGATAATAATAATATTTAAAAATTTATCATAAATTTACAAATCGTATTAGTTTAGAATAAGATGGTTTAATAATGATAATGTTTAAAAATGAACAATGAAAAATGATAAATTGATTTGGGAAATTATAATGAATAAAAATTATGTAACGAAATAAGTTATTGAAAATTTAAAGAAATAATAACAGGCTGGCCAATAGTTCTAATCTCGATAACCAAATTTTAAATTTTAAATTCTATTTTTTATTTTAATACCGAGCATAAATCATTTTTTTATTATTTTTTTTTTTTTTTTTGACAGAAGTGCAAATGTAATGATATTTTACATTACATATTTAAAATTTTTAAATTCGAATAACCGTTAAAGGTAAAAAAGGCGGGAAAAGACGAATACAAGGTTTGCGGAAAATAAAAAACAAATAAATTTTTTCTTATATTAACTTTCATCAAAAATTAAAAGTTCTAAATTAAAAACTAACACAGAAAATTCGGAAAATCCAATAAAGCTCATTGATATGTTAAGTTCATTGTGATAAACAATTATTATTTGTTATATTGGTCTAGCAGTCGATACAGGTAGCAGTGGATACCGGTATGACGCTCCCGCCATGAAAGTTGAGTTCAGTCTGTGAAAAGGTGGCTCCAGGTTCACATGAGAGTCGGTTACAAGAGACAAGTACAAGCAGTCACATATAGTGCATTTTTAAAGAAACATTCCATTCCGGATGCAGCTCCAGTTTGGTGTACAGTGGTATCATAGTCAGTCTTTTTGAAAGCAGTGCAGTCTGTTGAGTTAAAAGGAAGATGCATTTGTAACGAGGATCCTGTTCTCTGAGGTTGGTTCCAGATTTGGCTTTATATCAGGTAATGCTTGTTTGTCTAATTTGGAATGTAACTTATCTATGAGTTTTTTCTTATGTAAAATGGTTTTTGTGTTACTTTAGTGAAAATCGAACCCTAACCCTGAGATAAAGAGTTTCTAACATCAATTATTATAAAATTTTTATTATATTGGTTCCCAACGTAGAGGTATACGTAGAATAAAATATTATTAAAAAAACAATTTCTTCTTTATTTTTTAATATTATAACATTATTTTAATATTATGCTCTGCCTTCCACCAAAGCTGAGAACCAACAGACTTCTTCTTCTTTACAAGGCTGCTGTAATTAAATGAGGACAGACCCCAACTCCTCCTTCCATGAATGCAGGGAATCGACGCCTTCTTCTCCCTCTGAATGCTGAGACTAGACTGACGCTTCGTTCGAGAAAGCGGGAAAATTTAGCGTCCTTGCTTCTTAACTTCCGCAGTTTACCGGATTATATATAAAGATAACAATTGTTTTTTGCAATACCAAATAATTAATTTATTGTTATCTGGATGTACATTTAATATGGATATATTGTATACCAGTATTGTCCAAAAACATTATTAATTTTGATCGTATATAATACGATGTTATTTGTATATCTGGTTTGTGATTTGCGCGGGCTTTTCAAAATATCGATGGTTATTTGAATTTAAAAATATTTTCGTGAATGTAATATATCATTACAATATATATATATATATATATATATATATATATATATATATATATATATATATATATATATAAATATAAAAACTTAAAGAACTAAGAAACTTATTTTATTGTTCAAAAACTCTTGAGAAGAACCATCTTTTTTAGATTCTGATTTTTTCTATTCAATTTGATCGTCAGAATAACCATCTGATTTCTGATTTAATTGATTCATTGTTTTCCCATAAAATGTAATATTCTGAACCATCAAGAGTGTTGGTGATGCAGCTCTTTTTAAATGACTTCCACTGTTGAATTTTAAATTTTGTTTCAGTCATTAGATACCCATTCTGCAAATTTTGATGCGGACGCTTTTTTAATTTTCCCTGAAGGTGTCAATGGTTGATTGTCCATCGCTAAGCTTTGCCGTGCGACCGGTCTCAGTGTTCTCCAAGCTGCGGAAGCAGCCGGACGTCAGTTATTGTAAACCTCCACGGGCCAACATGTATATAGCAGTCAACAACCCCCTCAACTATATCTAAGACACAACACGAATACAGACACCAAAACGTGTGACATATTTACAACGTAATACGGTAATTTAAAGTGTTCATTCATGAATTTATAAAGTTTTCTTATCATAGATCACACATATTAATTAAATGCTTGCTCTTTTTTCATTTAATTAATTAATAGAAATAAGTTTCTCAAAATAATAAATACTAGACCGAAATAATCATTCCATTCAGGGATGATTTTTGAAAATGTTATTTTACCAATAGCTTCTTGAAGTGCCTTCAATTCTGCCTGGAGCTGAAAGTGTGGTGTCTGTTCCAAACGTGCTCGAACCATTTCCAGTTCTCTCTCTCTTTGTTTCATTGTTTCGTAACTAGAGCAGAACAAATTGCAATTGTAATCAAATCCTTATCTACTTTTATGAAGTTTATATCTAGAATGTTGATCCAAAAATAAAGCAAGTTATTGCTTTTGGCTTTCTTATTCTGTTAGTATCCAAAAGCCTAAAAGCATGTTAAATGTAAATTTTAGAATCTTGACCCTTGGTGTGTATAAAGTGTCTGACAGACACGAAGGAAATTTCAGTGAAGTATTTTAGCAGGAGTGAGAATCTAGGATATCCCACATGCTCAGTAGCTGTCCCTACTCTATAGAAGGTTCCATTAAAATTTTCTGTTGTGATCTAACAGCGACAAGAAGTACTCTCTTCCCGAGTTTGTGAAACCCACTTTGTCCCTCAGACACTTTATACACTGTCAGTTAAGCAAACCTTCGTGCCCCTCAGACACTTTATACTCAGCAAACCGAGTTCAATAGATTTAATCTATTTCCTTTTACATTACCTTTTTGTTTGTGAATGTTCTGAATTTTATTGAGTTATGGGTGGTCGATCTATGAATCGGGATGAGGATATTATTCATCCTGATGACCTAGACTTCACTGAAAGAATACGAACTTTGATGGCGAATGTATTTGATGATGAGCAGCGAGATTCTGATAATGAAGAACCATTTGCTCACAATGGTTTATAAATCTAACCAATTTAAAAACTCAGTCTGCCTCGAATGTCCCCGAAAAGTCTACCCGAACTGCCGAATTGTGTAGTACCATAGTGCACTTGAAATGTTTTCTTAATTTTTGATGGGGTTCCTTCTAGTTCATAAGTCTGATTCTTAGAATCGTAGTTCCTTGTTGTTATTTCGTTACCAAAAAGTCAAAATATTGACGACTAATAACGTTCTCAGATTTAATGGTTTTTCCTACATGAATCATTGTTTCTAGTTTTTACCCCCTATAGACTACTTGAGAGTAAGTCTAATTACTTAGTTTTAACAAACAAAATGTTGATTTGGCAAAAAATGTGTTAATTAACCCCTGGGGGTCTCCCGTGGTCTAGTGGCTATCGCGCTGGGTTCACAAGCGCTGGAAATGGTGGGTTCGATTCCCACCTACGGCAGGAAGTTTCTCATCCCACAGCTCGTTGGGAAAATTCCTCGCTCCACCCTGGATGTCGGTGCTAATGGCCTGGATATCGATGCGCCGTAAAAAAAAAAAAAAAAAAAAAAAAAAAAAAAAAAAAAAAAAAAAAAAAAAAAAAAAAAAAAACTCCTGATGTGTCTTGAAAGTAACGTTGCAGTTGCTGAGTGTCCGTCAGACACTTTTTCACTGGCATTGCGTCAGAGGGTTTATACACACCAAGGGTTAAAGTAGATTTTTTTTTTTTTTTCACCAACTCACGCTACCCTCTTCAGACACATTATGACTTCAGCAACTCAACTGAGGCTGACTCAGCTTAGCTAACAACAAAAACAACTTTGTGAATAAAATAATAATTTTAAATTGTTGTGAATATTTTCCTTCACCACTAGCAGCCACTCGGGTATTATTTTCATTTTTATAATGTATAGCATATTATAAAAACAGATTTAAGTAACAGGAATAATTATCTCACCTAGTAGCAATAGGAGTCAAAGTTCTGATTTGTTCGTTCAAGGAAGCCAATTCTTTTTTCTTAGTTGAAAGAGCAGACTCAGCTTTTTGAAGTTCTAACAAAGCTAATAAAACAGGCTGACTTTTCTCGACAGAACCTAAGAAAAAACGAATTGTTCTTTAATGTTGAGCTGGCACCTTAATCTTTAGGCTGCTACACACTGATATATGCAGTGCCCCGGGTGCTACGGACTACTATATCAGTCCGAAGGGGGCAGTGCCCTTGGTGCTACGGACTAATATATTAGTCCGGCTTCTTTTGAGCTTGGCTGTTACGAGCTATTATGTCAATCCTTCTACTATTGCCATCTGTAGGCTGTCTATAGAAGCTGCAGTGTCCTTCAAAGCCGATAGGGGGCATAGGATTTTACTTTTGTCACTTTAGCTTCTAACTACTCAGCCTACCTGCACACGTATACCTGCTACCTCCTTTTTTATACTGCCAAAAACTGCTGTATTTCTTTACCTGGAATTTACTCTGCATATTTCTCTAGTATATTTTGAGCTTTTCAAGTGAACAATTGTTTGTGTAAATATTTCTAAGAAAATTTATTCTGGACAAGAATTTTTAGAACTTTTGACGGGTCTGAGCGAAAGTAAAGTGGAGCTTTCTTGGGATGACGATGAGGGTTCTGATAATTTATTCCAAAAGGTTTCTGTTGGAGAAACACCTGGAGCAAGTGGAATGCAAAGTTCAAGAGAAGAGGGACTCCTCCGACGCAACATCGTGTGAGTAAAGTATTCAGCACACGTGCCACTCCAGGCGCTAGGCTATCCCACACCACCGTACCATCTAGCCCTACGAGTATTACGCAGCCTAAAGGTTAAGGACGTTTCAGACCTTATTGTCCTTCTTTAGGCATCTATTCTCCAGTCAATGTCAAGTAAATCCAGAAGCCTAACAGTAGAAAATGAAGAGATTTAAATTCTTTAAAAAACAATCCATGTTTTAAATAAGTTTTATTTTTATAGATAAAATTTGTTACCCTAAAATCAAGCATGTCTTCAGAATGGAAGGTAATGAATTCATTCACAACCTTTCCCCCAGAAGGCCTGCTTGATTTAAGGATATCATATTTTATAGATAAAAATACTAAAGAATTTAAATACATTTATTTTATACTATTAGACTCCCAGTTATTCTTGATATTGTCTGAAGAAGGGCATTAAGATCAGAAACGTCACAATAAGAATTAAAAATGAAATTTGGAAGGTTCTACCCATCTTATTTGAATACATCCTTTCATTACTTATTTTTCTAATGTCAATAGTACTTATTTCATCCATTTTTGTTTTATAGCCCTGATGAAGGCCTGAAAAGCAAGCCAAAAGATTGGCAATAAAATCTCTTTGTTATTTAAAAATGCAGCTTTATTAACTATTATGATTGAATCTGACTGATCTTTTATGAATTGTCAATTACACAATTGGATCAGTGATTATCTGTGAATTCGTGACGTCTAATATTTCGAAAAATATATGTTATTAGATGAATTATTCACTTATTTTCATGCAGCTATATAGAACTGAGTTGACGTGGCAGAAGGGATCAATGGAAAAATATTGTTTAACTGGCCAATTCATTTAAGATGTTCTGTATTTTTCTGTTTGCTCATTTATAACAATTTTAAAAGTTACGAAGAAGAATGAGATATTTTATTTTGTTTACCTCCAGATATGACACCTTGAGGGTCAAATACATCTCCATCCAATGTAATAGTTTTCTTACGATATTTATTACAAACCTCTTCAGCAACATCAATGTTAGGACATATCAACGTCTGCCCAAACGTCCAGGACATAATATTTTCATATTCAGGACTATACTCAACAAGAGATTGTGCCAAAAAAACACTATCTGGTCCATACTAAAAAAAAAAGAAAAAAGAAAAGTTTAATCACTAAATTAAATTTACTAGAGAAATATAGGTGAATGCGACAAATCATTTTGTTAAATTAAAGAAAAAGCTGGGTTTTTTTTCTTCAGATGAATACATAAAACCCGAAGTAGTTTATTGAATTAATTAGACATTCTTATTTTCTTTTTTTATTCTGTTTAGAATTTTTGAAATCTAAAGGCATTGATATCATTATTAATTTTTTTTTTCTTCGTGTTTAATGGCATATCAACTATTGGGCTAATAATGCTGGGCTATCTACAGTTGTTCTATATTTGAACAACGGACAGACATTTTTTGTTCACAAATGGTAATCTAGTTATGTTCTTTTTACATGGTTTTATGACTGATGCAGTTGGCATAGTGTCAAACTTGAAAAAATAACTAGTAGTCACATTGTAAGGAGAGTTAAAAGATGAAAATACATTCACTATTTTTGTCAGCTTTTAAAAGGTTAACAAAAATCAAATTTCCTTTCACCAATGATCGTGTTTCTAATCAGACAATGAAAGCAGACAAAAATAAATTGAGAATTAAGTGTTAAAAAAAATATACATGAATGAAAGTTTCACCTCTCTTTGGGCCTTCTTGATAATACTTGCATCCATAGTGTAACCTTGAATTTTATTTAATGGTGCAAATGTTGTCCTTCTTAAGAGTTGACCTTTTTCTATCAATTTTGCAGAAACAATATCAGTGTCAACCACAACATTAAAAAGCTGAAACAGTGAAATAGAATAATAGTCATAATTATGTAAGATTAAAAATACACAGAAAGCTCAGGATATAAAAAGTTTTATTTATGCCCATAATTTCTCCAAAATAATGATTAACATCGATTAAATATTACTTTTGTAACCCAATATACATCAAATTGAGAACAAGAAAGTCCGTCAAACAGGAGCTGCATAACTAAGCACTTTCCTCAAAATTTGGGGAGTGTAGACTGCATTCCTGAATAATTTGCTTAAAATAACCTATATAAATAAAATAAAAATAATTCTGCTATTTTACATTTGTAATGAGTAACTCATTCAAATTATTTTGATTATTATTTTTTTAAATAATTTCCTTGCAGAGTTTTTTGTATGCTTGGTACTAAACTACTTAATAAATACACGAAAACTTCACATTTTCGTCTGAGGCAGGAACGGGATACAGCATCCCTAGTGGTAGATATGAGAAGTAATATCAAGATAGAGGCACCTAGGGGCAGCTTTGACAACTTACATTCCACTGGAAAGTTCTATTCAAACATAGTACACAGTAAACCCCTCTTCCGATAGGCTGATTTATTTTTACAACACTTCTTTCTAATTAGATAACCAAGACGTATTCCGAGTTTCGTTACAATACAACAGAAATTATGGCCGGTATGAGCAATTTTGCTCTGGAGTAAACCCCCCCTCCTAATGAACGGATATAGTTTATTTTTACAACATGCTTTTCTCTTTAGATGACCAGAACGAATATAACAAAAACTACGGCATGGTCAAATTATTGTTTTGGGTCCAGGGTAACCCCCCCCCCCTCCTACATATATACATATACAGTGGAGTCTCACTTATAAAAAACATTCAGTTATACAATGAATTTCTCGTTCCCTGGCGAAATTCTATTGAATACTCTTAAATGAATTATTCACTTGTGCGATATTCAGTTATCGGTAAGAGAAAAGTAATCGAGGAGTTTTATTTTAAATAATACTTGAAAATATAATAATGTACAACGTTATCTAAAACGAAAATATGTACAAACAATAAAATTGTGACAAAACCTAGTACTATTCATTTATACAAAATATTCACTTATACAAAACATTTTCCTTTCCTCCTCACATTCGTATAAATGAGACTCCACTGTATATATATATATATATATATATATATATATATATATATATATATATATATATATATATATATATATACACACACACATATGTGTGTGTGTGTCTGTTAACATGATAGCTGGAAGGGTATTTGATTTATCAACACGAAACTTGGTATATAGCATTCACCTGGCAAACGATTGAACGAGTTTGTTTGCCAAAATATATATATACAGTCCTATCGATGGCTCCATCAGGCTGCCTCTGAGTGTGTCCTATTCACTGCCACATTTTTAGCATAAATATGCTTTAGCGGAGACTGGAAAAAACGTTACAAAAAATTGTCTGCTGGTGTTCGCGCATGTGCCATGTACGAAAAAGATGACTGTATGTAAATTTGTCAGGTGGACCTAAAGCATATTTATGTTCCTGAAATTGAGCAGAAGGCTCTAAACGATTTTTTTTTTTTTTTTTTCTTATTTCTAGGTCGAAAGAAAACTGTTCTGTTATTTTCAAGAGCTTTTTATTCCAAATTTTTTAGGCCATCTGATTCCAAGGATTCTTCGAAAGCATCAGTTTACAAAGGTTTGAAGAGGTTGAGTGGTGTTTGTTGTTACTGCTTTTCAGATTTCTCTGCCATAGAGCAGAACTGACTTTACGTTGATGTTACACAGCCATTGCCTTCTGGGAGAGTTTCATCAAATGCAAACATATATGTATAGGCTAGGTAGTTCAATCTATAAACTAAATTGAATTATACTCTAAACCTGAAAATTGATTAGGGTGGTTCTAAATAAATGAGAGTGGACTGTATTTGAATGAAATATATTAAATGGTAATCAATATTTACATGGGTTGAGCTTAATGGTGGGGGTGGATCTGACTTGGTTGGACTCACATACTTAGGTTTAAAATTGTGGTTTGTTGCTGGCCGGCCCTCTCTCCCTCCTCCCTCACCAGGATAGTTTTCTTTCCCTACTCACTCATGATAAAACTGAAGGAATAAAATAGTCTTGAATAGAATGTCTTGAATTTTGATACACTGCACTTTCTTCTTTTCCTCTCACTCACTTGTTTTTTCACACACCATATGATTTAAATAGTGATTTATTGTTCAGCTGGATGTGTGATCCCTGAACAAGCCGCCCACCTAAATTAAGCTCAGCTAATTTATATAATTAACACAAAAAAAAATGATAGTTAACTTATACAATAAACAATGAAAAAATTACAAATTACAAAAAAAAAAAAAAAAAAAAAAAAAAAAAAAAAAAAAAAAAAAAAAAAACCAACAGAAGGGGAAAAAACAAGAGAGTGAGAAGAAAAGAAGAGAGTGCAGTATCAAAATTCAAGACATTCTATTCAAGAATATTTTATTCCTTCAGTTTTATCATGAGTGAGTAGGGGAAGAAAACTATCCTGGTGAGGGAGGAGGGAGAGAGGGCCAGCCAGCAACAAACCACAATTTTAAACCTAAGTATGTGAGTCCAACCAAGTCAGATCCACCCCCACCATTAAGCTCAACCCATGTAAATATTGATTACCATTTAATATATTTCATTCAAATACAGTCCACTCTCATTTATTTAGAACCACCCTAATCGATTTTCAGGTTTAGAGTATAATTCAATTTAGTTTATAGATTGAACTACCTAGCCTATACATTTTGGTCATCCGGCCCGGAGACCATATTATTATTATTTTATATATATATATATATATATATATATATAATAAATAAATAAGTGGAGAATCTTTTGAAATGATGTACTTTTATTGGATTAATTACAATTTAGTTATGTCAAATAAACCACGACAGCAGGCCCACTGAAGGAATTGTTCTGGTAAATTCGGTATCATATGATACCAGACCCGCAAACCTAACTGGGAATAATGTAATGAGGTCCCAAATCAAATACAAAGCGTATAGGACAAGGCCCAGAGTAGTGGGTATGATGCCAGGCCCGCAGAACGCATCTCTCTGACACCGGGCCCGAATGTGTGTCTACACAACTTTATATTTGAATCGATCCATACAAAAAGAGCTTCAGTCCATTTTTTCCCAATATGACTTCGGATAATATTTTCGTTAATATGAGTGATGGATTTGTTATGGTTACGTTTCTATGGGAACTATGTAATAGGCTGAAGTTCTCTTAACATAGAAATGTGATGTTACCTACAGAGAAAACGAGTCCATCGCTCATATTAACGAAAATATTATCCGAACTCATATTGGGAAAAAATGGACTGAAGCAGTTTTTGCTTGGATCGATTCATTTATTCAAAGCCTAAAACTTTGGATAATATAATAATAATAATAAATATACGATACAATTTTAAAATGTATTTGAAAAGGGATAAAAAAAAAAGAAAAATGAGAGCAGAGCTTAGTAGACAATTCATCTAACTACAAAAAGAGAAGGACAGATAATCAAATAGCATACTTTTCCACCAGCTGCAGATTCTAAAGCTCTGGCATATTGTTCATCTTTTATAGTAAAGAGTTTGCAAAGTAGTCCTCTTACTTTTCGGTGATCAAAGTTCGGTTCTGGATCAGTGTATTGAAAACCGAGACGTGAATTCCTGTAAAAAAGAAAAAAAAACTATTAAATCTAATTTCTTTGTTCACATTCTAAACTTCAAAATCCTCTGAGAATAAAATATAATTAATATATCCAAATAATTACCGATGTAAAAAATTATTGACAATCTCAGTGCATTTTCTATATTCTTGATTGGTTATTCTGACTTGTTCTTGGATTGATTCCAGTTTTCCATCTTCATAGTTGCAATTGGTAAATTTTTCCTACAAAATAAATAAACCAAAATAAAACAGTTAGCTTAATTCTACCTCTTTACGTTATAAGTTAACACTGAAAAAAAAGAAGAGACTATTACCAATCCATGCAGAATACCATTTGCTTTAAAGATTCTTTAGTTACTATTCAGTGCGAGTTTAGTCTTTTGACACCCATGGGTCCGCCATTTGCATTACTTTTTCAACGAAAAAAATGCTATGTGAAACTCAATAAAAACTGATTATATCTCGTTTAGGACCAAGGAAGGCAGGGGAGGTAGTTAAGGCAGGTAATTAGGCAAGGGAGATAGTGTTTAATGTTTATCAATACTTAGCCAAAGCTAAGGCTGAAAACAATTTAGACTATAACGCTGCCTGTTCAAGTAGATGGAGGGAAAATGGCTTGGCGTATATTCCTGGTAGAAAATTGGCGGTAAAAATTTTCTCAATCATAACCTATCAATACAAAAATTAAAACGTTTTCAGCATTATATTTGGCTAAGTATTGATAAATATTAAACAGTATCTCACTTATCTAATCTCTCAACGCTTTCCCTAGTATTAAAAGAGACATAATCTGTTATTATAGTGATTTGCGTTAAGTGTTTGATCATTAAAAGGCTTTGCAAATGGCGGAACAGAAGGAAGAGTGCAGGAGAAATTCCCGCCGACGTTCTCGCATGCGCAATTGAACTCCTGGGCTTATCTGAACAGGTATAATATGATGCTTGACTTTGTACTACCTGGAGTAGACTCCAGTTACTTACGAAGAATGATAGAAACTTCAGACCATATGAAAATAACAGGAAATTAATGCACAGACACTTTCTGATCAATCTGTAGTACTTTTGTACTTAAACACTTTCTTTTGTAAGAAAGTATACAGTAAATTAGACCTAGACAGAGCTTACTTTCCAGTAGCTGAAGAGGATATTCCAGACACCACTATTCTTGGTGGTATTTGGGTTGAGGATTGCCAACAGATCATTGATGAAAATTATTGTCATCTTTTGCATAACGTTACTGTCTAATCAGTTCATTAATAGTTGCGGTTTATTCTGAATGATCCAAATTTAATTAAATCACAATTAGAGCCTTTGTATCAACAAAGGCTCTAAAGGTGGTTGACCACCACCAGAGGCGATGAACAGCTCTATCCAGTTCCAGTCTTGTTATGATTATGTACTCTCTCTGTTCATGTGGACACTTTTTATTATTTATTGAGATCAGATCAATATACAAAAATGAAGTTTTTCTATGTTTATTAAGTAGTATATTTATTTATTTTATTTAAATTTTAACGTCCATTTATTATTAACAAAGAATTTCAGGACAGGTTACAACCGTTTTTAGCCAGGATAGGGCTGATGCCTTTTCTTTTTTCAAAAGAAAAGCCACACCCATAGTAAGAATCAAACCTACAACCTTTGGCGCTGAGTGCTGAGTGAACTTATAAAATTCAGTTTAAGGAGAGGTAATAAAATCAAAAACATCATACCCTTAAACTTTTTAATTCACTTTCTTTTGCATCAAGCTCTTTTCTATCAGATGCAAATGCCATTTCAGTCTTCTTCAGTAACGGTTTTTTATTTTCTAATTCTTTCTTATCTTGCTGTATTTTTAAAGCACACTTTTTCATTTCAGTTTCTGCTACTGTTGCCCTCTGTTTTGCAGCTGTAATCATTTAAGGATAATAAATATTTATTTGAAAAAATAAAAACACAAAAATTAGTTTCAATAAAGCTTAAATTTAGGGAAAAATAAAAACATTTAGCAATTGTTTTTTATTTCAAGAATCTCAAAAATAAAATTAATTTGTGCACTTAGGGCTTGATGTACTATTAATATATATATATATATATATATATATATATATATATATATATATATATATAAAGTAGTAAAGTATCACTTAGACGAAACTCACTTATATGAAACATTCAGTTATACGAAGAATTTTATATATATAATATAATAACAAAACAAAAAAAAAAATAACTAAATAAATAAACAAAAAAGAAACAAATGATGTAAATTAAGTTTAGTTTAATGTTTATATTTTGTTATATATGTTGAGTTTCTTAAAGTGGTTGAGTGTTATGTTGATGTATGGACAACCTTCAGTCATTACGTAGTGAGGAATTTCTAGTTCACTACCCGGTCTGCAATAATAAGACAGTGTTGAGCAAAACTAATGTTAGTTTACTAAACTAATGTTAATTAATTCTAGCTAAAAATAAATTCATGTTATATTATTAGTTTTAGTTTAGTTTTAGATTTGTAAAATTATTAATCAAGTGTTGGCGTACTTTCTTAATAAATAGTTGTTTATAGTTTTAGTATCCGTTTTTAGTATGGTAATTAGTTTAATTTGAGCAATAGTGACCTTAATTTATGATTTTAGTTTAGTTTTTGTTTTTAATTCACTAATTAGTTTATTGCATACTTTGATTCAAAACAAGGGTAAAAAAATAGGTATGTATGTATTTTGGTTTATATAAAGAGTGTTTATTTATGAACTATAATGGTAAAAATGAGTTCACAACTTCAGCCTATTTAAAACAAAATGAAAACAAGTTCTGTTAGTTGTAATTAGTTTAGTTTAGTTTAATTAGTTAATTAGTTTAGTTTTAGTTATAATTTACTTAATTATCGAAATAATATATGATTTACATTAATTCACGTTATTTTTGTATAACTAAAATAAAATAAAGCTTTAATTCAGTTTTTAATCAATTCCCAATGATTTAGTTTTAGGTCAGTTAATATCCATTAGTTAATTTATTAAGAAGATAAAGTAGACTGTTGAGATGAAGAAGGTGTCGATCATCGGGGTTTCGGTCTTTTTGATTCAATAAAAACTACATTTTAACTATTGACCGAAACCCCGATGATCGACACCTTCTACTTTAGTTAATTTAATTTTAGTTTTAGTTTTTTTTAGGTTGCAATTTTTAGTTTAGATTTAGTTTAAATTAAAAGTCTAAAAAGTGAATGTAGTTTTAATTTTAGTTTTCGTTTTTCCCAACATTGTAATAAGATTATTTATGTTTGCATATTATCAAAATGGACTTGAAATAATTAAAGTAATACCCATCAGCTGATCTTGAAGTGTTGCATTTTCTCCATCAGTATTCTCTAGAAGACCAGAACAAACAGCTTGGAATTTCTTCTGAGCCGCTGCAAGAGCTTCAGCATCCTTTTTTTCTGCCTCCATTAATTCATCAAAAGTAGCCTGAGCTTTACTAAGCTCTGCCTTCTGGGCATTTAACGCTTTTTCGTCGTCAGCTACATTTTTCTCAAACTGTTTATAATGTTTCGTTTCGAGTGAAATATTTTCTTTTGCGCTTTTCACAACTGCAGTCGACTTAGCTTCGACTTTTTCAGCTTCTTTCAACTCGGTTTCGAGTTCCCGCAATTTCCCTCCGCATTCCTTATCTCTCATTTCTTGTATCTCGCGAATCTCTTCCTCCAATTTTACTAGTTGCGCTTCCTTTGCGGCTAATCCATCTTTGTATTTATTATACTCATTAGTTGCCTTTTCAAGATCACCTAACAATGTTTTGTGTTTTTCCTGTAAAATGACATTACAATTGCTAATTAATCAAAGATAGCATAATTTAGTGCGAAATTTATATTGTGTGCTAATTTTATTGATAAAACATCACATAAAAGAATTATTGATGATAGAAATCTGTAAGAGGGTGTCTACTACTTTTGAAAGCCAATTTCAGGAATTTTTCATGACATTTTGATGATTTGAAAAGCAAATTTCATGCCCATTAAAAAAAAAAATAGTAATAATTTCACTTTAAAATAAAAATCCTTAACTATTAGCTTAAAATTATTTGTAACCTGTATAAGGTAGGGATTACCAACTTACAATTTTAGTCATTTATTTATTTAAACTTTAACGTCCATTATTATTAACTAAGAATTTTAGGACAGGTTATCTATAGGTTACCACCCTTTTCTAGCTAGGATAGGGCTTATGCATACCTTTTCTTTTTTTCCAAAGAAAAGCCATCACCCCTAGTGGCCGAAGATTTTGAAACCAATAATATATTATAATAATATATATACCTACATTAAGGATTTGTTGAGTTTTTAAACCACTTCAGCAACGACTCATCGAAATCAGAATCCTTAGAACCTCTAATACTTTTTGAAGGAAATAAGTCGTTTTCAAAGCTTTTTCTTATTTTCTCCTGGTTAACCCAAAATGTTGTGGAATGAGAAACCTCGAATTCTTCCAAAAGACAATAATCAAACAATATTCGTCTTTTCTTCAATACTTAAGGACCTCCATTTCGACATTACATTTATATATTAGACAATAATAACATCCCTTCTATTTCCAGAATGAAGCTAAGTTCTGCGGAGCCCTAGATCTGTGGGATGGGATACCGGATCTTAGACATGGAACCGATCTTGTTGCCCAAACGTCCCTTCTGTCCCAGAAAAAACTAAGTTCTACAGAGTCCTAGGTCAGAGGTATGGGAGACCTGACCACAGAAGTGGGAACAACATCCTCCCGATCTAACCGATCTCGGTGCCGAACATCCACCAAATTCTGCTGTTATAAACGATTTTCACTGGACACATATTTCTTTTCTATTCTTGCATACTTAGCTTGCCAAATCACAAGGATAATTATTATATGTAAACATACTACAATGACATATTTCCTGCCGTCAACTATCCTCTAAGAATGGTCTCCTTTTTTGTTTACTTAGAACAACAGAGTACTTTTTAATCCTTTCACGACCAAGATATTGGTGGTAAGCGGCCATGGACCAGATGACGAAGTACCAATATATTGCTGGTGGGCAAGCGAGTCTCAGCAGACAAAATGATAATATATATTGGCCCTAGCTGAAATGGCTTCTGCATCTTGCTCTGTGATAATGAGCGTGACGTGGGTGAACAGCTGGCCCTTCCTCAGCTCCAGAAAGTGTTGCCAAAGAGCATGCTAAGACGAAGACATTGAGCCTTTTTTTATGCAAAAAAAAAAAAAAAAAATTGCAGTGGTAGCATCGCGATTTCGGGAGCAATAAGTTTTCTTTCAATATCACATTAACGGGAATTTAAAAAAATGTAGAACATAAATTGAAAAAAAAAATTGAATAAACCCATATAAGACTAATAAGGAATCAATTATTTGTTTACCTCAGTTTGTACATAGAGCCAAGCTGTATTTAATCTCTTCAATTGTTCATATTCTCTCTGAACTCTTTGAAATTCGACATACTGATTCCGTTCATCCTTCATTTTCTGCATTTTTGGATTAATTTGATCACTAACCATCTGGAAAATTTTTTGAGATGTTAGTTTTCAGCTGTAAATAAAATACTACACATACTATGTACTAGAAATATAATCTATTCAATGCTAAGGAAGCAAGAACCCAAGGCCACTCATTCACAGTAAATCGATATTTTTTATCAATCTGTCACTTCCATACGTCCCAGACTCGGTAGCAAGAGAAGCAGGTCTGCTATTGTCTTGAAAAGTTTCCTAACATCCAGCCGGGTGTTTAAATCAGACCATTTTTTGCTGGTAGCTCTTGGACTATTAATATGATATTTATTGCTATGATTCAGTTATTACAATTTTAAATTCTATTATTATTAAGTTTAATTATTATAAATATATCAAGGAATTAAAAAATTGATTACTATTATTTGTTGAAAGCAATAATAGTTTTTTTTTAATATATATATTTTTTCTTTGCATTAAAAATTAAACTTGTCGATCCACTTAAACGAACAAGAATATACATCTTAAAGATTGTGATTTAGACTCTTCTGTGACTAAGGTAAAAAATGTAAATGACAAGTCCCAACCGTCGTCCGCAACTCAGGCGCTTTAGACAAATTTGTCACTAATTGTCCTACTAAGATAAGAAACTCGCCTTCATTACAGGATTTAATGATTATTTAATTGACTTGATGTTTTAAAATAAATAAAATTACTTTTAATAAAAAAAAAAGAAAAAAAAATGGTTTACAATTTTAAGCTGTCACTTCTGAAATATACTCACATCATTTATTTCTCGAAGTCTACCATCTTTTTTTTCAATTGTTTTTTGAGCATCATGTTTCTTGTTTTCGTACATTCTAGTTCCAGCAGCTTCTTCTATCATTGACAGAATCTACAAAATAGAATGACAAACTTTAACATCAAATCATTACGAATAATGAATAATGGTTCTTTTAAACTGCTTAAATCAATTAGAGGTCATCAGGGTTTCAAGTCATAAGTACTTATGGGTTATATGTCGACATTTGTCGTAAACATTTGGGGATTGTGCCAGAGGGTCAACGCCATAAGAAGGTTTTCCAACCCATGGGGAGGGAAGAAACATGCAAAACTAAATCCATAGATTTTTCCATTGCACACAAATTCTTTCCAGTAGACAAATCTGTTTCCATCACTTATATAAATGGGCGATAAGAGGAATTAAAAGCACCGAAAGATTTGATATACTATATTGTACGTGGATGTTGTGGCTACCTGTTCTTTTCTGCTAATAGACTAATGTGTCTAACTTCATTTAATCTTTAAATGTAAAAATTAATTTCCAGCAAAATGCTAATTTCTAGGAAAAATGAAAAGAAAAAATATTAAAAGTACCAATTCCGGATCAACATATAAGAGTCAAAATATAAGAAAGAATAATTATGGTTAGAAAAACTTACAATTAAGTAGCACAAATAATAAAAATAAATTAAGTGAGAAGAAACTCTTTACCTCTGGAGGCTTCATGTTCAATACTTTGGTGATTCGACCTTGCATAATAAGAAAATGAGGATTGTTAACATTCAACTGCATAGTGCTGAAAAAATCAGTCACAGCTTTGTTTGATACAGATGAACCATTAAACAAGTAGCGATTTTTTCCTCCAACAACAATCTAAAAAAAAAAAAAAAATAGCAAATGTAGTTGAGAAAGAAATAACACTAAAATATGTAATAAATGTCTCAAATCAATATATATTTATTTAAAATAAAAAGTCCGACTCGCAGGAACTGCGTCATCTTCCGTTCATATCCCTAGTGTTATTTTGAAGGCATACAATAGAAACCGTTATTACTTTGTTTAGATCAATCGTGAAGCACCTATTCCAATGAAATCTCAGAAGAAAGAAAGATTGTCGGCAAAACACAGGAAACAGTATTCTAAGCTGATATTACTCCTTCCGCCCTCCTAACGTTTGCTCTAGGAAGACACTATTACAAATATGTTTCTAATTAACATAACTTTCTTTATTAAAATATTCATTTTGGTGTTAAATGCAATTAAAACTAAAATGCTTTAAATGCAATTAAAAATACTAAAATATTCATATTACTGTTAAAATACTAAGATCCCAAAACTTTTCATGTCTGTTAATATCATTTTTTTTTTTGAAACTCCAAATGTAACCAAAATTTATTTATCTTAGCTTGGATGCATTTGAAACAAGCAGAAAATATTTAAACTGAATTCAACGATTCTAAGTAACTCTTAGAAATTATTTTTAAAAAAATAGTTTTTTCCACTTTTCTCAAAAATTGTCTTATTGATGTTTTCCTAGCCGAATCCCTACGATTCCCAGACTGCTTAAGGAGGGTGTGTGCTAAAACATATTCCATTGCTTTATTTGAGATGTTACATTTATCATTAGGAATATTATTATTCATAATCATTACTAGTGCCCTTTACAATCATAACCAGATAAAATAAAAACCTTATGTTTTCATTGTTTTGGTAAATTTTGAAGTAAAAACATTATCTTTCTATAGGCTGAAGCTTTTAATCAAATTCTGTTAAATCCTTTTAAACTTTTAATGGACAAAAATTTCCTGTTGGTTTTAAAATTGTTATATTGCCTGATTTCTTACAAAACAATGCCTTTTTACATATACGAAGCCAGTTCAACTGTAAAAAAAATGGATCCTAATTTTATTTTGCAACCTTCATCGGTAAATATATTGAAGTTTTTGTTATATTTGGCGAATAAAAAAAAATTAGTAATTCAGGACAATTTATGTTCTTTTTCATTATTATTATGATTTTATTGGGGTTTCAGTTAGCTTAGTGATAGAGCACTCGACTAATAAACTGGAAGACCTGAGTTCATAACTTGGGCACATACTAAAGATTTTATCTTCTAGTGTCATCGTTCGAGGGTTGGATTTGGGGTCTCAGACCGTCCCTAGGCCCACTCAGCCTTTCATTAATTTATTAATGGATATCTACAAAGGTGAAAATCAGCCGGCCGGAGTAGTACTGACCACACTATCTCTCTAGTATGCTGTAAGGCCAAGAATCAAATACATCCACAGTACCTGCCCCTCTTGGCCCTTGTGGACTAATTATTATTATATAAATGCCTAAGGTTGTCCATAATGTTTCAGTTTGGCTTTATTGACTCCAATAATACTGGCTACTAAGAATTAGACAAAAAAAAAATAGTTCCTTTACCTGTCGAGTAACTGTTATATCTTCGAATTCACCAAAGTTTAAAGGGCACTTAGATTTGTCCTTGTTGTCAAATATGACAGTAACAGAAGCTTTAGTAACGCCAGCTTGACCATTCTTGTAAATTAAATCTTGAAGGTTTGTAGCACGGACCTGGAAAGTTAGGATAGTAAGAATAGTATGTTTATTTGAGAAAAAATGGTTTACAGAACAAACGTATGAAAACAAGGATTCACTAATGTAATTTATTATATCCACCTTAAAGCCTCATTCCTGCATCCACAGGCGCAATCACCATAGTTGTTCTACCCAAAAGCCTTATGGCTACATTTCACCGTCCCATACACTATAATACCTCTAAATGCATAATAAAATTTGGAAACAATCAAGGAATTATTCAACGACTACTGATGAAATATTGACAAAATTATTAAATTTTAGTTATATGTAAAGATTTCAATTTCAATAAAGTCTGACCAGCTTATTTCAATTTATGTGAACATTATTTCATATTTTTTTTAAAGTAATATAAGCAACTTACACTATTAAGTAATGAAGTTTTGTTTACAAAACACACTTCCTTTAAATAACAATCTAAAATAACTTAATATTGAATTACAGCTAAAATGTAGTTAAAATGTTACATTTTTAATGTGAGTACTCGCAATTATTTAGATTATCATTAGGTAATTTTCATTGATATGGCTGACTAGTACATTGTTAAAAAGGTTTGTTTGCTTTTGCTAACTTAAAATAAAAATTGTAAACCAGATTTTCTTATAATAATGAAACCTTGTCCTCCTTTTATCTGACTTATTATATTATTTTTCAATCATAAACATACATACGAAACACAGTTCTTAGATCAGTACAAAATTGGAATTAGATTGATGATTTTACAAGATAAAAATTACTTTGAAGCCGAACTGTGTTTTTTGTTGATTTGAAAGAAGATAAAAGATATTGCAAAATGACATGTCTCTTGCCTAGTTAGTACCAGAGCATTCGTGGTTCCATAAATTTATAATATTACGAATTAAAGGACTTTTTGAAATTTTAAGCAGCTTTACTTTCAAAATGGTAAAATGAAATTTGACAATTTTTTTAGTCCATAGAAATATCACCAATGTTTAACACTACATTTCAATCTAACATATTAAATGGGCATGCTAATCTAACATTGAACAAACCCTTCATAAAAATTGCAACAATAAAAATAAATGAATCTGATAACCCTTAGTCAACGGGCTTGGACTGGGCAAACAAGGGAACTAATAATCAAAAACAACATCATATTGTGTACATATCAATTATAAAACGTTTTGGCAGTGACTAATCTAGATGTCATTAAAAATGAACATCATTCGAATTCTATCAAACAAAGAAATGCGCAAATTTATAATGCTTCAACAAATAAATGTAAATGAGTTGAAACTGGATATTATTGGTATGACTTCTAAGGCCAGAGGACTATCTGGGATATACTTCAGGTGCTTCATAAATTTAATAATACAATGGCAATTAATATTAATATGTATTCCCGCCATTTTTGCATGATGCTAATTCTAGAATACTCACATGTTGTAAATTGCTTATCCCTAAAACAAAGCAAATACTGTCCAGAATATTTGATTTCCCAGTTCCATTCAGCCCAGTGATTGCATTAAATTCGGGATCCCATCCATCAATTTCTGTCCTTTGTCCATAGGACTTGAAACCATCTATAATAAGTCTCTTAATGTGCATTTTTTATATCTATAAGCATATATTTAACCACGAATTCTCAATGGAAATCAGGGGAGCATTATTCACTTCTACCAAAGTAAAACACAAATAGACAATACTGGAAAAAAAACGTCAAATCGAAGTTATGGCGGGCTTGGGAGGAAGGTAACAAACTATGTATGTTTACATTTTAGTTTGTTATAATATATAACTGATTTCTATTCTATTTCTATACAAAATATTAGATAATTTCTAATGTTGTTTTTATTAATTTTCAGCAAGAGTTCCATGTTTTTAATTATTTGTTCTACTTTTTGCTAAGAATAGTTTTAACTTAATGAAATAATAATAATACTATTTTAATAAATGAATAGTAAAAATTAAAGCTAATAGTTTTTAATACGAATTTATGGAGTTTAAGAAAATAGGTGTCTATGTATGTTAAATAGAATATATGCTTTTGAGTATACTCATAAATATTAGTAATATATAATTTATTTATATATATATATTTAAACATACATTTATATTTAATTACTATTTGATTAAAAAATACAGCCTAATAGCTCTCAAAAAATTTAATGTAAGAATGCATTTATTAAGCGAAAATACCTGCATCAAAAATCCGTCATTATAAGTTTATGGTTCGTAATCAGTAAAATAGGCAAATTCTCATTTTCATAAAAATATATCATGTTTGTAAATCGATCATAAAATATAATAATTAAGATATTTCTTATATCTTAAAATCTAAAATAAGTACAGTGAAGAAAATCAAAATTTCACCCAGTGATCAGCGCCCTCTACTTCCGTTACCATGAGTTTCATTGCTTCTCGCTTGTGCCGCCATACTCGATCACTCCATTCTTTCTTTCCAATCCCACGGCTTGCCGATTGTGGATCGTATTCTAAGTTTTCTGCTGCTGCTCGTTCATCTAATAAAATGAGCGCTCTACCTCGGGTTTACTTCGACATGGAAGTCGATGGAGCTCCCGCAGGCAGGATCATAATGGAGGTAGGTAAATTACCTGGCTTGTTTCAGCCGGCTATTTTATGGGCGGCTAGAATCATAGTCAGTTTAATATGTTAATGATAATTATTCATTTGCAATTTAGTTTTTATCCCAAATAAAGTGATCTTCATGCTAATTGGATATTAAAATAGTCGTTTAAAGGAGGAATAGTGAAAAGCTCCGTAACGGTAACATGTGCACGGTGCCTGTTTGCTTTAATGATTTATTTCAGTTGAGCTTCTCCATAGATTATTAACTCTAACCTTGATGCCTCCTAATTTGTTTATATCTACTTGAAATCCATTTTTTTAAACTCCTCTCTACTATTTCACTATGACCTCGATTATATGTATTAACCTTGCCCTCATCACTATCTTAAATGCACTTAGTCATAGTAACTTTCCTCTTCCATTTTAATTTTTTTTTTTGCAACTTTTTACAACTATTGATGGAATTATCATTTGAAAAGGTGTTTAATTGAAATTTAATTTTCATCTATAGTGTGCTACTTGTATTTTTAGATTTAATATTAGGAATCCTTTTCTCCTGCATGTTATTCATTGTTTTTCTTATGAACTGCATTGTAAAAAGTCAATGACCACCATTTTTAATTAATTTAATATGTATTTGTAAGCTATGAATTTCCTCAGTAATTTAAAACATATTTGCTCAGCTGTATTTCTTTTTGGTTAAAATTTTTGTTTATTTAAATTTTAATGGCCATTATTATTAATTAAGAATTTTGGGACGTGTTATCTATAGGTTACCACCCTTTTCCATCCTGGATAGGTCTGATGCCTATTCTTTTTTCTAAAGAAAATCCACCATCCCATAGTGGGAATTGAAACCACGACCTTTGGCATGGAGTATTAAGTGCTCACGCCCACCATACCTCCTTTCTTTATTTCAATTCTATTGAAAAGTATAAGTAAAAATGGTTCTTGCTGTGAATGGAAATAAGTAATATATAGGCATAACACTGAGACCTTGTTCTTCTTAACATAACTGCAATTCGTTACTCTCTTGAAACTTATTGGCGGATATTTAATATACGTCTTTATGGGGTAAGTTTTATATGATTACTGACTCGTTTATAGTTTTGGTTTGTGAAAGGGTATATTGTTAAAATTGATTGGCCCACATGAAGTATTTTGTTAGCTTTGGAATTCAGATAGCAAAGTAGTTTCTTTATTACACTTGCAAACAAAATTATTTTACTAGTATAATGTAATTCATCCATTTCAATTAAAGCAAATGTTTATAGTCAGTTATTTATAATTTATGTAATATTATTTTACAAATTCAGAAATTACCATTGGGAGGTGGGTGGAAGAGGATTATATTCAAGTCTAATCATTTTGAGCTCATCAATCATTTTGAAAGGACTAATTTTTGTTGAAGTATTTATTTATTGTGATTATTGGCTGCTCCATAATATTCATTTAAATATGAAGAGGTATCATCTTAAACGAGATGTCTCTAAAGCTTGTTATTAATTTAATGGAATGAGACAAGCCTTTTTCTTTGTTTATTAACTCTTTATCTTTAAGTTTGTTGGACTTAAACAGAATTTAAAAAGTGAATGACCTTTCTATTTTATTAGTTATTTGTTTATATTATATCTGGAAGGTTCAACTCATATTTTGACTGAGGAAACTCAACAAATCATATTTTCTACAAATTTTACTTTCAACAGACTAGTGATTTGAACATTGAAAATCTGGGAATTCTTTAGTAGAAAATCTTGACACAATGCCTTTTCACTTTTAAGCCAACACTTCATTATGTTGATTTTATATAGGGCCAATCCATTTGAAATCATCCAGCCTAAATGCATTTTGACATCCAAGGTTGTCAGATTTTGATGAAACTTTGTATGTTATAGTTATGGACCTGAGTGCACTACTATATTTTATGTTATCATGTTCATTAGTTTCTAAAATCCAACACATTAAAAATTCTTTAAAAACATGCAAAATGTCACCGATTGTACACCTGGCAACAATCCATATTGCACAACAATTGATCAATCTTATACGGTTAAAAAGTTTTTAGCCGTTGTTGCGTGAGGCTAACATAACAGGAACAAGGTCCATAGCGCAACGGAGTCGTATGCACGTGGTCACTGCCTGGGAACAGAGCGTGTCAGGTACCCAGGCAGAGGCTAGACACAGACTGGCTTAAATGGCGTCAGATCTGGCTGCAGTGTTGTACACAGGCCTAGCTGTAGCAACTCCAGTGTTGACACCAAATAAAACTGAGAAGATAGGGGGGCGCCGCTACATCACTTCCCCCCAATGACATCGACACAGAAGCAGGAGGGTGGTTCTTCCTCGATGAGTCCTGAAGTCCGTTGATGGCTGATCGGTTTCTGTGGCGGGGGCATTTTCAGTTGCCGTAGTCTGTTCTGATGGATGGTGGCTAGGCGGTTTCTTGCTGATCATGGATACTGACCGATCATGTACAGGTGATTATGATCACGTACGGGTGATTATGATCTTGTACGGGTGATTATGATCACGTACGGGTGATTGATGATCACGTACAGGAGATTCGTGTAAGTTTCGTTGTGCCGGTTGAAGCTTTGAGAACGTAGCTTGGTGCTTGGCGAAGGTTTTGATGCACTTGGTGAATGTTGCGTGGCGCTTGGTGAAAATTCGTGGTGTAGATTACGAAGCGGGGAGAGCTGACCTTGTTTGACAGTGAAAAACGTTTGCCGGTCCATTCAGGATCACCCGCGAGTCCTGTGATCCGGGGCGAGTAGGGACAGGAAGAACGTATGTCCCCCTCGGGATCAGGTAGAAATCTGGAAATTCACCGGTTTGATCACGTCGGGGTCACCACTTTAGCCGTTGTTGCGTGAGGCTAACATAACAGGAACAAGGTCCATAGCGTAACAGAGTCATATGCACGTGGTCACTGCCTGGGAACAGAGCGTGTCAGGTACCCAGGCAGAGGCTAGACACAGACTGGCTTAAATGGCGTCAGATCTGGCTGCAGTGTTGTACACAGGCCTAGCTGTAGCAACTCCAGTGTTGCCACCAAATAAAACTGAGAAGTTAGGGGGGCGCCGCTACAAGTTCATAAATCAATTAGAAAGTATAAAACGATCAAATGTAACTTTTTTAAAACCCAAAAGCCCACTAATTTTCTTTCACCAATTTTAAGCATTTGTAGTCTAGTTTTTAGAGATATAATGGGTTAAGAGGTTTTTAGAGACAGACTCATGTTATCCATGCATATTAATGTTTTTAATCAATCTAAAATTTTTTTATATTTAAGCATTTTTTAAGCCATTTCAATCACTCTAAATCTTATATCAAGCAATATATTTCCATTAAGAATTCAATGCTGAACGAATTTCAGAAAAAAATAAACTCCCATTAATCATTTATATTAACTGTTTTTTTAGCAAAAGATGTAAAAGTATGAATTGTTGCCAGGTGTACAGTCGGTGACATTTTGCATATTTTCAACGAATTTTTAAGTGCTCCATTTCAGAATCTAATAAGAGTGACAACATAATATTTAGTACATGTACCCAGGTCAGTAACCAGAACATACTCTCCAAGTTTCATCAAAATCTGACAACCTTGGGTGTCCGTCCACTCCTGGATGATTTGGCAAGGAATTGATGTTATAGTTTGATCAGATATTGTTTCCTGTATTACTGAAGAACTTTTCCAAGTGAATCTTAGCACTTTTGTATACTCGTGGCGTTGGCTAATGCCTTTCAGTTTAACAAAAAAAATGTATTCAATTATTAATCCTTGTTATGGCGCGCCTTATAATATCTAGCCAGCTTCCGGTATAAATATTTGTATATAATGAAATCGCCTTGTATAGCCATCACAATCACATAGGAAACCGAAATAGTTTTTTTCCATTTGATTACCTTTTGAATTGTTGGTTGGAAAAATGGTTTCTCATTAGTGCAGTGTAATAAAATTGGTGCAAACCTATAGGGCTAGGATATTTTCATTTAACTGACACTGAATGGTTGGACATTGCCCAAAGAGCGCAAACAGACTAATATATACCTATATACAAATAAATATTTAAAAAAAAATGAAAATATCCTAGTATTATACGCAATTTATCAGGATTTTACTTGGGGTCAATTTTGAACATATTTCATTTCAGCTTGTTTTCTGACATTTGTTTGAATCAATTGTTAATGGGAAATGAAAGGGCCGAGCATGAATAATCAAAAAAATTGCATCATTATTTGTATATCCTCTTCTCCTTCATTCTTTTCTATATAGACTTTTAATTGATCTTAATTAAAAATGCCACTGTTATCAAATCTTATCACAATATAAAATATATACGTAATATAAATGTGAGTTGTACGTAATTCTATCATTCTTATTATCTTTTACTAATAAATAACAAGAAAACACAGCCATGTTAAGTTTAAGAAAGTATTTTGATTTTATGGACAATTCAATAGATTTGCTTATGAACTTTATGTACTAGTGTAACAAAGAAGGATAACTATGTGATTTGTTACTAATGTTGTAATTCTAATTGGTATCTAAAAAAATACAAATTATTTGATTTAAGACAATTATGCTAAATTTAACCCTTAATTAGTGGCGTGCTTTTTCTTCCATAACTAATGGTGTCGGGGCCCCAGTGAAACCAACTTTAAATTGATTTTTTTTTTGGGTAAAGTAATTTAAATAAATAATAATAAACAATAATATTTATTGAAATACAAAGATTTCAAAGGGCAAAGGTCGAATAAACAAATACATTCGGGTCAATATGACCCGACGCCACTAATTAAGGGTTAAGAATGTATTATCTGTCCATTCTAATAGTTATTAGACTTACGCATTGTCTAATAATTTTCGCTCTTGGACTATATCAAAATGTGCTAAATTGAGAAACTAGTTTTCATCAATTGAATTCTTGTGGATATTAGTTCTAGACATATCAATATATATATTTAATATTTAAATTGAGTTTCATTTTTAAGAGATATGGAATCAAAAATATATATTTGAAGAACTGAGAAAAATTATTTGCAAATAATAAAATCGATACTACTAGCAGTTTCAAGGAAATTGAGATATGAAGCCTCGGTTACTTTAACCTTTACAGATAATTAATATTCATTACAGATCCTAAAAATGCTCAGAAAATATATTGTAAGGCAATATTTCTTTATGACTTCTTTAGATGCCTTTGATATAAGACATTGATCTCTGATATGGATTTAATAAAGATGAGAACACTCCTTACTCTCGCTAGGTCACACTGATCTTATACAAGTTAATAGCATTAGACCGGAGAAACAACACACAGGGCTAATGTGGCCCGGGTTACGTGAGGAGTGTCAAGGGTACCCAAAGTTGAACAAAGTTATCCCGTGTGGAGCGTCTGGGTCCCTGCTAGTCGAGCAGGAGTTCACTCGTACAGAGCAACGAAAGGGTTAAACTTTCCTTTTTTTAATGAAAAATAATAAGGCTGGCGTGAATTAGCAGGGTGTCTACTGCATGAAATAGTCACGCAAATGTCATGAAACTGAAAATAGGGCATGAAAATCACTAAAAAGTCATGAATTTTGAAAGCATGTCACGAAATTTCAGTTTTACCGGAGTCTAAAATAACCCCTTGACTTCCATGCATTCGTAATTGTAGCTGTTGTCGTAGAGCGATTTAATTCTATCTGCCTCCCCCACCCCTTTCCTCTCTCAGATACCTTTGTTGTAGCATTTACACATAATTTAAACATTATTTACATATATTTTTATTTGTCTGTTTTCATATTCGGAGTTCCATCTAAGGTTACAAATAATTTTAAGCTAAAAGTTAAGGGTTTAGATTATTAAGTGAAATTCTTTTCTTTTTAATAGGCATGAAATTTGTATTTAAAGTCATGAAAATGGCTTTCACAAAAGTAGTAGACACCATGATTAGTTAAACATTTTTTTCTTTAATAAAGCATGTGTCTTATTTCATCAGCAAAATATGTTTTCTTGGTGTTGTGGAGTCATCAGTCTTGCACGTATTATTATTTTACTTTCTTTTTATTAATGATGATTTTAATTAATTTTTACTGTCCAAATGAGATTTACTGCATTTACTCTAATATTCTCATTTTCATTCTTACTTTAATAAATTTTGTAAAAGAAGCTTTTACTGATTGAAGTGTATTACTTTTATAGCTACGCTCCGATGTCGTGCCTCGTACTGCTGAGAACTTCAGAGCGCTTTGCACCGGTGAGAAGGGATTCGGATACAAAGGATCCACCTTCCACAGGGTCATCCCTAACTTCATGTGCCAAGGTGGAGACTTCACCAGGCACAACGGCACTGGAGGAAAGTCAATCTACGGAAACAAGTTTGAAGATGAGAATTTCCAGCTGAAGCACACTGGACCTGGTTAGTAATAATTGTGAAATATATTATCTTTCATGCTCCAAAATTTCCTTGTGTTTTATTTTTTATAATGTGAAAGCATGATTTTAGTCCCACCTTTATATATCTTAGGCCCTTTAACCTTTTCGATGAGAGGTGGGCTAGCTGCCTTCTCCCTCCACAGTCGAACCAAACTCCCTCTCCTAGAACGGCCATATGCACCCGAATTTTTTCATAACAAATTGCAATTGTAATCAAATCCTTAACTACTTTTATGAAGTTTATATCTAGAATGTTTATCCAAAAATAAAGCTCAATAATGCCTAAAAGCATGTTAAATGTAAATTTTAGAATCTTAACCTTTTCGATGCGACGTGAGCTAGCTGCCTATTCCCTCCACAGGCGGACCAAACTCCCTGTCCTAAAGCGGCCGTACGCACCCTTTTTTTTCTTTTTTACCAGCAATTATTGCTATACACGCTCAATGCTAAAAAGGGCTCACAATCAAGAGATACAGCTGTGGCGAGAATACTCAGGCGTCGCCTCTGAGGAACATCTTTCTCCGGCGAGTATTCTCGGGCGTCGCATCGAATGGGTTAAATTAAAAAGATAATTATTGGAATAGATAGTAAAAACACGGCTTCTGAAATCATGCATTCACACCTATCATTAATTCTTGAATAAATATATAATAAAATTACATTTAAATGGACTTTAAAGAGGAGGAGCATAGAAAGAGAAGCAATATTCTTGGCTTTTTGTTTTTTAAGTATGAAATAAAAAGCGTTTAGCCTAAATGGGTCATATTTAATTTAATTGAGAGGAGATCGTTGACCTTTGAGATAGCGGTGGTGAGGTTCGGTCGTGACATTAATAAAACTACATTTTTATTTTATGAAATGTAGTTCTATCTTGCGACCAAACCCCAATAATATTCACCTTCTTATCTAGAATTCAGTTTGATTTTTGTCCATTCTAATAATTATTAGACTTACATTGTCTAGTAATTTTCGCTCTTGGACTAAATAAAAATGTGCTAAATTGAGAAACTAGTTTTCATGCGTTGAATTCTTGTGGATATTGGTACCAGACATGTCAATGTATATACAAATGATTATTCAATTCTTCATTTTATGTTCATATGTTTTCCTATATTAAAACATGCTTATTTTGTGGACAATTAAAGGGGTAGGGGCACAATAATGCCAAGCAACATTTTTAACAAAACTTTTTTGCCACGGCCCCTTCAATTCAGATTTGATTATGAGTCAATTTTGAAACTTATAAAGTCATGATGATTAGATAGTTAGCCGTCAAGGTGATAAGTAAAGATGGAATGGTTGGTATTCGGCTAAATAAACCTCAATATGATTTTGTTTTAAAAAATCTATATTTCGGACGTTTCGGCTACTCATTGGTAGCCTTCGTCAGCTAAAATGACAAAAAAAGAAATTAATACAGAAACAAAAAAAATTTATAATTGTGATAGGGGGCAGAACTATAAATACAATTAACTTATAAACAAAAAAAAATCTAAGAATTTAAGACGATATGTTTTTTTATAAGTTAATTGTATTTATAGTTCTGTTACCTATCACAATTATAAATTTTTTTTGTTTCTGTATTAATTTCTTTTTTTGTCATTTTAGCTGACGAAGGCTACCAATGAGTAGCCGAAACGTCCGAAATATAGATTTTTTAAAACAAAATCATATTGAGGTTTATTTAGCCGAATCCCAACCATTCCATCTTTACTTGAAACTTATAAAATAGTGTAACTAGAAACGATAACTATGATTTCTAAATAATGTTGTAATTCCAATTTCCATTTAACACGTTCAGGCCCGGCAACGTGGCATATGCATGAGAGAGATGTGTTCTGCGGGCCCAGCATTGTAGTATATGCGTCGGCAGATAGCTTACCTTTCTTTCTATCCCCACTACTCCAGGCCTTCTCCTAAACCCTTTGTATTTGGTTTGGCACCTCATTATGTTATTTTCGGTTATGTTTGCTTGCGGGTTTGGTATCCTATGATACTGAATCTGCCAGAACAATTCCTTCAGAGGGCCAGCTGTCATAGCGTGTTTGACACACCTAAATTTTAATTAATCCACTAAAAGTACATCATTTCAAAAGATTATTTATTTATTTTATTTTTTTATGTTTGCCGAAATAACTGTACAAAAGGAAGACTTAGGCGTGATAGAAATGTTTTCCAATCCTGTTATAAAATAACAAATTATTTGATTTAAGACAATAATGCTAAATTTAAGATTGTATTTTCTGTCCATTCTAATAGTTATTAGACTTTTACATTGTCTGATAATTTTCGCTCTTGGACTATATCAAAATGTGCTAAATTGAGAAACAAGTTTTCATCAATTGAATTCTTGTGGATATTAGTTCTAGACATATCAATGTATATTATAGCTGAAATTGAGTTTCATTTTAAATTGAGCTGAAATTTTCGTTCATTTATTGACCTATTTACTCAACTTGATGTTTTCTTCTTTGTCTGAATTTTTGTTTTTACTCTTTGTCTCCTCTCGCCATTTTTCAACCTAAATTCATACTTTCGTCAACATTCATAGTTTTCATCAATTGAATTCTTGTGGATATTAGATCTAGACATACCAATATATATTTTAGCTCAAGTTGCGTTTCATTTTAAATTGAGCTGAAATTTTAGTGTAATTGATTTTCATTCATATATTGATCTATTTACCCAAACGTGGCGATTTTTCTTTGTCTGAATTTTTGTTTTTACTCTTTGTCTCCTCATCATTTTTTAACCTAAATCCTTACTTTCATCGTTTCCCCATACTGTATGAAATTTAAATTAAAAGAAAAATAAATAAATAAATATGTGCTTTAAAGTTAATATTTATGATCTTGTGAGAAATACCATAACTTTGCCAATCTGGGTAAGTTAAGTATTCCCCCCCCCCTCCCAATTTTTTTGTATCTGGAAGAATCTCATTACGTTAACGTCTTAAATTAACTGTTGCACATTCTAATAAGTCATTCTTTAGTCTTGTGTTTTTGTTTTTTAAGTAGGAAATTCAATTCAATAAATTGCCTCTGAGTCATTACTACTGATTGGCTTGAATGAGTCGAAATAGGGGTTCTTATTTAAACATGGCAGGTTTCTGCAGTAAAGTAAATTGGTAGCTGTGGGGGGGGCTGCTAATAACAATACTAAATCAATAATTTTAGTTATTTTCATATTTGTTAATTTTTGCCATCTATTTACTTTACTTTTATAATATTCAAGATAAATTTAGACTTTCCATTCAAATATAAAGTAAAATTGCTTTGTTCACTGCCTCTTCAGTTTTTGGTTTTTTTTTATGTAATAATTATAACAATGCTTCTTTTAACTAACTTTAGTCCAAGGATCTCTAATACATACATGCGATAACACACTAATAGAGATAAAACAAACAGTAGCGGAATAGCCATCTAGCAGAAGAGGTACACGGAGAGAAGAAGCCGTACTGACTCGACTTGGCATTGGACATACCCTGCTTATTCATAGACACCATATGACTACACAGAACAGACCTATTTGTGAACTGTACTCACTATAAAACATATACTGACAATATGCAGACGACGAGAACATTTAGACGTACCTGTGGACCTCACCGAACTTCTAACAGATGACAGCCAACATATTAAAGCAATAATTAAACATCTTAAAAACACTAACATACACTAAAATTTATTTTATTATTTTTTTTTTTTTTTCTCGCCTAACATTGTTTTACCTTTATTTTTAACGGCCAACGTTTTCATTCACTGTTATTGCAGTGCCCAAGTAGCAATACTAAATTATTATGCTACAAATCCAAAAAATTTTCAATGTCTTACATGTCACACTTAAATTATTTGTTTTCTTTTTTATACTTTCTTTAGAGTATTTCTATTTCTAGTTTATAATTAGATGTATATGTAAAATCATATATACGTATAAGTGTATATAATTTTGTATATATAGGTGTTTAATTATTTGTAATATTGAATTCATATATATAATTCCAATGGCATATTTATGTTTATGATTGTATGTATATGTAATAATTATGAAGAGCGAATTGCCTTGGTAGCAGATGCAGCATCAATAAATAAAATAAATAGTTCAATGATTAATTACCAATTATTAAATATTTGATCATGAAGTCATAATTTTAACAAATCATTTTTCTCTCAGGTATTCTCTCAATGGCCAATGCTGGTCCTAACACTAACGGAAGCCAGTTCTTCGTTACTACAGTCAAAACAACTTGGCTGGACAACAGACACGTTGTATTCGGTGCTGTCGTCGAAGGAATGGATGTCGTGAAGAAGTTGGAATCGTATGGGTCGCAGAGTGGAAAAACCTCCAAAACTATTACCGTTGCCGACAGCGGTCAACTCAGCTAAACATTCATCCCTATCTAACTAAAGCATTTATTACTATAGCGCATCTTACAGTCTATACACTTTCATCATAGGAATTGTGTACCAATATGATTCAAACTGAATCATATGGTCTTGATACTCAAAAGTGATTTTTTTTTTTTTTTTTAATTCATTCCACTTTTTTATTTGATTTTTGAAAAACCAAAAATTATTGTAATTTTTCTATTGTAGCTTTTGATTTCCTTTTCCATTTTGTACAATTTAGATAAATAATTCTTGTAAAAGAGTGTTTGGGTTTATTGTAATCGTAGGTAATATTCTTTTATTGTCTGACTTGGCATAAAAAATATATAATTAATTGACATAATTACTTATTACTATTAAAGCTCATTGGTTTGGGTCAAATTTTCTAGCTCTTTTTTACCAAAAGCTTTATAAAAGTTTACGTCCATTTGACTAACAAGTTAAGTAATCTGCTGAACTCACCATTGGATCTTACACTTTTTATGTCAAGCATGACAAAAATATATAGCTTTAAATTTTTATTATTAAATACATAAATTGAGAACTCTAGGAACGTTATAGAAGAGTATAATTCATAAATGTCATACATGTTCAATTCAATGTTAAGTTTTACTATTTGCAGTGTAACTAACCATGTAATCATTATCAATAAATTAATAATTTATCCAGAAGCAATTTTTATTTATTTTTCATATCCTCAATTTCTTATCTCAAGCAGACATGTTTATTTGGTCATATTAACATTAATAAAAGTGATCTATGAAGTTCAAATATCATCCCTACCATGTCAAGCTATCGAAAAATCTTGTTTTTCAGTTTCGAGACTGCTCTTGGATTGTGGACGATACTGCTTGTCGGAACTCTACCTCTTTTAGAATAGCCTTAAATAAAGTATCAAATAAGAACATTTTTCAATATATTTCTTCGTCAATAGATAGAATATGTTCTCTAGTTTGCTCCAATTTGCATATTCAATAGTTTGACATGGTAGGGATGATATATACACACACACACACACAAATAGTTGCCATTGAATCTGTTGTCTGATGCAGATGATATTGTAAAAATTAGGCCCTGAAAGTGAATTCATTCTAAATTACTTATTTCTTAAATATCTAGAAAATTGTTGCAGAATCATTATAATTGGTAAGAGATCATTCAAAAGTCTTAATAAATTTTAAAAAGAACTTTTCGGCACCAGAAAGGTGTGCTTGAATTTGTTTTCATTTTAGGTAAAAATATTAAAGCCTAGTATTGACAGTGCGAGGCACTTGTTGATGACAGGGTTGCTCGCGAGAGCACTATGTGGCCCAAGCCATGTGCTTGTCAGCAGGTTTCTCAGTCTGAGCTGTTCGTTGCATGGAGACAGGTATTTGTTGCCTTGTATTGTATAGTTTCATAAGTTTTCACATCATGGAAAATGTAAACGCGACACCATTTTTTTTACTTCAGGCTCTATCAAATGAAATAAAGGCTCGAAATCCAGCTTTGACATTCATATGAAAATTTGGGTCATCATGTTTGTATCTCACATCTTGTATCATTCTACTTCCATATTCTGATTAATTTTTTTACCCACCAACCAATGTTGCTTACTTTGTTTTGTTTTTTTTAATAATTCTTGGCATCACAATATAAGCAGTGGCAGTGATTTGTACGTTTTGTTGCCATGTTACTAAATAACTTTTGATCCATGCGTCGCTTTTGGTGTTTCGTCCGCTCTCATTTATTACTCCAGGTAAGTAACATTGAGCAGTGAATGCCTCAGTCTGAGGCAGGTATGGCGAGTCATGCTCGATTCGAGCAGCTCCGCACTTGATACTAGGCTCAACAGTTTCTATTCTGCTCTCTGTAACACTACAGACAAACATGCAGAGATTACGCTGTTCCTGCGCGGTAATATTTTTTCTTAATGTTCACGGCATGCAAATCCCTCCCGCACTCACACACACGTTACTGCCTCTCCCTTAGCACCTGCATTGGATATCGGCTGATGATCTGATAGTCAACTCGTTCCTCAATGTAAATAATATTCTCTTATATATCATTAAAGATATATATATATATATAACTTGTCTGCCTGTTCCTTTTACAAATCCACACCGTTTGACCAAACTTGGTACACAGGTAGATCTTGATCCGGGGAGTGTCATAGGCTAAGTCAAAAACGTCTACCAGCTACCTGTCTGTATGTTTGTTCTTTACACGAATCCACACTGTTTCACCGATTTTGACCAAACGTGGCACACAGGTAGGTCTTGATACGATGAGTGTCATAGGCTAGGTCAAAAACGTCTACCAGCTGTATGTTTGTTCCTTATACAAATCCACACAGTTCGATCAATTTTGATCAAACATGTAGGTCTTGATTCGGGGAGGGTTACAGGCTAGGTTAAACTCATCTAGGACTCACAGATAATAGGTCTCGGGTTTGAAACTATGAACCCTAGTAGTTACAGATTAGCGTTATAAGATTTTAATATTACTTATTCAGGTTCCAATTTATTTTTGCTTTTCTAGATGCAGGAAGTAGGTGTAGCATGGCACCTGTAGGGTAACAGGTATATACTAATAAATTATTATCATCAATCAGGAGTAGGAATATATTTTAAATATAAAGGAAATCATTACTTATTAGTAGTTACTCAAAATGAAAAAGAAATGCAGGGGTGCCTACCCCTCTCAAGCATGATGATGCCCCCATTTTTAAACAATCCCCCCAATTAAAAGGCATTCTTAAGTAAATGAGTATTTTAGGACACTTTTTGCTATTGTATAAAACAATGAAGGGCTAAACAAGAACATATCGAATACTCGTTGCTTCATCACAGTAGATGAGTAGTTATTTTATTGCTTTAAATAATGTGTCATCAAAATTAACACTACTATGTAATTTTGAGCAGTTTATTATAGCACCGATCCCTTCATACTGTGTTATACATCAATTGATAAGTAATCAAAGTATAATGTTTCTTGACACTGGGGCGCTTCGGACCAGTGTCAACAAACAGATAACCCATTATCTATAGGTTACCAGTAACAGGAGCTTAACCAGTACAGGTTACAATAGTAAATGGACGTTAAAATTTAAAAAGTTTTGTTTCCAAGATGTCATATGAAAACACCCATTATATTTTAGAGCATTGCCAAGAAGTGTTGTGACTGGGGATGCTGATGGAAGAGGAGTCTGTGCAAGGGTTCGGAATATTATTACCTTGGATGGACCAGCACCAGGTATAGTGTAAACTCTATGAGGGACAAAATCACAGTTTATTTCTAGGAATTCAAGGTCTGCCATCATAGTTGAAATGATCTAAAATAAAAATAATATTATGAAATAGATGCAGTACGGTAACAGCTGACGTGTTATCGCCCTA
Organism: Gonocerus acuteangulatus; assembly: GCA_946811695.1. Classification (NCBI taxonomy): domain Eukaryota; kingdom Metazoa; phylum Arthropoda; class Insecta; order Hemiptera; family Coreidae; genus Gonocerus; species Gonocerus acuteangulatus. The sequence goes on from OX328125.1 coordinate 16,904,890, forward strand.
GCAAGGCATGCTGCGTAGGTGTGCCTGCTCTTTTTAAAACAAACTAAAAATTCAAACCTCTCTAAAAATACTTAAAAAATTGAATATCAAAAAATCTTTCTTAGCAAGTGCTTACACCCTAAAGGGTGTGTCCTTGCAAAATTTCAAATTATTCTGTCAAGTAGTTGGGGCTGGGCGATGTTAGGTCAGTGAGTGAGTGGCATTTGACAAATAAATAGTAGATTAACTACCAATTATTGATTGCATTTGTCTTATTTTTCTTTGAACAAAAAAAAAAAAAAATCCAATGGCGCAGTATTAGCAAATGTTGACTCCCTTAGATCATTTTTAAAGTTTGCTGTGTTAGGATTTTTCTGCTGATTCCACAGAAAAGGCTCATCCCCTTACCAGCTCTTATCAATAATTCCTTGTCAGTTCAAGGCACTCATTTTGTGAAGTGTTGGGTGTCTGATATCAATCCTGGAAACAAACATGTTTGAAAGGCCTTCCAATCTAGAGTCATCAGGTCAGGAGTAGGAAACCTAGGTAGGTAATTACCTGCATTGAGATGTTAATGTTTGTTTTCCTTCTGGCAGTCTGGGATATAGGATCGGATCAAATGTAGGTGCATCCTTAGCCTTATGCCTATGCATATGCCTCGCTTGCTAGTCATGTGCTTATCATCTTCCTTTAGCCATATGCATATGTGTCTCCCTTTAGCCATATGCATATGCGTCTCCCATTAGCCATATGCTTATGCCTCTCCCTTTAGCCATATGCTTATGCCTTTCTTTTTAGCATTATTCGTGTGTCCTTTAGCCTCATGTGTGCCTCTATATCAGACTTTTAATGAGTATTACAGTCAAATGTAATCAAACCGGCTCCGGCATTAGTTTCTTGCTTCTACTACTAGGAGCGCTGAACATTGACACTAAAAACGAAAAACTGCATGTATTATTACTTATAGGATTCTTGTATCAATGTTGTACTATGAAATATGTTATTTAGGGACATTGGCGGTTTACCAAGTCTACAGATGGAGCTGTTCCCCAAACCGGGAGACTGGCACCGCTCATATTTTGTAGCATTTTTTTATTTATTTATTTTTTTTTTTTGTTACTGCGCATCGACTTATTATTATTTTATTCTATTTTTTTCTTATTTGATAAACATACATGTGTAATAATAGCCATACATTGCAATATGATGCAGCAGTAGTTTCATTATATATTATTTTTGATGAAAAATTTAAATAAATAAATGTTTCTTCTTTTAGGTTACAGATATATTTTTCATATTATCAAGCATTCAAATCGACTTATTTAGATCGATTCGAAGTAGTGATGGGCGATTAACGAAAGTGAATCGAAATGAAATACGAATTTCGTAGGTAGTCGTGAAACCGATCCATATCGAAGGTTGATCCATATCGTAGATCGTTCTTCTGAGCCTAGAAGATCGATCTTCTGAATCGATTTGAACTCGTCGATCTTTTTTGTGGATCGATCTTTTCATTTCGTTTCGAATCGATTCAAAAGATCGATTCATTTTCGAGAACAGCCAAGATTTATAGGTCCATTGACTTTATAAGTCCATTATTAACAACCAAGGCAGGTTTCCAAATGACGCTAGGGGCAAGAAAGTTATGGAAACTCGCTAAGATGACGCCGTTACTGCGAGCCCATGTACACTAACTCCAGTAAGCTAAATAATATACAAGTGTAGATTTCAGAAGCCAGACGCCTTTACTTCATAGATACTTAATCACATGTTCTTTGAGATATTCATAAAATGCTACTTAACACCCAAAGAGGTCATTACTCACAGATCAGTTACTTCTTAAGATAAAAAATCCCTCGTGAGAGAGTTTATGGCTTAGACACATGCGGCTCTCCACGAATGGCCGATACTGTGCCTTTTAGAAAGGACTACAAGAAGGTTCTGATTGCTCGAGACCTACGAAGCTGTTCTTTATTCCATTGTCCTTCTGTTTGTGGATTTAATTATTTCCATTCTTCAAAATGTAGTTGAATTGTGGCTTCTTGGGCTTTAATCTCGCCTTGAATGCGAAAACTGTTACTATTCGAACATTTTATATTTTTAGCTGATACTTGCGATTCATCATCGAGCCCGAGGATGATCTAAGTGAGAGACCCGTATGAATGTTTATTTCAGTTTTAGGAAGTAATTATGAAGCATTTTTTCTCCAGAAATTTTAAAATTTTAGAGGACTTTGGCCATGAGTGTTAAGGCGTGTACCTAGGGTCTGAATTCGCTTCCCACTCCGGGGGCATTTATTTTTTCAAAAGAATAAACACCACACCTATCCTAGCTAGAAAAGAGTGGTATCCGGTGGGTAACTCGTCCGAGAAATCTCTTATTCATAAGTGAACATTAAAATTTAAATAACTTATTACTTGTTGAGCTTTTTATTTTCAACTTTGATGCATTTATAAGAACCTACAGGTGGGAAATTCTTTAACTCGCTCACTTTCATCTTGCTATATATTCCATGTCCTATTTAAGAAAATGTTCGGGTAACTTATGCTGTAATAGTTTATCGTAGTTGGATGGTCCAGAGAAGCTGATTTCTACCTCTAATGCATTCTCTAAGGGGGCAGGTTTCCTTTCGTTCTTACAGGTTTTGATATGACCTAGTGCCAAGTCTGATTCTGTCTTGTTTTGATGCCATTCTTCCATTGGTTTATCATATTTTAGTAGACATTACAGTTCTCACAGCGACAGTTATTTCCGTGGAGTTGCTTATTTTTGTTTTTTACTTTGTTAATTTTAATCTGTAATAAATGTTTTTGTGTTTTGGGGTGAGTACGATCTTTATTCAACAGGAATAGAGTGATTTTCTGGTTTGTTGTTCCATTCTCATTAAAATGATCTCTAAACCGTTAGATAGTTTCCTTCGCAGTCTCTTTTATTGGATTAACTCTATTTTTAAAGTAATTTTCTAACTGGTTCAATTGATTACTATTTTCAGATCATTGTTCATAATGGAGTTGATAAATAAGTAAACAGTGGTTTAATTTAATATATGGACAGTTTAAAATTTTATTGAAGGCAATTGCTTTTGCTGTGAAACTGAAGTCTACTGTGTGTTTGATGAGTGTAGTTTTCAAAGAGTTTTGTGACTTTAACAAATGACAAGAGGTGCGGATCTGGACAGGCATCATTTCAGACACAACGCTTCCTTCTGCTCATCCATCATGTTTTGTTATTTCTTCAGGGTAAGTTACTAATTACTATAACTATATTTTTTTTCAGTAGTGTTTGTCAACTATATCAATTGGTTTGTAGTGCCCTGTTTGTCCGAAACAGACCATGTTGTCACATTTGCAACAATTCTGACTCGAGCAAAATGCAATCCATGAGTGCTAAGTTACCTTAAAAAATAGAAGTCAATTACACTGATGCTATGTTTTGGTATTTTTTATCAAATCAAAAATTGTAAGAGACTTTCAATAATAATAATTAAAGACATTCAGAATCAAACTTTTCAAGACAATAAACATATAACAAACAAGATTTAATAATTTTGTCATAATTACATTTTAAAGTAGGCATTTGTTTTAGAGGAATTCATTTTCTAACTAAAGCATTTTACTTGGAACCTATAATGCAGTTATTTTGATTCTAAAATCAAAATTAAGTAATATAAGTCCCACTCTCTTTAACCCGTCGAATTTGGCAGTATTGATAAGCTTTTTACAAAATTTTGTTTTAAGTTCAAAACCTTAATAAATATTAGTAAAATATTAATTATTTTGTATTATCAAAAAGTACAAAATTTGGGAGGTTTAAGTGTTCTGATCTGTCTTCATCTTATAGTCTGAGAGCTGGCAACACACTTTTCATGAAGTGTTTTATGCACCCTGAAATTTCACTATAGTGTACCTCTTGGGTAGATAAGAAGGTAAGTATATGTTTCCTGGGCATACCTTGGAACACCAGGTACTGCGCATAGGGGAAAGGTGCAAAACAATATTGCCCAAAAATAGTGTTTTATTCAGAAGCCAACTTTTATTAATGAAAAAAATTACAAATTAAGGCAATTTTAAAATTAATAATAAATAAGGCAGGCCCTTTTAAGGGGGTTAAAATGTAAATTAAAAAAAAAAAAAGTACCTAATTTTTATTTTTAATATTAAATGAAGTGCTTTATTCATGCTGCGATTTAAACTGCGTCTTCAATAAACATATTTGAATATAATTGCAAAAGGGCAGACACTTTTGTGGGGTTTAATTATCAGGAAACATGAAAATAAATGTTGCCTATGATAGAGTGCAATACACTGCGTGTAACCGTAAGAGTGCATGAGATGAACGCACAGTGTTGGTTGTTTTCTGTATTCTCATTGGTTCTTGCTCACATGATCTTGTACAGCTGTTCCGGTTTTAATGGAATAAAACTCTCATTTAATATTAGAATAAAAACAATTAAGTTTTTTTTTTTTTATGTGTTATACCCCTTAAAAGTGTCTGCCATATTTATTATTCACTGTAAAATTGTCTTAATTTTACATTAAAGATAGTTGGCTTCTGAATAAAACTCTATTTTTGGGAAATATTTTTTTGTACCTTTCCCCTATGCGCAGTACCTGGGGTTCTTAGGTATGTCCAGTAAACACATATCTACCTTCTTATATATCCAAGATGTATATTATAGCAAAATTTCAAGATGCATAAAACACTTCATGAAAAGTGCGTTGCTGGCTCTCGGACTATTAGGGGATAAAGTGTTGTAAGTAAATATGTTTGAGCATGAAATTCGAATTCATACATATTTAATAAAATTAGATCTCATTCCCAGGTCCTACAAGGACTGTAGCGCCCAACAGTGAGTGAGTGAGATCTCATTCATAGTCTTTTAGTGCAAGAAATTACTCACAATAGGATAGGAAATGATTAGCAACACTTATCCTTTCCTTCTAAAAAAAAAGTAGCTGTCAATCTATACAAGGAGCTTTTCCATTTTGTGGTTTGCTTAGAATTATTTAATACTCGGATTATACTTAATTACTGTGGTCATATTTTGGACATTGGATTTCAGATATCTTTCAGTAAATTTCATAGTAATTTATTTATTTATTTAAATTTTAAGGTCCATTTATTTCATAGTAATTTAATAGTATTACATTACAGTATCAAACGAAACTACAGACCTAAGTATCAAATAAAACAACTGGCTTATTTTATCCCTATTTAAAAAAAAAAAAAAAAAAAAAAAAAAAAGCTCTTGTCTACTCATACTTGGACTTTTCCATTTTACTATTTATTCAAATTATTTATGTCCGTGTTTTTTTACTTTTTTGCTGTTGTGATTTTATTTTTACGTCGTATTTCAGATGAGATATTGTAGTCTAATGTAGTGTAATTTAATTGAAGGGGTCGGGGCAAAATAGTGCCAAGCAACATTTTTAACGAAACTTAACTGTAGGTGCTATATGTTGGTTATTATTTGGGACTATCAGTCAATGATGCAAATGCTATTAAAATATGACTACAGGCTCTGTATGCTACTTAATCTTGTTGCCCCTAACCATTTCAACTGATAGTCCCACATAATATCCAACATATAGGAGCTGCAGTTATGTTTTGTTAAAAATATTGCTCGGCACTATTTTGCCCCGACCTCTTCAATTATAATAAATTAAAATATCAAGTAAAACAACAGAATCAGTTAAGTTAATTTATTTTCTATCATTCAGGAATGAATTTCGTAAATTTTTAGATAAATGGCATTATCAATTTGATGAATTCTGCAAGAACAAGATTCAATATTAAGAACACAAAAAATGAATAACGTGAGTCTATTTTAATTTCAAACCAGTTATTGTTATTCTTCTAATTTTTTTTTATTACTCTCAAACCTTTTAGAATTTATTTGTAACCGGTGCCTCTGATTTTTTATTTAATGATCGCATAAATAAAATTCAGTGGACTCATGCCTGATGTCAGGAATAAATAAGCAAATTATTTATGGCCAAACTCTTTCAAGAATGCTTGCATTATTTAATAGGAAATTAAACCACTTTCAGTCAATATATTAATGAATTCTCTCACAAAGGAACACTGTTGTTTGATAAAATAAGTGTGTTTGGATTGATTGCCACTTTACTCGATAGATTAAAAAGACGATTATCACTACTGTGTTCGAAGAAATCTTGGCATTTTGAGAAGGAGCTTTTCAGATCAAAACCTTGCAGGAAAATGGCAATAAATGTTAGCAACACTTATCCTTTCCTTCTAAAAAAAAAGTAGCTGTCAATCTATACAAGGAGCTTTTCCATTTTGTGGTTTGCTTAGAATTATTTAATACTCGGATTATACTTAATTACTGTGGTAATATTTTGGACATTGGATTTCAGATATCTTTCAGTAAATTTGATAGTAATTTATTTATTTATTTAAATTTTAACGTCCATTTATTTCATAGTAAATTAATAGCATTACATTACAGTATCAAACGAAACTACAGACCTAAGTATCAAATAAAACAACTGGCTTATTTTATCCCTATTTAAAAAAAAAAAAAAAAAAAGCTCTTGTCTACTCATACTTGGACTTTTCCATTTTTTTACTATTTGTTCAAATTATTTATGTCCGTGTTTTTTTTTACTTTTTTGCTGTTGTGATTTTATTTTTCATGTCGTATTTCAGATGAGATATTGTAGTCTAATGTAGTGTAATTTAATTGAAGGGGTAAATGTTTGCAGGGGCTTTAGAAATTATGATGATTAGCAAAGTTTTAAAAAGTAACAAAGATTATGTAACCAATACTTTTTAATGAATTATAAGTAAAAGCATTGTCCGTGTCACCATCTTCTTCATTGAAATTTTGCTAGTCATGCTGTTAGCAGGGTAAAGCCTGAGGAAGCTCTCGGAAAGTCTAAGACATTCTCAGATTTGACTCATTTGAATTATGACTTACAATATTTCGGTGAAGAAGGTAACATGATCAATACCCAAAGACCCCAATATTTGTAGGACCCTAATAATATAATAATATTTGAGGGAAGCTGAAGATAAATGACTGATAGATAGAATTGGGAATATGATAAAATCCAGCTAAAAGCGAAACCTCTTAAGCAAGTGCAAAATGAGCATAAACTCTATAGGTTTGGGCACATCATCTAAGGTAGTCCATCTAAACACCAGTAAAAATTATCAAAAGCCTTCACATAAAATTGCTTTTTATCAATTCATGAACGCAGAGCATTTCGGCATCAAGCCAAGTGACCTGATGACAATGCTCAACACAGTTAAAATATTAACTAAAATACATTATTACTTTAATAAGCTAATAATGAAACAATAGCACTAATGGACTATATTCAAGAGATAATAACAATAATAATTTTTTTTAAAAAAAGAAGAAAAAAAGACCAGAATGGAAATCAACATTATTTCACTATATAATGAATTATATAACTCTCAAAATTATTTCACTATTTATGGACCTTAAAATTAAATTTAAAAATAGACCTTAACACAACTTAATTTGAGATGTCTGACGATAAGTCTGAACCGGTTCAAAAACGTCGCTAACATAAGTTAATGTTTTAAACAATTTTAGGGAGCAACTCCTGCCAGTTACTTCAAGAATCCATTGAGCCTTCCCCGCCATAACCTTCAACTTACATTTATTCTTTACATTCATCAATTCTTGTTGTAAACTTTTCTTGTGGTCAGAAGTAGAGAGATTGTGTTTAAAATGAGAAACTATGACGTCTGGTAACCAAAAAACTAAAAAATAATGTTTTATTTGACATTTTAAGTTATATATGTTATTAACCGCTTAAAGGCTACTCCCGAATTTACCCGGGCTGGCTGAACTACCTTTACAGGCTACACCTGAGTATACTCATGTAGAGAAACCCTCGTTCCCAGGCTATGCCCGAGTATATGCGGATGAGTCATTATCTGGCGCCCCTGATTTTCATAAGGACTTTAGAGTATTATCTGCTCTCTATAAGTGTCAATTGTATTTCCAAGTTTTCTTTCTCACCATTGGATGTTGTAGGCATTCACTTCTTAGAAGTAAGACTCTTGTCTTTCGCTTACTTTTTATACGGAGGTCCTTTAGGAAAAATTTGAACCATTAGTATTGGTGTACATAACATAAAATTTAATTGCTTGCTCCTACAGAGTTAGGGAGGTACTGGGGCCTCAATTCAATGAGGTGGGCTGAAACTCATAGATTTACTAATTTTTTTATTTATTTATTTGTGAGTACCCGCAACGAAGACGATTCGCCGATTTAAAAATTGACAAATTAATTAAACTACAATCTTGTTATTCAAAAGTAATGTTCAACTTGTCGAATTCAATTCCATTGCTGACATCTACCTCTTGAATTCATGATAAAAGTTAATTAATTAATGATAATGAACCTATTTTTTGATTGAACCTGAATTGCGAGTCACTGTTCTTAAATAAAATTCTTGTTTATTCAACTTAAAAATGATTGATTAAAGAAGTTTATTTTTTTAATTCTAGCAGAATCTGTGAAAAGTAAAAAAATAAAAAAAAAAAAAACAAATAAGAGGATTCATGAAATAATGTTTAATCTATCCGGTATTGATAATTGTTGCAACATAATCCAAATCTCAATGAATGCTTGTGAGGCTGGAACTGCGTTAGATTTGTAGAAACATTTCTTGATCCTACCTTCTAGGTATTAGGAATGACTATAAAATGAATGCATATTTATATATATATATATATTTCTCTTGTGTAGGCAGAAGGTTAATGAATAAAATCAAATTAAAATAAACATAAATTTATTAAAATTTGCTTAGCAAGGATCAATAAATTATTGGGAATGTCACTATTTAATTTATAACTTATACAATATTTTGACAATTTCTATATGTGGTACCATTTGATTTTATTGGGAACTCGGATGGCCAGGTCCAACCATGCACACCCTCAGCCCCTGGCCTGGCCGCCAGAGTGTTAATGGACCGCCAGAGATACAGATGGCAAACCTTGTGCCTGCAGCGTGGCTGGTCGTGCCGTGGCTGAGGGTCCGGCGCGGGGAAGCCCCTACTCCTTACCTCCCTCTACCACCAGATTTCTTATAAATTGGTACTGGGGGGGGGGATTGAATCCGGATGAAAATTGGTAACCTAGACATTGAGCACCTTAAAAAAATGACCTTATTGGAATTTGCTCCTTTTAATAATAACTATGTTTGCTCGATTTAGACAAACATATAATAGAATTCAATTTTTTTTTTTATTAATTGCTTGCTACTAACCTCCCCTATGTTATGTATTTACTCCATTATGAAAATGTATTAGTTTTAAACAAGCAACAACGTAAACATTCCAAAACTTCTGTGACCTGGTGTACCTAATTTTTTTTTTTTTTTTTTTGAAAAAAGTCTAAAAAAATATTTGTAGATATTTTATGTACAATTTGTTTGGAATAAATGATAGGATAAAATTTCCATTAAGAGAATCTGACTTTTATTAAAAGTCATCTGGCTTAAACTTATGCTGAGTAAAAAAAATAATTTTGATGAAGAAGGAAAGTTGGCTGGCTTAATGCCATTTTTATTGTTTGTTTTTATGAAGCCCTGGCTGAAGATTTTCTATTTGCTTCTTTATCTGTTTGCATTTTAACAGGAATACATTTAATTTTTACTTCAGTATGTCTATATTGAAAACCATTACTTGAGTTTTTATTTTTAGTTGTGAACAGGCTCTATGTCTCTATGTCTACTTGAAATTGCATAATTTCTGGCACTTAACCTGCTGAAATTGTTGTTTGGTATTGAGATCTTAGTTGGAGTTTTATTGTCAACCAGTACAAAAATATTTATCTTTAGGATAAGATGTTTAATTGGTGTGCTACGTTTGCGATATCCCATTTCCTAATGTTTTTAATGTAAATGTTTTGTTATTTGTTTTCACATTTTTTTTTTTTTTTTTTACTTATTAGGGACCTTGATTTGTTTCTTGTTTTATCGATTCAGGTGTCACAAGTCTGAATCTGAAGTTGCTTGCAGAGTAATTTTATTTGATATGAATACAAAAAATAAAAACATTAGTTATTTACAGAAATGTAATAGTTTCTTATGTATTAAGTTAACCCTAGAATGTCTTTTGCAGAGACTTTGACGAATGTCCTAATTAAAACATGTTTAAAACTCATCATATATAATTTGGCCGCTTGGCTGAAAGAATCTTTCTAATAGTCGATTAGTATAGAAGTAAAAACTACATACCTATATATAAAGTAAAAGCTGAGTCATCTTAGCATATTTCCATGTAATGATTATACATGACGTGGTTTTAAAAGCTTATATATATATTTATATATATATATATATATATATATATATATATATATATATATATATATATATATGTATGTATGTATGTATTAGATAGATAGATAGATATAGATATATAGAAGCTTGATGTCAAACGCCTTGCTCAATTTCTGGAAACTTAATATTATATGATACCCGTGAATTAAGGCTGGAGTACTCCTCCCCAACTGACAAATATCTCGACTGAGTTTGAGTCTGACATCCTAATGAGTTAATCGCCAACGCTATTGTACTCAATAATAAATAAATAATAATTATTGCTCTTTTACATTTTTTATTAGCTCATCCACTGCTGCTCCCGCACTGGTGCGGGTTGATAAAAACGCTCTTCTCACGCTACTCTCGCACTAGTATGGGCTGACAAAGACGCCCTCCCCACGCTTGTGCGGGATGGTAAAGGCGCCATGTTTTTTCATAAAACTGAATTCTTGCGCTACGTAGAGGGTTTTACTTCTTTTTATATTAGTTCCCATACTTCACTAACTATAGATAGTTCGAGATGTATAACTTAATCCTGTCACTTCAATCATGACTAAGCTGAATGAAGAATAAAAGAACGAAAATAAATACAAAATCCGTTCCGCGTTAGGTGTGTTAATGTGTGGTAGGTTAATGTAGCTGTGAAAAGGTTTTAAAAAATGCATCAGCCCTGTCCTTGGTAGAATAGGGTGGTAATCTATAGATAACCCGTCCTAAAAATCTGTGTATTATATAAATAGAGGTTAAAATTTAATTAGCAGTAAATATCTCGGAGAAAAGCGACATTTTTGGCGTTCAAATGGTCCTTCTGTGTCTGTTGCCAGAAAGCGTCCGTTTTAATCGATGGCGGATATAACCCACTCACTTCCTTTGACTGCCGCAGGGCTTTAAGGAACTTTTTTTTTGAACCAACAAAAAAACCAACTTCATTCCCATTTATGATGCCTAGTTATCTTGGACGAATCATTTTACTGCTAGATGCTGTAATAAAAAACAAAGAAAAAAACCCGGAAAAGTGTTAAATTTGCATCATCAAAATTTATTAAGATTTCGAATGAACTCCTTGAAATTATCACCGTTTTCGTTTTCGGATGTTTTTTTCACTTCCTAAAAATGGCCGATATTTCTCTTCAGGGGTTCCTGATAGGTAGGATAATTGCCATAAGCGCATTTTCCTACCAATAGGGAGGGAAGAAACACGCTAAAGAGAGACAGAGAAAAAAGTTAATTAATTAATAAGTAAAATGGACTCCAAAAAGTGAATAAAAGTGGATACATAATAAATAATTATCATAAGTGCATAAATAATTTGAATCACTTAGAATAAGGGAATTTATTGACAGAAAAGGTTTCATACTTTAAAATAAGATAGATCAAATAACAAACATTACATAATAACAGTGGATAATTAATATTACAGACACCCAAAGGCTCTAGAGTCATGAATCACTATGTAAAGACCCATAAAGGCAGAAGGGCGTCGGACTGACAAACGACAGCAAGCCACGGCATCCGAACCCTCCCTATATAGTATATCAAACCTATCGCTTTTAGCACTTTTAGAAGTAATGTAGATATTGAGAAATAATAAAATACATATGTAACGCAGGGCTAACTAAAGGTTGCCACCCTTTTATGATTCCAACAGCACGTGGTCGGTCACCCATTCAGGTACTGGCCACGCCCGACGTTGCTTATCTTCGGTGATCAACGTGTCGATGGCCGTTGGCTTCTAAGTACTTAAACCGTACAAATGTTAGGAAAACTAGTTTTATGTACTTTTCTCGAAAAAATTTGTTTCAGATTTCACCATGAAAATGGTTTCCCTGTGTTAGAAATCCTCTAAAAAGCGTATCTGTAAAGCCGCGTGGGTTACCTCCATACGGCGAGAGGGAGGAAGCGCGTTAAAAAGATACGCAGACCACAGCATTCTTCTAGTAATACAAAATTAATCCTGAGAAGAAGAACCAAATCTGGAGGGAACCCCACTGAATTAAAGACGAAGCTGGGCTGAACCTCAAGAGACCTCTAAAAGACTTCACTTCTTCGCTCCCCTAACTGAGAGAAAAGAAGATGAGCAAGTTAGTTCGTGCAAAGGAGTCAAAACTTCAGATAGACGAAATAGAGCGATATTTGAAGCCGGAAAATGTAGTAAAACGACCTGACCTAAAATATCAACAAGCACCAACTAAAATATTGACATACACTGGGTGAATTATCTCTTCAAATCCATAGGATTAAGAATTGTTATCAAGATACTCCTACCTAAGCTCTGCTTTTTTTCATATTTATTATGAACTCATTGTAATGTGAATTATATCGTCGTTACAAATGCAAAGTATCGAATGTGAAAATTACTACTTTTCAGAGTGAAAAAATTTGTATTCATTACTTTGCTTTTGGACAGCCAAATAGTCGGCAGATTCGACCTTTTGACAGTGGTTACTCTCCCCTTTCAATGAGTGAACTTAGATTCGAGGTTTGCCGTCCATCAGTCCAACAGGAATCAATATAGATTGAATATTTTCTCATTCGATACTCTGCATTTGTATCGACGATATCAACAGTGAGTGGCAGATCTCCCTAACACTGTTCTCCCTTCTCATCGACAGTGTCTTGTATTTTCATGCCCGTTGTAAGGTTCTCGACCTACTTCTGTTTGTTGCTGTCTCGCCTGACTTCCGAAATCGGTTGAATATCTTTCCCGACCTCCCTGCCTGTTCGACATCCCAGGTCCAAATGGTGAGCAGAGACCAAATTATGACCATCCGATTTCATGGCTAACGGCGATCGAGCCCAATCGGGTCCCGAGATTGGGTTGCTAGCCTCTGTTCTTTCCGCAGCTTTAACCCCTCTGTAACATTTTATTCTCAGTTACCTTTTAGGTGGACAGAAGTGATTGTGACCAAATATTTAGCATATCTACATCACGAGAAATAATCAAAAAGAATGAATGGCGTCGGAAAGGAAAATTATTCTTAGAATACACGATCGGTGCAATTCTTTGAGGAAAAATCGGTAGAATTGTTAATAGCAGCCATATTTGGGTGCGTTCACATCTGTCACTTCTCGGGGCGTATATGTCAGGTGTCGGATAGATATTCTCTTGCAAGTACTGACAGAAATAGCTAGACATTTATGTCATGGATATGTATAGGACAGTTCAGGATTTGATGAAATTTGCGATTAATGAACGGCCCGTCACAGTTCATGGCGCAAATAATCAGTGTTTACATCTGTTGTTAAAGAAGTTTCGACTATACAGCTAGTAGGCAAAATATTTATCTCTGACATTAAATTCTTCTCTTTATAATCAGTGATTACATCTGTTGTTAAAGAAGTTTCGACTATACAGCTAGTAGGCAAAATATTTATCTCTGACATTAAATTCTTCTCTTTATAATCAGTATTTACATCTGTTGGTATAGAAGTTTCGACTATACAGCTAGTAGGCAAAATATTTATCTCTGACATTAAATTCTTCTCTTTATAATCAGTGTTTACATCTGTTGTTAAAGAAGTTTCGACTATACAGCTAGTAGGCAAAATATTTATCTCTGACATTAAATTCTTCTCTTTATAATCAGTGTTTACATCTGTTGTTAAAGAAGTTTCGACTATACAGCTAGTAGGAAAATTATTTATCTCTGACATTAAATTCTTCTCTTTATAATCAGTGTTTACATCTGTTGTTAAAGAAGTTTCGACTAAACAGCTAGTAGGCAAAATATTTATCTCTGACATTAAATTCTTCTCTTTATAATCAGTGTTTACATCTGTTGTTAAAGAAGTTTCGACTAAACAGCTAGTAGGCAAAATATTTATCTCTGACATTAAATTCTTCTCTTTATAATCAGTGTTTACATCTGTTGTTAAAGAAGTTTCGACAATACAGCTAGTAGGCAAAATATTTATCTCTGACATTAAATTCTTCTCTTTATAATCAGTGATTACACCTGTTGATAAGGAAGTTTCGACTATACAGCTAGTAGGCAAAATATTTATCTCTGACATTAAATTCTTCTCTTTATAATCAGTATTTACATCTGTTGTTAAAGAAGTTTCGACTATACAGCTAGTAGGCAAAATATTTATCTCTGACATTAAATTCTTCTCTTTATAATCAGTGATTACATCTGTTGGTATAGAAGTTTCGACTATACAGCTAGTAGGCAAAATATTTATCTCTGACATTAAATTCTTCTCTTTATAATCAGTGTTTACATCTGTTGTTAAAGAAGTTTCGACTATACAGCTAGTAGGCAAAATATTTATCTCTGACATTAAATTCTTCTCTTTATAATCAGTGTTTACATCTGTTGTTAAAGAAGTTTCGACTATACAGCTAGTAGGAAAATTATTTATCTCTGACATTAAATTCTTCTCTTTATAATCAGTGTTTACATCTGTTGTTAAAGAAGTTTCGACTAAACAGCTAGTAGGCAAAATATTTATCTCTGACATTAAATTCTTCTCTTTATAATCAGTGTTTACATCTGTTGTTAAAGAAGTTTCGACAATACAGCTAGTAGGCAAAATATTTATCTCTGACATTAAATTCTTCTCTTTATAATCAGTGTTTACATCTGTTGTTAAAGAAGTTTCGACTATACAGCTAGTAGGCAAAATATTTATCTCTGACATTAAATTCTTCTCTTTATAATCAGTGTTTACATCTGTTGTTAAAGAAGTTTCGACTATACAGCTAGTAGGCAAAATATTTATCTCTGACATTAAATTCTTCTCTTTATAATCAGTGATTACATCTGTTAAAGAAGTTTCGACTATACAGCTAGTAGGCAAAATATTTATCTCTGACATTAAATTCTTCTCTTTATAATCAGTGATTACATCTGTTGGTATAGAAGTTTCGACTATACAGCTAGTAGGCAAAATATTTATCTCTGACATTAAATTCTTCTCTTTATAATCAGTGTTTACATCTGTTGTTAAAGAAGTTTCGACTATACAGCTAGTAGGCAAAATATTTATCTCTGACATTAAATTCTTCTCTTTATAATCAGTGTTTACATCTGTTGTTAAAGAAGTTTCGACTATACAGCTAGTAGGCAAAATATTTATCTCTGACATTAAATTCTTCTCTTTATAATCAGTGATTACACCTGTTGATAAGGAAGTTTCGACTATACAGCTAGTAGGCAAAATATTTATCTCTGACATTAAATTCTTCTCTTTATAATCAGTATTTACATCTGTTGTTAAAGAAGTTTCGACTATACAGCTAGTAGGCAAAATATTTATCTCTGACATTAAATTCTTCTCTTTATAATCAGTGTTTACATCTGTTGTTAAAGAAGTTTCGACTATACAGCTAGTAGGAAAATTATTTATCTCTGACATTAAATTCTTCTCTTTATAATCAGTGTTTACATCTGTTGGTATAGAAGTTTCGACTATACAGCTAGTAGGCAAAATATTTATCTCTGACATTAAATTCTTCTCTTTATAATCAGTGTTTACATCTGTTGTTAAAGAAGTTTCGACTATACAGCTAGTAGGAAAATTATTTATCTCTGACATTAAATTCTTCTCTTTATAATCAGTGTTTACATCTGTTGTTAAAGAAGTTTCGACTATACAGCTAGTAGGCAAAATATTTATCTCTGACATTAAATTCTTCTCTTTATAATCAGTGTTTACACCTGATGGTATAGAAGTGTCGACACTTATAGCTTGTGATAGAAATATATATCTCAGAGAGAAATTGTCCGCAGTTTACATTAGTCACAATTTCTGTCTGACATAAATATCCTGCAATAACTATCAGGTGTAAACGTACCCTTACTGGACAAAGACTTATTGATAAATACAGAGAAACTAGGCTTATTTTTCCCAAACCTTGAAGTGGCCGTACTAAGATAATAGCTGATAAAGTGTTGCTTATAAATCGTCGTTACAAATACAAAGTATCGAATGTGAAAATCATTACTTTTCAGGGTGAAAAAAAACTTTTATTCATTTCTTTGCTTTTGGAAAGTCAAATAGTGGGCAAATTCGACCTTTTGACAGTGGTTATTCTCCCCTTTCACTGATTCGAGAGTTTGCCGTACATCAGCCCAACAGTTATCAGTATAGATTGAAAATGAAAAATGCGTTTTTTTGTATCGTCGAAATATCCAATGATGTTTAATAATATTTTTGCACAAATTTCGATTTCTTGTTATTTTCGTTCCATTCAAGGCAAAATAGTGAGGGTTTCTACTTAAAGCATTCCAAATGTAAGGATTATACGGAAACACGCTATGATTACGCAGCTCTAGCCAGATATTTTTATGACTTGGTTGTAAACTTGTGGGAAAACCGGCTAAATACAAAAATAAACCTTATTAGGTTTAAGACGGTCTTTATTTATTTATTTTTTTTTTTTATCTAATTCTCCAGGCCCAGGATTTTCATTTCTAAGTTGCTATCATTAAAAGTACAATTAATTTGTTATAGGTTAAGTTATTTTGATTCAATGTAATTGAAAGCTTTTATCCGACTCGGCGACGTGTTGCGCTGTTGATAATGTAGGTGGCGTGACGTTCTTGTTAAAATATTTACTCAAAGTTCTATTTACTTCCATTTGGACACCTGTGAGATTGTAGCCCCTCCAAGCTAATTAGGATATTATACAAATTTAACTCTTGTTTAACAATATTAAACTAACAGTAGAAATTATAATTTAGGATTTTGAAGTTTGAACTTAAAGCTGGGGTAATTTTGAAAGTGGAGACTCGATGGCCGTGAGGGTTAAGGCGTGAGCACTTAACACTCCGTGCCAAAGGTCGTGGGTTCGATTCCCACTAGGGGTGGTGGCTTTTCATTAGAAAAAAGAAAAGGCATCGCCCCTATCCTGGCTAGAAAAGGGTGGTAACCTATAGATAACCCGTCCTAAAATTCTTAGTTAATAATAAATGGACGTTAAAATTAGCTGTATGTGTAAACGGTCTTTTGCGCATACGCGTGTTGCGGACTGTTTCCATTACCCTAGGCACAAGTCGCGGGCACATTTTTGTCCCAGGCTCATGTGTCGCTTGTTGCTAATGGTTTCCATTCTGCGATTTGTGCCCGGCACATGTCGTGCCGCAGATTTGTAGTAATGGAAACGGGGCTTTAGATGGTATTTCTAAAATTAATTACTCATTTCCACTTCACTACAAGTTCATTAATGACGAGCTGAGACTACATCGGATCGGGACCAATGTTGGCACTCACGTCGGCCGCTGTCGGTCATCCGATATCGGATCGGATCAGATCGGTAGGTACAGCGTAACTCAGGATCTTATACATGGTCAATCAGCTCTTCGAAATGTCGACGTAGTCAAAACATCGATTATCAAGAGAAAGATTAGTCAATGAATTAGAAGTCCTACTCGCAGGAACTGCATCATCTTAGCGCAATCCCTAGTCTCATTTGGAAAGATGAGAATGGAAACAGTTTTGATTTTTCGTAAAAACAAAATTAAATCTCAAAGTGAAGATTTTAGGCGCCAAAACAGGAAACTGACAGCATTCTAAGCGGAAATTACCCCCTCCGCTTCGGTCTAGGAAAACAGGGTTGCAAAATGTTTCTCATTTTCTTACCTTGTTTTACTAAAATACTCACTTTACTGTTATAAGCAATTAAAAAAAAAACAATTAAAAACTAAGGCCAACAGATCCAAGAAAACGTTTGAGACATAGAGGTGTTGTTCTTTGAAATGAGAATTGGTAAATAACGGAACCGTCGAAAATATGTCCCTCATAACTCATGCTGAATGTTTTCCATCGATATGACTAAGCTAAGTATAGTAATTGGTAAATGACGGAACCGTCGAGAATATGTCCCTCATAACTCATGCTGAATGTTTTCCATCGATATGACTAAGCTAAGTATAGTAATTGGTAAATGACGGAACCGTCGAAAATATGTCCCTCATAACTCATGCTGAATGTTTTCCATCGATATGACTAAGCTAAGTATAGTAATTGGTAAATGACGGAACCGTCGAAAATATGTCCCTCATAACTCATGCTGAATGTTTTCTATCGATATGACTAAGCTAAGTAGAGTAATTGGTAAATGACGGAACCGTCGAAAATATGTCCCTCATAACTCATGCTGAATGTTTTCCATCGATATGACTAAGCTAAGTAAAGTAATTGGTAAATGACGGAACCGTCGAAAATATGTCCCTCATAACTCATGCTGAATGTTTTCCATCGATATGACTAAGCTAAGTATAGTAATTGGTAAATGACGGAACCGTCGAAAATATGTCCCTCATAACTCATGCTGAATGTTTTCCATCGATATGACTAAGCTAAGTAGAGTAATTGGTAAATGACGGAACCGTCGAAAATATGTCCCTCATAACTCATGCTGAATGTTTTCCATCGATATGACTAAGCTAAGTAGAGTAATTGGTAAATGACGGAACCGTCGAAAATATGTCCCTCATAACTCATGCTGAATGTTTTCCATCGATATGACTAAGCTAAGTATAGTAATTGGTAAATGACGGAACCGTCGAAAATATGTCCCTCATAACTCATGCTGAATGTTTTCCATCGATATGACTAAGCTAAGTATAGTAATTGGTAAATGACGGAACCGTCGAAAATATGTCCCTCATAACTCATGCTGAATGTTTTCTATCGATATGACTAAGCTAAGTAGAGTAATTGGTAAATGACGGAACCGTCGAAAATATGTCGCTCATAACTCATGCTGAATGTTTTCCATCGATATGACTAAGCTAAGTATAGTAATTAGTAAATGACGGAACCGTCGAAAATATGTCGCTCATAACTCATGCTGAATGTTTTCCATCGATATGACTAAGCTAAGTATAGTAATTGGTAAATGACGGAACCGTCGAAAATATGTCCCTCATAACTCATGCTGAATGTTTTCCATCGATATGACTAAGCTAAGTATAGTAATTGGTAAATGACGGAACCGTCGAAAATATGTCGCTCATAACTCATGCTGAATGTTTTCTATCGATATGACTAAGCTAAGTATAGTAATTGGTAAATGACGGAACCGACGAGAATATGTCCCTCATAACTCATGCTGAATGTTTTCCATCGATATGACTAAGCTAAGTAGAGTAATTGGTAAATGACGGAACCGACGAGAATATGTCCCTCATAACTCATGCTGAATGTTTTCCATCGATATGACTAAGCTAAGTAGAGTAATTGGTAAATGACGGAACCGTCGAAAATATGTCCCTCATAACTCATGCTGAATGTTTTCTATCGATATGACTAAGCTAAGTATAGTAATTGGTAAATGACGGAACCGACGAGAATATGTCCCTCATAACTCATGCTGAATGTTTTCTATCGATATGACTAAGCTAAGTATAGTAATTGGTAAATGACGGAACCGACGAGAATATGTCCCTCATAACTCATGCTGAATGTTTTCCATCGATATGACTAAGCTAAGTATAGTAATTGGTAAATGACGGAACCGTCGAAAATATGTCCCTCATAACTCATGC
Organism: Gonocerus acuteangulatus; assembly: GCA_946811695.1. Classification (NCBI taxonomy): domain Eukaryota; kingdom Metazoa; phylum Arthropoda; class Insecta; order Hemiptera; family Coreidae; genus Gonocerus; species Gonocerus acuteangulatus. The sequence continues at coordinate 16,924,699 of OX328125.1, forward strand.
TGAATGTTTTCTATCGATATGACTAAGCTAAGTATAGTAATTGGTAAATGACGGAACCGTCGAAAATATGTCCCTCATAACTCATGCTGAATGTTTTCCATCGATATGACTAAGCTAAGTAGAGTAATTGGTAAATGACGGAACCGTCGAAAATATGTCCCTCATAACTCATGCTGAATGTTTTCTATCGATATGACTAAGCTAAGTATAGTAATTGGTAAATGACGGAACCGTCGAAAATATGTCCCTCATAACTCATGCTGAATGTTTTCCATCGATATGACTAAGCTAAGTATAGTAATTGGTAAATGACGGAACCGACGAAAATATGTCCCTCATAACTCATGCTGAATGTTTTCTATCGATATGACTAAGCTAAGTATAGTAATTGGTAAATGACGGAACCGACGAGAATATGTCCCTCATAACTCATGCTGAATGTTTTCTATCGATATGACTAAGCTAAGTATAGTAATTGGTAAATGACGGAACCGACGAGAATATGTCCCTCATAACTCATGCTGAATGTTTTCCATCGATATGACTAAGCTAAGTAGAGTAATTGGTAAATGACGGAACCGTCGAAAATATGTCCCTCATAACTCATGCTGAATGTTTTCAATCGATATGACTAAGCTAAGTAGAGTAATTGGTAAATGACGGAACCGTCGAAAATATGTCCCTCATAACTCATGCTGAATGTTTTCCATCGATATGACTAAGCTAAGTAGAGTAATTGGTAAATGACGGAACCGTCGAAAATATGTCCCTCATAACTCATGCTGAATGTTTTCTATCGATATGACTAAGCTAAGTAGAGTAATTGGTAAATGACGGAACCGTCGAAAATATGTCCCTCATAACTCATGCTGAATGTTTTCCATCGATATGACTAAGCTAAGTAGAGTAATTGGTAAATGACGGAACCGTCGAAAATATGTCCCTCATAACTCATGCTGAATGTTTTCCATCGATATGACTAAGCTAAGTATAGTAATTGAACTCAACTGATAATGTTCGATCCCCATTCCCACCACGGACGGGGCTTGAGGGAAAAGCCTTGGATGACGCAGTTGAAGCTAATTAGATAGTTATTATTATTTCCATTATTACTGATTAGAATGAATGACAGATTTGTACTTGTCAGAAGATGGATATTCTATCTTATCTCTCCTTATCGATCCGCTTCTAGATTAATGTCCGTTTGCCTATCTCGGGATACTCCTTTTAATAATATCCACTTATTAATAAAACCTTTAATTAAAGTTATGTGTGAGGTAGCGCATTTGAGTAATTTGCTGGAGGACCCAAGTTCAAAACTCGGGCGCTCACTAAAGATTTTATCTTCTAGTGTCTACGTTCGAGGGTTAGATTTGAGGCCCGAGACCCCCAAAGCAGAACCTTTTTAATCTTTCTGCAACTGAGTTTGAAAAACCCAAACATTTTCTGCAGCTTCGTGCGGTTGAACTTGCGTGTAATTTCCTATGCTTTCGTTTGTGGCCGATTTGTATTTTACTAATAATGTGTTTTAAGATGATTTCCTCGGAACAAGCCGAGCAAATCACTCGCTCGCCGGATGAAGCCATCACAAACACAAGACGCGATCATAATAGTGTTTCCCAAATCAAAAAACGTGAACTTTTAACTACGAAAATGATAGACCCGAACCAAAACAAACAAATATGAGGTTAGATAAATCGCTAGACTGGACGACTAGGTTGACAGACAACAGCTGACAGTGGTGCCACTATTGCCACTGCCAGATATGCTAGCAGTAGACGATGCGCACGAGCACATCGGCGTATTCGAGTGCGCATTCTTCCAATGATCGATTTTATGATCGCTTATCGATAGTCTTCAAACAGTCTTATCTGGTTCGAATACGCCTACTGTTGTTATAATGTTGTATTGCTTTGGTAATTCGGTTATTCTATGGAATGCGTAGTTTCTCATGATCGATACACCCAATATCGACTCCGCGTTTTTAGCGTTTGTTATAGTTTGTGGAATGGAGAATTTTTCTCCAAAATATAGTGTTTTTTTTTTACTTTCTACAGAAAATCTTTCTCCAAAAAATACTTTTATTGACTTTTTCTACAGCCACTATTTAAAAAACAACCGGTCTGTCAGGCTGATCTTTCTGCAGCCCTTGTCTTCTTTCTGGGACAATGTCGCACTGTCGCCCGTAGTTCTGCTATGGGGCCCGAGACCATCGCCAGGCCCACCCAGCCTTTAATTAATTTATTATGAGTGCCCGCAAAGGGGATAATCAGGCGGCCGGGGCTTAGTACTAACCACACTAGTTCCCTATCTGCCGCTTTTGGTCTTGATGGCCTACTACGGTACTGATTTCTTTTAGCACTTTCCTCCGAAGGAAAGTAGCTATTGAGGTTGGACTCATGACGGAATTTTTGAAAAATTTCTTCAAATCTTTATCGATCCTACCTAGTAGACACCGAAAATGACCCCCGTTTAAATTTATATATATATATATATATATATATATATATGCATATATATATATATATATATATATATATATATATATATATATATATATATATATGTGTCTGTTAACACGATAGCGGCCAGAGTTTTTGTTTTTTCGTCACGAAACTTGGTATATAGCATTCAATTAGCAAACGATTGAACGAGTTCGTTAACCACCAAAGTCGGTCCACCGGAAGGGGGGGTTTACCCCGAACCCAAAACACTAATTTGACTATGTCAGCCGTAATATTTGTTATATTTCAACGAAACTTGGTATTCGTAGTGGTAATATAGAGAGAAAAGTGAGATATAAAAATGAACTAAATCGGTTCATTAGAAGGGGGGGGGGTTTACTCCGGACCCACAATACCAATTCGCCACTACCAGCCGTGATTTTTGGTATATTTCGACGAAACTCGGTATTCGTAGTGGTAATCTACAGGTAAATATCTGTTGTAAAAATAAACTAAACCGGTTCATTAGAAGGGGGGGTTTACTCCGGACCCAAATTCCTAATATACTCATACCGGTCGTAATTTCTGCTGTATTGTAACGAAACGCGGTATACGTCGTGGGTACCTCATGAGAAAGAAATGTTGTAAAAATGAGCTGAATCGGTCAATCGGAAACCGGGGGTTTAATTTGTAATATATTTCAATAGAAAAGCCCGTCAGACGTAGGTTCACAAAGCCGCCGCAAGGAGCGCTTTCTACCACTAGAGTGACTGTATCCTGTTCCTGCGTTAGATCAAAATACGATAATATGAGGTTTTTTGTATTTATTACGTAGTGTAAAAGGTACCAAGTGTAAACATAACTCTGGAAGCAAATTAATAATTGATCAGTTACTCATTACAAAATTAAAAGAGAACTATTCAAGTTTTTATTTTATTTATGTAGGATATTTTAAGCAAATTGTTCTGGAAAGCAGTCTACACTACCCAAATTCTGAGGAAAGTGCTTAGTTATGCAGCTCCTGCGTGACGGACTTTTTTAAATTAAAGCGTGAATACACACAAGATGGGTAGAACGTTCCAAATTTTTATATTCTGTATATTTAACGAGCTGTGCCCGCGGCTTCGTCTTCCCCGAATTGTGTGGGCTGTTATTTATATTAATTGTTATCACGAAACATTATTTTTTGCAATGAGAGGAATCCGAGGAACAAATAAATATATTATATATTTATAATTATAATAAATTAGTAATTTGTGTCCGAAACCCCCTTCTAATGAACCGATTTAGTTTATTTTTACAATATATTTTTCTCTGTAGATGATCACAACGAATACCGAGTTTCGTTGAAATATAACAATAATTACGGCTGGTTGTGGAAAATTAGTAATTTGAGTCCTGAGTAACCCCCCCCCTTCTAATGACCCGATTTAGTTTATTTTTACTACACATTTTTCTATTAAGATGAACACAACGAAAACCGATTTTCGTTGGAATACAACAAAAATTGCGGCCGGAATGGGCAAATAACTACTTTGGGTCTTGAGTAGGTCCCCCCTCCAGATGGACCGATTTTGCTGGTTAACGAACTCGTTCAATCGTTCGCTAGGGGAATACTGTATATCAAGTTTCGTGACGAAAAAACAAAAACTCTGGCGTGTATCGTCTTAACAGACACATCGACATGGCCTATAGATAGTTTATCAAATGTTCGACCTGATTCTTTACATTGGCATAACTTCTTTATTTATTAACCGATTGACATGAAACAAACACTCAATGTTAAGTGGAGATTACTACAATATATTAGTGAGACTCGCGTCTAAGTCGGATAGATCGTTTCTTAGATTAGCGTGCTCTGGCAAACAGACAAAAATTCTAACAATCATTGTTTTGGTTGCTATTGCTTTGATAAAGGTCTCAAAAATATTTTTTTAGCGTATATCTTTCATGTACAGACAGAGATCCGTTACATTTGTATTATATGTATAGATAAATGTCGCTATTAGAATTAAATGTAAAAATTTTGAAAGTTCTACCCATCTTAATACATCCTTGTTAATCTTCTAAAATTGAAGCAGGAGAGAGAGATAGGGATGGCGGGAGAAGGTATGTTGAGAGGGATAGGGAGAAATATAAAATACTATAAACCTGGGAAGTGTGTGTACGTTGGACTAATCTTGAACTGTATTATGAGAATTCATTAAGAAGTCTTGAGGAATTTAATCTTACAACCGAAGCTAGATATGGTCTGAGTTCGAGAAACTATTGCACATCTGTGAGGCATAGTTCTCCTTCTTCTCGTCGCCCTTTTAAATTTATAGTCCGAGAGCCAGCAACGCACTTTTCATGAAGTGTTTTATGCATCCTGAAATTTTGCTATAATATACCTCTTAGGTAGATAAGAAGGTATATATGTGTTTCCTGGACATATCTTGGAACACCAGGTACTGCGCATAGGGGAAAGGTGCAAAAAAATATTGCCCGAAAATAGAGTTTTATTTAGAAGGCAATTATCTTAAATGTAAAATTAAGACCATTTTACAATGAATAATAAATATGGCAGACACTTTTAAGGGGTATAACACGTAAAAAAAAAAATTAATTGTTTTTATTCTAATATTAAATGAGAGTTTTATTTTCGCTGCCATTAAAACCGGAACAGCTGTACAAGATCATGTGAGCAAGAACCAATGAGAGCACAGAAAACAACCAACACTGCGCAGTCGTGTCATACACTCTTACGGTTACGCGCAGTGTATTCCAGTCTATCATAAGCAACATTTATTTTCATGTTTCCTGATAATTAAAACCCACAAAAGTGTCCGCCCTTTTGCAATTATTTTCAAATATGTTTATTGAAGACGCTGTTTAAATCGCAGCGTGAATAAAGCACTTCATTAATTATTAAAAATAAAAACTAGGTACTTAGTGTTTTTTTCTTATTATCATTTTAACCCCCTTAAAAGTGCCTGCCTTATTTATTATTAATTTGAAAATTGTCTTAATTTGCCATTTATTTCATTAATAATAGTTGGCTTCTGAACAAAACTCTACTTCTAGGCAATATTGTTTTGCACCTTTCCCCTATGCGCAGTACCTGGTGTTCCAAGGTATGTCCAGGAAACACATATATACCTTCTTATCTACCTAAGAGGTATATTATAGAAAAATTTCAGGGTGCATAAAACACTTCATGAAAAGTGCGTTGCTGGCTCTCGGTCTATTAGTTTTATCACCAAACGATGAAAACCTAAAATAAAATAAAAATAATTTGCAACCGAATACTCCATCTAGTATTAATTTAATGAACGTCATGTTGTCTTTTATCACTCCATATTCTGAACGTGAGCTTTAAGCAGGCCATTCACATTTCGATTTGTAGTCCGACTTAGTAGGACTACTAGTTGGATAGTCGAATCCACTCACGCTCCAACTTGCCACTCACGTATTCACGTCTGTGTACGTCGACACGATCCGAAAAATGTATCGAGTGCAGATCGAAGTTGCCCGAAGGTCAAGCACAGACTGAGCTGAGTCAGACGACTTTGACCGAATCCCCCACTCTCCCTACAACTCCTTTGCCAGTCGGATGTCGGACCTTCGAGTCGTCCCTCTAAATGTTCCGACCCGTCCAACTGGACTTCCAACAATCCAATAAGCCCATTCACGATCCGATATCGGATCCAACTTCGGAAATTAGACCACTAGTCAGATTACAAATCGGAACCTGAATGGCCTGCATATCTTATAAGTTGGACTAGTTTTTATCCAATTCGAACTTTACACTAATCAGAGAGTGATTATAAGACGAGGCTCTACCTCGATGTTTACTTTGTTGTTTTCATGATCAATAATGGGATAGTCCACTCATAATTCTTTATACTGATGTTGTGCAGCAATATTCAATGTCCTCTAATGAAGGTAAATAGTAGATTTCTGACCTGGAAGGCGAATCAACCAATCTAGATTTATAATTTGTTCTTATTAAGGGCTCTAATGATTTTCATTCAAGAAAAATATATTCGGGTTGTTTGACTGCCGCATAATTCATTCAAGGTTACGTTTTGCTATATAAATAAATATAAATGAAATATTTTATAAGGATTTCTTATATATATGTACATTGATTATCGCATCTTCATATGTTTAATATGGGGATTACTTGGAAGTTTTAGAGCTGCCTGTGAGTAAGTAAGTTCATTGAGTGGTATATTATACAATGAAAAGCAAAGGCAAGTTCAATGTTTTTATTGTTACTATGCTACTCGTAAAGCAGGTCAGGCAGGTCTGTCAGTTTGATCTGAACAGTCCGCCAGAAAGCCGGTCGCCTCAACGCGTATATATTCCAGAAAATCAAAACATGCTCGATCACCCGGCCGGCCTACGACCTGAAAGACAAGTCTGAAAGTGTGTATGGCGCGGCCGCCTGTAGGAACATCAGGCTGTCAGGTCAAATAGTTCAGTCTAGTACACGGGTCGTTAAAGTAATGTTAAGTCGAAACATAAAACACCTATTTAGAGGAATTTATCGCAGTGATTATAAAATGTTATACATTTTTGAAAAAAAAAAAAAAATGTGTTCAAGGGGAGAAAAGTGGAGTTGTACTACAAAAACCACGGGGTTTTCTAAAGAACCTTTAGAACCGTTTATGACTGGAACGGAGTATATATATATATATATATATATATATATATATATATATATATATATATATAGATATATATATATTTATTTGCTATACAGGAGTTCTCCTTAGCAAAGGAGTTGGCTTACATATTTATTTAGTTAGTCCTATTTTTAGTAATTTTAACTTTTATAACTGCTTAGCTGTTATAGTATACATTTGCACTATTTTACTAATATGAACAAACTGTAATGAGCAAATGAGTTGCAAAATAACAATATCTGTATATGAGAAATAAATAATATAACTAATATAACATAAATAAAATCCTTCCGCTTATGATTAAAATAAATATAGTCATAATATTATAACATAAATCAAATTTAAATTAACTGAAAAGTGAATTATTAAAAGAACAAAAAAAAAAAATAAATAAATAAAAAAGTAAAGAATAAAAAATAAGATAAAAAATAATTAACTTTTATTCATTTAAAATAAATGATCGGCACTTTAGAATTTCCTTAATATATCTAGATATTCCTATGAGTTTATATTTATTATGGGGACGAGGTTAGCTCAGTGGTAGAGCACTCGACTAATGAACTGGAGGACCAGGTTCAAAACCCGAGCGCGCACTAAAGATTTTTTCTTATAGTGCTGCCGTTCGAGGGTTGGATTTGGGGTCCCAGATCGTCCCTAGGCTCACCCAGCCTTTAATTAATTTAATTAATAATGGGTACCTTGGGTGCTAATGACTCTAGCAGTCGAAGCAGCCAAGGGAAAAATCAGGCGGCCGGAGCATAGTGTTGACCACACTATCTCCCTAGTGTGCCGTATGGTCAAGAATCAGATACCTCTACAGTATCTGCCGCTCTGGGCCCTTGTGGCCTGTTACGGGACTGATTTTTTTTTTTAATATTTATTATTGCTATTGAGTGCGTTGAGGAAATTAATTTCTGTATCATCATGAGTAAGAAAGGTAAGATGTTTAGCTCTTATCGGCTCATAAGCAGGGCAATGAAGAATTAAATGATTAATGTTCTCTAGAACATTTATACTACAAACAGAACATTTCTTCTGCGGGTCTATTGTATATGTTAAATTGTTTATGTTGAATTTTATTGCGTAGTTACTGCAGGTTCTTAATTGGAAAATTGTTTTATATATGGAAAATGGTAGATTAATTGTGAGAAATTCCTGGGCCGTACCTGGTTTTATGGGCATTCTATTATAAAAAGGGCTATAATTGTGAGTAATTCCTGGACAGTACCTGGTTTTATGGGCATTCTATTATAAAAAGGGCTATAATTGTGAGAAATTCCTGGACAGTACCTGGTTTTATGGGCATTCTATTATAAAAAGGGCTATAATTGTGAGTAATTCCTGGACAGTACCTGGTTTTATGGGCATTCTATTATAAAAAGGGCTATAATTGGACTGATTTTTTTTATTTATATCCTGGTCTAACAACATTTCCTTGTAATCTTCTAAGATACCTGCCATATTTGCTTTAATTACGTGGGGGTCCTGGTTTAACCAAATATCATAATAGTTTAGGTTAATGAGTATTTCCTTAAGTTGTGTTACCCAGTTAAAACGCAATTTATTACTATGTGACTGATCTAATACATATAGCCTGTCATAGCACAATCTAGGTAGTCTGTTCCTATCCATAGTTAATATTTTACAGAGCCACTTCAGGGAAGATTTTAAATTTTGGACTGAAATATAATCTGAACCTGTCTCAAGCCTTACCAGATAATTTGGAGTGGACTTTATTAAATTGAAAAGTTTTTTATAGAAGTTAACCCCGGCCAGTTCTACTTGATCTAAATATCTTAAAGCCCAGACTGGGGCACCGTATAAAAGCATGGATCTTCCTATAGCATGAAGGAGTTTTTCTACTCCATTCCAACTATTACACTTAGTCCCTGATAGTATTCCAAATATGACACTTGAGGCACTGTTAAATTTGGTTATGGCAAATCTGCATTGTTCCAGAAATACACCAGAAGAAGTGAAAAGAGTCCCCAAATAAACATACTTAGCCACCTGTTCGATTTCCTTCATATTGTAATAAAACTTTCCTACTGAAGTGGAAGTCCTTCCCTTATGAAAGTTTATTATTTTAGATTTAGTCTCATTTACAACGAGAGAGAGACTGGAACGGAGTAAGACAGAAATGTGTGGTTGGCGGTGTTAAACTACATTTGTTGTGTAGTTTTACCCCCTAAAGGATTGTTTCTTTTTTTTTTTTTTAGGTTTTCTAAGAATGACCTCCAAAAAAGGATTATTCCGAAACGTTTCGTGCTAATTGATGTTCAGATAAAGGAATTTACAAATATATTTCAATATCCTTTCGTTGAAGTATTCCAGATTGGTTTGTTTTGTGGTCCTCATTGTCTTCAGGAGAATTACTTGTTTTTCTTCCAATGTTCAACAGCCCTTGCTAATAGTATGGTTTGAGACATGGCCGATCCCCTCGTGCGTCACTAGCTATTGTAAAGCACAGTATAGTATCGATACGGATCCTAGTGACCCTTGTAAATACAGTAGGAGATCGATGACTGAGCTGGTCCCAATAGGCTACGATTGTAGGGGGAGGCCGCGGGCATATCGAACCGAGTCAGGGCTCACCTGACCGTCTTCAAACCGGGCCAGGGGGAGGAACCACTCGCACGCCACACTCTTCATTAGGCTAAAAACTAGGCGAGGTGGCTTGATACTAGTCAGTCTTGTCGGGAGCGGTCATGAGGGAACAGCTCTTCATCGTGGAACACACCTATAACAGGTACTTCAGAATAGAGTGGTTTGTACAACACTGCTTCGACGCACTGGCTACGCGCCAAAACTGCACTTCCCGCCAAAACCGCACTTCCCGACAAACCTGCACCTTCTAGAGCATCTGTATTAGCCTTTTTCAACAAACTGATATATCATCCAACAATGCAGGCTGTATAATAACTAAAAACTGATACAGCCTAATGTAAAATGGCTTAGCAAAACAATATTTGGTTCCACACAATGTTTTTTTGTATCCTATTCTTCCTACATATATCAAAAAAATTTTGGCACGTTTACTATCAACGTATTTTAGAATTCGTCTTGTTCGTTTATTTTTTGAATTGTATTCTGAACATACTCCATGTTTTGATTAAAATCTTTCCATTTCGTTTACCTATTTAAGAATATAAAGAGTGTGCTTTATCATAACCAAAAAATAATTTCACCTATTGTAATTTGACTTAGCTTACCATAATTTTGTACAATTTGTAATTGATACAATTTCTATAAAATTTACTTCCCAATATTTTTGTTTTTTCACCATAACCTTCTCAAGACACCTTTTTGGCGCTATAATAATTACAAGATTTACGAATAATACAAATTTTCGTGTTAGGTAATTCTGAACGTATTCGATGTTTATATTGAAATAATTTTCATGTGACTTATTATATTTATATATAAGAAATTGAATAATATATGCTTCATCAAGTCTAAAAAATAATTTCTATTGACGTAAATTCACTTAGCTCTACATCATTCAGTGGAATTAGTACTTGATATAATTTCTCTAAAATTGTCTTCGAAATTATATTTTTTTGTTGTAACATAAATCTCCTGCACAATTTAAAAATGTTTCAAGGATGAAAAAATGGTCGAAAATTCCCACAAGTGTTTTATTGGCATAACGTTTTCAGGGACTAAGCCCCATTTTCAATGCCCATGCATTGGCTCTTATTCAGCCGAGCCTTGCTACTAGACTCTAGGAGCAAGGCTCGGCTGAATAAAGCTGAGTCTAGGAGCAAGGATCGGCTGAATAAGAGCCAATGCATGGGCATTGAAAATGGGGCTTAGTCCCTGAAAGCGTTTTGCCAATAAAACACTTGTGGGAATTTTCGACCATTTTTTCATCCTTGGAACATCAATTTTCCACCATCCAGCATTCTCCAACAGTGTTAAAAATTTTTATTCGCTCGTAATCAGTCCAAAAGGCGAGTTTATTATTGACTACAGTCTAAAATTCGCTGTGCCCGTTTATTCATTAATTTGTTGACTGCGATTCTTTACATTTTGTATGCTTGGTTTAAAGTATTTGACATTTCATGTCGTTTATTTATTCATGAAATTCAAGATGTGCTTTATTATGGCTAAGAAATTTCGCATATTGTAAATTGACTTTAGTACAAAATGAGTTCACCATCATTTGGATCGGTATGTGCGTTGTTTCTTTCCTACCCTTCTTACATGATTAAGGGCGTTTCCCTTGTAATCTAAAAAAACGTTACTATCTAATTCATCGTGTTCATTTCATTTATTGATTTATATTTTGAATGTCATTCTTCACATATTCTATGTTTAGGTTAGTTATTTATTTTATGAATAACTTCTATTTCTAATTGCCACAGAATTTTAGGACGGGTTATCTAGAGGTCCACACCCTTTTATAGCGAAGATAGGGCTGATGCCTTTTATTTTTTTCAGAGTTTATGTTAAAGGTATTAAAGGTATTTTCTTCACGAATAATAAACTTCCGTGATGTTTTAGCATGGGCGTATTTAAGGGGAGCTGAGGGGGCTAAAGTCCCCCCAGAATTTTAAATTAATCGGTAAAAATGTGTAATAAAAAACCTCAAAAATAAATTAAATAAGATCACTATAATTTTTTGTGGGTTTAATGGCGCTTTAGTTGGCTAACTATTCCAAGATCTAGGTTGTTAGCAATCCTTACCCCCCAAAGTCCCCAGTGCTCCCAAGCACCATGGCCGTATATAGAAAATAAATTCGGGAGGGGCTGGGAAAATCTCGGAGGGGGGGGCTGAGACCATTTCCGGGGTATGGAATACTAAAAATGTAGAGCTTGGAATAGTTTCAGGCACATAAAACGCTATTACACGTAAAATAAAATATTTTTTATGAACTAAGTGATCTTATTTAATTTACCATCAAATCAAAATTTCGGGGGGAGGTGCTGCAGCCCCCTCATCCCCCCCTTATATACGACCATGCCAAGCACCTTCCCCCTAAGGATCTCCTATATACGACTCTGTGTTTTATAGTCTATGAAATAACTAAAATAAAAACTTTAGTAGTTTTTATTGGTTACTTCATTTTATCTCAGTACGCTCTGTTTATTATCGCCTTATTATTAATATTATCTTCTTATAACCTTCCGGTTAGCTTAAAATATGATTAGGAAAGTGGGTCAACTGCGCTTCTTATCATCTACAAGGGCAGAGAATTATTTCAAAAACTGATGTTCGTCTCGGCTACATTCGTTACATTTAGCGCGTTTCCTCACACACTCCGTAAGGAGGTAACTCGCTTATAACGTCGACGTGATCCGGAAAATTTTGAAAATTTCACGTCATAGATCACGAAAATAACGGTGGTTCAAATTTTTACTTATGTGTTTCTCTGTATTTAAGTGACACAGATCTTGCTTTTCATCCAGGTGTTTTTGCAGGAAGTTTTTCCATTTTTCACGAAATCTTAAAACAAAATATTGACTATTTCTACTCCATGCTTTCCAAATGACTCTAATAATAATTATAATGAAAAGGCGCAATGATGAAGCAGTTCCTAGGAGTCGGACGTTTTCAGTTAGAAGAAATAAAATCATAATAAATAAACAATAATCGTTGTCATTAATTATCTAATATTATTTATTTTTTGTCAAATAATTTTCTCTTTCCCCACCCCTGTCATTTATTTATGAAGAAGGTGAACGTGGAATTTTCTTGTCCTCCTTTCAGGATTAAGTCATGAGGTCAACCTCTTAAGCAGGTTTCCTTCGTTTGATATTTGGAAATAATTATTGTATAAATGCTAATGAAATAAGCAACCAATGCACGAAAAGAATAAAAATTAATAAAATAATTATTATACATACTAGTATTATTCCAAAGTCTTTAGATTTAGATTAGGATGTTCGAATATTAATTGCCTTTGATAGGTCGAGATTTTGTATTAGAATATTCGTGTGCTGCATTATTTATTGATATATTTTAGCACGTTCCTCCGAAGGAAAGTAGCTATTGAGGTAGCACTCATGACGGGATCGATCTTACCTAGTAAACACCGAAAATGACCCCAGCTAAAATTTGTGTATATATATATATATATATATATATATATATATATATATATATATATATGATTGATGTTATTTTTCGTCGCTGGGATAGTATTTTTAGATGGAACGGCATTTTTCTCCAGCGGTGGTACTCCTCCTCACTTCTTCCCGGAATATTTCGATGGATTCATCTTCAGCCAGGTACTTGTTTCTTCCTCGGTGGTAGCCAAGGGAATGACATTTTTCTCGATCTGGGCTCCTTTTCTCCCCTCTAGCCACAGTATCGGCGGACGAATGGTGTTGAAGCTCCCTGGTGTAGTTGGGATTCTGTCCGTTGGCAGCGCTGATGGTATTGCGTCTTTTTTTTTTTTTTTCTTTCCTCCTCCTGCTTCTATTTTCCTCGCCGTAAGGTTTTATATGTTTGATGTTATTTTTCGTCGCTGGGATAGTATTTTTAGATGGAACGGCATTTTTCTCCAGCGGTGGTACTCCTCCTCACTTCTTCCCGGAATATTTCGATGGATTCATCTCCATCTTATTCAGCCAGGTACTTGTTTCTTCCTTGGTGGTAGCCAAGGGAATGACATTTTTCTCGATCTGGGCTCCTTTTCTCCCCTCTAGCCACAGTATCGGCGGACGAATGGTGTTGAAGCTCCCTGGTGTAGGCATCCGCATATATATATATTATATATATATATATATATATATATATATATATATATATATATAAGCGGATGCCTACCAGCCGCTACTGAACAGCCGCTAGCTTGTGAATAGCCGCTTATTCAGTTTCGAATTTCCTTAAAATAAACTATATAAATAAAATAAAAGCATGAATAGTTCTAGTCTTTTACATTTTTAAAGAGCAGCTCCATCAAATTATTTTAAATATTAATTTCTTAATTAATTTCCTTGCACATTTTTGCGTATGCGTGATACTAAGTTACTTAAAATACACGGAAACATCTCATTTTCGTCTTTTGGTCTGATGCGGAAACGGGATACAGGCACTTCTAGCGGCAGCTTTGCCAACTAAAGTTTCACTCGAAAATTCTATCAAAAAATAGTACGAATACCGATTTAGTTACGATAGACCGATTTAGTTCATCTTTACAACATTTCATTCTAATTAGATAACAAAGATGTATTCTGAGTTCCGTTACAATACAACAGAAATTACTAACACTATGAGCGAATTAATATTTTCGCTCCAGAGCACCCCCCCCCCTCCTAATCAACGGATTTAGTTTATTTTTACAATGTAATTTCAATAGCTACTTTCCTTCGGATGAAAGTGCTAAAACGAAAAAATCATTTTTATTAAAAAACAATTGGTCAAAATAAAACTATAATAGAACTATTATAATATTTATTTATTGTTTAAATTTTACCTTCCATTATAATTAACTAAGAATTTTGGGAAGTTTTATCTGTAGGTTACTACCCTTTTCTAGCTGGGATATGGCTGATGCCTTTTCTTTTTTCTAAAGAAAAACCACTACCCCATAATGGGAATCGAACCCACGACCTTTGGCACGGAATGCTCTCGCCTTAACACTCATATTATAAAATAAATGATAACACTCACTATTATAGTATAAATGATAGAATATTTAAAATAGAATATACATGGGCGTATATAAGGGGGGGCTGCAGCCCCCCCCCCCCCGAAATTTTGATTTGATGGTAAACATATGTCATAAAACCTATAAAAATAGATTAAATAAGATCACTTAGCTCATAAAAAATATTTTATTTATATTGTAATAGCGTTTAGTGGCCTAAAATTATTAAATTGTTATTATTCCATACCCCGGAAATGGTCCCAGCCTCCCCCCCCCCCGAAATGATTCTCTATATACGCCCATGAGAATATATATTTCAAATTGACTGTCTAGGGCTAGCGAGGAGATCACGTGACCGGCTGCAATGAGATCACGTGACCGCCAGCGCTGGCAAGCAGCGCTAAAAAGTTAAACGTGTTCAACTCCTGACTTTGGCTGGTAATCAACAGCCCGCTGGCAATTCCCAACCGCTGGTCCTGGGTCAGACTAGGCTGCTTGCTGGTAATCCCCCAGCTGCTGGCTAGTAGCGGCTGGTAACCAGCCTAGTGTGACCGCGGCTTAAGGTTTTCATTGAAAATATAGGTTATTTTAAGCAAATTATTCAGGTGTACAATACCCATATTCTGAGAAAAGTGCTTAGTTATGCAGCGTCTGCGTGATGGACATTTTCTTTATTGTAATCGAACAAGTCGTGCAAGGTTTTTTCCCCATCTTTCCTAGCTATCTTGGGGGCGTCTACATTCTAGCTATTAATCATTCGTATCATTCCTCTTGGTCTCAGTTTACTTTTGAATCTCGCTGGAGTGTTTTTGAAATATGTAGAGTTCTACATTTTTCTAGTGTTGCTCCGTCCTTCCGGAAGCAATATATCTATGGATCATGAAGTCGTGAGATTCTGAAACATGGTTCGTCCACAATTATTTAGCACGCAATTTAATTTTTGGTAAAATACAGTTACTTCTTCTTCCCGCTGTAATACCTAGCTTTTTACAAGTTCCAAAGATAAAAGAGGACTTCCATCTTTATTTTCTGTTAAAGAACGTAGAGAGTTCAATTTGTAAGTTTTAAGTGTAATGATTATTAATTTATTCATGAAATCCGCTACCAAGGTTACTCCCTCAATGCAATTATTACATATACAAACAATTATACGATATTACCTGTACACAGTGATGTGGGCCGGGTAAATACCCAGTGGGTAGGAAAATATAAATTGGGTATTTACCCGGGTATTTACCCACAGGGAAGGTAAATACCCAAAAAGTGGGTATTTTCAGTTTTTGAGCTTGATACAACTTCTTTGAATATTTTTTTGGTGCAAACAAGGACTGAAACTTACCCATTTGATCATAAAAACGTAATAAACATTAATACTTACCCAGTAATATTTTAATGAAAGTTAAAAGTCGGTCCGGGTATTTATGGGTATTTACAACTTAATGTATATCTATGAATTTTCATGATTACTTTTACAGTGGGGAAGGTTAATTAATTTTAAAAAGGTTTTAATGAAGCCTATTCAATTATTAAGGACTTATTTAAATTTAAAAGAAGGGTCAAAAACACTTTTAATGTTTATTATAATAGTTCAAAACCATTTTAAGTGGTTTGTGATCCTTATTATTATTATTTGAAATTATGCTCATACAGTAGTAACAACATTACAGTAAGCGGAAATCCAGAAATGAAAAGTTAGCTTCTTGATGACAGAGTGTTTTGGGTCCAATCCTTGATCCAATTGTTGAACTTAACAGACAGTTCACACAGAACACATAAGAGATTAAGGAATTACTAAAAACTTTTCAACAAGAATTCCCAGAATCTTCTCTTCAAAAAACGGAGGAAAAACTTGTGCTAACTAAATAGGAGAAACACATTCAGTTTGGTGTTGGAAACGCACATCTTGCTGCAGACTTGTTGAACTCTTCCATTATTTGTTTTGTGAGTGAGTTAGGCAGAAGCATGGGATTGAAATCAGTTGATCTTCAGAAAAACATAGCTGACTATAGGGACCAAGAGGGATTATGGCAAAGATCCTTTGTTTGGGAAGGTCTTGAAGACAATGACAAAGAAAATAATAAAATAAGTCCCATGTTATGGTGGAGCCTGCCCTCCAGTCATCATATTCAGCCACGAACTCCCCATATCCAACGAAGTGCGCTACCTGGGATTATTACTGGACAGTAGACTCACTTGGAACCCACACACCCGACTGAAAAGACAGGAACTGAACAGGAGATACGGACTCTTACGACGACTACTGGGACCTTCATCTAAACTGACAATACACAACAAACTCATTGTTTACAAAACCATAATCCGACCTATTTGGACTTACGGACTTGAACTCTGGGGTACAACTAAAACTTCTAACATACAGAGAATACAGGCATTCCAATCCAAAGTCCTCCGCAAAATAGTTAATGCTCCTTTCTATGTTTCCAATAAAACCCTTCATAGTGACCTCAACATCCCTTTCGTTCAAGAACTGGCAAAATCCCGCTTCCTAACGTTTCATTCCAAACTGTCCTTCCATCCCAATCCTAGAGCACAAACACTTTCCTCCCAAACTCACCCCAAAAATCCGCCTAGAAGGCTCAAGAGACATTGGCCTCGTGATCAATTAACTGAATAGGGACAAAACATTATTCTAAGTAGGAAGTGCCAGTATTGATTGGCTCCTTCCAAAAGTGTTATTATTATTGTGTTATTATTTTTATTATTATTTCCTATTCATTGTTTTTGTTTGTTTTGTTTTTTATGTACTCTTTCTTTCTTTTTTTTCTTTTTTTTTTTATTTTTTTTTATTTTTTATTTTATTTTTTATTTTATTTTTTATTTTATTTTTTATTTTTTTGCTTATTTGTTTTTTATTTATTTTGTATTTCAACTTAATTCTGTATATAATTATTATTTTTATCTGAGAGCAAACTTAACTAATGTACTCTCCAAATGTACAGATGTTAAATAAACGTATTACTAAAAAAAAAAAAAAAAAAAAAATGTTATGGTGGAGAGGCTTGAAAGGTACATGTGTTTTGATCAATGAATAGGTAACTTAATTTGTGTTTTGAGAAATTGAGATAATCCTAGTCCAAAGTTTTAGCTGAGGCTACATTTTTGTGAATGCAGTACAGTAGTATCAAATTTAGGCAAACAGCTTGTTTTATTGGTAGTCGGAAGGTCCATGGCAAATTTTCAGGTAATAATTTATTAACCTCTCAGTGATCCTATTTTATAATTTAATATTGTTTTAATAGTTCCTCAGTGTTGCAATAGCTCTAAACTGGCAAGATCCATGACATTTTACAATATTCCATTACTAAGTCGCGGTTTAATTAAATACCCGGGTATTTATGAAATTGGGTATATACCCTGGGATATACCCTGGGTATTTACCCTTAAGAATAAATACCCGTGTATTTTACAACACTGCCTGTGCATACAATATTACGATAATAATAATAATACGATATTATCTTCAAGATTCAAAAGAGGATTGTAAGGCATATCTTGAAACTACAAAGATCATCAACAAGGAAATACATTGAACAAATAGGAATTTTAACACTGCCGTCGCTGTATATTTTAGCAATAGTAAAATATGTAAAAAATATCTTTTGTAGGCAAATTTATAAAAAAGTAGTTCGAAAATGGAAGCTTAATTAATTTATTTTAAGTCGTTTATTTAATTTACTTTGATACATTGCTCCAATAAAATATAGGGAGATTTTTTAAGGGCTGTATTTTGGGATTTAGACGATTCCATCAGTTCAAGAATTACTTGGGAAGGTCTTATGTCAATTTTTGTGTAAAAACTCAAAGATTGTATGCCTTAGGTAATTTATAATATACAAAAATATAAGCAAAAACCCGAATTTCTTAGAAAAGTCTTATATTTAAAGGGCTGTAACATCGCTCCAAATTAACCAATCAAGTTCGCTGAAGTCTCGAAACATTAGTATTTTTATGCACTAAAAGGCAGTAACCAGGAAATAGTCGTTTATTTTGGTTAACAACTTGAATACCAATTTTATAGTGTACAATATCCTAAATTATGAGTTTTGAGGGGTGGGGCTTAAACAAAAAGCGCAGGGCTTTTTCTAACCCCGGATTCGGATTCAGCGATCCCAGAAACATCTACTACCATAAACATGGTCTGGTCTCTGGGTCCGGACTTTTATTATTTATTTTTTTGTGTGGTTGTCTTATAAATTGATAATATACATGGACGATTAGTTTTTTTCTTAAACTATATAACTGAAATTTGATGCATTGTAGAAACATAATTTAAACATTATACAGACTTACACTTATCAGGGAATTTACAAAAACGATTTAACTTTAAACAGTAATATCTGAAAATTACTATAACGTCACTTGTATCCCTTGGCTTCTCAAACCATCATATATAGTGTTGTTAAAAGCTAGCCCTGACTAGAGGCTTCAGGTCTGAACCTTGAACCTTGAAGCCTCCACAGCCCGAGCACCGAGGGAGGAGTGAGGCTTCAGCCTAACCTTATCAAGCCCTGAAGGTTCTCCATCGAGCCTTGAAGGCTCGGCCTTGGAGCCCTGGGAAGGTAGAGCTTTGGCAAGCACGGTTATAGTAGTATAGTAGTAGGACAGTGTTGCCATCACCGTCTGACAGAAGAGTTTATTTTTTAGGAAAAGTTACTATTTTTACCCAATTAGTGATCCATATAATTAGTTTATCAATGAAATGGTAAATTTAATTGCCAGCGAATAATTTCAATGTGGCGGAAAGAATTTAGGACGAATCTGCTAAAGTATGTTTCATGAAACAGCTGTTTGCCCGCCATCCGCCATTTTGGAAATGTAAAGTAAAAGGCTTCAAAGCCTGCGCCTTCTCTCGAGCCGAGCCTTCAAGGCTCGCGCCTTCTACTAAGCCGAGCCTTCAAGGCTCGCGCCTTCTGTCGAGCCCTGTCCAAGCTCTGAGAGCTCGAGCTTTTAGGAGCCGCGCCTTCTAGCCTTAAAGGCGCGCTCTTTTACAACACTAATCATATATGAATATGCAGATGTAAATATTGAAATTCTGAACACATTAATTAATAAATTATGTACTTTTACAATGAATATCTTGTTAATATAGTAATATTTTTGGAAATTTTGAATTCTAAAATGTTGGCCATTGTTATTCTAAAATGTTTAGAATCATCCTTTCTTAAGTTTTAAAATTAATTTGACTATCCTCTTTAACGGGGTCTCCCGTAGTCTAGTGGCTAGCGCGCTGGATTCATAAGCGGGAGATGGTGGGTTCGATCCCCACCGCCGCCAGAAATTTTCTTAACTCAGGGCTCGCTGAGAAAATTTCTGGTTGCACCCTGGATGTCGGCGCTAATGGCCAAGAATTATGTTGATGCGCCGTAAAAAAAAAAAAAAAAAAAAAAAAAAAAAAAAAAAAAAAAAAAAAAAAACTATCCTCTTTATTAACATTCAATATACATTTTATACAATCATATTAATTGTTTAATAAATATGTAAAAATTGTAAGTTTATATATATCCCGGTAATTAAGGAGTAAGGTTAAAAATAATTTTAAGCTAATAGATAAGGCTTCTTATTTTTAAGTGAAATTATTTTATTTTTAATGGGCATGAAATTCGCTTTTTAATTCATGAAAATGTCACGAAAAAGTCCCGAAATTGGCTTTTACAAAAGTATTAGACACCCTGTAATATTGTATTCTATAATTGTTGATTTTTATGCTGAATAACAGGCAAAACTAATTTTATTGGTGAATTATCCATATTTGAGCTTTAAGGTCTTAGTGATTTCATTGTTGAATTATCCATATTTGAGCTTTAAGGTCATAGTGATTTTATTGGTGAATTATTCATATTTGAGCTTTAAGGTCATAGTGATTTTATTGGTGAATTATTCATATTTGAGCTTTAAGGTAATAGTGATTTTATTGGTGAATTATCCGTATTTGAGCTTTAAGGTCATAGTGATTTTATTGGTGAATTATTCATATTTGAGCTTTAAGGTAATAGTGATTTTATTGGTGAATTATCCATATTTGAGCTTTAAGGTCATAGTGATTTTATTGGTGAATTATCCATATTTGAGCTTTAAGGTAATAGTGATTTTATTGGTGAATTATCCATATTTGAGCTTTAAGGTCATAGTGATTTTATTGGTGAATTATCCATATTTGAGCTTTAAGGTAATAGTGATTTTATTGGTGAATTATCCATATTTGAGCTTTAAGGTCATAGTGATTTTATTGATTCGAGCTCACAACAAATAATTATATAACACGAAGAAAAGAAATCCCGGGTAGCATATTATCAACCGGAAAAGCGCCCGTAGTTAGCAATTTGAAAGATAAATTGAATTATTGCGATGAGTGCTAATAATTTAGTTTTTTTTTATTTGCTTGTGAGCTTTGCAGCTTAGGCGATAAGCTCATATGATTTTAATTTATTGGTACATCAAAAAAACCAAAACAATACAAATAAATAAACATATTTGAATTACTTTAAGTAACGAAAACGTATGTACGAGTACATAAATACACTTTACGTACACATACCAATTATATTTGTACCTATGCCTATATGATGATTTGTATAACATGGATATATATATTTTTTATATATATATATATATATATATATATATATATACAAGTATGTATACATATGATGCAAAAATATGAATAAATTACGAAAATAAATAAATAATTAAAAACATAAGAAAGAATAGGTAGGTATAAAAAAAAAAAAGTTGTTCAATTTTTTTTTTAATGTATTTATTTTATATTTTTTTGTGCATGTTTAGTTTCTTGAAATGGTTGTGTTTTGTGCTATAAATCCGTGAGGAATAAAGGGATCCCTAGGTTATAATCTACACAGAAATAAATATTGTTGTGTATTTAATAATAATTTAAAGTTGCATAAAATTTCACTAATAATATTTTGGACTCCACAAGCAATTTGCCACCTACTTCTGGAATGATTTTCTTAGTTTGTTCAGTCTTTTTTAACAGCAAAAATGGTTTATGTAGGAATTTAGGAATAAATCCTATCCTTAGAATGTGTTTAAAAAATATATATTTAAAAGTTTTGAAATCATACAAGGAATATAAAAGTTGTTGAGCCTTGCTAAGATTAAGACGCAATCGGTTTCTGTTTGTTATTACATTATAATTTGAATAAATTGAATTAGAGAATTTCCAATTTAATTGTTGTTAATTATTAGCTAAATTATAACATTCTTCTGGAGCAAGTAATTACAGTATGATTTATTCGTACTAGACTTATGATTCGTTCTTCGTAGGAGTTGCTAATTTACCACCAACTCACAGAAGCCGTATGATCTTGTTGGCATATGTAGTTAGAAAAAACTGGACATAACCTGCATGACATATTCCAGACCTCCAAACCAGTACAGGTTTAGAATGACTATAATTTCATCGCGGTATATGTAATAATTTATTTTGGTATTATTTAATATAACCATCTTACCTTTCTCTTTGATTTTTCTTATTATTGTTATATAGTACATTACATAGGTTTGTCGGGTGGACCTAAAGCATATATATGTTCCTGAATTTTATTTTATTCAACAAACTGACTAATATTTAACGATTCTTTCTTCTGTCGCCCCAATGAGTCATCGCCACTGTTACGGAGCTCACATGGAATAAATAAATGATTGTAACGCATCTCTCTCGTCAATGCTCTTGTCACTTAGAAATGGATCATTGATAATCTCATGGTAACTTCATCAATTCGAAAATCCAAAACTTTAATTTTTTCCCTTATTGGCTATTTTAATATTCCTCCCCCGTACATCGAGCTCTTGGGAAAACAGTGCGAAAGTATGTGACCATTTGATTTTGATTGATGTCTCAAAAACCGATAGGAAAACTCCGCTTTTTTATAGGTACCTATAAGCCAACCTTTGTCTGCTTTTGAAGAGCCAAGGATTATTGCTGTGTATTTACCCAGTGAACTATTTGAATGTTCTAAAGAACTTCTTTATCAAAGTCACATTATTTATGCGAAACAGGCATGTCAGTCAAATACCAAAATTTCCATTGTAAATGTGACATTTCTGTGGGTACCAAATCACGCTAGTATTGCGGGTAACTATAGAACAAATTATGTGACGAATAAAGCTCCCTGTCCCCCCCCCCCGGCTTTCAAACGATCACAAAACAATTTTGTACTATCTGATTGCAAAATTAGCCACAAAGAAGTTTATCTGAAAAGTTTAGGGACTAGTACACGATTGACAATGGTGTGACGTTATTATTTACTTATTTAATTTATACCGTTCTGTAACATAGGCGACTCTATATATGACATAGTTAAAAATTGAAAAAAAAACATAACTAAAATAAAATAAATGGAAAAAAGAAGGAAACTAAAAACTGTAGCCAAGAAAAAAAAAATTATTAAAATATGAGCTGAAAAACATTCATGAGAAGGTAGATAGTGTACGCTGCATTCCTGAATAATGTGTATAAAATAACATGTTTAAGTAAATTTAAAAAAAAAAAATATTGGTTGTGCTCTTTTATATTTGTAACGAACAGCTTACTCAACAATTACTATTTATATTTGTAACGAACAGCTTACTCGACAATTACTATTTATATTTGTACATGTCATTACAATTACTATTTATATTTGTAACGAACAGCTTACTCAACAATTA
The DNA here is from genome assembly GCA_946811695.1 of Gonocerus acuteangulatus. Lineage (NCBI taxonomy): Eukaryota > Metazoa > Arthropoda > Insecta > Hemiptera > Coreidae > Gonocerus > Gonocerus acuteangulatus. Next base: position 16,948,099 of record OX328125.1, read on the forward strand.
CTATTTATATTTGTAACGAACAGCTTACTCAACAATTACTATTTATATTTGTAACGAACAGCTTACTCGACAATTACTATTTATATTTGTAACGAACAGCTTACTCAACAATTACTATTTATATTTGTAACGAACAGCTTACTCAACAATTATTATTTATATTTGTAACGAACAGCTTACTCAACAATTACTATTTATATTTGTAACGAACAGCTTACTCAACAATTATTATTTATATTTGTAACGAACAGCTTACTCAACAATTACTATTTATATTTGTAACGAACAGCTTACTCGACAATTACTATTTATATTTGTAACGAACAGCTTACTCAACAATTACTATTTATATTTGTAACGAACAGCTTACTCAACAATTACTATTTATATTTGTAACGAACAGCTTACTCGACAATTACTATTTATATTTGTAACGAACAGCTTACTCGACAATTACTATTTATATTTGTAACGAACAGCTTACTCAACAATTACTATTTATATTTGTAACGAACAGCTTACTCAACAATTACTATTTATATTTGTAACGAACAGCTTACTCGACAATTACTATTTATATTTGTAACGAACAGCTTACTCAACAATTACTATTTATATTTGTAACGAACAGCTTACTCAACAATTATTATTTATATTTGTAACGAACAGCTTACTCAACAATTACTATTTATATTTGTAACGAACAGCTTACTCAACAATTACTATTTATATTTGTAACGAACAGCTTACTCGACAATTACTATTTATATTTGTAACGAACAGCTTACTCAACAATTACTATTTATATTTGTAACGAACAGCTTACTCAACAATTACTATTTATATTTGTAACGAACAGCTTACTCAACAATTACTATTTATATTTGTAACGAACAGCTTACTCGACAATTACTATTTATATTTGCAACGAACAGCTTACTCGACAATTACTATTTATATTTGTAACGAACAGCTTACTCGACAATTACTATTTATATTTGTAACGAACAGCTTACTCAACAATTACTATTTATATTTGTAACGAACAGCTTACTCAACAATTACTATTTATATTTGTAACGAACAGCTTACTCGACAATTACTATTTATATTTGCAACGAACAGCTTACTCGACAATTACTATTTATATTTGTAACGAACAGCTTACTCAACAATTACTATTTATATTTGTAACGAACAGCTTACTCAACAATTACTATTTTTTAATTAACATTAGAGTGTTATTTATCTCTTAATAAATAAACAAAAGCTTCACATTTTTCTTTATTGATCTTGATGAATAATAAAACTGGCCAAATGTGAAAAGAGACAACGTAGATACCGGAAATACAGTGCCTCTTGAACGCCCCTAGCGGTAGAAATAAATAAAAAATGGATTAATTAGAAGAATAATATTTAAATAAAAAACTGATTATTTAATAAATAACATTATTAAAAAAATATATTAAAATCTTATCCTAAGTTTAAAAAAATATTGTAATTAGTCTTACTTTATTATAATTGTCTTAATTAAAGAAGATAATTACATTAATTTATAAGCCTTAAAATACCTTAATTGTCTAAGTTTAAGAAAAGATTATAATTAGTCTTAGTTTAGATTATAATTGCCATATTAGGTTTTAAGACAATAATTATATTAATCTGTAATGACCAATTATTTTATGGAATGGGTCAGTATTAGTAATATAGTAGCGATATACAATAGTATAAAAAACATAACACCATTACACACAGGCAAATAACTACACCTATCCCACTAACTCACAGACGTCTCAAAATTTAATTAAATACCTAAATCAAACATTTGTAAAACAGAACCCAAACCTTTTCGAACTAACATTTTGGAAGGCGCAAATAACCTAGTAGTAGAGCGCCAAACTCCATATCTATTTATCTATCAAGTAGTAGAAGTAACAACCGATTTCCGAGCCGTTACTCCAATGTATTTTTAAAATACATCTTTCTCTTTAGATAGCCATGACGTATACCGAGTTTCGTTGGAATACAATAGAAATTACGATCCGTGTGAGAAAATTAGTTATTTGATCCCGGAGAAGATCCCCCTTTGAGATGAAACGATTTAGTTTATTTATAAACAAAAAAAAAAAAAAAAAATCTTTATTTTGAGATGGCCATGACGCTTATCGAATTTTGTTGTCATATTACAAAAATTAAGGCGGGTATGGACAAATAAGTATTGGTGGTTCAATCGTTTGCTAGGTGAATCTATATAGCAATTTTCGAGGCGAAAAAACTAAAACTCCAGCGGGGTATCCTGTTAACATATAATTATTTATTTTAACTGGGGGCATTTTCGGTATCAATGAAGACTTGAAGACATTTTTCAAAAATTCTTTTATAAGTGCAACATCCATAACTACATTCCTTGAGGAAGTCCTAAAAAAAAAGACACTTCCAACGTTTCAAAAGTAGTGGAGAAAGGTCAAGGTAGCTGATCAAATGAATGTTTCTAATTTGCTCCGATGATTGTCTGCCCCATTTGCTCGTCTATGTATTCCAGTCCTCGAAAGAGTGATATTTTTCAGGAGAATGTTTTAAAACTTTTTCTATTCTGTTCAGGTCGAACTTTGAACGCGAGTAACTGATAAAAATAATTGATTCCGGGAAAATCAATAAGAGCCATCTGCCGAGATAGGCTCGAAAAAATAGATAAAAATATGTTATTTTCAGCGTGATTCCTCCCTCCGAAGAGAAAACCCCGCTAATAATGTCGACTCGATTTTGGAATTCAGTAACTTTGAGTGTTAAGATCTAATATAGGGGACGGAGAGAAGAAAGTCCGTCACGCAGGAGCTGCATAACTAATCACATTCCACAGAAGTTGGATAGTGTCCATGGGCGTATATAAGGGGGGAGCTGAGGGGGCTGCAGCCCCCTCCCCCTCCCGAAATTATGGTTTAATAGTAAAAATGTGTCATAAAACCCTTAAAAATTAATTACATAAAATCACTTATTTCATACAAAAAATTTTATTTTAGGTGTTATAGGTTTTTAGTTGCCTCAAACTATTTTAAGTTCTAAAATGTTAGTATTCCATACCCCGGAAATGGTCCCAGCCCCCCCCCCCCGAAATTATTTCCTATATACGCCCATGGTAGTGTACACTGCATTCCTGAGTAATCTGTTTAAAATAACCTATAAGTAGTAAGAGCGCTTTATTAAAATAAATTAACGTGTTGCTGTCCAAATGAATGGGATTTTACATTCTACACAAGGTTTTGTTCTATTTTCTTCAGAGTGGGTTAGGTCTACGGATTTGGAAATTGTTTACATTGCTTTGTAACTATGCTTGTCTTACATGGTGATGGTAAATTTATGTTTTATCGTGTTTGTTTAGCTGTAAATGTCTTGGTTGATGATCCCTAGGCATGGGCGTATATAGAAAATAATTTCGGAGAGGGCTGGGAAAATTTCGGGGGGGGCTGAGACCATTTCCGGTGTATGGAATACTAACAATTTAGATCTTGGAAGAGTTTTAGCCAACTTAAACGCTATTACACCAAAAATTGAATATGTTCTATAAACTAAATGATCTTATTTAATTTTAAGGGTTTTATGAAATTTTTACCGATAAAATCAAAATTTCGGGGGGGGGGGGGGCTGCAGCCCCCCTTATATACGCCCATGTCCCTAGGGAGTCTACAAATATTTCTTCCCGTAAGAGCGGAAGGCTATTTTCGTCAAGGCCGAGTTCTTCGAAGAAAGTGCTTGTCTCCTTCTTAATGCTTCCTCGAGCTCCGAACGAATGGTTTTGCTCTTTTATATTTTTAATGAACAGCTGAGCCAATTATTATTTTTACCGTGTTTCCTCCTTACGTCCATAGATAATAACCCCGCTTACGAGGTTCACCGGCCTGAGGCAAAGTTTTCGGCTAAAATCGAGGTGAAAAAATTGTAACGCTACCTATTTTAGCGCGGTTCCTCCCTCCCCCATAGGGAGGAACCCCGCTTATAAGGTTGATACAATGAAACAATCCGGAAGTGCCGACAAGAAAATTTCGCGTTTCAGAACCCCTAGAGACCGAAAATAACGGTGGTTCAAATTTGTGTATATATATATATATATATATATATATATATATATATATACATATATATATGTATATATTTATATATATATATATATATATATATATATATATATATATATATATTTGTCTGTTCGCTCTCTAGGTCGAAGACGAATGGTCCGATTTTGATGAAATTTGGTACAAAAATCCGTCGTCCAATTTGAAAGGTCAAGTTCGTTAACCAGCAGAATCCGCCCACTGGAAGATGGCGTTTGGGGCGAAATTCGCGCAAAAAAATCGTAACGCTTACGTTTTTGAGTTCATAAGCTTGTAAGTACTCGTTTTATAGGCTTCTTGGGCTAGAAAAACGAATGAAACCATTTTCAAGGCGATAGCTTTTACCGTTTTCGAGAAAATTGGAAAAATAGTTTTTGAATACCGCTTTTGGTTTGGGTACTTAGAATCATGGGATTCAGTTGAAACATTTTCTGCATGTTCTACATTCATCAAAACTAATATGTTGAAATTTTGGTTACGTTTGGAGTTAAGGAAGGGTTAGAATAAAATATTTTATTAACAGACAAAACGTTTTGGTAAGTTTGTATATTTTCCTTAATATCTCGAAAAAGGTTGAGAATCTTGGTAAACGAAAGAATACCATTAGAAAGCTTACTAAATGCTCTACAAAAAAGGTTCTGATGAAGGTTTTCATTAGACGATGTCAATCGGAGAAATAAGTGCTTAAAACATTAAAGTAATTGATTTTGCTTATTCGAACTGTTCTTTTTGTCTGTTTTTATTTCTTGTTATTTTTTTTTAGCACGGTTCCTCCCTCCCCCATAGGGAGGAACCCCGCTTATAGGGTTGATACAATGAAACAATCCGGAAGTGCCGACTAGAAAATTTCGCGTTTCAGAACCCCTAGAGACCGAAAATAACGGTGGTTAAAATTTGTATAGGTATATATATATATGTATATATTTATTTATATATATATATATATATATATATATATATATATATATATATATATATATATATATATATATTTGTCTGTTCGCTCATTTCTGGCTTCCCTGATGGTCCGAGTTTGATGAAATTTGGTACAAAAATCCGTCGTCCAATTTGAAAGGTCAAGTTCGTTAACCAGCAGAATCCTCCCACTGGAAGATGGCGTTTGGGGCGAAATTCGCGCAAAAAAATCGTAACGCTTACGTTTTTGAGTTCATAAGCTTGTAAGTACTCGTTTTATAGGCTTCTTGGGCTAGGAAAACGAATGAAACCATTTTCAAGGCGATAGCTTTTACCGTTTTCGAGAAAATTGGAAAAATAGTTTTTGAATACCGCTTTTGGTTTGGGTACTTAGAATCATGGGATTCAGTTGAAACATTTTCTGCATGTTCTACATTCATCAAAACCAATATGTTGAAATTTTGGTTACGTTTGGAGTTAAGGAAGGGTTAGAATAAAATATTTTATTAACAGACAAAACGTTTTGGTAACTTTGTATATTTTCCTTAATATCTCGAAAAAGGTTGAGAATCTTCGTAAACGGAAGAATACCATTAGAAAGCTTACGAAATGCTCTACAAAAAAGATCCTGATGAAAGTTTTGATTAGAGAATGTCAATCGGAGAAATAAGAGCTTAAAACTTTAAAGTAATTGATTTCGCTTATTCCAACTGTTCTTTTTTTCTGTTTTTATTCCTTGTTATTTTTTAATTGCTTATAGTTGGGTAATGTATTTGATAATAAATCAGGTTAAGAAAAACAATTTAATCTTAGAGATATGGACTATATGGAGATATAACTTTTCAACTGCCTAGCGGTGTCCTTCCTAGGGCGGGTTGGCCTATCCAGGTAAGATCGTAAATAAGACCTTTCTTGAAAGTAAAGATGGAACTGTCAACTTTGGTCCTCCTCTGCCTCCCGGCACTTTCAATGCTGACGAAGGCTACCAATGAGTATCTGAAACGTCCTAAATATAGATTTTTTAACAAAAATCGTATTGAGGTTTCTTTAGCCGAATCCCAACCATTCCATCTTTACTTATCACCTCGACGGCTAACTATCTAATCTTCATGTTTTCTAGAAATGTGGACCCAAAATAATAACAGCTTCTATTTTAATCATTTTAAATGAGTCTAGAGATACGAACGGAACCGCGCTAAGATGATGCAGTTCCTGCGAGTTTGATTTTTTTAATTGCTTATAGTTGGATAATGTATTTTACAATAAAACAGATTAGGCAAAATAAGAAAAACAATTCATTGTTAGAAATATAGCTTGCCAAGAGAAAAAGATTCGTTGACGTCTTTTGAATATTTTCAATTGCCTTTATGCTGTTGGTTTTTTTATTTTATTTTTTAATTGATTTTATCTGTAGAATTATTACTATAGTAAAAGAACACAGGAATGTGTGAAAATATTTGATATTTTCCAATTCATTGAAACGTATGAATTGAAGTATCGGTAGAAGAGGATTCTAGGGTCTTGCGGACCTGACCCCAGGTATAGCCATAAAACCCTTTGAACAATGGCCGAGGAAAATATTATCTGTTTCTATTCTATGCTTTTCAAATGAGAATAGGGATATGAACAGGAACCGGGGTCTCCCGTGGTCTAATGGCTAGCGCCTTGGATTCATAAGCGGGAGATGGTGGGTTCGATTCCCAACCTCCGGCAGGAATTTTATCATCCCACGGCTCGCTGGTGAAATTCCTCGCTACACCCTGGATGTCGGCACTAATGACCTAGATGTAGATGTGCCGTAAAAAAAAAAAAAAAAAAAAAAAAAAAAAAAAAAAAAAAAAAAAAAAAAAAAAAAAAAAAACTGGAACCGCGCTAAGATGACGCAGTTCCTGCGAGTCGGACTTTTTATTATCTCCTTAACATACAATGACGTCATTCATTTCATGTGTCATTGTTGACCTTGAAATCTCGGAGACGGCAGGCAGTTTCTTTGGCATACGTTTTTGAGAAACGAAACACCCTTTTCTGTATGGGGGGGGGGAAGCATTTAGATACTTTATAATATGTATACTGCCGCGGGAATCAAATAAAACAACTTTCAAACATTCTCAAAGAATCTGTAAAAAAAAAAAAAAAAAAACTGGATGAAATTGTTTCCAAACTTCCAAACTTTTGATAATATAAACCCTTTTTTAGTTACACTATTTTCCAGTGACATATTTTGAAAAGGGTGGAGAAATCGTGGTAAGAACAATTTAGCCTTTGCTGAACATACATAATGACCAAGACTTTTAGACCAACATGTTGGATCAGCAATACTTAACAATTATTCAAACACATACTAACACTTTTGCTGCGGCTGTTATTGTTTGGGAATACCTGAGTATCGGGTGGATGTTTTGTTGGAATTATTCATGTAGACATTTTTTTTAATAAAAAATCTTCCAGTCAGCCGATTTGAAAACAGAAAACACTGTTGGAAAGCCGAAACAATAAGGAAGGCAACTATCTTTACCTGGAGCTGTAAAAGTGAATCCCCTCCATTTATTTTTGAATCTAATGAGAAAATTAATGGAGGAGTGTCCTTTCGTAGGTACACTCGTAAGCGGGTAGGATCGCTAGTGTCCTTCCGTAATGACACCCGCAGCGAAAGTGTGTCCCTAGAACGAGCTTTGGCATACCGAGGGACATAACTGACCTAACTGAAAACAGCCTTTATATTGGCAACATAAGACAAATTTTTCTAAAATTCTTTCATCAGTGAAACCTCAATAGCAAAATTCCCTTAATAGCGACCTAATAATATTCTTCGTATATTCGTGCTAGGCGGAAGGTCAAAAAATAAGAACTTCACCGCTCAGTTTCACCATCTTTATTGCGTCCCTACATGTTTCACACCTTTTTGGTGCCTCTTCTGGGGAAATAGTTACATATATATAAAAACTTACAGCCTCAATCTGAGGAGGATAACCTTCCACCAGTACGGCCACGTCTAGAATGATCACGGTCTGAAAGAATCCAACATGGCGAAATATGAAGAGTCGCCAAAAAGGTGTGAAACATTTAGGGAGGCAATAAAGATGGTGAAACTGTGTGGTGAAGTTCTTATTTTTTGACCTTCCGCCTAGCACGAATATACGAAGATTAATAAAAGGGTAAATTGAAGAATAACTAATAATATTCTTTGCGGCGCTAATGGTCTAGATGTCAATGCGCTAAAAAAAATATATATTTTATGCTTTTTCATTTAATTTTTCAAATCACATTCGGGATAAGAATTATTTGGAAGCACGCTAAGCTGGCGCAGTTTCTTCGAGTCAAACATTTTAGCCATTTCCCTTTAAAGGTAAGGTTTGTTATTACGCCATCACAAAATGAAATTATTCATCCGGTCTAAGAGCCGTGATCAATAGCCCTTTGTACCTAGTGGTTTTAATATTTGATTTTCTACATTTTTGAAGAGTCAATCATAAATCTTTCCCTATCCAATCTCGAGGTCTATCTGATCCAGACCTGGATAATCTGCTTCAGTCAGCTGGTTGCTTTCGGTATGCTTCGAGTCGTATCGGCTGTTCGGGCATTCATTGACCGTGTCTGGAGCCGTCTCGTAGTGTCGGCGAATATTTAATATCGACCGGTGGTTGATTTATTTAGTCCAGTTCAACGTCCAATTTGCTGCCAACGTATGCATTTCCTTTGCACTACCTCAAGAATTATTGTTTTCTTCATCTGTTGCCGAATGTGGTGAGCTAAACTTGTATCATTATATTTTCTTCTTGTCGTCTTAAATTTTGCGGTTATAATTTGTTTACGTATATAAATACAAATATAGGCCAATAGAAAGTATGCTAAGAGTCAGCTACAAGGGCCACGTCATAACTAAGGATGGCGTACATAGCACCAATCAGGACTTTTCAGTCAGCTGTTTGAAATATCTATGGCCTCCGAACATAAAATTCTATTATTCAGAGGAAGATTAGTCTAATGGAAAAGGATTTTTTTTTTAACGGCGCTTCGACAAATCTGGGCCATTAGCGCCGACCTCCAGGGTGCAGCGAAGAATTTTCCGAACGAGCCGTGGGATGAGAAAATTCCTGCTGCCAGTGGGGATCGGACCCACTATCTCCCGCTTATGAATCTAAGGCGCTAGCCACTAGGGGTCTTGTTAAAAACAGGCCCGCCAGTGATTTTATAATGATATTTAGTAACTGTTACTATGTAATTTGATACCATCGATACAGAAATAAAAACACATGTTTAAATACTATTTAATTTAGTATTGTTTGTGTATTTGCGGTTATAAAAGTACTAGCTGAATACCCGTGCTTCGTCACGGCAGATAAGTAGTTATTTTATTGCGTTAAATAATGTTTCATTAAAATTACGTTACTATACAATTATGTGCAGTTTATTACAGCACGGTTCCCGTCATACTATATTTTATTCAATGGGCGTTAAAATTTAAAAGTTTATGTTTCCAAGAAGTCATATGGTAACACCCAATATATTTACGAATATTACCAAGGTTATAGGCGAGGATGCTGTGCAAGGGTTCCGGATATTATTACCTCGCCTGGAAAACCTAAGGATATGCCATACATCACGGTTTGACCGGGACTGTCCCGGTATTTTGCAATTGTTTCGGTGTCCCGCCCAGTTTTAACAATGTCTTGGATAAGGCTGTAAGATGTAAAAAGTAATGAATTCATGTTTATAAGAATCTTTTTTAAATCGGTTACTTTTCTACAATTAACATTTTTACTACTGCTAACAGTGTCAAAGAAATAAGAAGTAATCTAACTGTAAAACGCTGGAACTACCTGCACAGCGCTGCCAGCTGCCAGACACTACTATTTGGCTGAGAGATTGTTTTAAGAAAATCAAGTAGCAAAAAAAGTTCCGTTCTTATTTTTAAGGTTTGGGTAGACTAACAGTTTAGGATTCCCCCTTCCCGTTAGTTGCTAGGCTTAAAACTCTCCAACCATTTTGCTTATAATTTGTACTCTTTTTATCCCCCCCCCCTGGTATGCCCATCCCATATTAAATGTGCCTCGGTTTAACTCTCCAAAAATATGGCAAGCCTATCTGACGGGGACAGGCAGAAAAGAAACGCAATTAAAACTCTATGAGGGACAGTTAATTTCTAGTAATTCAAGGTCTGCCATCATAGTTGAAATTAACCTCAATTAGAAATAAAACTATGAGATAGATAATGTAAGGTAACAGTTATTCTTTATCGTCCTAGCAACGCAGGCTGCCTAGGCTTGCCTTCTCTAACCAACTCAAACTTTAAACCCCCCTAAAAATGCTTAAAAATTCGAATATCAAAAAATCCTTTCTTAGCGAGCGCCTACGTTATATAGGGAGTGTCCATGCAGAATTTCAAAAATTTCTGTGGAGCGGTTTGGGCTGGGCGTTGATAGATGAGTGAGTGAGTGAGTGGTATTTGACAAATATATAGTAGATTATACTATGAATGTGAAACACAGTATTAAACTATGTTTGAATGTGGCGTGTATAAGGGTACGTGGCTATGTGACAGCAAGTTACCGTTAAGTAAAGCCATTTCATTCATTTATTCATGGGCACAGGAGTATACGACGTTTAAATTTTGTTCAAAAGAATTCAATATGAGCTCTGCTACAATTGTTGGCCACATTATCAATAAGTAACTGTTACTAGATAAAATCACTGGCGGGCCTGTTCTAAACAAGACCCGCCACTAGACCACGGGAGACCCCAAAAGGAATTTATTATTATCATTAGAAGGTTGAGTAGACTTATATCTATTGAACAGGTGTATATCACATTGTTTTAACGTGAACACTGACGTCAGTATTTACGCACCTTCAATAAGTAATAAAATTAAAGTGTATCACTGAATGTCGATCCAATAAAAGAAAATATACCTGTTCACATTTATTATAAAGTTTATTAAGGACCTAAAAAATCGTATAAAATGACAAACCCAGTATCGTTGCAGTCCATAATGGATCTCTTATTAGAGACAAAAAATGAAATTAAAAAAGGTAACGAAGATGTCCAAGCGATGAGAGTCATGATGGAACAATTTAAAAATGAATTAGACCTCACAAGGTCCAAGCTTGAGTCTCTAGAAAATGCCCAGCAGCAATTTGAAGCTTGTACTAAAGAAAAAATAAATGAAATTTATTCAGCTGTAAATAATAAATCTGGTAGGGAAAAAAATGTTCTAATTTTTAATATGCCCGAGTCTGAAAATGAAACCCCTGAAAACGTAGAAGACATCATTATATCCTTCTTCTCAAAAGAACTTCTTGTCGATATTAGTCTAATTGAAATAGACTTCATCAAACGAATAGGGACAAAAACCATTAGAAATCGTCCGATCCTCATAAAGTTTCTCTCTATGCGCAGAAAACTCCAAATCTTAAGAGCTTCTCGAAACATCTCTGACTCTAGAGTTCGCATTTCCTGGGATTACAGCCCAGAGGAGAGGGAGACGAGGAAACAAATATGGTCTTACATAAAATCAGCTAGAGACAAAGGCCTCATGGCTAAATATAACGGGACGAAAGCGGTAATAAATGGAATTCAATATTCCCTCGATGAGCTGCGAAGTGGGAGATTCGTCAGCCAGGAAGTTGCTTCTGTTGGTCCTGCACAGCATACAATGGAGGTTCGTCACCAAGACTTGCTAGGTCAGCTGGATCAAGTTCAGAGTCCTCAGAAGAAGAGAAAGGCTACGTCACAAGTCTCAATGAAAGATTTTTTATCCAGAAAGTCCGGGTCATCCGGCCAACTGAACATAGTGTAACTCGGAATATAGTTGAATCGAAGACTCTCTGCAGTAGATCTAGATCTTTCAAAAGGAACGAATTCACACCTGGCCGCGTGGTGGTCTGGAACTGTAGGGGCCTCCATAACCTCTCTACTTATGGCGATTTCTCGGACCTGGACCTTCTCTGCTGCTTGGAAACCCATCATGTGGTGGAACCGGTCTCTCTCCCGGCATCTCTAGCGGGCTTCACCTGTATATCAGTACCCGCTGTAAAGGTGAGGAAGTTCGGTCGTGCAAGTGGAGGTATTATCTTAATAATAAGAAATAATAAGTTCAAGGTGTCTATTGTGGAAAGGTGCTCAGAGTGGCTCATTGTGCGAGTAAATGTTGATAGCTGCCTTTTTTTGTTAGGTATAGTATATTTCAAACCTTCTTGTGAATTTCATTCTGTCTTAGAGAAATTTGACATCTCTGTAAAAAACCTAGCTTCTTGCTACAGAAATATCCCATTTGTTATCTCTGGCGACTTCAATTGTCGCTTGCACGATTTAAATCAGTTAGATCCAGTAATCCTGGAAAATTCTCCCTTTAACTCGACTAGAAACAGCATGGATTTGATTTGCGATAGCAAGGGTACAGCCTTGGCAGAAATTATGGAGCTAAATTCCTTTGTTTTACTCAATGGCAGGGCACCTAGTGACCTGCTTGGAAACTATACATTTATGTCAACTATCGGTAATAGTATTGTAGATCTTGTTTGGGTCAGACTTTCGGGCATAGATTTTATCTCCGATATGACGGTTGAATTACGAGTCACCAACTCGGAGCACTTCCCAATAAAATTCTTTGTAAATCTGCCGAGAACCTTTGAACGGAAGGAGTCCCTCCCTTTAGCTTCAGGTGTTCAATTAAAAAAGATCTGTTGGGACCCTAAAATTAGCCGCAAATTCTCCGAAACCATGAAGTTATCTCCCTCAGTTGGTCTTACAAATGACATTGGGAACACGGACATATTATATGAAAATATCGTATTCCAGATTCAGGAAATAGCTTCTAGTTTAGGGATTGTCAAAAGCTTTCAGACGTACAAATCTAGAAAAATTAGCTATAACAACTCATGGTTCGACCACGAATGTCGCGAGAAAAAAATGTTAGCTAAGAAGGCACTTAGGGAATGTAGGAAGATTGACTTTTCAATGGAAAAAGTTAGGCATTACCTTTCTTGTAAAAAAATCTATAGGGATTTGATGAAGAAAAAGAAATTCCTTTATCTTGAAGAATTAAAAGAAAACCTTAGCAAAGCTAAAGATTCCAAATCCTTTTGGACTGCAGTTCGCAGTGTAAGAAGAAAATCCCCTAAAATATGTGATCTATCTCCCAATGATTGGCTAGTTTTCTTTCAGAACATATTCCCTCCTCGTATTCCTCTTGGCTTACAGTTCATAGACGTTATGCATCCCTACTTAGATACGGAAATCACTCTCTCTGAGCTAGACAGGGCTTTATTATCGAGAAAAAATGGTAAAAGCCCAGGCGAAGATGGTATTCCCTACGAACCACTAAAAAACTTACCTCAAAATTGGAAATTATATATCGTAATGCTGTTTAATAAAGTACTTGATTCAGAAAATACTCCTCGAGGATGGTCCCGGTTTCTGAATATCATGATTCATAAAAAAGGTGACACGAAGAATCCCGAAAATTATAGAAACATAGTTCTGGGGAACAGTCTGTTAAAAATCTTTACCCTGATTCTCTTGAACCGCCTTCTCGTATGGATTGATGAATCGAAAAGTATACCTGAGTGCCAATCGGGGTTCCGTTCGAATCGAGGTTGTATAGACAATATCTTCACCTTAAACTCCCTAATACAAATAGCACACTTCAAGAAAAAAAAATTATATGCGGCAGTAATTGATTTCCGAAAGGCGTTTGATTCGATTAATCATAATTTGCTGTGGTTTAAGCTCTTTAGCATGGGTATCAGCGGGAAGTTCCTTAGAATAATGAAGGCTGTCTATGAACGGGCCTCACTCGTTCTAGATCGAACATCAAACTCAAATGTAGAAATAACTTGTGGAGTTCTTCAAGGCGAGTCTCTTAGTCCAATGCTATTTAACTGCTTTCTCGCGGACCTTGAGGATTACTTTAGATCCAGGGGAAAACACGGCCTTCAAGTAAATCACAGGACGGACATTCTACTTCTGCTTTATGCAGACGATGTAATTATATTTGCAGACTCTCATCGAGATATGCAGCAGAAATTGCAGATACTCAACTCTTACTGTCGGGAGAACAATCTCTCCGTAAATGTAACCAAATCTAAAATTATGAAATTTCAACAGGGCCGAGTGAAAAAAGAGCATCCTTTGCTTTTCGATAATGAGGAAGTGGATTTAGTCGAAGACACCACTTACCTCGGTGTGCAATTCTCGCGGACTGGTGTCTTTCTGAAAGCTGTGACTAGGGCAATAGCAAAGACAAACATCGCCGGAAGTGTGGTTAGGGATGTATGTTTGCGATCCAAGTGCACCAGTTGGGAAGCAACTTTACGGCTGCATGAAGCTATGGTGTCTAATACACTCTTATATGGCGCATCGATCTGGGCATTACGCTATCTCGAAAGGATAGAAAGCTGTCACTTGGCCTTCTTCAAAAGAATTCTGGGACTCAACAAGTCAACACCCCATTACCTGGTTAGGCTAGAGACTGGTGTTAAAGCAATCTCATGGAATGTCCTGAAGCAAGCCTTAAACTGGATCGACAACATTATGAATATGTCTGAGGATAGGTACCCAAAGATTTGTTTACAAAGACTTGTAGAGCTAGCGGAAAGATCAGCGAATCAAGTCAAATTTAATTGGCTATTACAAATAAAAAAAGTGATGGATTCCTTCCAGCAAGGGGAGACACTCTGGCGGCTTATGGCTCTGAATAATAGAAGATCGGAGGTTAGAAATATTTTAAATAGTTTTGAATTGTATTTAGTAGAGCAAGATATTAATAGAGCGAACCAATCCAACTATTGCCCCCTTTATAAGCATTTTCTGGAGCCCAATTTTAAAACCCCAATATATCTAAATTTGAGCCTTCCCTTTCCATTTCGCAGAATAATTGCGCAGATTCGAACGTCAAGTATAAATTTTATAAAACTTAGCTATAGGAAGTCAACAATAATAATAAACCCACAAATAACATGTCCAATATGCAATAGTAACCAACAAGAAGATATTTACCACTTACTAGTTGCCTGTCCCCTCTACAACTCCTACAGGTCGGCTTATCTTCCAGAGTTACTACACACATCTCGCGAGAACCTTAATCTGTTTATAAGAAACCTAAATCTATCCCAGGCTTGTAATTTATACACATTTTTAACCATTTCCTTAAACTTAAGAACTTTTGCAACGGAAATTTAATTCAAAACATTAAAAATAACCAGAACCACATAAGTAATCAATCTAGGCATGAGTTAGGTATTTGTAAATAGTCTTAATTTTATTCATATTATGCATATGTATACTTATATATATTACTTTGAATGTTTGTTTATGGGAGTATATGCGTGTAAGTAGGTGTGTCAGTATGGGTTTGTATGTAAGTATGTGTGGGGTATATACGCATACAGATAAGTTTTTTCGCTTTATGTGAATTACTTATGTTTTGTATTCTTTGCATAGCATGTTGTTTGCCTTATATTACTTGCTTGTTGTATCTGTTGGCGTTTATCTTTTTATTGCATTACGTTACCATTATTATTAAATTATTCCTTATAGCATGTTTTTTATTTTTATATATTATTTAGATCTATTTACGGCTTACCTAAAGATTTAATTTAGATCTAGCATGTACCTGAATTTTTAGCTTGCTGTTTCCTGTATTATAAAGTGTTAAAGTATATTTATATTTAATATTATAGTTATATTTAAAGTATATTATATTTTTTGGTGCATGTAGTTTTATTTTAATTAAGGGTTTGAAATCTTGTAATGTAAGAATTTTGTATGCAAAAAACCTTAATTATGTGCACTCACTCCTTTGTAAAGGGTATTTCCCTAAAACAAAGAACCAATAAATAAATAATAAATAAATAAATTATCATTAGAAGGTCAAATGATAAAATAAATTAAAAACTAGGTAGTCATTTTATTGAAATTGCCCAACCTGTTTCACATCCATTAAGATGCATCTTTAGTGGCACTAAGATTTTCTAACTAAGTTTAGAGCCTAACTACAGAAGGGCGAAATTTCCGAATTATGGACAAAATCTCATCTCCAAAATGAGATCATCTACACGAGGTTGCTATGGGGATGGGCGATAGTCGATATTTACTATCGATGTATCGATAGTTTATGATTATCGATAGTCACGAAATATCGATAGAGTTATTACTTTTTTTTAGAATTGAACTTCCCAGCATCATCTGGACGGCTGTGGTATTAAATACTGACAAGTCTGGTGAATTGAATACTGAAAAAGAACCGTCTGGTGAATACAACCAATTACATAATGTAGCCAGAAAATACCTTTGTGTTCCAGGCTCGTCTGTAGCCTCAGAACGTGTATTTTCAGCCGCTGGAAAAATCATTTCTGAGCAACGGATCAGACTGAGCCAAAGAAAAGCGGAAATGTTGTTTTTCATTTCTGGTAATATGTGCCTCAAGAAGCACAACTATAAAAGTTTGAAATAATTGCACTTTTAGCGCGGTTCCTCCCTCCCCCATAGGGAGGAATCCCGCTTATAAGGTTGATACAATGAAACAATCCGGAAGTGCCGACAAGAAAATTTCGCGTTTCAGAACCCCTAGAGACCGAAAATAACGGTGGTTCAAATTTGTATATATATATATATGTATATATTTATTTATATATATATATTTGTCTGTTCGCTCATTTTTGGCTTCCCTGATGGTCCGATTTTGATGAAATTTGGTACAAAAATCAGTCGTCCAATTTGAAAGGTCAAGTTCGTTAACCAGCAAAATCCGCCCACTGGAAGATGGCGTTTGGGGCGAAATTCGCGCAGAAAAAATCGTAACGCTTACGTTTTTGAGTTCATAAGCTTGTAAGTACTATTTTTATACGCTTCTTGGGCTAGGAAAACGAATGAAACCATTTTCAAGGCGATAGCTTTAACCGTTTTCGAGAAAATTGGAACAATAGTTTTTGAATACCGTTTTAGCGCGGTTCTTCCCTCCCCCATAGGGAGGAACCCCGCTTATAGGGTTGATACAATGAAACAATCCGGAAGTGCCGACAAGAAAATTTCGCGTTTCAGAACCCCTAGAGACCGAAAATAACGGTGGTTCAAATTTGTATATATATATATATATATATATATATATATATATGTATATATTTATTTATATATATATATATATATATATATATATATATATATATATATTTGTCTGTTCGCTCTCTAGATAGAAGACGAATGGTCCGATTTTGATGAAATTTGGTACAAAAATCCTTCGTCCAATTTGAAAGGTCAAGTTCGTTAACCAGCAAAATCCGCCTACTGGAAGATGGCGTTTGGGGCGAAATTCGCGTAAAAAAAATCGTAACGCTTACGTTTTTGAGTTCATAAGCTTCTAAGTACTCGTTTTATATGATTCCTGGGCTAGGAAAACGAATGAAACCATTTTCAAGGCGATAGCTTTAACCGTTTTCGAGTAAATTGGAAAAATATTTTTTGAATACCGTTTTTGGTTTGGGTACTTAGAATCATGGGATTCAGTTGAAACATTTTCTGCATGTTCTACTTACATCAAAACTAATATGTTGAAATTTTGGTTACGTTTGGAGTTAAGGAAGGGTTAGAATAAAATATTTTATTAACAGACATAAAAAGTTTTAGTAACTTTGTTTACTTTCCTTAATATCTCGAAAAAGGTTGAGAATCTTGGTAAACGGAAGAATACCATTAGAAAGCTTATTAAATGCTCTAAAAAAAAGGTTCTAATGAAAGTTTTGATTAGGCGATGTCAATCGGAGAAATAAGAGCTTAAAACTTTAAAGTAATTGATTTCGCTTATTCGAACTGTTCTTTTTGTCTGTTTTTTATTCCTTGTTATTTTTTAATTGCTTATTGTTGGATAATGTATTTGAAAATAAAACAGGTTAAGAAAACTAAGAAAAACAATTTAATCTTAGAGATATGGATTTCCAAGATATAGTTTTTCAAATGCCTAGCGGGGTCCTTCCTAGGGCGGGAACCCATGCAGGTAAGATCGTAAATAAGACCTTTCTTGAAAGTAAAGATGGAACTGTCAACTTTCGTCCTCCTCTGCCTCCCGGCACTTTCCTTGCTGACGAAGGCTACCAATGAGTAGCCAAAACGTCCTAAATATAGATTTTTTAACAAAAATCGTATTGAGGTTTCTTTAGCCGAATCCCAACCACTCCATCTTTACTTATCACCTCGGCGGCTAACTATCTAATCTTCATGTTTTCTATGTGGACCCAAAATAATAACAGCTTCTATTTTAATCATTTTAAATGAGTCTTAGATATAAGAACGGAACCGCGCAAAGATGATGCAGTTCCTGCGAGTCGGACTTTTTTTGTTTAAATTCGTTTTTCGTTATAAACCTTTGTGTAATCTTATAAATATACCTAATCCTGCAAGTAATAGATAATTCAATACAATAATATTAAATATTTCATTAGACAGGTATGTAAGGAATAGGGGAAAACACTATCGAATAACTATCGATAGTATCGATATAGTTTAACCGATAGTATCGGCCTATCGATAGTGCTCAACTATCGACTATCGCCCATCCCTAGGGTGCTATGTACGTGATCCTTAGTTATGACGTGGCTCTTGTAGCTGACTCTTAGCCTATTTTCTATTGGCCTATATTAGTATTTAGGCTATCTTATGGTACGGAACATGTGGAGCTATTTGAAAAAAATTACAAAAGTGTTAATTTTTAGTTTTATTGACCTTGAGGATATATTGTTAAGATTTTAGTTCGCTTTTAGCGCGGTTACTCCCTATCTCCATAGGGAGAACCCGCTTATGAAGTTGACCTCATGACGCAATCCGGAAGTGCCGACCAGAAACTTTCACGTTTCAGACCCTATAGATCACGAAAATATAGGTGGCTAAAATTTGTATATATATATATATATATATATATATGTATATATATATATATATATATATATATATATATATATATATATATATGTATATATTTATATATATGCTTGTCTGTTAGCGCTCATGACGGCTCAAAAATGGTCCGATTTTGATGAAATTTGGCACAAAAATCTGTCTTCTAATTTGAAAGGTCAAGTTCGTTAACCAGCAGAATCCGCCCACTAGAAGATAGTGTTTGGGGCGAAATTCGCGCCAAAAAAATCGTAACGCTTAAGTTTATGAGTTTATAAGCTTGCAGGTACTTGTTTTATAGGTTTGTTAACATAAGAAAACGAATGAAACCATTTTTAAGGCGATATCTGTAACCGTTTCTGAGAAAAGTGGAAGCAATGTTTTTGTAAGTCATTATTTTTTTGTGAGTACTTAGAATCGCAGGATTCAATTGAAATATTTTCTACATCTTGGAAATTAATCCCTACTAAGATGTTTAAATTTTGGTTATAATTGAAGTTAAGGAAGTATGCGAAAAAAAAAATATTATATTAATAGACGTCAAAAGTTTTCGGATCTCCATATATTTTTCGTATATATCTTGATAACGGTTGGGAAATCGTGGTAAGTGGAAAGTGACCATTCGAATGCTTACTAAATTCTCTACAAAAAATGTTCTGAAGCAATATTCGATGGGACAACGTCAATGAGAGATATAAGCGCTGAAAACTTAAAAAGTGTTTGTTTTGTTGTTTTGAAATGGTTTTTCTCTTTCTTTATCTCACTTTTTAATTGGTTGTTTCTAGTTTTAAATTGCATTTATCAGTAAAATTAGTATTGTAGTAAAATAAGCTAACAAACGGTGAAAGGTATTGGTAATAAGTTGGGAGTGGCTGTGGTAATCATGATGGCAGTGGCTGTCAGTTTTCTGTGATTTGTGATGCTAATCTATTCCATTTCTTCGAGATGTACGTAACCGCGCTAAGATGACGCAGTTCCTGCGAGTCGGACTTTTTGTATTGGCATTTAATTTTTCTACTGGTGTTTAAAATTCTCCTGATTGACGACGTTTTGGCATCACAGCATCATTGATGTGGCCAGTAAAGGATGATAGGATATCTGAAAATAGCAGCGTTATAGAAAGAATGTTAATTATTTCTACGTTTTAAGTTAATCGAGAATCTCGGAATAATTTGTTCCAACCTAAACAACCCGACCCTTGTAAATATATTGTGATTCAACACGTGTTTCGCGTGTTGCTCTCCTGGCGCGTGTAAGAATGTCCAAGACTGGCGGAAGTGCCTCCTCAGTGGATCAGCACATAGCCAGCTAGTGCCGGCTAGAATTACCAGCTGGGATCATCCCTCTAACAAACCTCACAGCGATAATACCTTCACTAACACACCTTTTGCACGATTCATCTTGAAAAGTATAGAATTATTTATGAAGTATGAGAAACTTTCATAAGAATGCTTTGCTAATTATTGGGCACTTACATGTATTATATTGTTAAAAAATAAAAGCTTACTTATTTATTGGGTAAAGAATAATGTTCGATACCGCGGGCTCCAAAGACATTGCCCCTAAGAAACAAGCTCTCGAAAAATCCATTTACTTTTATAATTGGCCTGATCAAATCACGATTAAATGATTTTTTTTTTTTTTTTTTTTTTTTTTTTTTTTACTGTTCACGCTATATTTCCTAACTCTCTTCACCCCCCCCTTCTCCTCTCTCTCTCTCACACACACTCTTCTCTCTCTCTCTCTCTCTCTCTCTCTCTCTCTCTCTCTCTCTCTCTCTCTCTCTCGCTCGCTCTCTTTCTCTCTCACACACTCTTCTCTCTCTCTCTCTCTCACTCTCTATCTCTCTCCCTCCCTCTCTCTCTCTCTCTCTCTCTCTCTCTCTCTCTCTCTCTCTCTCTCTCTCTCTCTCTCTCTCTCTCTCTCTCTCTCTCTCTCTCTCTCCTCTCTCTCTCTCTCTATCTATCTATCTCTATCTCTCTCTCTCTCACACACACACTCTCATCTCTCTTCTCTCTCTCTGTCTGTCTGTCTGTCTCTCTCTCTATCCCTCTCTGTCTCCCTCTTTCATACCCTCTCTCTTTTTCTCCTTCCCTCCTTTTCTTTCTTCCTTCCCTCCTTTTCTTTCTTCCTTCCCTCCTTTTCTTTCTTCCTTCCCTCCTTTTCTTTCTTCCTTCCCTCCTTTTCTTTCTTCCTTCCCTCCTTTTCTTTCTTCCTTCCCTCCTTTTCTTTCTTCCTTCCCTCCTTTTCTTTCTTCCTTCCCTCCTTTTCTTTCTTCCTTCCCTCCTTTTCTTTCTTCCTTCCCTCCTTTTCTTTCTTCCTTCCCTCCTTTTCTTTCTTCCTTCCCTCCTTTTCTTTCTTCCTTCCCTCCTTTTCTTTCTTCCTTCCCCCCACCACTACTATTATTCTCCCTATAGTACACCTTTTCCAAACCATGCCCCTCTCTACTTTATTGATCCTGTGTCCTGAGCAGCTAATAATGAATGCACCCTGTCAATCTTTATTGGCTTTAACATTAATCTTCCCATCTTTGAAATAACAAAAGGAGTCGCTTTGTAGAGAAATTGTACTACTATTAATTTTATGTAGTTATTATCGTTTTATGCGCACTGTTACGTTTCTAGGGGATACTGTTCAGCAGAATTATTCTTGAAAACCTTCACAGCAAAAACTACGTTTTTCCATTTGCAGTAAAACACTAAGCGACCATAATTTTCCCCTTTCCATACGGTTTTAATTTTATTTTTTATATTTTTACTGGTAATATGTTTTCCTTAGTTTTGATTGTTGTTCTTTATTAAATTTCATTAACAGTAAAATTAACATTTCTGTCAAGCAAGGTATCTAAATGGGAAACGCGTTTGTAGTAGATTTGCCTTAAGAATGAACGGAAGTCGAATAGGTGTTTGCAGGGAGACCAAGTTATAAATAACTAGGCTATATACAATATTTTTTATGTATTATGATTGGCAAAACAATATTTATTTAAATAAATGTAAATAGGTTAATTTTTTAAATTATTAATTAATTCGTTATAAATATTAATAAGATATTGGTGCATGTTAAATAAAAAGTAGATTAATGCATGTCTCTAGTAATAATAACATTAGTTATACTAATCATATTATATAAGCCCTACTCCTAGCTATGGGGAAACCTTGTAAGCGATAAACAAAATAAAAAAAAAAAAAAAAAAAGTCGAATAGATGGCGTTACTAATTTCCATTGGACTGTAATACCTAAACTCTTGCTTTTCTTCGAAATGTTATTGGATGTAGGTGTTTAAATTCCGTCTATACCTAAATTGTCTATTTTTGAAAGTGGATGCATTCTGTCAAAATGGTCAAAAAAAATTACAAAAGTGTTAATTTTTAGTTTTATTGTACAATGTACGTATCTCCGCATACCAAGTTCATATGTTTAGATTAGAATTATTATTCTTTGGAAATAATAAAAAATGTATTTTAAATTGCCTTTGGCGTGCTAATAGCACGGTAAGAAAACAATCTTGAAGTCCTTTAAGAATAGTCATAAATAATTCCGGCGAAAATAACTGTTGTATATATATTTTATGGCTTAAGCCTTATTCCTTATTACAAGCTTGTTATATCTGGATGTATTATTCATAACCTAAGCCCACGCCTTTTGAAATTTATAAATAAGTTATTGAGTATTAATAGTTAGCAATTCAGGATTCCCTGAGTGTTCTAATTGTTCTTTTTAGGATTCAACTCGATTTGTCGATCATTTTGGGGGATGTTAACAAAGTCATGACGCATTAATTAGAATTTTATTTGTTGCAATGTAACAAGCCTTTTAAATAATACTAAAAGATAATAGCTTGAAAAGATAAAATGTTAAAAGAGTTATACAATAGTAGGTCACTTTAGATTAGATCACTTAACACATCACTTCGGTACAACTTGAGCCGGGTGGCCGTAAGTGCGATAAAACACAGTAACCTGTTTCGTAATACTATAATTTTGGTATTGTTTTTTTAAATCTCGGTAATTTTCTTAGCTTTCTTTCGGTTTATTCCAAAGGAAATAAATTGCTCTACTAAAAGAACTTTTGATAGTTTCCTTCAATAAAAGATAATTTCCTGCATTTATCTTACCATGATAAATTAAATCATAAATGGAGGTCCGGTGGCCGTGAGTATTAAGGCGTGAGCACTTAACAACCCGTGCCAAAGGTCCTGGGTGCGATTCCCACTATGGGGTGGTGGCTATTTTTTAGAAAAAAGAAACGGAATCAGCCCTATCCTGGCTAGAAAAGGGTGGTATCCATATAACCCGTCCCAAAATTCTTAGTTAATTATAATGGACGTTAAAATTTAAATAATAATAAATCATAAATAATACTCTACAAAGGGGTCTCCCCGTGGTCTAGTGGCTAGGATTCTCATGCGGGAGATGATGAAATCATTTCTCTATAAATTTAAATCCTCTGTTCACTCCCGTAACACCCGATCTCGTCCTTCCGATCTTTATATTCCTTCCTACCGAACAGCAGTATTCGAAAAATCATTCGTCACCCGTGCCACCTCGCTATGGAATTCCTTGCCTTCGTTTGTCCGCCATTCTACCAACCTAGAAACCTTTAAATCCCGACTCTTCCACCATCCCTGCAAGTTTTACCCAACCCCTAGTCTATATTGAAGCTGTACACTACATACTCATACTCATTTATTAGTTTTTAAGTTTATATATAAAATTCACAATTATGTTGTAATTTCAAAATTATTCCTATGCGACTTGTGTCCCGGAATAAGAATAAAACTTTTCATTTAATTTCAAATCGATTCCCACCGGCAGCAGGCATTGTCTCATCTCACGGCTCGTCGAGAAAAATTCGTCGCTGCACACTGGATGTCGGCGCTAATGACTTAGATGTCAATGCGCCGGAAAAAAAAAATGTATCCGAAGGATCCAACAGCCGCCATATATGTATATCGTTCCCTCACTTGTTAAGAGGTTCGACTTAGCTAACCCCTTAATTAACTCCTAAAAACTTTCTCTATGATTAGGTTGCATAGTGCCAATTTTGATTCCAATGTACTTACATGTAGTTCATTATTTATAGTACAAGAGCTGGTGACCGCGCGTTTCATGAAGTGTTCTATGAACATTGAAATTTTCTGTAATTTCCTCTTGGTCAGATAAGAAGGTATATATGTGTTGTCTAGACTTACCGTGGAACAAAAGGTACTGCGCATCGGAGAAAGACGCAAAAGAATATTGCCCAAAATAGTGATTTCAAGATTTCAGAAGCCATATATATAGTGATTTTAGAAGCCAACTATCTTTAATGTAAAAGTAAGACAATGTTACAATGAATGTACAAGATCATGTGAGCAAGAACCAATGAGAGCACAGAGAATAACCACAACTCCGTGGTGCTCACATTCACTCTTACGGTTACGCGCAGTGTATTGCAGTCTATCATAGGCAACATTTATTTTCATGTTTCCTGATAATTAAATCCCACAAAAGTGTCTGCCCTTTTGTAATTATTTTCAATTATGTTTATTGAAGACGCTGTTCAAATAGCGGTGTGAATAAAGCACTTCATTTAATATTAAAAATAAAAACTAGGTATGTACTTTTTTTTATTTACATTTTAACCCCTTTAAAAGTTGTTTTTTTTTTTTTTTTTTTTTTTTTTTTTTTTTTTTTTTTTTTTTTTTTTTTACGGCGCATCTACATCTAGATCATTAGCGCCGACATCCAGGGTGTAGCGAGGAATTTTACCAGCGAGCCGTGAGATGATAAAATTCCTGCCGGAGGTTGGGAATCGAACCCACCATCTCCCGCTTATGAATCCAAGGCGCTAGCCATTAGACCACGGGAGACCCCCCCCTTTAAAAGTGTTTGCCTTATTTATTATTCGTTGCAAAATTGCCATAATTTCCATTTACATTAATGATAGTTGGCTTCTGAATAAACCACTATTTTTGGGAAATTTATTTTCGCACCTTTCCCCTATTCGCAGTACCTGGTGTTCCACGGTAAGTATAGCCAACACCTATACCTTCTTATCTACCCAAGAGGTACATTTTAGCAAAATTTCAAGGCGCATAAAACACTTCATTAAATTTGCTAGATTAAAATCTTATATGATAACTACAAGTTAACTTTTAATAACAAGAACTAACAGATATCTTTCCAATTTCCTCTGCAATAATATTATAGTTTGAAGCTAGGGAGGTGAGCGATGGGAAGAAGGCCTCCGGAAACTTTACTTAACCCTCTTCTCTAGCCATTTGTCAAGATTTTCTCCGTCGGTCACTCCTCCTCACTGAAACAGTCACTTATAGATGATAGGTAGTCACTTAATGCCCCATCACGGTGCAAAGAAGAAGAATAATGGGCCTCATGAAGATCAAATTAGGTTTTAAAGTTCATTAAAAGGATTAATTAACCTTTGCTAAATCATATTTTATATATTCCTTGTTGAGATCCTCGAGAGTAGCTTTGATAAGGACGACAGAATGAAATTCAGTCTGGCTGTATGTATTAGTCTGATGGGTATGACACAAACAAGTCAAACAAAAATCCCATTTCCCAGGAAGTGCTATATATTAACGTGTTTCCTTAACTACTCCTTAATTATAGTACGTTTTAAAAAAACTTTAGAAACTAATATTTTTTGCTCATGAAGTTCTTCCCAGATATGGAAAAATCAGTTCCGTTACAGGCCATGAGGGCCCAGAGGGACAGATACTATAGAGGTATCTGATTCTTAACCATACAGCACACTAGGGAGATAGTGTGGTGAGAACTATACTCCGGCCGCCCTAGTCTAGTGTTTGTATAGATTTATTCATTAACCTTTTATCGTCCCATTATAAATGAAAACGATTTTTGAAACGGGTTTTCTGCAGGTTACCACTGCTTTTCTAGTCTGGATAGTGCTGATGCCTTTTCTTTTTAGCGCGGTTCCTCCCTCCCCCATAGGGAGGAACCCCGCTTATAAGGTTGATACAATGAAACAATCCGGAAGTGCCGACTAGAAAATTTCGCGTTTCAGAACCCCTAGAGACCGAAAATAACGGTGTTTCAAATTCGTATATATATATATATATATATATATATATATATATATATATATATATATATATATATATATATTATTTTTGAGATTTCTTCGCTGGGGAGAATTTTCGATGTAAGTACGGCATTCTCCAGCGGTCAGTTTATCTAGGTGATATTTCGCAGGAATCCCATCCTGCTTCATCAGACCGTTATCCATGTTTTTTTCTTTTTTTCGACTTTTCGTTTGTTAATTTGTTATAACATTTTTAATACGAAAATATTTTGACATATGGCGCTTTACAGATGCAGATTTATTGAATCGGCGCCTCTTAACACTGCGTGGAGCCGGTGTAACTGTCTGAGACTTTTCTTCTTCTTCCTGTGGTGTGCTTGGTTGTCTTTCTTCGGCCAATCTTGCTTTAACCGTTCTCAGTACGGGTTTCCAAGTAGGGTGTAGTATCACACCTTCATCCCGGTTCAGAGTCTTGGGTTGCTTAAAAATCTCCACAGCCTCTCTGACTAACCTTCTTTTTAGATTTTCTTCTTTAGCCAAGACCTTGGCTTGATCAAAAAGCATCTGCTTGGGGCATTCTTCTCCGTGTCTAGCTACAGCCGATGTTCTTGTACGCCTGAGACGGTAGTCAGCGGAGTGTTGTCCTATTCTTGTGGCTATTTTTTTACCTGTTTGTCCTACGTAGACTGTTCCACAGTCACATGGAAGGACGTAGACACCTTTGTCTTGCAACCACTGCTTATCCTTCGACGATCCGAGCCAATCGTCTACTTTGCCTAGAGGTCGGAAAGCACAATTTACTCCGCGATTTGTGAAGAGTCTGCCGATTTTTTCACTAATACCTCGGACGTATGGTAGTGTTATTCTGTGTTCAATTTCTTCTTTTTGATATTACCCATTTCTTCTTGATTTTTCTTTTTAATACGGGTGACTGCTTTGTCGACCTCCCGAGTGGCATATCCGTTTGACTTGAGGTCATTTTTCAGAAAGGCAAGTTCCCGTGCAAAGGTGCCAACATGCCGAATCCAACCACCACCCAGCGCAGAAGAGAGGAGTTATCCAGACACTGACTCACAGGGCTCTCAAATTATGTAGCAATGAAGCTTATCTCGAAAATGAACTTGTCTTTCTACTAGGCAGGCTTCAGGTAGGTTTTATAGCACTTCATAAATCAAGATGCATCCTAGGAGCGATGACAGATATTGTACCTGTAGGAAGTCATAATGCCAAATGCTATAGTAGAAATATAATTATATTTTGTGGTTGTATGTGGCGTAATACATTAAAAAATAACATAATAATACTTTCCCATTTTCTTGTACAATTTTATTTTGTTTAATTGCATTTAACATTAAAATGAGTAGTTTAGTGTTTTTAATTGCATTTAATACTAAAATGTATATGTTAGTAAAGCAAGTTAAGTCAATTAGAAACAAATTCGTAGTGAGTCTTCATAGAGAGAAACTTGGGACGGCGGAAAGAGTAATTTTCGCTTAGAATAGTTTCTTGTGCCTTGCCGACAATCTTGCTTTTCTTTGGAATATGTGTTTACATTAAGAATGATCTAAACAAAGTAATAACTGTTTCTATTCTAAGTATACAAAATAACACTAGGGATATGAATGGAACCGCGCTAACATGATGCAGTTCCTGCGAGTCGGACTGTTTTCTTATGAAAAGCCATCACCCTTCGTGGGAATTAAACCCATGACCATAGGCTAGGTGTGCACGGCGATCGGGCCTCCATATAAATATACCTACATATATTTTCATAACCAGACACACAAGTTTTTACGACAAGCTTTTCCGCTAGGCGTTACGGAACGTCGACATTTCTGGTCAGCACTGATTGCATCGTGCGGTCGACCTCGTAAGCGGGTTTACCTCCCTATACGGAGAGAGGAAACACGGTAATATATCTGAGTATAATATCCATTGTGTGAATGTCTTGTTTTGTCAAAAGCATATTGGACTGAATGACTGAAACAAGCAAAACGTTAATAATATTGGACACTGCCATCGGCCATAACCACGTTGAATGCACCGGATCCCGTTGATCACCGAAGTTAAGCAATGTCGGGCGTGGTCAGTACCAGAATGGGTGACCAGCCACGCGCTGTTGGCATAATAAAAGGTTGGCAACATAGAAAGGTGCATTTACAATTTTACGGAGCACTTTTGACTGGAATGCCTGTATTCTGTTGATGTTGGATGGTTTTGCAGACCCCCAGAGTTCAAGTCCGTATGTCCATATTAGTCGAATGATTGTTTTGTATATCGTTAGTTTGTTCTGTATTGATAATTTAGATGAGGGTCCAAGGAGTCGTCTAAGTAGTCCGTATCTTTTGTTCAGTTCTTGTCTTTTCAGTCTCGTGTGAGGGTTCCATGTCAGTCGGCTGTCAAGGTATAATCCTAGATATCGAACCTCCCTGGATACTGGTAGTGGAGTGTTTTTGAGATGTACACAGAAGGGCATGATCTTCGGTTGAGAGTGAATATTAACTGTTTACATTTTCCCGGGTTGATTTTTATCCTCCATCTTTCACTCCAAAGGTAACTAACGTTCTAACAATAGAGCCATTTTATTGCCTCTTAAAAGAAATTTCATTATGTAACCATTATAAATTTAATTCTATTAAATAGCATTTTTACGACAATTTAATGATTTTAATCTTCATAAAATCTTGTGCTTTTCGTTCGTCTTGCTTTATTAGGGTCTTTTTGCGAAGACCACATCCAGTTACTTTTGAAGTAGCAGTAGTGATTTATAACAGGTATTCGTACTCGGTGATAAGCTTACTAATTAGCTTATAAGTTCTTTGCTGGTTATCAACTACTTCTTGACTCGTTATCTACGGTTATAATTCATATTAGATAATGGCAAGCAATATTTATGAATAAAAAGGTTAATATGATCAAAATCAATTCTCTCAACTACGAAAAAAGTTATTAAGCATTAAAGTTAACTGTTTTGCAGGTTATGAAAGATAACGTAAACACACATATTTTATTCCTTTTCTCTCTCTCTCTCTCTTTTTTGATATTTTACATTTATTTAGCATTATGGACATACTTGCTATGCATTTCCGCTTGCTACGCTCGCTCAAGAAGATATCAAACTCTAGTCAATCCAACTGGCTAAAATTAATAGAATTATATTAATTTTAGCGACTCTAGTCTATCCAACTCGCTAAAATTAATAGAATTCTATTAATTTTTCTGAGTAAGAAACCAATCGCTTTTTCTTTGTTAGGAACATCGCGAACTAATTGTAAAAGACCCATTTTTTCTCACTAACATAAGCATAGCTTTTTCATAAACATAAGCTAATTCACTGATGAAGGTTACTTTACTCCCAACTGGATGTAGTCTTCGCAAAAAGACCCCTTTATTATATTTGTTTGAAATATTCACTTCATTCGACTTCATTATTTAAATAAATACTTTATTTAAAAAGTTGTAATTCATGCTGCGTTAAGACTTATTCTGTGTAACATGTAAATATATGCTATTTTCAGTTGTAATTCCTATACTGTGTTGAGAATTCTTTACTGCATTTATCGCATTATCTCGATGTTCGTTATTAAGGTTAAAGAGAAATATAGATGCAAGCTATATTTTGTCTTATCTTGCTAAATAGTTGCTTGCATTCAGCTATTTTATTGTTGAGCTGACATGCACTGTCAGGATTGCATCATTTTACCAACAATTTCTCATTTATTTATCTTCTTATGGAATACGAGGACAAAAATTATTTTTCTATGTAATGAAGGTATCTTAATTTATAGGTAGCCATTGAAGTTGGTTTTGTTTTCATTTTTTAAATACTTTTCAATTTTTAATATGGTGTTTATTAGCGATAATTAGCGTTCTAGGACATGGAATAAGTCTAAAATAAGAACGATATAGCTCTTCCATTTTAATAATAGCTTATTAAATCGGCACTAATGGCAAAGATTTGTCGATGCGCCTTAAAAAATAAATAAATAAATAGCTTATTAAACGAATTTATATTAAACAATATTCCGAAAATTCCTGTTTTTTTGTTTTGTTTTTTTTGTTTTTGTGTTTTTTTGTAAAATTTTTATTATCTACAGATATAGCTCTCGAGATGTAGTTCTGTAAAGTACAATAAAAAAGAGTTTTGTCGAGAAGAACCAACATATATTATATTATTAGAATAAACAACATATTTACAACTGTTATGGTGCATGACGTTGCTCGGGCTTCAATGAAGCAGCCCCCCCCCCCCAAAAAAAAAAGAAAAATAAATTTCGTTTAGAGCTTTCTGTTCAAATTCAGGAACATAAATATGCGTTAGGTCCACCCGACAAACCTATGTAATGTACTATATAACATACAGTTTTCTTTTTTCGTACATGGCTACCGCGCATGCGCGAACGCCAGCGGACACTTTTTTGTTACGGGTTTTTCCAGTTTATTGCTAAAGCATATTTATTCTTAAAGAAAAGATGGTGGAGAAGTGTACCTATTCAATTCAGATGGGTAGAACCTGCCAAATTAAATTCTTTGTGTATATTCTGTACAGATATGTTTTAAAAACATGTTTTTTTACTAAGAGAATCTCTTTATTTTCTACTATTAGGCTCATAGTTATTTTTGAAGTTTCCTGAGGGTATTGCCTATCGTTGAGGTAAAATTATTAATTACAAGCTGAATACCCGTGCTACGTCACGGCAAATAAGTAGTTATTTTATTGTATTAAATAATGTATTATGGAAATTAACGCTGTTATATAATTTTGAGTAGCACTGTTTACGTCATACTATATGTTACTCATCAGTTGATAAGTAATCAAAGTATTATGTTTCTTGAACGGGGCGCTCCGGACCAGTGTCAACAAACAGATGACCTAGAGATAATCCGTTATCTTTAGGTACCAGTAACAGGAGTTTAACCAGTACAGGTTAAAATTCATTGTTAATAATAAATGGACGTTAAAATTTAAAAAGTTATGTTTCCAAGATGTCATATGGAAAACCCCATTATATTTGCGAGCATTACCCAGAAGTGTTCTGACTGGGGATGGACCATCACCAGGTATAGCTTAAATTCTATGAGGGAGAAAATCACAGTTTATTTCTAGTAATTCAAGTTCTGCCATTATAGTTAAAATGAACCGCAAATAAAAATAATATTATAAAATAGATACAGTACGGTAGCAGCTGACCTGTTATCGTCTTAGCAACGCATGCTGCCTAGGCGTGCATGCTCTCTTTAAAACCAACTAAAAATCCAAACCCCTCTAAAATACTTAAAAATTTTAATATGTATAAAAAAAAATCTTAGCGCGTGTTTACATCCTAAAGAGAGTGTCGATGTAAAATTTCAATTTTTTCTGTCAAGTAGTTTGGGCTGGGCTGAGATGTTCGCTAACCTAATATATTGTATGACAATTCAGAGTATATAGAATATATACTTGAAGAAGGAAAATAAGGTCCGAAATTTCGCAATTAGAATTAAATATAAAATTTGGCGGGTTCAACCCATCTTATTTTAATTCCAGCCACTTTGGTTAAATAATGTCTTAAAACTAAATCTATCACATTTTCCCCGTCTTGGAATCCTGTAAAGGAAAAACTGAAATCTTGAATAATTTATAAAGATAATCAATATTGAAGGCTCTAATATTTCTGCTATGGAGTTTTAATGAAATCTATTACTTTTATAAAAGGGTTGAAAAAATAATAATATAATTGATTTCCGATGATTTTTACTTAACTAACTTAGATAGATTTAAATTATTACCAATAACAACTATATTCGCTCGTGACATAAGAATTATCGTACATGTTATTATTATGGCTTTTAAAAATGTATACAAACATTTGTAATCATATCTATGGGTATCATCAATAAATAAGCGAAATATCCATTTGCAATTCACATAAATTATGTCGACCCTATGACGGATTTAATCTTCAAATCTCAACCAATAAATATTTTAGAATATTTTTTTGATTTGGTACTTCGCAACAATAACTTGATTTTACTTATATTTAGCGACAAAACTAGACATGATTCGTTAACATAAGACACTTGGTGATCCGATTTTCTCTTTTGTCCCAACCTGAAGTCTAGAACTTTCATAAATAATTTGTTCAAACTAACCGTGGATGTTTGTTTGCTTGCCTGATAATAAGAGTCCGGTCATCAAGGACTTGTTGAGTTTAAAACATTCCTCGGCTGTGCAACAACTGAAATATATATTACTAGCTGTTACCCAGTGTGCCATGCTACACCCACTTTCTGCCTATGACTCTCCCCGTATCAAGATACCTTGTCTATACCCAGTTACGAAAATCGGTCAAACGATGTGAATTTGTTTTAGTTCGTAATGATACCGGCAGAGGCCAGCACAACAGCACTTCATCTAACAGCCGACAGAGGCCAGTAGCAGAGCCTGCTGTCGATTCAAAATGGCCGTCACAATCTGAATGGTTCAGTGTAGCCAATTTTTCTGGAACAAAACTTTTGACCTTTTGACCAAATTTTGAAATTTGACTATTTTGACCTAGCCTAGGAGATTTCTCGTATCAAGACCTACCTGTGTGCCAAGTTTGGTCAAAATCGGTCAAACGGTGTAGATTTGTATAAGGAACAAACAAACAAAAAAAAACAGACAGACACTTGATATATATATTTATATATATATATATATATATATATATATATATATATATATATATATATATATATTTATATATTAATGTTTTCACAACATAGGCGACAAAACATATAGACTTCAATGAAGAATAACCCATTAAAATATTCATGATTTGTGTAGTGTAGGTAATATGTAGTGTTATTTGTTCACAGTTAAAATATTCATACGTCAAATGGTTTCTTGAAACAATACGCAATGACAATTTTAAATTTCATTGAAAATTTAAATAAGTTAGTACAAAAATGAAAACTTGTTTTGTTTCTTGTTTCTTGAATTCGGACGAATACGCACGAACAATCCCAACACGAGGCTCCATCATGGACCGCGTCCATTGGGCCGTATCGTTCGTCCGAACTGGTCGGAAGTGCGAACCGATCCCATCCTGCTGGGATTTATAGTTGCGAATAGTCATGGTTGTAAATGGACTGTGAGTACGAGCCATCAAGTCTACTGCGAATTCGGACGAACACTGAGGCAATGGACGAGAGGCGTTCGTCCGAATTCGTTGCTTCGCCGTTCGCAGCTTTTCGGTCCCAGTGGACGAGCGGCCTAATAAAACGTTAATAAGGCATATTAAGGCTTGTAACAGTTTACAGGGACAACACATTTTTATTCATGCTCTTACATACAATTAAAATAAATCCATTTCATTATTACTAAACATAACACCATTAAAAGAAGTACTGGTTTCTGAGAAGAATTATCTCTGTAAAGAAAGGAAACACTTGAAAAAAAGAATTATTTTGATGTTTGACAAAGGATTAAGTACGCAGAAAAGTGAGTCGTCTTGAAATTAAATTATTAAACATTTGATTGCTCCATTTAGACGACACGTCTTGTTGACAACACTCTGCAATCTGTTGATAACAGACTATGTCGAGGGTATTAATTTTCAACATTTTTCACCTTTCATGAAGTATTTATTTATTAGTCAGCTTACAATTTAATAACAATTTCTTTTTACATTGTGCACCTTATGTCTAAAGCAGTAGTTTCTAGTCTTATAGTTTTTTAAGGAAGTTCCTTCCTCCCTCCATAGGGAGGAAACCAGCTTATAAACTTCCTTCTTCCCTCCATAGGGAGGAAACCCGCTTATAAAGTTCCTTCCTCCCTCCATAGGGAGGAAACCCGCTTATAAAGTTCCTTCCTCCCTCCATAGGGAGGAAACCCGCTTATAAAGTTCCTTCCTCCCTCCATAGGGAGGAAACCCGCTTATAAAGTTCCTTCCTCCCTCCATAGGGAGGAAACCCGCTTATAAAGGTCCTTCCTCCCTCCATAGGGAGGAAACCCGCTTATAAAGTTCCTTCCTCCCTCCATAGGGAGGAAACCCGCTTATAAAGTTCCTTCCTCCCTCCATAGGGAGGAAACCCGCTTATAAAGTTCCTTCCTCCCTCCATAGGGAGGAAACCCGCTTATAAAGGTCCTTCCTCCCTCCATAGGGAGGAAACCCGCTTATAAAGCATATCGCCCTTGTTGCGGTGCTTCGATAAATAAAAAAGTACGTTCTAGGAGGTACCCTCTGGGAAACACTATTGCTGATAAGTTTTATATATATATATATATATATATATATATATATATATAGGAGAAGGTGGTATTATGAGCCCCCAATTGGTTTTTTCCATTTTTTCTAATTGCCTATAATTTATTTTTAGAATATTCGTTCATATCGTTAACTACAATGCTTTGTGAACATACTTATAAAATAAAAACTTTTTTCGGTAGCTTTAAGAATATGAAAATAAAATAAATTCGAAAAATGTCAAATTGTTAGTAAATTGTTTCGTGCTGGTAATATCGTCGATACAAAAGCAAACTAACGAATATGAAAAACACCACTTTTCAGAGTGGAAAAGTATTTATTCATAACTTTTTTTTGGACAGTCAAATATTCGGCAGATTTGACCTTTTGATAGTGGAATACTTTCCCTTTAATAGAGTGAAGTCAGATTGAAGAATTTGCCGTAAATAAGTCCAGCAGAAATTATTAAAGATGGACAATGAAAGATGCATTTTTTCATATTCGTTAGTTTGCTTTTGTATCGACGATATGAGCCCCTAAGAAAGAGAAGTAAAATTACTTATGCATAACATTTTCATTTATTACAAAATCTTGAAAATGCATTACAAAGTAGAAAATAATTTATAAAGTATATTACAAGACCACTCCCGAACTTGGAAAGCGTCATTAAGGAACCATTTAATTGCTTTATGACTTTTCCGTCTATTTGCAAAAATCTAAAACGTAAACATCTCACATTCAGCGGAGTCATTGTGTGCCCACATTTCGCAGTTAAGGCATTGTACCCACGGTTCTCCGAGGTTATGTGATGAAAGTAGGCCCATCTTATTCCGCGGGGAAATCAAGAACTAAGGTACAAAGGTTCTTTCCTACAGATCGAACGATTCGCGGGATTTTACTTTGAAGAACTGATATTCCAGTCTCATCCACATTAAACACCAAATCAGCTGGTTAGTTGTGTTTGGCGAACTTGGCTTCCTGGATATCAAAGAAATTGTCGACTGCTTCTTTGTTAAACCCATTAGCTCTTGGAAACGATGTTGCAGCTGGTTTCAAAACAGACAAAACATTCTTGTGGCGATTCATGAAGTGGTGGAACCACCAAGCTCTTCCAGCTAACCAAATTTCTTTCACACAGTTTGTAAGCCACTCTGCGAACATTACAGAGCCCTTAAGTTCGGGGGCTCATATTACAACCCTTGACATGTTGCAATTTAAACACGCATAACGATTCATTGTTACTTGAAAAATTACATTATATCTACACAGAAATAATCCCTGAAATGTCCTTTACACTATTCAATTAGGAACTAGATGGATTTTGAATGGGCATATACTGTAATTATAAGCAAATTGTTTACCTGTCAAAGTTTTTCAGATAAAGAAAGCAAATAAAACATTTTTACGCACCAACTATCAGCTCCAACTGAGCGAGAAGGATCCAGTGACGAGAGCCTTTAATGAACTATCATTTCAAATTATCACCCCAAAGTTGCCGCGCTGTATGAATAGATATTGAGGGGGCTCATAATACCACCTTTACCTCTATATATATATATATATATATATATATATATATAGAAACTTATCAGCAATAGTGTTTCCCAGAGGGTACCTCCTAGAACGTACTTTTTTATTTATCGAAGCACCGCAACAAGGGCGATATGCTCTTACATTTCTCAAGAACTGTCATTAACAGTTACAAATAAAGTGTACAATAACAAATACGTTGTGAAAAGCTAATTAGATATCTTTGGAAACCATACAAAAATTAATTTAATCTATGAAGTGGTTTTAAGATGGACAAGGGCCATAAAATAGAAAGTGTCTTATTATAATTAGACAATTTTATGTCGAAAAAAAAGCCTCTTATTATCTGAAAAGATTGATAATATGGATATATGGTAAATATAAATTTTGAACTACCTGCTTTTTTGTAACCTATGGATTGTTAAACGGTGACCACTTCAGGATTGCGCTATTGGATCGACTTCATCAGCAAGCTTTCCTCCCTATAAGAGGAATAGGAGGGTGAAACAATTTAAAAAAATGTTCACAGTGACAAAATAATCTTTGTTTATGTAAGGTACCTAAATTTTAATTGTTATTTATGCTATAATTTTTTTGTTTTTGTTTCAGGTAAGATGCCTTTAATTTTCGTGAAATTCATGTACGTACTATTTGATTTCTTTAATTACTTTTCTTCATTATCGAACTTATGTGTACATAGCGTAGTACGCTATATGTGTACATAGCGTAGTACGCTATATGTGTACATAGCGTAGTACGCTGTATGTGTACATAGCGTAGTACGCTATATATATAGACTAATTCACATTTTTCCACAAATGAATTAAGTAACATGGTTTATTCCATGACATGATGATACAAACTGATATATCATCTGATATACCAACTGATATACAAAACAGCAACGACTGTTTGCTGACGGGTCGTTTGCTTATGGAGTATAAGTTTTTGTACAAACCTTCATAAAATACAGACTGAATCTGAAGAGATTAAATACTGCTTAACTACATAGACACAGCCGCAGGTTGATTGTTATAATGTCATTTTTAAAAGAAATTAGTTAATAGATATTTAGGAAGTGTTTTTTTTTTTAAATATTTAGTTTTTTTTATTTTAACGTCCACTGATAGATGACAACGATTTTTGGGAAGGATTTCCTACAGGTTACCACCCTTTTCTAGCAAGGATACGACCTAGTTGGAATCGAACCCACGACCTTAGACACGGAATGGACACGCCTTAGCGTTCATGATTCTTTTAAAATAAAATGTACATACTATTTACACATACTTGTGTGAAAAACTATTTAATTTAATACATGCAGGGATATATGAGGAGCTTAGTATCAAAGTTGGACAACTCCATTTTTTTCAGTTTTGTGATTTTCGTCGATTCTTAAGTGAATTTTTATGCTGCATTCGATTATACAACTGTTTTTCATTAAAAACGGACAGAAAATAGGTAAAATAGCGTTTATTTCAACCGTTCAGAATCAAAATATGGACAATTCCAACATAGTTTGGTTTCAAAAAATGACAACTCCATCAGTAGCCTATGAGAAGCTTGCATTCATGCAATATGCTCCCAACATGCACTGCAAATCCATCATGGCTGAATGTTTATAGTTACTTGTAATAAGTGCATTTGGCGATAATTCTTATTAATAACTCGCTGTTATCCGGCACACTGTGGTTCCGAATGCCGGATTTTGGGACAAAACCTCTAGGTACTTGAATCTTTCTGATTTAGGTATGATTTTTGAAGAATTTCTTTTGTGCCGAGTCGAATGAGACCACTACCAATTCTATAGAATAATTATTTTATTAATAAACGGCCTTTATATAACAACAACCGTAAAAAACAGCAAGTATTTAATTTAAAATATTCAAACTTTACTCAAGTGGTAGAGCTATGTATCCTTCCAAATATATTTTCAAGACCTCAGGTGAATAAATTAACAGCTAATGTGGTACTGGTAACTGTTCTCGACATATTCCTCTTTATTTAAATTTTCGCGTATAACAAATAAATATTGACAGTTTCACACTAGATATTAAATAGATCTCATCGTTAATGTTCAGTTATTTGCTATTAAAAACTTTTCAACAACTCTCTGCAGAAAATAATAATGGTTAACTCGTTTTTCATAAAATAATCGCATCGCTAATTGATAACTTTATTTTATTAGCTGTGCACAGGTATGGCTGAGTACGGCGATGAAAATTATAGCACAGCCACTTCAATACATGTAGTTATAGGTAAAACTGTGCGAAGAGGATAGCTAAGTACCACTTTTTTCTAAACTTAATAAAATAAGGATAATTTAGTTTCATTTCAGTTTTGTCAAACTGTATTTAAATAACATTTTTCATGTAATTTTTAACTATATAATTTTGATTTAATACATTAGACATAATTACATTATATTAAAACACCTTCGAGCATACCAAATTCATATTTGTTTGGTTTCAAAAGAGGATAGATTCAATTTTAAAATGGCTCCCTTTGGTTTCAAAAACAGACAACTCCATGACTTGGTTTCAAACATGGACAACTCCACTATTTAAAGTGTAATTACGGCCTTAATACTTATATAATTTTGTAGTGCCTTTGAAATAATGTTTCTGAGGCCTATCAGAATAACATATAAAAAAATCACCATGATACTGACATCAATATAGTAGATATGGTTTTTTGCCTCTCCTGTAAAAAAAGCAAAAGTGGAGTTGTCCAACTTTGATACTAAGCTCCTCATATAAATCACGGACCACTCCTTATCCGACTCTACCAACACCTTGTTTTATCTTATAAAGATATCATTGGCATTGAGCAAGTAAATACTCACAACTCATGCTCATATCTCGAGCTGGTTACCGGTACAAGTTAAGAGAAATTAAAAGCACAAAAAAACAAAAAAAAAAACAAGTTATCTTAACCAGACTTCGATTTGGACTCTAAACACAATCTTATTTAAATCGAAACAAGGTTTTCTTGTTCTGTAACGTCTATCTACACCATTCAACATTATTTATTGAAAACTAACTTATGCACTAGAAATTAATCTATTTTTTAATTTTTATGAAAGTATATGTATATATATATATATATATATATATATATATATATATATATATATATACATATATATACAGACATATATATAAGCCTATTCTTTTTGTTTGTTTTATGTTTGAAATATTTAGGGGTAAAACCTATTGGTCATCAGCGCCCTATGAATGTCATACAAATGAATATCCATGTTCTTGGACTTTATTCTGTCAGAGGTTTTTTTAACATTTATGTATTTTTATTTTTTCTAACTTATTTTTTTATTTACTTCATTTTTATTATTTTTTTGTCTCAATTTTAATGGTTTATTTTAATCAATAGCCTACGATTCTGACCTTATTGAATGTATTTGTTTAAATGAACGGTCTTCTTTATATATTTTTTTAATTTTACGGGAGCCCGGTGGCCGTGGGTGCTAAGGCGTATCGCTTCTTGCCTAAGGTCGGTCGTGGGTTCGATTCCTACTATGCTTGATGGCTTTTCTTTCGAAAAAAGAAAAGGAATCAGCCTTATTCTGGCTAGAAAAGGGTGGTAACCTATAGATAACCCGTCCTAAAATTCGTTGTCAATAAAAAATGGACGTAAAATTTAAATAAATAAATTATTTATTTATTTAAATTTTAACGTGCATTATCATTAACTGAGAATTTTAGGACGGGTTATCTATAGGTTACCACCCCTTTCTAGCCAGGATAGGGCTGATTCCTTTTCTTTTTTCTAAAGAAAAGCCACTAACCCATAGTGGGAATTGAACCCACGACCCATGGGACGGAGTGTTATGTGCTCACGCCTTAACACTCACGGCCACCGGGCCGCCAAATAAATTATTTAATTTGTTTTTAAATATATATGTAACATCTGAATGTTTTGCATTAATTTAATGACTTGTATTATGGCTTATGACGTACATTGTATTAATATTATGCGTTAAAATTAATATTATAAAAAATATGCCTAAAGTAATTTTTGGTAAAGCTCCATTTGCTAAAATAAGTGTGCGAATAATAACTGAGGTTGTAGCTCGACCCTAACTCGATCTAGCGGCAGTGTGCTGAATTAGAGATAGTAACTCCCGCTTCGCTCACTAGATAGCATAGTCTGTCTCAAGCGAAGTTCAGTGCTTTCTGGCGGGGTTATTGGTTTGGTTTTGTTTTTGTTTAGTGCATAAACTGCTAGAGACATTAGAACATTGAGAATTGTTTTATTTTAAACATATGATGAAGTAATTTTAGTAGTTAGGTTTTAGCGCGGTTACTCCCTTTCTCCATAGGGAGAACCCGCTTATGAGGTTGACCTCATGACGCAATCCGGAAGTGCCGACTAGAAACTTTTTCGTTTCAGACCCCATAGATCACGAAAATATAGGTGGTTCAAATTTTTTATATATATATATATATATATATATATATATATATATATATATATATATATATATATATGTATGTATATATGCTTGTCTGTTCGCTCTCTGGCGGCCTCAAAAATGGTCCGATTTTGATGAAATTAGGTACGAAAATCTGTCGTCTAATTTGAAAGGTCATGTTCGTTAACCAGCAGAATCCGCCCACTGGAAGATAGTTTTTGGGGCGAAATTCGCGCAAAAAAAATCGCAACGCTTACGTTTTTGAGTTCATATGCTTGTAAGCACTTGTTTTATATGTTTCTTAACATAGGAAAACGAATGAAACCATTATCAAGACGATATCTCTAACCGTTCCTGAGAAAAGTGGAATCAATGTTTTTGTAAGTCATTATTTTTGTTAGGGTACTTAGAATCGTGGGATTCAATTGAAATATTTTCTAAATCTTGGAAATTAATCCCAACTAATATGTTTAAATTTTGGTTATATTTGGAGGTAAGGAAGTATGCGAAAAAAAAATATTTTATTAATAGACATGAAAAGTTTTCGGATCTTCATACATTTTTCGTAAATATCTCGATAACGGTTGGGAAAGCGTGACATGTGGAAGGTGACCATTCGAATGCTTACTAAATTCTCTACAAAAAAGATTCTGAAGCAATATTCGATGGGGCAACGTCAATCAGAGATATAAGCGCTTAAAACTAAAAAAGTGTTTGTTTTGTTGTTTTGAAAGGGGGTTTCTCTTTGTTTATCTCACTTATTAATTGGTTGTTTTTTGTTTTAAATTGAATTTATCAGTAAAATTAGTATTGTAATAAAATAAGCTAAGAAACTATAAAAGGTATTGGAAATAAGTTTGGAATGGGTGCGGTAATCAAGATGGCTGTGGTCAATATCATGATGGCGTATACATAGATTTGTTTTGAATTCTCCTATCTGTATAACCTTCCTCATAGCCTCCAACTGAAGTTATCGTTTGCTGAAGCACATATTTACAGTTGATTATAACTGTAAAACGAATTTGCTAGTAAAACAAGATACTTAAAATGACAATGATTTTTTGGTTGTTTAGAATAGAGCCTTCTCAGCAGTAGTCGAAGAGTAAGTACGTTTTCAGTAAAAAATTGTATTGACTCAGATTAAGAATTATCCATTTCTGTGTAAGTTGGCTAGTGTCAGTTTCCTGTTATTTGTGATGCTAATCTATTCCATTTCTTCGAGATGTACGTAACCGCGCTAAGATGACGCAGTTCCTGCGAGTCGGACTTTTTATTAAAACATGAACCAAGTTCAGATAGAAGTTACTCCTAAATCTAATACTAAAGATGTTAGATATACACAAATTGTATTAGAGGTTCCTGTACATATATCAGAACTAACATTAAACCTAAATCTAAGACTGATAAAGAGAGCGGGTCTTTTTGCGTAGACCACATCCAGTTACTTTTGAAGTAGAAGTAGTGATTTATAAAAGTTACTCGTACTCGCTGATAAGCTTACTGATTAGCTTATAGGTTCTTTGCTGGTTATCTATTACTACTTGACTCGTTATCTACGGTTATAATCCATATTAGATAATGGCAAGCAATATTTATTAACAAAAAGATTTATATGATCAAAATCAATTCTCTCAACTACGAAAAAAGTTATTAAGCATTAAAGTTGACTGTTTTGCAGGTTATGAAGGATAAAATAAACAATGATATTTGTAAACACATATTTTATTCCTTTCCTCTCTCTCTCTCTCTTTTTGGATATTTTACATTTATTTAGCATTGTGGGCATACCGTTTCCGCTCGCTACGCTCGCTCAAGTAGATATCAAAGCTCTAGTCAACCCAACTCACTAAAATTAATAGAATTCTAGTAATTTTAGCGACTCTAGTCTATTCAACTCGCTAAAATTAATAGAACTCTATTAATTTTTGCGAGAGTAAGAAACCAATCGCTTTTTCTTTGTCAGGAACATCGCGAACTAATTGTAAAAGACCCATTTTTCCTCACTAACATAATCAGAGCTTTTTCATAAACAAACTCTAATTCACTGTTGAAGGTTACTTTACTCCCAGCAAGAACCAACACAATTAGTCATACAATAGGAAGGCAAAGGAGTTATGCGCATGCGGTGAATCACTGATACAATCACTACTGCTACTTCAAAAGTAACTGGATGTGGTCTTCACAAAAAGACCCAAGAGAGCATTTAAATATCGTCCCTACCATGTCAAACTATCGATATGCAAATCGGTGGAAACGAGGGACGATCTTATTCTCTCCATTGACGAAGTAATATATTCAAAAATGGACTTATTCGATACTTTATTTAAGGCATTAAAGGCTATCCAAAAAAAAAAAAAAACATAAATGTGAAATAGAGGCCAAGTTCCTCCCCCACAAAGAAACACTCCCTTCCCCAAAAAGCGAGAAATATCTCCTCCTAAAACCTCCAAAAACGCCTTACCATCCTACACTCCAAAAAAAGTAGTATGAGTTGGTGTATTAATTCAACCAAAAATATTTGCCAATACAAGAGATGATACAAGAAAGAAATGTCCAAGTTCATTACTTGGAAGACCTCGTAATTACTTACTAAGAAGAGTAAAGACACTTCAACTGACCTTTAAAAACAACAATAAAAATACTTATATCCAGTTACTAAAATATCACTTTCCTCAACCAGGTATATTCTTAAACTTGGCAATGTTTATTTTTCTCTCTAAATATAATTTCGGCACAAAAAAAGCCGTATCAAGACCCATCTGTGTCCCAAGTTTGGTCAAAATCGATCAAACGGTTCGGATTTGAATAAGGAACAAACATACAGACAGACAGCTGGTGTACGATTTTTACCAAGCCTATATAAACGCCTAAATGTTTCTTAAAACATCAAATATAGGTTCTTCATACCGATACGATTCATTTGATACCCCACATCATGGGTTTCGGACGAAACGATGGGTTTACGAAGGAAGTACAAAACTGGCGCGCCCCCGCCCCGGAAGTAGCGTCAAACACAACTTTTCAGGATTTTTCGCTTTTTTCCTTTAATAACACCTTAATATCTATCATCCTGCAAAATTTCAAGTCTCTAGCATCATGGGAAGTGCCTAATAATTTTGATGAGTCAGTGAGTGAGTGAGTGAGTCCTATAAATCCCGATTTTCGATCGCTTATATCTCAGAAACTATTCGAGGTAGAATTCTGAAAATTTCCAG
The DNA here is from genome assembly GCA_946811695.1 of Gonocerus acuteangulatus. Lineage (NCBI taxonomy): Eukaryota > Metazoa > Arthropoda > Insecta > Hemiptera > Coreidae > Gonocerus > Gonocerus acuteangulatus. The sequence goes on from OX328125.1 coordinate 16,991,444, forward strand.
TTTTACTCACATCTAGTAGTATAATACCTCAGTAAAATTTCATAACTTTATCTTTACCTGGTTGAAAGTTATGAGAGAGTAAAAATCGGCTCTAAGACCTCCTGTAATATACACACAGTATGCTTAGGCCGGAACTTGGCCTGGCGCATTACCGTGCGCCTAGATTCTAAAGGGGTTAGAGTTGTGAGAAATTTTCGACAAGGCGTATCGTCCACAATCCAAGAGCAAAGCCTCGAATCTGAAAAACGAGATTTTGCATATTCGATAGTTTGACATTTTATAGATACGTTGAATCCATAAACAAGTCGAACGCAATCCTGAGTCATTTTACTTCATTAAGTTGATTTGAGGCCAAAATCGTGGAAAAATATGTAAATAAGTCGAACTTAAATAGGCATCCTGGGAGATGACCTCTAGGACTTCCACCTCTATGAGTCGAACTTTTAGATGTCATCACTTCTATAACTCCAACTACAATTGACAAGTTCACCGATTCTCCAATCAATTTTAGTGATTGGGAGAACTTCACAACGGAAAGGTCTGCTAACATAGACTTCGTAGAACGTTACTGTATGTTATGCTCCTTCTGAGGAGAGTATTTTAGCCAAAGTACAGCCAATAGTGGGCTACAGTGAATTCGAATGTGATGAACCTGGAATCTCCTACAGTTAGAGAAGCCACAAATTCGATTAATACACTCTGAATATTTTTGGAAACCTGTGACAACGACGAAACTCGTCTACACTTAGATACAAGTGCTTAGTTGACTAGTACTAATGACAAGTGCTAAGCTCGTGTAAACTAGACATTATTTATGTACCGGAGTCTACTTCTATAGAATAATGCCATTTGGGCTGATTAAGGCTTGTAAACAAGAGTCCTTGACAATCTGAAGAGATGTATCCTTGGAGAAGGTAACACTAGGTGTTTTATATGCAGGAAAATCCTGATGCACTCTATATCACTGGGTGGTGGTGCAGATCAATGGACTCATAACATGAAAGATAATGTCGGATCGTAGGGTCTCCTTTGCCGCGGAACTTTGGGTCCTCACCCATTTAACAAAGGTACAACCTGCGGATCGGTTTGAGGGATGACATATTTATTGGAGTTTCAGACAACAGATTGGGTGCACACTAATAAGAAAATATCTCAAAATCGGCTTATTAAAAAGGGTAGCAAATTCTTACGAAATGATGACCAAAAAAAATAATTGCTTCTAAATAATGCTTCTAAGATTGAGAAGCGTCCAAGGCGATCAATGTATGATGACATAGTTGTTCTCTTATGAAAACTACATTGGAGTGTTATTTTTTCTTTATGTGTCACCGAATGTACTTCATGTTATCTGTTTTATGGTCAGTGTTGAGTCACAATGGGGTCACGCATGAAGTGTAAGTGCATAGCCGTGAATGACCAATTCTAAAGCCACATAACAAAACTTCTTCTCTCCTGTTGTTTCTTTTGGTTGAAGGTCGTTCGCCAATTGTTTGTTTTATTTTTTGAAGTCTGTTATCCGCCGTCATGTGCCAAGATTGCTGACAATTGTCTGTAATTACCCTTCTGGCCTCGGTTTGCATGTCTTGCCGGGCAATTTTGTGTATGTGTTGTTGATTTCGTCTTGTTGTCTTCTTTGCTAGTACTTCAGCTTAAGTGCTAAATTCAGCAGAATTGTTAGATTCAGTCAGCAGAATTAGCAGATCTGTGCCTCTTTTAGTACATTTGACTAGGCAAATGTTCATTTTAGTTACTGGCAATGTCCAAGGTGGCTTTGAAGTGGAGAATTTGTGGATAATATATTGAACGCCAATGCTTAATTCGCTGGTGGTTTCTGTACATTCTTACTGAGAAGTATTTTATAAATTGATGAGGAGGGATTCACGTTTTGTTGTAAGGAATTGAATATTGTTGTCCTGAGGTGTGTTTGATTATGTGAAAGCCTTGATCATCACTTTGGGGAACCGGTCTACTCGGAAAAGCGTCGAAATATACGTGAACTTTTACTTACTTGCATATTATTGGTTATTTCTAAACATTTTGACGAGGAAACCGCTTGTACTACACCTCAGTTTTCATTTCCTATTTATCTGAATGCGTTAAATCGTCAGGAGGCCCGCCCAATCATGAAAAATGCCTATTGTCTATTCAATTATTTTATTCATCGGATGATCCAAGCAGCTGTTAATCTAAGCCAATAACATGAACATATTGAATAACAGGAGCCATCTCATCTGTGTAGCATTCCTTCACCATGTATAGAGGTTAATAATGGGACCTTGGTGGTGTGAAGCCGTCAGGCCGGTCCAACTGCGTCGCTCTCCAATTTTAGATCTCTGACTCAGAGTACTGGTTTCTGCCTGGGGCGGCGCCCTTCACCTACACACCTTTACATCTAACGTATCCGCACATTAATACATTTCCTATTCAATTAAAAGATATGGTTGGTTTCACAAATATAATTGTAGTCAAAGCTCTTTACTTGTTATTGACTCATGGGCGTATATAAGGAGGGGGGCTGCAGCCCCCCCCCCCGAAATTTTGGTTTGATCGGTAAAAATGTTATAAAACCCTTAAAAATAAATGAAATAAGATCATTTAGTTCATAAAAAATATTCTATTTTGAGTGTAATAGCGTTTTAATTGGCTAAAACTCTTCCAAGATCTAAATAGTTAGTATTCCATACACCGGAAATGGTCTCAGCCCCTCCCCGAAATTTTCCCAGCCCCTCCGAAATTATTTCCTATATACGCCCATGTATTGACTGACTTTTCGGTTTGAATTAGAATTAACCTCTTAAGACAGAGGTTATCTTAAGGCCTTTACCGAATCACTTTGATAATGTCAATGGTCAAAATATTTAAAATATCTTGAAATAGTTGGGATTCGGTTAAGAGAAAACGTGAGTTTTTCGGATAAATCTGACTTTTTCGCAACCATTCCTTGAATTCTTATCAACTCAAAGACCAACTATCTGTTTCTCATTAAAAATATCTTGGAGTCCACTTAGGTACTGAATTAACTTTTACCATTCGTGCCAATAGTTAGGTTCACAAAGCTGCAGGAGCAGGAGCCTTAAGCAGCCCCTACACGGTGAGTAATAATGACATTATGAGTAATGTCATTACTATTCAACTCTCGTCATTCCATATCATCATTACAATGTACACCTTACACCGTCATTCCACGGATCATTTTTAATGTCATTACTTTTCTTCAGTATGCATTGTGATCTCCGTGGCAGAAGCATTTTGTTAATAATGGGTCCTCGCAAAGTCGCCTGTGTAGCTATAATTGCGACACTAGCCACAAAAAAACATGTGAAACGTTCGTAAAGGCCTTAATATGACACATATCCTTCCAATCGGGGCGTTTCCAAGTGTTCTGGGACCGAGGTTATGTGCAAAAAAGTTTACATTTTATGTTTATTTGGATAACCATTTTTCGCAAGTACCTTTTGAGATAATACAATGGTCATTTATATGGTTAGAAAAAGGAGTCTTTCTTCTTTTGAAAGATTTCACTGACGTAAAAATCGGATTATCTCAAGGGGAGATATTGAATTTCAAAACGTCACATTACTTTTTCGCTTAAAAATTTTTATTCTCTTCCAGACTGGGAAAAATCATTATTTTTTGTTTTCAATGTTATTCACCACGTGAGGGTTTCTTGGGGTGCTGATTTTAAATCTGCTATTATTTTTGGTGTAAAAAACTGTATAATACTAGTTTACTTGAAAACGAAAGCATATTTTTGAATATATTTGACGAAATATAAATTATAGTTTAACGATTATATATTCTTCTAATCTACTCTATAAGACAAATGAATTGGTAAAAGAATCACGTCAACATTATTTTCTAAAGTCGATATAAAAAATAAAGCACTTTCAACCTATTTTATATCGTCGATACAAATGCAAAGTAACGGATGTGAAAAGTTGTTGGTACCTTATAGATGACTTTATATATATTTTATTCTATGATATATATATATATATATATATATATATATATATATATATATATATATATATATATATTTTACTAACTATAATGCTGCCAAGGTAGAGTCATACATTTCAATTCATCTTATTTTTTGCCCTTTCTACTCAATCTAGTTCAACCTTTACATCTGTTTCACCTAGTTACAGCTCGAGATAGACTGAGTAATGACGGATTAATGATGTAGCGCTCCCTCCACCATCATTACTAATGACAGTATCCCCTCCACTTTCAGTAATGATGAAGCCGAGATCAGAAAATCCGGATTCACATCATTACTGTTCGTCATTCCAACTTTGTCCTTTCTTACACTAACATTATTCCTGTCATTTTGATAAGCTAATGTCATTATTACTGACCGTCTAGGGGCCGCTTTAGGTAGATAATCTAAGGGGTTACGTCCGCCAGTAAATATACTGTTTGGTACGTCCGCCTTTCTAACCTGTTGGTTAAGACCGTCGTCTCTGGCATCGGTGAGAGTACTGCGGGCGAGCGCTTTTGAGTACTACATAATGATGTACTTACGTTGAAAGCACTCGCCCGCAATATTCTCGCCGATCCCAGAGACGACGGCCTTCCTCAACAGGTTTGGCAACAGTTTTTCACCTTGTTAAACACAAAAATCTCATTTAAATCTTAAACAAAAAAACAAAATGTAGTATTTATATATTAGACCAATTTTTTGTTCCGCCCGACCAATATTGTCCTACACTTACCACACAAACTTGCAAATATTGCAAAATAAATGTTGATGCTTTAGTGGACTCCAATTGACCAAATGCACGGTGTGTTAAATGTTCCAATTATCTGCACATTGTTTTACCATGCAACAGTTATGTTTTATAAAGAATGTGTATGTACTCCTAAATATCTCTACCACGGTTGCAATATCTCTCTATTTCCTCCCTATAGTAACCCTATAGAGAGGGAGTTTATTCTGCATGTCCCATGCTTTGCATATATTTTTCTTATAGACCGAGAGCCAGAAACGCACTTTTCATGAAGTGTTTTATGCACCCTGAAATTTTGCTATAATGTACCTCTTGGGTAGATAAGAAGGTATGTATGTGTTTCCTGGACATACCTTGGAACACCAGGTACTGCGCATAGGGGAAAGGTGCAAAACAATATTGCCCAAAAGTAGAGTTCTATTCAGAAGCCAACTATTATTAATGCAAAAAATGGCAAATTAAGGCAATTTTCAAATTAATAATAAATAAGGCAGGCACTTTTAGGGGGGGGGGTAAAATGATATTAATAAAAAAAAAATAAGTACTTAGCTTTTATTTTTAATATTAAATGAAGTGCTTTATTCACGCTGCGATTTAAACAGCGTCTTCAGTAAACATATTTGAAAATAATTACAAAAGGGCAGACACTTTTGTGGGGTATAATTATCAGGAAACATAAAAATAAATGTTGAATATGATAGACTGCAAAACACTGCGCGTAACCGTAAGAGTGCATGAGGCGACGGCGCAGTGTTGGTTTTTCTCTGCGCTCTCATTGGTTCTTGCTCACATGATCTTGTACAGCTGTTCCGGTTTTAATGGCAGTGCGAATAAAACTCTCATTTAATATTAGAATAAAAACAATTAATTTTTTTTTTATTTACGTGTTATACCCCTTAAAAGTGTCTGCCACATTTATTATTCGTTGTAAAATTGTCTTAATTTTACATTAAATATAGTTGGCTTCTGAATAAAACTCTACTTTTGGGAAATATTTTTTTGTACCTTTCCCCTATGCGCAGTACCTGGTGTTCCAAGGTATGTCCAGGAAACACATACATACCTTCTTTTCTACCTAAGAGGTATATTATAGACAAATTTCAGGGTGCATAAAACACTTCATGAAAAGTGCGTTGCTGGCTCTCGGACTATTATATATTTCATTTTGTTTTAAATATATAGATTTCATGTACAAAATATTTACACTTTATATACAGTTTTATATTCAATATCTTTTATTGAGAGGCATCATATTTTTAACCTAATATGTATCTAGTATAGTGTAAATCTTATATCTAATGTAATTCTAGTAGAAATAGAATTTACAGAAATTCCCTCTAATAATATCTAAGTTTAATATGTAAGAGCAAAGAAAACATTGCAAAACAAAACATATAATAAATAACTTGTATAAAAAACTTTTCAATTTAATAAAGTCCACTCCAAATTATCTGGTAAGGCTTGAGACAGGTTCAGATTATATTTCAGTCCAAATTTTAAAATCTTCCCCGAAGTGGCTCTGTAAAATATTAACTATGGATAGGAATAGACTACCTGGATTGTGCTACGACAGGCTATATGTATTAGATCAGTCACATAGTAATAAATTGCGTTTTAACTGGGTAACACAACTTAAGGAAATACTCATTAACCTAAACTATTACGATATTTGGTTAAACCAGGACCCCCACGTAATTAAAGCAAATATGGCAGGTATCTTAGAAGATTACAAGGAAATGTTGTTAGACCAGGATATAAATAAAAAAAATCAGTCCAATTATAGCCCTTTTTATAATAGAATGCCCATAAAACCAGGTACTCTCCAGGAATTTCTCACAATTACAGCCCTTTTTACAATAGTATACCCATAAAACCAGGTACTGCCCAGGAATTTCTCACAATTAATCTACCATTTTCCATATATAAAACAATTTTCCAATTAAGAACCTGCAGTAACTACGCAATAAAATTCAACATAAACAATTTAACATATACAATAGACCCGCAGAAGAAATGTTCTGTTTGTAGTTTAAATGTTCTAGAGAATGTTCTCAATAGCAATAATAAATATAAACTCATAGGAATATCTAGATATATTAAGGAAATTCTAAAGTGCCGATCATTTATTTTAAATGAATAAAAGTTAATTATTTTTTATCTTATTTTTTATTCTTTACTTTTTTATTTATTTATTTTTTTTTGTTCTTTTAATAATTCACTTTTCAGTTAATTTAAATTTGATTTATGTTATAATATTATGACTATATTTATTTTAATCATAAGCGGAAGGATTTTATTTATGTTATATTAGTTATATTATTTATTTCTCATATACAGATATTGTTATTTTGCAACTCGTTTGCTCATTATAGTTTGTTCATATTAGTAAAATAGTGCAAATATATACTATAACAGCTAAGCAGTTATAAAAGTTAAAATTACTAAAAATAGGACTAACTAAATAAATATGTAAGCCAACTCCTTAGCTAAGGAGAACTCCTGTATAGCAAATAAAATAAATAAATAAATATAAATATAAAATATAAATATAATTATAAGAATATAAAGCTTACAGAAAATCATTGTTCCTCCTTGTTTACTCTTACATGAGATTTGCCAACAACACAGAGGTTCCGAATCTAATATCTTAATCTTGAATCTTCGTGTACTTGTTTGATCAGTTTTTCTAGAGCCAGAGGATATTTATCGTAGAGCTCCTTTGGGCTTAGTGGCCACTCTTTTTGTCTTTTTTAATGGTGTTTGTTAAAGTTGTCCTGTATTCTTCTCTTAGTGAGCAGTCGTAAATTAAGTGAAAAAACGTTTGTTCAGTATGATTGTCACAAGTTCATGTCTTGAAGTCAGCGAGTTTGTATTTGTGTAAATAACTATTCGTTGTTCCATGACCTGTGAGTAGTTGTGTGAGGTGGTAGCTTCTTTGTGGGTGTGTGTGAAATTGTGGGTGGGTTGCAAAATCGTGGTATGCCAAAAGTGATAATTGGAAAGCCTAATACATTTCCTTGGAAGAATGTTTAGTTGTAAAATTCCATAGGAGCAACCAAGTCTGAAAAAATGGTGCTTGGAGATCTGTAAATGTTGTTTTCATTCTGTTGATAGCCAAATAATAAGATTTTAGCACTTTCCTCCGAAGGAAAGTAGCTATTGAGGTTGGACTCATGACGGAATTTTTGAAAAATTTCTTCAAATCTTTATCGATCCTACCTAGTAGACACCGAAAATGACCCCCGTTAAAATTTATATATATCTATATATATATATATATATATATATATATATATATATGCATATATATATATGTGTCTGTTAACACGATAGCGGCCAGAGTTTTTGTTTTTTCGTCACGAAACTTGGTATATAGCATTCAATTAGCAAACGATTGAACGAGTTCGTTAACCACCAAAGTCGGTCCACCGGAAGGGGGGGTTTACCCCGAACCCAAAACACTAATTTGACTATGTCAGCCGTAATATTTGTTATATTTCAACGAAACTCGGCATTCGTAGTGGTAATATAGTGAGAAAAGTGAGATATAAAAATGAACTAAATCGGTTCATTAGAAGGGGGGGTTTACTCCGGACCCACAATACCAATTCGCCACTACCAGCCGTGATTTTTGGTATATTTCAACGAAACTCGGTATTCGTAGTGGTAATATAGTGAGAAAAGTGAGATATAAAAATGAACTAAATCGGTTCATTAGGAGGGGGGGTTTACTCCGGACCCACAATACCAATTCGCCACTACCAGCCGTGATTTTTGGTATATTTCGACGAAACTCGGTATTCGTAGTGGTAATCTACAAGTAAATATGTGTTGTAAAAATAAACTAAATCGGTTCATTAGAAGGGGGGGGTCCCAAATTCTTAATATACTCATACCGGTCGTAATTTCTGCTGTATTGTAACGAAACGCGGTATACGTCGTGGGTAACTCATGAGAAAGAAGTGTTGTAAAAATGAGCTGAATCGGTCAATCGGAAAGCGGGGGATTAATTTGTAATATATTTCAATAGAAAAGCCCGTCAGACGTAGGTTCACAAAGCCGCCGCAAGGAGCGCTTTCTACCACTAGAGTGACTGTATCCTGTTCCTGCGTTAGATCAAAATACGATAATATGAGGTTTTTTGTATTTATTACGTAGTGTAATAGGTACCATGTGTAAACATAACTCTGGAAGCAAATTATTAATTGATCAGTTACTCATTACAAATTTAAAAGAGAACTATTCATGTTTTTATTTTATTTATGTAGGATATTTTAAGCAAATTGTTCTGGAAAGCAATCTACACTACCCAAATTCTGAGGAAAGTGCTTAGTTATGCAGCTCCTGCGTGACGGACTTTTTTATATTAAGCTTTCCAAATTACACAAGATATAAGGATTATCTTGACTTGAAACTCAATTGACTTATTAAAGGAAAATAAGCAGCTTTCAGGAGCTGCTTAAACTAAGCATAATCTACAGCAAGGCAACCGTCTTATTGTGTAAAACGTCCTTTAAAACGTAAAGCCGCAGAGAAACACATCTGTATGTACTGTTTTAACTTATTATATTAATATTGGTTCCAAAAGTATATATTTAAGCGTGAAAGTTCTCAATCTAAAGTCTGGTCGCTTAAACAAAATTTATTTTATTTTCACAACCTTTGGTGAAAACTGAAATAAACAACAGACCACCTGACTTCTTTTAATAACGAGGAAAAAAATAATTGTTCTCGAGGATACAACTAAGCGTCTTATAAACTAGTTGACACAATAATTTAGCCTAGAGCCACATAATCTACAGCTTTTAGTCGTCGCTGAAACACAGATGTTTGTCTCGATAACATAATCATTGCTTTTCGACCTTTATAAGTGTCGTCTGTTTCTTGTATTGCGTTTTAATCATCTTGTTTTTTTATCTTATCTATGAGCTATCTTTACTTATCAAAAATGCTTTAGTGTTTTGGAAATTAATGCAATAAATTTAATAAGCAATCAGGGAATACTTCGTACTCAGCTAGTAAAACATCAATACGATTTTCGTAAAAATCTGTATTCTGAACGTTTCGGCTGCTGGTTGATAGCCTTCGTCAGCAATGAATGCCAGGGGTGGAGAAAGACCAGAGTTAGCAGTTAAGTGATAACGGTGAAAATCTGGCGAGACTAATGTTAGCAGTTATTGGTCAGTGCTAACTACTTGTTAGAACTGACCAATTACTGCTAAGATTGGTCATTCCCCACCCCTTCCATTCATTTCTAATCCCAAGTACATATTCCCTGACTGCTTATCACCTCGACGGCTATCTACCCCTAATTAATCAATTTAATAGTTCTTAATTAGAATAAATATTTTAATTCAGAAGAAAGAAACAGAATTCGTCCATCGGAACTCCGTTTTTCGGCGAGATAACGGTATTACGTTAATAAGGCGTTCAAGTACTCATTTGCGAGGTATTTTGACTTGGGAAATAGAATAAAACCAAAAAGTAATAAAAAGTGTTTTCTCTTTGAAACCAAAATATTTATTTAGCATTTGAGGGCTCCAGAAGGCAAGGGGTCGACGTGACAGTTTCGAAAAAAAAAAAATGTTACCTACAGGAATGGGTTGTGAACACCGTAATCTTGTTGATGTTAAAGAGATTCAAGTGATTTTCTTGACACTTGTTGTCACCTAGCTTGTGTTCTCTTGAGTATTGTCACTTTTGTAATATTATGTACAGAAGGAAATTAAGGGCTCTATATGCGGACGCTCCAATTCTTTTGCATATTAATCATAATATGATGTACATAACCATTCTATAACAAATGAAAGATGACAAAATTTGCTAAAAGTTCTACTTGTTCAAGTTTTTCCAGACATCTTTAGTTTTCGAAATATCCGCTCTTGAAAGTCTGTCATTTTGGGGAAAAAAACACTTTTGCCACACATGTTTCCCCTTTTTGACCGAATAACTCAACGATGTGCCCAAAAAATAAATGCTGGTTATAGGATTGTGGCGCATTAAATTCCCTTCAATAATATATATTACTTTACTATTTTATGTATTTTCCTTCATACGTTAAAAGAATTTCTATTCTCTCAAACGTTAAATGAAATCGAATCTGTGTATCGTTAATATGTATTATATATTATCTATTATCGATGATAAACAGATGACCTGAACATATGTGGTAATAGGCTATTACGACATATGTTTAACTTTGACTGAATTTTCCTCAAAACATTGAGTTTGTTACTTAGACCCCTTGACCTCCGAGGTCCTCATTTCAAATCACTTCACGGGTAAAGACCTCTATGGAGACGCACTAAGGAGCTGTTCTTGCGTGCCGGGCCTTTTTTTCTCGAAGGAATACAAATCAAAATAGATATGTCTCCTTTAGGCAAACAACCAAAACCCAGTTTTTGTCATAAGTTTTAACCATGGCGTAGTGTGTTAATAATTAAATTAAGCCTGCCTATGCGTGTTGAGCAGAGTTTTGTGTAGTGTGTTTTATTGTTAATGACGACGGTAGAACAGAGGGGGCTAGCCATAGGGGCGCCAATACCCTAGGCGCATGCCCCTGTCGGACTCAAACCGACCCACCACAGTCACCCCCTCGGCTCACGCGAGTGCTGGGGTCGCTAGCTCCCCTTGTCGCGTGGAACTACTACATAGCACATACCTTCGATACGATACAAAGACCTATATCGTACTACTCTCGGGCAACACGTCACTAAACCACTGTTTAACACGACTAATGTAAGTTTCAAATGATACACCAAGTTATTCTTGTCCTCGTCAGAATCACTCATCGAAATCACTCATGTTTTGTATTATAGAACATGAAGTCAGTGACAATAACAAAAGGACAACTGTCTCACATAAGCTATCACTTCATGCGTCAGTTGGCATTCTGCCGGTACGTCTATCACCTTCGTTAACTTCATTCAAACTTTCGCTTCCACCAACTGCCTATTTTCCAAAACAGCTGAGAACATGGCTTGTTCTCATAATCCCTGTATCGCATTGTTCTAACAAATTCATTCTGGCAATGATACTTGATTGAATAATTGCAAAATGCATTTCAATTACAAATAAATACACAAAACTCTCTTCATTAAATGTAATTTAAATATTAAAAAAAATAGTTTCCATGCTCATTCTTAGAAGCAAAATATATTCCCCCACACATGTTCACACACGTGTTTTACATCATGGAACAGCAGCCTCTCCCCAAAAAAAAAAACACCCCTAAATACAAAACTATGTAACATTGCCACATTGAAAAAAAAACACAGCTTTATTCATATATACATATATTTTTTAGTTTTGTTAAAATGAAACAGCTTATTGAAAGTGAAATGAGTTGACGCCGGAGCCACGCTGCCACGCCCCTTTCTTATTGTCTATCTTGCACTATTTCTTCAATGTAACATATTGATTTAAAACTAAATGATATCATAAGCACATGTTTTAGTAGCCTTTTATATTGCAAGTTTTAAAAATTACATATTCATGTGACATAATAAAATAGTTCCTTTTTATAGCATAAATAGCTAATTTTTTCCCCAGTGATGAACGGAATTCCTGCCATTTTTGAATAACTATATGAAATCCCTAATAGATCAATTATGAACCAAAGATTTTCATTGTTTGCCAAATGTTTGTCATAATATCTACCATAACTAGTTGTTCGTTATTATCTATTCTTATGAAATAGTGATTCTTCTTGTCATATTTTTCTTAAGTTCCACTTGGACGTTGTTTTGGCTCACTCATTCATCCCCTGACAATTATAACGCCCATTGAGAACTACCACGTGGCTTGGTGATAAGCCTCGAGTGACTTTATCACTCGCTGTTGCTCAAATAGTGATCAATATGACATTTTATTAGTGGTGTCGTTTTTAAGTTTTGTTCGTAAAATTGCTTTATTTGTGCACCTTAACAATTTTTAAGAGTTTTCGTGAATACTTACACATTTGACACACTTCTAATAAACAACTAATAATTCCAAACTTACCGAAAGAACACTTTATTAAAATAATTAAAGTGATGCTGCCCAAATTTATGGGGACACAGCTAATAAATTAAATTTTATTATCTGAGCGTTTATTTTAAAAATATAAAATGAAATGAAATTAGAAATTTTGTGAATATGTCACCTTAAAGTGGTTTTATTCGATTCACCTCATCAAGATAACTAAATTTTGTGTAAGTGTACCTGGAAGTATGTCAACGCGAAACCGTAAGCGCTTAGATTTTTTTTCCTGGGAACTTTACCGTTGCTCCGGTCTCTAGATTTTGGGTGTTAATGAATTTCACCCTTCGTTTTAGATAAAGTGAAATGAATGTTTTGTGCCAAATTTCGTCGAAATCCTGCCATTTTTGTTGAGCATAATAAAAAGTAGCTGGCAGCAGGCGAGTGCTTATAGAAAGTGCTCTTGTGTGTTTTTAATTGACTTCCTCTTCAAATTTGTGAAAATGTGTACATATATATATATATATATATATATATATATATATATATATTATATATATATATATATATATTGTACGGCAGCTTTATCGTGACCTATAAGTTATGAAGCATCGACCTATTTCGGCAGCTCTTCCTGATGGCGTCATTGTGTTGACGTCATAAACGTGGGCTCTCCCGTATTGAAAGAGAGCGTGGATGTTCATCTGACATCATCATCTTTTTCTACAGTTCTCCAAAGAATAGAAGAAACGCCGGTGGACCTATTGGCGAACTCAAAGAATTATAAAATTACTAAAATTCAGAAGTCTAGAGTTTTAAAAAGAATCTTCTGACATTTGCGCGAGTCTTGTCCTCTGGTATTGAGGATCTTACAGGGGTGGGTTCCATACCATCTCGGAGTGGGTGTGGTTCTTGCAGATGTGGCCTCGTTTAACACTCTAGGTCTATGCTTTTAACATGTTTAGAATGGTTAAAAACCAGTGTATTGGGCGGTGCTAATACCTTTGGCATACTATTACCCTTCAGAAAATGTAGATATAATGACAAAATGCTATCAATGCAGAAAAATTCCTCTATTTTTAAAAACTGTTTATTGTGGTAGCTCGCCAACTCGTCAAACCTTGTGGAGTCGTCTGTTGTCAGCAATCCAGAGACTGATGATAGTGCTGTGACTCCAAAGATTAAAAAATCAATTTGCTTTGGTCAACCCGTTTATATTTATTGTCTCGAATATGGAGAACCTCTACCACCCGATCAATCCATAATTTTACTTAAATTATTAATGTAATTTATTTGGACGTTTACGACATTGTGTACCGATGCAGAAGCTTCTTGGGGGAAAGAACTGCGTCTTTGATATATATATATATATATATATATATATATATATATATATATATATATATATATATATATATATATATATGTGACCTAGCAAAAAGTTGAGTGTCCCGAAAATAGATTTCTCTCTCTCTCTCTCTCTCTCTCTCTCTCTCTCTCTCTCTCTCTCTCTCTCTCTCTCTCTCTCTCTCTCTCTCTCTCTCTCTCTCCTCTCTCTTCTCTCTCTCTCTCTCTCTCTGTCTCTATCTCTCTCTCTCTCTCTCTGTCTCTATCTCTCTCTCTCATGTCTCTGGTCATTATAATCATGTCTGCCAGTTGACCTGTCGTATTCAATTCACCAAAAAATCGTATCACGGCCTGCTGACCGGGTGGAGTCCGCTGTTATCTTGTTTTATCTCTCTTCCTCCGAAGTGGCCAAATCATTTGAGACACATTATCATTGGCGGGATTTTCCTGAATGATTTCATTGGGTTATTACGCGTTTGAAGTTATACAGAGATGTTAAAGAAGGTAATTGCCAATATTCCATAATGGTAATCAATTGTCTTTGCCGCTTAGACCTGGTCCAATGTCGTTGCTGACCACTGTTATATTCGTGAAGGATAATTCAACATATGAACCGAATTCAATTTCAGGTGAACCGAACTTGCTCTAATATCTAGCTTAGTACTTGCCATTAGTGATAGTTACCTAAGCACTTGTACCTACGCGTTAAGGTTCTTTCTTAGTGACAACTTACAAGTATTAGTAAACGCCGCAAGTACTAGTGAATAGGAATGGATTTTATTTGATTTTGATTAGTGACAAGTAAGGTGCCCAACCACTTGGTTCCAATTCTACTACGCAATTTTCGTTTGTCACCTTGTGCATACAGCATGACAGGTGTTTAGTTACTCGACAGACCTTACTGATTGCTGCATTTCCTCTACGCCACTATTTTCACTTGTCACTAAGACAGCTTAGAGAGTGACCAGATGGAAGGTTGTGTCCATTAATGGACGGAGCGAATTGAACCCTACTTGTCAATCCACGTATAAACTAGTACTTGTCACTTAGCAAGGAACAATATCAAGTGTCACTTAGCTCGTGTAAACTGTGCATCACTCTCCTGGATATCGCATCAGCAAGCGCTATTATTTGGGTTTTATTGTAGTAAAACTTTAGTGTCGATAAAATCGAGTAATCGTGAGGTTAAACTTTGTTTTCTCCTTTTGTGCTACTAAATCTGTTTAGACCCCCGGTGTATTTTGATTGAGTTCCCCTCTAAGAGTAATCTCATTAAAACTAATCCCCAATGCTCCATTCAAGAAGATACGCTAGTTCGACCTTATTCTAGGTACAGGGGTTGATGTCAGCCCTTGTAGCGTTCATTCACCCCACGCCTCCTCCCTCCAAGCCGCAGCCCTTATCAAGTTTTTCTCTCTCTTTTTATAGCTCTCCTTACCGATGTCTCCTATTGTTATCGCTCTCAGATCAATCACCCTCGGGTTACTTTCGTCATTCTAGGAAGGTTAGAATAGTTTCTACTTTCAATTAGAGAACAAAATGCTAATAGTCACCTTTCAAGTTGATAAGAAGTCAAGGAATAGTTGGGTTAAGGCTAAGAAAAACAGGCAAATTTTTGGAAAAATCTACAATTTGACCAAGAAGCCAAAAAGATCCCAAAATGGTTGGGATTCGGTTTTCTTGACTTGTTGTCATCTAACGGCTAACTCTAAGCATCTCATTACAATTTGGGTGTTCCGGCATGCTCTCCAGCTGACTTCTTCAGCAATAAATGCCTAGGGGGGGGGGGGGTTAGGTGACGATGATGTAGATCCAGTTTTTTGTTGCCTCAATTTTGCCTGAATTCATATTTATTAGAGAACAATAATTCTCAAAGACTCCCGTGTTCCAATTTACTTAATGTTTTTAAGGTATTCTGGATATGACCTTGTCGACAGGTTGATAGCTGACGTTTTGCCAAATATTTTACCGGCTTACTCAAGCTTTCTTTTGGGATTTTTGTCGAGTTTTCAGGAATTCACAGAACAAACAGTGTGGAAACAACAACTAATCGACAAGTAATCTTGCTCACCACCGTTCTACAATGTCATGCAGTTGTCCCTTGTCACATTTTGTAAACAACCCAACAAGCGTTTAGTGACAAGTAGGTTACTGATCGGACCGTACAGAACGCACTTGACTACGTGTTAACGAGTCCTTGTCACTTGTCGCTAAGCCAGCTTATTGAGAGTTAAAGCATGGACGGGCTTTAGCGAACGAACTTGCCCACCAACGTGTGAACGATTACTTATCAGTTGTCACAATAAGGACAATACTAAGCTCAAGTTAACTAGGCTTAACACAACGCTTTGCCTGATGAAATAGGTCAGTATTATAGAAAATCACTTTCCTCAAGACCTGGTTTAATCCTTCAAGAATAAAGATGTGCGCATAAAGTCCTCCCTGTTTTAATGAGATTACTCGCTCTAATTGAAAGGTTGTTTAGTTCTCGTGGATTCCGGCGTGGGAGCAACTCCTACTCAATCTCTCTTAGGGGCAATTCCTTTATGGTCTAGTGCCCTACTCCGCGACGCCTCATGTTTCTATTTTCTAGTCTCATTGCATCGCCCACTCTAGGAGGTTCAACTTTCTCATTGTTTGCAAATAGTACTTATTTTCAGAACTATGAAATGTATTAAACAACGGTTCGTGCTTATTATTGAAGGGTGTCCTCCCTGCTGGGAGAAACCCCCATTAATGATGTCGAATCGATGATGGAATCCGCAACTGCTGTGTCGACGTGTCGTCCCTACCATGTCAAACTATCGAATATGCAAATCGGAGCAAACTAGAGAACGAACATATTCTATCCATTAATGAAGTAATACATTAGATAAATGGTCCTGCTCTATACTTTATTTAAGGCATTAAAGGGGGATAGAGTTGCCACAATTTGCGACAAGCCTTATCTTCAACAATCAAGGAGCAAAGTTTCGAATCTGAAAAACGAGATTTTTCATATTCGATAGTTTCACATGGTAGGGACGATATGTTCAAAAGGTAGGATCGAATGATCGACAAAGCATTCAGCGAATAAAATTTTAAAAAATTGTATGATTGATACCTTTTCAGCGTTTTCCTCTAGAAGGTGCTAATAAATTATATATATATTTTTTTTTTTAACGGCGCGTCTGCATGTTTTAAGAAATATTATTTTTTTCGAAAATAGTCAACAATTCTTCATTTTCTATAAAAAACTTCTTCGTACTTTACTAGAAAAAATCATTAGAAAGCTGCAGTTAAAATTTGAAGTTGGTCTGGTGAAAATTGAAAGCGCTAGCGTATTTATAATAGTTTGAGAAAAACGACTTTAAAGTTTATTTTTTTTTTTCTTTTTTTTTTACGGCGCATCATTTTATAACATTTTGCTATTAGCGCCAGGCTATCTACAGGTTGCCACCCTTTTCTAATGCCAACAGCACGTGGTCGGTCACCCATTCAGGTACTGACCACGCCCGACGTTGCTTAACTTCGGTGATCTATGGGAACCGGTGCATTCAACGTGGCTATGGCCGTTGGCAATAAATTATATTAAAAAAAAAAAAAACAACAATTATGACTGATTTATCATGTATGCTAATCTTACCTTGAAAACAAGTTTGTTTTTTCTGCCCTTGGATGTTTATTTTTGAGTAGAAATCTCTCTTGACTGCTTTCATTGCCACTTTTGTGTTTATAAATAAATTTGTTGGCACAAAACACTTTTTCCATTTTGATAACGTTTTCTTTATGAGTTTGATATGCCCTATTACTTTAGGGAAATGAGGTAATTTGTAAATGAAAGTAAACAGTATAATACTTTAAAACATACTATCCACAATGATATGTACATTTTAAGGAATTCTATAGACGTAAGTTCATTGAAAATTGAAATAAATAATAATCTTGTAATAATGTTAATATTAACAACAAGCTATCACAGACTAGAAAAAAATCAGAGGCGCGAGATTGGCTAAGTGGTATGTTGCTCGAGTCCTTTTCTGGAAGACCCGAATTCAAAACACGGACGCAGTGATTATATTTTCTAGTTTTGCCTTCTACTGATACTTGCAAAATGAAGTATGAGGCTACAGGAGATGACCCCACTATCTCCCTAGTGTGTGTACTATGTAGTGAAGAATATCATACTTGTTCAATCAGCTGCTCCTTTTTTGGCGAGTTAAGGGATTGATATCTGATAAGATTAGGGATGCGTAAAATAGAAACTCGTGATATTTCCCCTTAAAGGGAAGGAAACCAACATTTCCGAAACATTTCAAGCTCCAATTATGCTGATTTTGCAGCCGTTTTCGAGATATTTAAGAATGTATACAAATTTTCCAAAACTCCTCATGCCTGTTGACAAAAAAAAAAAAAAAAAAAAAAAAAAAAAAAAAAAAAAAAAAAAAAAAAAATCAGTCCCGTAACAGGCCACGAGGGCCCTGAGGGGCAGATACTAGAGAGGTATCTGATTCATGACCATACGGCACATTAGGGAGATAGTGTGTTCAGTACTATCCTCGGGCCGCCTGATTTTCCCCTTGGCTGCTTCGACTGCTAGAGTCATTAGCACCAACCAAGGTAACCCGTTATTAAATTAATTAAAGGCTGGGTTGGCCTAGGGACGGTCAGGGAGGCCGAATTCAACCGGTGAACGAAGACACTAGAAGAAAAAATCTTTAGTGCTTGCTCGGGATTTGAACTCAGGCCTCCAGCTTATTAGTCCAGTGCTCTACCACTGAGCTAACCTCGCCCCCAAATATGTTGACAAAATATGTCTTTTTTAAAACTGCGCCTCCTCCAAACCTAACCAAAATTTATATACCTTAGTATGTATGAATGCCAAATTTGTAAATAAAAAATAATTAGTGACTGAAACGGTCCCTTCCTTCCAGCGTTATTCTATAGCTGGAGACAGAATGCGGTTCACGAAGCAGACTTATCAACCTCAGTAAAGTTGCCCTAAGCAAAACATTGTGTATAATTTCCGAGTCAAATTTAACCTTTTCCAAGACTGGTTCATCTTCCCCCATTTCAAGTTCAACCTTTTCCAATTGAAATTCAAATGAAGAAGGTCGAATTTTATTTTTTTTAAATATTGAATTTGTAATGAGGTGTAGATAGTTAGCCGTCGAGGTGATAAGGAAATAAGGAATAGTTGGGATTCGGCTAAGAAAACATAAGTACGATTTTTGTAAAAATCTGTATACTTTCACCACGGTCACTGCTAACTTAGGGGTGGGGTCTTCCTCCACCCCCGGCACTCATTGCTGACGAAGGCTACCAAAGAGTAGCCGAAACGTCCTTAATATAGATTTTTTACAAAAATCGCATTTTGATGTTTTCCTAGCCAAATCCCAACTATTCCTTGGCAGCTTATTGAATTTGGTTTTGGAAAAAAATTGATTTTAATGTGGAAAAAGTATATGTAACTCCCCGTTCGGGGAAGTAAAATTACTAATTGATACCATAGGTACACTAATTCGGCGATAATTAATTTTTATATCACCGAAGTTAAGCAACGTCGGGCGTGGTCAGAACCTGAATGGTTGACCGACCACGTGCTGTTGGCATTATAAAAGGGCAACCTATAGATAGGCCGGCGTTAATAGCCCACATGTTGATACGCCGTTAAACCTTAAAAAAAAAATTATTTGTCCAAGTCCTAAAGTCAAAATAATAACTATATTATAAATTGACAGTATTAAGAATATAAACATAAAATTACAAGAAGTTAGTTTTAAAATGCTCAATTTTTGCTTAAAGATATACGAGTATTTGGGCATTGATAAAAAAAAAAAATAAAAAATAAAAATAATATTATTTTTTACCATTTGAACTCCTGTGCGAAATTATTTGAATTTAATGAGCTGAATGCAGAGTACTGGAGTAGGGTGTTTGAAATAGGTGATGCGTTTGGGAGTCGGAGACCATGCTGGTTGAGGCAGTCAAAGTTGACGTTATCAACTCGCTGTTTCAACTTCTTTGACATTTCTATTTGTTTAGTCATCGGCTGCCCTGTTTCACATTCACTAACTTCGCATTGTATTCACTTCGGTTTTTTACAATTTTTTGGCGAGCTAAAAACAGTCCGTTCTTTTTTGCGTTCATGATGTCGCCTGGGCTCCAGCGACCATATGTGCTCTAGTGTCTAACGCCTTAGATTCTCATGAGGGAAATGGTGGGTTAGAGTACCACCGGGGGCAGGAATTTTCTCGTCTCACGGCTCGTTCAGAAGATTCCTCGCTGCACCATGGATGTCGGCGCTAATGGCCAAAATGTCGGAGCGCCGTAGAAAAAAAAATGTCCCCTTAGAATAAACGTTAGCTCGTGCCCATTAATAGCATACATCATACTTAGTATTCGCTATGACTCACAACTAGACTTATGAGGGTTTGAAACGAAGTTTTCCCGGCTTACCTTCGCTTGATTAATTAAGTCATATAGGGAATGCATATTGATTATAATCAATACGAACGAGCTGTTTTACAGTTTTATTTTCTTGTAGAAAATCTCCCATATTTACAGCGATAAAAATTAATAGTGTTCATGGTTAACTAACTGAATTTGTGAGGACTGTCCAGAAATAGTTTTAAACATTTAAAGTTGGAGGAAGCCCGTTCAGGATGTCCAGTTAATCTTAATAACTACTTTTTTAAAAATCTTCATGCCAGTGAATCAAATGGCAGATAGAATGGATTAATCTCAAGGATTGAAAACCACTCGCTAATATTGAATGTTGACAAAGTGTTGTTTTATTATGATCATGCTTGACCACTTGGATCGGATATCGCTACAAAAAATTAATCTTTGGTTGATTACATATTTATATCAACGGTACAAGGTTACATATTCGTCAGCTGCAATATATACATACGTTATTTACAAGGCGTTCTCAAACTTTTAATTACCGTGTTAGTTTATGGTTTGTTTCTCAATAGGAACGAAAGAGGGTCAACAAGCTCCTCTTATTAGCGTGTTGTATCTCTACATTAAGAGTGGCAAAATCCGCTTTTGTTGTCGATGAAGCAGTTCAGATGTGATGACGAAAAATATCGATATTTCATCACTTTTAGGTATTTTTCTTGATCCTGTCTCGGCTTCTTTCTCCAGCGGTGCTCGTTGTACTGCCGTTATATTTCACCCAAATCCTATTGGGCTTCATCAGACGTATTCTGTCCAGTTCGGGGTGTGCAGGAGCTATTACTTTTAGGTAACGAAAAAACTGGTCGTTCTTTGTATGTGTATACATAAATAAAGGCTAAGTGAAGGAAAAGCTACAATTTTTTTGTATGGCCGATGGCAAGAAACCCTAGCAAAAATAAACCTGAGGCCAGCCACTTAACACAGGACAAGAAATAGCACTTACTTGTGCCTTATCGGAAAAATAAGCTTTTAACTAAAAACTTTAAATGTTTGAAAATAGCCACTTATGATGTTAGGGCGCTGTTGGAGAATGCCTTTTCAAAATTTCATTGGAGTATTATTAGAATTTGCGAAATTAGGAGAACAGAATCCCAACGCCACGAAGAAACTCAATGCCGTCCATATGCACTCTCAATAACTATTTGTGATTTGTATTGCTTTGGCAATGATTTTAGTGAATTTATTATGTTATAATGGTGTCTTAAGGACTCCTATCCTAAAAGGAGAGGATTTTGTCCCAAGTTAATACCAATAAAACCTGTAAATATATATACACACATCTGAGTGTGTGTTTGTTGCACTCTAACATCGATAAAAGGATCCGATTTCCAAGGATCAGAATACCCGAGCACTGTTTTTCTGTCGTAATATGTACAAACAAATCGTAGTGCCTACTGTTTTGAGGTAATTGACTTCCAGGTACGTATATATTTGTTTTAGGCATCTAGACGAGAGTAGTGCATTGAGAATAGGGTTCTTCCGATCCCCCCCCGTCTCTGAAAGTGAACTTGACATCGTAAACCGCACCCTCGAAAACTGTTCCATATTGGTTTTGACATATCGCACTAGTATTTCTAAAGTGACTCAACTCAAAAATCTCAAAAATAGGTGTTTTTGAACTATGACTATGAATGACATGGTGAAAATCTCTTTATCAACCATCAGAACAGTATGTACACAGCTTCAGAGCTTTTAAGCCCGAGGGACCTTATCTCACCCCTCCTGCCCTAATGTTATGGCCCCTACATAGGCAAGAGCGAAGCATTTTTAGTAGCGTTGTATTTTGAGTTTTGTTACTTTAGAAATACTAGTGCGATATGTTTTATACTTTTAGACAAGACGTTCTTCGAAAAATGGTCTATGCTTATAACATGATTTCTTTCGTCATCAAATATCTGTGAGTTGTCCGTCGAATGTCCAATCGGAGGCGAGTAATAACTACCTTTCATGGTGTCTTGATGATATATCCCAGGCATGAATAGCATCTTTTATGTATTTCAGTTAGAGTATAAGCCCAATCAGAAAGTTTTGTAATATAGAAGTGCTGCTTAAAATATTAGTTTAACACTTCGTGAAGGTCTCCCCATGGTCTAGTGGCTAACGCCTTAGAATCTCATGCGGGAGACGGGGGCTCGAGGCCTGTTGAGAAGATTCCTTGCCTGCACCATGTAGGTTCGCGCTAATGGCCTAGTTGTCTGTGCGCCGTAAAAAAAAAAAACCTCATGAATGATTAGTTCCAAGACCTCGTTAAAAAATTCCTTTGTTCCATCAAGAGGAGAAGCGTGTTGAGTGAAATTGCACAGATTAAGCAATTTAAAATGTTTCCGCTCATTTTGTTCCTGACAATCTCGGCTTGTGAAGTCAACGCGTTTTTCTACTCACCTCATTCATGATGTTAAACTTTGAGTTATTATTTCCTAGCATTTAATCGCCTGAAGAAGCTTTTACCAAGGAGTTGCTTACAACATTTATGTCGTTGTAAGATGTATTACCCAATACCCGCTGGCGCTACGACCCATGAAGAGTCTTAGCCGTCTCCACTCCATTCCTCCTGTTACGAAGGCTCAACGTTCGTCACTTGCAATTTGGAGATGCGAAATGAGCGTAGATCGTTCTCCACATCATCAAGCCATCCCAAAAATGGCCTTCAAGTCCCTTGCTTGCCGTCCGGTTTTGTACACCTTCTATGTCATTTTACTAGGGCCCATTTGTTCGAGGTGTCCCAGACATCTTGGAGTACATACTGAGTGGAGCTTAGAGCTAGCAAAGCGAAACATGTTGTTTTGCCAACTGAGTTCAAATCGTTCCTGTGCTATCTGTTTTGCCGGCGGTTCTACTCTGTGTACTTTACTTCGACCTTACGTTTGTGATTTCTTCACAATGCTGTTTGCTCTCTCTACGATCCATTCTATACGAATCCTTAGTCATTAAGATTTAATCTCGGCTAAAAGACTGCGTTCGTCAAGAGTTGATATACATATCTTGGCTATCCTCTCGTTGAAGCGGCTTCTCCAGCCATCTTACCCCCCGAATTGGGCATTAAATGCGTCTTAATATTCTCCTTTCCCATTCTTTCAGCATGCCCTCGGCATGGGTATGACTTCTACCTAATTTCCCGACAACTAGCAAAATCGACACATTAGGGGTATATTTCTGTTCCCTTGCAATTAAAATCAGTATATTTTATGCTCAATTTATGAGAACGATGTGTCGGGAAAATAAATGAAATCGGTTCTTTAGTATAGAGCGTTTACCTGAATCAGACTCCAAGCTAAAATGTAAATGTGCACTTATGGGGCGTGATATTCATTCTCGTTCAACGAAACTAGTTATGTAGCATTCGAAACAAATTAGTAAAAGGTATTTAGCAAACACCTAAGTTTCTTTTTTTATTATTTTTGAATGAAATTTTTATCTATTATCCTGGTATCGGTCAGTTTAAGCTCATTATTCCTGATCTATGTGTTTTAACCTCACCAACAACAAGTAGCTGAAGCTTGTGTTTAGTTTATGCTCAACTTACCCTGTGATAAGGCCTTTAATTTCTTAGCCAATCTGTGATGTTTGCTCAAAAATGGCAGTGAATAATTCCATTATTATAATGTATTTTGTGGCGCGGCAGCTCTAAAGCGATGGCATTACCAATGAAACAAAGATGACAGTAGACTTACCCCTTGGACTATTTTAATCCTACAGGTGGAGGTATGCACCCTCCGGATTGGCTGACATGAAACTTCAGCTCATCGTCGTAGAGACAGGAGAGAAATGGAGGCGAGCTCTTCTCAGGTATATCATTATTATAGTCAATATTGTTTTTAAACACCTACCTACTACATAAATATACATTATTTTCATTTTAAAATAGAATATAAAATAATTTTCTTCGTATCTGATACCTGTATTTAAATCCCGCCTCTTTGCTTTTCTCCTATCCTCCCAGGAAGACGCTTCTTAAGATTTGACCACCAATAAGACCAGATTACTTTTGTAAATTATATTGTTGTTTTCTTCTCGTGTTTATGAATTTATTCTTGTTCATATCTTTTTATAGTCCCCATTTCTTTAATATTTCTTTAATTTTTTAATATTTATTTGTTTATTTTAAACTTTTTAGTTTTATTCCCATCCCCCTCTGAACATTGTATCATCATTGCCTCAATCCAATTATTAATTTATGTACATATTTACTTATATTTCATTATATTATTTAAGGCTTCACATATAATATTTGTATTCGTTTTTTTATACTTTTGTTTTTTCTTTATTTATATTTTTAGGTTAAATTTCTTTATTGTTTATTTTGTATTTATTTTTATTCTTATGGGACGAAGTCCCAGGATAAAGTTATTTTTTTCATTCATTCATACATTTTTTTTATCACACAGATACACACACCAGGGCCGCCACATCTCAGAGCCGGGCCCAGGACCAGATCACGGGTTCCCCTTCTCAAAGCCGGGCTCCCACTTCTCAGAACCAGATTGAAAATTCTAGTACTTTGCTATAGGACTTTGGACATTTTAAAATTATTTACATCTCGAGTTTTGAGTGAAATGAGAATAAAGGCCGACAATCGGTGCAGCAAAGGTCACTTTCGGTACTTGTAGTTTTATTACGACTCCTAATGAAATATACTATTCTGGGACTGCACTTGTTTTGTCGTTTATGTACATTAAAAAAAAATATAGATCCCATTCCAATAAATATAGGCTACGCCCGTCTATATTTCTAAACCCCATTCTTTTTACAAGCCCCCACAGTGCCCGGGCCCGGGACAACTGTACCCAGCTGTCCCCCCCCCCCATGTGGCGGCCCTGACACACACACCTACATATACACATATATTATTTATCTATATGTGAATAATTATAGATAGATAATATTTTTATTATCTATGAAATAGGTAATTATTTTAATTCGATCAATTAAGATATAGTTTTGTTATTTATCTATGGGTACTTCGTATTTTATGTCGAGTAGCATTCAATCCATCGATATTTTAGACTAGAATAATTTATTTTCGACTCTTGAAGTATAGAGATTAGATAATAATAATAAAAACATTGTTTCGTGCACAATACTATATGTATCATAATCTGTAGTCGCAGCACCGGTTGTCGAATTAACCTACAAGGAAGCGACATTACTGTCATGTTGATTGAACGTTTCTCATGATAGCATAGCATTGATGTATGTGATATTATTTCTTGTTGTGGGCAATTATCATCACTCGGTAGTTGGGATTCGGTTAAAGAAACACAGATTTCTCTGGTGGTCAAAAATCATATTGGACGTTTCGCCAAGCTCTTTGGCAGCCTCCTTTGGCGGAAACCGCCAGGAGTTGAGGGTAGACCAAATGACCGCTTGAAGAATCCACCAGGTAAAAGTGGTAGGTTTCTTACAAAAACCTTTGTTTTTCATTAGGTGACTATCAACTATGCATTACTTCGTATCATACCGACGGCTAATTATTTACTTCTTGGTATTCTCACCTCCATAGCCGAGTACAGCCGTCATATCATAAATTTAAACGGGTCCTTTTGTAATTATATAGACTTGGATTACAAAAATAATCTGTGATCGACATTTGTTACATCCCACGAACACACGTTCCTATCCTTATTGAAATTAAAGTCCACATGTTGAGAAAGTCGATTACGAAAACCGTTGCAACGAGAGGACTGTCAGGGCAAGAGGGAGACTGCTGTTCCCGAACAGGTCTACAGTTGCAATGTTTCGGCGAGATTCACGAACTTATATCACGTAGAGCGAAATATGCTCCAGATACATGAGACATGTTGCGGGGTTGAATCTGAACGATTTATAAAAGATTATGCAACGTCGGCGCTAATAGCTAAACAGTTGATGCGCCGTTAAAAAAAAAAAAAAAAAAAAAAAAAAAAAAAAAAAAATTATGCAACGCACAAAGACGCGCAACATGAGTCCAAGTCTGGAATAGGCCTTACAAAACAAACGTGATGACCATTGTCACTGTAATAAATATTGTATTTTGCATATCACAAATGATGCATTCGGCCTACTTAAAACTATACGATCTCAATGGCGTTAGAATGGATTGGTTAGTCTTCTTCCAATCACTAGCTAATGGTGACTAAGGCTGAGAGTTTCTGGTACTTTACTTCAGTGTTTGCCCTACAAACCGGCTAATGTTGAAGAAGGCTACTAGTGTTCTAGTACTCTAGAAAACTAGATTTTGGAAATATCTAGTCAGTATAAAGATCATTGACAGCTTTCTTCATTTTCATGTGGGGGAAGAAAGCTGACTAGAGAAGCTTCTTGGTTTGGTAGATGGTTGACTAAAGTCGCCTTCTTCAGCGTTAGCTAAAGTTACGGGGAATACTATTCAATGATCCCAAATCTAGTTTTATTCTTAAACGAAACTTTATGATATCCCAATCTATATATAAAAAGAACCTAATTTGTATAAGTTTTTTTAAACCACTTTCAGGACTAGAAACTAAGATAAAGGTTTCCTGGTGTCTAACCCATGACCTGAGCCTCGGGATTCCTTCGTGGTTATTCTATTAGCTTGATTGCTTACAACACCTTGGGATGGTTTCTTCTTGAGGAGCGCAGTGTTGCTGACAATCCTCTTACTAAAGTTAGAACGCGCCGGTTGGTTGTGTAATACCAACCCCAGAGGGGGGAGAGGGGGTGGTTACCCTACCAACTAAAACAGCGAGCCGGCGGCGAGGAGGGGGCGCCATTCACAGCAAGCCGCCGAGCACCATTGACTTAACGGCTGACGTCAGGGACCGTTCGATATCGTGCCACAAGTTGTCCTCCATCTTTTTTCCCCTTTCACCTACTACCGGGATCGGAGCTATGAGACGTCCTATCAGAGCCGCCCACCTTCTGATAATAGTCCATTCATTCTTCTTCATTAGCCCACTGACCTAAAACCATTCCAATGGTGGTGGTCCTTACAAATATATGACCAACGATCGACTTGAAAACAGATTTCCTATTCACCAACAGTTTTCTTTTAGGATTAACCACAAAGAAACAATGCTGACCAACTTGAGGTTATGCATAATGTGTAACTAAAGTATATTCTTACTTGTATAGCAGGCTACACACGATTCAGGCAGGCCTGAACAGTCTTTACTGACAGACCGGCCGGAAAATATGCACGTTAAGCGACCGGCTTTCAGGCGGACTGTTCAGGCCTAACTGACATGCCTGCCTGACCGTTTGTAGCCTGCTTAACTTCAACAGTTCACAGCTGAGCTCTCAACTGAATGAGCAAACAGGTATACTTTAGACTTAATCATCATTTATGGGATTGAAATTTTGGATATTTAGAAGTTAAAGAAAGAATGTTTGCTTTTAGAATAAATGGGGAAAAAAATAGATGTAGAATATTTTTTCTAAGAATTTCCAATTACCCTGAGTTTTAAGGCGAAAGCTAGCCACTTCTAGAGCAGTGATGGCAGTTGTGCATTTGGTCCGATTTCCACTAGGGGTGGTGACTTTTCATTCGAAAAAAAGGAAAGCTCACCTATATCCTGACTAGAAAAGGGTGCTAACCAGAAATATCCTCCCAAATTATCTGTACTATTTATTAAGAAACGTAAATATTTAAATAGGACTTCCTGATGTAAGAAAAAGAGGTTACTGACGTTATAAAAAATTTGATATAAAGTGGAACTATCGTTCATCCAAAATTAGCAATATCTAAATCTTGGAAAGCTTCCTTCACTACTTGCTCAAAAGTGCTTTTCTATCTTCCGCGGTACATTCTTCGGGGTGTGGGAAGGGAACTGCCTTGCTCTCCGATATCTTTGATCGAAATGGCGGATCCAACGTAGTTGATGGTGATGTAGTTCAAGCTCAACAAGTTTGACTTCCAGTTTCTGCCTATAACCTCATCCCCTCATATCTCCCTGTTTTCCACTTTCCTCAAATATTTCATTTCAGTGGCCTGTATCTTTGATGGATATTGCCTAGTTAAGGTCCACGACTCGGATTAATATGTCAAGGAATGGAGGACATGTCGATTTATAATAGGCAATGTTAGCCTTCTTTGTTCCTTCCCTCCTGCCGAGGAAAGACTTATTAAACTTTGGTTGAATTTTACCAACAGCATTGGTGGAATGTTGCCAATACGTTATAAAAAAATGTGATATAATGCGGAGCTATCGCTCATCCAAAATTAGCAACCAAAAGCTTGGAAAGCCTCCTTCACTCCTTGCTCAACAGTGCTTTTCGATCTTCCGCGGTTCTTTGTCGGTAGGTGGGAAGGGAACTGCTTGGCTCTCCGATCTCTTGGCATTCGATGGAAATGGCAAAACCTACGGAGTTGATGTTGATGTGGTGTATGTGGAGGAAGATGGGCTTATAGACTCTGAAGTAACGGAGAAGATTAAGGCAGTAGACAACATTCTACGAACAAGCCTTTCCTCTAGGAGGGAACGAACAAATAAGGTAAGATTGCTGTTTATAAGTCGAGATGTCAGCCATTCCTTGTTCATCCGAGTCGTGGACCTTAACTAGGCAATATCTGTCGAAGATACAACCCACTGAAATGAGATATTTGAGGAATGTGGAAAACAGGGAGAGATGGGGGATGAGGTTATACACAGAAAACTGGAACTCAAACTTGTTGAGCTTGAGGTGTCAGCTGACACCCAGAGTACTTTTCCTTCAACAAAGGGTATAATATTCTAACTATTGAAGTTGCACTCACTAAACAATTTTTTTAAATGTCTTCAAATCTCTTTATCAATCCTTCCAACTAAATACCGAAAATACCCTCCGTTAAAATGTATGTATCTATCAATAGAATATACAGATAGTTAGAAAGGTATACATTTGTCGGTGGAGACGAGTTTGGCTCTGTGGTAGAGCACCCGACTCATTTTTTGACGATTTTAAAACTCGGGCGCATACTAAAGATTTTATTGTCCAAATTCAGGTGGTTGGAGGATAGTACTGACCACGCCTTAGTGTGCCATAAGGTCAAGAATAATATATCTCCGCAGATATGCGTGTCCGTTAACACTCTTTTTCTTTGTCGGTACGAAACTAGGTACACAGCCTTCCCATAACAAGCGTTTGAACGAGTTCGTTACCCTGCAAAATCGCCCCATTTGGAGAGGACGGGGGTTTACTCGGGACCCAAATGTTTGGTTCATTTCATATGCTCTATATACATCGAGACTTTTCCTTCAACAAAGGGTATAATTTCCTAACTAAGCTAAAAATGGATGACAATTGGAGAACCCGCCTCCACTCCTCGTAAAAACCTGGTTGGTCGTTGAGGAATTGAGCTTAAGTAAGTAGAAATTTAGGATGGTAGATGACACAAGGAGCCTCGACCCGTAGTTAAATTCTCTCCGTTTAGGATGGGAAGGGGGAGGGGGGGGAGGAGGAGTCAATAAGAGAAGAATGTGCCGGCATAGCGAGAGGGAGTGAATTAGGAGACCCGAAGGGACCTTTATTAGTGATCTAGAGAAGGTTCGGGTCAGGGCCGGGCGGGAGTCCACGCGGCGGCAGTCTACAGTAAAACTAGCTTACGATCAATTTATAGGGAATCGTTCTTTTCAAAAGCACACTGATCCGGTACTTTTTATTGGATCAACTATCCAACTCCTTGCTAACCCCTTAAAGAAAATACTCCTGCAGTCCTTTTGCACTGAATTATATTATATGAATACTGAACTTTGACAAAACTGGTAATGCAGCATTTAATTTTGTGTTAACGGTACTTCGATTACATGGGTCATTAGTACCGTCGCAGCAATTAAATATTCATAAAGCTGAACCAATCAGTACCATCAGAATGAATAAAGTAAATATATTTCTCTTCTAAAATGTACTTTGCTCTAACAATATTTAATTCATATTTACAAAAAAGCTTGGGCAAAGCCCATCAGATGGAGTGGTAATTTGCGTACCCAGAGTAACAGAGTATTAAATGAAAAGCGTACAAAAAGAACATAATGATCACTCCTCTATAATCAATGAAAATTAATATTTAAGAAACAAAATAATTAATATGATATCAAACTCTGACTAATATAAAAATAAAGAAATCAAAACAAAAATAACACTAATACTTAAATTGCTGGATTAAAAATTGTCTATACTTATAAATAGCGCCGAAGTACTTGCAAAGGATGCCCCAGTTTCTTCTATTTAGCGCCTTCACTAACTCTTCCTTAGCAAAAGATGTTTGCCTTATTATTTGAGCCTAAACTCCCTCAGAACTGGACAAGGAGATGGAAGGTTTCTTCGTCTTCTTTGAGCTGGCACATGGAGCAGCGGGACCTCTCTCCTATTCGCCAAGGCTTTTTATTAAGGTGGAACATCTCTGCTCTTGGACTTATTATCAGCCTTATTGTATAGAGATCTCTGCTATCTGCTAAGTACGAAGTGCTGCTTTCTTGAAAGTCCAGCTCTTTGTACAGAACGTGGGACTGGGTGACAAGCAGGTTCATAATTCTCTTTCCTCTTTCAGGGTGGCTACTTTGTTCAGGTTCCTGCTGATTGTGTATCATTTTAATAATGTCAAGTATTTCAGCAAGTTCGTCCAGTAAAGAAGAGCCACAGGAAATATTTTGATTGGACTGAAGGAAAATGAATCCCTTGGAGACAGATACTTCGTGTTTCTTCGCAGCATCAGGAGATGACAATTTTCTCCTCTAGCAGCAACTGGAAGCAATCCAATTAAACTTTCTCGTTCTATGAACTTTCTTGAAATAGTCTTTGCAGAGGATCTGACCTGAAATTAGAACATCCTAGATTCACCTGAAAATCTCATTTCTACCATTCTTATTCTAAAAAGACTATCTGATGCTGAAGCTCCCCGGCCCGAAGATTCTGCTGCCAGAGGTTTACGTTTTTTGACATGACGATGAATCTTGACCAACCAGCAGGTCCACTCTTGATAAATTGAGGATAACTTATTCCCCTGCCGAAAAATGAGTTACATACATTATTACGTTCTGTAACCAAGTCTTGATATTTACGCACTTTCTTGGCGTATGATTACTCTCGTAAATCGGGACTGGGGTGCCTATTATATCAGCCGCTTGGAACTCCCCAGTGGCAAACGGCTTGGATTTTGATGCGATAAGCAGCAGGTTGCGTTTTTTCATCTATGGGCCCGCTGAAGGCATTCCCCCCTCTATCATTGATGCTTAAGAAGGGTGACAACCTAAAGATAACATTATTATAAGTGTTTGTTTTGAGCACGAGAGATTAGCGTTATTGCATATCGATCAGCTGACTGCTTGACGTGCCGTTCCCCTAATGAGAGCACCAATGGCTGGATAGGTCACCCCACCCCAGTGCTATTTGGCAAATGCCATAGTGTCCTAGATCCTAGCTATATAGGTCAGCAGACCCTTGCTCTCGACCCTTTCGTCGCATAGGGGGTATTTACGGCATTACTTGCTCCCAAAATAACAGCTCCAATATTCGCTAGTCTCTCTCTCTTTTCTACAATCGTATATCTAGATTAGCGACGCTCCCATTCTAGCAGAAAAAGAAGCCAGCTTAAGTTGTTGTTCTAAAGCTATTAGTATCAACATTTTTTGGGACCCAAACTATCAACACTTTTAGCTAGCACTTCTCGAAGGAATGAAGCTATTCTTGACGTTGTACTCATTAAACAATTTTTTTTAAATTTCTCTTCATCTTCATTCTCTCTAAAATCTCTTCATCGAACCTACCAATTAGTACCGAAAATACCCTCCGTTAAAATGTATATATCTATCAATATAATGTACAGATCCGTGGTAGAGCTCCCGACTGATTTTTGGATGAGCTGACTTCAAAGCTTGGGCGCGTACTAAAGATTTTATTGTCTAGTGTCGTCGTTCGAGGTTTGGAGACAGGGGGCCCACACCGTCCCTAGGCACTCCCAGTTTAATCAGTTAATGCTTCCGTTTATTTAATGGTTATATGCATAGAGGAAATTCAGGTGGTTGGAGAAAAGTACTGACCACGCCTTAATGTTCCAAATGGTCACGAATCATATACCTCCGCAGATATGCGTGTCTGTTAACACAATTGCAGCCACTCTTTTTGTTTTGTCGCCACGAAAATTGTTATACAGCCTTCCCCTAACAAACGATTGAACGAGTTCGTTGACCTGCAAAATCAGCCCATTTTGAGAGACTTGGGGATTACACTGGAACCACATTTGCCCAAACCGGCCGTAATTATTGGTTCATTGCATATACTCGCTATTCATTGTGCATATGTAAAGATAAAGAAGTGTAAAAATGAACTAAATAGGTCCATCTAAAGGGGACACCATTTACTTATATGCCCTTGACGGTCGTAATTTACTATATATATCATTCAACTCGGCTTCCCTTGTGCCCGTCTAATGAGAAAAAGTCTTTAAAAACCAAAAATCCTTCCTCTCCACCAAGACGTCTTAATAGGAAGTGGCCCCGGGATCTGCTTAGGTAGTGAAGTGTCGTGCAGTGACCAACAATCAGAACTAATGTAATTATGAGAGTGATATCGATGGATATCTTCTCTCCTCATGAAATCACAGGCCACGTCTTACCCGTCTCCAATCCTCCCAGCTAGTCGCAGGGTGTGGTTGGATGATGTACGGTGACTCCAGGTCATCCTAGAATCCTTCCTAAGGAAGGTATTCGGTTGACAACTGGTGGCACCTGAGGCGTGGTCAAGCTACCTATATCAAATTACAAAATACACATAATTGTAGAATGTAATACTTATGTAAATAAATAAAAAAAAAAAAAAAAAAAAAAAAAAAAAAAAAAAAAAAAAAAAAACTAAATCGGTCCTTTAAAAATTGGGGTTTACACCTGAAAAATATTAATAATTGAGTCTGTCGTTATTTAATCACGGCCCGGAGGCCATGAGTGTTAAGGCGTGAGCACTTAACACTCCGGGCCAAAGGTTGTGGGTTCGATTCCCCAAGGCATGAGCCCAATCCTGGCTAGAAAAGGGTGGTGACCTGTAGACAACCCGTCCTAAAATTCTTGGCTAATAATAATGGACTTTAAAATTTAAATAATTAAAAATATATAGATCAAAAACATTCATATTTATTTTTATCCACCTTAGATTAGATTTCAGTCGACTCATACTCACCTGATTTTGCTCTTTGTTTTGGAGATGAAGTCAATTTTCCAATAGGATCAGTAAAAATTCCTGATTTTTCCCGTTGTTTTGGCGATTGCGTCGTTTTACAATTGGATCAGTACAAATTCTGACGTTGTTCACAGATTATATTATCATCATATTATATATTATATTATAACTGACCCTACGAATATGAACACTATCAATTTCCTTACATTGCTCCAATTCTTTATACCTGACCTAAATATGATTCTATTTTGCTGTAGCATTCTTCCGTAGTAGTAGCTAATGCTTATGGAGCTTGATTTGGCTGTTATTAACCTCACGAACGCCGATGAAGGCTCTCTGTGTAATTACCCAGTCCCAGACTAAGGCCGACTCGCTTTCTCCTGAACCTAGTCACGTCAGACTTGTAAACATTCTCCCAGTGCAATTTAAGCCCTCCCCCAACACCCCCCAATTAAATATTAATTAAATTTCCCTGTATAAATTTTGATTATACTCTATCACTAAAATAAACGTTTTGGCTGTAGACCGCATGGAATAAACCCGTTTCAAGATACGTTTCACCCATTAAAGACCTCCCACAAAAACACACACACACACACACACATATATATATATATATATATATTTTGGATGGAACGGCATTTTTCTCCAGCGGAGGTATTCCTCCTCACTTCTTCCTAGAATATTTCGATGGATTCATCTCCATCTTCTTCAGCCAGGTACTTGTTTCTTCCTCGGTGGTAGCCAAGGGAATGACATTTTTCTCGATCTGGGCTCCTTTTCTCCCCTCTAGCCACAGTATCGGCGGACGAATGGTGTTGAAGCTCCCTGGTGTAGTTGGGATTCTGTCCGTTAGTAGCGCTGATGGTATTGCGTCTTTTTTTTTTCCTGCTTCTATTTTCCTCGCAGTGAGGTTTTATATGTTTGATGTTATTTTTCGTCGTTATACCATCAGCGCTACTAACGGACAGACTCCCAACTACACCAGGGAGCTTCAACACCATTCGTCCGCCGATACTGTGGCTAGAGGGGAGAAAAGGAGCCCAGATCGAGAAAAATGTCATTCCCTTGGCTACCACCGAGGAAGAAACAAGTACCTGGCTGAAGAAGATGGAGATGAATCCATCGAAATATTCTAGGAAGAAGTGAGGAGGAGTACCACCGCTGGAGAAAAATGCCGTTCCATCCAAAAATAATATCCCAGCGACGAAAAATAACATCAAACATATATATATATAATATTGATTTAGCTAGACGGTGCACAGTGGGGCCTAACGATTTTTCATGTTTCGAAAAAGGCTACAGCCTCCAAATCTAACCGATTTTAAAGCTTTTTTTTCTAAATAAAAGCTAATAAAATTTAGAAGAACTTTGTCTGGCTATATTTCTGTTTTTTGTTTCCCTTCATAATAATTACAAACTTTTACAATTGAACATAAAATAATATTATATTTTTCATCTCTCTTAATATCAGCACTGATATCGTTGAAATTGAACGTTCAAACCCTGATTAGACATGGAAATAAAAGTCCGTCACGCAGGAGCTGCATAACTAAGCACTTTCCTCAGAATTTGGGTAGTGTAGACTGCTTTCCAGAACAATTTGCTTAAAATATCCTACATAAATAAAATAAAAACGTGAATAGTTCTCTTTTAAATTTGTAATGAGTAACTGATCAATTATTAATTTGCTTCCAGAGTTATGTTTACACATGGTACCTACTACACTACGTAATAAATACAAAAAACCTCATATTATCGTATTTTGATCTAACGCAGGAACAGGATACAGTCACTCTAGTGGTAGAAAGCGCTCCTTGCGGCGGCTTTGTGAACCTACGTCTGGCGGGCTTTTCTATTGAAATATATTACAAATTAAACCCCCGCTTTCCGATTGACCGATTCAGCTCATTTTTACAACACTTCTTTCTCATGAGTTACCCACGACGTATACCGCGTTTTGTTACAATACAGCAGAAATTACGACCGGTATGAGTATATTAGGAATTTGGGTCCGGAGTAACCCCCCCCCTTCTAATGAACCGATTTAGTTTATTTTTACAACACATATTTACCTGTAGATTACCACTACGAATACCGAGTTTCGTCGAAATATACCAAAAATCACAGCTGGTAGTGGCGAATTGGTATTGTGGGTCCGGAGTAAACCCCCCCCCTCCTAATGAACCGATTTAGTTTATTTTTACAACACATATGTACCTGTTGATTACCACAACGAATACCGAGTTTCGTCGAAATATACCAAAAATCACGGCTGGTAGTGGCGAATTGGTATTGTGGGTCCGGAGTAAACCCCCCCCCCCCTCCTAATGAACCGATTTAGTTCATTTTTATATCTCACTTTTCTCTCTATATTACCACTACGAATACCAAGTTTTGTTGAAATATAACAAATATTACGGCTGACATAGTCAAATTAGTGTTTTGGGTTCGGGGTAAACCCCCCCTTCCGGTGGACCGACTTTGGTGGTTAACGAACTCGTTCAATCCTTTGCTAATTGAATGCTATATACCAAGTTTCGTGACGAAAAAACAAAAACTCTGGCCGCTATCGTGTTAACCGATACACGTATATATATATATATATATATATATATATATATATATATATATATACATATATATATATATATATATATACATATATATATATATATGCATATGCATATATATATAGATACATATAAATTTTAACGGGGGTCATTTTAGGTGCCTGCTAGGTAGGATCGATAAAGATTTGAAGAAATTTTTCAAAAATTCCGTCATGAGTCCAACCTCAATAGCTACTTTCCTTCGGAGGAAAGTGCTAAAAATCAAAATTTATTTTCAAATCATATTATTTTAATTAATCTCATTGTTGAATGAAGATAAATTTACGTTTTGAAGATGTCAGTCTGATTTATTCCTAGTCTAATGAGGTTTTGAATGTTTAATTTTAACGATGTCATTGCTGATATTAAGTTAGATGAAAAATATAATATTATTTTATGTTCGATGGTAAAAGTTTGTGAATTATTTGCTCGCAATTTAATAATCAGGGAAAACAAAAAAGAAAAATCTGGCCAGACAAAGTTGTTTTAAATTTTATTAGCTTTCATTTAAAAAAAAAAAAAAAAAAAAAAATGCTTTGAAATCGGTTAAGATTCGGAGGCTGTAGCCTTCTTTGAAACACACTGTGCTGTGGTGGTACTGCATCAAAATAGGAAAACAGAAAACTTCAGGTCTCCTGATGAAATCATCATTTGTGGTGGAGACCTGGAGTTTTTGGTTTTTCTATCTTGATATTATGTTTATATATATATATATATATATATATATATATATATATATATATATATATATATATATATATATGCATGCGCTAAGTTTAATCCTTGATAAACCGTAGATAGTTATAAATAGCAAATAAAATAAAATGTTCCTTGGCAGAGTAAATGCTAGAATTGTATGAGAAGGGTCCTGGCAGCGATCCAGCGGCTCCCAGACACTAAACTTTCCCCCAGAGAATTTTAATGACACCCCGAGACATATAGCGCGCCCTTTAACTACAAAATGTAGTATTTTCTTATCACCTACATATTTTTTCCTAGTACAACATTTAATATGAATATTTCTTTTTTGACATTTTAGACAATTATTATTCATATTGTTGTCTTTAGTTTCATAGAATAACAAATTTGTGTTCTGGAAAAATGTCTTGATTTATTCTACAGTACTTTGACACCTTACAAATTTATGAGATACGTCGCTTAAATCTCTTTTAATTGCAGTTAGTGTCGATTTAAATGCAATTAATTGAGAATTTGTACGTATGCAACCATAAAACTGAATAAATAATTATGTCTTTTAAATTGGCAGAAGGTCATGAATTACAAAAACTTCAATTTCTCATAAATTTCTTTATATCACCTGCTCTACATGATTCATGCCACTAGGCGCCTCTTCAGGAGCAACGTAATTATATATATATATATATACATATATATATATATATATATATATATATATATATATATATATATATATTTCATTCCAGCCTCAATTAACTTTAAGGAAGAAAAGGTCTTCATTGAGGTCCGTTGACATAAGTTGCTCTTTAAGAGTGGCATGAAACATGTAGAGCACGTGATATAAAGAAATTAATGAGAAGATTTTATAATATATCTCCTTCTGCCAATTTAGAAATACATAGTTGAGAACAAGGGTTATTTATTTATGCTGAGTTTCGCAACAGAGGCGATGAACCCATTAGACCGGCAGAATCAAAGTCAGTCAGTTCGTAGTCAAGAGGTATTCAGTTGATTATAAAATTTACGAACATAACAAAAAGTATTAAAAAAAATACATAATAAAATAAAAATTATATACAATAAAAATAAAATAGAATAAAATATTTCCACTAAAAATTACATATAATTATAATTTCGAGTACCTAAATGTGTGTATATTTTAAATGTGTAAGAAGTGTTTGAATGTACGGGCTACCTTCTGTAAGTCGTGTAAGTCTTGAGGAATAGTTAAGTTGCTGCGTTGTCTACAGTCCGTCAGGAAATGTTTTACAGTTAATGTAACGTGGGTTACAATCGTATAATGTTAATACATAATGAGATGGAGATAATTAGCAGTCGAGGTGATAAGAAGGCAAGGAAAAACGTACGTTTTACAGAAACGTCTTCACTTGGAACGTTTCGGCTCTGTGGCCTTCTTGATGATCGAGGAAAACAGGATAAATTTTAACATGCGGAAACGTTAGAAATATAAATTTTTCTGAAAATCTGGATGTTTCTTTTAGCCGGATCCCAACCATTCCCTTCCTTGGCTTCTGACTTTTTTTTTTTTTTTTTTTTTTTTTTTTTTTTTATAGTTTTAGCGCTTTCCCCCGAAGGAAAGTAGCTATTGAGGTTGCACTCATGACGGAATTTTTGACAAATTTCTTCGAATCTTTATCGATCCTACCTAGTAGACACCGAAAATGACCCCAGTTAAAATTTATATATATATATATATATATATATATATATATATATATAAATATATATATATATATATATATATATATATATATATATGCATATATAGTTATATATGTGTCCGTTAACACGATACCGGCCAGAGTTTTTGTTTCTTCCCCACGAAACTTGGTATGTAGTATTCCCCAATCAAACGATTGAACGAGTTCGTTAACCAACAAAATCGGTCCATCTGGAGAGGGGGTTTACTCGTGAGCCAAAGTAGTTATTTGCCAATACCAGCCATAATTTGTATTGTATTTCAACGAAACTCGGTATACGTTCTGGTCAACTAAAGAGAAAAATGTGTTGTAAAAATAAACTAAATCGGTTCATTAGGATGGGAGGTTTACTCCGGGCCCAAATTACTAATTTGCTCATATCGGTCGTAATTTCTGCTGTATTGCAAGGAAACGTATCTAATAAGGAAGCAGTGTTGTAAAAATGTAACTAAATCGGTCTATCGGCGGGGGGGGGGAGATTTACTTTGTACGCATGTTTGAATTGAATTGAAAAAGGTGTTATTTATGTTTTTATTTTATTTATCTATATAGGTTATTTTAAGCAAATTATTCAGGAATGCACTCGACACTACCCAATTCTGAGGAAAGTGCTTTGTTATGCAACTTCTGCGCGACGGACGTTTTTGATACGGGGACACATTAAATGAATTTAATCTTATCAATATTTTTAGTTTATTTAAGCGATAAATTCCTTCTCTTTAAACTCATATGTCAAAAAAAAAAAAAAAAAAAAAAAAAAAAAAACGAAGAAGGAAAAAAGAAAGGCATCAACCCTATGCTGGTTAGACAAGGGTGGTAACCAGGGGATAACGCGTCTTAAAAATAGATAACCCAACGTTAGGTCTTCTAGTTAATTTTAATAA
Organism: Gonocerus acuteangulatus; assembly: GCA_946811695.1. Classification (NCBI taxonomy): domain Eukaryota; kingdom Metazoa; phylum Arthropoda; class Insecta; order Hemiptera; family Coreidae; genus Gonocerus; species Gonocerus acuteangulatus. Next base: position 17,030,947 of record OX328125.1, read on the forward strand.
CAACGGTCTTAAAAATTTTGAGGAGTGAGGGCCACAATTAATTGTGGATCAGAGCGCAGAAAGGATGGACTCATGGTGCTTGACCTGTTTCAGCGGAACACACCTTATCTGCAAAAAATGAAAGGAGGTCTGATGATATATCCTTGAACTTTACGAAGGATTTACAGTCGTTTGCCGCTCCCTACTTCTTGAGTTCTATTCCAGAAGTAGAATGACTACCAAATACTTTCCGAATGCAAGCATGATATACAGGGTGTCACGAATTTATATGGCAAAATTCAAGAGTGTAGGGGACGAAAAAACTAAGACAAAACGTCCTTTAGAGATTTGCTAGTTTTTGCTTCGTTTTGGAGAAAATCGCAAAAAATGAAACGAAACAACTTACATATTTACATTTTTAATAGAAATAAATTGTGATTGAAAATTGGTTTAAGAAACCAATTACTAAAGTCGATCTCATGATGCTGATATAGTTTTTGTGTACGGTTTCTGCAACGGTAATGCTCTGGAAGCGGGGTAGGAGTTCCCAAATCGAGAAGAGTTCTTTAACCAGAAGAAATGGAGTCTTCGGGAATCAGAGCAAAAGTTATCATATCGTTCTTTACGGTTGTAATTTTTGTTTTATAGCAACTTCGCTTACAACATAGTGAGCACTGGACGTATAAATAGCACAAAATATATAATTATGGACATGCTGACCAGCGTATTCACACTAAATTAAACAAGATCTAGACCATTATTTTGGCAATGGAAAATTGTTTTAACGTTTGAAGGAAAATACATAAAACAGTAAAGTAATATATATTATCGAAGGGAATGTAATGTTCTACAACCCTATAACTGGCATTAATTTTTTTGGTTCATTGTTGAAGAATTATTCGGTTAAAAGATATCTCGAAATACCTGATGGAATAGAACTTGTAGCAAATTTAATCAGCTTTAATTTGTTAAAGAATGGTCATGTCGCTAGGACGCATGGTTACCGAGATATAAGCGAATACACGAAAAATGGGACCTCCTCCCGGCTCAAAGGCTACGGGCGGGGACTTTTTATATCTTCACCTCCTAACTAGCCCAAATTAAAGTTACTAAATCAAAAATTGTGTTCCAAACATTTCCATCTTTAACTGTTCGTTGCCTGGACGATAGTGAAATGCATTAATTTGTTTTTGGTACTTACGTATTAGCGTCAAAGCAGGTTAAAGAGGCGGGTCTCTTTCAGAGATCTGGATCATGGATAACGCATTTCTATTGGTCAATCACTATCAGAGATATCATCTATTGTGTTTATAGTAGCCATCTTGTTCCCTTTGTCTTTTTAATGCAATTCATTTGTGCTTTATTTACCTACGCAATTGTTGTTGTTTTTTTAGTTACGCGATTTCAGTTTTTGTGCGAGTTAGCGACAACAGAATAGCTAGGATGAAAGCTACTGTTTCGAAGCAATGTGAAATCGTTTATCAGTCCATTATCCAGCGAAAAACCATCCTTGATCTATATTATCAACGAGTTGGATTGACTAGAGTTTTGATATAACCTTGAGCTTGCGTAGCGAGCGGAAACGCATAGCAATTATGCTATTAAAATAAGTGCTACGCGTTTTCGCTAGCTAAAGGTTATATCATAACTCTAGTTAACCCAAATCGTTGATAATCCCGTCGCCATATTGGAAAAAACTGATTTGACTCCTTGATCCAGCTCTCTGAGACCCGACTCTTTAACCTGCTTTGACGCTAATACGTAAGTACCTTGTTTTTATATCAAATATTGAGAAATCGGTACCTAGTGTAAGTAATGGTTTTATATTATTATAGTAAGTTTTATTCTATTTTTTAGCTACATACTTAGGAAGGAACTTTTTTTTTGTTGATTAATTCGGGTTTCTTTTTTGTCCTTGCTGTATTTATTTTTATAAGGCGATGTATAATGGATTTATTCAGTTTTGGGACATTCCAGAATTATGAAAGAATAGTATTGAAAAAAAATTATCTCCACGGAGTGTATCAAAGGTTAGACTGTGATTGTAGTAGATTAGAGGCCTGTATAATTGTGTAGTCAGTAGCTGAGGGGCCCCGGTTTCCTACCTTGAATACATTTCTCGCCTGTTGATATTGGCCAACAGCTGTCCTGGGCACAGTCGATCCTATCATGGTCAAGGATATTTCATATAGAAGGTATGCACTGATAATTCTAACATTCTGCAATTTATATTGTTTTGGTTTAACATTATATGCAGCTAATAAAAAGGTTTTCCAAATTCAAAATTTAAAGATTTAATCCTCTTTATTTCTTCTTCTATTTTGTTATTGTTTTTTGCTGTATTAATATATGCTATTGGTTCTTACTATAACTATAAAAAGTCGCAGGGTGTGGTTGGATGGTATAAGGTAAACTTTATGTAATCCTACCTAATAAGGAAGGTATTCGGCTGACAGCTGGTGACACCTGAGGAGTTCTAAGGTCTAATACAAGATACCTTTACATTATCTGGAGTCCCTCATGGACTCGTTCCTGATTGCGGGAATGCTTTTTAATAATGAGTGGCATTTTTATTCCTCCGTTGGTAGGTTTGATCAAAATATGAACACATAAAAATTGAATAAATTCTCAATAGCTCCAATTCTTAGGGGGTGCTTTGAAAAAATCATTAGACATTCTGAGAGTTCTTGGTAGCACAAAACGGGAAGCGAGAAGAAAATTAATGCGGTTTACACGACACGAGGTGCTTATTAGGATGATGTTGGTGGAGCTTACTTGCCGCTTAGCAGTGTTGGGCATTATTCGAATAAAGTATTATTCGAATGATTATTCAAATAAATTTTTAGTGAATGATGAATAATTCACTGAGTTATCTTATTCACACAGTACATCATGAATCATTCACAGAATTATTCGTTATTCATCATTCGTTATTATTAATTTCTAGTTGGTCTACTGATTAATCCTACTCAAACATATATATATATATATATATATATATATATATATATATATATATAGATAGATAGATAGATAAATAGTCTTTATTAATCAACAAAACACAACAGAAGAAATTGTAACAAATTATACAAGAGTACCTATATAAGTATATACTATACAAAAAGTAATTACTATAATCCTACTTAGGACTCTAAAGACTAATACTCTTGGTTAACTCCCATCAGAGGGAGGTAACACTTAACATTATAATAGTCTTAATATATGATAAAAACAAACTTCAAAACAGGCAAAAAACATGATAGAGGATTCATTTTACAAAGTTATATTACAGCTACTGACTTAAAACTAAAAAACATTATAAAATTAATCTATGTAATTTAACAACATTTTAATATAATTATACATACATCACAATATGCTACGTTAATTAACAAGGAACAAATAATTTATATTTTCACCCTAATTTACACACACACACACACACATATTACTTATTTACAATTATACTCCTCCTGTTCCTTGCTTCCCTACCATAGCCTGCAATATTCACATATACATACTTCCGGGTGCCAACATCATAATAAATCTATCACTATTCACTAAAATTTGTTTATTCTGATTGAAATATGTTGGTTTGATTGATTGACGAATAATGAATAAAATTAATTATTCTTCATTCATGAATAAAATAATACATTTATTCATTAATCTTTATTCATCATTCTGAATCATTTTTGCCCAACACTGCCGCTTAGTAAATAGAAGCCATTCCTATTACATTTTCCGCGTTTACTAACAATTGTTACTAAAAAAACAATCTATGTAAGTGCTTAGGTGACAGGCACTAATGACAATTTCTAAGTTTGTGTAGAACCGGATGTCCGGTGGCCGTGAGTGTTAAGGCGTGAGCACTTAACGCTCCGGTCCAAGGGTCGTGGGATGAATTCCCTCAATGGGGTAGTTTCCCACTACCCTGGCTAGAAAATGGTGGTATCCTATAGATAACCCGTCCTAAAAATTCGTTAATAATAATGAACGATATAATTGTGTAAACTAGGCATAAAACAGGTACATTGTTTCATTTGTGGATGATAGGAATTATTACCAATATTTTGTCAACAGATATAGTCACGAACGTTTCCTAAATTTTCTAAATAGTCATTCTCAAGTCACAATTCATTTTCTATCAAAGACGTTCAGAATGAGCAGTTTTGAGATTTTAATATAGTTATTAAATATCTGGAAAATGGTGATGAAATAAAGTATGTGCAAGTGGAAAGTAACCATTGGAAAGCTTACTAAATTTCTAACAAAAGCGATTCTTTGATAGGACCACCTCAGCCAGAGAAAAGGGTGCTTCAAGGTTCGATTTCGCCCCGTATAAGGCGAACTACTCTGAGTTTCTATTCTTAGCCATTCAAAAAACGAGGGATAAGCATTATATGTAGACTTGCATTATTTTTGGTGACTGAAACCGGGGCACATTAATATGGGATCGGCATACCCGGGGGGAGAGGGCATGGAATAAAATTGGTACAACTTTGAAGCAAAATGGTGAGTTTTAAGTCTTTTTTAAGCCTAGGAAGTAACGGGAGTGGGGAATCTATAAATTGTTAGTCTACCCACTTTTTAAAAGTACAAAAGTAATTTTTGCTGCTTAATATACTCTTGGCAGCGCTGTGCAAATAGTTCCAGCGTTTGATTACAGTTATAATACTTCTTTGACACTGTGCGCGGAAGTCAAAAATGTTGATTGTAGAAAAGTAACCGATTCTTGGACGTTTGGCAAGCCTACTTATATGGGAACAAGCTTATTTGGCACTTTTCTATGTTTGGGTTCCATGAAGTAGGTACCAAAGGTTTGGCGGGAATAACATGATGTTTTGATGTTTCCTATCCAGTCCACACTGGTTAGGGATTACAGACTAACCAAACAATAGTTGAATCGTGTATTTCCTCTTAGGAAGGTCGACCTTCAACATAGAATGGTCAGACATCCGCAGTTCCTTCCTTCTCAAATACACCAGTTCTCTTCCTGGGGGATTGTAGGAACAGCAACATTAAAGCAATTAGTATTTCTTATTCAAGCAATCAGTCATTTATTTCTAAAAACTCAAATGACTAGTAGTCCAATAAACATACAAATTTGAACCACTGTTATTTTCGTGGTCTGTTGGCGTTTCTTAATTGTCTCATGAAGGGTTTTCCAAAGGAATTACAGGCCCCTGTCCAAATACCTTAACGGGCCCCTTAATCCTCCCCCCTCCATTAACATTACCAAAAACTATTACTGGAATAATTTAAAACTGACGGAGTGGAAAATTTACGTATTGTCAAAGGTACAGTTGCACTTCCTGGGGCAAAAAATTGTTGTTCTCAATAATAATTGTGTGAACTATACTTAGGTATGTAATTTTGTTATTTCAAATTATAATGCGGCCACATTTTTATTAATGTTATTTTTTTCGGACAGGGGCTGATTTTTAGCACTTTCCTCCGAAGGAAAGTAGCTATTGAGGTTGGACTCATGACGGAATTTTTGAAAAATTTCTTCAAATCTTTATCGATCCTACCTAGTAGACACCGAAAATGACCCCCGTTAAAATTTATATATATATATATATATATATATATATATATATATATATATATATATATATATATATATGTGTGTGTCTGTTAACACGATAGCGGCCAGAGTTTTTGTTTTTTCGTCACGAAACTTGGTATATAGCATTCAATTAGCAAACGATTGAACGAGTTCGTTAACCACCAAAGTTGGTCCCCCGGAAGGGGGGGTTTACCCCGAACCCAAAACACTAATTTGACTATGTCAGCCGTAACATTTGTTATATTTCAACGAAACTTGGTATTCGTAGTGGTAATATAGAGAGAAAAGTGAGATATAAAAATGAACTAAATCGGTTCATTAGAAGGGGGGGTTTACTCCGGACCCACAATACCAATTCGCCACTACCAGCCGTGATTTTTGGTATATTTCGACGAAACTCGGTATTCGTAGTGGTAATCTACAGGTAAATATGTGTTGTAAAAATAAACTAAATCGGTTCATTAAAAGGGGGGGGTTTACTCTTGACCCAAATTCTTAATATACTCATACCGGTCGTAATTTCTGCTGTATTGTAACGAAACGCGGTATACGTCGTGGGTAACTCATGAGAAAGAAGTGTTGTAAAAATGAGCTGAATCGGTCAATCGGAAAGCGGGGGTTTAATTTGTAATATATTTCAATAGAAAAGCCCGTCAGACGTAGGTTCACAAAGCCGCCGCAAGGAGCGCTAGAGTGACTGTATCCTGTTCCTGCGTTAGATCAAAATACGATAATATGAGGTTTTTTGTATTTATTACGTAGTGTAATAGGTACCATGTGTAAACATAACTCTGGAAGCAAATTATTAATTGATCAGTTACTCATTACAAATTTAAAAGAGAACTATTCATGTTTTTATTTTATTTATGAAGGATATTTTAAGCAAATTGTTCTGGAAAGCAATCTACACTACCCAAATTCTGAGGAAAGTGCTTAGTTATGCAGCTCCTGCGTGACGGACTTTTAATTGTATACACCTGTAAAAAGAGACCATCGCCAAAATTGTGGGACTCAAACAAATAAATAATTAAAATTATAATGCGATTCAAAAAAAAAAATGCCTGACCTCCCTGAGTCCTCGGGCGTTATTAGGTCAACCTTATGAGCGGGTGTCCTTCCTATGAATGGATAGAAGTAGGAAACGCGCTAAAATGAATATTTAAAGCATGTTGACGTTATTTTGTGTGACGTTATAGTAGATATTGTACTCTAACCGGGGTAGTTTCACCTAATCGGCGAGGAGAACGGTAGATAAACTGTTACATAATTACATTTGTTAGTGGAATAATGTTGGCAATTTGGCTTTCCATTCTAATACACTTCCTGTTGGAGGTTTTTCAAACTAAGCTTCAGTTTACTTTATTAGATCTTCTCTCACGGATGGGGATATACATCTTAGTAAAATATTAATAACCTTCCATCCTATCCTGTAAGGAACTCAAACCGGGTAATGTCTAATGATCACATTAGTAAAATATTATATTCATATTATAGGTGTTTAAAAAATCATTTGAAAAAACCAACAATGCCGACAAATGAACCATAACAACAGATATAGAGCCAAGTGGAAGGAGATCTGAACAAACTCTCTTGCAAAAGAGAAGAAAATTTAGCTTAATAAAGCTACCACCACTGGGGAATAACCGCTTACAAATGTGGACATCAACCCAGCTGTAAAAGAAAAAAAAATACATGTTATATAATCAGCCTAAAAATATTTGATGTTCACACACATCCTCTGCCACCATCCTACTCCATTCCACGCGGTTTGCTGCTGGGTTCCTCCAATTTCGGATCCCTAGAGCCACCTCGGTCTTGGTCGGCCTCTCTTTTTTTTGCCCCAGGTGCACCATTCAGCATCAATTTAGCTAGCCTACAGAGTTCCATTCTCTCCACGTACCCTAACCACCGTAGTCTACCTTTCTTGATGACATAGAAGATGTCAGGCTCGCCATACCTATGCTGCTCTCTTACCTGTGCTTGTTCTATAAATCTTTCCCAGATCAGCAGGACTCTCCTCATTTCTTCGGTCGAAGTCCAAGTTTCGCTGCCTTATACAACTACTCGTCTAATTACAGTTTTATATAATAAAATCGTTGCTTTCCTGGCGAGACTTTTGTATCGGAGAGAAATAATAATATTTTGTATTATAAATGCATAAGGCGAAGAAAACATTTTGCTAAGTTACACACTGGAGTATTTTTATTTATTTTTTTTCTCCAACTTTATTAGCTAAGTATCTGTTGGAATATCTTGTAGTCTTCTAATATGATGGATGCATTTAGAACAAATGCAGCTACTGCAACCGTTTTTGTTGAAATTACTTGCATCTTTCTCTTTTTCCTCCCATACTGCCGATAAGGTTCGTTTATCTCCGATGATTGCTTTACATATTCATTATTCATTCCCGTGATGGTATATCTTAATGAACAATGGAATTTTTCATTAATTAAACCTTAACAATGATGGGAATTCCGGCTCGGGGTTTCCTGCTTTCTTAGCTGGTATTATATAAATCTCAAAGAGATAGGATCCTTGCAGGTCATGTGTTTGCAGAAATAGCTAAATACCAAAGGTGAGACCTTATCATCAATAGATTCTAATTACGTCATGAAATGCGCAAACCTTTTGGTCATTGAAAGTAGCCAACCTTCGATGACGTAGACTCGCCACGTCATTTTCTATGAACCGTTTCACTCATGAGTAATTTTTTTTTTTTTTTTTTTTTTTTTTTACAATTGATCGTGATTCATTTAAACGTGTTGGTTGTCAGGCGTACTTATGTTCATACTGATTCTTTTTTTTTAACAATTCCTCTTTTCCAAAATTAACCAAAATATAGAAACGTTAGTTTTCATACGTTTGAAATAATTTTCATGTATCTATGTCGTTCTATAGACATGCTGACATTCCGAGTAATTCTAGAATATCAACTAATGAAAATAAATCTTACAATGGAAGGAAGACGGATTCAACAAGAAATTGGTTCGATTTAACTACAGATCATAATAACCAAAATACTATTCCCCGATTTATGACAATTAAAATTCTCGACAGTGACAAAACATTCAATACAATTAGCTCTTTTATTATTTTCCGATGGATTTCTTCCTTAGGAAAAAACATAAAAGTCAATAAATGTCAGAAAGATGGATCACTTACAGTGAGTTCAGATAATACAAATACGTGCACGAAAATACTAGGTTTGACGAACTTTGAGAAATATAAAATTTCGGTTTTACCGCACAAGACGCTGAACGTCTCAAAAGGAATCTTTCGTTGTCCTGACATTGAATGGATGCAAGACGAGGATTTACTAACGGAACTCAACGACCAGAATGTCACACACCTACGTCGTATAGTACCCAAATCAGGAAGAACCGTTTTCGTAGCAACATTCCTAGCCTCGTACCTACCTGAAAAAATTCGTTTAGGATACCTGTCTATCCCAATAAGCCCATACATTCCCCGGCCTATTCTTTGCTATAAATGTCATCGGCTGAATCACACTGTCTCGTTTTGCATGAAAATGAACGCAGTTTGTGGTATGTGTTCGAAGGATAAGCACGAAGGCCCTTGTGAGGAAATTAGGTGCTGTAATTGTGGCCAAGATCACTTTGCATGGGACAAGAAATGCGAGGTACTCCAGAAAGAAGCTTCAATTGTTAAAAAGATGACGTTAGAAAAAATATCCTACAGCGAAGCTAGGAGAAGACTGGGAGCAAAACATCAACAATCTTATGCACAAAAGACGAATATGACGAACGAAAATAGTTTAATAATGAGGTTATCTGAACTCATAATTAAACTGGAAATGCTCTTGCAACCCCCGAAGCCAGCCACAACACCCCCCCCCCCCCCCCGCTGGTATTAACCGAAAAGAAAAATCTAAAACACCATCAGAACCCATGGAACATCTGAAAACAGAAACCGCCCTGGATAAAATCAATTTGACCCTCAAAACACTGGAAAAAGAATTAGCTCCTGCAGAAAACGAAATCAAATCTGGTAATAATAGGTCTCAAGAAAACTCTGCAAAAGGAAAAGACACGGGTATAAAGACACCTTCTTCAACAAGGAAGCTTAGAAAAGGAGAATCCAACAAAGCAACAACGAAAACATAACTTATTTAGATCACATCTTTACTTACTTACACCTCACTACCGGACTTTACACTTAATAGTATATATATCTTTTTTTCAAGATTGCTATGTCAGTACTTCAGTGGAATATTAACGGCACCCAAAGGCATTATGCTGATCTAAAGTTCTTGTTGCAAGACAATTCAAAGACTTTTAACATAATTGCATTACAGGAAACACACACCGCTCCAGGTAAGCAAATCTCCATATACGGGTATAAATCCTATTCTAAGGACTATCTCTTGGGGGGTAAGGCTTGTGGTGGTGTCTGTATCTATGTGAAGGACTGTATCTATAGTGAACCTGTCAGGCTATTGACTACAGTCCAAGCAGTTGCTGTTACTGTTTACATGCCGTTCAAAGTTACTGTCTGTTCGATTTATCTCCCACCAGGAGAACCAATTGACAGTCATGCGCTCCAGGATATGGTTATGCAGCTGCCACCACCTCTTCTTTTGGTAGGAGATCTGAATGCAGAAAACGCAATTTGGGGAGCACAATTTACGAACACAAGAGGCAAACTTATAGAATAACTCTTCGAAAATCTTGGCCTTATCCCGCTCAACACGTACTCACCAACACATTTATGCCACCGTACAGGTACATACAGCAATATTGATGTATCTGCTTGCTCTTCAACATTATTTACTCGCTTTACATGGGAACTGAGCCCAGATCCACATGGTAGTGATCACTCCCCTACAACCCCAGCCGTAGCACCGATAAATTCTAGAGCAACTCCAAGGTACTATGTCAAAAACGCTGACTGGAATAAATTTCAAAATCATTTTCTAGACCTCATAAAACAAATTAAAAACTTCGAAAATTTTTCATCAGTTATAAAAGAAGCAGAAAATGCATCAATGAACAAAACACCAAGCACATACAAAAAACACCCAGTTCCCTGGTGGAACGTTGAATGTAAACAGGCAGTAACTGATAGGAAAAAGGCACTCCGGTGATTTAATACTAATCCTTGTCAGGAATATTTCATGGCTTATAAACGTAAAAAAGCAAAATCCCAATATATAATCCGGCAAAGTAAGAAGGAATGCTGGGCAAATTTTGTAAGCTCCATTAACAGGAATACCCCTCCGAGCAAAATATGGTCCATGATCAACTTAATTATTCATAAGAAATATAAACCCCCAATTTCGGCCCTAAAGGAAAACAATATCGTAATTACCAATCCCCAAATTATCTGTAACATATTTGGCCAACAATTTAGTTTTATATCAAGCAATGAAAGACTACCAGTAGATTCACAACAACTCAAAATTAATTTAGAAAGTACTCCTCTTCTCATAACCCCAAAATTTAAACATCCCTTGAATGAACCCTTGACATTGCAAGAGCTGAATCAGGTACTTTCCCAAGTAAAATGCACTTCACCAGGGAAAGATGGTATTTACTATAAAATGCTTAAATGTCTTCCAAATGCTGGAAAGTCTGTCTTGCTAAAACTATATAATAATGCTTTCGAAACTAGCAATTATCCACCAGCATGGAATGAGGCAATTATTATACCAATCCAAAAGCCCAACAAAGATGCTTCATCAGCTGATAATTATAGACCGATAGCTCTGACAAGCTGTACATTTAAGATTTTCGAAAGAATATTGAATAAGAGGCTACTATGGTTCCTCGAACAGAATCAACACCTCTCAGAGTATCAATGTGGCTTCAGATGGAATCACTCGACTATAGACCACATAGTTACTTTAGAAAGTGAAATATTAGACTCGTTCATTAATAAGGAATCTGTTCTAGCCGTCTCTTTCGATATAGAAAAAGCTTATGATACAGTTTGGCGCCGAACTATCCTTTCTAGACTAACCGAATGGAATATTCAAGGAAATTTCTTTAATTTTGTACTAAATTTCCTTTCGAATAGAACATTTCGTGTAAAAATCGGGACCACATTATCCAACATATTCCGACAAGAAAACGGGGTGCCTCAAGGCATTGTTATAAGTACTACGCTTTTTAAAATAGCTATGGACACCATCCGTGGGCATATTACCCCACCAGTCAAATATTGCCTGTATGTGGATGATTTGCTCATCTATATCCGAACAAAAAATGTAGAAAATGACTCTAGGCTAGTGCAAAAGACAATAGAAAACCTTGAGAACTGGAGCGTTACTAACGGACTTCACTTTTCAACACAAAAAACACAATGTATACTATTTACTAAAAAGAGACAGAGACCAAATATTCAGATAACTTTAAGAAATACTCCAATCACACTGACTAACCAAATTAAATTTTTAGGACTTACTTTTGACTCGAAGCTTACCTGGGTTCCCCACTTAAAGAGTCTCGTTGATAGATGTAAAAAATCTTTACATCTTTTGATGATTCTATGCAATACCAAGTGGGGTGCAGACAGAAGTGTAATGCTGACACTATACCGTGCATATACCAGGTCCCTTCTGGACTACGGAAGTGTTGTGTATTCATCTGCCAAGCCCAGCGTCCTTAAGATGCTAGACTCGATACAGAATACAGGTTTACGCATTGCAACTGGAGCTTTTAGATCAAGCCCAGCCAACAGCCTGCACGTGGAGTGCGGAGAACCTCCACTGGAGTTCAGACGTATGATCAACTGCTTAAAATTTGCATTAAAAGCCACATACATGAACTGCGCTTGCGTTCCTAGATCTGTTGACGAAATAATGCTACGCAAATATCAGACGCAACCATCTAGACAACGGCCATTATTTGTAAGATGCATCAGTTACGCACAAAATACCAATGTACATCTACATGAAGTATACGCAAGACGTTCACCAACTTACATACCATGGACTATACGAAATTTAAAACTTGACATAGGACTAACAAAATTTAAAAAATCAAACCCCTTATCTACACATACGTACAAACACATCTTCAAAGCACACCTTGAACAAAACAAAGATACATTATTCATTTTCACGGACGGGTCTAAGACTTCACAAGGCACTGGCGCAGCAGCTTTGATTGATAATAATATTGTTAGTATTAAATTGCCAAGAATCACAAGCAGCTATTCAGCGGAACTACATGCCATCTCGCTTGCCTTAGACAATATACAGGACGTAACACAGACTAAGATAACAATTTTTACTGACTCACTTAGTGCAATACTAGGACTACAGAACCCGTACAACTTACACCCACCTAACATACAAATACTAGAACAGATTTACCGGACAAATAAACGGATAACAATATATTGGCTCCCACGACATGAGGACATAGAACAAAATACAAAAGTTGACAAAATTGCTAAAAATGCAACAAGACAACATTACCAGGACATATACAATACTACATACCAAGACATGCAAGCAGAAGCCAAAAAGACCATCAGCGAAAAGTGGCAAAAATCTTGGCACGCGATTATGGACAACAAACTAAGAGAAATTAAACAAACAGTCGAAGAATGGCCTTCAAGCATAAGGCAAACTAGAAGAGAAGAAGTTGTCTTATGCCGCTTAAGAATAGGTCATTCCCGGCTGACACACTTACATCTCATGGCGAGACAGGACAGTCCGACATGCGAAGTATGAAACACTCCACTGACAATAAAACACATATTGACAGAATGTTTACTGAGACAGAACTATGACTTACCGGACAACATGACTGAGTTACTCTCTGATGGGAGCCAATATATAGACAAGATTTACAATTACTTGAAATACAGAATCTTATTTGACCGTATATGACGACAATATAATATTGATTAATTCTTCATTATAACTATCTGAAATTGAGTAATATATACTATTAAGATTTATACAATCATATACTACTCCAACTCACTGACTACATGTAAAACTAAATTTTAACATAAACAGTACAGATACACTTTACAAATTCTTAATTCATCACGACTGATTTTATCATTATTTTTTGTTTTTTTTATTTCCTTTAAAGAACATTTTAATTGTGTTATCGCCTTTCAGCGTTAAACAATAAATAAATATATATATATATATATATATATATATATATATATATATATATCACCTGTCCGCATGTCTGTTTGTTTCTTATACAAATCCACACCGTCTGACCGATTTTTAACAAACTTAGCACACAGGTAGGCCTTGATACGGGAAATCTCCTAGGCTAGGTCAAAGTAGTCAACATTCAAAATTTGGTCAAAAGGTCATAAGTTTTGTTGAAGAAAAATTGGCTATACTGAACCATTCTGCTTTTGACGGCCATTTTGAATCGACAGGAATAATGTCTAAAAAAATTTTTTTTTTTTTGATGTTCTTGATAATTAGAATAACTCGAACTCGTTGATGACTTTACATCATTATATAATCATGTAATGCAGTTTATTTATTTATTTTATTTTATATCTACAGTCCCTGCCTAACTAAGGAGCGCTGGCCTTTCTTTGTTAAGAGCTTTGTACTCGCAGGATGTGGTGCTGGCCTCTGTCGGCTGTTTTATGAATTACCTGACAGATATAAACAAATTCACACCTTTCGACCGATTATGACGTAACCGGGTATACAGGTAGATCTAGCTACGGGGAATGTCGTAGGCAGAAAGTAGGTGTAGCATGGCACACTGGGTAACCAACAGCTAATAATATCATAAATATAATAATATTAGTGATTTTTCTTTTCTTATTACGACACATCGACATCTAGGTAATTGGCCCCGGGTCATTTACATACATGGGTTACCACTCTTCCTAAATATTCATCGTGGACAGGGAATTGTTTTCCACCAGGCCCCTGGATGAGTAACCTTAACCTTCTGCAGGCGGTTCTCGAACCCGAAAATATTAGGGTCTCTCCAAGCTTCGGTGGATAGCGCCTATCTAAGGAGTTATAGATATTAGCAATATGAACAAAAAAATAAACAAATATATTATTTCTTCAATTGCTTATTTACTTTATTGATAAATTAAACACATTTTTACAGAATAAAAATAAAGGATAAAATATTCAAATATGAGAATTATATGAACTCAAAAGTTCCACTTGTAAAACATTTAATTGTATGGCATAAATAGTTTATTTACATTTAGCTACAGCAGGGTTTCCCAACCTTTATTTCGCCAAGCCCCCCCCCCTAACCAAAAATAACATTTTCGTGCCCCCCCTTGAGCGAGTAAGGAACGCAATTGTTTCACGAGTGATAGATGGATGAAAGCAGGAAGCTGCATGAAGCAGGAAGGACTTTTCGAAACTTGTTTAGCAAGGATTGAGTGACAATTCGGAACAGTTAATGTACCTACTAAAAAAAATACTTTTTTTTTTTTTTTGAAAATGTACACGAAACGATTACGCCTCCTCCCAAGTGAGGCGTGCCCCCCTGGTTGGGAAGTCCTGAGCTACAGCAAGCTGAGACCCGTCAATGAAATTGAATTTATGATAAGATAAAGAATGTTGACTAAATAATATGAGAAATATAATTATCTCTCTCTGATTAGAAACCCGATAAATTCAACCATCATAGTAGGCTGGTTTCATTAGAAATACATTAAAATCTTGATAAGGCAATCGTAGGCTGCTTTAGATAGAAATAGTTTTGCAATGGGATATTGAACCTCTTATCTTTTCTCAATATATTTTGTTGTCTTAAGCCTCTCGTCCACTGGAACCGAAAAGCTGCGAAATGAATTCGTCAGAATTCGTACGAAAACGCACGAACAATCCAAACACGATGCTCCATCATGGGCCGTTCGTCGGAACTAGTGCGAAGTGCGATCCGATCCCATTCTGCTGGGATTTATAGTTGCGAACGAGTGCGAAAAGTCAGGGTTAAAATGGACTGTGATAAATTAATTTGCCTTATCCAGGGAAGGAAATATCTGTGGGACCAAAGGGAAACACAATACCACATGCGGGATGTACAAAAACAATTGTGGATGGAGGTTTCGACGGAAATGAAATTACCAGGTACAAAAAGAAAGAGTTTGGGACAAAAAGAAAGAATATTGCCAAAACATGTTGCTTCTCCATTGCGCTGCAAGGTAAAAAAGAAGGTCTTGGTGGAAGAATTAACTTCCCATGACCATGAGGAAACTGCAATAACAATAAGCATGTCCGTAATTACATCCCCCAATTATATTTATTACTGTTGTAAATTTTGGCTCAATTTCGTAAGACAATGGTGATTTAAATGACCAAACATGATATTTAATAATAAGTCGCTGATAGCCATAATAAGAAGTCAAGAATTGGTTGGGTTTCGGCTAAGAGAAAACGTCTAGAAAAATCTATATTTCGAACGTTTCTGCATCATCTTAGGGAGCCTTTTTCTGCAACGAATGGCTAAAGGATGAAGGAAGTCCACGATAACGTTTGGTTGACCACGAATAAGTGTGGGCAACACTTACTCATGGTCACCTATAGTCCGACCGCAAACGAAAGACCCAGAAGGGGCGTGGCCGGAAGGAGACCTAGGACGTCCCCCACATGGGCTGTTGGCAGCACATGCGCACTAACTGGTTATTTCCTTGCGGCACACCTATAGTGCCTCCTTTGCATAGGCATTCGTTACTGAAGAAGGTTGCCAAAGAGCATGCAGAAACGTGTAAAATATAGATTTTTCTGAAAATCTCGCGTTTTTTTTGTTTTTTTTTTAGCCGAATCCCAACCATACCTTGAATTCTTTTAATATTTAACATATAGCATTTTACATTATATTTTAATATACTTTCTAGTATTTTTTTCGTTTTTTTAATACATATTAATTTTATATGCCCAACGGCCATTTATAAAAGAGGGGCAACCTGTAGGTAGCCCGGCGTTAATTGTCTTCTTATAAACAGCTGATTCTAAAGAAATACGATTTTATTTTATTATACGGGCTTTATACATTGATTAACTTTATGCCCTGAAGGTGTGTCCAATGTACGTGAAACTAGTTGAGCGAATTAAGATGTGTTATATGTAGATTTGTTTTATATATATATATAGTATATTGATCGGCTGTTCGGCTTGTCTGGTGGGGATGAGGAATCAGAAACAAATGTGGTGCGTCTGGTCGGCGTTGTGGGGACTCGGTTGCCGGACTGGAGGGTGTGGACGACCTGGCCCCCAACCATGCACACCCTCAGCCACAGGCCTGGCCGCCAGATTCTTGATGGACCGTCAGAGGTACAGATGGCAAACCTTGTCCCTGCAGCGCGGCGGGCTCGGGGTCCGGCGTGGGGGCGCACTTGCTCCTTACCTCCCTCTAACACCATATTTCTTATTTTGTTTAATTAAATTAATTTGTAAAAAAAAAAAAAAAAAAATTGAATGCAGGCGCTGGTAACCTAGACGTTAAGCGCCCTAAAAAAAAAATGGATGTGGTGATGGGAAGAAAGGGAGCATATGTTTTCTAGAATCCATAATAATTATAATAATGTACAAAAACAGCTGTAGCGGCTTTTTCCGCGATGGAGTTTACTAAAGACTTTGACGTCATCTATTTCCGGAGGGCAAGCATATAATGCAGTTGCCTTGGGATATTCTGACAGGCTTTGAACCCGTTATCATTTCATCCCCCTCTCCTCATATCACAAACTATAGAACAAATCATAGGGCTTTGACTATACCCCTGGTCCTACACCTGTAAGTCTTGCCGTAACTTTTTGCACACATGACGTCATCTAGCTCTCTTAACCGAGAATTTTAACCATGTTTTCGCGAGGGGAGGGGCCAGCATATGGTGCAGTTGATATCCAGATATTGCGACACGCTTTGATTATTTCCCTCTCCCCCCCCCCAATCATTAGAAAATATAGAACACTGGCTGTTACCCGGTGTGCAAAGCTACACCTACTTTCTGTCTATGACTCTCCCCGTATCAAGATCTACTTGATACCTAGTAGTCTATACCCAGTTACGAAAATCGGTCAAACGATGTAAATTTGTTTTAGTTCATAATGATACCAGCAGAGGCCAGCACAACAGCACTTCATCTAACAGCCGACAGAGGCCAGTAGTAGTCGATTCAAAATGGGCGTCACAATCTGAATGGTTCAGTGTAGCCAATTTTTCTTGAGCAAAACTTTTGACCTTTTGACCAAATTTTGAAATTTGACTATTTTGACCTAGCCTAGGAGATCTCTCGTATCAAGACCTACCTGTGTGCCAAGTTGGGTCAAAGTCGGTCAAACGGTGTAGATTTGTATAAGGAACAAACAAACAAACAAAAAACAGACAGACACGTGATTTATATATATATATATATATATATATATATATATATATATATATATATATATATTAGGGTTTATATGACTATTCACCTGTAACCTATGCCATAACTAGGGGACTATAGGACTATACACCTCTAACCTATGCCATTACTGTTTGGGCACATGACGTCATCTAGCTCTATTCTCCCCGAATGTTCTACACGTTTTCGCGGGAGGGGCAGCATATGGTGCAGTTGCTTTGAGATATTCTGACAAGCTTTGATCCTGCTGTCACACCCTCACCCCAATTATTAGAAAAAAATGGAACATAATATAGGGCTTTGACTATAACCGAGCTACACCTGTAACCCGTGCCGTAACTGTTTGCACTCATGACGATGCAGAGACCTTGAAAGATAAATTAATGTTTGCAAGGACATCATGAATACCACCGCATATACAGCAGTTCGTCGCTCCATTCCTATCTATTAACTTTAGTCCGCCTTTCCTCCAGTTATTCAGTAATTACTTTGGCCTTTTGGATGTTCTCGCTCGGATTTGGGAATACGTATTAGTTGTGCGGATACAAGAAAATCTTCGAAATGGTATGTCTGTCCTAAGATTAATTATATATGTCTACATTACTTTCACAAGAATCAACCTATATTTTTGACAGATTGTAACGATATATAATTTGACATTCTATATGATTTTATGGTACACAATCTTTGATAAATCTCGTAAATTATGAATATAAAAAAATCAAAAAAAAAAAAAACATCAGTCCTATAACAGGCCACGAGGGCCATGAGGGGCAGATACTATAGAGGTATCTCATTCATGACCATACGGCACTCTAGGGAGATAGTGTGGTCAGTACTATGCACCGGCCGCCTGATTTTCCCCTTGGCTGCTTCGACTGCTAGAGTCATTAGCACCCATTATTAAATTAATTAAAGGCTGGCCTAGGGACAGTCAGGGAGGCCGAATTCTTGAATTGAGCGAAGACACTAGAAGAAAAAGTCATCAGTGCTTGCTCGGGATTTAAACTCAGGACCTCCAACTTATTAGTCCAGTGCTCTACCACTGAGCCAACCTCGCCCCCCAAAATTATGAATATAACTAAACCAATATTTGGCGAAACCCAAAACACATAGTAACATAGCAAGAAATATCGCGAATTCAAAGAAATTCATCGCCCAGGATGTCTTAATGCGAGCACATTTTTCATCAACGGATAACAGTTAATAGATATTTATGTAAATTTTCTAATTATAAAATTTGCTCCTTAAATATAATATATCGTCTAATACTGATAAATATATTCCGCGAAAGGTCCCGTTTTTTTTTTTTTTTTTTTTTTTTTTTTTTTTTTTTTTTTTAACGGTGCATCTACATCTAGGTCATTAGCGCCGACATCCAGGGTGCAGCGAGGAATTTCACCAGCGAGCCGTGGGATGATAAAATTCCTGCCGGAGGTTGGGAATCGAACCCACCATCTCCCGCTTATGAATCCAAGGCGCTAGCCATTAGACCACGGGGGGGGGAGACCCCCCCGTTTTTATTACAGTCTAAATTATACGATGAAAAATGATGAATTTTAAAATGTAAATATTCTAAATACTTTAAAACCAAGAGGAATTTTGCATGTGTATGTGTGTGTGTTTATATATATAATATATATATATATATATATATATATATATATATATATATATATATATATATATATATATATATAAGAGAAGAAATTCTTTATTTAAAACAACAAAATAAAGAGGGCTGCCCAAATGTATTGGGTTGCTAAAAACACAGCGTACTTATCAATCTTTCAAAAATTCATTTCAATTGATTAAAATATGGTTTATTTTTAAATTAATTGGGAGTTTTGCCGAGAAAATAAATTTTGCTGACGAATTTAATAAAAACTAAAAATAAAATCAATTTGAATGAAATTTTAATTTATACAATTACTTTTATAGGTCTGGACGTAAAATTTGTGAAATGAATTGCGAAAGATTGATAAGCAGCTGTTTAGCTCCCGTATATATGGTAGCTCAGTATCCCCAGGGAATCTATCAAGATTGATTCCGCAAGGATACAGAGTTTGTTGGGATCCACGCCTAGTTCTTGTAGAAAATGGCTTGTAGATTTTGGTATCGTCCCTCTCGCCCCGAAAATTAAAACTATGATAGACTGCAATACACTATTGCACGTGTAACCGTAAGAGTGAGTGAGAGCACCGCGCAGTTGTGGTTGCTCTCTGCGCTCTAATGATATTGTACATTTGCCAAAGGTTTAAATGGCAGCGTGAATAAAACACATGTCATTTAATATTACAATAAAAACCTATTTTTTTATTTCTTTTTTACATGTTATCCCCCTTAAAAGTGTCTGTCTTATTTATTATTCATTGTAAAATAGTCTTAATTTTACATTTAAGATAGTTGGCTTCTGAATAAAGCAGTATTTTTGTGGAATATTTTTTGCATCTTTCCCCTATGTGCAGTACCTGGTTTTTCACGGTAAGTCTAGCTACCACATATTTACCTTCTTATCTAGCCAAGAGTTGCATTATAGCAAAATTTCAAGGTGCATAAAACACTTCATGAAAAGTGCGTCTCCGACTAATTGTAAATATTGCTAAGAGACACAAGGGAATAGAGAGTGACTATTGTTGGTTGGTGAGCCAAGAGTGTATGGACCTTTGAGTGGTTGCCAAGACTGTGACGCCCAATAGGTTAATTCTGTACTTTCTGTCAGATATAGTAGAGGCTGCTGTTTCCCTGCTTCTTTATATCTTGTTTACAGCACATTAAGGACATCAGCATTATATAGTCAACAATTTAATAATTCTATCTCTCTCTCCTTAGTATGAGGATGTATTGGAATCTGGTAGAATTATGTTATCACTTGAGCCGTAGAGGTTTCCTGTAGTATTATATAAGAATAATTAATACAAGTAGTTAATTGTTATGAAATAATTAAGTAAATTACAAATTCTCCAAACCTGTTATGTTGAAAACCACAAGATCCTAGCGGCATTGTGTGTTACATAATAATTTATTTATAATGGAACACTTCATTATCAACAGCTCATTTCAACACTTGTGCTATTAACGCCGGGCTATCCATACATTGCCACCCTTTTATAATGCCAACAGCACGTGGTCGGTCACCCATTCAGGTACTGGCCACGGCCGACATTGCTTAATTTCGGCGATCAACGGGAACCGGTGTTGTCGGCTATTGGCTAAACTTCGGCTAAAATGCTCTCCTTAGAAGGTGAATCATATACAGGCTAAACCAATCCTACAATCAACTTCAACGAATTCTATGTTTGCAGATACAGCCGTGCAGAACGCTGTTCTAGAAGTCCCCTCTCAGGAATTTTCAACTCTACATAATTGTCCACGGTTAAAATCGGCTTATAGAAGTGAACGTTTCGTATAATGACCCGAAATCACAGATTCTGTTCGACTTATTTAAGGATTCAACTTATCGAAGTTTGACACATCGAGGGTTGACTGAAGTACGTTATTGTATTGTTTGTCTCTCCTTTTTGTGATAATAGGTTTCAGAATCTTTCAGTCAGGAATTCGTAATTTCTTAGGAAGTTCATTCTTAAAATAGAAGTCCCTTTTGCTGATACGATCTAAGATAAGAGTAAAAGGAATGTACAAGATAATCCCTAAACGAAACCTCGTCCTCTTCTTCAGCCTATCTTTGCCAGAGATATCTTTAGGCCGTTCTGAGACCTCTTGTTCCAGTTCCACTTCCACATTGACTGATAGTGTAAATGTTTGATGAACAGAAGGGACTGGGTTAGGTATCGATTTCGACAGAACGGATTGTATTAACTGGAACACTGCTGACGTCACAGCTCAAGGCTCATCGCCCATGTTCTATGACTCATATAGGATTCAAATAAACAGCCGTCATAATATCCTCAGAGATGTCAATCTATATAAGTCATTTTAAATTATAAGTAGTCAAGTAGTTCGAGGTTTGAGGTTTCTTTGTGGGGCCTACCTTCCCTCATAGGGACGAACCCCGCTTATGACGTTGACGCAGTCCAGAAGTTGCCAGTTGAAAATGTCACGTTTCAATGCCCCTAAATCAAGAAAATAAGGATGGTTCAAATTTATATCAGGTCAGAGCACTTGAAGTTGTAAGTTGGAGGACCTGAGTTCAAATCCCGAGGAAGCACTAAAGATTTTTTTCTTCTAGTGTCTTCGTTCATGGGTTGAATTCGGCCTCCCTGGCCGTCACTAGGCCAACTCAGCCTTTAATAAATCTATCAATGGGTACCTTGGGTGCTAATGACTCTAGCAGTTGAAGCAGCCAAGGGAAAATCAGGCGGCCGGAGCATAGTACTGACCACACTATCTCCCTAGTGTGCTGTATGGTCATGGATCAGATACCTCTATAGTATCTGCCCCCACCCTCAGTGCCCTCGTGGCTTGTTACGGGACTGAATTTTTTTTTTTTTTTTTTTTTTTTTTTTCATAAGGTAAGTAATGTCGGTGGACTGTAGAATGTGTCGATCCAAGTTTTTCTGCTAGCTCTTCGACTGTTACAACAGGATTTTTTTCTACAGTAGCCTGCGGGAGTTGGTCTTCAAGCTAGCGGTTTCCCGCTCGAAATTTTTCAAACCACCGCTCCACTTGTCGCTCACTAATTATATTTTCGGCATATATTTCTTCTCGATAAGTGGAAGCATAATTTTTATGGAATTTTGGGAAATCCATTTCAAAAGAAATTTCAGCACAGAATAAATAACATTCAACAAGGTAAGAAAATGGGAAACGTATTCGTAGTCGGTTTTTTTTCCCCTAGAATTAAAGCTCTTTTATTCCTATTATTTAATCAGTAACTTGCATACTGTGTTATGGGAACGATCCTCTGAGAAAAAAATAAAACTTAAATTATGACTTCAAGGGAAATCCGTATTATTTTTCGTTATGAATTTAAGCTCGGTCATAGCGCTGCTGAGGCATGTATGAACATTAACACGGCGTTCGGGGAGGGAACGGTGAATGAACGAACTGTTTACCGGTAGTTTTTGCAGGTTTCGAAGTGGACATTTTGACCTTGACAACGAGGAGCGAGGAAGGCCAGAAACCAAGCTTGACAATGACCACCTGAAAGAAAGGGTTGAAGCTTGTCCCTCAAAAAGCTCTAGGGAATATGCCAAAGAACTCGGAGTAGGAGCCACGACAGTTTCAAGACATTTGAAGGAAATCGGCAAGTCCAAATCTGACATTTCATACGGTACAGCCTAATATGTATATATATATATATATATATATATATATATATATATATATATCTATATATATATATATATATATATATATATATCTATATATAGATATATATATATATATATATATATATATATATATATATATATATATATATATAGGTATCTATATATACACACATTAAAAATTTAATACCCTTCTCCAATAACATATTAAAGAAAAGTGAAACTGTAGGTATCAATCTGCACAGCATGTTAGACCCCAGCAGCTCTAAAACAAAACAATAAAAACTTTTACTGATCTTCTTTTACCGGAAAATTCATTTTACTTCTAAAAGCATAAAAATCTCCAAGACGAAATCTTCGGAACTATAACTGTTCTGTTCATTTACTTATGCTTCCTTCAATTCAAACAACATTACGAGCGGTTTGAGCCACACTTACACCTCGAGGAAGATCTCGTTTTGATATGGTGAATACCAGATGTCTTTGAACACAAACTAAACTAATCTTTGAAGAAAAACAACATTAATAATCATTGTTTATTATCCATTAATTCGATTTTAGATTATCTTTCTTCATTTGGCTACTTGGGTATTCAAAACCTGCATTATTTTTGCACCGACCCTATATACGCACAGTCGAATTAATTAGCGATTTTCCGCCGAGGATAGCGGAAACGCCTTTAACTGCGGCGAACTTTCACTTATATCAATGGAAAGGTTATGAGCGCGGAGAATTTCATCCCTACAGAGTGGGTTGACGAAATTAGGCAGTTGCGGCTGCGAGCGTCGTAGGTTGATGTTGATGATGATATTGCTGGGAAGTAGGTAGTGGTGTGTAACCGCATCTGATCAATGGGACACAGATAGTGAAAGTCTGTTTTATCTCCTCGCTTAGGTAATTCTCCTCTCCTGTTGATCTCTTCTCAGCTACTGCTCATTTCAAATATATATATGAAGTTCTAGTGCGTTTACAAATATATATTTGTCTGTCAGCGCTATAACAGGGTCAAAAATAGTCCGATTTTGATTAAATTTTGTAAAAAAAAAAAGAAATTATTGTTTCTAACAAAAAGTCAAATTGTTAACAAGCCGAATCAGCCTTTTAGATATCATTTGTCCAGCGAATTTCGCGCGAAAAAATCTTAGATTTGCCTTTATATAAGGTACACTTTATACAGTGGAAAATGAAATGAAACCATTTGCAAGGCCGTATAATCGTTTTTGAGAAAAGATTCGAACATTTTCCAAGGTATTTTTTTTTAAATATCTCGAAACCGGCAGGGAAATCGTTGTAAATGTAAGGCATCTATTAGAAAGGTTAGTACATTTACTACAAAAACGGGTCTTATGTAATTTTTGATTGAGAGATTTTATTCGGAGAAATTGTTGTAAATGTAAGGCATCTATTAGAAATGTTAGTACATTTCCTGCAAAAACGGGTCTTATGTAATTTTTGATTGAGAGATTTTATTCGGAGAAATTGTTGTAAATGTAAGGCATCTATTAGAAAGGTTAGTACATTTCCTGCAAAAACGGGTATTATGTAATTTTTGATTGAGAGATTTTATTTGGAGAAATCGTTGTAAATGTAAGGCATCTATTAGAAATGTTAGTACATTTCCTGCAAAAACGGGTATTATGTAATTTTTGATTGAGAGATTTTATTCGGAGAAATTGTTGTAAATGTAAGGCATCTATTAGAAAGGTTAGTACATTTCCTGCAAAAACGGGTATTATGTAATTTTTGATTGAGAGATTTTATTCGGAGAAATTGTTGTAAATGTAAGGCATCTATTAGAAATGTTAGTACATTTCCTGCAAAAACGGGTCTTATGTAATTTATGATTGAGAGATTTTATTCGGAGAAATTGTTGTAAATGTAAGGCATCTATTAGAAATGTTAGTACATTTCCTGCAAAAACGGGTCTTATGTAATTTATGATTGAGAGATTTTATTCGGAGAAATTGTTGTAAATGTAAGGCATCTATTAGAAATGTTAGTACATTTCCTGCAAAAACGGGTCTTATGTAATTTATGATTGAGAGATTTTATTCGGAGAAATTGTTGTAAATGTAAGGCATCTATTAGAAATGTTAGTACATTTCCTACAAAAACGGGTCTTATGTAATTTATGATTGAGAGATTTTATTCGGAGAAATTGTTTTAAATGTAAGGCATCTATTAGAAATGTTAGTACATTTCCTGCAAAAACGGGTCTTATGTAATTTATGATTGAGAGATTTTATTCGGAGAAATTGTTGTAAATGTAAGGCATCTATTAGAAATGTTAGTACATTTCCTACAAAAACGGGTCTTATGTAATTTATGATTGAGAGATTTTATTCGGAGAAATTGTTGTAAATGTAAGGCATCTATTAGAAAGGTTAGTACATTTCCACTTGGCTACTGACAGTTTCCTGCGCATTGTGATACGAAGATCTCGCTTTTCATCGAAATGATTTTGCAGCGAGTGTTTACATTTTTCACGAAACATCAATACAAATTAATTACTGTTTCTCTTTAAGGTCCTTAAGGTTTTAAGGTCCTCTGGACATCTATTAGACCAGGGTAAATGTAGAAGACATTTTTCGTTGTTGTAGTCTTTTTTTATATGAAATGTTCTCAAAATTTCGGGGGGGGGGCTGGTAGCAACTAGACATTTGGGGTATAGGGAAAATTTTAAATATTTTAGTGTAACATTGTGGGTTTTAAGGTCCTCTGGACATCTATTAGACCAGGGTAAATGTAGAAGACATTTTTCGTTGTTGTTGTCTTTTTTTATATGAAATGTTCTCAAAATTTCGGGGGGGGGGCTAGTAGCAACTAGACATTTGGGGTGTAGGCAAAATTTTAAATATTTTAGTGTAACATTTTGGGTTTTAAGGTCCTCTGGACATCTATTAGACCAAGGTAAATGTAGAAGACATTTTTCGTTGTTGTAGTCTTTTTTTATATGAAATGTTCTCAAAATTTCGGGGGGGGGGCTGGTAGCAACTAGACATTTGGGGTATAGGGAAAATTTTAAATATTTTAGTGTAACATTTTGGGTTTTAAGGTCCTCTGGACATCTATTAGACCAGGGTAAATGTAGAAGACATTTTTCGTTGTTGTTGTCTTTTTTTATATGAAATGTTCTCAAAATTTCGGGGGGGGGGGCTTGTAGCACCTAGACATTTGGGGTGTAGGAAAAATTTTAAATATTTTAGTGTAACATTGTGGGTTTTAAGGTCCTCTGGACATCTATTAGACCAGGGTAAATGTAGAAGACATTTTTCGTTGTTGTTGTCTTTTTTTATATGAAATGTTCTCAAAATTTCGGGGGGGGGCTAGTAGCAACTAGACATTTGGGGTGTAGGCAAAATTTTAAATATTTTAGTGTAACATTTTGGGTTTTAAGGTCCTCTGGACATCTATTAGACCAGGGTAAATGTAGAAGACATTTTTCGTTGTTGTAGTCTTTTCTTATATGAAATGTTCTAAAAATTTCGGGGGGGGGGGCTGCAGGCCCCCTTATATACGCCCATCCAATATAGCCAGTTGGAAAATGGATTTATCTCTTGAATTCAGAAATTTCTCTATTTGTTCATTGTTGCAATTGAAGTCCCTTTTGCTGAATAGATAGAAGTCAGAAGTAAGTGGATTGTAAAAGATAATTCCTGGAGAAGAAGTCGGGCATTGTACTCTTGTGCAGCCTATCTTCGGTAGAGACATCTTCTGTCCGTCTGGGCGACCCCATAATCCTTCCCAAGCATCTTTGTTTCAATCTCAACATAGATTCCCAAAAGCTCCCAAAACATAGATCCCAAAAGCTCCCAAAACATAGATTCCCAAAAGCTCTTATGTCAACATAGATTTCCAAAGCTCTCATCAGCATTCACCTCCCTGGCGGATATATCAGAACTTTACAGTTTAGGCTCTTATACATTTGATTTACTTATATATTAATTCTTCTGAAAGATGCCCAATATATATTTTTCCTTTTTTTTTCAATTTCAGGGGGTCGATAAAATATTACACCATACGTTCACATTAAGTACTTCGTGTATGTATGGAACGGCTTCTTTCTCCAGCGGTGTCGCTCCTCTCTCCATCGCAATATTTCGTCGGGTTCATCTCCGACTTCTTCAGGCTGCTATGTGTCGTCCTCGGTGGTTATCAAGGGAATGAATTTTTCCCGGATTTTCCCTCCTTTATAGCCCTGCTTCGTAGACTATGCGGGCCAATGGTGTAGGGGGTCCGTGGGCCAATAGGGCTCGAGGGTTGTCTTCGTCGTTCGTCCGTCGTCTGTAGTTCGTCAGTGGTCCGTGTGGGGCGCTGGTGGTCTTGAGTCCCTGTTGTCTCCTCTATCTTCTTAAGGATGGACCGCCAAATGTCCGGTAGGATGAGGCCATCTTCCCTATTGAAGTTTGCCGGATGCTTATGTATTTCGATGGCTTCTCTAATTAGTCTCCTTGTCAAGCTGGTTTCCTTGGCTAGGGTCTAATAATAATAGGGAATAATACTTGCCTGGGGCACTCTTCTCCGTGTGTTGCCACCGCAGAAGTTTTGGTGCGCCCCAGCCTGTAGTCAGCAGCGTGTTGTCCGATCCGGGTGGCCACCTTCTTACCTGTTTGACCTACATACACCTTCCCGCAGTCGCACGGTAGAAGGTAGACACCCTGGTGTAGTAACCGCTGCTTATCTTTACTCTTCCCGAGGCAATCCCCTATCTTGTTGAGAGGCTTGAAGGCGACAGAGGACTGAAGTCGGAGATGAACCCGACGAAATATTGCGATGGAGAGAGGAGCGACACCGCTGGAGAAAGAAGCCGTTCCATACATACATGTGATACCCAGCGATGCAATTTAAAACAAAAAATTAAGTACTTCATTTTAAATCTTTTGCCCGAAATGTTTTGTGCTTGTGTCACACCTCTTCAGGCTACCATGACCTCTTCAGGACAACGTTCTCTCGTTACGCCTGACTCAATCGAGAGAACATGACGAGAAGCAGGCAAACAACCTTTTTAATCTTAACCTTAAATAATGAATCCACGAAGTTTAAATGTTTTTGTTTTGCCAACTTAAGGGAGATAAAAATAAAATCCAATTATTGTAATGACGTACCTACGAGATGAATACTTCATGGGAAAAGGCATTCTATTCACGGAGTTGCATTATAAATCTTTATGAATGATGAATTTCCTACGGACAAGTGATGCTTTAATAATGTAAACTACATCGGCAACTTAATAGATCTACGGATGAATAATATAGAAATGTTACTCCAAGATTTTCTATTCACAACCCTTTTTGGCAATAAATAATGTCTAGTTTCAAACTAAAAGTTCAGTTTATTTTAGTTCTCGTCATAAGTGCTTCTTAGCTGTCATGAAGAAGTAATACTACCTTAAATCATCAAAATAAAAGTCATTTTCTCCAATTTATGAATAACTAATAGATCAGTTCCCGTAGATCACCGAAGTTAAGCAACGTCGGGCGTGGTCAGTACCTGAATGTGTGACCGTCCACGTGCTGTTGGCATTATAAAAGGGTGGCAACCTATAGATAGCCCGGCGCTAATGGCCAAGATGTAGATGCGCCGTAAAAAAAAAAAAAAAAAACAAACTAATAGATCAATATTTTTCAAATTTTTATGTCTTAAGTTTTTATTTTTATTTTTTATTTTTAATAATGCTTAACAAAGATTTAACCCTCATAGCATGAGAAAGGACTTGTGTTAGTCTAATGTTAATTTAGAATAAAGATTTTCGAGTCATACTCTACATATGTAATACAATATTTATAAATTCAATATACATGTACAGAAGTTAAGAAAATATATATATATATATATATATATATATATATATATATATATATATATACATGTTATTGTAACAAAATATAACAAGAAGAAACAATTATGAATAGGAAAAGGCATCTATTAGAAAGGTTAGTACATTTCCTGCAAAAACGGGTCTTATGTAATTTTTGATTGAGAGATTTTATTCGGAGAAATTGTTGTAAATGTAAGGCATCTATTAGAAAGGTTAGTACATTTCCTGCAAAAACGGGTATTATGTAATTTTTGATTGAGAGATTTTATTCGGAGAAATTGTTGTATATGTAAGGCATCTATTAGAAAGGTTAGTACATTTCCTGCAAAAACGGGTCTTATGTAATTTTTGATTGAGAGATTTTATTCGGAGAAATTGTTGTAAATGTAAGGCATCTATTAGAAAGGTTAGTACATTTCCTGCAAAAACGGGTATTATGTAATTTTTGATTGAGAGATTTTATTCGGAGAAATTGTTGTAAATGTAAGGCATCTATTAGAAAGGTTAGTACATTTCCTGCAAAAACGGGTCTTATGTAATTTTTGATTGAGAGATTTTATTCGGAGAAATTGTTGTAAATGTAAGGCATCTATTAGAAAGGTTAGTACATTTCCTGCAAAAACGGGTCTTATGTAATTTTTGATTGAGAGATTTTATTCGGAGAAATTGTTGTTTGAAATCTAAAAGTGTAAGTTTCGTTCTTTTGAACGGATTTTAGGTCTCGGTTTGCCGCAGTTTTTTGGAAATTGTTTGTTTGTTTTTGTTTCTTTGTATTTTTTTTTTTTTAACAAGATCATTAAATAAGAAACATGTTTGTATAACTTGTTCTTTTACACAGCAGAAGCGAATTATTTCCACTTGGCTACTGACAGTTTCCTGCGCATTGTGATACGAAGATCTCGCTTTTCATCGAAATGATTTTGCAGCGAGTGTTTACATTTTTCACGAAACATCAATACAAATTAATTACTGTTTCTATTCCAAGTTCACGAAATGACTCTATGAATAACAACGGAAATGCGCTAAGATGACGCAGTTCCTGTGATTCGGACTTTTTAAACCTCATATTATCAATTTATTTATTGTCTTTAGATGGAATTATGGTTTAATCAAAGATTTCCTATTCAGATCTATTATAGAATTTAATTGTTTAAATATTTTAGTGTAACATTTTGGGTTTTAAGGTCCTCTGGACATCTATTAGACCAGGGTAAATGTAGAAGACATTTTTCGTTGTTGTAGTCTTTTTTTATATGAAATGTTCTCAAAATTTCGGGGGGGGGGGGCTGGTAGCAACTAGACATTTGGGGTATAGGGAAAATTTTAAATATTTTAGTGTAACATTTTGGGTTTTAAGGTCCTCTGGACATCTATTAGACCAGGGTAAATGTAGAAGACATTTTTCGTTGTTGTTGTCTTTTTTTATATGAAATGTTCTCAAAATTTCGGGGGGGGGGCTTGTAGCACCTAGACATTTGGGGTGTAGGAAAAATTTTAAATATTTTAGTGTAACATTGTGGGTTTTAAGGTCCTCTGGACATCTATTAGACCAGGGTAAATGTAGAAGACATTTTTCGTTGTTGTTGTCTTTTTTTATATGAAATGTTCTCAAAATTTCGGGGGGGGGGCTAGTAGCAACTAGACATTTGGGGTGTAGGCAAAATTTTAAATATTTTAGTGTAACATTTTGGGTTTTAAGGTCCTCTGGACATCTATTAGACCAGGGTAAATGTAGAAGACATTTTTCGTTGTTGTAGTCTTTTCTTATATGAAATGTTCTAAAAATTTCGGGGGGGGGGCTGCAGGCCCCCTTATATACGCCCATCCAATATAGCCAGTTGGAAAATGGATTTATCTCTTGAATTCAGAAATTTCTCTATTTGTTCATTGTTGCAATTGAAGTCCCTTTTGCTGAATAGATAGAAGTCAGAAGTAAGTGGATTGTAAAAGATAATTCCTGGAGAAGAAGTCGGGCATTGTACTCTTGTGCAGCCTATCTTCGGTAGAGACATCTTCTGTCCGTCTGGGCGACCCCATAATCCTTCCCAAGCATCTTTGTTTCAATCTCAACATAGATTCCCAAAAGCTCCCAAAACATAGATCCCAAAAGCTCCCAAAACATAGATTCCCAAAAGCTCTTATGTCAACATAGATTTCCAAAGCTCTCATCAGCATTCACCTCCCTGGCGGATATATCAGAACTTTACAGTTTAGGCTCTTATACATTTGATTTACTTATATATTAATTCTTCTGAAAGATGCCCAATATATATTTTTCCTTTTTTTTTCAATTTCAGAGGGTCGATAAAATATTACACCATACGTTCACATTAAGTACTTCGTGTATGTATGGAACGGCTTCTTTCTCCAGCGGTGTCGCTCCTCTCTCCATCGCAATATTTCGTCGGGTTCATCTCCGACTTCTTCAGGCTGCTATGTGTCGTCCTCGGTGGTTATCAAGGGAATGAATTTTTCCCGGATTTTCCCTCCTTTATAGCCCTGCTTCGTAGACTATGCGGGCCAATGGTGTAGGGGGTCCGTGGGCCAATAGGGCTCGAGGGTTGTCTTCGTCGTTCGTCCGTCGTCTGTAGTTCGTCAGTGGTCCGTGTGGGGCGCTGGTGGTCTTGAGTCCCTGTTGTCTCCTCTATCTTCTTAAGGATGGACCGCCAAATGTCCGGTAGGATGAGGCCATCTTCCCTATTGAAGTTTGCCGGATGCTTATGTATTTCGATGGCTTCTCTAATTAGTCTCCTTGTCAAGCTGGTTTCCTTGGCTAGGGTCTAATAATAATAGGGAATAATACTTGCCTGGGGCACTCTTCTCCGTGTGTTGCCACCGCAGAAGTTTTGGTGCGCCCCAGCCTGTAGTCAGCAGCGTGTTGTCCGATCCGGGTGGCCACCTTCTTACCTGTTTGACCTACATACACCTTCCCGCAGTCGCACGGTAGAAGGTAGACACCCTGGTGTAGTAACCGCTGCTTATCTTTACTCTTCCCGAGGCAATCCCCTATCTTGTTGAGAGGCTTGAAGGCGACAGAGGACTGAAGTCGGAGATGAACCCGACGAAATATTGCGATGGAGAGAGGAGCGACACCGCTGGAGAAAGAAGCCGTTCCATACATACATGTGATACCCAGCGATGCAATTTAAAACAAAAAATTAAGTACTTCATTTTAAATCTTTTGCCCGAAATGTTTTGTGCTTGTGTCACACCTCTTCAGGCTACCATGACCTCTTCAGGACAACGTTCTCTCGTTACGCCTGACTCAATCGAGAGAACATGACGAGAAGCAGGCAAACAACCTTTTTAATCTTAACCTTAAATAATGAATCCACGAAGTTTAAATGTTTTTGTTTTGCCAACTTAAGGGAGATAAAAATAAAATCCAATTATTGTAATGACGTACCTACGAGATGAATACTTCATGGGAAAAGGCATTCTATTCACGGAGTTGCATTATAAATCTTTATGAATGATGAATTTCCTACGGACAAGTGATGCTTTAATAATGTAAACTACATCGGCAACTTAATAGATCTACGGATGAATAATATAGAAATGTTACTCCAAGATTTTCTATTCACAACCCTTTTTGGCAATAAATAATGTCTAGTTTCAAACTAAAAGTTCAGTTTATTTTAGTTCTCGTCATAAGTGCTTCTTAGCTGTCATGAAGAAGTAATACTACCTTAAATCATCAAAATAAAAGTCATTTTCTCCAATTTATGAATAACTAATAGATCAGTTCCCGTAGATCACCGAAGTTAAGCAACGTCGGGCGTGGTCAGTACCTGAATGTGTGACCGTCCACGTGCTGTTGGCATTATAAAAGGGTGGCAACCTATAGATAGCCCGGCGCTAATGGCCAAGATGTAGATGCGCCGTAAAAAAAAAAAAAAAAAACAAACTAATAGATCAATATTTTTCAAATTTTTATGTCTTAAGTTTTTATTTTTATTTTTTATTTTTAATAATGCTTAACAAAGATTTAACCCTCATAGCATGAGAAAGGACTTGTGTTAGTCTAATGTTAATTTAGAATAAAGATTTTCGAGTCATACTCTACATATGTAATACAATATTTATAAATTCAATATACATGTACAGAAGTTAAGAAAATATATATATATATATATATATATATATATATATATATACATGTTATTGTAACAAAATATAACAAGAAGAAACAATTATGAATAGGAAAAAAGTCCTTATTTATTTAGTTTTCTATTTATTAAACCATATTATTCAACAAAAGTATCTCTGGGTTTTTATGCTCGTGACAAAAATTATGGATGTTAATATATGTAGATTGGTTTTTGGAGCTGACAAGCTGAAAAAATGAAGCTCGCTATAATTAAGCCTAATCGTCAAACATTTATTTTTGATTTTTTTCTTAAAGTTTACAGTGCCGAAAAATATGAAATTTTTTATCTTCTAATTCGCAAAGTTTGCATTTTAATTTATGTCATAACTTTTATTCATTTATATATTATTATATAAGTTTTTCGAAGAATACTTTAACATCCCATATAAAATGTATGTCATAAGTTTTATATGGGTTGTAAAGTGTTCAAGAAAAATAAGTTTTAATTCTTCGAAAACAAAGGCGGCTCTGTGTCTGACGAATAGGCCTCTTTCTCTTTTCTTACGGCCGATAGTCTAGAAGGAGTTTTAAGAAATATTATTTTTTTCGAAAATAGTCAACAATTCTTCATTTTCTATAAAAAAACTTCTTCGTACTTTACTAGAAAAAATCATTAGAAAGCTGCAGTTAAAATTTGAAGTTGGTCTGGTGAAAATTGAAAGCGCTAGCGTATTTATAATAGTTTGAGAAAAACGACTTTAAAGTTTACTTTTTTTTTTTTTTTTTTTTTTTTTTTACGGCGCATCATTTTATAGCATTTGGCTATTAGCGCCGGGCTATCTACAGGTTGCCACCCTTTTATAATGCCAACACCACGTGGTCGGTCACCCATTCAGGTACTGACCACGCCCGACGTTGCTTAACTTCGGTGATCTACGAGAACCGGTGTATTCAACGTGGCTATGGCCGTTGGCTTTAAAGTTTAATGTACTGAAATCATCATTATTTACCTTTTTAATTTATTTAATGATTTCATTGAATAAAGATAAGAAAAAAATGGTTTTGAATTTTGAAATGTATTGAAGATGCACAGGTGGCAGTGAGTGTAACTGCATTTAAAAACTCTTCCGCCTCAT
The DNA here is from genome assembly GCA_946811695.1 of Gonocerus acuteangulatus. NCBI lineage: Eukaryota > Metazoa > Arthropoda > Insecta > Hemiptera > Coreidae > Gonocerus > Gonocerus acuteangulatus. The sequence continues at coordinate 17,065,102 of OX328125.1, forward strand.
AAACGTTCTTGGATATAATTTTTGATTAGTTGAAGAAAAATGTAAGCCCATAAAAAAAAGTAATGCACTTGTATTTTTTTTTAGTGACAAGTATTAGTAAACGCCCCAGATACAAGTGAATAGTCTATAAGCGACAAGTAAGCTTGCCTACCACCATTTTACTACGCAGTTGTCCCATGTTACCTCGTGTAAACAGCCCAACCAGTTAGTAGTGTTTAGTAAAAAGTTTGATAATGGACGGACCTTACTCAACGCACTTGCCCACCAACATGTGAAAAAGTACTTGTCACTTGTCACAAAGCCAGCTTAGTGAAAGACACAAGCACCACTGACAAGTACTAGGATCGTGTTAACGAGGCATTAGAGTAGCTCGTTGAGATTGTCCCGAATGTAGATTTTGTCAGAATTCGATAGTGTGGTAAATGAAACTACGTTTTTTAGATAAAAGTTTTAAGTTCCCTAAGGATCAATTCTTACTCTCCTCATCGCCCTGATGCAAGGCTAAAATCACAAGCCGAAACGTCGGAACAAAATATAACATATTTTGTAACTAAAAATGTAGTTTTGTCAACCACTCGAACGGACCTTGACATTATCCACACACATTAGCGCATCTTCGCTTTTTGAAAATAATTTGTTTTTATCTGCCCCCTTTCTCCTAATATAATTCTCAATCTTTGAGACATTATAGCGATACGTTGTTACTTCATCGTAGATACACACATAAAGTATCTAAATTATTAATTGTGCTCCTTTAAGGATATTTAAATTATGCAAATTTGTGTTAGAAATTATTCCGTCAGGTAATCTCCTGGTGGAGGTGTCAAACGTTGAGATGGGCAAGATTTGTTGAATGAAATTCATTGATTCTGTTATTATTTATTATCAAAATCAATGACTGTATGTATCAATGAAGGTGACAATTTTTTGACAGCTCCTGTATCAAAATCCGACAGTCAAGTGGTTTAAATGTTAAAAAAAAAAAAAAAACGCACTTTGGACGCTCTTTGTATCCAAAAACCTTGGGCCTATAGATAAGAATGTTGATAAATAAGTAAAGTATTGCAGACTTATATGATTGGAAAATATATTCCGCTTATTTTGTTGTTAACCAAAATTACTGTTTAAATGAATATTGTTAATATTTGATCATTATGTCTTTAATGAATTAGGGGGAAATGTTTTTATTTATTTCCATTTAGGTACATTTAGATCATAAATTAAACTTTGAATAGATAGTGCATGGTGACATTTATATAAATGAAAAATGTTTTAATATGTGCAAAATTAGGGACATAATAGACAACTAATTAACGTTTCAAGGACATACGAAGCAAAACTGTCAACACAACAATCACTTAACATTCTTTGTGTGAATTTAACATGTCCTCCTTGGGTAGTATTTTTTTTTTTTTTTAATTTAAAGGTACCTCCATGCGTGAACAACAAGTTTCGACCTGAAACATGGTTCATTTCTAAGTTGTCAATATTTATTGTGACGGAAAGTTTGAACTGCGTTTAACCTGGAGGCAGATAGTCATAACTAGAGCCCGGATGTTAGGCATTTATTTTTGGTTAAAATAGGCAGGGAGTTGATACTTTTTCAAAGTATCAACTCCCATAGACCTTCTAAGAAAAAACCTTTTTCATTATGGAAAAACTTCCTCTGCATTATCTTATCATTTCGAAATCCGGAATCCCAGGTAATTACGGAATGTCACAGCTAAAGGGGTGTCAGGAAGGAGACGTACTTCTCTCATCCTCTCTCTTTCCTCCTATTCATTATGCTCGAGCATTCCTTCTACTAAGGAAAGTTCTGTTATTTTTAACCCTTCAATTCCATCCATGGGTTGAGCAAATAAGCTTTCGAATAGATATTTGTGACGGCAATATGTAATTTAATTTGTGCAACCTTTTTTTGTCTTCGATGAATGTTGCTTTAAAATGTTTAAATCACAGAAAAAATTGCATAACGAGCAAAAAAGGCAAAAAAAAAAAAATGGCGACGGAAGCTAAAATAGGAAAAAAGGCAACGGAAGCTAAAATAGGGAAAAAAGGCAAAATAAAAATTGTCTCTACACTTCCTAAATGCTCGAAAACATATTTATTTCTGTCTGATTCTTCAATATATCCATTCAGATAAAAAAGGCATTTTGCCTAACTTCCGGGCTCTAGTCATTATATAAATCACAAATTGACAAGTTACTCTCCTTTAATAGATTTCTTTGTTTCGGGGTTTTCTTGTGTGCCTCTTCAGGATCTAGAATTTATACTTGAGGTTTAAAGCCTACTGGTCAGACGGGATCCATTCGTGATTGGTGACGTTGCACTAATATTTCGGAGTCTGAAATGGATTAAGAAAAAGTTTTTCAAGTTGACACGGATAATTTCATGGGTGAAAAAGGCCTGAGGGTGTTAGAAGTGAAGGAAAGGATATGGCTCACCTGCTAAGCCAAATATTAACATTTGAAAACCTAAGAAAAACATAGACAAAAACTGTTCCAAACCAACACTTTCGCCTTTTAAGCACCGCTTTTTCCGACTCAGATTGCTCTACTATAGAAAACTGTATAAGAACCGTTTTAGTTGGAAACCTAGTAAGCTTTCGAATGGTTTCCTTCCACTTACCACAATATTTCAACCATTTTCGAGATATTGTAAGAAATTAGCAAAAATCTCAAGACAGTTCATGTCTGTTTATAAAATAGTTTGATAACTCCAACAGGCGGAGAAGACCTGAGGATACTGACAGTGAATGTAAGAAGAAGCCGAACATTGTTAACATTCTGTGAAGCTACATCTGCCTCAGGCGCGTACTGTACACAATCAATATGGTACTGTTAATCCTATATTGTATCCCCTCAAAGACATCTTTTTTTATGTTTTATCTGTAGGTTTCCACCATTTTAGCGGCATTCTTCCCTTCCTGTCAGCAAGAAGGGCATCCTACTCATGACGTCCCGATGTCTACAAGAAATGTCGATGTTTCTTGTCCCATCAGTCCTCCCGACACCAAGGGCCCATAAGGCAACTGTTATCTGATTCAAGACCCAACGATACTGACATTTATCACTTTCCATGTATCCATTGAAGGCTGGGTGGGCGTAAGAACGATCTAGAGTTCCGTAGACTGCGAATCTCGATTAACATCAGACGAAAAAAGATCTTCGACACACCCGAGTTTTGCCTCGCGTCAACCATTGGTGTATTGTACCGCTCGAGCCAAATTCTCCCTCCATAACCCATAAGGTCACGAAAAAAACGAACGTTCAACTTAATATATAAATGCATAGAAACACACAAAAAGAGTGTGTTGATGTAATTTCTCAACAAATAATTTACAAAAGGTCAAATTCGTTAACAAGCAGAATATGTTTTTTAATTTGTTTTGGTGGAAAATAATGCCAAAGTAAACGGATGTTGCCTGACCTGAACTGATGTGGTTGCACCTTGAGTTAATTTGTTTTGGTTGCACCTCATTTGCGTCTTCACGTATGGCACATGAGTGGAATCTTTGTAAATTTTGGTTTAGTTTAGAAAAGAAGAAGTCATAGATTTTTTTTTTTTTTTTTTAACAGTTTTGAAGTTGATCATATCTTGAAACTGGTTGAGAAATCGTACTAAGTGACTAGTAACCATTTGAAAAGCTGATGAAATTACCTTTGTTAATCACAATGGGTGGCTGTTCTCTTTTTTGAAAGAAAACCTATCACCTCTAGTGGTAATCGACTCGAATGGCTGACTACATTATGTTTTTATTCTCAAAACTATTGTTACACCTTGCTCTTCAAACTAATTACACCCGAACGCGCATTGGTCGTTATCAGTCCACTTTTATTATTAAGCTGATAAAGGATGTGTTTGCTTTTCAGTCTCTCTTGAGCCGTTGATGTGCAAACATGACATTGTTTAATTTAAGAAGTTTTCTAAAGCGTATATCACCCAAGCCTAAGAAACGGAAGCAGATAGCAGACGTTTTGAAATGTATTAAAACGCAGAACATCGAATTGCAAGTGCCCAGGTAACGTTATCGCTTGCGTTTATTTGATAAACGCCAACTTTTGTTCTGGTGACAATTCTCTAAGACAGAAAATACTATCGTGTCTAGACATTAATATTAAAGTTATATTACACACAATATAACAGGAGAAATTTACCTAATAATTTGTATTGCTGACTTGACAATTGAACATATACTCCTAGGCAATGGTCCGAACATCCCGCATAACATGTCTGAACCAGGAGCGTCTATAGGAAATAATTTCGGGGGGCTGTGATCACTGGGGGGTATGGAATGCCTTCCAAGATGGAAAAGGGTCTGAAAAAATGTTATAAATATTTTAGTGTAAAATGGTGAGTTTTGATGTCCTGTGACACCTCGTAAACCATATTAAACGACGAAGTTATCGTTTACACAAAATTTTACCAAAACGGCAGAATGAACTTATAACATTTTATTTTTAACGGAATAATTTGAGATTTTTGTTCCATTTCCATCATTTGTAAAATCGTTACAATTTGTATTACACTGAATAGTTTTATATATTACTACCTGTTACCCGGCGTGCCATGCTACGCCTACTTTCTGCGTATAGAAAAGCCTAAATAAATTAGACACCAAATAAGTATTATTAAAATCTAATAACACGAATCTGTAACTGTTATGAACCCGTGGCCTCCCAACTGTGAGTCCTAGACGACTTTGACCTAACCTATAACATCCCCCGTATCAAGACATACATGTATACCAAGTTTCGTAAAAATTGGTCTAACGGTGTGGATTTGTATAAGGGACAAACATACAGACAGACAGCTATAAGACGTTTTTGACTTAGCCTACGACACTCCCCAGATTAAGATCTACATGTGTATTGAGTTTAGTCAAAATCGGACGAACGGTGTGGATTTGTATAAGGGACAAACGTACAGACAGACAGCTGGTAGATTTTTTTGACCTAGCCTAGGAGATTTCTCGTATCAAGACCTACCATTATTCCAAGTTTGGTCAAAATCGGTCAAATGGTGTAGATTTGTATAAGGAACAAACAAACAGAAAAACAGACAGACACGTGATTTTTATATATATATATAGATTATATACACAAACTCTCAGCACTTCTCATCTCACTCGCAGCCATCCTTACAATCGGATTGCTGTTCAAAGCTATCAACCTAGAACGTAAAATTGTTTGCCAACTAAAATGCTACCTACTACATAAAAAAAAAAAAAAAATTTCTGAGCTTTGTGATCTTATTTAATTTATTTTTGACGTTTTTATGACACATTTTTACCAATTACATTAAAACTCTGCCATTCGTCCAACTACATGTTTTCTACCATGTTAATTGACTGGCAGACTAGCTCCAAGCGTCTTCCTGTGAACATGTAGTGCGGCGATATTGTGGATGGGAGATCATACCAATCAAAAGTCACCGCCGATTTTGGACTTGTTAAGCCCTCACCCGAAATCTCCTAAAGCGTCCTAGAAAGCATAGTTTACTGTAAGTGATCTTGCCTACTTTACAACAGTACTCTTCGTCTATTAATCTTATTTATGCGTGTAAAACATATATGGAATGGTTTCAACCAAATATATTTTTCTCGTTTTGAAGGATGTATTTAACCATGTAAATACATGTGCATCCATTTTTGCCGTAAATTGTCATATAACCAATCAAACAAGACATAATATATCGGAAAGTTGTAACCATATATCGTCGATACAAACGCAAACTAACGAATCTGAAAATCACCACTTTCAAGAGTGAAAATACTTTTATTTATTAGGGTGCGTTTACACTTGATATTTCTGGCAGGAAATATATGTCACGATATATGTGACGATATAAGTGTCGGATAGATATTCTCTTGCAAGTTTACATACGGACAGAAATAGCTAGACATTTATGTCATGGATATGTATAGGACGGTTCTCGCTTTGCAATAAATGTCCGGCCTGTTTACACTCAGACATATATGTCCTGTCTAGTCCATTCTGCTTGGTATAGAAGTTTCGGCAATATAGCTAGAAACCAAGATATTTCTGTCTGACATTTATTTCTCTCTTTATAATCTGCGTATTCACCTGACGGTATAGAAGTGTCGACACTTATTGCTCGGGATAGAAATATATATCTCAGACATAAATTGCTCATGGTTTACACTAGTCGCAATTTCTGTCTGATATAAATTTCCTGCAATAACTAGCAAGTGTAAACCCACCCTTACTTTGCTTTTGGGCAGTCAAATAGTAGGCAGATTCGACCTTTTGACAGTGATAACATCCTCCTTTCACTGTGTGAACTTAGATTCGAGAGTTTTCCATCCATCAGTCCAACAGCAATCAGAAAGATTAAAAATGAAAAATGCGTTTTTTTCACATTCGATACTTCGCATTTGTATCGACGATATATCTTTATACACATACTCAAATAACCAACCAAAATACCCAAGTATGATGTGTTATGAATTTACAATCAACTGTTTTGTGATGAAATTTGAAGCGACCTTTTTTTATCTTACTAAAACATTTACAGAATTCATTCTATGAAAACTTCATATACAGTATGAGAGAAAATTACACCTGAAACCCTTCAGTTATACAGATCTAATAAAGCTATAACGCAAAATGCTTTTATCTTTATTGTTAATACTTTGGTTAATTTAATATCTTAATTTCAGAGTCAGCTAATTTCTTTATGTATGAATGAGATCCTAAATACGCAATTATCAACCTAGACCGTATATATATAAAGCAGAAATAACCTTAAATGTTTGCCCTAAATTCTCAAATAATCAAACTAATACATGTATATAACGACGTATATATATATATATATATATATATATATATATATATATATTTATTTATTTATTTATTTATATTTAACTAACGTAAGAAATCTACCTGGATATTCCTTTATGAGGAGATGTTGGATATTACGCAACGAGTTCTTACTCTGAGATAAGAACAATTAGTAATTTGAAGGAAAATATTACGACTCGGTTTAATCATTAAATAAGCAATTGAATTACCTAACAGACGTAATTGAACCTTTGGAATGTATAAAAAATATACATAATAATTTTGTCTTTAGATTTTAATATATAATCTGAGGTTAATTACCTGTTCCATTTCCTCTAATTTGGTTACATTGCAACCAGAAGAAATACTTCAAACCCAGGAACCCAGAAAGTAAACGGATGTGCTGTTGCCTGAACTGATGTGGCTGCACCTTCAATTCATTTGTTTTGGTTGCAGCTCATTTGCGTTTTCACGTACGCCACATGTGTGGAATCTTTGTAAATTTTGGTTTAGTTTGTAAAAGAATAAGTCATACCATTTTTTTTTCTAAACAATTTTAAAGTTGATAATATTTTGAAACTGATAGAGACAACTAAGTACTTTTCTTCTATTAATCTTCTTTATGCGCGTAAAGCAACATTGCAACCAGAAGAAATACTTCAAACCCAGGAGAAACATGAGAACAGAACAGAGAATAAGTAAAGATGGAATGTTTGGGGTTCGGCTAAATAAACCTCAATATGATTTTGTTTTTTAAAAAATCTATATTTCGGACGTTTCGGCTACTCATTGGTAGCCTTCGTCAGCTATGGAAAGCCGAGCGGCAGAGGAAGACCAAGGTTGGCAATTAAGTAACCATTGTGAAAGTGTCTGGGAAAAGCCGAGCGGCAGAGGAAGACCAAGGTTGGCAATTAAGTAACCATTGTGAAAGTGTCAACCTTGGTCATCCTCTGCCGCTCGGCTTTTCCCAGACACTTTCACAATGGTTACTTAATTGCCAACCTTGGTCTTCCTCTGCCGCTCGGCTTTCCATTGCTGACGAAGGCTACCAATGAGTAGCCGAAACGTCCGAAATATGTTATAGAACCATTTTTTAAAAAACAAAATCATATTGAGGTTTCTTTAGCCGAATCCCATCCATTCCATCTTTACTTATCACCTCGACGGCTAACTATCTAATCATCATGAAGAACAAAGAAAATTCCAAAAACCATGAAAATAATTTAGCGGAATCTAAATTACTTTTGTTTTTCTTGTTTTCCTCGTTGGAGTATTGTGGGAGCTAATTTTCAAGTACGTGTGCCATCCTTTCTGGATACAACACGTATTTTGATTATGAACATATATATAAGAATGATTAATTTTAATTCAACGTTGGTAGTTATATAATAATTAGTGTTATTCAGTATATTATACTGGTTAATAATAATAATAATAAGAAGAAAAATAAATAAATAAAAATATATAGATATGTTATAACACATTACATATTTGTAATTTTAGATGAATTGATTGAAAGTTTTAAAGCCCAATTTTTTAATAAATGCATCGAAATCCTTAAAATATTTAAGAAAAGAAGTAAGCCTGATTTGTCAGTCGGCCAGTTCTTTTTTGGTCCTGAGTCATTCCAGAAATGATTTTGGTCCTGAGTCATTCCAGAAATGGCTCAGTCGTACAGGACGTGGTCATTTCAAGCTGATTTTGCAAGTTAGTCGACCGTCTCGTTTCCTAAAAATCTCGAATGTCCTTTAATCCATGTAACTATAACATTTTTCTATTTCACATAATAAGTAGTGTTCTAGTGTGTTCAATCTATATTATTTGATGCTTCTCGTCTTATGTTCGAACGGAAGATCTCTATTTGGCCTATTTTTCAGCAAAATATTGACTCTAAATTGAGAAATGGACTCATAACTCTACTGAAGTGTACCAAAATCGGCGAGGAGGCCCCTAAACTTCACAATTACCCATGATTTTTATAATATTAACCTTTTTATTAATAAATATTGCTTGCTGATTTGGGATATATCTTTTGGTTTATTTTGGACTATAAACACCGTCGTTTGGGTATTCAATTTCACCTTATTTTTTTATTTTATTTTATTTTTTGTGTCCCGCTTCAATGGCGACAACACAAAGAACAGTATCCTCCGAACTTAGCTATCCCAGGAAATGAGCATGGTTATTGGTGTTGGAAGTGTGTAATTTCACCTTAGATAACCTGTGATGTAGTAATAGATAACCTCCACAGAACCTGTAAGCTAATCAGTAAGTAGCAAACTCACCGTTTAAAATCACGACAGATTCTTCAAAAGTAACTGAATGTGCTCTTCGCAAACAGACCCCTGTATTTAACCAATTTGCGCCGGAGTTTTTTTTTTTTTAATAATTCTTAATACGCTCGGCGCTAATGGGTTAACCCTAGACCGTTAAAGTTTGTTTAAACATTAATCTTATTTAATGTTGTTTTATTTGGTGCGAGTGGTGTTATTCCAACCTCCGCCCAGGCCTTATATTAATTCTGTAATTGTATCTCGGTAACGCGCAACGTGTGCACGTTCCGTCTCTTTCGCCTCTGACAATGAAACGCCGATTACCAGTGTTGATACGGCGCACAGTGGTGCCGAGAGGGAAAAAACCTTCAAAACCGAAGGTGTTCAATCCCGTTTGAACTAACATTTTTTTTATAGGTACCTAATTAGTTGTAGAATACTGCTGTAATATTGCTTTTCTATTTTATTAATAGGTATGATCACAAAAAATCATTTTGTTGACCGTTTTCTCACTGAGTAAAAATCTCACAGTTTTTAGTGAAAAGTAAAACAATATTTTATACCACTTATTTTCTTCCTGAAAAATTGATATTACCCAGGAAGTCTCATGAGTATATGTAGCTTTTAAGCGAATTTTCTTTTTTGCCAAAATGTACCATGAACTTGGTGCATTTAGGTTGTGAATATATCTGTAATGGAACTCAATTATCCTTCGTTTATTTGTTGTAGAAAAAAAAGCGGTACTTAGCTGAGCTCTACGCATAGTTTTACCTAAATGTACATGTTTTGAAGTTGCTGTCCTATAGATTTCATCGCCGTACTCGGCCGTATGTGTGCACGGCCTAATAAAATGAAGGTGTCAATTAGCGATGCGATTATTTTACGAGAAACGACTTCACCATTATTTTTTCTGCAGAGAGTTGTTAAAAATTGTTGTGTTAACAAGTAACTAAACATGAACTGTGAGATCCATGAAATAAGTGGAACATGGATAATTCGAACTTCGATAATTCGAATATTTATCTCGGTCCCTAGAATTTAGGGCATAAACAATGTCAAAAAATCGTGGTTGATTCGAATAAAATTTTGGATAATTCGAATTTTTTACGAGCCTGTGCCTCCAATGGGAAGTGGACTGAGAGGCGGTCGATCTTAAATCTTGTGAAAATATTCTCCCCTCGAGTAAGGTTGATAGTATGATACGGATGTAGGGGTTCCGGGACAAGAAGCGCGGCGGTCTCATAGTCTAGTTCTTGGACTCTAGGAGTTGTGCAAAGTGGTGGGTCGCGCTTCCTCCTTTCCATACACCATCCTGTCGTTTTATCCTAGAATTCCCTCGCACCATCCCTCCGATCTTCATTTCTTATTCAGTTATAAGTCAGTCAGCGCCTAGATCTGTTTTATTGTTTGTGCCTTGAATTTGTGGTGTACAGTGGCAGTTCAGTGAGCTGTTGATTTAAGATGTCGAAGCCTAGAAGTTATGAGACTTCTGTAATTCGAATTTTGGATAAGTCGAACTTTTTTATCGGTCCCTAGGGGTTCGAATTATCCAAGTTCATCAATTTATTCGACTCAGCACTCAAAAACACATTTTGAATTATAGATATCTACCAATTGAGTAGAATATGACTTTTTTATATTGAATACTTGCTGTTTTTCAGGGTTTTCTTAATATAAAACCCGTTTATCTTTCAAAATAATTATTCTATCAACTTGGTAGTGGTCTCATTCGACTCAGCACAAAAAATACACCTAAATCAGAAAGATTCAAGTACCTAGAGGTTTTTTCCCCGAAATCGGGCGTTTGGCACCACTTTGGGCGTGTGCTTAAACCTCCCTCTCCAAAAAACATGTTCCCTGATTGAATGAATGACTATAAGTCCATTGTTATGATAGGACTGACTTAGAAGAGGAAGGTAGCACATAGGCACGTGGATGGAGTGGTGGGGGTAACCGGGTGTTACGTAAGCATAGGAGGGGGTACTCCAAGACTCAGTCACCCCTCTGCTGTTGTGCTTGTTGTGTTGTGCTGTAGTTCTGTGAAGTGTTGTGCTGTGTCATGGGCCTCTACAGCTGATTATGACCTACGACTTGGATCAGCAGGATGAACCACCTCCGTAGGTCCACAAATTCTTTTTTTCTTAATCTATTTTTAAATCCCCAAATCTTTCTTTTCTCTTAATCAACAACGACCCTTAGACAGACGTTGTTGGCAGTACTTTTGTTTACTTTTCCCTGAACTCTTTGGTAAAATATATATATTAGTAAATTTCCACAGTCTATTCTTTCTCCCATGAATGAAAATATCTCACTTGACATGTGGATTTTTATTTCATTACCTAACTCATGAAATCAAGACTTTCAAGAAATATATTTATATTGAATTGACTGACTTTGTTACGAATTTAGCCAAAGAAGTAATACAACCACCTCAGCTTTTTATAGAAGAAACCGGTTTTGATAGAAGTTTAAAATATTTAGGAATGTGAACCTTCTGTTCTGTCAAGCTGGCAGCACTAACGTATATAGAAAATAATTTAGGAGAACGGGCTGGGAGCACCCAGGCAATTGGGGGGTAGGGAAAATTTTAAATATTTTAGCGTAAAATAGTGGGTTTTAAGGTCCTCTGTACCTAGTAGGCCGGGGTAAATATAGAGGACATTTTTCGTTGTAATAGATTTTTTTTTACATGAAATGTTCTCCAAAAAACAAAATTTCGGAGGGGGGCTGCAGCCTCCCATGTATACGCCTATGCCTGGCGTATATAGTTGGGATTCGGCTAGGAAAACATCAATAAGATTTTTGTAAAAAATCTATATCCAGGACTTTTCTTTTTTTTTTATGACTAAATGAAGGGTATTAATTAATAATACCAACAGGTGAAGAATAACCCTTCAAAACTTCAAACTTTACATTTATTTCTCCATCACAACGTTTCGGACACACTGGTCCATCTTCAGGCGATCTACAATAGTATATTAATAACAGATATTACATCCTCCAAAACCATTTACTAAATTTCATTGTCATTATGAACCCACTATTTTACGCTAAAATATTTAAAATTTTCCCTACCCCCCTGTTGGTATTATATATTCAGGACGTTTCGGCTACTCTTTGGCAGCCATCGTCAGCTAAAAAGACAAACACAAATGCAGACTTACAAAAAAGACAAACACAATTGCAGAATTCCAAAACAGAATAATTAAACTTGTGTTCTGTCTTCTGATGATATACTCTGAATCGAAGGGCTCAGTGCCAAAGGTGACTAACCCGCAATTAGAACCAACTGAGAAAATTGGATTTAAAGTTAGGAAGAGTCTGAAAAAAAGTAGTGTTGGTGACAGAAATGATTTTAATTGGTCCAATTCTAATCATTTCTGTCACTAACACTGATTTTTTAAGTTTGTTTTATTTGTGGGTTAGTCACCTTTGTTGCTAAGCTCTTCTTTTAAAAGTAGAAGGATATTCGTCATTATATTCTGTTTCCATATAATATAGTCATGCTCAACATTTTCCATTTCAAATTCAACGTTTCCCTATTGACTTTGGATTGAAAAAGGTGAATCTGAAATGAAATGTGAAAGGTTGAACTTGGTTGAGAAAAAGTTTAATTAGACTTTTAAATGCTATAGAAACCCTTTAAGAACGTAACCATAACTTCAAGCTCTGTTTTCTTCGTTGTTAACGAAATTCAAGCCTGAACCTATTTTGTATAGAATTCTCGAATAAATCCTTAGAAATGTTTTATATCTCGATCCTTCGTTTTGCGATACTTCATAAATTTATATTCATTTTTTGGAGCACCACAACAGGGGCGATATGCTCTTACATTTCTAAAGAACTGCCATTAACAGTTACAAATGAAGAATACGATAGATGTTTGTTTCAAACAAACTTCAAACTAAGCTGCATTCGATTGCTCACCACTGAACACGCACGAAAAGTGTACCAGGAAGCCCATCCACACAAAACCGTAAGCATTAAGATATTGGTGTGCATTTTACTCCGGAAAAACAGTATTCCGGTAGGAGAATGAACGTGGTTAATGAGCGTGTAGTATTTTCAACTCATAAGCAAAACTTTGTACCTTGTAAAATTTATTATTGATAGTACGTGAACATTTTATACGCCCTTCCTCTGTTTCATTCTTTTAGCACTTTCCTCCGAAGGAAAGTAGCTATTGAGGTTGCACTCATGACGGAATTTTTGAAAAATTTCTTCAAATCTTTATCGATCCTACCTAGTAGACACCGAAAATGACCCCCGTTAAAATTTATATCTATCTATCTATCTATATATATATATATATATATATATATATATATATATATATATGTATATATATATGTGTGTGTGTGTCCCTTAACACGATAGCGGCCAGAGTTTACCACCAAAATCGGTCCACCGGAAGGGGGGCGGGGGTTACCCCGAACCCAAAACACTAATTTGACCATGTCAGCCGTAATATTTGTTATATTTCAACTTGGCATTCGTAGTGGTAATATAGATAGAAAAGTGAGATATAAAAATGAACTAAATCGGTTCATAAGGAGGGGGGGTTTACTCCGGACCCACAATACCAATTCGCCACTACCAGCCGTGATTTTTGGTATATTTCGACGAAACTCGGCATTCGTAGTGGTAATCTACAGGTAAATATGTGTTGTAAAAATAAACTAAATCGGTTCATTAGGAGGGGGGTTTACTCCGGACCCACAATACCAATTCGCCACTTCCAGCCGTGATTTTTGGTATATTTTGACGAAACTCGGTATTCGTAGTGGTAATCTACAGATAAATATGTGTTGTAAACATAAACTAAATCGGTTCATTAGGAGGGGGGGGGGGGTTTACTCCGGACCCAAATTCCTAATATACTCATACCGGTCGTAATTTCTGCTGTATTGTAACGAAACGCGGTATACGTCGTGGGTAACTCATGAGAAAGAAGTGTTGTAAAAATGAGCTGAATCGGTCAATCGTAAAGCGGGGGTTTAATTTGTAATATATTTCAATAGCAAAGCCCGCCAAACGTAGGTTCACAAAGCCGCCGCAAGGAGCGCTTTCTACCACTAGAGTGACTGTATCCTGTTCCTGCATTAGATCAAAATACGATAATATGAGTTTTTTTGTATTTATTACGTAGTGTAGTAGGTACCATATGTAAACATAACTCTGGAAGCAAATTAATAATTGACTATTCATGTTTTTATTTTATTTATGTAGGATATTTTAAGCAAATTGTTCTGGAAAGCAGCCAACACTACCCAAATTCTGAGGAAAGTGCTTAGTTATGCAGCTCCTGCGTGACGGACTTTTTTATTGGCTACTGATTTATATTCTTAAATAGCGTATTATGATTTTTTGTGTCCTCTGTGATTTATTTTATAAAAACTACATGGGGGGTGGAGAATTTCGGGGGGATGGAACACTAACAATCTAGAACTTGGAATACTTATCCAATTAAAACACACATTACACCAGAAAAAAATATTTTTCTGAACTAAGTGATCTTATTTAATTTATTTTTGAGGTTTTTATGACAAATTTTTACCAATTAAATCAACATTTCGGGGGAGGGCTGCAGCCCGCTCAGCCCCTCTCCCCTTATATATGCCCATGAAAAACTGTAATTTGTATATTGTTGTATGGATACATAGCACTGATAATAGCCTCGTAAATTGCGAAAGCGCTAAAAAGCACCCCTCCTGCCCTCCAGCAGCCTGATCTATAAGTATTCACCTATAAATATCAAACAGGAAATACAGGAAATAATTATTTTAATTACATTTTATTTTATTTATTTTTTGTTAAGGAAAAACGGACTACTTATAGCTGTTATCATTAAAGTTGATAAGAGGGATTAGTCATTGTCTTTTCTATGAATTTGTTTATAATTTCGGATTCCTCATTCGTGACTAATCCACTGAGGTCACTTAAAACCCCCGGAAATACCACATGATGTTCTGTTTGTTTATGGCAAAGTTCATTATTCTACTTACAGCACATTCAGAAAATATGTAGTTATTTACGTTGCATTCGTGGGAGAATGTTTGACACATTCCTTCAAATCCTCATTGATACTGCCTTCTTAGACATATCCCATTTGTATTTCTAAAGCGACACAACTCAGAAATCGGTGTCTTTCAGTCGTGCTTATGAAAGACATGGTAAATATCTCTTTATCAACCATCAAAACTGTATGTTCCTTAAACTAGAGGACACTCCTGTCACCTGCTATAGAAACTTCAAGTGACTTTTTTCGCGGGCACATTCGCGTCTTAAGCAGTCAGGGTATAGTTGGGATTCGGCTTGGAAAACATCAATACGATTTTTGTAAAAAACCTGTATTCAGGACTTTTCGGCTACTCTTCGGTAGCCTTCGTCAGCTAAATGACAAAACAAGAATGCAGAATAATTAAACCAATAAAAAAATATGATAGATCTACAATTAAAAATCGCTTATGAGAACATTTCAGAAATATAGCCTCTACGAAAAGGGACAGTTCTCCCTCTCCTCCATAGCCCTGAAGAAGGCTTGTAATTCAAGCCGAAACGTTGGCGTAAATAAACACATTTTAACTATAAAATGTAGTTTTTATTGAATAAAAAAAAATACCGAAACCCCGATGATCAACAACTTCTACATCTCAACGGTCGACTATATCTTCACAATTACCTTAATCCTTAATTTATTTTTTTTACCGGGAATATAACCACTAAGAAATCTTTACCACTATGAAATCTGAAATCTAAGAGAATGGACGGCGACTGGATTTTTTTTTTTTTTTTTTTTTTTTTTTTTTTTTTTTTTTTTTTTTTTTAACTCAGTAGGTATATTAGTACAAACTTTTCGGTTAGAAAAAATATGTAAAAATAAGAGTGTTTGTGACGCTTCGGTAATTTTCAGTAATAATTAAAACGCCAACGGCCATAGCCACGTTGAGTGCACCGGTTCCCGTACATCACCGAAGTTAAGCAACGTCGGGCGTGGTCAGTACCTGAATGGGTGACCGACCACGTGCTGTTGGCATTAGAAAAGGGTGGCAAGCCCTAATAGATAGCCCGGCAAGCCCTAGTAGGTAGCCCGGCGCTAATGGCCAAGATGTAGATGCGCCGTTAGAAAAAATAAAATAAAATAAAAAAAAAAAAAATAAAAACAGTAAATGGCACTCAAATTCATATGGTCTTGACAAATAAATAGAATTTATACTTTTATTCTTTTAATCTGCTTAACAATTATGTTAAAAGTCCTTCTGTAGACAATTTTAATTATAAAAAGTTTAAAATAAAACCCAAAGAGCACTAGTAAAGGGTTGAGCTCTAACTAGAAAGCGAGAAAATGAATAAATAAAAAAAGTAAACCACAGGGAAAAAAAGCTAATATGTTCCACAAAATTAATTCAGTTTTGGGAAATTTAACAAACTCCGCTTTGAAAAGACATCTTCCTGAGAACTAATTAAAGCTCAAAGCTTTTAATATAAATATAAAACTTCCTTTTTTTTTTATTGTTCAAATTATTATTTTGTCTGATGATAATTAACCATCGAAGTGATAAGAAGTTAAGAAATTGTTGGAATTCGGCTAAGGCCTCTCGTCCACTGGAACCGAAAAGCTGCGAAATGAATTCGTCCGAATTCGGACGAAAACGCACGAACAATCCAAACACGAGACTCCATCATGGACCGCGTCCATTGGGCCCGTATCGTTCGTCCGTTTTCGTCCGAACTTGTGCGAAGTGCGAACCGATCCCATTCTGCTGGGATTTACAGTTGCGAACGAGTGCGAAAAGTCATGGTTAAACAGGGACTGTGAGTACGAGCCATCAAGTCTACTGCGAATTCGGACGAACACTGAGGCAATGGACGAGAGGCATTCGGACGAACGCCGATCGTCCGAATTCGTTGCTTCGCAGTTCGCAGCTTTTCGGTTCCAGTGGACGTGAGGCCTAAGGAAAACAGCCAGATTTTCGAGAAAAAAACTATTTTTTGAATTTTGGGCTTGCTCTTTGGCAGACTTCTTCAGCAATGATTGTATAGGGATGGAAAAATACCTGAAATCGTTTTTTTTTGTTTAATTTCCTCATGGTCGCCTAACTGGCATTTTAGGTATTCCTTCCCTACTCTATTGTGGAAGAAGGCTGCCAAAGAGCTTTGCGAAACGTACAAAATATGAGGTTTTTCGAAATTCCGTTTCTCTTTGCCGAAACCCAACTTATGACTTATTTTATTTTGTTTATTTCATAATAATATATCATTACTAGGGGCCGGATTCTTAGGTTTTCACCTATTTTTTTCCTTTCTGCTAAACATGATATTTATCGGTTTTTTATATGATTGGCGTCTTGTAGTATCATTCATAAAACTTTGGGAGAACCTAAAAGAACCTATTCAGGATGATATCACCTAAACTCACCTAAGTAACGATGGAAGGACCTAGACAGACCTAATCTTTAAAATAGAAAATACAATTCAATGATTGCTTGATTTCCTGGATCAAACAAATTTTCATAAAAGCATCTTTCCGCCTCAAAACGTTTAGGGAAATTTTACTAGGAGTGTCGCTTCCACAAGAACCCATTTTTAACAAGCTGGGTAAAAAATAACAGTTGTTGACCCTTTGGATATGAATGAAGCAGCTGCCATTTCTAAGGCTTCGATGTTCTTCCAGACCAACGAGATTCGTGGTCCATAAAAAAAACAAAAAACTCATATTTCCGTTTTATTTTTATTTCCTCTTCTTTTTTTTCTTTTTTTTCCCTTCTCAACATACTATTCTATAAAATTATGTTATTTGTTGTTTGCTTTGAAGTAACTATTTATATACATATTAATTTATCAATGATAAATTAATCAAAATTATTAATGATAAATTATAATAGGTTGAACTTATTTTTTTAAGCTATTGAAACATTTTATCTCCTAAAGAAACCTAAAATGGATTTTTAAATAAAAACCTAAAAAGACCTATTTTTGAACCTATTGAAACATTTTTATCGCCTAAAAAAACCAAAAATGGACTTTTAAATGAAAACCTAAAAAGACCTATTATGCCTGTTGGAAAAACCTAATTTGATGCTTATTTTATCCTAAAAATCCGGTCCCTAATCATTACCTTATGGCATTCCATAAGGCGCAATCCAAAGGATATCTTTAAATTAGTGCGTCAGAGTATAAAAAGTTTTAATTTTTTTCATTCTAAATGATATATAAACGAATAATTTTATTAACCAACGAATTGATCTGAGAGTACACATTTTCTGCCAGAGTGTTCTTTTATTCAACCGAAAAGTGTTAAATAACACAGGTATGGAATAAAAAAAAAGTCCGACTCGCAGGAACTGCGTCATCTTAGCGCGGTTCCGTTCTAATCCCTAGTCACACTGGGAAAGATTAAAATATAAATAGTTATTATTTTGGTTCCACCTTTCTTGAAATGATTTTAGGGCTAAAGATAACTGACAAAAAGCCCCGTGCCCTCACCTGTCAGGGTTGGCTAGCCCCCACCATCCACTTCTAGTGGTACTTATTTCGCAGTTCTATGCATTGAAAAATATCAAAATGTTTCACGTTTTCTTGTGTTCTTCTACTTTAATACTAATTCTACAAATAAATGCAATTTAAAACAAAAAAAAAATCAACCTAAAAGTGAGCTACAAAAACTACAAAAACCCGTTCAAAAGAACAAAACCAACACATTTGAAGTTTTAAGCACTTATTTCTCCGATTGACATCGCCTCATCGAAAATTGCTTCGGAAAATTGCTTTTTTGTAGAAAATTTAGTAAGCTTTCGAATGATTACCTTTCACGTATCACGATTTCCTAACCGTTTTCGAGATATTAAGGAAAATATATGAATTTCCCAAAAGTTTTCATGTCTATTAATAAAATATTTTATTCGAATCCTTCCTTAACTCCAAACCTAACCAACATTTAAATATCTTTGTTTATATGAATTTCAAACATGCATTAAAGAAGGAGAGGTATAACGAAGCCCATGTCATAAAAAATCAATTTGTTTCTCTGAAAAGTCATGGATGGTCTGGAAAAGGAGATGTCAAAGCTTAAAGATCCCTCATATTTTGCTAGAACACTGTATGTATTGGACCAAAATGGCGAACATTTTCGGATTCAGCTTACCAGGAAACGTAACAGTTATGTCAAGCATTCCAGGCACCCGATCAAAAACGTTTTTATGCAGACCCATGTAATTCATTAAAAAGCAGGTAGGCGTTAATAACCATTTTGTTTTAGATTAGTCTGCATCTGCCTCCTGCCATCCAGGAAACGAATCGTTAGACATCTGGACTTGAATGTACGATGGTTGGAAGCTGGTTGTGTTAGATAAGAGAAAGCTGCTTTAGTGGATTGGTTCCGCTCTCTGCAGATGTTAGGGGGTTGGTGGCCCTTGCACCTGCTTAGGTGCATCTGTGTCCATGTTATCCAAAATAGTAGAACGTTTTGCTACATGCTAATGCTTTCATTGTAGTAAATTCAAGCATTATCATTCTCTATGAGGAAATAGGTTCATTTTGTTACTGATAATGTATTGTTTCGAAAATTTACAGAACAGTGTACTACCTCCATTAACAGACTTTTAATACAAGAATAACATTATACAACGACTCAATACCTTCAGTTTCTCCAACTAGAGGGAAGAAGGTAATATAATAAAAATGTGGTTTCAAACTTCTATGTGTAATGTGTGTTTGTATTTTATTCTGTTTTTTGATTTGATGAATATATATATATATATATATATATATATATATATATATATATATATATACATATATTTTCATCAAATCAAAAAATAGAATAAAATACAAACACAAACAAGAAAAAGTGGAAAATATATATCGGGTCATCTTTCACAAGAAATAATATATATATATATATATATATATATATATATATATATATATATATATATATATATATATATATATATGGGGGCGAGGTTAGCTCAGTGGTAGAGCACTGGACTAATAAGCTGGAGGCCTGAGTTCAAATCCCGAGCAAGCGCTAAAGATTTTTTCTTCTAGTGTCTTCGTTCATGGGTTGAGTCCGGCCTCCCTGACCGTCCCTAGGCCGCCGACCCAGCCTTTAATTAATTTAATAATGGGTACCTTGGGTGCTATTGACTCTAGCAGTCGATGCGGCCAAGGGGAAAATCCGGCGGCCGGAGCATAGTACTGACCATACTATCTCCCTAGCGTGCCGTATGGTCATGAATCAGATACCTCTATGGTATCTGCCCCTCAGGACCCTCGTGGCCTGTTACGGGACTGATTTTTTTTCTGATATATATATATATATATATATATATATATATATATTAATTCTTGGAAAGATGACCCGATATATATTTTCCACTTTTTCTTGCTTCTTTTTCTGGCAGGGGGTCGATAAAGCAGTGCACTCGTTGTTCACATTAACTACTTTATTTGGTATACCAAATAAAGTAGTTAATTTGAACCAAGAATATACTACAGATATATATATATATATATATATATATATATATATATATATATATATATATATATATGAATATATGATGGTGTAATTAGAATTTAATTATCTTGAACTGTTTTTGAGCATACCTTTCTTATTCGATAAAAAACATGACTGGGTTAAAAAAAAAAAAAAACAAACAGAAAATTGGGCATAACTGCTTTTCACATCGGAATCAGAGCATACTTCTAATGAAGTTTTTTGTTGGTAATGATGTGTACAATCACCTTGTGGAGTTTGGCTACTTAGACCTGAATCACCCTGTATAATTTATATGAAAAACCTTTGGAGGATTTGCCTCCTTGGATTTTACATTCAGAGAGTCCTTGCCGGTTGCAATACTTTTCCTGGATGTTAGTTTTCACCACAGTGAATATTACCTTATGTCCTTCTCCATATTCTATACTTATTAAAATCAAGGAATTCTTTTGTTTTGTTTTTTCGGGCGAGTTATTTGCATTCTCATTGAATGATGTAAAAAGGTAATTTAAAAGTAAAGTAGGCAAATAACAAAGGCATTCATTAGCAAATCTAATTCTAGTTATGTAATAAACAGGTAAATTATTAAATGGGTTTACGCCTCAAAAAGGCCCTTGGATTTTTGAGACTCCACGGACTTAAAGCTAAAACAAGCAACATAAAGTTATTTTAATATGTTAAGTGTTTATTACCGCCGTTTAGGAAACCTATTGTTGGTGACCTTTTGGTAGTCCAACCCGAAATAAATTGGAGGGGTTCTCCAATTGTATGATGGTTCAGAACAAGAATGCTCTTCTCCTGATTGTAACTGTCCTTTGAAATTCGTCATTTACCGGACACAGAACTGTGTGAGGCCTAGAAAATCTAAAGAATTCTATTTTCGATGTTACGAAAATTCCCGTTAAGGTGTAATTAATAATAACATAGGCATATAAAAAAACGAAAATCGGTCTTTCCCAAAGACAGCATACATATATTCTTATGTATTTCCAAAGACAGCATACATATATTCTTATGTATTTCCAAAGACAGCATACATATATTCTTATGTATTTCCAAAGACAGCATACATATATTCTTATGTATTTCGACACGCTGAATCCGAATCTGGAGTCCGTTTCAGCCCATCACGTCAGGTCTGAGAGCATTTGAAAGTCAAATTTCGTATGAAGTCGTTAAAGAAGAAATAACTAGAGCTTCCATGGTTTTGAGGGTCGCCGAATTTGAATCGGAGGTCTGCTTCACCATATCGGCGCAAAATCAAGGACAAATATGTTTATTTTGCAATCAATGACTCTACAGACAAAATTCTTTTTTTGCAAAATAGACATATTTTCACTTGAAATGAACATGATTTTCCGCCGGGATGGTTAAACAGACCAAAGACACCATACATATATTCTTATGTATTTCGAAACTCTGAATCCGAATCCGGAGTCCGTTTCACCCAAGCACGTCAGGTTTAAAAGTGAAATGCTCTAGAGCTTCCATGGTTTTGAGGATAGCTGAATTCGAATCCGAGGTCTGTTTTACCCCATCAGCCGAAAATCATGTTCATTTCAAGTGAAAATATGTGTATTTTGCAAAAAAAGAATTTTGTCTGTAGGGTCATTGAATGCAAAATAAACATATTTGTCCTTGAAATTACCTTGATTTTGCGCCGATGTGCTGAATCAGACCTCCGATTCGAATTCGGCGACCCTCAAAACCATGGAAGCTCTAGTTATTTCTTCTTTAACGACTTCGTACGAAATTTGACCTTCAAATGCTCTCAGACCTGACGTGATGGGGTGAAAAGGACTCCGGATTCGGATCCAGCGTGTCGAAATACATATGGATATACATATATATGGTGTCTTTGGAAAAGACAACTTTTTATCTCTTTTTTGTGTGTGTGTGTGTGAGACAGTGCAATTTAAATAGTGTCCATTTGGAGGAAATAAGGTTGATCTCATGACGCAATCCGGAAGTGCCGACTAGAAAATTTCTTGTTTCTGAATTCATAGATAACGAAACTAATAAAGGTTCAAATTATTATCAGGCTGGCTAAAAAATGGACCGATTTCAATGTAATATGGTTCATTGTATACAAACAAATAGAATCAGGATTATATTTTGGTATGTGGCGTAAATATTTACTATTATTTGTTGACTGTTAATTGATGATTTCCTTGCCAAATCGTTATGAATGACCATATGGCTGGATGGGCGGAACAGTTGTTGGCCATGTGGCTATTGAAGTGTTACTTGTTTATTTGCCAATCTATCTGGCAATGGAATGCATGCTTAAATATACACTCGACAAACTCCAGACAACAAAGCTTTCGATATTGACTGGCGTGATTTACTTAGGAACGTACAGTTCTATCTTCCTTTCCACCTCGGTCTAGGTCGCGGGACAAAATTAATTACGCGGTGCAGATAGTCAGCCGTCGAGATGTTAAGAAGTCAAATAATGTTTGGGCTTCGACTGAGAGAAAACGTCAGAATTTCAGAAAAAAAAATAAATAAAATAAAATTATTTGAGCCAATACACACGTATATATATATTACGGCTCTTCGACAACTAGGCCATTAGCGCGGACATGCAGGGTGCAGCGAGGAATTTTCCCAACAAGCCGTGGGATAAGAAAATTCCTGCCGCCGCACACTGGGCAAAATGGCTGTTTTACGGCGACAAAAGTCGAAAATGTGATGTCGTCGTAGAAAGTCAATTCACGTGTCAAAACGTGCTCAAGTCTTCTATTCATTAAAAACAGAACAATTTTTTTTATCTATTTTAACCCAAACCTGTTTAAAACAATAAGGAATGCAACCATTGCTAGTCTCTTCCACTTCCTCGGTTTAGTCTTGTTCCATCTATGGTCCTTTTAAGTTGTGTTTTAAAATTTGTGAGCAAATTTTAAAAATTCTTTTCACTATGGGTTTATTACCTAGTGGTATGTTCTTTATAAATATATAATATATATCTAATAACAGAAAGGCATATCGAAGAAAAAAAAATATTAATGAAATTATTACTAGATTGTTTCATATTTTGTTGATTACTCAAGTTTGAGTAAGGTTTTAAAAAAAGTTCCACTTCCAAATATTTTTTTTCGATAAGCCTTAAGCTTCTACTTTACTGTCTTGAGACTTTCAGCCCCCCCCCTTCTTCCCCCTTTTAATGCAAATTTAAATTTAGTTTAGGCACTCTGATAGAAGCTGAAGAATCCGTGGCGCACAGTGGACGAAAATCACATTTTAGGTGGACAAAATTCAAAAAAAAAAATTTACAAATCACTTACTAAATACTGTCTAGTATTAGTACGATTAAAGTAAAATGTAAATATTTACTTTCTTGGATCATGAACGGGCGCGGAAGGGAATATTAATCGGTTTATTGCAGTTTTGTTGTTGTAATGATTTTTCCATTTTTTTAACAGAAACTATACATGATTATTTAAATGTCATGTTACCGATGTATATGTAATTAGCCTATTGAAGTGTAGTTTATCACATGATCCACTTCAAGAACTGTCATTAGAAAATGAGGCAGACGATACTGACTCGTCAAAAGAAAATGCTGAAGGATGTAGCAGTATAGAATCAGACGATGATTGATGGATAATTCGTTTTTAGTGCATAATATAATTGTATATATTTGTTATTATTATTAAAAAAAAAAAAAAAAAAAAAAAAAAAAAAAAAAAAAAAAAAAAAAAAGTCAGTAGAATTACTTTTTTCTTCAAGTTGTTAGTCTATTATTGTTATTTATTTTCGAATTATAGCGTATGTATTATTTTTTATGAATATATGTATTATGTTTATGTAAATAATATATGTAAAAAGGTACTACTTAAATGTTCCATAGATTTACAAAATGTTTTCCCAATTTTTATCTATTAAGTCAAAGAATTTGTGTGTCTAAAACATTTGTTTGTTGGATATACTAAAAACTATGGGTCAACGATT
The DNA here is from genome assembly GCA_946811695.1 of Gonocerus acuteangulatus. Classification (NCBI taxonomy): domain Eukaryota; kingdom Metazoa; phylum Arthropoda; class Insecta; order Hemiptera; family Coreidae; genus Gonocerus; species Gonocerus acuteangulatus. Next base: position 17,089,635 of record OX328125.1, read on the forward strand.
TTTTTAAATATTTTTTCCTATCTCAGTGACCTCAAAAATATTGAAAAAACACAAAAAAATAATTTTGTCGCCCTAAAAGTGGATTTTTGCCCAGTGTGCGCCGGTGGGGATCGAACCCACCATCTCCCGCTTATAAATCTAAGGCGCTAGCCACTAGACCACGTGAGACCCCGTATATATGTGTGTGTATATATATATATATATATATATATATATATATATATATATATACACACATATTAATAAACATTTCGATCAACTACTTCTGATCTGGTGCCATATTGAACAAGATTACCGGCCATTTTAATGGAAACTAAATAAATTCATTCAAAAAGTAAAATTAACCATTTACTCGATGATTTATAATTATACTTATATTATTAGGATTTTAATGCATTCCAATTATGCATTTTTAATAGACTTGTCAGAACTGCAATACATTTTAAAAGGTTTTATTATTTATAACTTAGGCATTAATTATTTAATATCGCCATGTTTAAGTATGATTACGTTATAACTTTTATATCAGCAGGTTCTGAAAGTTGTACTCTTGTAAGAATTTTTTTAAAAATGTCTGCAAATCTTCATCTATCCTATCTTACCACCATTAAAATGTATATACTCACACAAACACACACATGAAAATTTTCTTTGTGTCAACGAAACCAACTTATTTAAAAACCCAGCGAAATCGAACCTACCGGGTATTTATAAAAAGGATTTGTTTTAATTAACTGACTAAGCTGGTAAAAAATAGAGTTAAAGAACAATTTTTTTTGTTTATTTTATTGGTTGCCTTGCTGTGTGTGCCTTTACACACGAGCTTTTTTTGGATTTCGTATATTTTCTTAAATACCTCTAAAACGGGTTTGAAATCGTGGTCAGTTACCGTGATCATTCGAAAGCCTAACATAGTTCAAACAATAATAGGACCACTCCAGCCGGAGAAAACTCCGCTTTAAGTTTCGGAAATGTTGATTTTGTTCCATTGAATGCGAAATTGCTATTCTAAGATTTCCAAATCACAAAGCTATAATTAGTACATGGAAATACGCTACGATGACGCATGGGCGTATATAGGAAATAATTTCGGGAGGGGCTGGGAAAATTGCGGGGGGGGGGCTGAGACATTTTTCATGGAATATGAAAAATGTAGCTTGGAATAACTTTAGGCAACTAAAACGCTATTACACCTAAAATAAACTATTTTTTATTAACTAAGTGATCTTATTTAATTTATTTTTAAGGTTTTTATGACACATTTTTACCATCAAATGAAAATTTGGCGGGGGGGGGCTGCAGCCCCCTCAGCCCCCCCCCCCCCACTTTTATATGCCCATGCGATGACGCAGTTCTTGAGTTTCTGTGTTTTTCACGTTGCGATTCGACCTCTGCGCCTTGTGAATTCCTGTAGCTGGATGCTGCCTCTATTTGAGATTGGAATGTGTGAAGGCTGGTCTTACGTAACCCTAGGGCTGTGTAAACTAATAACCAAGGTCTCAAAGTCACCTCAAGATTTACTTACATTCACATTCTTTCCTGTCCAATACGAAAATTATCTCAAGTGTTGCGTTTAAAATGTTGATGTAATCAAAGAGAAAAGTTCATATTCTTTTTAGCGCACGACTCATTCCTCAGTTTGGTGCCACCTGAATCTCAGTCGTCACGATCTTATGCCTTGTTTACAGGAGCTTAGTTCTTCTTATTAGTGCTTGTACCTTGCCAAATGACAAGTACTTGTTCAGGCGTTGGTGGACTAGTAGCTGTCAGTACGGCCCGTCCAGTCATGAGCATGGCCCGTCCAGAACTAAACATTTGTTGAGCTCTTTACCTTGAGATGACAAGGGACAACTCCATAATAGAATAGTGGTGAGTAGAGCTTACTTATCGCTCAGTAAATAAAATCCTTTCCTATTGACTTGTAGTTGCTCCCTTTTCTAATAATTGTCCGAGTGTTGACAAGTACTAAGCACGTTTAAGCTAGGCATTTTGCAGCAATCATCCATTTCTGTACGCCAAGTTGGGCCCTAGCATCGTGGGCAACTCCATCCTTCCTGCAGAGCATCGGTCTCCCACGTCTTCTGTTGCAAGGAAATATCTCTTCCATTGTCTTTGTATATCAGCAGAATCCTTACGAGCTACATGCCCATCTAATGAAGCCTTGCCACACGAATGAGATGGACAATGTTTTTGTCCTTACACGCCTCATAAAACTCCAGGTTGGTTCTTTTCTCCGCAACTGACCACTGCAAGCTCCGTCCAATATGAATAACAGTATCCTTCTCTCATGAATTATTCCTAGTTTACAGTAGTTTAGAACTTGTCAACTGGGCACTTGTATCTACGCTAAAACAAGTGTCCACTTGTTATTTTAGCAACAAGTGTCAAGTATTAGTAAAAACGGCAAGTAAAAGTGAATAGAAATGGATCCTATTTACTAACTGACAAGTAAGCCCGCCCCCCCCCCCCCACCATTCTGCTAAGCAGTTAACAGCCCAACAAGTGTTTTGTGACAAGTTATTTCCTGGGCGGACCTTACAGAACGCACTTGTCCAGCAACGTGTGACTGAGTACTTTTCACAAAGCCAGCTTAGTGATAAGGACGAACACTAATGACAAGTACTTAGCTAGTGTAAACAATACATTAGGAGTGGCTACTCAGCCATTTTTGAGATGTGCCATATGTCAACACCGGCCGTATTAGGGTTTTATTAAAGTTAGCCTTGGTGTATTTCTTTCCCGCGTGATTTTGGTGATTATTTAATGGCAAATAAAAACATTTTCTGAACCATTATCAACTAAATCACCTCAGCAAACTTATTCTTTCACTGAATGTAAGCCAAGTTCGTATTTCACGAAAATTTTTGTGTTTTGATTCTTTCTTTTTTTACACTTTTTAGGCATAGGATTTTATCAATACTTATTTAAGCTTTATTTTTTGAAGAAGGTGGTAATTTATCTTATTAAAAAAAAAAAAAAAAAAGTATTATAGACTAAAGGAAGAAAAACAGTTTACACAATTTGAGGTAGGATATTTAAGATGTTTAAAGTTGACCAAATATACATTTGGGATTTAGCCATACTTTACAAGAGGAAATTTGGTAAATGTGAAGACGCGGGGTCTCCACACCGATCGTTTTGAAATGTTGCACTATAACGTATTTTAAAGGTAAAATCGAGAGAGAAAGAGAAAAGGAATAAAATATGTTTGTTTACAAATAACGTTGTTTGTTATCCTTCATAACCTGCAAAACAGTCAACTTTAATGCTTAATAACCTTTTTCATAGTTGAGAGAATTGATTTTGATCATATTAACCTTTTTATTAATAAATATTTCTTGCCATTATCTAATTAGGATTATAACCATAGATAGCGAGTCAAGTAGTAATAGATAACCAGCAAAGAACCTATAAGCTTATCAGCGAGTACGAGTAACTGTTATAAATCACTACTGCTACTTCAAAAGTAACTGGATGTGGTCTTCGCAAAAAGACCCAAACTATTTATTCACAAATCATTGTAAATTTGGGCGTCCTCACCTGTCGTAACATGTCGCTTATGGGCATACGTGCTGTGCGTTTCCGCTCGCTACGCTCGCTCAAGAAGACATCAAAACTCTAGTCAATCCAACTCGCTAAAATTAATAGAATTCTATTATGGTAAATTTCAATTTGACATCCTTATTACGGACTTTTACATACCCGCGCATGCGGATGTTGACAAACATAGGTTACATTACCTTTCAGAACCCGCACAACAGTGAACTTTAGTGCTTCATAACTTCTTTCCTAGTGGAGAGCGAGCTTTTTTTTTTTAACGGATTCGTGTTTAGTGCATAAAAATACGTTATAGTGCAACATTTCAAAACGATCGGTGTGGAGACCCCGCGTCTTCACATTTACCGGAAATTTTATCTTAAATAAAATTCCCAGGACCTGAAAAAAGTCATAACTGATACTACATAAAGAAAACTGGTATTGTTAGTTACGACCATAAAATATATTCAAATCTCTCCTTAATTTAAAAATATAAAGACATTAAAATAATATAAATAAATAAATATAAATAATAGAACCAGATTTGGAATGGCAGAAAAATAAAAATATCCGAAGTCAAGGGATGGTTTGATTCGGTTAGGAGAAAAAAACGTCAGATCTTCAGGCAGAAATCTATATTGGACGTTTTGGCTGCACTTTGGCAGCCTTCTTCAGCAGTAAAAAAGGCCTAGGGAGGAGGGAGGAAGACCAAGAAAACAGTTAGGTGACCATGGTTAAATGTTGGACAACATTTCTCCTAGCCAAATCCCAACCATCCCTTGACTTGTATCACTGCAATGGCTAACTATCTCCATCTCATAGTGAAAATATATTTTTTCTTAAAAAATATTGTACACTAATTTTATGAGGCTTAATTCTTTATTAAAATGTTATCAATTATTTTACTAAAAACTCAACAGTGTAATTCTTACATATTTATTATATTTTTGGCCTATTTGCCACTTTTACTGTTTTGATGTCCATTTTGCTTTTTTAAGGCTGGCCTTTCACATATTTATTTGGTATATCATAAAAATTACCAATCTAACCAGTCAATTTTTTAATGTAAAAATTATATGTTGTAAAAATAAATTATTGACCAGAAATATTGTCTCATTCGCCATGATGAAACATGTGGAAATAATTTATCATTTTTGAGTCATCACTTTATTATAGGAGTGCAAACATCTCAAATTATTAAGGAAAATTCTTTTGTGATTGAAATTATTGATATTATTTTATTATTAACACCTTCCAGTTCACTTTGAATGATGTCTTAGCAGTAAATTAGGGGGAGAAAAGCCCAATGTGGCCTTGATTTAAAGCCAGATTTGTGAAACGTTCCAATCTCATAAGTGCATTCTGCTTTGCTTAGAAACAACACTGTACAAGTATCAATGATAAAATGTACAACACACAGAAAGTACATTGTGATGATTAGATAGTTAGCCGTCGAGGTGATAAGTAAAGATGGAATGGTTGGGATTCGGCTAAAAAAACCTCAATATGATTTTTGTTAAAAAAATCTATATTTTGGACTTAACTGTCAACCTTGGTCTTCCTCTGCCTCCCGGCATTTCCATTGCTGACGAAGGCTACCAATGAGTAGCCGAAACGTCCAAAATATAGATTCTTTTAACAAAAATCATATTGAGGTTTTTTTAGCCGAATCCCAACCATTCCATCTTTACTTAGAAAGTACATTGGTGTGCAGATTTTGTTGGTTTAGAAAATTGTCTTTTGTTTTAGACAAGGCATTTTTGTGCCTAATTTCATCAATATTGGACTTTTTTATTATGATACTTCCTCCCTGTAAGTAAATAAATAAAGCCTTTATTGCATGAAGAAGAACAATACAATAAGAAATTATTTCAAAGAACAACCAAAATAAAACTAATAAAAATTTGAATTCTTTTTCCTCTTATATTACTATTTACAACTTTTTACAAGAGCACATTATCTCATGCAGAACTCCCCTTGATGAGAGAAAGGAAAAATTACCAATCGGTTAATACCATCGGTTAATACCATCGGTTAATTACCAATTGGTAATAATTTTCAAGCTCGAATGTGTCTATTAAACGTTTAAGGGACTGAATGTGATGCAGTATGCCTTTAAATCTTCATATAGATTGGTTCTTTCATTGAAAAAAAAAAAAACTATGATCACCCCCCCCCCACTTCCCATTTGTATGTGTAATATATCAGCATGTTAAATAACACCATTTTATTTGTACTTAGTAATTATTTATCTAAATTGACTTTGACATTTGTTTTTTTCAGAATGGTGCTAGAGGGAAAGAGTGGAGTCGGCCATAACGACTACGGTAGCATCGGCAGCGGAGGGGTTGGAGGTGGGGGAGTTGGAACTGAAACAGGGAGCAGCTCGGGAGGCGGGATGACCCAGAGCGACCTCTACCAACGGCAGCCCCTCCTTTCAGGGACTGGTGTATGGCCCAATGGGGCATCACCTCAAGCCACCACTAATTTTTACAGGTATGAGAATGAGGCCACAGTGCAAAACTACATGACATACCCGTTGATGACAGTCGTACAAAGAACATTTCAGAATATTTTTTGACAAATCTTAAGGCTGGTGGTCGGCCAGAAAATTTGTACTCTCCGACTGACATCAAAGATACTCACCATTTGCAACATGTTTACACCTCCGATATATAACACATCATATCAAAAGGACACCCAGAATTTTCAGAATTTACCAGAAAATATGTGTCCATAATCCAAATTTCACTTTAAAACCTTGGAGCAGATGGGAGAACATTTTTTTTTAAACTTTAACATGACATAGAGGAGTCGAGGTTTCATAATAATCGGAATAAAACAGTGTTATTAAGATGAGATTGTTGGCTGTTAATTTAACCAAAGTGGAGATTGTCGGGATTGGTCATAATAATAAAAGTACATTTTTATGTATTGTAATTATTACTAACATTTCGGCTTGAATTTCATGCCTTTGTAAGGGCTAAAAACATGAATGGACAGAGTAAATATTAATAATAATATAAAAATAAAAAAAGTAAAGTAATAATAAATATGATTCTATTCATTTTGGTTTATAACTCGTATGAAGGCATGAAATTCAAGCCAAGACAATGACAATTAAAACTCATTTTTATATAAAACTGTAATTTTATTAACTATTATGACCGACCAAGACAATCTGCACAGTCGAAAATCTGTCCTTAATAACAATTTGTTATTCTGTTTGTTGTGAAACCTTAATGAATAAGGATTGTAATTATCTATGTAGTTATGACGGAACACCTACCTACGGACCTTGATGAAATATTGTTAGAGCTTTCTAATATACTGCTAACTATCAATATATTTTCGATTGTTGGGAAACCTAGACTCTCGTTCACCTCTCTCATGTGAAATTTAAATAATTTCTTTTTGGCACAGGATATTCAAGTAAGAACTCGAATTTCCCAGTAAAATTGTTATTGTCTCCTCAGATTAAGATGATATAGGGAGTAGGTGCCTCGTCAGGATCTGTAGACTTTGTTTCTACGCAATATTTTGCTTTCATTTAAAGCCTTTATTTTAAGTCAAGTTCACTGAGATCTAGGCGCACGGTAGTGCGCCAGGCCAAGTTCCGGCCTAAGCATACTGTGTGTATATTACAGGCGGTCTTAGAGCCGATTTTTACCCTCTCATAACTTTCAACCAGGTGAAGATAAATTTATGAAATTTTACACAGGTATTAAACTACTGGATGTGAGTAAAACTGGAAATTGTCATAATTCTACATCGAATAGTTTCTGAGATATAAGCGATCGAAAATCGGGATTTATAGGACTCACTCACTCACTCACTCACTCACTCACTCACTGACTCATCAAAATTATTAGGCACTTCCCATGATGCTAGAGACTTGAAATTTTGCATGAAGATAGATATGAAGGTGTTATTAAAGGAAAAAATCGAAAAATCGCGAAAAGTTGTGTTTGACTCCGCTTCCGGGACGGGGGCGTGCCAGTTTTGTACTTCCATCGGAAACCCGTCATTCCGTCGGAAACCCATGATGTGGAGTATCAAATGAATTGTCTCGGTATGAAGAACCTATATTTGATGTTTTAAGAAACAAATAGAGACGCATACAGGCTCGGTAAAAATCTTATACCAGCTGTCTGTCTGTATGTTTGTTCCTCTTACAAATCCGTACCGTTTGACCGATTTTGACCAAACTTGGGACACAGATGGGTCTTGATACGGGGAGAATCATAGGCTAGGAAAAATCTATCAGCTGTCTGTTTGTCTGTTTGTTCCTTATACAAATACACACCGTTTGACCGGTTTTGACAAAATTTGACACACATGTCAGTCTTTATCCGGGTAGTGCCATAGGCTAGTCAAAATCGTCTATCAGCTGTCTGTCTGCATGTTTGTTCCGTACACAAATTCACACCATTTGACAGATTTTGACCAAACTTGGCACACAGGTAGGCCTTGGTCCGGGGAATGCACTAGGCTAGGTAAAAAAGGTCTTTCAGCTGTCTGTCTGTATGTTTGTTCCTTATACCAATTCACACCGTTTGGCCTATTTTGACCAAACTTGGCACGCAGGTAGGTCTTGATACGGGAGTGTCATATTACCTATGACGTTTTCTACTTCTTGCTCCATCGAAATGCCATCATTCCTTCTGAAACCCATCATGTGGGGTATCAAATGAATCGTCTTGGTAAGGAGAACCTATATTTGATGTTTTAAAAAACATTTCGACGCATCTTAAAAACAGTTCTGACTTCTTTCTTAAATGTAGTAAATAAAGTCGTAGGGGTTCACTGCATAATATACTTCAAAACAGATACTAAGTTTTTCAAAGTCGAGTCATTTTTGTTCTTATATTTTTCTTGAAGGCCTTCTACACTTTCCCTATTGTGATCTTTATCCTCGGGATAAGGTTCCTGTGTTTTACTGTGTAATAGTTTAGTAAAGAGAGCAATCAATTTGTCCTCTAAAGTAATGTCATTTGGAAGAGCTTCTAACTTTTCTAGTCTAGTGATTAGATGTATGTAGGTTGATTATTGGTATCAAATATCAAGCAGTATGGAGAACCTTATGCAGAATCCAAAGACCCTGGTTTTATATGAAGTACAAAAGCCAGTAGGTATGCGGCAACTAAATTCTATTTAATACTTAGAAAAAAGCAATGAGATCCCCAAAAAAACATAAATGTGAAATAGAGGCCAAGTTCCTGCCACCACAAAGAAACACTTCCTTCCTCAAAAATATCCCCTCCTAAAACCCCCCAAAAACGCCTTACCATTCTACACTCCAAAAAAGTAGTATGGGTTGGTGTATTAATTCAACCAAAAATATTTGCCAATACAAGAGATGATACAAGAAAGAAATGGCCAAGTTCATTACTTGGAAGACCTCATAGTTACTTACTAAGAACAGTAAAGACACCTCAACTGACCTTTAAAAACAACAATAAAAATACTTATATCCAGTTACTAAAATATCACTTTCCTCAACCAGGTATATTCTTAAACTTGGCAATGTTTTTTTTGTGCCGAAGTTATCTTTAGATAAAAACTAAACATTGCCAAGTTTAAGAATATACCTGGTTGAGGAAAGTGATATTTTAGTAACTGGATATAAGTATTTTTATTGTTGTTTTTAAAGGTCAGTTGAAGTGTCTTTACTGTTCTTAGTAAGTAACTATGAGGTCTTCCAAGTAATGAACTTGGCCATTTCTTTCTTGTATCATCTCTTGTATTGGCAAATATTTTTGGTTGAATTAATACACCAACCCATACTACTTTTTTGGAGTGTAGAATGGTAAGGCGTTTTTGGGGGGTTTTAGGAGGGGATATTTTTGAGGAAGGAAGTGTTTCTTTGTGGTGGCAGGAACTTGGCCTCTATTTCACATTTATGTTTTTTTGGGGATACTGTATACATTTCATTGCTCTTACAGACAGATGGACGGAAAGTTTTATTAACAGTGAATTCGATGTCTCTAAATGGAAAGATATAATGATACGTGTTGATATTATACAATGTACAGACAAAGCCGTTATTTTATTTTTTTAAAGAAATTATACATGAAAATGTCTTAATATATATATTTCTTATCAATTATGGGAGATAACCGTGTTATAAATTATGATTTTTATTGTTAAGGCAGTTTAAATTCATATAAATTAACTGTGCATGATATAACTCACAACCTTTAAGATTCAAGGACTCCCCCAAAAAAAATAGAGCAATCAAAAAATCAAGGATAGCTTTACTTTCTGCTTATATCTATTAATCTTAAAAATTATTATTAGCAAACTCCTTTTAACTTACAGAATTTTATTTTTTACAGAGATGATGATGAAGACAAAGATGATGACGACGAACTTAAAGGAATCGATATCGTCAATGCCAATGGGGCTATTCGAATTGAAATGCCTGGCCCTCATCGAGAAGAGCCAAGATACCCCAAAGAAAAATGGAAAACATTTTTAGGTATTAATATTAATGTTACCTAACTCTTTTAGCCATTATATTTTATTATTTGAATGAAGTTTGCTACACATGAATATTCTTAAAAAAAATAAAATAAAATAAAATAAAAATAAAAATTAATGTGAGGTGTTTAAATGTGTGAGTTAAAATGCAATTGATTTAATTTATATAAACAAATGATATACGGTTAAGAGATACCTATGAAAAAAGACTGTCACTCAAGACTACTTAAGCCCAATACGCAAGAAGGTGGTTAGTTTGTGTCACTTTACTGAAGAATGCGCCTATGGATGTCTGAGCAACTAACCTATATAAGTACAAAATATACAGAAGTAGTTTTCTCTTTTGTATTCGTGATGAGCAGTTGACTCAGTTATTAATTTTTTTATTTAATTTTGTTCCGGAGTGAACCAAAACTTCTCATTGGTGGTTTTTCAATGGTTGGGCATGATGTATACTGAGTTTCGTTCAAAGAGGAAAAAATAATGGCCATTATGGGCAAATTTGGGGCGAGGTTTGCTCAGTGGTAGAGCACTCGACCGATATGCTGGAGGACCTGAGTTTAAAGCTCGAGCACACTAAAGATTTTATCTTCTAGTGTTTTTATTCGTGAGTTGGATTAGGGGTCCCAGAACATCCCTAGGGTAACCCAGCCTTTAATTAATTTATTAATAGTGAAGAAATCGTCGACCATTGATATTGAGAAGGTGTAGAGGATCGGGGCTCGGTTCTTAATGAACCAATTTAGTTTATTTTTATTGCAAAACATATTCTTCAGGTGATTTTTTTTAATATTACTCAAATTTTGACCGATAGGGGCTTATTAATAATTTTTGTTTGAAGGCTCCCAGTGGGCTGATTTTGCTGGCTAACAAACTCATCCAGTTGTTTGTTATGGGATAGCTAAATATCAATTTTATTGAAAAAAAAAAAAAAAAATTGTCACTACTATCATTTCTTCAAAAATTCTTTCATGAGTGCATCCTCAGCAGCTCAAAGAGTGCTAAAAGGATTGTTCCTGAGGGACTAAAATTTCTTTAATTTAAGCTATATATTTTTTCTGAAAATGAAATGTTTTGATGATGGTTCGGTTATATTACTTTTCATAAATCAGTTCTTTTAATTCAAGACATCAATCTAGTTTATTTCAGACATCTTCTTGTTAAACTGTGATTTTCAAGAGTTAATCTTCTGTTTATGAGATTTTAACGCTTTATAAAAAAAAGTTATGGAGTTACATTAAATTTAAGATCTTTAAAAATATAATTATATGGCTATTGATTTGCTTATATATAATTTTTGTTCTAGCATTCCTCTTTCTGGTGGCAAATTTTATACTAACTACCACCTCCCTTGCTATGGTTCACGAGAGGGTACCAGATAAAGACAAGTATCCACCTCTTCCTGATACAATTCTCGACAATATTCCAACAGTACCATGGGCACTGGATATTTCAGAAATAATAATTATGGTGTCGACAAATATAACTTTTGCAGTAATTATTCTTCATAGGCATAGGTAAGAAACATTTTTTATTTTTATGATACACTTCTTGCAGAGGAGTTCGATAGTTGTCAAACGTTATAGTCAAAAGCCAACCACTAAGGCTTTTTGGTTTTGTTGTTCAGCAATAGTACAGGCTGAGTACATACATTTGAATAATACTTTTTTTAAACCAAATTGTATAGAGATTTGTATTAAAAAAATATATTTATCAATTCATTTTATATTTTGTTGCATTATTGTAAACACAAAAGTACTCACGTATTGTTAGTTTTACAGAATTTGATGATTCTAGATATAAACTTTCTGGTTTAAATAAAGAAATTTCAATATTAGGACCAAATTAACCGCTTTGTTCCTTTAACTAACCCATTTGATGCGACGCCCGAGAATACTCGCCACAGCTGTATCTCTTGATTGCGAGCCCTCTTTAGCCTTGAGCGTGTACAGAGTGCTCTACAGGGTGATAATTGCTGGTTTAACCCTTAACTGCTAACATACAAATTTTGAACGTTATATGTAACATGCGTCCGTGAGGTGTGAGCACGGTAAAATGTTCTTAGGGTATTTTTTTAGTGAAACTGTAAATAATAAAGGAGTAGCGGCCAATGGCCATAGCCACGTTGAATACACACACCAGTTCCCGTAGATCACCGAAGTTAAGCAATGTCGGGCATGGTCAGTACCTGAATGGGTGACCGACCACGTGGTGTTGGCATTAGAAAAGGGTGGCAACCTGTAGATAGCCCGGCGCTAATAGCCAAATAGTTGATGATTCGTAAAAAAAAAAAAAAATAAAAAATAAAATAAATGAGTAGTTTATTATAATAATAAATAAAAAACATTTCCATTGCTACATTTAAAAATCACGTCTAAAAACAAGCAGTGGTTTCGGAATGAAGTAGAAAGAGAAATAAGGGAAGAAAAGTAAGTAAACTTTGTTTTAAATGGTTATTGTAGGTTTGCTGCGTACCTAAATTGTATTAAATAAATCGTTTCAAGTAATACATGCCATCGTTCACTTAAGATAAACATGAAAATGATGATTAGGATCGAGCGCCTCAGTAAAAAAAATAAAAATAAAATACGGTTGCATACGGCTACCCTAGGAGAGGGAGTTTGGTCCGCTTGTGGAGGGAATATGTAGCTAGCCCACGTCACATCGAAAAGGTTAATACAATAAATAAAAATAAAATATGCAGTGATAAAAGTTGTCCTTGGGTTTTTCAGATATGTTCTTATATATCTCGAAACCAGTTTGGAAATCTTAGTAAGTGTAAATCATCTATTTAAAAGCCAAAAGCTTATTAAATTTCCTACAAATAGGGGTCTTATGTCATTTTTGATTGGGCAGTCTCATTTTGAGAAATACGTACTTAAATGGTGTAATTTCCACTTAGGACACTGACAGTTTTCTTTTTTTAGCGCCTATATGTAAGGTGTATTTTTTTTTTTTTCTTTTCGAGTTTAACGGCGTATCAACTATTAGGCTATTAATGCCGGGCTATCTACAGGTTGCCACCCTTTATAATACCAACAGCACGTGGTCAGTCACCAATTCAGGTTCAGACCACGCCCGACGTTGCTTAACTTTGGTGATCTAAGGGAACCGGTTCATTCAATGTGGCTATGGCCATTGGCTGTAAGGTGTATTCTCTTAATTATTGGAAAATATATGTACTTTTTCAATCACCCTTATAAATTTAAACAAAAATATGGTTGTTTTTATGTTTTATTAATTGCTTAATTAAAATTAATATACTTCAAAAACGTATTGCTTATTTTAATGTGTACTTTCTTTTATTAACATTTTCATGCAGGAAAAAAACACCTTTTGACAATTACAATGCTTATGGAACAGAAATAAATTAATAAAATGATTGGTTCTTTGTTTTAGGTTTATTGTGTTCAGGAGAGTATTTCTTATGGTTGGTGTATTATACATGATGCGCTCAATCACAATGTTTGTGACAGTTCTCCCGATGTCAAGCAAAACGTATTACTGTTCACCAAAAGCGAATAGCACAAGTGTGCTTCTTATTTCTAAGAGAGTCTTCCAGCTTATATCTGGCTTTGGGCTCTCGATCAATGGAAAACACACGTACTGTGGAGATTTTATATACAGCGGACATACCGTTGTCTTAGTCATGTGCTCACTTATCATCAGTGAATGTAAGTAATACTATACATTGTTGTTAGATTATAATTCTGTCCACTGTAATGAAAAATAGCTTCTTTTCAGCATGTTCCCCTCTCTATATCTAGGGCAACCACTTATGAATTCTTCACACAATCAATAATCTTATTCAAAACCAAAGGGCCCTAAAACAACAATAAATTATTAATCAAATTTTATTTTTTTGTATTAAATCAGGGGTCTACTGCACGAAAAACTCATGAATTTTGAAACTATGTCACAAAATTTCAGTTTTAAAAGTTCAGTTAAGGTCTAATGTAAACCCGGGACTTCCATGCATTCGTAATTGTTGCCGTTTTTGTATGGTGACGCAATTTTATCTGCCTTCCTCTCCTCCTTAGTCTGTTAGATTCCTTTGTTGTAACATTCAAACATCACTTATCCATTATTTACATATATGAAGACTTAAATATCGAAATTCTGTACACATTAATTTACTAAATTATGTACATTGACAATAAATATTTAGTTAGTAATATTTTTAGAAAATTTTCTAGTGTTGTTCTGGGTCACAGACCAATCTCAATAGTCCTACTTATGTGCCATTTATAGTTCTTTATATATTAAAGTTGAAGGTGAGGGTGGGGAAGGATCAATGGATTCTTGAAGAAAACGGCAGGATTTTCTCCCCTAAAAGTTTTAAAACATTAAAGGTCTATTGTGATTTTAAATTCCATTCTGAGGACCATAGTTTTTAAATTGTTAAATTTTGAGTGTGAACATTAAATCCAGGTAAGAATCTTCATGATTTGTTGAGTGGATGAGTTACATTCACATTGAATGTAAATTGTGAATATTGACAATTGAGTGTGAATATAACTCGTTCACTCAACACATCACGAAGATTCTTACCTGGATTTAATGTTCAGTCTCAAAATGTAATAATTTAAAAACTATGGTCCTCAGAATGGAATTTTGGGGATGGGGTTCTCTGGATCAGGAGAAACTAAAACGAGTCTTCCCTAAAATATTTTATATATTTTATTTTTCCGCTGTTTCTTCTGTCAATGGTCCATACTCCACAAAGAGCTGTTCTCAAGTGCTAATTTTACTTTACATAATTTAAACTTCTGTTTTTTTTTTTTGTTTTTTTCAGATTCGCCAAAAAGATGTATTCTTCTTCACTGGGGCTCGTGGGCTGCATCTACAATAGGAATTATTCTTGTCTTAGTAGCAAGAGGTCACTACACTGTGGATGTACTGATTGCCTATTATGCTACAACCACATTATTTTGGATGTACCATACTCTTGCCAATCACAAATACCTTAAGGTATGTAAGAGACAAGATGCTTTCTGTTATTCTTTCTGTGTGTTACAATATTTCTGGAAGGATATTCCTTCATTTAAATTCATATATTTATTTGCCAGGATGGGAACAGTCAAAGAATACATTAAATAAAATGTTTAGAAGGTCAATCAGACCTATGGTTAACCCTTTCTTTACCAGTTGACTGCTCCAGAAGTCGAGAGCAGCTGGGACCTGTGTACCATTGACTGCTCCAGCAGTCGAGAGCTCCTAGTATCTCGAAATCTTTCTCTTCTCATTTCTCAACTTTACAGCTGTCTAGCGTTACCATAGCGTACTTCTAGTATTCCTGCCTGTCACTAGAGGGGATTTGAATGAAGTGATAGGCTGTGAGAGCTATTTAGGCATAAATTAAAAATAAAAAAAAAAAAATTAGTTTTTAACTCGGTCGGTGTTGTCTCCAAAGCCACGGATCAAAAAAGGTGGGAAACTTTTTGGCCATAGTTATTGAGTATATATTTCACCTGTTTATTATTCATAGCATAGATGAAAAATAGTAAACAGTAGAGCTGTTCTTTTTTTTTCTTTCTTTTTTACACGCATGCAATATAAATCGTTTATAAATTTCTTTTATACAAAGTTATTCATCTAAAAATAACTCAAACTCAAAATTAGTTCAAGATAAATAAAAATTAATAATGGTATTAAACAAATTAAAATTATAAAAGCCAAGTTTTAATTCTGCGAGGAGATCGCTCAAAGTCAAGGGGCTATGACTGGGAATAGAGAAAGTATCCCGCACAGGAGAACCCTTTACCGTGCACCTTTCTGCATATGGAAAGGGTTTAAACTAGACCCTCAATTACACAAAAAGTGAATTACAATTTTTGATGAATATATACAAAAAATAAACTCTAATAGAGGGGAATCTGATTTATCTTGGTCTCTCCTGTATTTATTTGCCAGTGATGAAGGTTTGTAAATCCTGCAAAATCCGTGTCAAAATTCATTTCTTTAAAATTAATTTACTGATATATGAATATCTTCATCCTGGTAATCCCAATAAACAACAATCTATTCTGATTTATTTATATCTTTTCTTCTTTTTTTTTGCAGCAAACGACTAGTAAAAACACTTTATCAAGAATTTGGTGGTTTAAACCATTCTGCTACTTCGAGTGTAATGTCGAAGGTCCAGTTCCAAGACAGTACAACTGGCCATTGCCTTGGCCCAGAATGCTTCTGGCAAAGCATCCAAACCACGATAGTTAGTAGTTTCAACCTATATGGTCGACGGCATTTAATTATGTCTGCTAAACTTCGAATACTTGACTGAGCTTTGTGTTGCGGCTCAGAAACTAAAGACGTTTATTGTTTTTCAGTTAAACGAATATACTGAACTACATGCAAGTTAAACAGAATAATCGATTTCTGATTGGTGAAGTGAGTTATATTCCTACTAGATAATTTAAAGTAATAAACTTTGTTGAATGAGTAGGAATGGGTATGTTACCGCTAAATCATGCAATTAGAATTGTATTGTAAATATACATAAACATGTTTATATGTATTTAAGAATTACAAAAGCTATATAGTAACATTTTATTTAATTGTTTTATGTATAATGCCGTTAACAGAATAGATATGGAGTTGGAAGATAGTCATGATTTGGCTGTGATATAATGGCATTTACATATATTGTAAATACTTTAAAATTCTTTATCCTATGTTTGTTATTAATATTGTTTGATGTTACTGGTTTGCAGCATTAAGCGATAGTAACAATTGAAAAATAATTTTTCAAAATAGCTCATTTCTAATACGTTTTATTCGTTAATTTTATTTTGTTATATTTTTCTATATATCTTTGTTAAGCTGTAAAATTTATTTAACTGGGATTCTGTGAATTTTAAATGTACTTTATGGAAACCACAAATTGTTAGTTAATAAAAATTCTTAAAATCCTTATTGTACATAGAGTTGACTAATTCTTTTTTAGCGGTAACATGTGTAATTGTTATTTCATGTTTGTAAAATTTCAGGTCTAGTTTTTAAACTACCTATGTTAAAAACTTTTGTTTTAAATATCATTATTTGAGATCTACTTGTATCATAAACATAAGCATATATATTATAATATATTCATCAGCTATACCTGTGTAAGTATTTACACAAAATAAACATAATTGTAAATGCTTACAAGAGAAAACACTTGTGAGAATTTGCACACAAAGGATAATAATTACAGTTGAAGAATTGTATCATACTGATTGCAGTATAGCTATTAGCCTCGCGACAAGACGAGCTTAGCCATTTATCAATTCCTTCTTTTTTTTCTCATACCATGTTCATGCAAACCTGCTCATATTTTAAAGCCTAAGATTGTTGTTTTTTTTTTAAAGACAGATCTGAAAATTACTTAATGTTCCATGTGTATTAATAGTGAGTGATTTGTATACAGAAAACGAGAGATATTATACTGTTTAGCCAATCTCTATTTAATATCTCATAGAGCTAAGTTAATATGAGGGAAGATATAGTTTTTGTAAATTTGTATTTCACATCTCACCTACGTTAGTTTAGTTGTTTTATATTCAGTAATATTTCAATTGTAATTTATATGGATGCAAAGAAAATGTGTTCTTACCATTCCTTAGCCCCTGTTGCGTGTAAATTATAACAAGGGAAATTTCAGAGAAGTATGTTTGTAGCAGTGAGCATCTAGTTCTAGATGCTCACTGCTGCCAACAAACTTCACTAAAATTTCCCTCGTGTCTGTCATACCCTTTATGCACACCAGGGGTTAATGCTTATACATTTGAATAACATTAAAAAAAATTTGGAGGAGAAATGTTCTTGAAAAGGAATTTAAGCATTGGTAATTTCTCTTTGTCAGAGAATTTATTGATGAAAAAACCCTTCCTTTAATATCAGTATTGCTTGAGAATATTTTGCACAACATACTGCTGTGTATATAGAATTGTTATCAGATTGAATTTGAAATTGTTGATGAGTGTCTCATATATTTGACTAGCTTAAGAGGAACTTGCTTTTGCTTACTTGGGATATTATTTTGACATTTTTGGATAATCTGATTTTTTTTCTCTTGTTGCCGTTTTTATTAGATTTAAGAATGGGTTTCTGATCCTCAAGAGATTTTATAACTTTTTTTGTATTGAGCGTTTTCTTATCCCAACTTTCTAGGAACATTACATTCCTCATTATTATAAGTGTATGATTTTGTGGTAAGAGCACAGTTTCTTCTTCTTGGTTTCAATTAATTTGTATGTAGTTCTTAAACTGTACAAAAATGTTGAGTGTAATAGACGGAAAACTTCTGTGATGCTCTAAATGTAGTCTTAAGGTACTGAATATTTATTATTAAAAAAAAATATATATATATATATATATGTATGATAACAAAAATAAAACACTTATGCCTTCCTTACAAGTAATTTTACACATTATAATTTGTGTGGTTATAAATTTGATTTTTGGCCAAATTTAATGTTATTTTTTGTATACCAACTGTATGGGCCAATTTACAGCTATGAAATCGATTAGTTTCATAGTTTTTAAATTAAATATTAGCCTTCACCTTTGACAACTGACATTTTTTATGTGTGATGAAGCCTTCCTCTAGTATCTCAATTCTATATTTTTATATGGCATTTTAAATATTTTAATGAATATTATTATTTTTCCTTAAACTAGGATGTATATTAATTAGGGATCTGCTGTTATTAATATCATAGTTTATTCGATTATTTTAATAGCTTAAAACTTTATTTGTAAAATACATATATTTCCTTATAACTGAAGAACTGTTAGTTTCAAAAGTGTTATAATATAACTACTATTTGTATTTGTTTCATGAGAGGGAACCCTGCAGCCTTAGAAGTTAGATTAGGTAAATGATTTCTAAGAGACTTGCACATTTTATATGACCAGTTTTAAAAAATATTACGTTCATTGACTCCATGCAATAACATTTTTTTATACAAAATGCAAAGGTTGGTTGGATGGGAAAAGTATTTGTATTAAGGGTAAATCATACAATTATAATTGTTTTTAAATCATACAATTATAATTGTTTTTAAATCATACAATTATAATTGTTTTTAAATCATTATATATATTTTTTTTAAACAGATTTCTATTTTAATATTTCTTTTCTCTTCCTCCCTTCAAAAAACAAATAATATCTCTTAAATTTCCAAGGCTCAGGTCATTTGCTATTTCCCACTTCTTATTACAATGTTACAATTATTTATTTTATAAGACAATCTATTACGAACAAGTGCTACCCTCTGGTCTTGCATCATAGCTCCGCATTAAAGATGTTTGTGCTTTAGAGATGAACTATGATATAAACAAATTGTGTATCTAAAAGTAATATTTAATGAAAATGTGCCTATATTTTTTTAATAATTGAATCTCAAATGTGACCTTTAGATGTTATCCCAAATCGTGTGCTTCACTATTTTCCTGATCAGTTTTTGTTTTACTCATGGGGCTATTGTGTTAAAATGCATAGCTACTTTTTTAAATTGTAAGGCTGAGTTGAAAAGAAATTGTGAATAATGTAGGAATATGTTTTGATATATTTTAGATTATGTTATAATAAAATATTTATTTTAAAAATAATTTTACTTAACCCTCCTTTACCTTCCTACTACTTTTATATATATATATATATATATATATATATATATATATATATATTATTTTTGAGATTTCTTCGCTGGGGAGAATTTTCGATGTAAGTACGGCATTCTCCAGCGGTCAGTTTATCTAGGTGATATTTCGTAGGAATCCCATCCTGCTTCATCAAAAAGAAGAAATTGAACACAGAATAACACTACCATACATCCGAGGCATTAGTGAAAAAATTGGCATACTCTTCACAAATTGCGAAGTAAATTGTGCTTTCCGACCTCTAGGCAAAGTAGACGATTGGCTCGGATCGGCGAAGGATAAACAGTGGTTGCAAGACAAAGGTGTCTACGTCCTTCCATGTGACTGTGGAACAGTCTACGTAGGACAAACAGGTAAAAAAATAGCCACAAGAATAGGACAACACTCCGCTGACTACCGTCTCAGGCGTACAAGAACATCGGCTGTAGCTAGACACGGAGAAGAATGCCCTAAGCAGATGCTTTTTGATCAAGCCAAGGTCTTGGCTAAAGAAGAAAATCTAAAAAGAAGGTTAGTCAGAGAGGCTGTGGAGATTTTTAAGCAACCCAAGACTCTGAACCGGGATGAAGGTGTGATACTACACCCTACTTGGAAACCCGTACTGAGAACGGTTAATGCAAGATTGGCCAAAGAAAGACAACCAAGCACACCACAGGAAGAAGAAGAAAAGTCTCAAACAGTTACACCGGCTCCACGCAGTGTTAAGAGGCACAGATTCAATAAATCTGCATCTGTAAAGCGCCATATGTCAAAAGAATTTTCGTATGAAAAAGGTTATAACAAATTAACAAACGAAAAGTCGAAAAAAGAAAAAAACATGGATAACGGTCTGATGAAGCAGGATGGGATTCCTGCGAAATATCACCTAGATAAACTGACCGCTGGCAAATGCCGTACTTACATCGAAAATATATATATATAAATATATATATACACACACGCGCACACAGAGTTGAGTCTCACTTATACGACTAATTCAGTTATATGAAGAATTTTTCGTTCCCCGGCAAAACTCCATTTAATCCTATGTAATGAATTATTCACTTATGCGATATTCAGTTATACGCAATATTCACTTATACGAAAGATAATTAGTTCCACTGGTGTAGATACTATTCAGTTATACGAAGAGACAACTCTTTTCCACGAAATGTTTACAGACTTGCCACCAGTCTCTCTCTCTCACTCATCTCAGTTCTTCCTTGTCATTCTAGTAATCCAGCTATGTTCTATGCACCCTCCCTTGTGTGATTTCCTTCGTTTCCGATCTAATAACACGGCACGTGCCAGTGATAAATCCCCCCCCCCATTCTCTCATTTTTAAGTTCTCTATACAGTAGTCGTTCTAGTAGCCTTGTTCTATTGTCCTATTATTTTTTGAAATGAGTAAAAAAAGATGAAAAAACTTTTGCTTGAAGACAGAATAAAAATCCTGAAAAAATTTGATGGCAACCCCTGTATATATATAGTGATTGGCCAAACTTTTTGCGTTTAGCAAAACAAGTTATTGGAAAAGAAAGTCACATTTTTTTACACAATTTTATTTATTTAAATAAATAAAGATTAAATTTAATATTATTTCTTTACCTTTAATTTTTTTTGGAAAATTACATAAAATATTGAAGTATTGGAAAGCCAAAAGTCTCTGCACATGGAGGAATTATGAAAGATAATGGATGTATTCAGATTGCAATCTGCCCGTAGCTAATCCTGACAACTCGGTAGTAATTTTGTGGCAAACGAGTTATTAGTTCTTTTCAAATGGATGTTCCAACTGTGATGCGAGGCGAAATTATAAATTTGAGAAGTCGGGGTAGTCGTGCAGAAAAGTAGGACAAACTGTCAACAAAGGTCGGTGAGGTTTATCCTAAAAAGGGAAGAAGAACTAGGTTCTGTAGAAAATGGATACCGATCTGGCCACCCTCCTGAACTCCTGACTCTTCACAATAGGGCAATTAGAAGAGTAGCTGAGGAACCAAGACAACGCTTCAAATTTAGCAGGCATGGTGCTGGCTGATTATCATATTGAGGTGTCTCCACTAACTATTAGGAGGGTTCTAAAAGATGCTGGCCATAATGGATGTAAGCCTAGGCACAAGTCAATTATTAGCAAAAATAATAAAATAAACAGCTACTCAATTTGCTAAACAGCACATTAATAAAGCATTATACTGTTGGGAACGTGTTTTAATTGTAGATGAATGTAAGTTAAACATTCGCGTTGTCGGACGGAAGGGAAAGAGTTTGGATCAAACAAAACCAAGAGCTCTTCTTAGTTTTCTGGGGCAAAAAGTTATTGGGAGAGTGAAACCTGGAGGAGGAAGTGTCTTGGTCTCTGTGCTGCAGGATCTGGTAACTTACAATTTGTGGCTGGAATAATAGACAATTGCACATGTATAGACATTTTGAAAGCAAATTTAAGGCAAAGTTTAATCTCCAAATGATATTTGTTTTCCAACAAGATACTGACCCCAAACATACAGCAGGAGTGATTGCTTTACAATGCCCCTGGGTAACTCAAAACACCTCTCCAGTCTCCTGAACACAACCCAATAGAGCTTTCTGTTGGTCGGTCGGAAACAAGCAAAATTTAAAATAAAGAATTAAAAGGAATTAAAAACTTTACTCATAGAAGAGTGGTGGAAAATTGCTCCTGAAACAAAAAAAAACCCAGTTCACTCAATGCTAATTACATTGCGGGAAGTAATTAGAAATAAGGGAGGACCTATAAGATATTGAATTAAAATTTGGTATCAACTGATTTGTTCAAAATTAAAGGAATTTTATTTAAACAAACTAGTTTTTAGTCATGAGCGTATATAGAAAATAATTTCGGAGGGGGATGTAAGAATTGGGGGGGGGCTGAGAGAATTTGGGGGGTATGGAATACTAACAATCTAGAGCTTGGAATAGTTAGCCAATTAAAACGCTATTACCCCTTAAAGAAATTATTTGTTTTGAACTGAGTGATCTTATTTAATTTATTTTTAAGGTTTTTATGACATACTTATACCGATTTCAGGAAAGTGGGGGCTGCAGCCCTAAAAATCATTGTTATTTATACATGGACGTTAATATTTAAATCCCCCAAAAAACATAAATGTGAAATAGAGGCCAAGTTCCTGCCACCACAAAGAAACACTCCCTTCCTCAAAAATATCCCCTCCTAAAACCCCCCAAAAACGCCTTACCATTCTACACTCCAAAAAAGTAGTATGGGTTGGTGTATTAATTCAACCAAAAATATTTGCCAATACAAGAGATGATACAAGAAAGAAATGGCCAAGTTCATTACTTGGAAGACCTCATAGTTACTTACTAAGAACAGTAAAGACACTTCAACTGACCTTTAAAAACAACAATAAAAATACTTATATCCAGTTACTAAAATATCACTTTCCTCAACCAGGTATATTCTTAAACTTGGCAATGTTTAGTTTTTATCTAAAGATAATTTCGGCACAAAAAAAAACATTGCCAAGTTTAAGAATATACCTGGTTGAGGAAAGTGATATTTTAGTAACTGGATATAAGTATTTTTATTGTTGTTTTTAAAGGTCAGTTGAAGTGTCTTTACTGTTCTTAGTAAGTAACTATGAGGTCTTCCAAGTAATGAACTTGGCCATTTCTTTCTTGTATCATCTCTTGTATTGGCAAATATTTTTGGTTGAATTAATACACCAACCCATACTACTTTTTTGGAGTGTAGAATGGTAAGGCGTTTTTGGGGGGTTTTAGGAGGGGATATTTTTGAGGAAGGGAGTGTTTCTTTGTGGTGGCAGGAACTTGGCCTCTATTTCACATTTATGTTTTTTTGGGGATCTCATTGCTTTTTTCTAAGTATTAAATAGAATTTAGTTGCCGCATACCTACTGGCTTTTGTACTTCATATAAAACCAGGGTCTTTGGATTCTGCATAAGGTTCTCCATACTGCTTGATATTTGATACCAATAATCAACCTACATACATCTAATCACTAGACTAGAAAAGTTAGAAGCTCTTCCAAATGACATTACTTTAGAGGACAAATTGATTGCTCTCTTAACTAAACTGTTACACTGTAAAACACAGGAACCTTATCCCGAGGATAAAGATCACAATAGGGAAAGTGTAGAAGGCCTTCAAGAAAAATATAAGAACAAAAATGACTCGACTTTGAAAAACTTAGTATCTGTTTTGAAGTATATTATGCAGTGAACCCCTACGACTTTATTTACTACATTTAAGAAAGAAGTCAGAACTGTTTTTAAGATGCGTCGAAATGTTTTTTAAAACATCAAATATAGGTTCTCCTTACCAAGACGATTCATTTGATACCCCACATGATGGGTTTCAGAAGGAATGATGGCATTTCGATGGAACAAGAAGTAGAAAACGTCATAGGTAATATGACACTCCCGTATCAAGACCTACCTGCGTGCCAAGTTTGGTCAAAATAGGCCAAACGGTGTGAATTGGTATAAGGAACAAACATACAGACAGACAGCTGAAAGACCTTTTTTACCTAGACTAGTGCATTCCCCGGACCAAGGCCTACCTGTGTGCCAAGTTTGGTCAAAATCGGTCAAATGGTGTGAATTTGTGTACGGAACAAACATGCAGACAGACAGCTGATAGACGATTTTGACTAGCCTATGGCACTACCCGGATAAAGACCGACATGTGTGTCAAATTTTGTCAAAACCGGTCAAACGGTGTGTATTTGTATAAGGAACAAACAGACAGCTGATAGACAATTTTTCCTAGCCTATGATTCTTCCCGTATCAAGACCCATCTGTGTCCCAAGTTTGGTCAAATTCGGTCAAACGGTACGGATTTGTAAGAGGAACAAACATACAGACAGACAGCTGGTATAAGATTTTTACCGAGCCTGTATGCGTCTCTATTTGTTTCTTAAAACATCAAATATAGGTTCTTCATACCGAGACAATTCATTTGATACTCCACATCATGGGTTTCGGACGGAATGACGGGTTTCCGATGGAAGTACAAAACTGGCACGCCCCCGCCCCGGAAGCGGAGTCAAACACAACTTTTCGCGATTTTTCGATTTTTTCCTTTAATAACACCTTCATATCTATCTTCATGCAAAATTTCAAGTCTCTAGCATCATGGGAAGTGCCTAATAATTTTGATGAGTCAGTGAGTGAGTGAGTGAGTGAGTCCTATAAATCCCGATTTTCGATCGCTTATATCTCAGAAACTATTCGATGTAGAATTATGAAAATTTCCAGTTTTACTCACATCCAGTAGTTTAATACCTGTGTAAAATTTCATAAATTTATCTTCACCTGGTTGAAAGTTATGAGAGGGTAAAAATCGGCTCTAAGACCGCCTGTAATATACACACAGTATGCTTGCTTAGGCCGGAACTTGGCCTGGCGCACTACCGTGCGCCTAGATAATAGTAAATAATTAAAATTACGCAAATTCTTCGGGAATGAGGGACATGACCCGCCTCGTAGAGGAATGCGCTTAGTTATGCTGCTCCTAGCTATTGTTTACTTTTTGTTGTAATATATGTGTATGATCTGCAGGAGGTAAAAAGTCAATTCAGAGTATTGGGATATAATTTTTTTTTTTTCTTTTAATTTTTGCGCTCTTGCTTGTAGGCCATTAGCAGGGCCGCCACATGAGGGAACTGCCGGGTACAGTTGTCCCTGGCCCGGGCGCCGTGGGGGCCCTGGACGGGTCTCGCTAATTAGAAAAAAATGTATAGGTTATGAGCTTGTAAAAAGAATGGGGTGCAGTCCCAGAATAGTATCTTTCATTAGGAGTCGTAATAAAACTACAAGTACCGAAAGTGACCTTTGCTGCAACGATTGTCGGCTCTTATTCTCATTGTGCTCAAAACTCAAGTTGAAAATAATTTTAAAATGTCCAAAGTCCTATAGCAAAGTACTAGAATTTTAAGTCTGGCTCTGAGAAGTGGGGGCCCGGGATCTGGTCCTGGGCTCGGCTCTGAAATGTAGCGGCCCTGGCCATTAGCGCCGGGTTATCTACAGGTGAACACCCTTTACACACCGGTGGTGTAGTAGTGAATTTTTTCAGCGAGCTCGTTGCCAAAAAAAGTCAACATTCCACAAGGGGGACTCAAACCCACATTTTCCGGAAGAGAACCCAACGTGCCAACCATTAGACTACGGGGAGTCTCATTAGGATATCATATTATTTGTGGGACTTAAAAACTACGGTGAAAACTGGATTATTTATTTTTTTTCTGAAATTTTAATTTTCAGTTATGCAAGCCCCCTCGAGGAAAGAGAACATAGAAAACAGAGTTGGACTCAGGAATTATATATTTCCTCAGGAACCCACCATCTCAGGCCACAAGATTTGCGTTTTCAGCTAACGTGAAAACTGTACTAGAAAAGAACAAATTAGCAGCAGATTTGAGCAAATTAGTGAGAATCTACTTAAATGCCAAGAATTTAAAACAACAGGAATCAGGGGCGAATCGAAGAAAAGCCTAAGCAAAACACGACTTAAAGTGTAAAGGGATGTACTTACTTTTACCTGGTGATATTGGTACATTAAACGTGAGCAACATTTATTAATTATAGTAAATATGCATTTATTTCGACTGTTGAATCGCTTATAGAAAATATGTGCCCTGAGTCTGATTTAAAATTATAAAACAAGGGGGGAGAAGGATGTAATAGAAAACCCGTATAACAGTTCTGTGTGTTCATCTTTTGAAAACATTTATTGACAGCTCAAGATACAAATTTTAATTTCTAAATTAAATTTGTTTCTATGATAAAATATTTTGCGAAATTAATACTTCAAAGTAAAGCTTATTAAAAAGCAGCATTGATGGGAAGGCAATGTTTTGGTTACCAATAAGGTTAGAAACTCAGGTTTACAAACTTAATGGCACTGCTACTGTCTTCGGTTTATAAGTTGTTTGTGAGTTAGTACAAGAGTGAAGTGGTTTTAATTACTAGTGTAGTGAGGTGAAAATCATCAACTTTCAAGATGCCACGAATTATGATCAAAGGTGGTGTTTGGAGAAACACAGAGGTAAAAAATAATTTTGATATTTTAAGGATAAATACTGCTTGTTGATTATTATATTATTTACTAAATTATTTTATTTTAGGATGAAATCCTTAAAGCTGCGGTAATGAAATATGGAAAAAATCAATGGTCAAGGATTGCTTCTCTTTTACATCGAAAGTCAGCAAAGCAGTGTAAAGCCCGTTGGTTTGAGTGGCTTGATCCAAGTATTAAAAAAACTGAATGGAGTAGAGAAGAAGATGAAAAATTGTTGCATCTTGCAAAACTAATGCCAACACAGTGGAGGACTATTGCCCCCATTATTGGGCGGACCGCTGCCCAGTGTTTGGAACGATATGAATATCTTCTGTAAGTTAGTTTATTTTTTATGGTTTTTTCCCCTCTAGGGAGGCAGTGTTATATTATAATCGAGTATCATACTTGATAATTTGTTCTCAAAATTCTTTTATAATACTCTAATTAGTAGTACTCTGAGCTGAGTTATTATTTTTTAACAAATCCATTTCTGATCATTTTTATACCTATTTTAGATGGTGAACGTTTAAAAATTGTAGTATTAGAAATAAATTAGTATATTGTTAGACATAATAATTAAGACCATCTTGACCATTATCATACACTTATTTTTATTAATTCATAGTTACTGAACTTAGTATTTTCTTATCAATTTTATCATGATAGAGACTCAGCTCCTCTGAAACTGGGGAAATTTGACAATCTGAAGAAAACGGAGGTGGAACTATCTGTTAACTGTTTTGGATAAATATAAATATTATATTGGTTTAAATTGACCTATGGATTAATTAAATAACCAGAACCTCCATCTAGCCAATGGAAATTAATTCTGTTTCAGTTCTTGGATACTCAGGGTTATTTCCTTTTCTAGAGCAAGCAACCGAACCTCCCACTTTAGATGACATTAGTTTTACGTTTCTCGAATGGTAAATTGACTGCCTAGGCCTTTAGCGCCAACCTATCTTTTAATAGAAATTTCAGGCTAATATTTCACCTCCATAAAGCAAAACCAACACTTCTGAAAATGTAATCACTGTTTTCTCTAACTGAGAGGAAGTCCTATCATAATTTATGTTAGAATCTTTTTATTAGGAAATTTATCAGGCTTTTGAATGGTAATTTATGATTTATCAATCGTTTTAGATATATTTAACAAAATATAGAAAATGTTTAAGTCTTGTTAATAACCTTCTCTTTTCCAAAGTATACATATCTTAAGAATTCAACGAATAGGAGAGATTCAGTTAAGAGAAAACATTAGATTTTTGGAAAATTCTAATATATATATATTAGGCCACTTATGACAACAATCCAGAAGGGCAAATATGTGTGTGTGTGTATATATATATACATATATATATATATATATATATATATATATATATATATATATATATATATATATGTATATATAGACACACACATATTTGTCCTTATATTTCTTGTTTGCCCTTCTGGATTGTTGTCATAAGTGGCCTCACTATAGGTAGGGAGGAAACACAATATAACGAAACGATATTTGGATGCTTCCAGTTCAATGATGTTTAATCACAGTTTTATATTGTTCTTGTTATTGTTCATACTCTTTCTTATACAGGGATCAGGCTCAGAAAAAAGAAGAGGGGGAAGATGGAGCTGATGATCCCAGGAAGTTGAAACCCGGAGAAATTGATCCTAACCCTGAAACGAAGCCTGCACGACCTGACCCAAAGGACATGGACGAAGATGGTATGCCTGTAAACCTATTTTTAATATGTAATTTAGGCTTTACGTTTTTATGAATTTAATTTTAAATTAATTTAATTTAGAGCTGGAAATGTTGTCTGAAGCCCGAGCTCGTTTAGCAAATACTCAAGGAAAAAAAGCTAAACGAAAAGCACGAGAAAAGCAGTTGGAGGAAGCACGCAGATTGGCAGCTCTTCAGGTAATGAGCAGTTAATTATTTTCTCCAATAAATTATTACTATTGCTATTTTTTTAAATAAATATGCTGCTTTAATATTCATACCAAATATTAAATTTTAATTTTAGCTCTTTTAGCTCACAAATATTGAAAAATGCTGTGGCAGAACAGGCCTACCTATCCATTTTTGTGATAAAAATAGTATTAGAGAATTCTCTAATACTATATGTATCACAAAAATGGATAGGTTGGCCTGTTCAGCCTCAGCATTTTCAATATTTGTTCTATAATAAATAAATAAGCTTTAAATTGTATTAATTATTCTCTATCTTTACTTGTGTCACTTTATTGTATCAAACGTTTAAAATTGGATTTATTGCAGAAACGAAGAGAGTTAAGGGCTGCTGGTATAGAATACGCTGCTCGCCACAAGAGGAAGAGGGGTATTGATTATAATGCCGAAGTTCCATTCGAAAAGAAACCTGCTCCTGGATTTTATGATACTAGCAACGAAGCTGTTGATCCTCATGCTCCAAATTTCAACAGACTTAGGCAGCAGAATCTTGATGGTGAACTCAGGAGCGAGAAAGAAGAGGTACTTTAAAGTTGTTTTTTTTATGTATGCTTACAAAAGCTTTTTGTTACATTTTATAATTTAATAATAGTAAATTATTGTTTTGGATAGTAATTAAGATTTATTATTTTTATAGAGAGAACGCAGGAAAGATAAGCAAAAAATAAAACAGCGGAAAGAAAATGATATGCCTCTTGCTATGCTTCAAAATCAGGAGCCAGCGAAAAAAAGAAGCAAGCTTGTACTTCCCAGTCCACAAATATCAGATCAGGTCAGTAAGTTGGCTATTTTGGATTACAATTTAAGTATAGTTACATTCGATTTATAACAATTTTATAACACTTTTATGAATTTTATTCATCTAATGAAACCACTTCTTCACATTTAAGTCACATTAGTGGCACCTGCTCTATACCATTACATGGCAGTTACATTTTCTGGCTTCAGAAAAATTTGATGCTATGCTGTCTATCGGAAGAATTGACAATTTAATGCTTTGCTGACTATCTAAAGCATTGTCTCTATTAGATGTATTACCATATGTTGTGGTATGAAGACTGGTAGCCTAATTATGAAGGCACCTGAGTATAAAATGAGGAGGGGGACATACAAATCTCAGCTCGCTGAAAAATAGATATTTTCCCAAGTGATGGTTTATATGTCTTTTGTGTTTTACTGTCCCGATTATATACAATGGTTTAATGAAAATGCAACTTTTTTCCTAAGTATATTCAAATGTATTTTGATTCACAACTCTATTTTGGTCCTTGAAATGGTTGCTACTTGTGTGGTTCAAGGATTATTCCTTATTGGGACAAACTGAAATAACCCGTGTGTCCTAATATCTTGAAAGTATTTTCTTATTGTCGCCCATTTTGTTTAAGTTACTTATATATTTTTATTACGGCCTATTAACATCTGGGCTATTAATGCTTCCAATTTGGTTAACAAAAATGGTTCTATATCCAAAAATGAAAAGTCAGAATTAGTCTAGTTTTTTGGCATGATTTAAAAATTATAAATCTTGGGCAAATTAGTGGAATAATTATTGTACATTGGGTTTCTCAGTTTTTCTAAAACGTTTCCTAAAAGAACTGCCATAGCTATTTAGGAGAAAAAATATTTGTTTTCCCACATTTTTACAAAAATGAATATTTTGAGAGGTATCACAAAGTCATGTTATACCTCCTCTTTAGACCAACTCCTTCAGGAAGCTGTCTGATGTAATTCTCAGGTCTTAAAGTGTTTTAATACATAAGGAAATTTTTGTATAATTGATGGAAAAATAAATTAAATTCCGAACCAATGGATCATTTTACGCAGACAACTAAAATAGATAACTATCCTGGAATTAATTCAAAATATTTCAAGAACAACAACATTTTTTTTTAGACTTCATAGTTCTGTATTATATAAAGCACTGTAAATATTTTATTAGGTTGTTTGGGCTAATAAAACAAAATTGATTCCTGCATTATCTGCATTTTTTTTCTTTTTACTGCAGCAAACAATCCTCTTCTGCTAGTAAAATTGGATATTACTTCTTTCTTGGCCATTTATAAACATTCACTGTTTTTATGACACTGGCAATTCTTTAGGATTTTTTTTTTTTTTTTTTTTTTTTTTTTTTTTTTTTTTTTTTTTTTTTTTTTTGACGTTACAGACAATTCGATTAGACTGAGTTATTTTCTACATAATGAGAAAAATCTAAACAATGCTTTGTAGATAATATATAAAATATTGTAATTGGCTCGTTGCAGTTGATTAACTATTTTCAGTAGTAATAAAAACCTTACATTTAAAATTGCATTTAATTATATTATACTTCATCACAGACTGTACAGTCTAGAGAATTAATAGGAATTGCAGGATAACCAAGGATATCTCTATATAAATATAATATATTTTATTTAATGGTATATTTTCATTTGGTCCCTGTGGTACTTGGCATTACAGATGTCTGTACATTCTTATAAAGTTCATAAGATAAGCCAAGACTATGGAGAAATATTCTTCGGTATCACTTTGAAATAACAATGGGGATAACTTTAATATCTTGAATTTCCAAAATCCTTGTCAGCATGAAGGATAATTCCATGTATTTTTAATTTTTTTCTTTGACTGTGCCGCAGGCATTGCTGTAATTTGATGGTATAGGGAATGTCTATGACCCATGCTTTCTTTTCATTGTTCTCCACTAGGAAAATATCCGGTCTATGTATGTCTCACCATGTGGTGTGCTAGAACAGTTTTATTCCAATAGAGAATAACTTTTTCAATTCAATGACTTTTCTAAAAGTCCATACTTGAGAAAAAGTTCCAAATAAATAATATTCATTATTATTATTATACCATTAAAAATTAATATCTTTTAATTTGTATTGGAAAACACTTTATTCAAAAGTCATTTTGTCAATTCACAATTTTTCTTTATTAATTTGTAACTTTCAGGAACTGCAACAAGTCGTTAAATTAGGAAGAGCTAGCTATGCAGCCCGAGAGGCTGTTACTGAAGGATCGGAAAGTGTATCAGACACTCTGTTAAATGATTACGCCTTAGCCACTCCAAACCCTGGCTCTACTCCTAGGACTCCTGCACCTTCCACAGATCGCATCCTTCAGGTAAAATTAAATTTCTATTTTTTCTTTTGATTTTTTATACTACAACAATGTACAGAAAAGGAACATCATCAAATAAATTCAAACAGTAATAAATCTGTACAATTGTTATTAAAATTCACAAAATATCTAGGAAATAAAAACTCAATATTTTTCATACACCAAATAATTATCCTTTTAAAAATATTATTAAACTGAAAATATTTTTCAAGAACAATAAACTAGAATGATCAAAAACCATAAAAAATAGGAATTTTATGAAAATAGAATGTACTGTCCTATTGAGACTCGTTAACATTCAACACATTTTAGTACACACAGAACATAGCATTTTCGTCTTCCTGTCATCCTTTCTGTCACATAATGAACATCTCACGGGTTCGTTCAAAGTAAGGAAAGATGTTGAAGGTCCATCAGGAGTTGATTCATCTCCCAAAACAACAAGCATCAGTATCTTCAATGGTTTTGGTATGTTCTCCAGTTGGGCACTAACTGCCACATGAGCTGGTAGCCCAAATGAAAGAGAAAATCTTTTCTGGGCACATTTCAGACCATTTTGTCACTTGAAAAGTCGCTACATAAAAGTGATCGACCCAACAAAAGTTATCGGGTGAGCAAAAAAGTTATCCATTAACTACACCGTGGGGTAAAAAATACCCTATACACAACTCACGACCTTCTCATGCAGAAATTAGCTGAAAACTGGCTTTGTTTAAATTAGGTTATACCAGATAATGCACTTCAGAGTATTTAGGAAGAAGGATGGAGTCTCTCTGATTTAGAGAAATTAAGAAAGCGCAATAGAACAAAGTGTGGGATATTTTTAACCCCACCTTGTCAATCCAGAGATAAGGGCTCAGTTTATTTTGTTGTACGTAGTAAGGTCCATAAGTTTCCGGCCTGGGATAGAAGGAAAGGGGAAAGAAAAAAACTGGTTTTACTGTTTTTCAATATATTCTCCTCTAAGTTCAACACACTTAATACTACGCTTTGGCAACATTTCTATACCATGAAAAAAATAATTTTCTTCTTTGTTAAAAAAATGTTCTTCCACTGCTGCTTGGAGCTCTTTGTCGGTGTTAAATCGCCTTCCACGAAGGCTGTAGGGTGGATGAGAGATTTCTTGGAATCCACAGTCCTTCACAGCGGCCTTCGAAATCAATGCTATGTGGACAGAGGCATTGTCGTGAAGGAGGTGGACACCTCTGCTTAACTTCCCTCGCCTCTTGTCTTTAATGGCGCCTCGTAACCGGTGAAGTAGGGCTGCATAATACTAACCATTCATTGTGGTATTCCTGTCTTTAAAATCTATCAGTAGTATTCCTTTACAGTCCCAAAAAATTGTGGCCATTACCTTTTTTGTTGACTGCGTGACTTTTGCCTTTAAAGGAGCCGCTTCTCCTGGTCTTCTCCATTTTGCCCATTCTTTCGCTGTGGAATACGAGGGGGAGGACTGCCTGTATACACAATCCAAGCGCTCTTTAATTTGCGCAGGAGTAAGACCCTCTTTACAAAAGAATTTAATTACCGCACGGTACTCGAGTTTGAACATTGTAAAAATGGGGAGTTTCCTTCAAGGCTGGACACTGACTGACAAGACTGAGGAATTGCGGGCGATGGGTATGGAGTGAGCAGGCATGGACCTGCATAGGCGTGCAGGTCCCGGTACGTTTGAAGGAGGGGAAGCAGGACAGGCCGGAAACTTATGGACCTTACCTCGTATTGAGTAGTATTGTATTAATTTGAGAATGTATTGGATTTTCAGGAGGCTCAGAACATGATGGCATTGAGCCATGTTGATACTCCTCTGAAAGGTGGCTTGAATACTCCATTGTACAATCCTGAATTTAGTGTACATCCTACTACAGAGCAGATCACTACACCAAATACCGTTCTCACTACTCCTTTCTCCAATAGAGCTCATGAAGGTTTGCAATTTTTGTATTATTTTATTTGTTATTTTTTATTAATTCACTTCCTAAGTTTAAATATTTTTAAGTGGAGGCCTGATGGCCTTGAGTGTTAACCTTTTCTCTACCGTTGACTGCTCCAGAAGTGGTGAGCGTCTCGGCCCTGTGTACCGTTAACTTTTGTACAAGTCGGAGGAAAGACGGGCTCCATATACCGTTGACTTGTCCATCAATCGAGAGATACTCATATCTATCACCTTCTTTCTCTTCTCATTTCTCGACTTTAGAGCTATCTAGCGCTATCATAGTGTACTTCTGGTATTCCTACCAGACACTAGAGGGAATTTGAATGAAGTTTTTGGCCGCTTGAGCTATTCAGGTCTACATTAAAAGTCCGTCACGCAGGAGCTGCATAACTAAGCACTTTCCTCAGAATTTGGGTAGTGTAGACTGCTTTCCAGAACAATTTGCTTAAAATATCCTACATAAATAAAATAAAAACGTGAATAGTTCTCATTTTGTAATGAGTAACTGATCAACTACGTAATAAATACAAAAATCCTCATATTATCGTATTTTGATCTAACGCAGGAACAGGATACAGTCACTCTAGTGGTAGAAAGCGCTCCTTGCGGCGGCTTTGTGAACCTACGTCTGCCGGCTTTTCTATTCAAATATATTACAAATTAAACCCCCGCTTTCCGATTGACCGATTCAGCTCATTTTTACAACACTTCTTTCTCATGAGTTACCCACGACGTATACCGCGTTTCGTTACAATACAGCAGAAATTACGACCGGTATGAGTATATTAGGAATTTGGGTCTGGAGTAAACCCCCCCTTCTAATGAACCGATTTAGTTTATTTTTACAACACATATTTACCTGTGGATTAGCACTACGAATACCGAGTTTCGTCGAAATATACCAAAAATCACGGCTGGTAGTGGCGAATTGGTATTGTGGGTCCGGAGTAAACCCCCCCTTCTAATGAACCGATTTAGTTCATTTTTATATCTCACTTTTCTCTCTATATTACCACTACGAATACCAAGTTT
This sequence comes from Gonocerus acuteangulatus, assembly GCA_946811695.1. Classification (NCBI taxonomy): domain Eukaryota; kingdom Metazoa; phylum Arthropoda; class Insecta; order Hemiptera; family Coreidae; genus Gonocerus; species Gonocerus acuteangulatus. Next base: position 17,124,400 of record OX328125.1, read on the forward strand.
CGTTGAAATGTAACAAATATTACGGCTGACATAGTCAAATAAGTGTTTTGGGTTCGGGCTAAACCCCCCCTTCCGGTGGACCGACTTTAGTGGTTAACGAACTCGTTCAATCGTTTGCTAATTGAATGCTATATACCAAGTTTCGTGACGAAAAAACAAAAACTCTGGCCGCTATCGTGTTAACAGACACATATATATATATATATATATATATATATATATATATATATATATATATATATGCATATATATATATATAGATATATATAAATTTTAACGGGGGTCATTTTCGGTGTCTACTAGGTAGGATCGATAAAGATTTGAAGAAATTTTTCAAAAATTCCGTCATGAGTCCAACCTCAATAGCTACTTTCCTTCGGAGGAAAGTGCTAAAAAAGTAAATTTTTAACTCTGCCAGTGTTGTATCCAAAGTCACAGATCAAAAATGAGTATAGGAAACTTATTTGCCTTAGTTATTGAGTATATATTTCACTTGTTTATTATTCATATCATATAGGACAAATAGTATACAGAATTACTTTTTTATAACTTTCTTTTAAACAGTTATTCAACTTAAAAATAATTCAAACTCATAATTAATTCAAGATAAATAAAAATGATTAATGAGTGTAAACAAAAAAATATCAAGATTAGAAAAGATAAGCTTTAATTCGGCGAGGAGTTAGCTGAAAGTCAAGGCACTATGTGGGAGATTGGCGAAAGTATCCCCTACAGGGGGCCCGAGGCTGGCCTCCACCATGCGCCTCTCTTTGTACAAGTGTTAAGGAGCAAGCATTGTAAGTAGATCTTAAAGATATTATTGCATGAGCAGCAGCTAATAAGCTTTCCCTGAATCCGGATAAATCCAAAGTCATTGTAATAGGTTCTCAATCCCTCATAAGATCCACCACCCTTTTCATAATATGAAAAATCATATTTCCCAAATTTCCAGTCGATCCATATTTATTCTCTGACAGCTCAACCTCTTCCCCCCCCCCCCCCCCCCCCCCGTTATCTCCTGCCAACAAAGACCCGTCAACTCCTTGTAACCTCACTCTTATTCCCCCAGTTCGACTATGGTTGTTTTGTGTACAATGGACTTACTGGCGGTCATGATGCAAAACTCAAATGCCTCATGAACTGTTTCATTCATTTTAACCTCAGGATCCCCAGAGACTACATAGTTAAATTGGCGGTTCCCTGTTTATCGTCGCCAGTACTTCCTCGGCTCAGTCCCTTGCCAAGTAATTCAATCCCAATATTGATAATCAAGCAGTACAAAACATTATCTTGTTTGTCTTTAGCTTTGACTAATATGGTTGGATTATATTCTAAAAATTGTAATAAATTAGAACTAATATTGATTTTTTTAATGTTTTTTTTTTTTAAGGACGTACTCCAGGTTTTCAAACACCACAAGATGGAAGGGCTACATCTCTGACTACCCCTGTTAGAGACAAACTTAATATCAATCCTGAGGAAGGTGGTGACACACCTTATGCACCTTCTAACAATCAGAAACTGGTAATGCATTTAGAAATTATTTAATTACTTCCATGACATTCATTATATGCCCCTTTCAGTGATTAATAATAATGCTGTATGATCAAAAACATGTCAAAACCTAAAAGCAAATATTACTCTGAAATACAAAAGTAGGAACCCAAAAAGATACATTTAGTCAGGATTTGGTTGTGGTATCTTTATAAAACTACATTTTTTATGAGAAAATGTGTTTTATTTTTTGCCGACGTTTCACCTTGAAATTCAAGCCTTCATCAGGGCTGTAAAACCTTCATCAGAGGAGAGCTAATACTAATTTATGTACAGAAGAAATAAATGAAATAACATTATACATGGACGAGGATGAATGATACATACATTCAACGAGGACAATGATACGACATCCTCGTCCATGTATAATATTTATTCTTTCTTTATATTATTATATATAAATTAGTATTAACTCTGTCCTCCAAGTTTTACAGCTCTGATGAAGGCTTGAATTTCAAGCCAAAACGTCAGCAACATATAAAACACATTTTCTTATAAAAAATGTACTTTTTTAAAGATACCACGGCCGAACCCTGACTAAGTCTACCTTTGCATACCCAACGGTCAACGATCTCCTCTCAACAAAAGTAGGAACTGATCAGATTTTCACTTTCATACAAAAATACGAAAACATACAGGTTTACAAAATATAGTGCGTTTCCAAATATTGGAATGTTTTACAAGACAAGCGTAACGGTATTCAAAAAAGTAATCTTTCAAAATTAATTTACCAGTAATGTAACCAATTTTATTTCATTTGTAACTGCTTCCATTTCAATTCTTTCACTTAAATATTATTTATACATTTAATGAATGTACTGGGGTAAGGGTGCAGTGCAGAGTTTATTCTGTCAAATTATTGCATTTTTTTTCAAAATTTTGAATTATCCAAACTAATATTGACAAAAGCAAACTAGTGTAAAAAGTTTTTCAAGGGTCAAAAATGAAAGTTGAATTTTAAGTTTTATTTTAACCTTACTAAATGTTTTCTTGAATTCATTGCGAAAACTATTTGAAAAGGTAACAAGGCATAAAGGGATTTTTTGTTTGTTTTGTTTTGTATATTAGCTATGACTGAAATCCCAGACAAAAGACATCTTTGAATGTTAAATTAATAATAATTTTGGTTTTATTGTTTTTTTTTATTGAATTGCTTTCTTAATTATTTAAGTATATTTCATCCCTTTTCTTTGTTTAGGTTAGCATTATTTTATTTCCCTTTGCATTATTATGGTATCAGGATAGGATAATACCTTTCCTGTTTTTGAATGATAAGCTATTACTCCTTAGTGAGAATCGAAACTCTCAGCTCCAGGAGGCTTCTTACTTGTAACAATCATGGTCATTGGGCCTCCATTTATTTGTTTTTCAAATACATAAAATGTTAGTTAATTTAGAGAAGTACAAATAGTTTTTTTTTTAATTTAAACATTTAACCCAAATGCTTAGAACTTCTCCTTTTCTCTTGAACAATCTGTATAAATATTACCAAAAACATAATTAACAAGAAACTGAAGATACCTGGTTAGACTGAAATAGCAACAATATATTAATGCTATCTCTTTAATGGGAAGAAATTCATAATTTTTTTTAATGTAAGACATTTATTTTTTTACAAGATGAAAGAAGAACTAGCTGCACGATTAAGGTCTCTTCCGCAGCCAAAAAATGATTATGAAATTGTGGTACCTGAAGATGAAGTTTCAACAGAAGAACAAACTGAAAACCAAAATGCTATTTCTGTTGAAGACCAAGCTGATATTGATGCCAAAAACCTAAGCATGCTTGCACAGCAACGTAAGTACCTATATATATTTTATTATTCCTGAGTTTATAAATAAGGCAGAGGCCCGACAATCTTGAGTGTTAAAGCAGTAATTCTCACTTCCTAGGGTTGTGAGTTGGTTCGATTGTTGGGCTTTCAACAATTATATTAAATTATAATTATTATATGAAGCCTCGATAAATTATAATTTATTTACATTTACAAATTAAAGCTACTCAAGTAATCTTTCTTTTTTAATTAGCATAATTATTGCTGGAATAATGAAAGACCTACCAGTAAATTTAGTCCTAATAGAAATAACCCCAAAAAGTGTTGGGATATCAACATTTCATTGGAGACAAAAATCTTTTAAAATATCAATAGAAGAATAGCTAGTGCTCTTTCATTTATCAAATCTTTATTTTTTAGAAAAATTAACCCTTTCGCTACCGTTGACTGGTCCAGCTGTCGTGAGCGGTTGGGCCCTGTGTACTGTGTACACAGTCGGAAGAAAGACGAGCCCAACGTACCATTGACTTGTCCAGCAGTCGAGAGCTCCTCATATCTCGCATTCTTTCTCTTCTCATTTCTCTATTTTACAGCTATCTAGCATTACAGTAGGTGCTTCTAGTAATCCTTCCCATTACTAAAAGGTATTTGAATGAGGTTTTTGGCCTTGGGTGCTGTGTTTGTGTTTGTTTTTGGCGCTTGCGTTTGTCAAAAGTAACTGATCAAAAAGGAGGTTGAGAAACTTATTGGACATAGTTATTGAATATATATTTTGCTTGTTTATTATTCATAATATATAGAACAAATGATAAACAGAAAAACTTTCTTCCTTTTGTTTTTACACCCACACAATATAACTCTTTGATAACTTTCTTTTAAGCAAAGTCATTCAACTTGAAAATAATTCAAACTCAAAATTAACTCAAGGTAAATAAAAATTAATAATGATTGTAAACAAAACAAAAATCAAAGTGATAAAAGACAAGTTTTAATTCGAGGAGTGGCAAAAGTAACCTGTTCAGGGTGCCCGAGGCTGGGTGCGAATATCTTGGTACAGAAAGGGTTAAGTTTCTAGTTTTATGCTTACGTGCTTGTCATTTAGTTTACCAGGCTTCATATCACTAAAATACAACTGACAGAAAGCTGAGGTAGAATTATTATTTCTTTGTGTACATGGGAATGACGAGTTCTGCTTTTTCTTGCTTTAATTAGCTGATTCAAATGACTTCTGAAGATAGTATTTTAAGAGCAAAAGTGACTTGAGGCGCCTCCTTACAATAAGTCAAAATGAAGGAAGTAAAACAAACACATTAAAAAACTAGACAGGAATAAATTGTAAAAAATATTCCTAAATAATCTATGGAGGAAGCGTAGATCGTCGGGGTTTCGGTCAGTGTTCTTATTCAATAAAACACATTTTATTTGCTAAAATGTATATTTATTGCCGCCAACGGCTAAATAATCTATAATTTTCTGAATTTTGTTTTAATATTAAAGGGGAAAAAGAGCTGCGGAGGCGGTCACAAGTAATTCAGCGCAGCCTTCCCAGGCCTCCAGATATTAATATCGTTCTCAGGCCACCAAACACAGATCCACCTTTAACTGATCTTCAGAAAGTAAGTTGACTCATTAATGTTGTTAACGTCATTAATGTATTAAACAGTTTTAAAACAAAGGTGGAAAATGGAAATTTAATGTTAACCAAATTACTTATGTAGTATAAATATCTAGGCTGAAGAACTTATCAAGGAGGAAATGATTACCATGCTTCATTACGACGCTGTCCAGAGCGGAGAGCCAGCTGGATCGACAAGGAAAGCAGGAACAGTGAGCCAGGCTCAACATCTAGCGTATCTCGAGCAGCATCCGTACCAAGAGATACCCGATGATACACTAGAAAAGGTTACTAGTTGCATTAATATTACTAAACCATATTTTTTAAACAAGAATGTAATTTCACTCTTGCCAAACAGTACCTAAACCGAACTCTATAGCTAATTTCCGACCCTCGTCAACCGTTTTTTAACCCTTCAGGGACGAGAAAAATAAGTTGTTTTTTTTTTAATTCTTGTTTAATAGTCATAGTAAGGGGAATTTAAAATCGTTATAAAAAATAAAACAAAAATTGTTTGTGACAGAGGGGGTTTGTAACACAACACTGTTATGTGGCTATGCCAACTACCAACGTTTCTTTTTTTTTTATTATTATTATTAATAATAATCACATAATAATAAACACTAGCATAATTAAAAAAAACTGTATTATTTTAAATGTTTTCAGTTTTTCCAAAAATCCTAAGAAATAACAAAATACTCGTACTTATAAAGCTCAGATATGTTTTCAAAACTTTTACATAAAATTCATAATAAAACCACTTCATATTGGTTTATTGATTTTGAAATGGGATTAAGCATTTCACACATAAGCCTTCATTGCACTTTAGACATCGAGTTCTTATTTGGGATTTACAGCTCTCTCTCTCTCTCTCGTACTATTTATCCTTTTATTTTCATGACTTTTGCCCTGTAAATGATCCAATTGATCAAATCTAATGTCTGGTACAACCAAAGTGGGCAGAATTTTTTGACTGTGCCGATTTTGGTGGATCCCTCTGCATTATCTCAGCTACCAGCAGTTTGTAAATCTGATTTCGTGTACCAATAAAATATCTTCTCAGGTAGAAAATTATACCCACTCACCATCAGTATTCCGATAAAAAAAAAAAAAAAAAAAAAAGTTTTGTTCTTGAAAACTGCATATCGCTCACTTTCTTCACACAACAAATTTATTATACCACCACCGATGAACAATTTCAAAATGTCAACAGTAGTCAGGTCTTTATGACTGTCATACATTACAAAAGATGTAAAGTACTCACTGGTGGGGCAGACAGGTTTACCAACCAACAATTTCCTATTTTTTGTTGTTTAAAAAGCCTGAATACCAGCATCTGACAAGTAATTTGCTCCTACAAATTTTATTTCAGTTCTTGATGCCAGTTGAGCGCCCAGTAGCCCAAAAGACGAGCATAGCCATACTACATTGCTGTAATGTTTATCCCCATAAATTCCAATCATTTTCCCAACTTAATTTATCTCCGTTTATAGTAATATTAAGTTAAAAAAAAATAATAGTTACGTATAATGAGAAAAAGATTACTTATTACACTTCACGACTCATTTTAGAAATAGTACACTTTTGAAATACAAATTTTTCACAATCAAATAATGTTTTCTCTTGAAAATTTTCACTAAAACGAAATATTCAACCCTCAACGAAAAAGTTTAAGGATATTTTGGCCATTTCCAGATAAAACGGTAACAGAACAAGAGACTAAAGAAAGGTTGATTGACCCCTGCCATAAGGCTATGCTCATCCTCTAAGGGTTAGACTGCATAATAATTTAAATTTTACTATTTAATGAAAAACCTCATGTTTCCATTTTTTTAAATTTAATTTTATTTGTTTAAATTTTAACATCCATTATTATTATTATTTTATAAATAAGGGATCACTACGGGATATAAACCTCAAAAGACCTGACCTTTCTAAAACCAACCAACTGAATGAAAAATTATTCAGAGAAAGAAATGTAAATTCTCAGTTCTTAGTAAACGAATATGTAGGTACTAAATGTCTTAGGTTTCTTTTTTAAAGATGAACTCACAGTGATATATCAATAAAAAAATACTTTTAACCAAAGAATTTCTAATAATTATAAGTGGCTTTTCTCATTCTCTATAATGAAAAAAAAAAGTAATTTTTTGTTTTATTTGATTTAAAATAAAAAATTTTCGAACACAAATAAGTAATTAGATGATAAATTTAATTGAAATTTCCTTTTCCATTATTGTCACATCAATTTATGAAGTTAAAGCATTTTTGACGAGAAAGTAACACTTTCTGCGACGCCCTCTACAAAAAAAAAATAAATAAATGACTCTACAGAGAATTAATTGATAGAAATTAATATTGACTTGACCTTTTTTTTTTTAAATAAGAATAAGTAAAGTATTTGAAAGGGGTGGGCCGGCTCAAGTGGTACTACAACTCATGTTCTGGAGGACCGGAGTTCGAAACTCAGAGCTCACAAAAGATTTTATCTTCTAGTGTGGAATTGGGGTCCCCAGCCATCCCTAGACTCATCAACCCTTTAATGGGTACCTGGAAAAGAGAAAATCAGGTGGCCTGAACACTATGTATATACAGTGGAACATGGTTAATTCGAAATCGTCTTTAATTCAAATATTTCTCTCGGTCCCTAGAATTTAGGGCATAAACAACGTAAAAAAATCTTGGTTAATTCGAATAAAATTTTGGATAATTCGAAGTTTTTACGAGTCTGTACCTCCAATGTGAAGTGGACAGAGAGGCGGTCGATCTTAAATCTTGTGAACATATTCTCCCCTCGGATAAGAAGGATAGTAAGATACGGATTTAGGGGTTCCAGGACAAGCAGCGCGGCGGTCTCATAGTCTAGTTCTTGGACTCTTCGCTTCCTCCCTTCCAGGGGTTGTATAATTCCATCGTGTCCTTTTATCCTAGAATTCCCTTCCGCCATCCTTCCCATCTTCATTTTGTATTAAGATATAAGTGAATCAGTGCCTAGATCTACTGTATTGTTTGTACCTTGAATTTCCGGTGTACAGTGCTGTTCTGTGAGATGTTGATTTGAGATGTCGAAGCCTAGAAGTTATAAAACTTTAACGTTATTAGAGAACATTGCGATTAAAGAAGTCGAAAAATGAATAAAGAAAAAATCTGAAATTGCCAAGGAATTTGGAATTCCTCCTAACGCTTTATGCAAAAATTCTTCTCCATGAAAATGACTTTTTTCACAATAATAGACTTTTATTTTTACTTTTTTGATCAATTATTTATTACTTATGTACGTAATCATCAATTTATGATATGTTTGTTTTTCTTTGAATAAAATGCATTTTTTTCAAATTAAAAAATGTGAAAATATGAAGATTTTTAACCCTTAATTTTCAAACTTTTTTAATTCGAACTTTTTTATCGGTCCCTAGGGGTTCGAATTATCCAAGTTCTACTGTAGTGTGGTGTACAGCCAAGAAAAAGATCCCTGATTACCAAATACAGTATCAGTACGTCATGGCCTATATGACTGAACTATTTGACAAATTTTTAATTAGAAGTATTGTTTTTTTCTTTTTTTTTTTCTAAATAAAATGTTATTTCCAGGCTCGAGAAATGCTGAAAGCGGAAATGGAAGTTGTAAAGCAAGGAATGAATCATGGTGATCTTTCCTTAGAAACCTTTACTCAGGTCTGGGAAGAATGTTTAGCACAGGTGAGGCAGAACATTGACATTGATGTAATGTTAGTTTTGAGTGAGTTTATTTATTTTAAATATTTTATTTATTTTAGGTGTTATATCTACCTAATCAAAACAGGTATACTCGTGCTAATTTAGCAAGTAAGAAGGACAGATTAGAATCCGTTGAAAAAAGGCTAGAACAAAATAGGACACACATGACTCGAGAAGCTAAAAGAGCAGCTAAAATGGAAAGAAAAATTAAGATTATTACCGGAGGCTATCAAGTAAGCTTTATTTTGTATTCTGTTTCAAGTAAAAATATTTACTGCTGTTGATTTGGTAAAATGCTTGCTATGTTTAATATTTAGTGGCTACTATTTCTTTTACCGGTGTTTTTTCCATAAATTATTAATATTTCAACTATATTTTTCTTCTTCTTTTGTTTGAAAAGGAAAATGAGATATTTAAAAAAAATCTTTATTTTGTATAAAATTGAACTCACCAGGCTATTATATGAGCTCAGATCCACCCGTTTATGCTCAGATGTGTTGCCAATCCACACAGAAGAAAATCAGTGTTCTTTGGTCCCGATGGAGGGAGGGAGGAACCACGCTAAAAATATAATGAAAAGTTGAAATTTTTTTAATATATGACCTTCTGTCATTTTAAAATACATTATTGAGAACAAACGGTCACAATTGTGTAATATAAAAACGTTAATTATATTTTGAAAATTTTTTATTTTCCTTTTTAATAATTATAATGATGATGTTACTTAATATTTTCAGACGAGGGCTCAGGCATTGATAAAACAGCTTCAAGATTTAGCTGATGAAACTGATAAAGCTCATATGGAATTATCCACTTTCAAACTCCTCCAGCAGCAAGAAGAAAGTGCTGTTCCCAAGAGGATAGAGGTCTGTTCAATGTATATTTTCGTTAATCTAACCATAATCGCTTGCTTGTCTTCAAAAAGAAAAGAAAGATGCTGCCAATCAACTTCAGCTTTTTGTAGTAATATTAATGACTTTGTATTTAAAAGAAATATGTGCAAACTGATCTGAATATTCGTGTTATAATTGAGGCCCATGATTGTACAGTTTACCCCTTCTGAACGCATATATGCGATCTGGGTTCTCCACAAGCCACAATTGGCTGGACTCATAGTTTTTGTATTCCTTCTCTCTAAAAAAGTGTCCGCTGGCGTTCGCGCATGCGTGGTAGCCATGTACGAAAAAGAAGACTTTATGTTATACAGTACATTACATAGGTTTGACGAGTGGACCTAAAGCATATTTTTGTTCCTGAATTTGAGCAGAAGGCTCTAAACGAAATTAATTTTAGAAGAATATATTTTATTTTTAAATAACTATTTTTAAGGTAATTCATTGTGTTTATGTTTTTACAAAGATCAATTATCACTTAATTAATTCATAATTGGTGAAAGAGAAGTTCAAAATTTAAATTTTATAAAATAGGTTAACTTTGGTAGAAGCGTTTGTAAAATGTGGATTAATGTTTTACTTCAAAGCATTTTGAAGAAATGAAACCACTTTTTTTTTCCTTGGAGTAAGTACGATCTCATTTACACTCATATTCAGAATCCTAGGCCAGGCCTTCATCTTCCCCAGCACAAAAAAATATATTATCTGAAGTATACCACTAAAATTTACATCATGAGATAATTCCTCATTATAACGAAACAGAATGTGTTGGGCGGTAATGTTTGTAATTTACCATGTTTTATCTTCAATGAGCTGTCACTTACCATAACTTGAAACCAACATTACTCTATTAAAAAAATATGTATATATCCTACATATCTTTTCAAAAATCTATGAAATCATATCTATGGAATCCGATGTTACTTAAAACTACTTTCATAAAAAATGTTAGTATCAAATGCTGAAAGCAAAGATGACGATTGATAAGTGAAATGAAAATGTCTTTCTTTCACTGTGCAGTTTACTTGCCATAGCATTTTCGGCATAATCATAATCAGTAATTTTTCTACCGAAAAATGTGGATGCCATCACAAGGCACCACCTGCTGCCATCACAAGGCACCACCTGCTGCCATCACAAGGCGCCATCTGCTGCCATCACAAGGCACCATCTGCTGCCATCACAAGGCGCCATCTGCTGCCATCACAAGGCACCATCTATCTGCTGCCATCTAATTAAATAAAATGAACTGAACTAAAAATGTGGATGGCATCACAAGGCACCATCTGCTGCCACCTAATTAAATAAAATGAACTGAACTAAAAATATGGATGCCATCACAAGGCACCATCTGCTGCCACCTAATTAATTAAAATGAACTGAACTAAAACTGTAGATGCCATCACAAGGCACCATCTGCTGCCATCTAATTAAATAAAATGAACTGAACTAAAACTGTAGATGCCATCACAAGGCACCATCTGCTGCCATCTAATTAAATAAAATGAACTGAACTAAAAATGTGGATGCCATCACAAGGCACCATCTGCTGCCATCTAATTGAATAAAATGAACTGAACTAAAACTGTAGATGCCATCACAAGGCACCATCTGCTGCCATCTAATTAAATAAAATGAACTGAACTAAAAATGTGGATGCCATCACAAGGCACCATCTGCTGCCATCTAATTAAATAAAATGAACTGAACTAAAAATGTGGATGCCATCACAAGGCACCATCTGCTGCCATCTAATTGAATAAAATGAACTGAACTAAAAATGTGGTTTGTTTGTTTTTAGAGTTGTATTATTAGCGCGGTTCCTCCCTCCCCCATAGGGAGGAACCCCGCTTATAAGGTTGATACAATGAAACAATCCGGAAGTGCCGACAAGAAAATTTCGCGTTTCAGAACCCCTAGAGACCGAAAATAACGGTGGTTCAAATTTGTATATATATATATATAAAAGTATATATTTATATATATATATATATATATATATATATATATATATATATATATTTGTCTGTTCGCTCTCTAGCTCGAAGACGAATGGTCCGATTTTGATGAAATTTGGTACAAAAATCAGTCGTCCAATATGAAAGGTCAAGTTCGTTAACCAGCAAAATCCGCCCACTGGAAGATGGAGTTTGGGGCGAAATTCGCGCAGAAAAAATCGTAACGCTTACGTTTTTGAGTTCATAAGCTTGTAAGTACTCTTTTTATAGGCTTCTTGGGCTAGGAAAACGAATGAAACCATTTTCAAGGCGATAGCTTTAACCGTTTTCGAGAAAATTGGAAAAATAGTTTTTGAATACCGTTTTTAATTTGGGTACTTAGAATCATGGGATTCAGTTGAAACATTTTCTGCATGTTCTACTTTCATTAAAACTAATATGTTGAAATTTTGGTTACGTTTGGAGTTAAGGAAGGGTTAGAATAAAATATTTTATTAACAGACATAAAAAGTTTTGGTAACATTGTATATTTTCCTTAATATCTCGAAAAAGGTTAAGAATTTGGTAAACGAAAGAATACCATTAGAAAGCTTACTAAATGCTCTACAAAAAAGGTTCTGATGAAAGTTTTGATTAGGCGATGTCAATCGGAGAAATAAGTGCTTAAAACATTAAAGTAATTGATTTTGCTTATTCGAACTGTTCTTTTTGTCTGTTTTTATTCCTTGTTATTTTTTAATTGCTTATAGTTGGATAATGTATTTTACAATAAAACAGATTAGGCAAAATAAGAAAAACAATTCATTGTTAGAAATATAGCTTGCCAAGAGAAAAAGATTCGTTGACGTCTTTTGAATATTTTCAATTGCCTTTATGCTGTTGGTTTTTTTATTTTATTTTTTAATTGATTTTATCTGTAGAATTATTACTATAGTAAAAGAACACAGGAATGTGTGAAAATATTTGATATTTTCCAATTCATTGAAACGTATGAAATGAAGTATCGGTAGAAGAGGATTCTAGGGTCTTGCGGACCTGACCCCAGGTATAGCCAGCCATAAAACCCTTTGAACAAAGGCCGAGGAAAATATTATCTGTTTCTATTCTATGCTTTTCAAATGAGAATAGGGATATGAACAGGAACCGGGGTCTCCCGTGGTCTAATGGCTAGCGCCTTGGATTCATAAGCGGGAGATGGTGGGTTCGATTCCCAACCTCCGGCAGGAATTTTATCATCCCACGGCTCGTCGGTGAAATTCCTCGCTACACCCTGGATGTCGGCGCTAATGACCTAGATGTAGATGTGCCGTAAAAAAAAAAAAAAAAAAAAAAAAAAAAACACAAAAAAACTGGAACCGCGCTAAGATGACGCAGTTCCTGCGAGTCGGACTTTTTTCATTGAACATATCGTCGATACAAAAGAAAAGTATCAAATGTGAAAAGTGGTTTTGTACCTTACAGATGACTCTATAGCTATTTTATCTTACAATATATTTTAATTAGACTTAATGCATATTCGTTAGTTTGATTTACTGTAATTGATAATTATGTTTCTTTAATTTTCGAGAGTTTGCCAAAACTTACATCTCTCCAACAGCAATCAGTATAGATTGAAAATGAAAAATGCCTTTTTTCGCATTCGATACTTTGCATTTGTATCGACAATATTAGGCTGTAGAGAAATTATATCAAGGAAACATCGGGAAAATTTGCAGACTACAAATATTTAAGTTGGATTTATTATTTTTTTATAGATCTTTTCCTTTATAGCATTAATTTTACTTCTTATTTGTTGATGATTGAACATAATTATACAGTCTGGTAAATTTGACTTTTAAAGTGAGTATAGTTTTTTTTTTTTTTTTTTTTTTTTGTATTTTTTTTTTTTTTTTTTTTTTTTGTTTTTTTGGGTAGGGATGAGTATAATTTCTTGCGATGGGAGGATGGTATGGTTTTTAGCATATCGGACTGATGTCGAAGAGATGCTATTTCGAATACAGCTTCACATGGATTGATGTTTTGCAACAATGAGCTCTCAGAAAAAATTCTCTTCTTCACCACAAATGTTCAGGAAATGTGTAACACAGTAAATAGCTCGGCATTAATGACCACAGAAGTTGGGGTGTAAGCAAAATGTTTCTCTCCATAAAGGACTTTGGATAATTTAGCCCAGAATAATTATGCCTAAATATTTTGCTTATATATTACTAAATAAAATTATTAATTATTTAAAAGGATAAATTGAAGGGCTCAGTGCCAAAGGTGACTAACCCACAATTAGAACCAACTGAGAAAATTGGATTTAAAGTTAAGAAGAATCTGAAAAAAATTAGTCTTGGTCACAGAAATGATTTTAACTGTACCTATTAAAATAATTTCTGTGACCAACACTATTTTTTTTCATACTCTTCTTAATTTTCAAACTCAAATTTTCTCAGTTATTTCTAATTTTGGGTTAGTCACATTTGGCACTGAGCCCTTCAATTAAGTCTTAAGAAATTTTCCTGAGTACTAATGAAAACTATTATTGCCAAAAGGGATACATTTTGGGTCCAATTTTTATAACAACTTCTAAAACAATTATTTATTTTTGATGTTATAAACATTTTATTTTCTTTGTTTACAGTCCATATCAGAAGATGTAAACAGGCAACTGGAACGAGAAAAAAGTCTTCAGAAGAAATTCAGTCAATTACAACTAGTTGATCAGTCCTAGAGTTCAACGTCATGTGCTTTTATTTCTTCATAAATAAAATATATTATTTGTTTCAAATATGGGAACAAATTGGTGGAATTCTTCTTTTTAGTAAGAATTTTATATCCATCCAATTTTTATCCAAAGCTTTATCTCATTTTAACAAAAAAATTGTTGCAAGCCACATCTGTTTAGATAATATTTTACAAATAATGGTATTCCATCGCCTAGAATGAATTTTAATAATAAATTAGAAATTATTACTGCGTAGTTTTATTACAGTTACTTTGTCTTAGTTAGCCTCTTTCAATAAGAGTGTCTCTTTGGAAAATAGTTTTTAAATATTTTATTTTTATATTATCTGTTATTTAAAGCTAAGCAACTGGTGAAAGTATAAAGCTTTTGATGGCAATTTTTTTCAAGTTATAGTTGATTCTCATGCCACTTTACAATTTTTTTCTAAAATGCATTAATTGATCATCTCAGTGAATGTTATACACTTTCACACAGTTAATAAAATGATAAATAACGCTTAATAAATATTAAAGAAGAGCTGCAAACTGCAATCAAACCGACATTTCATTTATGTTCTTTCCCAAGTTTCATAATAAATTTTATATACACATATGCATATATTGAAGAAAGGATATAAAAGAGGGTTGAGACATGCGCAGGGAGCATATTCATGATAAATTACCAACTCAAAAACTATTCTAATCAAAACAGTTTCTTTAAATACTACAGTTTTTTATTTATTTGTGAGCAACCCGCACAAGGCGATTCGCCCAAAATACTAGGTTTGATAAATAAATAAAAAATACTAGGTTTTATAAATAAATCCTCTCTGTCTTTTTGTGAGAAGAGGTGCATTATTTATCCACAACTTTTAAAAATTGATGATGAAAATGAAAACACGTGTGTATCCTTCCAATGATCGGTTATTCCTACTAGGAGCTAAGCCTTAACGGGTCTTTTGTATAATAAGCATACACTTTTCAAGAACTAGTAACAGTTACTCTACTGTTACTTTACTAAACTCTAGGTTATGTTTACAAAACAAGGTAAATGCTTGTTTATAAAAAAGAAAATAACTTTATTTAATACTGAACAAAATAAATCATGCTGAAGGTGACCAATATTCAAACATTGAATGCAATATTTTATGAAATAGGTCTTCCTTTTCTGAAATGGATTAATCCCTTCTTCTGAAGAAATCGGACTGAAACTTTCACATTAGATATTAACTGGCTTAACTTAAGCAAATTCATTGTTAGTGTTTTTCATGTAAATCTGATAAATGAATGCGTTTAAAAATAGAATTAGGTTAGAGGTGAATCATATGTTCCAAATAATAATAAAATGAGTAACTGTTACTAGTTCTTGAAAAGTGTATGCTTATTATACAAAAGACCCGCCTTAACTTAACTTTGCTGACTAGGCTTAGATTCCTAAATTTGAATAATCCCACTCCTGGTACAATTATAATGACAAATGTTTTCCTTATAAGTCTATATTTAGCTTTTAAACTTTGAAAAATTATTATTCTGCCTCGGCACAATCAAAACATTTTTCAGTCATTATCATTTTTATCGCATATTTTTTTCTATAATCACAACTACAATCACATTTTTTTTTTTTTTTTTTTGTGATTATGGCTATAATCTCAACTGCTTCTGTGATTATGATGTAATCCCAACTTCCTTTGTTTTTATAATTTAGAATAATATTACTGGCTTCTTATTGGTAATTACCGTAATACCGACAAAAATAAAAGAGGTAGACTCCATGGCAAACTTATTAAACATTCTAATTTAAAAAAAAAAAAATAAAAAGTTTGGAGCTGTGAATACAGTCGTAATCACAGAAGCATGTTGTCATTATGAGTGTAATTATAATTAAAGGTGCTCTTGTAATTACGATTATAATCGTAATCACATCTCCAGGATCTGTTATTATAATTGTAATTGTAATCACACATCGAAAGCCTGTGCTTATAATCATAATCATAATCACACCTCAAAAGCCTGTGATTATAATCATAATTGTAATTATAATACCTAACAATAGTGGCAAGGCACCTCATAAACGGATAGATCTGGGCCCAAATCCCAGCTCGACGAGTTGCTTTTTACAAAAAAAAAGATTTATTTAAAGCATGATGACAAGTTTTAAAAAAATTACTTACATTGTGACCTTTTTAAAGTTTACTTTACCTTCAGAACAGAAGATCACTAATTTATAAAATGCGAGTATATTGTCCATATCAATTTATTATAACTCTGCATGTTTCCAGCTCTATCTGATGCCTCATCAGGAGCTTATAGCTAATTAAATCTTTTTCATCACATTATAAAAAAAAAAATTATAAACTTTCCATGGCGTTGACCTTCCGACTTCACTGGCTCTCTCAAGATTAAAAAATAGAACACGTCGGGCAGGTAAATCTGTATGAAAAGATGAAGTTATAGTCTTTTAAATTTAACATTTTTGTCCATATTTTTATTTTAGCACAGCTGGGATGAGTGGAAAGTTAGCCCATTGTCTGTTTACAACAACATTTTTTAAAATGTTATAAATATAATATTTGTAATAAGCTTCTAATGAAATGCCAGGTAGGGTTTGTATCTACATGTAGTGTAGATAGATTTTAGATAAACTAAAATTATTAAATGCATGCAGATGGACCAACCAAATGAATAGAAAGAAGTATTTTTTAGAATTAATAGGTAAAAAATAGGCTCAGGAGTATATCCCTCTTTTTGTAAAGGCCTTATTGGTTAAAAAATTGTTTTAAACATCTTTTTATATCATTTTTTTATTTGTTGACACGTTTTGGGCACTTAGCCTCTAAGTAGCAATAGTCTTCTAAATAAAAATGTCAATAACCAACAAAAAATAAAATAAAAGTTTTTAAAATCTTAATCAACATTCACCAGCCATGGCTGGTCGCGTACAAAAGACAGTCCAATGCCTTTGATAGAAGAGGTCAATTTATGAATATATATATTGATCCCCTCAAAATAGTGCAAAATTTAATTATAGTTTCTGAAACTCATCAATTATTCAGAGATTTTATATATTGATTTTTTTTTCCTTTATATTCATTCTCTTTTTACCAAATTTCCATAGTTTATATTTTTCCCTATATCCAGTTATTGCAGTCTCCAGATAGATGGATTTTATTATTCAGCTCCTGACATTAATATATCAAATACCTTCAAAAACAGTAAATAGCTGTGTTTAAATAATAATTTTAATAATAATTTATTATGAAAAAACGAATGCTTGCGAGATATAAATGACCCCAAAAATTTAAGAAATTTTATGTTAGTTTTCATTGTATGGTAATTTCAACTGACTAAAAATGTATTTATAAGTTTTCAATTTTAATGAATTATTTTTATTACCATTAGAATTTATGAATTTCTAAAAACAAATTTAGTTTGAAGCATAGACTTATTGAGTGAACAGTTCTTTTGTAATGCAATGTGTTCCAAGAAGGTTTATAATACTAACATGTTAAAAAGGTCAGCCTTAATAATTAAATATGTGTAAAATTATTTGTTGTCTAAAAAAGATTGCTTATGATTAAAATAAACCATTTCCTTTTCTTTCTTTTTTTTTCATATTGTTGAAAATTGTTTCTCCAATTTTTAAAAATGAATTTGTATATACACATGTATAATAGTAAATCTTATTGAATTATGATTTGGCATATAGTGTAAAATATGTATTTAACTATATTTATTATAATTTGGGGTCATAGAGGCAAACTTTTATGGAATAAAATATATCAAATTATAATGTATGATTAGATAATAAAACAAATTTGCTAAACATTGTTTGCTTTATTCATTTTTATCAAAGTTTCAGATCACATATAAGCTTATTGCAAGCTTAATGTAAAATTAGAGTGTATGTCTATCAGTGTGCTGCTTTACATTGTGCACCGAATAGCGGTTATATAGGCCCCAAATACTATTCATCATTTTACTGTTGTACTGCAGAGGCATCTCATCTGGAAGGAAAACAAAATCAGATAAGAATATACAAACAAATAATAAAACATAATTGTTTAAAACGTTATACAAAATCATACTACTCTATAATATTTAATTCAGTACTGTAAAATATTAGGAATGGCTTCCTATTCCCTCTTCCACACAATAAATGAATTAGGTGAAAGTTTATTACTACTTGGCACTTCTTATTTTTGTGATAAAAGTTGCTTACTAATTATTTTTGCATACTATAATCTTATGGTAAACCTTTTTTTTTTTTTTTTTTTTTTTTTTTTTTTTTTTTTTTTTTTTTTTTTTTTTTTTTTTTTTTTTTTTTTTTTTAATTTATTTATTTATTTCAAAGAATATAACAATATGTTCCTGATACCAGATACACTTTTTGTTAATGATTATTCTAAGTTGTAACAATATTTAGCACACAAATTTGCAAAATAGGAAAAACAAAATGAATTAAAACCTATTCATAATTAATATAAAGAATAACACCATAACATATGTTAACAGTAGTACAATACATAAAAAAAAGCTAGATAGAACAAAATAAAATATGATACACAGATAAACTTACAGATTACAAGTTATAATTATTTCAAGAATATGTGTTTGGGTCTTTTATGGACATATCTTTTTAATGAATTTTTATTACAATTACCTAAATTCTTAAATTATTTTTATTTAATTTGCATCTATAAAAAAATAACTTTTTGGCCAGGTTACGAATAAAGGTTTTTAAGCTTATAATATTAGCCAGCGAATGAAGTTTATTAATTTTTGTATAAATCGGCTGGTTAGTTATTATTCGGAGGCATTTATTTTGAATTTTTTTATAATTGTAATTCGAAGTGTAGCTCCAGACTGGACAAGCATAGGTGAGGATTGGCCGAATGCATAGTTTGTAAATTAGGGTTTTGTTCTGTTTGGAAAGTGTGGATTGTCTATTGAAGTAGGGATACATAGTAAAAATTGCCTTTATTGCCTTGTTGCAAGTATTGTTTACATGACCGGTGAACGTTAATCCTCTATCCTGGTGTAATCCTAAATACTTTACAGTATCTCTGCTCGATAGTTCTGTAACATTTGGCATTCTAATGGGTGAACAATCTCGCGGCCGTCTCTTAGTAAAAATTATGAACTCAGTTTTATCTAAATTAATTTTTATTTTCCACTTCAAATAGTGCTTTGAGATTTTGGTGGGAGCCTCGGTAAGCCTGTTTCTTATTGTGTCTATCCTGTAAGAGGATGAAGAGAATGCTACGTCATCGGCATATAGATAGGTATGTACATTCTTGGTGTTGGGCAGATCATTTATATAGAAATTATAGAGTATCGGTGAGAGTACTGAACCTTGAGGTTTTTTTAAATAAACTGCTCACAAATTGAAGTGAACCCACTCAAGGAAATTCTGATATTTTATCATTTTATTTACTTGATTGATATTGATGGGATCAAAATTTGTTCTCCATCGTCAAGATCGCTGCTTTAAGGTGTGATGAGAGCAAAATCAGGGATTTCGCACAGGTATGGCTGAACCAGTACGCGCTTCTGAGGGTGGTTCAATAATGGCGTGGTCAGGAATGATGATCAATTGAAAAACTCGGCCTGTATTGTTTAGAAATGGATATGTAGCCGCAGAAACTTACCTGAGCAACGTCATCAGGTCTGTAATTGTCCCTTTATCCCATAAAATGGGTAAGGCATTCATTCTTGTTGATGGTGCTCGACCTCACTGGGAAAGTATGGTTTTACGTTATTTAGCAAAAGAAGAACTAACGTGCTTGAACTGGCCAGCTTCTTCACTAGGCACGAATGCAATTGTACATGTTTGGGACAATGCCAATTACACACGCATTCATTTCCAGATAACCTGAATGAACTTGCTGACTAATATTGTATTAGTATGGAGTGGCCCTACCTGTGGAAGGTCTTCCTTACTTGGAAGTCAGAATTATTTTTTTTGATAAATTGGAAATTATTATCATGGAAAAAAATTAAAATGAAAGCTTCACTTATAGTAATTGATGGGTATTTCAAAGCACCAGATTACAGGTTAGTTTCAACATTGTTATTTTAAACAGGTGATAATTATGAAACCTAGTCTTGTATTTTTATTCCTTTATAAATATATATTTGTCAAATACCACTCACTCACTGACCTATCATCACCCAGCCCAAACCTCGGGACAGAAAAATCTTGACATTTTGCATGGACACTCCCTTTAGAAAAAACACTTGATAAGAAAGGATTTTTTGATATTCAATATTTAAGCATTTTTAGAGGGGTTTGAATTTTTAGCTGGTTATAAAGAGAGCATGTATGCCTAGGGAGCAGGCGTTGCTAGGACGATAACAGGTCAGCTGTTACCGTACTTTATCTATTTCATTTTATTTGTGATTCGTTTAAATTATGATGGCAGACCTTGAATGACTAGAAATAAACTGTGACTTTCTCCCTCATAGAGTTTACGCTATACTTGGTGATGTTCCATCCGAGGTAATAATATCCCGAAACCTTGCACAGCCTGCTCACCCATTAGCATCTCCAGTCAGAACACTTCCTGATAATGCTCGCAAATATAATGGGTGTTTCCGAATTACATCTGGGAATCATAAATTTTAACATCCATTTATTATTAACGTTCCATTACATCTTGACACTGGTCCGTAGCGCCCCAGTGTCAAGAAATATTATACTTTGATTACTTATCAATTGATGAATAACACAGTATGATGGGAACCGTGCTATAATCAACTGCACAAAATTATATAGTAGCATTAATTTTGATGATAAATTATTTAACGCAATAACATAACTACTTATCTGCCGTGACGAAGCACGGGTATTCAGCTGGTTACTTATAAATAAACAAAAATGCTAAATCCTAATTACAGTAACAATGATTTAATTTTTTTCATTTCAACTGAGATGATTTTATTACTACACTAATAATAATATTAATACTGCACTGTTAATTTGACTATCAATATTTTCATAAGCTCTTGCCCATTACATTTATGGATCCTGAATGATTGATATGATATGTTTAGAATTTAAATACTAAGAAATGAATTAAATTAATGAGTGTTTTGAATTCTTTCGTCACCCCAAATTATGAATTAATTTTTTGAACTAACTTGTACTTTGGCTCATAAAAAACGTTGGTTTTCCAGGGATCTCGTGTTCTTTTTGTTTGCTATTCAGGTGCTCTCGGAACTTCTTGGCTGCAAAGCATCCCTGTGGGATTGAACTCATGGTGGAATAAACTGGAACTGCTTCTATATTTTTTTTCATGAAGTCCATAAAATCTGTGAAAAAAAGTTCAAATATATGCGATAAACAATTGTCACATTTTATATTATTTTAACAACAAAGAAAATAATTTAAAGGCGTTCATGTTTTGCACAATTTATAAAGAAATTTTGTAAGGAATCTCCTTTTTTTAAATCACTGGTTAGTTAATTGAAATGTATTTAAACTCATCTGCTGCATTGTACCATCAATCTAAAAAAAATGCATTGTCTAATCTTAGTTAATCACTTATGTGTGATTTATCATTTTTAATATTTAGGACTTTGAATATTTAGAAGTATAATATATTTTTTTTTTTTTTTTTTAATTTGCAAATAATTAAACTCCTAAGCATTGTAGATTATCAAAGCAACAGCATTGTAGATTATTGTAGACTTCCTAAGAAAAGAAACTCTGCTTATGAAGTCAACCCAATGACGTAATCAGGAAGTGTTGCCACAAATATTGGTGTTCCATAAACCACAGGCAACAAAAAAAATGGTCATTCAAATTTGTGCATATCTTTCGCATATTTGTCATTCATCCAAACTAGAAAGTTCGCTAAAATTGAAAAACCTAGAATTTCAGTTCAAGTACTCCAAAATTGAATTTTTTCTCACCTTTGACATTTATCAAAACTTTGATAGATACATTTTAGTTGCGTTTGGAGTATACAAAGTAAACTTAAAATAAAATGTTTTATTCACAGATAAGAGCAGTTTTTTTTTTTTTTATATATTTATTTAGATATCTTGAAAAAGTTGTTTTTTTGGTTGGATTTAAGGCGTGTCAACCTTTGTGGTCATTAACGCCAGGAAAACGGGTTTAAAATTGAATTAAGTGAAAAGTAGCCATATCGAGTCCTTATAAATCTCCTAAAGAAAAAATGCTGGTTCAATAGGAATAGGATCAATTCAGCCAGAACCAAAGGTACTTGAAGTTTCAGAATTTTAGGGTTTGTAACATTGAAGGCAAAATATTATGAATTTCTCTGCTAAGCTTTCCTAACCGCACCAGATATAAGCATTTTATGGTAACACGGTAAGAAGAGGCAGACCCGATGAGTCATTTTTTTTAAATTTATGGTTAAAAGCTTTTCAGTCCTAGCAAACCTATCAGTAGACCAAATCTAACAAATTGGAAGGTGAATTAATCAGGTTTGTAAAGATTCTAGAAAGGCTTTAATGAAAATGTCTTTACATATCTCTCAAAACATTTGATATTTTCATAATAACAGCCAAGCCAAAAGATTTACTGAATAAAAGAAAAGAGAATTTATAATCCACAAATGAGCACATTAACTGCTTTTTTTAGGGTAATATCAACCACAGTGGGTCATGGTCACCCTGTGAAAGTAAGACCCAAGAGGGTACAGAGGAGTTTTCATTTTAATAAGAACTGAAGAAATATTTGTTTATGCAAAATGTGAGTTGCAATATTGAAACATATCAATAGTATAATTTATAATTAATATATGATGATATAAGAGTAATCGCTAATGATATTAGAGTTAACTACTTTTGATGCATAATAAACATAATCAGCTAGAAAAAAATTAAACATATTCCTTATCATCTGAATCATTTTTGATTATGACCTAATAACCTCTTTGCTGCAGTCTAATTCAACTTTTTACTTCTTCCTGGTTCTAGTTTGCATTTTAACCTTTCATGTTTTGACATTCTTCAGGGCAAACAAATTTGCAGAATATATATAGAATAAAAAGCAAATGGGTTTGAATTAAATGTGAATAATTCCCCTTTCTTGAACAACAATTTGTATGTGGCAAAAGTAATGAATAATGCTTGAAGGTTAATAAATGTACCTAATCTGCAGCCTTCAAAATCATAGCCGTTAATAAAACTGAAGAGATCATTGGTACATTTATTTATCCTGTTTTATGAAGAATTACCACCATACAACAAACCAAGACAAGTTTTTCTTTTAAGGCATGTCAACCACTTGGGTCATTTATGTCTCGATTCAAGACATAGAGCAAATATTTGTTTTTCTCTGTTAAAAAATTATTAATTTTTGCCTTATTATTATTTATATTTATTAAATTTTCTAAAGGGCAACTGGACTTCATCTCTTTCCTTTTTAAGTGTTTGCCATTCAGTTAGAATGTTCTTAACGGTTTGAGGGACTCCACAACTCTCACATATGGCCTGTTCCTCCCTGCTCAGAAAATGTCTGTGACTCAATCGTGTATCCCCAATGAAGGACATTGTCCACGGTCTAACTTCTATTTGTTTGGAATATCTCTTTCCCCTCTTCATGAACATGATCATTTCAGGCGTGATTCCATTCGTTGAGCTCTTATTTACCCCTCTTCTTTGACTGTAACGGTTACGAAAACAGTGACATTATTATTATTTTTTTTTAGCATAAATATGCCTTATTTAGTTAAAAGCATATTAATTTTTTATTGTTCCAATAAAAAAATGAAATTACATATAAAAAATTATGAACGCAAGTCCGTAAGAAGCAAGATGGGATTCTGGCATAATACAATGCTATAAGAGAAAAAACTACTGATGAAGATGAAAGCTGAAACATCTATATATATAAAAATCAGCTGTTTGTTTGTCTGTCTGTTTGTTCCTTATACAAATCCATACCGTTTAACCGATTTTGACCAAACTTGGCACACAGGTAGGTCTTGATCCGTCAGCTATAAAAATATGTTGTGAACAAATTTGTTTTTTCTTGTTTATACTAAATAATTTATTATTTTAAGTAATTACAATTCAACTTAATTCTTAATATTGAAAGTATTGTAAAAGAAAAAAATTGCCAGGGTTGGCAACCTTGCAATTTTTGGACAAAACATTGAGTCTTTTGCTCTTCCAAGTTCTTGAACAAATTAATATATATGGAGTATTTTTTATCCTTTATAGAAGAATTTGAAAGATACCAAGAATGTTGTGTTGGGCTCCGAATGTAATTTGTTTTAAAACTGATAAAGTTGCTCTACTTGCAAAAGTTGACGATAAATTTTATTTAAGATCGATACAACAGCATAAAATTACAAAGTGATAAATATAGTCACCATCTTATAATAATAGAAAATAAAATGTTGGCAGGCAAATGAAATTTTGTTTTTACGAAAAATTCTTACCCTGTTAATAATCAAAGTAGAAGGTACTTTATTAAAACGATAAAACAGCAGCTGAATTAACCTGACATTTTAATCCTCAGACATTAAAAATCATCTTTAAAAGAGTACTACATTTTCCCTGGATATAATCACTTCACTGGTTAATTCATCACTGACTATTCAACTAAACTCTAGGGGGCCCATTGTGTTATGCAATTATAATTAACAATGTAATTATGTTATGTAATATGTTATATAGCCCAGATCATTATATAATACTACGAATACAGGAAAATAATAATTTTATTACTCTTCCAAGGTTAATTATTGACCTCTCGGTGTGAAACCAGAAATTAATAAGCAAAGAAATTCAAGTTTTAATGAGGTTTTAAGATTACAAACTCCTCCCTCACGCGCCACGGAGACTAAGGAATTTTAGTATTAATATATGCTCTCTCAAAGCATAAGAAAACAAGAAGCACATATTTTAGTTCAGAACATAACAAAGATGAATTCATCTTGTATATCAAGTTTACATATTTCCAAAAGTGCATTATAAACTATATTATCTCTACATGTAGTTATTTTTTAAATATTATTACATGAATCAACAGTCCATAACAACATAATCTGAAGGCAAATTTAAATCAAACATATAAATGGAGGGTTCAGAAGCCAGTGTGTCACTCTTTTCCCGAAAATCACTTTCATACTGCATGTGATTTTTTGTCATTTAAACTTTCATTTGACAAAACACCCACTTCATTATTTCTATGATAAAGCAATAGAGGGCGGCACCTATTTTGACCACTGACATTTTATGCGAAAATTATTTAGAGGCCAACCATAGTAAATCACTAAATGTGTAAGTCAGTTCAAGGTGAAGTCTAGTATGGTATTTATTCGATCTTACTCAAAAACTTAATTAGGTATTAAGTATTATTTATATGCATATTGAAATATGGACTTCTCAGAAAGTGAAATTGATCCGTTTTCTGACAGTGCTTGACTTCGACATGAATCAGAAGCTCGAAAGAACAATTCATGCATGGTCCTAGAGGTTGGTTTGATTTAGTTGCTGCTGCTAAAAATACCAACCCATTCCCAGTGATAAAGCGGGAAGAGTTTCTTTTGACAAAAAAATTGGAAGACAATATTTTAAATATAAAAACCAATACTGAGGGTGCTAAAGTTAATTGGTTGAATATAAAATGGTTAAGATACTGCGAAGAGAAACCTAATTCCATATTTTGCAAAGAAACCTAGCATGATGGCGTTCCATTTTTATCAAATTTATATGATAAGAACTGACTTGAATGGGAAGAGCTCCTATTTAAAATACATATTTATTATCCAGACCAGTTATTCAGAGAGAAGCCCTGCAAAAGCTGTCAAGAAGAAGCACACGTTGGACCTTCAACCATTTATTCCTCCATCTTACCATCCATATTTCAGAAGGTTGCCATCCCTAAATGACAACTCGAGCTTCAACCTCCCAGGCTAATGAACTCAATATTGACACAGAAAATGGAAGTGAAAGTGATAAATATATTGATAATGAATTTTAAAATGTTCAGTGGACAAACAACATAAGGCAGTATTTTCTCAGTTCATCAAAGTTATTTCTACTGGTGTTGCAAACTTCGTTTTTCTTTTCATATTGAAAATATTATTTGTATGATTTTCATCAATAAATACATAATATACGTTCTTTAAATGGATCTTCATTTTTTTTTTAAAACCTTTTTGTTAAATGATTCAATTTTCTCAATTTGATTGTTTATTGGCTTCTGAACCCTCCAAATAATACATCAAAAGTAATGTAGGTTATTGACAATTGTGTTTTAATAGATAAAATAAATCTTTGATGTTGAGTTAAGTGGATTCAGACTGGAATATTAAATGTCCGATCTATAAATTTGCCTGTAATAATATTTCAAGAGCTGTTTTAAGAAATAAACATTTGAGAGGATATTGGGGAGAGGGTTCTCCAAGTTACTTTTGTGCATGGGCGTATATAAGAGGGGGGCTGCAGCCCCCCCCCCCCCCGAAATTTTGATTTGATGGTAAAAACTTGTAGTAAAACCCTTAAAAATAAATTAAATAAGATCACTTAGTTCAGAAAAAATATTTTATTTTACGTCTAATAGCGTTTTAGTTGCCTAAAACTATTCCAAGCTCTAAATTTTTAATATTCCATACCCCGTAAATGGTCACAGGCCCCCTCCCCGAAATTTGCCCAGCCTCTGCCGAAATTATTTTCTATATACACTTTTGTGCGTCTAGTCAATGCAATGAGGGAAGGGGGGATGATAATAATAAAATTGTCACAATTTTATGTTTGATGTTAAGGAGCATTTCATGAAAAAATGCTGAAAATCATTTAAAAAAGTTTTTAAGTTTATACGTAAAATTCATAATTATTTTGTAATTTCAAAATTATTCCTATGGGACTTCTGTCCCGGAATAAGAATAAAACTTTTCATTCATTCATTCATTCATTCAAAATCCTGACTGATGAGTAGGGCATCATGCTTTAAAGATGAATTTCATGTATTTTTATTTAGATATTTTTGGACTATTTAAAGGTGTAAAAAATATACTATGAGGTATAAAACAATCTCAATAGTGCATCAATCAATCTGACTTGTTCAAACACTCCTTCATTTTAGTGTATATTCTTCAATGAGTTTGTGGATTCATGGGGATTGCGCTTAGTGCAGATAAACATTTATAGTGAGAGTTTGTTTTGCCTGTGTAAGTATTTATTGCGTAAATAACTTTTGGTATTAATCTGGATTAATCTGGAACAGCAGATAAATAAATAAAATGTGGAAACAAACTATTATTAAATTAAGACACACAGAAACTTACAGGCACAGATCATGGGTGTATATAGAAAATAATTTCGGAGGGGGCTGGGAAAATTTCGGGGGGGGGGGCTGAGACCATTTCCGGTGCATGGAATACTCATAATTTAGATCTTGGAAGAGTTTTAGCCAACTTAAACGCTATTACACCCAAAATAGAATATGTTTTATTAACTAAATGATCTTATTTAATTTATTTTTAAGGGGTTTATGAAATTTTTACCGACCAAATCAAAATTTCGGGGGGCTGCAGCCCCCTCAGCCCCCCTTATATACGCCCATGGCACAGATTTGTTATCAAAAGAAAACTACCCTCAATAGGGGTACATCTATTTCCCTCTGCATAATATACAGCTAACTGTTGAGGGAGGGAGCTAAACTTAACTGAAATGATTAATAGATCTTCCACTTTGTTGATGGTATATTTAGTTAGCTTTAAAATTGAGAATGTCTTCTTCTATATTCCTCAAAATGCCCACGATTTTCAAGTCGCTATGCTACACAATATTACCAATAGGCCAAAAATCCAAGTTTTTCATGACAGCAGGAAAAGGAGAAATTATAATGTGCAAAAAAAAAAAATGTTGTAAACGATCCCTAGTCATCGATCTCATTATCACCTTTTCAGGATTTTCATTTCTTAAATATAATTGATCAAAACATACTTCATCACAAACAAATATCAGTTTCTGACTGTTTTGTCTTCTTAATTACATTGAACTGAAATAGTTCTGAAATTATCTAATTTAAAGCAACCTTCTAGGAACCATTCTTGTTTCGTATTTATGTTTTCCCTACCAATGATTTGAGGATAAATCATTTAAAATATTTTTTACTACCGAAGGGCTCAGCTGTTTCATTTGCAGAGGAAATCATATAGCTTCAAAATGCCCTGTACCTCATAAAAACTACCTCATAAAAACAAAAAGTTGATACAAATCATCTAATTATTACTAATAAAGAACTACCTATAAATACAGAAAATCCTACTACAACAGCCTCAGGTGTGGTTAAAAAATCTCATAAAACTACAAATTATTCTAAGAATGATGATGGTTGTTTAATAATTCCTAAAATACCATGATTAAAAGAAAAAAAAAGAATATAATCCATCTATTTTAGGACGTGAGTTCTCTGGTGTTCCGACCTTGCAGGAATATCTTGATATGGAAGAAATGATTATAAGGGAACCAAAGCATACAAAGGAACGTAATTATGATAATGCTGATTTAAAGTTAACATTGGATATCTTAAAGAAGGAAAACACTGGGCGTCTGGAATTGATGGAAAAATTCCTGAGAATGATGTCTCCTAAGAGAGATCATCCTCCCCAAGAAGGTAGGGGCCCTCGAAAGGAATCTGGTAGTAGTATCAACCGACATGTGGAAAGTCGTCCGAATGAAAATGAAGATTCCGAAGAAATGGAGAGACCAAGAACTAAAGAGGATACTGTCTGCAGCAGAGTCAAACTAAAAAAACGAAGAAGAATGTGACCAGGAAAAAGTAAATAGAAATGATGAGTGTAATTTTTCCCATGGTTTTTTTCTTTATAGTAGGCACTAGTTTAATTAAAACAGATGTTTTTTTTAAATGTTCCTGCTCATTTAGAATGTTTTCCCCCTTATTTCCTTTGTTTCTGTGTTCTGAAATTAGTTTTATTGTTTTAGGTTTTTTCTTTTGTTTTGTTTTTAACATTATCTGTGTTTATTATTATTGTTTGTATGTAATTTGTCAAATTTGTATGTAAAACATTTCACGGAGCCAATCACCAGCATTGCGGAGCTCCTCAAACAGATAAATAAATAACTATTCCCTGACTGCTTATTCCCTCGTCGGCAAACTGTCTACTCCTCATTAACAAGAAACATGTTTTGTAAAATAAATATGAAAATCAATCCATTAGGAGTCTGAGGTTATTCTGGAAATTTTTTTTTTAATTATTGGTTCAACTGTTTATAATTAATTTTAAAAAAATATATATTTGTGTTTATACTGTATTGATTTAGGCTAGTTTGAGCCCACTTCTCAGGAATGTGGTATAATCTAACCACATTGCTGAGAAGTGTGCTATGTTAGGGCATCTCTTGCAGGATGGACTTCTACATAGCTAAAAAACAGTTAGTTATGTAAATAATAATTTTAAATTGTTATTTTAATGTAGGAAGTACATGTTTTAAGTAACATATGGACACAATATCAAATTTATATCTCTTTACAAAGAAAATTAATTCAAATAAAACTAAAATAGAAGTTTTTTTTTAGTTCTAACCACATGTTTTGATACTTCAATAAACGCTCTATTTCTACAATAAATTATTACAATTTACAGGAAACGAATTACCTTTAGTAACAAGATCAGAGCGCTTATATATAATATCCAAAATCTCTTTTAAATTCGACCACAATTCAAATATTAAGAAAACAATAACTAGAAACTAATTAGGGATTGCAGCAGTCTAAATATCTAAATAAGATTTGATATCTTATCAGAAGGTCGAAAAAGGGGCAATCCTGATTCGTTATTATTACATGTTGACGAGTAAATTTACTCATAAACAAGGAAAAGTAGACTCAAGCTAAATTTTTGACATTATTTGCTAGTGAAATATTTTTTTTTTTTTTTTTTTTTTTAACGGCGCATCTACATCTTGGCCATTAGCGCCGACTAGTGAAATATTAACAGAAATTGTGTT
Source organism: Gonocerus acuteangulatus (assembly GCA_946811695.1). Taxonomy (NCBI): domain Eukaryota; kingdom Metazoa; phylum Arthropoda; class Insecta; order Hemiptera; family Coreidae; genus Gonocerus; species Gonocerus acuteangulatus. The sequence goes on from OX328125.1 coordinate 17,154,577, forward strand.
TTATTCATTGTTTTTAGTTATAAAATATAGTACTTCAATTACACATACTTTAAATGTGGTACAATGAAGTATTTTTAAATACTTATTTTTTTATTTGTATTTTAATGTCCATTTATAAATAACTCAGATTTTTAGGATGTGTTATCAATAGTTTATCAACCTCTTCTAGCTAGGATAAAGGGGTGATCCCTTTTATTTTATTTTTCACATCTTGTGGAAATTGAGCTCACAAAAGGTGAGTTTACCAGAAATGGAATGTTTTTGCTATAACATTCACGATCATCATGACGTTTATTTTATTTCAAATAAAATAAATAACACTAGATTTTAAATTTGATTTTCTTTTTTTATTATTAGTAAAATAAGTAATGTGAAACAGAGCAACTACTCTATGAAAAAATTTAGGATCACTGTTTATTTGTATGTATCAAGTCATTCCAAAAGTAATGTCGGGTTTTAATATTATGACATTTTTTGTTTATTATAACACTAAAAATTCACTTCTATTTATCATGTTTTGGTTGATGAAACTTACTTCTTCTGTTCTGAAATTTCATTTGAAATGGATCTCAAATGGTTTGGGAATTTGATAAAGGATAAAATGCTGCTCCAACTTATCAAAAACTTGTAAAAGTATATGAAGAAAATGTCATTGAGAGAGACAAGTGCAGCGGTGGTTTGAACGATTTTGAGCGGGAAACGGCAAGCTTGAAGACGAGCATCGTACAGGTCAACCAACAGAGCTTGACGACCGACTCCTACAGGCTACTGTAGAAGAAAATCCTGTTGTAACAGTCGAAGAGCTAGCAGAAAAACATGGATCGACACATTCTACATGACATTACTTATTTGTACTTACCGACAATATTTGTCTATTTATATATTTTTTATCTATGTATGTATAATGTTTAAACATACACGTATACATACCAAAAAGTATTTACCTTCTTTTTATTTTTTAAAAAGATTTTCTTATGTTAGATTTATGAGTTTACTTTTAATATTTTTTTTACGGCGCATCGACATCTTGGCTATTAGCACTGACATACTGGTGCAACGAGGAATTTTCTCAGCTAGACTACAACCCACCATCTCCCGCATGAGAATCTATGGCGTTAACCTCTAGACCATGGGGAGAACCCACTTACTTTTAATAAATATAGAGAAATCTGCAATTAAACTGTCATGGAAGAAGTATGAAGAAAAGTCTGACTCGCAGGAACTCCTTCATCTTATTGCATTTCCATTCTTATCCATAGTATCATTTGGAAACCTGGGAATAGGAACTGTTAATGTTCTGTATTGATCTTTCAGGAAAATGTAAATACCAACTTTAATGAAATCTCAAAGGAAAGCAAGATTTTAGCCACCACAAAGCACAGGAAACTAACAGTACCCCAAGCTGAAATGACCCCATCCGCCTTCTCAACATTCTTTCGGAAAACACTAGTACAAATTTCTCTCATTTACTTATCTTGTTTTACTAAAATATTCATTTTAGTCTTCAATGCAATTAAAAAATGAATAATCAATTAAAAACTGAGACAGAGACAAAAAAATGTTCAAAAGAACAAAACTGACACTTTCTAATTTTAAGCACTTATTTCTCAGAATGAGATCACTCTATCAAAAATTGAAAAAGCATTGTAGGAAATTCATTAACATTCCAAGCCTCACATTTACCATGATTTTCCAACCATTTTTGAGATATTTAAGAAAATATACGAAACTCCCAAGAAAAGTTTAAATTTTTCTAATTTTCTCAAAAACAGTTTCAGATGTAGCCTTGAAAATGCTTTAATTTGATGCTGCACATCAAGTTACCTATCTAAAGTGTAAGCCTATAAAGGCAAAGCTACTATTCGGAAATATTGGTGGATTAAACTACTAAAGAATAAAGATGAAATTCTTTCTCCAGAATATTCCTCTGATTGGATAAATTGCCTATGAAACAAAATATTCTAGACAGAGTAAACCAGTTAAAACCGGATACCACTCTTGCTTGCACTAGTTACAACCAGTTTGCTTCCAAACAAAAATACCCAAACTACAAATATTGTAGAAGAGATAATGAAAAAGTCTAAGATTTTATATGTATAAGCTTAAAATGTTATTATTTTGATTAGCACCTTGACTATTTTCGCTAAATTGGATGTGATTAATGCATAACATCGTTTACGATCACTGTCATATTGTATGGAGATACAATATCAAGGAAAATGGAATGTTAAGTAATTTCTACTTATACATAACTATTTTTCTTTTCTTTTTTTTTTGAGGTGGCTGACCTGCTCGCTAAATCATCTGTACCGATCAGCAATTACCCATTAACAACAAAATATCTCTACTACATCTAAAATATATGCTAAAGCAGAATAGTGTAATATTGTGGCAAAAAAGATGGTATGAATCCTCTAAAGGCCGACATTTGTATACCTTTATTCCAAAAATCGGTAAACCAAAAGAACTAAGAAATCACTCCTAAAGACTGACTCCGCTTCTGACAAGACACGGACAAGTAAATTCATACTTCTACAGGTTTAAAATCATAAAATCAGAGTCTATAGATTCCTTGAGAGAAATATAAAGAACAACCCTACATACTCCTCTTATATACTGACTATAGACAGGAGCTGGAAACCAGTGGCCAGAGAGTCCTGCTCTGCTGTACAGGAACTTCAAAGAAAGCTTTGAAATCAAGAGCCTGGAACATCAAAATCCTCGAATATGATAAGAACAACTTCGTTTTATTCAAATTTGTTGTTTTTACATATAACGTTCATTTTATTATGATTTAATTTTAATGTGTTATTAATTTTATTTTATTTTAATATTCAGTTTAATTATCCAATTTTACATTGGAAGATTACGTATAATTTATTTAATCATTAAATATTGTGGCAAAATACATGTGATATGCGACACATGGGGCATGTAGCAAATAAACGGCCACACCTCAGGGTTACTGAGGTAAGAAAAAAAAAAGTCTTTTGTAAAAAGCAAAAACAACAACAAAAAAATCAATCATCAAAATTATTATTTTACTTTAATTTAATTTTAACTTCTCTTAACTTAGAACTCAGGTTTTAGGACGGATAATCTACAGGTTACCAACCTTTTCAAGCCAGGATAGAGCTGTTGCTTTTCGTTTTTCCAAAAGATAGATGGATCCTAATCAAAATAATTTTCTCCTCATTATGTTAAAGTTACACAGATCTATTGTCTCCGAAAAAGACTCAATCTATCTAAGAAATTTTAAAAATTATATTTTTGGGATCAAGAAAAATCCAATCTTCATGAGACCATTATCATTTTCATGAGTCTTCTCAAAAATAATTTTTAATATAACCAAACTTAATTTAAGCGTAATACAGTTTCAATGTAAAGTAAGCAGTATGAAAACCATGCAAGAAAGAAAAGTAGTAGTCTATTTTAATTTAAAACTTAAGAGTACTTAACATGTTAATTGTTGAGGTAATAACTACGAAACAAGTAAATCAATATTTTATTAATAATAATAACTTTTATCACATTCTTTGATTGTAATAATACTCCTTTAGATAATTGACAAGTAAAATTGTTCCCATGTACTTTAACTGTATTCTTATCAGTAACTTCTGATAGCTGGTGGTATAGTGGGGCATTCTTCTGGATCTAATGTTTTGTCAATAACAGGTCGGTAGCAAACTTTTACCTAGAAAGATGGACATTAATTTTTATTTATTATTTTCAATTGTCATGGATTTTGTCTCATTGAATATTTTTTTTTATATATATAAATAACTTAATTTTTTATTTGTAATGTTTTACAAATCCATGAACATCCACTAAGTCCAAAATTTACTCGGAGGAAGCTTTCAAGCATTGTGACTTTATTGAGAGAACAATTAAATATTCATTTTGTGAAACTAGATTTGCTAAACTTTCTAAGTTGTAACCCTCACACCCTTTTTCACCTAAAATTATTTAAAACAATTGTTTTAGCTGAAAAAAAATGCCAAACAAAACGCTCAAAATACATATTCTTCCAAAATCTGTGTTCTTCTTAGATTGAATAACATTTCCTTTTACAAACAATTGAAGTTAAGGAGAATACAATTAGAAAAAAATGCCATGCCTACTTAGTTTTGTTTTCAAGCTGTATGCAATTTAAGTTTTTCTTTGCATCTTTTCTTCTATTATTTTATTAAATATCAAATTAAATTTATCTGAATTAAATTTTAAAAAAACAAATACATGAACAGAATAAAAATATTAAAGAACAATATTACTTCTCCAGTCTGTGGATTTATTTTTGTTATACTATGTTTCCTCCAATGCTCTTCAAAAGACCTTTTCTTTTGCCCTTCAATAGGTTTTGCGAAGTCATATTCATCACTTCTTACCTAAAAGTAAAACAAATGTCTATAGAAGAAGAAATTCTTTATTTAAAAACAAAACAAAGGGTGCTGCCTAAATATGCATATATCGTCAATACAAATGCAAAGTATTGAATGTGAAACAATGCATTTTTCATTTTCAATCTATACTGATTGCTGTTGGACTGATGTAAATTGTGGCAAACCATCTCCAAGACTATTGCCCTACAATTTGTTTCTCCGGGGCGATGTTAGCTCAGAGGTAGATCACTCGATTAATGACCTGAAGGACCGGAGTTCAAAACACTCAGGCACACACTAAATATTTTATCTTCTAGTGTCTTCGGTTGAAGGTTGGATTCGGGGCCCCAGAACGTCCCTAGGCCTGCCCAACCTTTAATTAATTTATTGATGGATACCTGCAAAGGGGATTAAAAGTATAGTTCTACTGACCACACTACCTAGTGTGCCATATGGTCAAGAATCAGATACCTCTATAGTATCTGGTTCTCTGGGCCCTTATGGCCTTTTACAGGACTGATTTTTTTTTCTTTTTCTCTCTGATCTTGCGACTTTGACCAAATCACATTTCCGAGAATATTGCCCAAGCATTTGTTTGGTCCTGTCACTTTGACAAATTGACATGTGCATCTTCAAAAATAGCCCCACGCCACTTGTAGGGTAAAATCAAATCATGAGATTCTTTTCAACTGAGAATGCTTTGTGTATTTCGGAGTAATATTCTACGTAATTACCTTGAAATCTTCCCTGGCATGAGCTCCCCTAGATTCCTTTCTTTTTTCAGCGGCATTTATTGTCTGTAATGAACACATCAACATGTTGTGCAACTCCATTGTCTCAATGAGATCAGAATTCCAAATCATTCCTCTGTCACATGTCTACAAAGATAGAACAAATATACCATTAAAAGGCTTTCTGGCGCATCACATTTCATTTAAAAAAAAAAAAATAAATAAAAACCTATTAGGATTAGTTTTTTCCCTGGTTAATTTATATATTATTTGTGTACCTTCACAAAAATAAAATTATGTACTCTAATATGCAGTCGGGGGTGAGTTTATCTCAGTGGTGGAGCACTGGACTAATACGCTGGACGACAAGTTCAAAACTTGAGCGCACTAACGAGGGTTTTACCTTTGGGTGAGATTCGGGTAAGATTGGATTTGGGGTCCCAGACCATTCCTAGGCTCACCCAGCCTTTAATTAATTTATTAATGGGTATCTGCAAAGGGGAAAATCAGGTAGCCGGAGCCTAGTGCTGACCACACTAACTCCCAAGTGTGCTGTATGGTCAAGAATCAGATTCCTCTACAATATCTACCACTCTGGGCCCTTGTGGCCTTTTATGGGTCTAACTTAGATTTTTTGTTACAGGACGAATATGCAGCACCACCACCATCCAGCCAAAAAAGTGTCTTTTTTTTCTGGTATATTTCAAATTTGTTGCCATTATAGATGTGCAACTAAACTTTCATATTAAGATAAATTTTATCTCTCTATAATATATAAATGTAATATATGTTACTTAAATTAATATTCCAATACCAATAACATTTACAAGAGTTTTTTTTTTTTTCATGTTGACCACAAAGAAACCAATTTTTTTTTTTTTTTTTTTTTTTGTTGGAGTTAAGGGTAATTTATTATAACATGAAATAACTATAGTCAAGAATCTCATCCATAAGTTTAGCTGGTAAAAACTGGTCTCTATTGTTCACTGTTAAATAATAGGTTTGGATTATTTTTTTTTATTTTTTATTTTTTAACGGCGTATCAACACTTGGGCTATTAACACCGCTTGGATTACAAAGCATAAAATGGATGTATTATAAGATTGTGACCCTTAGTTCTCAATATTTTATTTTTAAAATATAAAATTGATAGATACCTTTAATTGAGACCACATTTTAAATATTTCTTTCATATTCTTTACTCCCTCTTGAAGAGACTCAGCCGTTCTGAAAACAGCAGCATTTTTCTGCATTTCCTTTTGCATAGCGATTCTTATTTGAGCAGTATTAAACTCACCGTCTGCAAACCGAATGGAGTCTAAGGTTGCAACAGATTCTTCACCGATATTCTAAAAAAAATTCAAATGCAATAAATTCTTTAGCACTGGTTGAATGCCGAATAGCTTTATATTATGGGAGGTCTACCTATAAAAGGGTTTCTCAAAAAAAGATATTTACTTACTTATGACGAGTCTATTATCTCATTCAATGCACTCCCAATTGGCACACAAATACCGACATATTATTATTTTCAACGTGGAGAAAGTAGGGGTTTGTTCATCATTGTCAATTATTTTTTTATTATTATTATTTTTTATTTTTATTTTACAGACCATCAACTACCTGACTATGAGCACCATGCAATCTATAGGTTGCCACCCTTCCTAAAGGTTGACTTTTTTCAGTGAGTCCAGCGCTGAAAGTAGTCAACCTGTCACAGAGAGGACTCAAATCTACATCTCCCACATACAATTTGAGTGTGCTAGTCACTAGACCTAAGGGAGACGCATAATAGTTAATAAAACTATATTTTTATAGTCCCACGTTTTGGTTTGAATTTCAATCCTTCATCAGGGCCGTAAACCAAAATGGACAAAGTCAATTATATAATTATATGTTGCATATATAATTACATATATGTATATACAATATATTGTTAATTGTGCTTACTCTGTTCATTTTTATGTATGGCCCTGATATAGGCCTGAAATTCAAGGCAAAATACTGGCAAAAAAACTAACTATTCCCATCTTGGCAACCTGACCAGTCAACAAACTCTTTTAAACGATATTATTAACTCACCTCCTTAAGATCAGGCAGAGGGTCCCCAGGATTATTGTAACAAGCGATGGTTTTTGCACATGCTCTTCCAAATACAATGATATCAAGAAGTGAATTAGCACCAAGCCTATTTGCACCATGGACAGAATAGCACGACGTTTCTCCACAAGCATAAAGTCCCGGAACCACTTTGTCAGAACCATCGCAGTGTTTGATAGCCTAAAAATAACAATTCTTAAATGGTCTGTATCCCTCCAGACCAGCTGGAACATACAGTATTTAGAGGATCTCCTGCTTTTATTTAAATAATGTTTATCACCTGGATAAGGTATAATAAAACACATTTTGTCAGCAAGGTTTTTAGTTTATGCCACATTGCTGAGTAATGTGTCATTAAATAATTGATATAAAGAATGTTGCTGTTTTATATTTTTTACAAACAGTTGACTCAATTATTTACAAAAAAAAAATTGTTCTGGAGCAAACCCCGACTTGTAAGTTACGAGAAAAGTAATAATTTGGTCCACCAATGGATCTAATAGCTACAATCCTTTGGAAAGCGCTAAAAAGCCACATGTTCAAAGTCATTTTTCTTTCAGCTACCGAATAAGCATAATGCACCACCTGATGAAGCTAACTCTAGGCCAGAGAAAAGTTGTCCTTTAGAAAACAGTACCGGTTTAACCCATTAGCGCCATGCTATACCATATGGTAACGCCAATATTTAAGCGATGATTATAAATACTAAGTTCATAAACTGATTTATTTGTAGTTAGAATTTTTGAAGAAAATAAACTCCGGTGCTAATGGGTTAACCTAATTATAGACTAATTAAATAGTTTGTTCAATCAGCAATAAATTATAGAGTTGTAATTTATGTTAAATCACGCTATAACTTCATCTATTTAAAAAGTCACATTTTAATTGTTTTTAGACCAAACTATTAACTATTATGTATCTTAATTTATGTAACATTAATTCGAATTTTATTAACCTGTCCTTTATAGTTTGTTGGAATGCCACCCATGCTATAATGAACAGTAGGTATAACTGGTATTGGTTCCTTAGTTACATCCACGCCTGCGAAAATCATAGCTGTTTCAGATATCCCAGGGAGTCGAGAAGCAATCTGTTCTGCAGGAAGGTGGTGAAGCTGAAGGAAAACGTGATCTTTTTCTGGGCCAACACCTCTGGAATACATTTTTTTATTTATCTTTTTATTATTTTACACTTTCACTAGTATTTACTGTAGAAAGTCCTAGACCGAAAAGCACTCTGCCAATAATCCATTGGATATTTCACGTTTTTTGTTTTCTCTTTGTGAGCAATAAATTAATCAATTTCATAATTAATCGGAGGACTAATTTTGTGACTGCACCACAAAATGTTTGAATTTACCATTTAAAAATAATGAAGAAAGAGATACAAGAAATCACTTGTTTGTAGTTTATGTAATTTATATTGTTGGTATTTTTTTAATTTATTTGTGAGCATCCCCAATAAAGGTGATTCACCCTGTTGGAATTTAACTTTGGCACAGAAGTTACTTTGTCTTATTTTGGGCTATTTCACTCGTATTTTGGGCTATTTCAATCACAATTATATGCAATAGTTCTTTGGGGAAATGCGCCTGAAATAAAAGATATTTTTAGGATACAAAAAAGGGTGATAAGAATAATATGCAATCTGCAGAGAACAACCTCCTGTAGAAAATATTTCAAAAAACTTAAAATTTTGACGATCCCATCTTTCCACATATTAGAAGTTCTAAAATTTGTAAAAAGAATCTGCATCTGATTAAGTCGAGGAGGGTTTTACATTCCTATTCGACAAGGCAGACTAAGAATTTAGAGATAGAGCAGCATGGAACCTGCTTTTATTCAGAAGGCTTGATGCATGAACTCCCTCCCTGATAAAATAAAATACAAATTTAAATACATTATTTCAGAAATGAATGTTGACACGGTTAGGGATTTTATAGGCATTTTTATGAATGAAATCAAATGAAACCATTTACAAGTCGATATTCTTATTGCTGAATGTAATGCTAATGATCTAGAGGCCTATATGTCTCTACCAAGTATCTATGTGTCTGGAAAGGAAGCTCAGGGAAATCATGGAAGGCCAGTTATAAGAGGAGCAGGCTGCATTCAGACCATCACCGCTAGACCTAAGACCACATTATCTCACTCAGGACAATTATTGAGAAGTCATGGGGCGGAAGAAAGAGCAAATACCTCACAATCCTGGACAGTTGTTTGAAAGGAGTTATAGGCAGCCTTAGCTGCTAAAAAGGACCCCATGGCATTAATAAGCACTATAAAATGTACTTATCATGACCCTAAAGGTGTTATTAGGTTAAATAGAACTAAACCCAGGCTCATTGCCATGAATAAGGGAGTGAAACAAGGGGATGTAACAAGACTCAGCCCTCACCTTTTATTCATATTCATGGACAAAAAAAGTTTAGAAATTTGCTAACATTAATAGGGGATTAACATTAATAGGGGGTAATAGGGAAGTGGAATAATAGAGGAATATACGTGCCTTGGAACTGTGATCAGCAGGAATGGAAAAATGAACGTACAGTTTTCCGTACAGGATAAGAAATGCAAATAATGTGTATTATCAGCTGTGTAATACTGTGGTGGGGAAGAGGGAAATGGAAAAGAGTATTTAACCAACTGCACATTTTTAAGGCAATCTACCTCCCTATACCTCTGCATGGAAGTGAAAGCTGGGTTCCACTGATTAAACACTGGAGTAGTGCTACAGCCTCAAAAATGAAGCATCTCCATAGAGTGGGAGATCTGACAAGGAGAGACCAAGTCAGGAACAAAAGGGTACAGAGTGATGTGGGAGTAGCTTCCTTGAAGGAAACAGTGGAGAGGAGACAGCTAAGGTGGTTTCGGCATTTATGTACGGTGAATGAAGACCGAGATCTACGGAAGGTCTTTGAGGTTCGACCCTCTGTACATTGTCCACGAGAAAGGCCGAGATTGCTATGGATTGACCACGTTTTCGGGCTTAGACAGGAAAAGAGAAAGAGTCTGAACCCCATGAAAGTGCTGGCTCGAGATTGTGATACTTGGTGGTCTTGGATCAAGGCACCTCCACACTAAAGGCACAAAGAAGGATGATAAAGAAGAAGATCTAGAGAAGCGATGCATCAAGAAAATACAATAATAATAAAATTACGTTAAATGCAATTTTTATTCACAGTAAATCATATATTAAAAATAGCCCACCTGCCTTCCCTTATTTCAAGAGTCATCGCTCTTGAAACAACATCTCGAGAAGCCAAATCCTTTGCTTTTGGAGCATACTTTTCCATAAATCTTTTTCCTTCTGAATTAACTAAATAACCACCTTCGCCTCGGCTTCCTTCAGTAATAAGACAGCCAGCACCATAGATACCTGAATATGAAAATATATTCGCACGTATAAGTATTGTCAATGTATTTATTTAAAATTGCATATAACTCACATTAGTGAAGTTTGATCTCAAGATTAATACAATTAATTTAAGGAAAAAATCGTTCAATAATTGTGAAAATTATTAGAAAGTTAATAATTTATCTGAAAATTATATTTGAATGTAAAATGTTTATATTATATGTAAAGATATGCATGAATATCTGAAAACCAGTTCAGGGGTGAATATAGGAAATAATTGCCGGAGGGGCTGGGACCACCGGGGAGTTTCCCGTACCGGGGTATGGAGTTTCCCCCAAGATGGTGGGGGGGGGGGGATTTTAAATATTTTAGTGTAAAATGGTGAGTTTTGAGATCCTTTGATACCTAGTAAACCAAGGTAAATGTTGAAGAAATATTTTGTTTTTTAGGCGTTTTTATACGAAACATTTTATTTTAAACTGAATAATTTTTGTTCCATTTCCATGCTTTGTAGAATATTTATGTTACAATTTGTATTAAACTGAATAGTTTTATATTTTACTATACACGCACAGTAAGCACTTCTCATCTCGCTCACAGCCAACCCTACAATTGAACTGCTGTTCAGAACTGACATGATGAGAACTTCGAATTGTTAGCCAACTAAAACGCTATTAGACCCCAAAAAAATATTTTTTTCTGAACTAAGTGATCTTATTTAATTTATTTGTTAGGGTTTTTTACCAAAGCCATCAAAATTTGGGGGGGCTGCAGATTTTCTAAAAAAAAACATGTTCTGATGGACGAATACTGCTACTTTTCAAATTAGCTAAAGTATTTTTGTACTATATCTTATCAAAATCGGACCATTTTTGGGGTAGTGGCTTTCCCAGGGGCACAGATGACATGTCAGTATCTTGCCTGAAACAAAAGAGTAAACATGACGAGAGGACTTCCTAACAAGGAAAGCGCCTGAAGAGGTGCGAGGCAAGAACAAAACATGTCGGGCAAAAGATAGCAAATAAAATAGTTGAACAGAATGAATGGTATACTACTTTATGGACCCCTGCCTAAAAATAGATATAAGAAAAAGTGATGTGGGATGACTCGTAAGTTGACCCAGATCCATCACGGGATGATATTTTTAGTCAAAACAGACAATTTTAAGTCCATATTGCCTTATACAAAAGTTACCCGTTTTCAAGATATTTAATATTTTAGGCTTTATTTATTTATTTTTTTTTTTTTAAAAAAAAGGCACTATTGTATCAGTTTTGGGTATTTTTTTTTTATTTTTAGCATTTGAACTGAAAATTTGTATTAATTAGATAAAACTATCAAATTTTGTACGAGGCAACAGATGGTATGACCCAATAAATAAAATTTACATATTTTTTCCCCCTAAAACCTGAATCTTTAACTCTGTTTCTCTTTTAAAAAAATAGTAGTAGCTATTCCTGCAAGTTATACTAAAAACATCTCTGTTTATTAAGCAACATAAAAAATTACGATAGATAAAATAATAATTTTATATAATTTATAATTCTTAGAAAAAGTGTGACAAACTCATAAGCGGTAGATATTTTAAGTTGCACTTAACACAATACAATTTTCTGACCGCTGAAAATCAATATTATTAAAAGCGAATTAAGGGGGCGATTGCAATGGTGTACTAGAAATAACGGTGGCCAACTGAACATGACCTTTAGGGTTTGAAACATGGACATTTCTCCTCGGCATCTCCGATTTCCATCATAAGCGGGTTTTCTGCCTAAGGAGGGAGGGAGGAAACGTGCTAAAAGAGAGTTTAAAGGTTCTATCTTATCTCAAGATATAGAGATACATTTGTATACCATGTTTTAAAGACGCAGCATTCTCAGAGAGAACGTAATAATTTCTTAACAAATTTGGTAGTAGCCAAGTACTGAATCAAATTTAAAAAATGTTAATGTAAATGAAATCATCTCTACCTAATATATCTAATTTTACAAATGTAAAGGCATACCAGTAGGATGGAATTGTATGAATTCCATATCTTGTAATTGTAGGCCAGCTCTTGAAGCCATTCCTTGACCATCTCCTGTAACAGTGTGGGCTGACGTGCATGAAAAGTAGTTTCTTCCACAACCACCCGTTGCCAAAATCTAGGACCAGTGGTGATTTTATTTACCTTAGTACTCAATCATTATCAGAATTATATTCTTATCATAATTTTTTTTTTTTTTTTTTTTTTTTTTTGAAAAATTAAAGTTAATGCATAGAAAATAATCATGAAGAATGGATTTACCCTATTCAATATTTTGCTAGGGTAAGCAAATTAAAGATCAAATAACAATTATACCACTTTTTGTTTACATATATATTTAGTTTTAAAAAAAAAAAAATTTTGTTTTTAAAAAATGTTTTTTTTGTTTTTAAAAAATGTTATTCTAAATAGAATAATGTAAAAATAGCATTGAAATATTGTATAATACAAATTCAGATTTCAAAAAGATCTAAATCTTAGTGAGGCTACAACTTTAAAGTAACTAATTCTGATTGATTCTGTCACTTAGTCTCTTTAATATTAATATAATCAATATATTCTGTAATATATCTCAGATTATTACTACATTTTTGTGAAATAATATAAAATATATGTAAGAAAAAAGCACATAAAAATCAGTCACATTTATAATTTTGGAGACAAACCAAACAAAGTTGAAGTTTAAATTAATACATTTATAACTGTAAAGCCGGGTTCACACGCTCAAGCAATTTGTGCAAATTGGCTTGCGTAAGCCAGTTTTCAAACACAAATCGTTGCGTGTGAACAGAGATTTGGCTCGCACCACCAAAAAGTTTGGCTTGCGTAAGCCAGTTTTCAAACACAAATCGTTGCGTGTGAACAGAGATTTGGCTCGCACCACCAAAAAGTTTGGCTTGCGTAAGCCAGTTTTCAAACACAAATCGTTGCGTGTGAACAGAGATTTGGCTCGCACCACCAAAAAGTTTGGCTTGCGTAAGCCAGTTTTCAAACACAAATCGTTGCGTGTGAACAGAGATTTGGCTCGCACCACCAAAAGGTTTGGCTTGTGTAAAATCTGTCTTGCTAGGAGATCGGCTTCAGGTTGGTTTATTGGCATGAGCGTGTGAAAGACGGGACTCACTTCCCGGCACCAACCTGGAACATGCGCATGGTTGGCTGGTGAGGTTTGACCACCTTTTCATGATCCTGTATTACAACTGTTTCTAATTAATCTCGTGCGTATTTGTTCAGTGTTTATTCAGAATGTTGAAAGATAAAGACTTTACTTCTGAATTTATTGAAAAATACATTAGATGAGTGGTCTCCATGTTTGTTTGAAAACCGAGCGCTAATAATTCAGCAACCGCAATGCTTTTTGCTCATGTTTATAACATTTTAGTAGAACTATTTAAAAAAACTGGACCCGCATCCTAACGGGAAAAGAGTAATAAAACATAGAAATGATTTAAGTATCAACTACCGAAAAGAGTTAAAGAGAGTGGTAGAATACTAGATATCTGGTGCTGGAGAAGAGGACATCTATGTACCTCATTAATGGTATTGTAAAAATTGTTCAAGCCAAACTGAACGAGTGAACATCTTCACTCACAGTTTAGCTTAAGCAATCCCGTTTGAATAAATTGCTTGAGCGTATGAACCTAGCCTTCCTTATAAATGAAATATGATTGTTGTCAGATATTTTAATTATTATTTTATGAGAGACAAAGGTTGCTTCTGATTAAAATGTGAACTGAACAAATTTTCCAAGATATTTTAACACTTGATTTCATATAACAAGAAGGCAGCTTTTAATTACTCTCATTACCAGAAGTATTGTGAATTTCAGTAGTGAATGAATCATCAAAATTAATACTTACAGTGTTTTTAGCTTTAAACCTATGAAGAGTTCCTTCTTCCATGCACAAAGCGAGAATACCAACGCATGTTTCACCATTCATCAGAAGATCTATACAGTAGTATTCAACAAAAAAGTTGCAGTCACATCTAGAAAAAAATAAATAAAATGTAATATACAAACAAACCAGATGTCAGATTAAATATGTAGTTACTCGTTTGCCCAAACCATAATTAATGGAATTAACTATAGTTCATTCTACGTTATTGAGGGGTTGAAAAAACTGCTAAAAACCTTTACTACAACCCTTTATTTTTCATCCAGAGCCAGCTTCTAAGGATTTATCCTCATTTTCAATGGCCTCTATGACATAATATCAAATTACAAATAGTGTTTTGTTTTTATATATATATAATAATATTACTAAATACAAATTTATGTTTAATGTTGGACATACAACGGTTGTGTTCGAGTGTCCAATTCAATCAATCAATCAATATATTTGAACCAATACATAAAAGTATTATTTACAAATGGTTAAGGGAGAAAAAAAAATACATTAACAAAATAAATATAAAAACAAAACAAAAATAGGAATAAATAAATAAATAAAAGTAAACTGAGAATGAATTAAAAAAAAAAAAAAAAAAAATTATTGCAAATGAAAGAAGTCTTGATAGCATCTTGGCTTTAGACGTGTTGCAATCTTCTCTCCTAGCTGAAAGTAGGCGGCTCCTTCTATTGTTGAGAGTTTTCCGTAGTGCCTTTGGGTGAGTTTTTCAATGTGCTCTGCGGAGTGGACAACCCCGAGCTCTCTGTGGATTTGTGTGTTTCGTATAAAAGGAGGTGCATTTAAAATAATTCGAAGAATTTTATTTTGAAACGTCTGAAGTCTTCGTCTGTTTGTGTTACTGGTACTGTACCAAACTGGGCATGCGTAAGTCAGTAATGGAAGTAATAGAGTTTTGTACAATAGAACTGCGCATTTGTGTCTGAGTGGTGTTTTCTTGTTTAAAAGTGGGTATAATAGTCTTAGTCGTGTGTGAGCCAATTGAAGTTTTAAGTTAATGTGAAGTCTCCAGGTCAGTCTAGTGTCGAAGTGAACGCCAAGGTAGCGCACACTTTGGTCCCTTGGAGTCCAAGAAACTCGGGCCTGTCCAATCCGCAAGCAAGGAGAAGTCCTGTCATCGAAGTGCCTCAGTGCGAATATCTTTGCTTCAGTCTTCGATGGATTGAGACGGAGTTTCCAACTTTTGAACCACGATGTAATGCTGTCCAGTGCTGACTGAAGGTCTGCGATGGTTTTTGGAACATTATTTCCTTGGCTCATGATTAGCGTGTCATCTGCAAACAGAGCGACCGTGGCAGTTTGAGGGTCGGGGATGTCGTGGCAATACAAGCTAAACAGTAAAGGGCTCAGTACTGCTCCTTGTGGCACACCAGCAGAAACAGTTATTTTGCGACTGATGCTGTTTTTAACTTGTAATGTTCTTTCGTCGAGGAACGAAGAAATAATATTCGCTAGATAGCATGGTGGCCAAGTTTTTTTGAGTTTATACAGAAGACCCTTGTGCCACACTGTGTCGAATGCTGACTTGACATCTAAGAAAACAGCTGTTGAATACTTTTTTTCCTCAAATCCCTTTAATATTAATTCAGCTACCCTCTGTATTTGGTGGACAGCTGAGTGTTGAGGTTTGAACCCAAATTGATGTTGGGGAATGACTTTATTCTCCTCTAAGTGCCGGCGGAGTCTCTTCTCAATGCATTTTTCGAAGACTTTAGCCATTGTATTTAGAAGGCTTTCTGGTCGATAGCTGTCGGGATCTTCCTTTGGTTTCCCGGGCTTGTGAAACACTACCACAACAGCATTTTTCCACATTTTTGGGAAGTAACCACATCTCAAACAAGCATTAAATATGCTTGTGATGAGTGCGATACCCTTCTGTGGAAGGTGAGGACGACATTGGATATAAGATCGTCTCCTGGAGATTTCCTGTTTGCCAGTTTCCCGATGATCGTATTTACTTCGTAAGGAGTTATGAAGTCGATGTTTTTTTCAACTGTCGTAATTGGAGTTTGTAAGTAGGTATTTACGGTTACGTCTACGTCTCTGTTGGTTTTAGTGTCGTTTGTGAATTGTCTGTGAAAATGTCCAGCCAGTAGTTGGCATTTCTCTTCATCTGTATTAGCTGTCCCTGTCTAGTCAGTCAGTGAGAATATCTCAGTTTTCTGTCCTGTCAGTCTTTTCGTTTCTTTCCACAGATTTGCGTCACCAGGAGTAAGACTTTCTGCAAATCTCCTATAATTTTCGAATCGGGTTTGATCTAGCTCCCACCTAATTTGCCTGGATAGTCTATTCACTATAGTTTTTAGAACGGGGTGTTTCGTCCTTTGCCATCGGTGTCGCAGAGTGTTTTTTTGTCGTATCATTTGTAATATGTGTGGTGGGGTGCTGTTTGATAGTCCTGTCCGTTTGTCTGTGAATTGAGTGAATGTCGCTTTCTGTATGGATGTGTATATGTGTTGAGTGAATGATTCTATTGTTGAATTTATTTCCTCCTTATTATTGTATGTAGCTGGAATTGAGAATGTACACATTTCTTGAGAGAACAATTCCCAATTTACCTTCCCAGTTATTAGCCGAGGGAGTGGTTCTATGTATTGTCTTTGTGTTCCCAATGTGCAAATCACAGGGAGGTGATCTGAGTCTAAGTCTATAATGGTTTTGAGGTAAATAGGAATGTCGAGTTTGTGGATTAGAGCTATGTCAAGTATGTCAGGTAAATGTCCTTGTCGAGTGGGATGGAACGTTGGTTCGTCTGGGGATTCAATGTGTATTCAAAGATTTTCCGTTACAGTCTGAAGTCTAGTACCATTACAGTTCTGTGTCCGGCACTTCCAGTCAGTATGTTTACTATTCAAGTCCCCTAACAGTAAAGTAGGTTCTCCTGTAAAGATCTGTTCGAAGTCATTTTGTATTACTCTCCGTCGAGGTCTAAGGTAAGCTGAGATAATGTTCACTGTTCTGTTGTTGTTTGTCGTCAATTTAACTCCGACGGCTTCGAGATGTAGTAGCCTGGGAAGGAGAAAGTGGGAATGTTTTAAACCCCTCTTTATACATAAAGCTACTCCTCCAAAACGTTTTTCGCTGTCCTGTCTATATAAAATGTATCCTCCTATTCGTAATGTGTCGTTCGGTTTGAGATGAGTCTCTGTCACACAAGCAATGTCCACTTGGTATCTGCTTAGGAAATTTGAGAATAAGGTCTGTCGTTTTTTCAGTCCATTGGCGTTCCAGTTAAGGATTGTCAGATTTTGAGTATGTTCGTAATTAGGGTTGTCCATAGCTGTTTTTGAAGAAGTCTTGTATGACATTGAGAAGGAGATTTTGTAAGTAAGGTATGATTGGTTTAATTAATGTAGTAATTAGAGAGCTTAAGTCTAGGTCTGGTTTATTGGAGTCAGTATTTTGAGTTTGTGTAGGAGAAGAAGGTTTTGGAGCAGAGCTAGGGACAGAATGTGTTCCTAGAGGCCGTCGTTCAAACCAGGCATTGGTTTTAAGTGGGTCAGGGCAGTGTGTTGATTGTATTGGGGTGGGAGTGAATTGAGAGTTGATTGGGGTGTGAGTCTTTATTATGGGTGTAGGTTTTGTTGGCGGACGAAATGTTTGAGCTTTTGCTGGCAATTGCTTGTTTTCGATTATGTTTGGATTTGAGGGTTGGGGAAATATTCGATGTCTATAATGACCTTTAAAAGCAGAACATCCGCGATACTTCGCACTGAGCTTCTCTCCACAATTCGCACATTTGAGTAGGTTATCATTGGCCGTACAAATGTTTGTCAAGTGAGGTCCTGCACAACGGCTACATCGTGGATCTAGCTTGCAATAATTTTTTGTGTGACCTACCCTCAAGCATCTTCCGCATTGTACTGCGCGATTTGATAGCCTTCGGTTCTCAACTGTAACGATAGTGTAGTAGAGTGCTTTGAGGTTAAATATTGTTTGGCCCTTTTCATCGTTTTTTAATTCGACTGCACATAATGGAGTGGGGGCTCTCTGTCGATTATGAAGTCTTGTGACACTCAGGACCGGATATTTCTTATTTGAGAGAAATTCGAATACTTCCGTATCGCTGAGTGAATAGGGAACACCTCGGATTACGACTGAAAGGTTTTTTTCCTCGGGGTTTACGTATGTATAATATTTTTTACTATTTAAATCATAAAATTTTGTCAAATTCCTGAAATCTCCAATGCTGGTGAGTGTAATTTTGATTTTTTGGTTGCATTGTTTAATTTCGAAGCTATTTGTAACATTTGATTTAATATCATTTGTAATTTTTAAGTAGTTTTCATTTGAGCAAAGAAATATTGGTGGAATTTTAAAGGGCTTGTCTGTCGTATTTTCTGTTGTGGATTCTGTTAAGAGTTCTAATGGTTGAAATCTGTTTTGTAATGGTATTGGTGAGTGTGTTGTTGGTTTGTTGCGTTTTGTAGTTGGTTCTGTATCTACGTCATCGGGAGACTGGCAATCCATTCTTGGAGAAGGGTTGTGTGGAGATGGTAAACAAGGCCAGTCGTTGTCATGGGCAACGGATAATTGAGAGGTCTCACCTGAGCTTCTTTCTGTCTTGGTTAGGTTAGGATCTAATATAAAGTCTTTATATTCTTTTACTTTTCTGGATCTTTTAATTTTCATCTTCTTCCTGAAGTTCGGGAGAACAGTGATCTGTTCTTGATCCCTACAGTCCATATATAAAGAAAAAAACACTTAAAAATCACTTTTTAAAGAGGAGAATTTTTCAATAAACAATCACAGTACTCTGCCAAAACAGCTGATCGAGTGTCCAATTAACAAGGACATATATCCATAAATTGTCAAACCAACATTAAATAAAACAATAATTCAAATAAAGAGAAGAGAATCATTAAATACCTAAATAAAACATTTTTATAACAGCCATCCTAGCCCTTCATCTCCTACTTTTCCCTTCAGGCCCCTCTTTGGCCGTCCACCGTAGTAAGTGAACGAACCTCCCCCCCCCCCCCCCTCCTTTCTTCACCACCAACCTAACCCAGATTTCTCATATTCCAGATTCAGATTTTAACTTCCATAAGGACCAGTCCTCTCTCTTCTCATCGGTACATATTTCTATGAAACCCTAACTCTATGTTTAAATATGTGTCTATCTACCAATCGGCCATTGAAGTTCCGATTTGTAGACCAACTTATTAGGACTACTTGTTGGATAGGTAAGTTCCACTCACGCTCCGACTTGCTATCCAACTTTAGTCCCAGTCTGTTTTCAGGACTGTGTATGTCGCTACAAGCCAAAAAATGTATCGAGTGCAGACCGAAGTTACCCGATGATCAAGTGTTGACTGAGATATGTTGGACGACTTCGATCCAACTGCCCCACTCACGCTTCAACTTCGACGCCAGTGGATGTTGGACCTTCGAGTTGTCCCTCTAAATGTTCCGACTCGTCCAACTAGACTTCCAACAAGCCCATTCACGATCCGATATCAGATCCGACAACGGAAGTTGGACCACAAGTCGAACTGCAAATCGGATTGTCAATGGCTTGCTTAATTGTAACCCCGATCTACCATATGCCAGTATTACTCTTCCTCTGTGTATATAGAAAATTATGAACTCTGACCAACCTTGTTTGCAGCGTGGGCGTATATAGAAAATAATTTTGGAGGGGGGGGGGGGGCTGGTACCATTTCCGGGGTATGGAATACTAACAATTTAGAACTTGGAATAGTTTTAACCAACTAAAACGCTATTATAATATTTGTTATGAACTAAGGGATCTTATTTAAGTTATTTTTAAAGGTTTATGACACATTTTTACCGATGAAATCAAAATTTGGGGGGGGGGGGGGGTGCTGCAGCCCATGGTTTGCAGCCGTGATGAAGGCTTGAATCTCAAGCCGAAACGTTGGCATAAATATAATACATAGTTATGTAAAAAATATAGTTCTGTTATCCACACGTCCGAACCCTGACAATATCTACCTTTGCAATCTCTACGGCCAACGATCTCCTCTCAACAAAATAAAATAAGATTTAAAAAAAATTCTTAAATAATTTTAAGATAAGCTACATGCTAGGGATATGAAAAAATTAAAGGTAAATAAAGAAATGTGGATAAATTCATATAACTTCTTCTTTTTATATTTTGAATTTCTTAATTAAAAAAAAAAAAAAAGAGCAGAGAAATATAAAAAGAGAACTAACCTTACAGCTTGTCCATATAGTGTATGTAAAAGTGAATGCCCAGTCCTATCTGCTACAGCACATGTTCTATGCGCTTGCCCACCTTTCCCATAGTCCAAGCTTTGCCCTCCAAAAGCTCTTTGATAGATTTTCCCTTCTTCTGTGCGAGAAAATGGCATTCCTGATTGAATTTATAAACATTATCAAATAACTTATCAGATGAAAAATATATTAATTATTTTAAATAAATTTAATTCTAATATTAATAAAAAAAATTACCAAAGTTTTCCAATTCAATTACTGCTTTCGGAGCTTCTTTAGTCAAATAATGAATTGCATCTTGATCACCGAGCCAGTCCGACCCCTTTACAGTATCATACCTGAAGGCCAAGAAGAGGTTTAGAATGATTTAGGATAACAAAAAATAGTATTGAAGGCATGTCTACTTAAGGGTTAAAAAAGCAATTAATGAGAATAGTTTGTATAAACATGAAATTAGGTTTAACATAAGAAACATCAGTAAAATACAGCAGTCTTTACTGAGTGATCTGTTTTAGAGACCATAAACGTTAGACAGTCATAATAGTTTGGCCATGCAACAATAATGTTGTTCCAGTCTTATATAATAATGTTGTTCCTATTTTTAATGTTGACAGCACACTAGCCAGTGGCCAAAACCACGTTCAATATGCCGGTCCTCATCAGAACACTAGAGTAAAGCAATGTCGGGCTTCTCTTGCTTGGATGGGTGACCACTTGGGAGAATCATGTGTCGTTGGCAATATAATCAGGTTGGTTACTTGTCGACACTAATACTATAGAAGTTGTAGTACTGTAAAAAAAAAACTGCACATACATCCTGCATAGTTAACTTAAGTATTTTTTTTTTTTTTTTTTTTTTTTTTTTTATTTATTTATTGGGAGACATACTACATAACATCCTTTTACAATAATATTGTGTTTCACAATGGCATGTCACAAAATACATTAAATAGAACAATAATATAAAAACAACTATGGCTCTCCTGACCATAATGAATTGGTGGGAATAACCACCGAGGATATAGTCCACTATAGCAATCGAGTAATTTTACTACCCAATACACCTCAAACATGGGCTATCTGCCGTACATAATTCCGGAGTTAAGGGTTATTACTAATAACCCCTCCAGAAGTCCAACTATACAATATAGACAGGTTACAATCCTGTTGTCCAATTATGCAAAATATTATAAAATATAAGTAAGTTAATTAAAAACAAATAACTTAAAACCGTATTGAAGGGATAAAAGCTATAATAAATTATATATATACATATAAACCAATAAAGTTAAAAATAAATAAATAAATAAATAAAAATAATAAAAAATAAAAAAATAAAAAATTAAATTAAAAAAAAAACAGTAACTAGATATAGCAATTATCTTGCCACAATGGAATGTGTTCATTATACCCTCAATAAAATGCTCCTGGGTTCCCCCCGGCGAGATGAGTCCTCCACCTGCTGAAGAGAATGCAAGAGCCCTTCAGTACACTCCTAGCAATACCCTGTAGGGTATACATTGGTACGCCAAGGTCCTTCAAATCTTTAGCTGACTTAGGACTCCATACACCCCTCCAGCTGATGGTACAGGACGTTCCTCTCACCCGATCCTGCGAAACACCCAACATTCTCCCAATAGTCTCCCTGACCTCCCCCGATGGAGAACATCCAGCCCAGGAGCGGAGTCAACGATCTGGACGTCGTCGATGTACACTCTGTTCTCTTTCAGTACGACAATATCAGGCCTCCACATCCTACCGCGGGCGTTGAAAGTCGTCTCTACGTGGACCTCATAACGAAGCTGAGAGAACTTGTCAGCCAGCACACGCACCACAGCATCGTGGCGCAGAACCCGACCGCCGTGAGACAAGAAACACCTCTGAAGTACATGGCCAGCCGTCTCAGCATAAGGACAGCCTGCTCGGCAGAGAGGCAGTCCGTCAATCCTGCGGCCCCTGGATCCCCTAACGGCAGTCGGAAGCGCGCCAATGTGGGCGTGAACAAACTGGACAAAGTCCCTGGCCTTTATGGTACCCGCGCCAGCAGAGATCCAGTGAGTTGAGGCTTTGCATTTCGAAGACTCTCGTAGGGAACCACCATCGATGGAGGAGTATAACTTTTCGGCCCACCACTGTTTCCTATCCGTTGAGTAAAAGGCGTTCTCGTTCAAGCCCTGTCTCCCCAGGGCCTCTCTCGCGTCCCGCAACCTTCTGGCTACAGCTCTCGAATTGTATGCAGCCCTCGCCGCAGGCAACCCTGACCTCTCCAAACTCTGGAGACGAGCAATGGTTAACCCAGGGACAAGGGTGCTCATGCAAGGCACCCCAATCTTCCGTCCGCACACGCTGCATGAAAGTAACCCAAGGGAATATCCCTTGGGAGCCTCAACCAGCGCCTCACTGCAGCCCTGACCTTGATATCAATCTTGGCCAGAGACTTCCGGGAGACGCCGCCAAGCACCATTCCATGTACGAACTTCGGAAGAAGATGACTTCTAAGAGCTAAGAGCCTCTGTTGCGGCTTGAGAGGAGCATTCTCCAGCCTATCGAGTGCTACTCTAACGTCAAAATTGGACCCATCGGAACCCCTATCCTTGTAAACAACACCCAGGTACCTCCAAGCACCCTGTACCTGAGTTTGTCGCACAGGCACATCATTGATCTTGAACAACGGGTTTGTGACTACCTTGATCTTGTGACACCTACCAGCCGGAACCAGTGACAGGGCCAGGCACTTTCCCGGGCTCAGTGCCATTCCCATACTTCGAATGGCACCTTCCACCCTCGAAATAGCCATCCTCATACCGGCCTCCGAGGAAGTGAGCAAGACCAAGTCATCAGCAAACGCCAGATAGGAAATCATCGCCCCATCGAGTTTAAATCCAACCTCGCTTGGAACTGCTTGGAGAACCCAATCCATTACAAGATTAAAAAGGCAAGGAGACAAAGGATCGCCCTGCCTAATCCCACTTCCGCAAACGATTGGGCCCGTCCATCCCCTACCATCGGTAATGCGGGTAAACCCGCAACCGTAGACCCCCATCACGTACTCGATGAATTCGGGAGGCAGGCCTTTGAGGGTCATTGCAGCTCTAAGGGCATGTTGGCTCACACTGTCAAAAGCCTTAGCAATATCAAGGGCGACGACGTGCAACTCGCGGCGTCGAAATCTCGCCTCCTTGATCACCGCATCCAAGACCACTGTATTTTCAGCCGTTCCATCGGCTGAAATGAATGCTCTTTGCCCCACCTCATGCAAGTCCAGATCCCTCAGGCGCACAGCTAGGATTTTATGAAGCTGCCTAAGGGGTACCGAGGCTACAGAAATGGGCCTATAATCACCTGGCCTTTCGGGACTATTCACCTTAGGAATGAAAATCGTCCTAGCTCCCACCAGCTCCGGAATACTCCTTCCTCCCAATAAATAAATATTGTAGAAGAGAGCCCGGAGCACAGGAGAAGCGGACTCCCATTCCGCCACCTTCAAGCCATCAGGGCCAGGGGAAGAAGAAGCGTCAACCTTACAGGTCTGTACCTCCTCAGCCTCAATGGGCGTCCATAGGGTATGGATGCGCCTATTATTACGTGCGATATTTCCTAGCTGATAAGGGTGAGAAGGGGCCTCCATCAGCGGGCGCCAATATTCCTCCAACTCATTAAGTGAATGGCGATGGTGCGCTGGGCCTCCATTGCGTATCTCATTCACCGCTCTTCTTCTATTCTTTTTCCACAGTGTCTGAAGGCGGGAATATTCGGCCCTGCGTCTTGCTCTCGCATTAATCGGAAGAGGCAGCAGTCTCCTGGGCTGTCCGCAAGGCTCTGGAGCAAGCTGAGTGCCCCAGGCTGGGAAGCGCGCCCGGATCCACTCACACAGTCGGTTACTCACATCAATTCCAGCCCTCGCTGGCTCAATCAAGTCTCCGAGTCCTCCATCACTGCCTTCCAACTCGGCTACCTGCCGCAAGGCAACAATGTAGAAACCCTCAGTTCCTTCTTCACCGACAACCCTCACTCCGTCTGCGGGCTGATCATTCCCTCTCTGCTTATTTATTATAGCCTCCTCTAAGATGTTCCTATAATCGGCCTTACATCGACGCCTAGATACTGCCACCGAAGTTCGCCCTACCAGTTTACTAGAGAGCCTAACATTGCTCACAGAGCGACCTGCACAAGCATCCTCCGCCTCCAAACCAGCCAAAAGGCGCAACTCCTCCTCATTCCACCTTCTCTTGGCTGCCAGCACTATTCCAGCATTGTGAATCTCGGGGTGGGCTAGTCTCATGTGCTGCCCTAGACCATTTGCTGTATTAAATCCTCGACCACAAGTTCCACACATCCGTACCTCGAAGTCTCACGAATGTGTGCCAAGGCATTCGCATACACAGGACAAGTCGCACTGCTAGCAGTATGTGTCAGCCGCCCTCGGCCTGCCCTTTTACAATTAGGGCAAGAAGGATTTTCCTGGAGCTTACCACATTCTGAGTATGAGTGGCCATCCTCACTACAATGCCCACAGGTAAAAGCCTTCTGCCTGCACGACTTAGCAATGTGGCCAAAGCGTTGACACCTAAAACACCTACTGACCTCATAAAATTCCTCCACCTTACATGCGAAATGTCCAATGTATACACGACCCTTGTTGAGGATAATTGGTTTTAATCTAGGGCTCACCTCCAGAACTAGGTGACAGAAATCCCCCGTCTTCTTGCCCTTCCGAAACACCAGCTTTACCTCAGAGTCAGACCCCTCTAACTCGATGAGGTTTTGTCCCCTCAGGCATTCTGCTAAGGTAGACTCGTCCAGGGGCAGACCCTCCACGGTCCGCGGGGCGCGCCGAACCATTAACCTTGGCTTTAACTTTTCACGATTAGTTACGTTAACTTCTAACTTACCAAGGTCTGGATCTTTAATAATTTTAGTGGCGTCCTCTCCGCGCCCGGTTTCAACTATCAGCCCTCCTCTTCTAGTTTTAATCACTCTTTTAATCTGCAGGGCTTTTTTCATTGGGTTGAGGGTCTTCAGCACTTTGACTTTAAAGTCCTCCAAATCCTTATAAATATCATTACTTTTAGGTTCGATATACACCAGCCCACCTTTTTCGCTCCCGGGCACCGAATGTTTCCCAGTTTTATTTCCCCTCCTCGAACAACCTCCACGAAGGACCCGCCGTCCAGCTCACCAGCGCCAGCGTCCCTCACCGAATTGGGTAACCTAGAGTCAGAACTATCCGAGCGAGATACCAGCTCACCACCGGCGACCAGGGCACCACCTCTCCGGGCTACCTCCAACTCCCTGGCCAAATCCAGGTTAACCGCTGTTAACTGGGTAACCAGGTCTAACAGACCCGTCACACCTGCCTTAATAAAGCCCTGGGTCGACTCGGCAAACTTCCTGCCCCTATCAGAAATGAACTCCAGGACACCTGTCTGGAGCTTTACCGCATTAGAGAGAGCCTGCGCTGCGTCGTATCCGTCAAACGAAACCTTCCCAGACTTCAGGACGGGCACCGCATCCGGCGCGGAGGACGGCGGAGAACGCGACGAAGCAGCATCAGCCGCTGGCATGTCAGGAGAGACACTTATGCCTACCTCAGCCTCCTTTAAACCCAGTTCTCCCCTAAGTATAACTATATCCTCGTCAATGTCTTTTTCTGTCACAGTTGCAGATCTGTCCATTTGTCTGTTCGTCAGTGGCGTGGTTTTACCCCCGGGCCTTGGACTCCCAGTGTACTTAATCCCTGGGGACGAGTATTTAGAAGCCCCTTTGCTTCCAGGGTCCCCCTTACCGTCGCCAGTCCGTCTAGAACCCCGCCTTAACGAAGGAGGCTGCCTATTATCCCCGGTCATGACAAGATAAATAAATAAGCCAAGAAAATAAAACCTAACAAGGAAAAAAAAAACAAAAGACAGAAAGAAAATTAAAAAAAAAAAAAAAAAAAAAAAAAAAAAAAAAAAAAACACAAAAGAATAATTACAATTAACTCTAGGAATAATAACAAATTCTGGAATAGCACCAAGGGGGAAAATAACAGCATAAAGAGGCAGGAGGCCAGTCTACAAATATCCTTATTAAAGCTAAATGAAATGACTAGATACCACAAAAAATAAATAATATTAATATTAATATTATTTGTCTAGAACCTAACTAAAAACACATGCACAAATAGAATAACGGTTATAATAGATTATTTATCATTAATATATTAAGTCCTACACTATGAATAAACAAATACATAAATAAAAATATTAGAATTATTTCAAAATACTCATATGAGCATAGTCATAGTACATTAAAAGATATATAGAAATAGACTTGGAAGCCTTGATGCAAGTATCCACTCCAGACACCGCAGAGACTAGAAGTTTAGACAAGGTACCTTGAAAAGTAGCAGAAGTGAGAGTTAGGAATAGCTCCGAGTATATAGAAACAGCTGATCCTACCGTTGGATAAATCCTTGATAAGGGAAGATCCGTTGAGTAGTAGATAGCAATAACCGCTAGGTCCCCTAGGGCCAGGGCTGCTTCCAAGAGGTGGGGATGGACAGGCACAATCAGGACATCTCCCCTCCACTCTCGACGGCTAGGACTCCTTAGTTCTTACGTATGAAGAAAATTCTCATATCTCTTGAAATAACGGCCCAAAGTTAACCAGCTTTTGAAGATAGTTCAATAAATAGTGCGGTAACTTACTTGCCAAAACTCAACACAAATGGCTCACTAATACCGCTACACTAGAATCGCCGCACGGGAGAGATGTGTCTGCTCTCAAGGCCTCAAGACTACTGACAATCATTAGCAGTGGCGGCTAAAGGGGTAGGCTTGGGGGGCTTAGCCCCCCAGAATGAAAATTCACAATATTTTTCGATTAAGTTAGAAAAAAAAATCGTTTAGGCAAATTAATAGTAATAAGTTCTAGTGGCGCTAATGACCTTGGCAGTAGAAGCACCTATAATTAAAAAAAAAAAAAAAAAAAAAAGTTCTAGTTAATATATATTCTTAGTTTATCAAATACTTTCTTAATGATTTCCAGGAGCTTGGTTATAAAAATTTGATTCCACACCCCACAGGCACGGCGGTAAGCCTATACTAAATTAGCCCCCCAGAAATTTTAGTCTAGAGCCGCCACTGATCATTAGTCTGCAGCCTCCCCCCCCCCCCCAAATTTTGATTTATTCGGTAAAAAGATGTCATAAAAACCTTATAAATGAATTAAATAATATCAGTTAGTTCAGAAAAAAATGTGATGGGTGATAGCGTTTTAGTTGGCTAACTATTCCAAGTTCTAGGTTATTAGTATTTAATACCCCCGAATGTTCCCAGACCCACGGAATTATTTCCTATATACGCCCCTGGGGACCATGTCCCAAAAGCGCTGTTTTAATGTGAAATAAATATTTCTAACAGTGAAGGTTGACTGTTTCTTTTACCTATATGACACTGTGACTGTTCAAACTTTTCCTAATCCCTAAGTCAGTTCTCCTAGCAAGTAAAATATTTAAGTTATTCCCAGGGAAAGGAGAGGTACATGCAGTGGTAGGCGGGATATCTTCAAACCACTTGGTGTTATCTGCTTAGGAGGTCTACCACAAAGTCCTCTAAAATGCCAGACCACACCAGAAGCAGCACAAAGCCTTCAATGTCACTATCTTGGTATATTCGATAATAAAAAATCTTAATGGCGTTAATATTCATATAACTTAAAAAAAAATTGCCTGTATCCTTAATGATATAAGAAAAGATTACATATGCCACAGCCAATTATCTTCTTCCATATTAGCAAGAGCAGCATTCACTCCACCTTGTGCTGCAGTTGTGTGAGATCTTGTAGGAAACATTTTCGTGACAACAGCAGTGTTGAAACCTTCCTCCACTAGGCCCAATGCAGCTCGAAGACCTCCGCCACCAGCTCCAACCACAACACAATCATATTCATGATCTATCACAGGATAATCCCGAGAAATCTGAAAGATTATACCATAGTAAAATCTAATTAAACTGCATGAAACTATAAAAGAAGTTATTGATACTTACACTTCCTGATTTAGTTGAGCCGGGACGGGGTGTAATGTGTAGCCTTCGAATTAACAGGTTTTCATGTGTTCCATAATTCTGTATCATGAAACAAAATAAGTATGTACATTGAAAAAATATTTTTAGCTAAATTTGTAATATGTACAATACATAACCTATGTGTATGCCTTTTTTTATACTAATACGCGGCTCTAAACAAAACTTTCTGGGGGCTAGACAAATATTTCTGGGGGGGGGGGGCTAATTTAGTATGAGCTTACCGCTGTGCCTGGGAGTGTAGAATCAAATTTTTGTAACCAGGCACCGGGAAAACATATAAACCATTTAAAAAACTAAGAACGTATTACTATTAATTTGCCTAGACAATTTATTTTTCTAACTTAATCGAAAAATATTGTGTTTTCATTCTGGGAGGTGCTAAGCCCCCCCCCAGCCCACCCCTTTAGCCGCCACTGTGTATACTTGTTGCCCAGAAAAAAAATTGTTGAGAACGAGCTTCATCATAGTGCTTCTCGAATTTACTTTTCCAAATGATTTGATGACTGGGTATAATCAAGGTTTGCAAGTGTTTTGACTTCATATTAAAAAAATTCAATTATTCGCTTATTTACTTATTAATAAGCTAATAACCGTAATTTTTTAAAAAATAACTACTGCCCAAAATAGAGACGGCATTTGAATCCACCATGGGCGTATGTAGGAAATAATTTCGGGGGGGGGGGACTAGGACCATTTCCGGGGTATGGAATACTAACAATCTAGAACTTAGTTAGTTGAACTTAGGGTACTTACGTACTAGTTGCACCGATCTCGAGAAACGGCTCCCGTTCAGGCTCACGCCCAGTGATCCGGTTCATGAAATGACAGGTTATTATGAGGTTATCTCCATTATAAGAGCGGAAAAGAGAACAAATAGCATTTCTATTGGTTGATCTTTTGAGCAATTTCATTGGTTGTTCTCTTTTCTGCTCTAGTCTTCATTGTTTTTTGTGCCTTGCTCTTAAATTCGTCTCCTTTAAAATTTATTGTTTCAGTGATTTGTGACTGTTGTTTGTTTTTAGAGTCAATTTGTGTCCTTTGTGCTGTTCTCTCCACGGTCAAAATGAGTCTTTGGAATTTACCAACAACCGAAAAAGAAGCAATTGCATTTTTGCAGCAACGCAATATTTGACACCAAGAAAGGTGTAACTACAGTTTCGATATAAACCAGTGATCTATATTACCAACGAGTTGGATTAACTACAGTTTCGATATAACCTTGAGCGAACGTACCGACCGGAAACGCATAGCAATTATTAAATTAACATAATTGCTAATGTTATGTAATCTAGGAAATTAAAAGGACTCATGTTAATGGCTGAATTGCTATGTGTTTCCGCTCGCTACTCTCGCTCAAGGATATATCGAAACTCTAGTCAATCCAACTCGTTGATAATATTAATGCATGGTCTTGGTGCCATAAGTGGTCTGAATAACAGGTCACCATATTGAAATTATCTCCATATTGCCTGATCCGGATCACTGACTGGGAGCCTGAACGGGAGCCAGTTCTCGAGATCGGTGCAACTAGTACGTAAGAACCGAACTTAGAATAGTTTTAGCCAACTAAAACGCTATTATACCCAAAATAAAATACTTTTTATGAACTAAGTGATCTTATTTAATTTATTTTGATGAGGTTTATGACACATTTTTACCGATTAAATCAAACTTTGGGGGGGGGGGGCTGCAGCCCCCCTTATATACGCCCATGGAATCCACATTGGAGCCCAGAGCTCGCTTGCCACTCTGAATCCAGAAGCTTATCGAGACGAAGCGTCCTCTCTTCGAGTCTTTATCCAACAAAAAATGGATCATAGATTGAACAAATTTGCTATAAGCTGGGCGAGGGAAAATACAGTCAAATCTTCGGCTAATGAAGGTGTTTGCCAGGACAGCCGGAGCTTAAATACAAAAAACAAAAATCTGACTGGACAAAGTTGTTTTAAAGTTTATTAGCTTTCATTTAAAAAAATATTCATTGAAATCGGTTTAGATTTAGAGGCTGTAATCTTTTTTGAAACACGAAATGTCGTTTAGCCCCATTGTGGGGGCGCCACTACACTATCTTATGTAGACTTTGCTTACACGTTGGTATGATCCAGTGCAATGCTGTTGATACGAGTTTTCACTCATGGAGGTATTTTTTAAAATGTGTTGAAAATATTGACCACGATCGGGCTAAATAAGAATGTTTCCCTACCTTTACCCATCCCATGGGCGTATATAAGAAATAATTCCCTCTTATATACGCCCATGGCCCATCTATGCCACCAGACTGCAATTTTCTGTTCTACTTGGGTTTAAATATTATAGTAATTTGTTTCTATGCGGATAAATTGTGAGCTGAAGATTGGGATAGATTAATAATATTTGGAAGCTATTGTTTGTATTGGATCAAAGTACTATAAGCACATCGTTCTGAAGAGTAGAGAAATACTGAAGAGACCCGGTGGCCGTGAGGTTTAAGGCGTGAGCACTTAACACACCGTGCCAAAGGTTGTGGGTTCGATTCCCACTAGGGGTGGTAGTTTTTCTTTCGTAAAAGAAAAGGCATCATTCCTATCCTGGCTAGAAAAGGGTGGTAACCTATAGATAACTCGTCCTAAAATTCGTAGTTAATAATAAATGGACGTTAAAATTTAAATGAAATACTGAGATAATAACTTTCTGGAGAAGTGCTTTTTAGGTGTCCCATCTAACTGAACAGTCTCTTCTTCATCGCGGTTATGGCTTTCGTAGTTTGAGCATTGACTTTTTTTTTTTTTTTTTTTTTTTTGTTTAACGGCGTATCAACATTTGGGCTATTAACAGGATGCCACCCTTTTTTGTAATGCCAACAGTACGTTGTCGGTCACCCATTCAGGTACTGGCCACGCCCGACGTTGCTTAACTTCGGTGATCAACAAGAACCAGTGCAACCAACGGAGCTAAGGCCGTTGGCTGCACCGTTGAGCATTTAATGTATTTATGAAGCTTTCTGTTGACGAGAAAATAACTCCAAGATATATTGTTTTACGACGTCTAATTTATTGTTGTTAATGTAGAATTCAGGGTAGACTTTAGGTTGAAAATAAGAGACTTAGTCTTTGATGTGTTGATTGTAAGGTGGTTTTCGTGGCAGTATCCTTTTAGCGCGGTTCCTCCCTCCCCCATAGGGAGGAACCCCGCTTATAGGGTTGATACAATGAAACAATCCGGAAGTGCCGACAAGAAAATTTCGCGTTTCAGAACCCCTAGAGACCGAAAATAACGGTGGTTCAAATTTGTATATATATATATATATATATGTATATATATATATATATATATATATATATATATATATTTGTCTGTTCGCTCTCTAGATAGAAGACGAATGGTCCGATTATGATGAAATTTGGTACAAAAATCAGTCGTACAATTTGAAAGGTCAAGTTCGTTAACCAGCAAAATCCGCCTACTGGAAGATGGCGTTTGGGGCGAAATTCGCGCAAAAAAAATCATAACGCTTACGTTTTTGAGTTCATAAGCTTCTAAGTACTCGTTTTATATGATTCCTGGGCTAGGAAAACGAATGAAACCATTTTCAAGGCGATAGCTTTAACCGTTTTCGAGAAAATTGGAAAAATATTTTTTGAATACCGTTTTTGGTTTGGGTACTTAGAATCATGGGATTCAGTTGAAACATTTTCTGCATGTTCTACTTTCATCAAAACTAATATGTTGAAATTTTGGTTACGTTTGGAGTTAAGGAAGGGTTAGAATAAAATATTTTATTAACAGACATAAAAAGTTTTAGTAACTTTGTTTACTTTCCTTAATATCTCGAAAAAGGTTGAGAATCTTGGTAAACGGAAGAATACCATTAGAAAGCTTATTAAATGCTCTAAAAAAAGGTTCTAATAAAAGTTTTGATTAGGCGATGTCAATCGGAGAAATAAGAGCTTAAAACTTTAAAGTAATTGATTTCGCTTATTCGAACTGTTCTTTTTGTCTGTTTTTTATTCCTTGTTATTTTTTAATTTCTTATTGTTGGATAATGTATTTGAAAATAAAACAGGTTAAGAAAAATAAGAAAAACAATTTAATGTTAGAGATATGGATTTCCAAGATATATAGCTTTTCAACTGCCTAGCGTCCTTCCTAGGGAGGGTTCTTTGTCTTTGATTTTGGTACTTAGAATTATGGGATACAGTTGAAACATTTTCTGCATGTTGGAGTTTCATCAACACTAATATGTTGAAATTTTTGTTACGTTTAGAGTAAAGGAAGGGTTAGAATAAAATATTTTATTAACAGAAATAAAAAGTTTTGGTAACTTTGTATACTTTCCTTAATATCTCGAAAAAGGTTGAGTATCTTGGGAAACGGAAGAATACCATTAAAAAGCTTACTAAATGCTCTACAAAAAAGGTTCTGCTGAAAGTTTTGATTAGACGATGTCAATCAGAGAAATAAGTGCTTAAAACTTTAAAGTAATTGATTTCCCTTATTCGAACTGTTCTTTTTGTCTGTTTTTATTCCTTGTTATTTTTTAACTGCTTATAGTTGGATAATGTATTTGATAACAAATCAGGTTAAGAAAACTAAGAAAAACAATTTAATCTTAGAGATATGGATTTCCAAGATAATATAGCTTTTCAAATTCCTAGCGGGGTCCTTCCTAGGGCGGGGACCCACCCAGGTAAGATCGTAAATAACACCTTTCTTGAGAGTAAAGATGGAACTGTCAACTGTGGTCCTCCTCTACCTCCCGGCACTTTCATTGCTGACGAAGGCTACCACTGACTAGCCAAAACGTCCTAAATATAGATTTTTTAACAAAAATCGTATTGAGGTTTATTTAGCCGAATCCCAACCATTCCATCTTTACTTATCACCTCGACGGCTAACTATCTAATCTTCATGCTTTCTAGAAATGTGGACCCAAAATAATAACATCTTCTATTTTAATCATTTTAAATGAGTCTAGAGATAAGAACGGAACCGCGCTAAGATGATGCAGTTCCTGCGAGTCGGACTTTTTGTATATGTATCTATTTGTGATGTGCGTTTACATATGCGCATATATACTATCTTGTCGGTAATTTTACATAGGATCACATTAAATCCAACAATTACCTTCATTTTATTTCAATGTCCTTTCCCTACAGAGTTTTTTTTAGGACAATTACCGAAAGGGTACTACCCTTTGCTATCCAGGATAGGGGTGGTCTTTGTTTTTACGAAAGAAAAGCCATTAGCCCCAATGGGAAGCGAACCCACGACCCTAGGATCCTTAATTAAAACTAATTTAACGGAAAAAGACAAATGCTGCTTATACGTAACTTACATGTGGAATCTTGGAAAATATCTTAGAAATTGACAGAAATCTCATCGTTGTTGTCCAAGTATTCGATCTTAAAGCCAGGACATTGTTTCGTTAAATTCAATAGTTCTGATCGCCATTCATCTTTTAAAATATTCGAATATGTATGTTTTAGTTATTGGTAGGTTTCATAAATCGATTTAATTTTACTTTGCAGTCTTTCTTCGTTAAATCATATACCTAACCAATTTGTTGCTTATACTTGAAAGATAAATCCTTATTTATCAGCTGGTAAATGTTATTTTTATTTTAAACCAATAAATTGTTTAGCATAAATATGCTTTAGCGATGACTAAACTGAAAAAACGTTACAAAAAAGTGTACGCTTGTGGAGTGGCCAGTACGAAAAAGAAGACGGTAAAAATGCAGTTTCCAGCCCTCCAAACCGATTCCTTTCAAACTTTGCACAATAACGTATTTTGATGCACTAAACACGAATACGATAAAAGAAAACGTCGGATTTAACTAGGAAAGAAGTTATTAAGCACTTAAGTTCACTGTTGTGCAGGTTATGAGAGCTAATGTAAACAACTAAATTTGTGACGACTTTAAGGCATACATGACTTTAAGGCATAAATGACGACTTTAAGAAATACATGCTATGCGTTTCCGCTCGCTACGCTCGCTCAAAAAGATAACAAAACCCCAGTCAATCCAACTCGCTAAAATTAATAGACTATAATAGTAAGCACTAAAGTTAGGAAGGTTATAAAACTAGGCGTCATCAGCGTATTTGTAAACACGCGCATGCGCAGATATGTAACATTGGGAAACAGAGGACTGTCATTTGAAATGTTCAGAAACCATTTATTCAAAGATATTGTTAATTTTAAGGGCATCCTCACCCGTCGTCACCTGTCGCTTAAGGGCATACGTGCTCTGCGTTTCCGCTACGCTCCGCTCGCTCAAGGAAATAACAAAACCCCAGTCAATCCAACTCGCTAAAATTAATAGAATTCTATTAATTTTAGCGAGTTGGATTGACTGGGGTTTTGTTATCTTCTTGAGCGAGCGGAAACGCATAGCATGTATGCCCTTAAAGTCGTCCTAGACATTTTTCTAATCCTCGACATTAAAGTCGTCCTAGACATTCTTCTAATTAGCTCTCATAACCTGCACAACAGTGAACTTAAGTGCTTAATAACTTCTTTCCTAGTTAAATCCGACGGTTTTTTTTTTATCGTATTCGTGTTTAGTGCATCAAAATACGTTATTGTGCAAAGTTTGAAAGAAATCGGTTTGGAGGGCTGGAAACTGCATTTTTACCAAGAAGACTATACGTTATACAGTACATTACATAGATTTGTCGGGTGGACCTAAAGCATATTTATGTTCCTGAATTTGAGCAGAAGGCTCTAAATGAAATTTGAGTTCGTCTATAGATCTTGATCAATAATAAAATGAATTTTGTTTTATAATAGTACCAAAAAATGAATACATTATATGAGAAAAAATAAATAGAAGTTCTTGGTACAACTACTAATGGGGAAACTTGAGCTCGGGTTGGGTTTTAGCGCGGTTCCTCCCTCCCCCATAGGGAGAGGAACCCCGCTTATAAGGTTGATACAATGAAACAATCCGAAAGTGCCGGCTAGAAAATTTCGCGTTTCAGAACCCCTAGAGACCGAAAATAACGGTGGTTGAAATTTGTATATATACATATATACATATATATATATATATATATATATATATATATATATATATATATATATATGTATGTATATATTTATATATATATATATATATATATATATATATATATATATATATATATATATTTGTCTGTTCGCTCATTTCTGGCTTCCCTAATGGTCCGATTGTGATGAAATTTGGTACAAAAATCCGTCGTCCAATTTAAAAGGTCAAGTTCGTTAACCAGCAGAATCCGCCCACTGGAAGATGGCGTTTGGGGCGAAATTCGCGCAAAAAAAATCGTAACGCTTACGTTTTTGAGTTCATTAGCTTGTAAGTACTCGTTTTATAGGCTTCTTGGGCTAGGAAAACGAATGAAACCATTTTCAAGGCAATAGCTTTAACCGTTTTCGAGAAAATTGGAAAGATAGTTTTTGAATACCGTTTTTGGTTTGGGTACTTAGAATCATGGGATTCAGTTGAAACATTTTCTGCATGTTCTACTTTCATTAAAACTAATATGTTGAAATTTTTGTTACGTTTGGAGTTTAGGAAGGGTTAGAATAAAATATTTTATTAACAGACATAAAAAGTTTTGGTAACTTTGTATACTTTCCTTAATATCTCGAAAAAGGTTGAGAATCTTGGTAAACGGAAGAATACCATTAGAAAGCTTATTAAATTCTCTACAAAAAAGGTTCTAATGAAAGTTTTGATTAGGCGATGTCAATCGGAGAAATAAACCTTTAAAGTAATTGATTTCGCTTATTCGAACTGTTCTTTTTGTCTGTTTTTTATTCCTTGTTATTTTTTAATTGCTTATTGTTGGATAATGTATTTGAAAATAAAACAAGTTAAGAAAAATATGAAAAACAATTTAATGTTAGAGATATGGATTTCCAAGATTCCAAGACCTTGTCACTAGCGGGTTCGTTTCTAGTGTAGCAGACCATTCCAGGTAAGATTGTAAATCATGACCTTTCAAGACTTTACTACTCACAGGAATGGCGTTAGTGACCTTAAGGGTTGACACGCCATTATAATAATTAATTTAAAAAAAAGACTGGTGGAACCAAAATAATAACTGCTTCTATTTTAATCTTTCCAAATTAGACTAGGGATATGAACGGAACCGCGCTAAGATGATGCAGTCCTGCGAGACGGACTTTTTTTGCCTTTTGGGCAAACCGCACTCAAGTATCCACCATTAGTAGTGAAATCCACTAAAAAACGATATTTTTAATAAATTTCTTTAAAAAATAAAAACAATTATTTTGTGTGAATTCTACAAAAAAAACCAACACTTAATTTAAGCGAATTTATAAAAAAAAAAAAAAAAAAGAAGAGAGACTCAAATCCCCCCAAAAACCTTTATTTTGAACAAATTTCTTATTTAAATTTTAACGTCCATTATTTTTAACTAAGAATTTTAGGACGGGTTATCTACAGGTTACCACCCTTTTCTAGCTAGGATAGAGCTGACGCATTTTCTTTTTTCTAAAGAAAAGCCACCACCCCATAGTGGGAATCGAACCCACAACAGTGCTCACTCATCACTCCTTAACACTCACGGCCACCGAGCCTCCCAAATAAATTTCTTAAAAAAACAATTATTTCATGATCTTCTACAAAAACACCTAATTTAAGTGAATTTCTAAAAAATATAGCCCAAAAAAACCAAAACAAATACGCAGATATTGAGAGTGAGCTTTTATAAAATTTGTCTTAACAATATCGAATTAGGTAAAAGCAGAAAAATCATCAAATTTTCAAAAAATATTTTTAATAAACAGTAAAAAATAAGAGAGTTTATTTAAACAACTAAAATGGGGGAATACGGTTTTGTGATAATAATTATTATTCCAACGGCCAGTTGTCGTTAAGAGTTTCATTCAGTTCAGAAGAAAATTCATGTTACCAGTTATGTTGAATGAAATTATTAAGGATTCGCAGTTGCTGATTTTTAGCACTTTCCTCCGAAGGAAAGTAGCTATTGAGGTACTCATGACGGAATTTTTGAAAAATTTCTTCAAATCTTTATCGATCCTACCTAGTAGACACCGAAAATGACCCCCGTTAAAATTTATATATATATATATATATATATATATACACATACATACATATATATATATATATATATATATATATATATATATATATATATATATATATATGTCTGTTAACACGATAGCGGCCAGAGTTTTTGTTTTTTCGTCACGAAACTTGGTATATAGCATTCAATTAGCAAACAATTGAACGAGTTCGTTAACCACCAAAATCGGTCCACCGGAAGGGGGGGGGGGTTACCCCGAACCCAAAACACTAATTTGACCATGCCAGCCGTAATATTTGTTATATTTCAACGAAACTTGGTATTCGTAGTAGTAATCTAGAGAGAAAAGTGAGATGTAAAAATAAACTAATTCGGTTCATTAGAAGGGGGGGTTTACTTCGGACCCACAATACCAATTCGCCACTACCAGCCGGGATTTTTGTTATATTTCGACGAAACTCGGTATTTGTAGTGGTAATCTACAGGTAAAAATATGTTGTAAAAATAAACTAAATCGGTTCGTTAGGAGGGGGGGGGGGTTACTCCGGACCCAAATTACTAATATACTCATAACGGTCGTAATTTCTGCTGTATTGAAACGCGGTATACCTCGTGGGTAAGTCATGGGAAGAAGTGTTGTAAAAATGAGCTAAATCGGTCAATAGGAAAGGGGGGTTTACTTTGTAATATATTTCAATAGAATTAGCTTGCCAGACGTAGGTTCGCAAGGAGCGCTATCTCCCACTAGAGGGACTGTATCCTGTTCCTGCGTCAGATCAAAAGACGAAAATATGAAGTTTTTTGTATTTATTAAGTAGTGTAGTAGGTACCATGTGTAAACATAACTCTGGAAGCAAATTAATTACAAAATTAAAAGAGAACTATTCATGTTTTTATTTTATTTATGTAGGATATTTTAAGCAAATTGTTCTGGAAACCAGTCTACACTACCCAAATTCTGAGGAAAGTGCTTAGTTATGCAGCTCCTGCGTGACGGACTTTTTGCATTGTCATTGCATAGGATCGGCTACCTTCGGTAGTTTCCGAGTTCCACCGTGGCCAAATGACGTTTGAAATATTCTAATCTGAACCAGCAGTACACCAGTGAACATCATCGTTCTGTCAAGAACATCCAGGTCATTAAGACCACTTAAAATGTAAAATAATTTGTTTATTCCTTGTTTTTCTTGAAAAACCATTTCACAAGAAAAAATTGGGTCATTCCTGAAAAGTAAGAAAGTTTATCACAATTATTAACATGTAGGTAGAAATCTAAATTTCTGTTATTCAAAAATTATTTTAATTGTCACTGTCACATTCAAAACCTTATCTTTCTAAAAAGTCAGTAATATGAGTTTCATCTTGAGAAAGAGAAATTGTATGTTTGATAGTGCTTATAATTCCAGGATCTTTAATTCTATCAATTAATTTATTATGTTTCTTTACTTCTATACTTTTAAACAAATAGGGAATAAATTTATCTATTAATTTAGTTCCTGAATTCTTACCATAATGTTCGCCATCTGCAGCATTGAAAAGAACCACTAATTACAAATTGAAATTGTGGATTAATAAAATTATCGCCAACATCAGTTAAGTTTTCTATTCTTTGATTTTCTTTATTTAAATTCAGTTCATTATTATTTGATGGTAGAAAGTGTTTATGTGGCTAATTTTCAATAGAATCGTATTTTTTTACGGCGCATCTACAACTTGGCCATTAGCGCCGGGCTATCTATAGGTTGCCACCCTTTTATAATGCCAACAGCACGTGGTCGGTCACCCATTCAGGTACTGACCACACGCCCGACGTTGCTTAACTTCGGTGATCTACGGGAACCGGCGTATTCAACGTGGCTATGGCCGTTGGCAATAGAATCGTAATATTTTGAATATTCCATTTATTAGAGAAAAAAAGTAAATATAAGAAAAAATTACAGTTTATCCTTTAAATATGTCAAATAATTATTTACTTTTGGAACTTCGCTCACTGAATATATTCTTTTATAATATTTCTCGAAGATATCATAATGAGATAATTTAAATAACTCATCAATATCTCTCCTTTCAAAAATCATTTCCCAATCTATTCTATCCTGAAATTTTAGTATTATATCCTCCGTAAGATATTGATATTTCGAAACTATTGTCCAGTCTAAACTAGGAGCATAGAGTTGATAATAATTTTCATCTAAACTTTCGATATTTAGAAATATTTTTTCAATCAACTTTATTATAAAACATACCAAGTTCTTAAGTAGAGAATTCATGATATTGTGAAAGTAATTTCCAGTTTAATTGATTTTGATATGCCAACAAAAATAATGTACAATGATTAAATTTAGAAATGTCCTCCCAATTAACACATAATTTGAGAGGGTCTCGGAGCCCCTCTCAGGTTTTTTTGCACACATTTGCCCAAAAAACTATGTTCCAGTGGATGGATTCTGCCGGTAACAAACTTGGCCTTTAAAATTATACAAAGTATTTTTGCACCAAATTTCATCAAAATCGGACCATGTTTGTAGTACCTGCAGAGCGAAGAGACAAATATATATGAAGGCATTTGAACAACTGTTATTTTCATGACCTGTAACATGGACATTTCTCATCGGCACCTTTGGTTTGTCAACATCATATTCATATACGATTATTAAAATAAGATATATTCCTTTTTCATTACATTTGTAAAAGAGGAAGTTTTTAAGAAAAAAATAATTTATTAATAGACATGAGTGGTTTTGGATTTTTGTGTGCTTTGTTAAATATTTTGGAAACTGTTAAGAAATGATGCTAATTGGAAGGTAAAACTTAATATTTGTTATGAAATCCGGATAACTTAGTGGAGGACTCACAGAAGTGGTAGCAGTTATCAACTTAATATTTATTTAAATTTTGGAGGCCCGGTGGCCGTGAGTGATAAGGCGTATGCACTCCGTGCCAAAGGTCGTGGGTTCAATTCCCGCTAGAGGTGATGGCTTTTCTTTGGAAAAAAGAAAATATATCACCCCTATCCTGGCTAGAAAAGGATGGTAACCTGTAGAAAACCTTTCCCAAAAACCTTTGTCATGTATAAGTGGACGTTAAAATTTAAATAAATTAAATTATTTAAATTTTAATGTTATCTATAGGT
Source organism: Gonocerus acuteangulatus (assembly GCA_946811695.1). NCBI lineage: Eukaryota > Metazoa > Arthropoda > Insecta > Hemiptera > Coreidae > Gonocerus > Gonocerus acuteangulatus. The sequence continues at coordinate 17,195,521 of OX328125.1, forward strand.
TACCACACTATAAAAACTTAATGAATTTCATGATCAGACAGCTCCTTTCTGTCAGGCTTTTTATTTTGGCCTGGGACTCTGGACACCCACCTGAGTCTTAACAGTCAAAGTAATTATAGAAGAAATTATTCAAGGTATATTATAAGAATAGTACTGATAATAATGGAGATGGAGATAGTTAGCCGTTGAAGTGATACAAAGTCAAGGGATGGTTGGGATTCGGCTAGGAGAAAAAAAGTCAGATCTTCGGGCAGAAAAATTTCCCTTGACTTCGTAGTACTGATAATATTCTTTAAAATAAAATAGCTGATGCACAGAAACAAATAATGGGCTGAATAGTCATTCAACTTTATTTCTACAATTAAACATTTATCTCAAAATAGCATCTGAATAACAACAATAAATAACAAAAATATTTACAAAAGTCTTGAAAATATTAAAATTTTACAGCTTGGAAATTGACTTTAAAAAAAATATAATACTGTCACAGCAGGAACAAATTATCAGCAACTTCCAAAAATATAAATGTGTGATTGAAAAATTTTCTTGTGTTTCTCCTATAAGGATGAAAAGAAAAAGGAGATAAAAAAATGTAAGTGCAGTAATTAATAGGATCTTATTGCAGGTGGAACCGTCGAGCATTCCTGAGCGGACAATGTATCGTCGATGACTGGTCGATATGAGATCTTTACCTACAAGAAAAAGTAAAAATTATTATTAAAAAAATAAACGAGAAACTGAAGTATTGTTTTTGAAGAAAAAATATTATAGTTTCCCACATGATAATAAAATATTTTCCATAGCCATTAGGCCGGGGTTTATTATTCACAACTCTGTCAATGTCTACTGACCAGGGGTCGAAAATTCAAGTTAACTTTTATTTTTAAAAAGTTTAAGTTAAATTAATATGTATTTTTTTTTATCGTACTTGTAGTTTTTATTGAACATGAACTTTTTCATTGGGAAAATTTTTTGATAAAGTTATTTTAAAACTTTTATCCAAATAACTTTTTTTCATAAAAGTTCACTACAAACAATTATTCTTAAACTTATTCATAAAAAGTTTGTAAGCAAAAAAAACTTTCAAAAATAAAAAAAAAATATTGTTGTAGTTTTTAAAATACAAAATTAACTTTAACAATTTGAACACAACATAATATATTTATGGAATCTATATCAATAAATATATTAAAAATGAAACGGATCACTGTCTGTACATGGAAGATATATGAGAAAAAATATTATTAAGGGGCTTTTGTCAACGCAATAGTACCCAAAACAATGATTGTTGCAATTTTTGTCTGTTTTTCTGAGCGTTTGTTTGCACTAACTTCAAGAATGGTTTATCCGATGTAGATGCGGTTTTCAGTAATATATTGTGGTAAGCTTTACTTAACAATCAGTATTTGTTTCATGTTCATTAATAAAAAAGTAATGCCATTGAAAAGAATCACGTCTTTGTATCTGCGAGCTGTGCCGCTGCCTATAGCATTCAATTATTAGTGAGCCTATGTTTCGTGATGACAATTAATAAAGCCATCAGACACTAAAAGTTATGGGTGTGAATCTAAGTATTAGCTGTTTTTCACACGGTTAGCTTTACGAGGCTCTGTCACCTATTAGCAAGTCTAGCAGCCTGTATGCTTTGATACCCGATGACTATATGTCTAATATTGTGTATAGAAAAGCATTACTGTAAAGTAATTTTTTTAAAATACACAAATGATGGTGTTTATAATCCAAAATAAACCAAAAGATATATGCAAAAAATGCTGCCCTGTCACACGGACGAAGTAGCGTCCAGGCGTGCACAGCTAGTGTAATATAAATATATTAAATATATACTTAATTATTATAGAGAAATAATGTACAACATTGTTACTAAAAAACTTTTATATATAACAACCAAAAACAAATGCTGTTGTTGAACTCACACTTTAATTTTAATTGTTCAAGAAGTTCAAGCGATCCTTTAACTTTTTGAAGAAAAACTGTTATCATAAAAGTTATTAGAAAACTTATTGAGCAAACCTTTTCTTAATTTAAGTTTGCTTAATACTTCAACATAAAACTTTTTCAAAAAAGTTAATGACTTTTTGGACCCCTGCTACTAACTCCTTATAGAGGTTGTGGAAACAATTTTTTTGGGGATAATTCTATAATAATGGCTGTTCTTTTGTACACCAGCAATTTTGTAATATGTTTAGGGTAATCTTCAAGCACAAAAAGAAATATAAAAGCTTTTTCAGTAAAATAGTATTTACTTTTGTTAAATAATTTATTCATTTGTTTAATGTAAACTGTAAAATAATGGTTAGTTATTTTATAAAAACAATACCTCTCCTGTGCTGTCCACTTCAGTGAGGGTATGCTTCCGCCAATGCTCTTCAACAGGTTTCTTTCTTTGACCTTCAAGGGGCTTTGAGAAATCATATTCATCAATCCGGGTCTTAAAAAAAATGAAAATCTCAATTAAATAAAAGAAAACATAAACTCAATTTATAATTTGCAAAAAAAAAAGTATAACACACTACATTATAAATTAATTAAGATACCAATTAATTATGCATTCCAGTTTTCTATTTTTATCATGATTTTGGCCATTCTGAATGTATTAGTTCTATATAATTTCTAATTAATTATACATACTATCTAACGGCAAGAATTTCACATACAGTACCAAAAATAAACCGAAAAATATAACAGCTTTAATTAGTTACCTTAAAGTCTTCTCTGGCATGAGCACCTCTAGATTCCTTCCTGTTTTCAGCGCTAATGATAGTTTGTAAAGAGCATAACAGAAGATTCTGCAGCTCGAGTGTTTCAATGAGATCAGAATTCCAAACCAAGCTCTTATCACAAACCTGTAAAAATTTAAAAAATCATTATGTTGTCTCTAATAATCATAAAGAACCTGTAGAGTGTCTACATCTTGAGAGCCGACATTATTTAAGGAGTCGTAGTCGTCTAAGGAAAAAGTTCAATAGGAAAAGATTTTCAAATTAACCAATCAGAAATGGATTAAATCTACTTTTTTGCTTAACAGAAGCAATAAATCTGACTATTAATATAATAAATAAATCAAAATATGTAATAATAATATATTTTTAAATGACTTACAGCTCCCTCTTTCGATAGGTGTTATTTTTAAAAGTTTATGGATATACCCCACAGTACTGCAAAATATGACTTACAGCTCCCTCTTTCGTTAGGTGATATTTTTAAAAGTTTATGGATATACCCCACAGTACTGCAAAATATGACTTACAGCTCCCTCTTTCGTTAGGTGATATTTTTAAAAGTTTATGGATATACCCCACAGTACTGCAAAATATCACTTACAGCTCCCTCTTTCGTTAGGTGTTATTTTTAAAAGTTTATGGATATACCCCATAGTACTGCAAAATATGTTGATTTACTATTTGTTTCGTAACCTTCTAAGAGTCGAACAATGGGGGCAAGAATTTATGCAGAGTGCCGACTTTTCCGCAAGGCCAACCAAACACAGCCAGCCCTTTTGCTACCTCTTAGACATGTTTATCTCTTAATTCAGCAAATGTAACTTCTATTTTTTGGGCTGAAGTAAAGCCAGAAGATTGTTTTTAATACAAAGTTTGGAAATTCCTATTTTATTATTTGAAAAAAAAAAAAATGCTGGTCTGGTATTGTATGATACTGAATCCGCTCAAAAATTTCATTATAAGCGGATGGTAAAAATTAAAACTTCACTAAATAGTGTCAACAACTTTATTTTCTCCCTACTTGATTATTTTTAAACATATGACGTATCGATTATCGATCAGCTGACTATTTTCCTCAATATCGGGTTCTTTCAGACCTCAACCAGTATAGACATGGCCCTATTAGTAGAAGGTTCTCCTCCTCAAGTTGAGGCTGTAAGTTTTATATTTGTAACTTGTTTCCCTGAAGGGAGGCCAAAAGGGTGCGAAACATGTAGGGAGGGAATAAAGTTGATCATCTAGTTTAGCTCATATATTTACCTTAATATCATCCATAGATTTGTTTATTTCTTTAAGATTCTTAACACCCTCTTGAAGTGATTCAGCAGTCCTGAATACTGCAGCATCCTTTTGCATTGCTTTTTGCATAGTTAACCTAATTTGTGCAGTCAACAACTCACCATTGGCATTACGCAATTTGTCGAGGTTTGCAACCGAAGCTTCACCAGCGTCCTGAAAACATTATTCAGATTTAATTGAAATATTATGATTTGGTGGGAGCTCTGGATCTAGCTTTGTTTTATATGGAACTGGAGTTTATATATCACTAAAGAATTCAAGGAGCATTATAAATATGGTAGTAATATTTTGTATTTATTTTATTTTGTGTTTCTGAGCAACCAATGATCTCATCATACGTCTTGATATGTAGTGTACTATGAAAGGTAATACAGTAAACTTCCTCTAATCCAGCATCTTATGGTCCAGCATGCTTGATAATCCAGCATGGCAACGGTTTCAAGGCCAAAAAGTTTGCCCCTTCAGTTCTTAGGTATCAATTCCAAGAAATCCCCACCCCAAAAACTGGTTGATGCCCAGGGTCCTAGGAAAATTCCCGGAAACCCTCTCTGTGATCAAATAAATACTTGTTGCCAGTTCAGTTTATTTTATTATAGGACTGGCCTATGTGGGGACTTGTCACTCCCTGATACGGCCCAGCCTTCTCCTGAAATGCTAACGCCAATATATTGGTGCTCTGTCATCTGAGCCAAAGCCGCTCAACACCAATATATTGGTGCTTCGGCGGGTAAGGGTTAATCATTCTGCAAATCACTTTTTAAAGAGTTGAAATATTACAAAGAATTTTTTTTTTCTTTGAGAAAATTCTGAAGCAAATTTTCACTAAATCTATCTTGTGAAAAACAAGTTTTCAGTAGATCTGTTTTTACTCCAATCAACCAGTTATATTACGTTCAAATAGGCAATATTTTAATCTAAAATGAAATCAGTATTTTATTAAACCTGACATGTTCTGAGAATGAAATATTTGAAAAACCTTCCTACTTTTGTTTTCATATTTTTTTGTGTGCTTTGATTATGTTCTCCAACACATGAAAAATTAAGCATTCCTCAAGGTCTTTATGTAAAACAGTATGTATATCCAACTCTTTCCGACCAAAAATGAAAGAGAAAAGCTAACACTTTATTTTGGACATGTCGGGTTTCTCAAACAAAAGATTCAATTAATAAGATTGAAACAAAAGACTATACTTACTGATTTCAATTCTGGCTGAGATTCACCTGGTTTGTTTTCCTCTGCAATAGTTAAAGCACAAGCTCTACCAAAAACAACAAGATCAAGCAATGAGTTAGCACCAAGCCTGTTTGCACCGTGTACTGAAGAGCAAGATGCTTCTCCACATGAGTAAAGACCAGGAACTATTTTGTCTTCATTACCATAATTAACAATAACCTAAACGTATAAATAAATATCAAATTAGAAAAACATAAAATAATAAAATAAACTAAAAAGTGGGTTGATACAAAAATAATAAATAGTATTAGATACCATTCTTGAATTGTTGGTCAATCGTCTTTTATGTAATTGCCTAGGTTTTAACACATATTAATGAGGCATTTATCGATAATTAACCTCAAGGTATCAGGGCCACGAATTATATGATTTGAGTATTTCAGGAAGTAGCACTCTGTTCAGCAAGTTGGTTAGATATCTTGGTTCATCCTTGGCAGGAGGCAGTCATGGAAGGGAAGTCACTGATATATAGACAACTCTATGGGAAGCCCTGGAGCTTAAAACCCAATATGACCTACTGGCTTTATACCAGATCTCTGATAAATTATGCGTCACTTTTATGGTGGCACTTAAGGAGATAAGGCAGTGACGGGAGCAAATTAGCAGACTGCGACATCAGATATGTCAGCTCCTTGCGATGGGCGCTACGTTGTTGTTCTTCATAAGCATGAGAGAGAATAAGTTATAATAATTATTATTATCAAATTCTCCCCTTATAGATGTTCAGCAAATAACTAAATCAACTTTTCTTCGGTTTTTCTTCTTGTTTAAATAGGCTTTCATACTTTCCGTGAAGAATTATTCACTTTCTACAGAATACTTTGGTCGGCACTGTTTTTGTATGGTTACTCTGATGTAACTTCCGATTTGTATACTTTGCATCTGAAGGTGTCTTTTTCTAACATGTTTATTGATCTTATGTCAGCATTTTTAAGGTGCTTTCAAATTTTGTCCAGCTAAGGTAATGAGATCTTAAGTGAGGTTACATAATCTATTATACTTTTCATCAAACTATTTTCAAGTGACCAAAGTTATCATTATTGTGCAATGTTTTGATCTGATTTTCTCAACTTCATGTATATAAATTACCAAGTTAAAACTAATGACAAGTTAACAAATAAAACTGAGGATATAAAATATCATACCTGTCCTTTGTAGTTTGTAGGAATTCCACCCATATTATAGTGTACTGTAGGTATGACAGGTATCGGCTCCTTAGTGACATCTACACCAGCAAAAATCATAGCAGATTCTGAGATTCCTGGAAGTCGAGTAGCAAGTTGTTCTGGAGGAAGGTGGTGAAGTTGTAGATATACGTGATCCTTGTCTGGACCAACGCCCCTAAAGGAATTAAAATATTTGTAGTAAAAATTATGATGTTCATAATTTTTTAAAAAATGTTTTTAATATTCACTAAATATTGTATAGTCATGGTATAAAAATAAATAATATTTTTGCAGAATGATCGCACTTGCAAAGAGCGAGAGACCAAGAAATTTTAAATAATAAAGAACCATTGAAAAATTTCTTTGAATGCCTTAAATAAATCAAAACATTCACGAAAATCGAAAAGCATAATTTTAGTTACTACAAATTAAAAGTAGTATTATTATTTTTTTGTAAAACTAAAAAAAATTGAGATTGTATTTTTAAAATTTGTGTATATATGAAAGTAATTATTTAATGAGTTTTTCAGTAATTATTTAATGAGCTTTTCAGTAATTATAAATTAATTATTCCAGTGAGCTTAGGTTTCTCAAATGTTATTAAAACAATAGACTATAGTGCTAATGACAAATTTAGTCAGTGTACAAAAATAAAAAACAAAAACACATTTGAAGGATTGAGAATGCAAATGGTCTGAGGCAAGATTTTGTTGATTTGTAATGCGCCACACATTATAGCTAGGAATTGATGTTCAACCTACTCAGGTGTGAAATAGTATAAACTTAAGTTTCTAAAAATAGCCTACCGATGGCATTGTTAATGCACAAGCTACCAAAACAGAAAACTATTACAAATTAAGTGTAGCCCGCTCAGATAAATGAAAAAGTTAAATTGTGCATGCGCGAAATTCTGGGGGAAATATTCCCGGTGGTTCCGCCATTTGCAAATTCCCATTTCAATGAAGAACACACTACATGAAACTCTATAAAAACAAATTATTTCTGGTTTAGGATCAGGGAAAGCTATGAGAGGTTATATAAGGGAGATAGTGTTTAATATTTATCAATACTTAGCCAATGCTAAGGCTGAAAACAACTTAAACTTCATTCCTCCTGCAGTAAAATGTGTGGTAAAAATGTCCTTTGTTATACCCTCATCACTGGAGCTAGGAGGTTTAAATGTTTTTAGCCATAACTTCGGGTAAGTATTGATAAATATTAAACACTCTCTCCCTTTTCTGACCTCCCAAAGCCCTCCCTAGTCCTAAACGAGACATAACCAGTTTTCAGAATGTTTCATGTATCGTGTTGTTCTTTGAAATGGGAATTTGCAAATGGCGGAACTGTAAGCTTTACTTTAGTTATTTGAGAATATTCTGCTAGTTAATAGTACAAATTATGGTGTAGTTTTACACATTTCTGAATTGTATCGCAGAGAGAAACAATTAACTAATATGAACAAAGACAGGGGTTTAAATGGAAATTGAATTTTAAGAATAAAAAAAAAAAAAAAAAAAAATTAAGGCCAGCATTGGGTAGCTATACATTAAGTCTCTCACATGAAACTACAAAACTTTCTATGGTGTTCAAATGAAATTTACTCAAAAAATGAGTTACAATATGGTTCAAAGTGATATAAAAAGGAATGTACTCACCTTCCATCCCTTATTTCCATTGTCATCGATCTGGAGACTACATCCCTAGAAGCAAGATCTTTTGCAACAGGAGCATATCTCTCCATGAACCTTTCTCCTTGAGAGTTCACCAAGAAACCTCCTTCACCACGACATCCTTCAGTAATAAGGCAACCAGCCCCATAAATACCTAAGAAATAATAATGAGATTAAACTTGCTATAAGGTATAAATATAAACAACTTCATTTAACGTTTTCTCTACAATTGACTGCTCAAGCAGTCGAGAGTGGCTGGGCTCTCTGTAATGTTGACTTGTGTACAAGTCGGAAGAAAGATGGGCCCATGTACCGTTGGCTTGTCCATCAGTCGAGAGCTCCTCATATTTCTCACTGTTTTTCTTTTCACATTTGGAGCTATCTAGTGTTACCTTAGAGTACTTCTATTATTATTGCCTGTCACTAGAGAGTATTTGAATCACGTTTTTAGCCGTGTGAGCTATTCAGGTGTATCCATCTAAGCCTATTTATCTTCTTAACCCTTCTCAAATTGCCATAAGTTTTTATACCTCTGTTCATCCCGTGTTTATTGAGTATATACTTCACTTGTTCATTATTCAAAACATAGAGACCAGGAAAACATTTTTTTTAATTAATCATACAATATAATTTTTTTTAAACTTTCTTATAAATAAAGTTATTAAATTCAATTACAAAAAAAAAAAAAAAATTTACAAGACGAGTTTTAATTTGGCGATGAGATCGAGACACTATGAGCGATAACAGCAAAAGTATCCTTTAAACGAGGCTCAAGGCTGAGTGCGAGTTTCGCGTACAGGAGAACCCTTCACCATGCGCCTCTCTTGGTGTGGACAGGGTTAATGTAACTTTTGATAGTATGAATGACTAACTATGCGATTTAAACAAATTCACACCAGCAATTTGTTATTATGCTCTATACCTCACCTCACCTTGCGACAATAATTTGTTCCAGGGGAGGCGAAGTAAGTCGAACAATGATATTAAGTCGAATTTACTAATCTCCAAATTACTTGTTGCTAGATCGCATAGGAAATAACCATTCCCAGTTCAGTATTTAATTTGTAAATGCATTTGCAATAATATAAGACCAGCATTAATCTATTATAAGTTTAGAAACAAATAAATTTTATTTTGTAACATATTATTTTTTTTAAATTTTAACGTCCATTTATTATTAACTATGAATTTTAGGACGGGTTATTTATAGGTTACCACCCTTTTCTAGCCAGGATAGGGGGGATGCCTTTTCTTTTTTCGAAAGAAAAGCCACCACCCCTAGTGGGAATCGAACCCACGACCTTTGGCACGGCGTGTTAAGAGCTCACGCCTTAACCCTCACAGCTACCGGGTCAGATATTAACAAAACATGTAACATATTAACATTGTAACATATTAACAAAACATGTAAATACCAACATATTTGTGAACAATTAGAATTGTGCAATGTTAATGCAAGAGAAAAATGATGAAGCTCAGGTTCCACTTCTTCTATTTATTTTAATTTTTTTTTCTTCTCATTCAAACAAACGTTGATTTCAATTTCTTAAAACTAAAAAATGGCACTGATAATGACGCAAATGGTAAATATTGAAACTGCAGTGGAATCCGCCAATATTGAAGACACTAAAGACACCTAAATAATACAGCTAAGAGTGACTTCATAGCATTTTAATGCTTATATAAAGAAATTACGGCTTCAGTGTTTGTGGCAGACAGATCTAAAGTCAAATAAAATTACTTGAACTTTATTTATTTATTTTTTTTTTTGGTGAACAATCTATAATCAAGAACGACATAATCCAAGGTATAACTGTATACAGCTTAAGCTCATAGAATAATTTCCTATTTGAATGAGGCTTGATTTTTCTTAGTCACATTAAAAGCAAGAGGCCCAGTGGCCTTGAGTGTTAACGTGTAAGCACTTAACACTCTGTGCCAAAGGTCGTGGTTTCGATTCCCACTATGGGGTGGTGGCTTTTCTTTAGAAAAAAGAAAAGGTATCAGCCCTGACCTGGCTAGAAAAGGGTGGTAACCTATAGAAAACCCGTCCTAAAATTCGTAGTTAATAATAATGGGTGTTAAAATTGAAATAAATAAATAAAAACAAGATAATTTCTGAGTAATCTAAACTGTACCAGACAACTATGTAGGACATTCTTTGGACAATGAAATTTTAATAAAAAATCATCAATATAGTCGTACCAGTTGGATGAAACTGAACGAATTCCATATCCTCCAATTGAAGCCCAGCACGGTTTACCATGGCCTGTCCATCTCCAGTACAAGTGTGAGCAGAAGTACATGAGAAATATGCTCTTCCATAACCACCAGTTGCTAAAACCTAAACAACAAATTTTTGAATGAGCAGTATGAAACAAATTTATCAACATTATAGGACTTGGTACAGAAAGTAAATCAGGAAAATATATAAGGTTACAAATAATGAGTACTCCTCACAAAATATGGCATTTTGATTTTAATAGGCTCTACATATGGCAGAGGAGTTTCCAAATGGGACAAAACTTTTGAAAAGGGAAGGAAAACCGGAAAAAATATTAATTTCAGCCAAAAATGTGGCAATCAAATAAAATAACAAATATATGATGAAGAGAAATGGTGAAATTTGCAGTAGTCATAAGGAAAAAAAAATTCATTTATTTAAATAGTTTTTAGCACCTATGAATTTAAAACACCTTCTTCTTATAGAAAAATATAAGTTAAACTATATCCATATCATAAAAAATTGAAAGAAAGTTGTAATTAAAAAAAAACTTAAATAAAAAATCCAATTACTATTTTTATTAACTTATTTGACAAACAATACAAAATATGTTCTAATCAGAGGGGGTTTGAATTTTTAAGACTGTATTTATTCTTGAAATTAATTTATAAACATATGACATCGATTATAGATCAGCTGACTATATTCCACCATATTGGATTCTTTCAGACCATGACCAGTCTAGATGAGGCCATACTAGTGGAAGGTTCTCCTCCTCAAGTTGAGGCTGTAAGTTATATATTTGTAGCTTGTTCCCCTGAAGAGGCGCCAAAAAGATGTGAAACGTGTAGAGATAAAATTAAAGTTAGTGTAAATAACTAGTGAAATTTTATTATTTGACCTTCCGCCTAGTACGAAAATTCGAAGATTAAGTAAAGAGTCAGTGCAGTTCTCAATATAATAGTTATTGATAATAAGTGATTGTAATGGTATATCTAGTGACTTTCTAAACCATCATAGTTTATATGGTATTTGTTAAAATTTACATTTAATGGTTAATGGAATATTAGTTTAAACAATAAACGAAACCACTCAATTCTATTAATATAGAAAAGAAATCTCAAATCTTAAGTTCCTTATGAAGATGAATAGAAAAATTAGTACTAATTTCTTTATTACATGTCCTTCTGGTTTGTACACAAATAACAGTATCTTCTGAACTTCTTCAATCTAGTAAATGATTTTTGTTGCTATATTTTTGCCTTGGGTGGTTCAGAAATTGTTTTAGAGTTATTTAATAAAATATATGAAAAGCCCAAAATTCTAGTTTTTTCAAGTTTTCTTGAAAATTGATAAATATGTCACATTAAAAGTGGGGTCATTCCGTGTCAAATCAACACAGTGATTTTTTCTTACCATCTCAGATTTAAATGAAATTTAATGAGGAGGTATCCTTTGTATAGACTAAGAAAAATACCAAATATTATTGAAAAATATTAACTGATTTGGAAATTACAGCTATGTAAAATTTCAAAAATTGTCAAAAAATGCCGGTACCTGAAATGTTTGAATTGCTATTGTGGCTCTTATATTTAAGCTAGAGAGCTGGGAGGGGTGTTATTTTAAAGCTCTTTGTATGAAATTTCTTATGACATGCAACACCATATAGGTTAGGAGAAAAACAAATTTCTCAAATTCAAAAACAAAATTTAATTTGTATATATCTCAAAATGCGTATTTTTAAAAATTTTCAAAATTTTATATGTTTTTCTAAGTGTATTTGAGAACTTGTTCCTAAAGTTTTATGATGGGATTCCAATGGGTTCACCATTTATTAATTTTTTTGTTTTTTTTTAAGACGCTAATATTTTTTTTTACCAGATGAAACCGTTTAAAAATCAAAGTAATGTATTTTTCTTTTGATCATAGCTTTGAAACTGTGTCTATTTTAAGATAATTAGAAAAACTATTAATAAAGGATGTAAGAGGTTACGTATGTGCTACATATGACACTAAATGGTGGTTGGCATATGTTTTGTATAAAAATGAAGCTTGAGTTAAGTTCACCTTCTTGCACCCTGCTGGACCTCCTCCATATTTTTCATTTCCACGAACCTGATGTTTTTGGGATGCCAGTTAATTATAATGGATGCTCAAAATTTAAATAAATAATGATATATTGTATAAATGTAATCCCGTTACACCAACTGGAAGAGTTTACACACAGAAAATGATACTCAAACATCAAATGAAGCTTTCCAGGATAAGACATAACCTACTCAGCATTACTTTTCATCTCCTTAAAGTAGTTTTGTTGATGAAGGCAAGTAAAATTTTGTTTAAGGTTTGTTATTAGACAATGTTTATTTATTTACATTTTAACGTCTTCAGCCCGCAAATTAACTCTATTTCCGAATGGATGATAAGCACGCTGTGTATCTAGCAACCCAATATAATTGGGCAGCCCATTTTATTTGTTTCTAATAAAGTTTCTCTCTCTCTAACTGAGAATTTTCAGATAGGTTATCAATAGGTTACCACCCTTTTCTAGCCAGAATAGGGCTGATGCCTTTTCTTTTTTCTAAAGAAAAGCCACCACCCCATAGTGAGTATCGAACCCACGACCCTTGGCTCAGAGTGTTAAGTGCTCACACCTTGACACTCATCGCCACCGGGCCTTCCATTACATCATTAGAAAATGTAATGTTAATATAAGTTTAATTTAGTACTGATTTATTCTATTTTTAAATAAAAGTGCTTTTACTAATATAATTCTGATTCTGATTTATTAACCAATTTTATTTAATAAAAAAAGATTATGTGTAAACATTTTAATGAGATTTGAAGTTGCATTGCAATATGACATGTGTACATATATTATTTTGTTTTGTATATCGTCCAAAATATTAGCGTCTTAAAAAAAAACAAAAAATTAATAAATGGTGAACCCATTGGAATCCCATCATAAAACTTTAGGAACAAGTTCTCAAATACACTTAGAAAAACATATAAAATTTTGAAAATTTTTAAAAATACGCATTTTGAGATATATACAAATTAAATTTTTTTTTTTGAATTTGAGAATTTTTTTTTTCTCCTAACCTATATGGTGTTGCATGTCATAAGAAAGTTCATACAAAGAACTTTAAAATAACACCCCTCCCAGCTCTCTAGCTTAAATATAAGAGCCACAATAGCAATTCAAACATTTCTGGTACCGGCATTTTTTGAAATTTTACATAGCTGTAATTTCCAAATCAGTTAATATTTTTCAATAATATTTGGTATTTTTCTTAGTCTATACATAGGATACCTCCTCACCAAATTTCATCAATTTCTGAGATAGTGAGGTTGAAAATGTTTGTTTTTTGTGTTGATTTGACCTGGAATGACCCAGTAAAATTTACCTGTAAGACTATTAATATAAAAGTATTAGCCATACGAAAGTTTTTTCCGTACTAATTTAATAAAAAAAAAATGAGTTCCAGTCGACGGGTTCTGTTGGTTAATGTACTTGGCCTTTCTTTTCAAATGGAAGTTATTTTTGACAAATTCCCTTAAAATCAGAGCACTTTTGCAAACAATAGAGCGTGAACAGACAAATTTATATATTTGGGGTGAGTTGGTTGAATTTAGTGACATGTGTTATGGAATGTTGACATTTCTCGTCAGCATTACGAGAGTGTGTCATTGGATCATATAATACTCAGGATTTCTTCCCTTCCTCATAGGAGACAGGAAAAATTATTAGACACATTTTGGGTTTGTCTCTCTATCTGTCTAACCCATATTGGCTTTTAAGAACAAAAAAAATAATAGTTTAATTAAGTAATATAAAAGATAAAAGACTAACAGTGTTTTTAGCTCTGATTCTGTGAAGGGTCCCATCTTCCAGTGAAATAGCAATTACTCCTACACAGGTATCTCCATCCATCAGAAGATCCAAAGCAAAATATTCAATGAAATAATTGCAATCATACCTGAAAAATATATATAATTAGTCAAATTAAGGAATTATAAGCTAAAAATATCAGTGCTATTTTTTCTTTTATTTATTTTTTAATTACCTCAAAGACTGCCCATACAAAGTATGTAAAAGAGAATGTCCAGTCCTGTCGGCTACACAGCAAGTTCTATGCGCTTGTCCTCCTTTACCGTATTTCAAGCTCTGTCCTCCAAAAGCTCTTTGATAAATCTTTCCTTCTGGTGTCCTTGAAAAGGGCATTCCTAAAGAAGAAAAAAATAAAAATATATAACATATGAATGAATGTTTTTATTTAACAATATTATTTCAATATTTACAGAAAAAAATCCTGAAATGAACGAATGCATTCTTATATCTATTGCACATACGAGGTGTGGCAGAAAAGTTATGAGACCGGCGATACTATAAGCGTTCTGGCAACCCTGTGCTGCCATCTTTTAGAGAGCATGTGTATCAGTACCCTCGCATAGCTCAGTTCGAGTTTCTACTCCGTCTGTGAACTAAGTGATTTTTGAAACTGCAATTAGTGAAGTTGTGTTTTTGTTGAGCGTCACGCCAAATGGAACACCGGAATTTGGAGCAACATTGTGCCATTAAATTTTGTGTTAAGCTTGAAGAATCGACTAGTGTGATGTTTGAATAGTTAAAACAGGCCTATGGGGAGCATTCTTTATGCCAAGCTCAATTTTCTTGCTGGGACAAAGCATTTTTGAAAGACAGAGAAAATGTTGAAGATGAACAACGTTTAGGGAGGCCTTCAACTTTGAAAACCGACGAAAACATTGAATGAGTGAAAACTCTTGTGAGATCAGACTGTTGCTTAACAATACGATTGTTGACATAGATTGTAGAGAAATGGATGCTCCATCATGAAACCCCCCATGTCACATTGTCCTCCCCTCAACAGAATTTTGACCTCATAAGGCATTCCTGTGGTTCACCATCCCACTAAATCTTTTGATCTCATTCCCTGTGACTTCTTGCTTTTTCCTAAACTGAAAAGTGTCCTCAAAGGCCTTTAGAAATCATTCAAAAGACTGTAACGGGCATGCTAAAGACCATAATGGTTGAAGACTTTTAACGCTGCAACAAACAGTCTGAACAACATCTCCATCTGTGTGTAGTTGCCCAAGGTAACTACTTTGAAAGGGATAACATTGATGTTTGAAACAAATAAAAACTCTGTTAAGAAAAAAAATCGGTCTCATTACTTTTCTGCCACAACTCATACTGTTCTTTTAGATTTTAGTTGGGTCTCATGGCTTATAGTTTAAATTTAGGAGTTCTCCCAGCACCTTAAGGATTAAACTAATAAAATTTAGCTTATTAGTGTCCTTAAAACTATAATGAGATTTTTGTAAATAGAACTTATGAATAATTCAGTTTTAAAACCAAGGCCAACATTAAAGAAATATTTTTACTGAGCAAAATTACCATAGTTTTCTAACTCAATTACAGCTTTTGGAGCTTCTCTTGTCATATAGTGAATGGCATCCTGATCACCAAGCCAATCCGAGCCTTTGACTGTATCGTACCTGAAAATAAAACAAATATTAATAAATCCAAATAAAACAGGGAGGGAAACTAAAAATTCAAACCCCTCTAAAAATACTTCAAAATTTGAATATCAAAAAAACCTTTCTTAGCGAGTGTTTATATCCTAAAGGGAGTGGCCATTGTAAATCTGATAAAATATTCAGTAAAGTAATATAGGAGCTAGGAAAGATTCTGTTTGAGTATCATAAAACCTACATGTGCCAATGCCAATCATCTTCCTCCATGTTACCGAGAGCAGCATTGATTCCTCCTTGAGCTGCAACAGTGTGAGATCTTGTTGGAAACAATTTAGTAACTACTGCTGTCTTGAATCCTTCAGCTACTAAACCAAAAGCGGCTCGGAGGCCAGCCCCTCCAGCACCAACAACTACAGCATCGTACGTATGGTCGATTACGGGGTATTCTTTTGAAATCTAAAAAGAAAATATTATGAATAAAACATACACTGGTGGCTCCTATCATTTTATTAAATAATGAAACATGTAAACTTATAAATTCCATGGGAGAAAAATGTTAGATTAGAATCAATGTTTAGAAAAATTAATATTAGAAGGTTAGACAAATTATTATTTTCTAACTAATTTTCTTATTTTTTTAATTAATAAAAGAATTTTGTTGGTAGATGAATGTACCCTACAAGGCTATAATTAGTGTACAACAGAACAGAACCTGAAATGTTTCTCTTGTGATAAATTCTTATCTTATGACTTTGTCACTCAATGAACAGGTTGAAGCAATTACATGATTTGGATCATAGAAATTTAACACAGTTATATTTTATGTGTAATATTTAAAAAATAAATAAAATAAATAAATAGAAATTCACATTTTTATATTATAAAAAAAGTAAAAAAATTATTAGTATTACTTACAGTTGAGAATTTACTTGTACCCGCATTTGGGGTAATGTGAAGTTTTCTTGAAGAAGTAATCGAAGGAATGGCATATTTCTGTAAAAATAAAATCAAAATCAATTAAAATGAACAACTAAAGCTCAATTCTAGCACAATTTGTATGTAATATGATAATTAGTAAAATAAATTACAAACAAATATAAAAACTCATTTCAAAGCCAAAACATCAAAGCTGTCATAGAACATATTTCACTTAGAAGTAAAGAAAAACAGAAAAAAGGTGTATCAGAATTTGTTTGCTCCGAACATTGGTCCTGCATTTGGAATTAATTTGTTCTCCTACACAGTAGGATAAATCATTAACTAATTTCATTTATGAAAAAAAACACCTTTGAAAGAAGAGATTGCCAAACAATTGCTTGAGCAATAGGAGTAGATTCCACTCAGCTAATCAAATCAATAATTTGCAAATGAAATTGATAGTAACCCTCATGTCAAAAGTTCACTCACGAGACATGATTAATGTTTCAAAAAGATTATCCCCATAATAATTATTGACAGGAATTAATAATTCCCAAAATGATTTTAATGTGGTAATGATCAAATTTATTATTCATCAGACCAATTTAAGTTTCTACCATCAACACGACGACATGGGAACAGTGTTGTGGAAATTTGAATTAATATGTAATTCAAATTATATTTGAATTATGAATTACATTTTTTACTTGTAATTGAAAAGTCTGAAAATATCAATTACAGTAATTGAAAAAATAATTCAATTCGGATTAACTGTATTTCAATTTAAAATAACTGAAGTATTTGAATGGTTACAGTGTAATTTAAATGATATTTGAATTATGAATTAATCATGAATTTTTATTGTAATTTAAAAGGCTGAAAATATAAATTACAAGTGCTAATGACCCTAGCAGCAGTGTTGGGCATTATTCGAATAAATTATTATTCGAATGATCATTCGAATAAATTTTCAGTGAATGATGAATAATTCACTGAATTATCTTATTCACACAGTACATCATGAATTATTCGTTATTCATCATTCGTTATTATTTATTTCTAGTTGGTCTACTGAATAATCCTACTCAAACACACATATATATACGTATTTCTGGCTGCCAACATTATACCTAATAAATCTATCGTTATTCACTAAAACATGTTTATTCTGAATGATCATTTGAAAAATTTGTGAATAAAACATAAACTTCATTCACAGAATAACGAATAATGAATAAAAGTAATTATTCTTCATTCATGAATGAAATAATACATTTATTCATTAATCATTTCACCTGGGGCAACTCCAGGTCATCCTAGAATCCTTCCTAAAAAGGGGTTGACAACTGGGGCACCGGAGGCGTGGCCAAGCTACTAATAATTATATCAAATTACATAATACATCTACTGTAGACTGTATTATTCTTTAAGCAAATAAAAAAAAATAAAAAAAAAAAAAAATCATTCTGAATCATTTTTGCCCAACACTGCCTAGCAGCACCCCCCCCCCCTAAAAAAAAATCAATATCAACTACAGAAATAGAAAAAACTCAAGTATTTGAATAGTAATTGAATTACAATTCTTGATCAAATTAATATTTTAATTACTGGCTACCATAATTAGTGATAAGTACACTTATAATTGACTTACAATTGTAATTCAATTATAAGTCTTGGTAATTAATACTTGAATTACATAATTAGTGCTTCAATTACAGTACAGGATTACAATGTAATTATAATTCACGTTTTAATTGAATTATTATTCTTTATATAATTCTACTTCATGAACTACAAACACAATCAAGAGAGAATTATCTCCTAAGGTGAGCCTTGGTGAGGCTACAAACACAATCAAGAGAGCATTATCTCCTAAGGTGAGCCCTGGTGAGGCTACAAACACAATCAAGAGAGCATTATCTCCTAAGGTGAGCCCTGGTGAGGCTACAAACACAATCAAGAGAGAATTATCTCCTAAGGTGAGCCCTGGTGAGGCTACAAATACAATCAAGAGAGAATTATCTCCTAAGGTGAGCCCTGGTGAGGCTACAAATACAATCAAGAGAGAATTATCTCCTAAGCTGAGCCCTGGTGAGGCTACAAATACAATCAAGAGAGAATTATCTCCTAAGGTGAGCCCTGGTGAGGCTACAAAACAATTAAATAAAATTTGTGTTTATTGAATTTGATTGCATTTTATACCTTTTAATGCGGTTTTCATTCAATTTTGATTGCTCCTGTTCTGGCAGTTTTCTGATTGATATATTCTTTTGATTGTTTTTATGATAACATCATAGTCACTTTTGCTTCTTTGGTTTTATTGCAAATGCCTTTAGCATAGTTATTGTTAAAATATATTCTATATATAATGTAGTAAATAAATTTTAGGTCCTTTATGTTATTGCCTAAGGTCGTGGGTTCGATTCCCACCATGAGTGGTGGCTTTTCTTTCGAAAAAAGAAAAGGCATCAGCCGTCCTATAATTCTTTGTTAATAAATGGACATTAAAATGTAGATAAATAAAATAAATGCTATTGCTTTTAGTAAAAATTTGTTTTTAGTGTTAGCCACAGAAACACTGAGCTGAAGCCTTGTCCTAGAAGGTGCACTCTGGAAGAATAAAATTATTTTGGTGGAGACCGGTTTTATTTTATTTTGAGCAATTCAGAATAAAGGACCACCACCGATCAGTGTAATTTGAAACTTATAAAATCATTTTAACAACTTTTAATTATCAAGATCTTCTTGTGTTAAGGTTTTTTTCATCGGAGGTGAAATTTTGTCTGCATTTCATCAGATCTTCATCATTCTTGCTGGATATCTGGGTTCATTACAAGACAAGAGCAGAACTTTTGCTGGAATGTACTGGATTACCGAAGAAATGTTATCACTAACTAGAGCCCGGAAGTTAGGCAAAATGCCTTTTTTATCTGAATGGATATATTGAAGAATCAGATAGAAATAAATATATGTCCGTGCATGTAGGAAGTGTAGAGACAATTTTTATTTTGCCTTTTTGGCCTATTTTAAGATTTAATGCCTTTTTTGCTTGTTATGCAATTTTTTCTGCGATTTAAACATTTTAAAAAGCACATTACGAATTTTGAATTTCAGTTCGTCGAAAACATAAAAGGTTTCACAAATTAAATTACATTTTGCCGTTACAAATATCAATTCGAAAGCGTTCGATTTTCCCAACCCGTGGATTGACCCACTGTAAATAACAGAGCCTTCCTTGGTAGAAGGAATGCACAAGCATAATGAATAGCAGGAAAGAGAGAGGATGAGAGAAGTATGTCTCCTTCCTCACACCCCTTTTGCTGTGACAATGGTGTAATTACCTGGTATTCCGGATTTAGAAATTATATGATAATGCAGAGGACGTTTTTCCATAATGAAAAAAAATTTTTCTTAGAAGGTCTATGACAGTTGAGACTTTGAAAAAGCATCTTGTTGTTGCTTGTAACAAGGGAAAGTAAGAGTAAGTACACTAATTCTGTGATAAATTAATAATAAAGAAATGAATGAGTATTTAAAATACATATTTTCATTAATAATGAGTGAGATTCCTCTTTGCCTTCACTCCTAATAAATGCCTATTTTAATTACAATACTGCCTATTTTCAGTATTTCAAGTGCCTTTTTGCCTGCCTATTTTAACCAAAAATACATGCCTATCTTCCGGGCTCTAGTTATCACATAAAAAAAACAAGGCTAGTGGCAAAAGGAAATGAAAGAAGATATTGAAATAAACAGTGTGATTCATAATTCCTCTTGTGTTTTTTTTTTCTGTTGATAGGAAAACGTGACTGTTAAGATTGCGAGGTACATATTGTAGGGGTTTGGTCGTGCTTCGCAATATCAATGGTCAACAATCTCTCATTGATTTATTTTTTTGCAATTAAGTATTTTTTCATGAGGAAGTTCTTGAGGTCCTTTCAATATCAATATTTACTTGCTGACACACCGATAATCCATTTATCACAATTAGTTTATTCAAATTTAAGACTTGCTACTTTAGGTGTACCTTAGAAAATTTAAATTTAAGGGGGGTCATTCCATGTCAAATCAACAAGGGTCACAACCCGACTTTCTTGGATTTTAATAAAATTTGGTAGGTTGGTTACTCTAACAAAAAATAACCAAAAACAATTTTTTAAAATTTTTTATCTGTTTCCGTTTTTTTAGTATTAATTTTCAAAGTATTGAAAACCCGCCTTTTTTTGGTCAACTGGAAAATGTTAATTCCTTGATAGATTGAGTTCTATTCTAGCTATAACAGTCAGCATAGTCTCATTGTTTAGCTTATTAAATGGACTTTAATTTTATATACAACAAGACCAACTTATTACAAATTTTACATTTCAAAAACATGTTCGAAAACTTGTACATAACGGTTTTCAAAAAACTGTACTTTTAAAATTCTGAAAAAAATATATTTGAATCTTCAGTTCATTGACTACATATGCTGTTAGTTTCATTATGGGATGGAAACAGGATCATTTTATAACATAATTTTGACTTTATAATTGTCAATGTGTGGTTGGTAAAAATATGGTGAGTGATGGATATTTGTATTGTAAATTCAGCAATAAGCATCCCTGATCAAAATTTGAATTTTTTTCAGACAGAACAAAATTAAAGGGGAGATTTGAAAAAAAAAAAAAAAAAAAAAAATACTGGAACCCAGAAATTGCACCCTTTCATTCCTTTAACTAAGAAAAAAATTAAGACTAAACTTTACTCGAACTTCAATAAAAGTGAAATTGAACTGGTAGGTAACTGATTTAGACACAGATACAGTAGCCTTCAATGAAAAAATATGCAGTGGTTTTATTGCCTGTGAATATGACGACCAGTGGTGGCTGACACGTGTACTCAACCAAAATGAGGAGATAGATTAAATGCAATTTAATATCCAACATGTCTCAATTATTACAAATTTCATTTTTCAAAAAATGTTTTGAAAATTTTTACAAAACGATTATTGAAAAACTGTACTTTTAAAATTCTGAATGTATTTCAATCTTTAGTTCATTGACTACATATGCTGTTAGTTTCATTATGGGAACATTTTACAACATAATTTTAACTGATTTAGACTCTGATCCAGTAGCCTTCAATGAAAAAATATGTGGTGGTTTTATTACCTGTGAATATGACAGACAACCAGTGGTAGCTGGCATGTGTACTCAACAAATTACACAGTTACACACAATAGCACAAAAATGGATATGACCGTTTATTAAATGTTATAAATGGTTCCCCCCCCCCATTGCCATCCCATGATAAAACCAGCATCATTTGTAGTCTAAAATTATGAAAAACATTTTTTGAAAAATAAAATTTGTAATAATTGAGACATGTTGGATATTAAATTTTATTTCATCCATCTCCTCATTTTTGTTGAGGCAATAAAACTACCACATATTTTTTCATTAAAGGCTACTGTATCTGTGTCTAAATCAGTTACCAGTTCAACTTCACTTTTATTGAAGTTCGAGTAAAGTTGAGTCTTAATTTTTTTTCTTAGTTAAAGGAATGAAAGGGTGCAATTTCTGGGTTCCGGTAATTTTTTTTTTTTTTTTTTTTTTTCCAAATCTCCCCTTTAATTTTAGTTCTGTCTGAAAAAAATTCAAATTTTGATCAGGGATGCTTATTGTTGAATTTACAATACAAATATCCATCACTCACCATATTTTTACCAACCACGCAGTGACAATTATAAAGTCAAAATTATGTTATAAAATGATCCCGTTCCCATCCCATAATGAAACTAACAGCATATGTAGTCAATCAACTGAAGATTCAAATATATTTTTTTCAGAATTTTAAAAGTACAGTTTTTCGAATACCGTTACGTACAAGTTTTCGAACTTTTTTTTGAAATGTAAAATTTGTAGTAAGTTGGTCTTGTTGTATATCAAATTAAAGTCCATTTAATAAGCTAAATAATGAGACTATGCTGACTGTTCTAGCTAAAATAGAACTCAATCTATCAAGGAATTAACATTTTCCAGTTGGCCAAAAAAAGGCTGTTTTTCAATACTTTGAAAATTAATACTAAAAAAACGGAAACAGATAAATTTTTTTAAAAAATTGTACCATTCAAGGAGTTGTTAGAGCTATTAGGATTCAAAATTTCAAAAAAATCTAAGAGGGTCGGGTTGTAAACAGTACTTTCATTGGTTGAATTGACGTGGAATGGCCCAGGGGTAATATTACCTTGTATGTATGTATGTATGTATGTATGTATGTATGTATGTATGTATGTATGTATATATATATATATATATATATATATATATATATATATATATATTTTATAGGCTTAAATGCTTCCTTAACTAATCAAAAATGTTTTGATTTTGAGTACTTCATTTAAACCTTTTATTTTCCTTATCATATTATTACCTTTTATTTTCCTTATTATTATCAATATTACACCTCTTAACCCTTAGCTTACGGCGGGTAGTGCAGGCTATTTTCCTTGTTTTAGGAGTAACTCATTGAAATTCAAATACCTTCTAGTGGAGCTTTCCAATGAGAAACGGAATGTTTGTCTATTAAAAGGGAGTTGATTTGACATAGAATAACAAATGGGGGACAACGTGAACCCATACAATCTTGCATCGAAGAAGTCATTTAAAAATAAAACAAAATGAGAATCTTAAAAAGGGAAACAAAAATAAAATCAGAAGTTCCACAGATATATTGCCTGCCACCAGCAACATTTTATAGCTGTCAATTTGTATACATATTTATTGGTTTTTCACTTGATATTTATTTTGGTTATAACTATAAATTAGTCGGCGCTAATGGCCAAGAATTGTCGATGCGCCGTAAAAAAAAAAAAAAAAAAAAAAAAAAAAAAAAAAAAAAAAAAAAAAAAAAAAACCTAAATTAGTTATCCTTAACTTCCAATTGAAGAGCCCATAAAATAAATTATTATAATATCCCGAAGACTATAATGCAATGTTCCTTCTATCTTATGTGCTTGTATGTGAAAATTTGTAAAGGTAATTTTTGATGATAATTAAATTGGGATCTCTTATACAAAATTCAGCTTATCGCACATCTCGAGCTTTGTAAAAGCTCTCAAAATTCAATGAAGATCAAAGATGAAAAAATAGACCTTGTAATTTGAAAATATGCCAATTACATGAATACCAACATTTAGACCACTTTTTCAAATTATAAAATTTTAAGAGATACATATAAAGTAGTTTTTACACTTTTAATAGTAGAACTTCTGTAAAGCTTAACTCAAACTTTATTCAACAGCCTATATACATTTTTTCATAGAAATAGAAGAAAAAAAAGCTGAAGAGAAAAATCAGCAGATGTTACTGTATAATCCATCTTTCCAAATTCTCATGTCCCGCCCAATAGGAATTATAATATGGAGTGTATATGAAACTCAAATATCCTTAATGTCGTTATGTAAAAATGTTAGCCACACTGTCATCTATCTTTGCCTGACGGAAGAAAATAAATGGGCACTTATTGAATACAAGAGCTCTTCCTTGTAATAGGCTGCTGTATTTTGGAGAGACAATTGTTCCCTCGGCATGCCTAAAAGATCTAATGCCTTTTATTAGAGACACAGAGCTCTTTTGAAGTATATTAGAGGACTTTGGTCATGAAACGTCCAAGAGGGCCTGGCCTTATGATAAGGGGGGAAAAATAAAACAAAATCATTTTTAAGATAACATAAATCCATCTTATAATTGGCCAAGAAAACTGAAAATTACAATAATCGTGTAAGTAGCGATTTGAACTAATTTTCATTTATTCAAATAGATCTGTAATTTATCTCAAGTAAAGCTAGACATGTCAAATCCTCCTAGAAAATAATATGGTTTTATCTACTTATAAAATAATAGCAGAGATATTGCACAACATTACATAAACTCTAAATGTATGTTTTTATAAAAAACCTCTACCTGAGGATCTAGTTTTGGTGATGTAGGTGTGTAATTTGAGCTGAATCTACCACCTATTACGTCTCATAAGAAATAAAGATTAGAGGGATTAATCAGAAAAATTAATATATTTTATATAAAGGACAACTTAAAAATATTATTTGTATATTGCTACTAATACTATGCTTACAAATCATTTATAATAATAAATTTTGTAATACAAGTAATTTATTATGTAACAGCAATTTGATGAAGAAATAAAAGTAATTATTAAAGAAACTGTTAAGTGTAGTTCTAAAAACATGAAAGATTAATAAATATAAATTACAATTGAGAAATGCATGCATTATTAGCAACTAAGACAAAACTAAAATATATGTACATCTCCACATATTTAATTATTATCATCACAGAGGACAATTTTAGTTTTGTAACAAAAACATTTGTTTCAAGGAACTTAGCTGACAATTGTTAAAAAAATACATTTGTTAGAAATAATGAAAGATGAAAATTAGTTTTTTTCCTAAAATTAGGTACATAATGACGATTGATTATTTCACAACTACGACATGCACTATAAGCAAGCACAACTTTTTTTTTACTCACAAGTGAAAGGTTGGTTGATTTGTTAATTAAAAGGGACGAAAGTTTCAAACAATTAGCCATAATAATCCTATGGACCCCAAGTATAAATTTTTTAAGTCGACAGCTAGGGATTACAAATATGCCATTCAAATCGGTATTCCCATATGACATATCAGTATGAAAAAAAGTATCATATTTTAAAACTTACTATAGTAAAGATAATAGAAAAAATTTATAATAGGGGAGTTCATAATAAAAATAAGTAGAAATATAAATTTTTCTTCACATGTTATTAGCATGCTTATATTGGCAATATTGAGCCACTATCGATCGTAGAGAAGGTCAGTCTTTTCGCTCAGGCCTTCAGTCTGGTCAGTTCGGTTAAATTGCTTCCTCGTGTTATAAGCAAGTATGTTCCTTATTTATTTGAAATATTCGGTCTTAAATATAGATTGTTTTTATACGTCTATATGCGATTTTTAATATAAGTAAAGTTACTACAATTCTATTATAACACTTACTCAAAAGTTGTAATTTTACGTATTTTCAGGTCCACTTTAACTTTGTAGTATTTTTCTTTAAATTAAATAGTACAGATTTAGTGGAGTTTTATTCAATTTAAACATTTTCATGCAATATAGGCATTTCTCAAAAAGTCGTTTTTATCTCAACCTTCACCCACATTTCCGAAATTACTCACAAGGTCAATGCTAATTTCTTCTGTCTGGGTTTTACGTCTATGACTAATTTATTTTACTTTTATTATAGACCAGTTTTCCTCCAAAATGGGTGTACCTGCTGGTGATGTCGAGAAGGGAAAGAAAGTAAGTGAAGTTTTTGTACTGATAATTTGATAGTATTTTTTTATCAATGAGGCCTCTGAAGTAGTAATGAATGTACTATGAGTATATTTATTTCATTGAGGTTTCTTGGCTCACTAGTTAATTTTACTAAATTATTAATATCTAAAATTTTGACTGAATATTCCATCTCATAGTACTTGAGAAGTTTAAAAAAAGATTAGACTTTTATCTGCTTAAAATCAAGTTCTCGATGTTTGATCAGGTTGATAAGTAAAACTGAAAAAAATCTGTATTTTATTGTCTTAATTGTCGAACCAAATAAAATACTCACTATTCTTGCTCTGTTACTATGCACCCCACAATGTGGTCAGTTTGTGACTGGATAGAGGAAATATTAAGTACCTTGTATAATAACAAATTTTCAAACCGTTTTCTTTATGTGGTGTTACTTTTCATTGTCCCATTAGATAAAGTTTTATTTTTTTTTTTTTTTACAGGTATTCGTCCAGAAATGTTCACAGTGCCATACTGTAGAGAAAGGAGGGAAACATAAAGTAGGGCCAAATCTTAACGGCCTCATCGGTAGGAAAACTGGACAAGCTCCTGGTTTCCCATACTCTGACGCTAATGTTACCAAAGGTATGAATATCATCATCATTATAACTAGTTAATTGTTGACGAGTCTAAATAATTTATTATTGCTACTCAATTAGGAAAAATAGTTCTTATTATTCAATAAACATCATGGTTTTATTATTATATAAAAATTCTCCCTATCGCAGGTATTACATGGAGTAAAGACACCCTGTTTGAGTATTTGGAAAACCCAAAAAAGTATATTCCTGGAACCAAGATGGTTTTCGCCGGTATTAAGAAGCCCCAGGAGCGAGCTGACCTCATAGCTTACCTTGAACAGGCGACAAAGTAAAGCAAGAAACTAAAATATGTGTCAGTTAAACTGTGTAGTGTTCGAATATTCCCATGGAGGCGAAGGACTCAACTCTGGGCATTTATCCTAAGATTTTCTCCGTTTCATTTTTTAATAAGTACAATTAAAAATGATGCTTGTTGATAAGTATTACATACATGTTATGTACAAACTATTCCACTTTAAAAGTGTTATTATTTATTTATAGTCAATGTTGACATTTTGTTACAACGTGATAAAAATTAGGATATAAATAAAAAAATCTAAATTATCAAAATAGTTGTTTTTGTTTCCTTTTGTTAAATATAGTGTTTTTAGTAGTCTGGGCATTAAGCCAAAAAGGCTTTTATAAATAGATTGAAGAAATTGGGCCAATAGATCAGGTGGTTTGACAATGAAAGTTCATTGATTATTTTAACTTTCAGTGTCAACTAAGCTATCAATACAGACAATGGTATCTTTCAGTTTTATTAAATACTTGTTTTTAATCGATAAAAATAAATTCTTACAAAATGATGCAAGTGAACAAAGTAATTGGGTTTCTCCAACAAGGAAAATGGTGTTCACACAGCATAGCCTTTCTATTATAACATTTATTTTTAAAACAAATATCTAAGCTTGTTATGTTGAAGTAGGTTTTTGTTCCTCAAGGAAATGAGTAGTGATTATTCTTGTTTCTACTATTTCATTCAATAAGGCATTTTACTTTATTAACCTATAATTGAAGGGGTCAGGTCAAAATATGTTGGATATTATGTGGGACTATCAGTTGAAATGGTTAGGGGCAATAAGATTAAGTAGCATACAGAGCATGTAGGCATATATTTTATTTATTTTTTTTTTTTTTACGGCGCATCGACATAATTCTTGGCCATTATCGCCGAGATCCAGGGTGCAGCCAGGAATTTTATCAGCGAGCCCTGAGATGAGAAAATTTCTGGCGCCGGTGGGGATCGAACCCACCATCTGCCGCTTATGAATCTAGCGCGCTAGCCACTAGACCACGGGAGACCCCATGTAGTCATATTTTAGTAGCATATGCATCGTAGACAGATAGTCTCACATAATATCCAAAATATAGTAGCTACAGTTCAGTTTTGTTAAAAATGTTACTAGGCACCATTTTGCTCCAACCTCTTCAATTATGTTAGGCTATTCTGGAATTAGGTTACTTGTTATAAATAATAAAAGCAATTATTCTTGATTTACAAGAAATAATGAAGTAATTATTCAAACATTAATGTATATAGCCATGGCCAATTTAATAGTTTCTGTTAAATGTGATTAATATATACATCAATATTCTTAGCCTCTGGATAAGATATAGCTTGTAAAGGAATGGTATAATGTCTTCTAAGAAAACTTGTTTGCAACAGATGTCTGGTAAAAAGTAAGCATTAAAAAGAATTATTTGATATATTTTAAGAAAAGTGGTTATCAAAAGATTTTTCTGGAAAAGAGTAAGTATATAAAGATATTATAAGAAATTATTTTGTTAAAAAAATTAGTCTATTTTTAAATGGGGTTACCAAAATAAAATTAATACACATGTTACTTTTTCTAGACAATTTTAATTAGCATAAGAACCTTTATGTATCAAATACTGATCACTTCAACTAAGAGAGCAGATTTTGAATAATAATTGCCTAAATATAGATAACAAATGAATAAATTATGCATTTTGGGGGTGTAAAGGTTGTCTAGCCATGTGGCTACTCGAAGTTTGATTGGCACCGAGAACGGAAAACCGCTAGAGCAAGTTCTGATGAATGGTGTCGCCAAGTTGAGTAAATATGCTAATCACGAATGCGTCATCAATAAAGGTAAGCTTACAAGATGTTACGTGACGTAAGACGGTTGCGTAGTGTGACGTCAAAGGCGTTGCGGGAAGTTCAAATGCCGGTGGAAAGATTTTGTAAGGCGCGATCATTTAGAGATGACTCAAAAAAGGATTAGCGACGGAAATGTTAATGGATGTGTGAATTGCTGCGAAAAAAATTATTTGCAGCCCAAAGATGTTGTAGGGGCGTGGAAATTGAGGAGCGGAGTGGCAATTTAGTTGAGGTGCGAATATTTATTTAGTAGCGGCACAGGGGCGTATATAGGAAATAATTTCGGGAGAGAGCATTTAGTGGGTATGGAATACTAAAAAATCTAGAACATGGAGTAGTATGGAATTTAGCCAAGTAAACACTATTACCCCCCCCCCCCCCCCCCCAAAAATGTTCTGACATAAGTAATCGTATTTCATTTACTTTTAAGGTTTTTATGGCACATTTTCCGAGTAAATAAAAAAAAATCTGTGTGTGAATATTGAATGATGACATAAGGATTGAGAGGCACTGCGTCTTCAATATTTAGTGAAGACGAAAAGATGGAATGAATTTAAATCTGTGTGCCTTTTCGCTGTAGGGAAACTGCTCCGGTTTTTTAAGAACTCGAAAACCTTTTTTTTTTTTTTTTTTTATAAAAATGTTTTCGAATTCACTTTTCGAAGAATAAGATATATACCATTTTTATTTAATATTTTTAGCATTTAAATGTTTCTTTTAAAAAATCACCGGAATTAGTTTATCATTTTAAAGACAACACGCCACTGTTCAGCCCATTCCGTCACCACTCGTCTATTATGACCTGGGCAACCGACTTTATGAAACCAGAGTGAGTTGTTATTTGGTAGATGGGCTTGTGTAATAAACCTCATGTAGTTTGGGAAGGATGGGACATCACCATCATCGTGTGAAATTAAAGAATTTGTTCAGAATGGCACCTTCACGCTGAAGCGCATTTATTGGTTTTGACTTAGAAATCAGAGAAAAATAGATTAAAATAGATTTGTTTTCTAAAACTACGAGGTACCATTTTGAAGCCTATTAAATAATGCAACTTTTGAGGCAAACCTCTAAGTTGAAAAATAGCTGATTAAGAAAATATTGAATAATTTAATAAAAAACTAATATTGAACGTCTCATCTATATGCCTTTGAATATAGGTCTTATTTTACATGGTAATATTTCAATAACGGGTGTTTCTAATTGGAAATTTAATGTAGATTCTAAAAATGTGGACTTTATTTACGATACATTGATCACTCAGTTTTTCTTTAGAAAATCCAGTAGTTTTTAAACAAGACAAAAGTTTGAGTAGCTCCTCTGCATGTTGAGATACAACGCTCATTTCTGCGTCCCTGAACTACAAATCAAATGTAGAATAAACCCCTAAAGTTATGACATCTCAATGTGGGACACCCTGTATATATTTAAAGGTATGCGATAACACAGAAATCACTCCCTTATCAGGAAGCACTTATCTCATTCATGTCTCTGACATACATTGTTTACTATCAAATCACTCATACATTATCAGATAATTTCTCAATCATCATGATTCAAAGCCCTGGATCCTTGCTTTTGTACATTAGGGTGTATCGATTTTTACCTTTTTTATCCAAATTCCAAGCTGAAAAAAAGTTGCTACTAGGCACCACACAAAGTACCACAAAAATTTTTGGATTTTTTAAAAAATGTTTAGGTCTCCCGCACAAGGCCTAAAGTTTTGAAAATTTACTAAAAAAGTCAATCAACCCTTTTATTCTACGTTGCAAGTTAAAATTCCACTAACAATAAGCACAAAAAACGATAAAAAAAAATATTTCAAAAATTTATCACATCATTTAGGGTCTCCCGCACAAGGCCTAAAAGCCGTAAATTTCAAGTTTTCTAATGCTTCAACACATTTTTGAAATTTTGCAGTACTTTGATACTTGTGTGGTTCATGGTTTAAACCTTAAATATAACTAAAACTTGGTTGGAATTGTTGTTATAAGTGAAATAATGAAGACAATTTCAACATGTCAAGCGTCAACTTGAAGCAAGGGGGTGGGGGAAGGCCGGCCTGTCGCACCGCGGTGACGCGCCACCTATGAATCACTGCGCAGACTTGTTTGTACTTGTGTACCGGCAAGCAGTAGCAGTTGTGTAATGAGTGCGATAGTCCTGTTTTCTAAGATTCAATTGAGTGGTAGTCGTTATGTTCAAGATGAGTAAATAATCGCATTTATCTAGACAAACTACCGACATGCCGGTTATCGGGCAAGCTATCGATGTGAGTGGTTTTAAAGTTCTGCCGACCAAGAAGGAAGTATTGAAGTATTTTTAAGGTTACGCGTTGAAGTGAAACAAGAGAGAATTTATCTGCCTGCAATGAAGGCAATTGCATTGAGAGTTGCTTTAAAAACTTGGGGAGATAAGGAAAAGAGCTTCTATTCCTGTTATTGGCACCAAAACACAATATTCATGGTTATAAGTCTGCACGAGCAACTTGAGTAAATTAAAATGTGGTCACAGTCCCAGTCAACGAATGCTTAAAAACAGCTATAGGGAACACAATTTTTGACTTCGTAACTTTGTTTGGGCTGGATAGGAGGTGAACATATCAAAAGTCCTCGCCCGTAGCATTTGTGCGGGGGGGGGGGGGGTTTAGAAGGTCCCATTTTTCGGGTTTTCCCTTAAATCTTGGAAACCATGCGTCCTAGCAACATGACCATTCTATAACAAATGAAAGCTGATTAAATTTCCTACAAGTTCTATTCTATAAAATTTTTTCGAGATATCCTTAGGTTTCGAAATATCCGCTCTTGCAAGTCGGCCATTTTGGGGAAAAACACTTTCGCGCCATATTTGTTTCCCCTTTTTGACGGGATAACTTCAACGATGAACCCAAAAAATAAATAACGGTTATAGGGTTGTAGAGTATTGCATTCCCTTCAATAATATATATTACTTTACTATTTTATGTATTTCACTTCAAACGTAAAAATAATTTCAGTGTTCATCGTGAAACCTCGGAAACCGTGGGTCCTACCGACATGACCGCTCTATAACAAATGAATGCAGATTAAATTTGCTACAGGTTCTATTTAATAAAGTTTTTCGAGAGATCTTTAGTTTTCGAAATATCCGCTCTTGAATGTCTGTCATTTTGGGGAAAAAACACACTTTTTGCTCTTTTTGACCGGATAACTCTTTAACAATAAACCCAAAAAATAAATGCCATTTATAGGGTTGTAGAGCATTACATTCTCTTCAAGAATGTATATAACTTTACTATTGTATGTATTTTCCTTCAAACGTGAAAACAGTTTTAATGTTCATTGTGATATCTGGCGACAACTGACCAATGAACCTTTCAATTTCTCACCATTTCCAGTCAATGTATAGTCCAAAATATGCTCCATTATGTAAATATAGTGAGTACATACGTCCAGTACTCACTTATATATAATATAGCACAAAATATATAATTTTGGGCCCATTGACCAGTTATTCAAACTCAATTAGATAAGATCTTGTCCATGGTTTTGCTAAGACCATGTGAGTGCGTATATAACGTTTGAAAGAAAATACATAAAATAGTAAAGTAATATATATTATTGAAGCGAATGGAATTCTCTACAATCCTAAAGCCGACATTTATTTTTTGGGTTCATCGTTGAAGAGATATCCGGTCGAGAATATAAAAATGTGTGTTTTTTCCCAAAATGACAGACTTTAAAGAGCAGATATTTCGAAACCTAAAGATATCTCGAAAAACTTTATTTTTTTTTTTATTATTTTTTTTTTTTTTTACGGCGCATCGACATAAATCTTGGCCATTAGCGTCGAAAAAAAAAGGCGAAGGTCCGTTGCGCCCCAGTGTCATGAAACCTTAACTAGTTACTATCTTGTACTGATGTCTATTATAAAAAATGAAAAACTTTATTAAATATAACTTGTAGGAAATTGAATCAGCTTTCATTTGTTATAGAGCGGTCATGTCGCTAGGACCCACGGTTTCCGAGATATAAGTGAAATCTCGAAATATGGGGCCTACTAATCCCCCCCCCTTCCCACCGGCTCAAAGGCTACGGGAGAGGACTTTTGACACGTTGACCTCCTAACTAGCCGAAACAAAGTTATGAAGTCAAAAATTGTGTTCCAAACATTCCCATCTATAAATCTTAGTTACCTGGACTATTAGTCGCTAAATTTCAGATTTCACGATGAACACTGAAATTATTTTTACGTTTGAAGGAAAATACATAAAAATAGCAAAGTAATATATATTATTAGAGGGAATGCAATACTCTACAACACTATAACCGTTATTTTTTTGGGGGGTTCATCGTTGAAGAGTTATCCCGTCAAAAAGGGGGAAAAATATGCGGGAATGGGGTTTTCCCCAAAATGACCGGCTTTCATGAGCGGATATTTCGAAACCTAATGATATATAGAAAAACTTTATAGAATAAAACTTGTAGAAAATTTAATCAGCTTTCATTTGTTATAGAATAGTCATGTCGCTAGGACGCAGGGTTTCCGAGATATAATTGAAAACCCGAAAAATGGGACCTTCTAAACCCCCCTCCCTCCGGCATAATGGCTAGGGGCGAGGACTTTTGATATGTTCACCTCCTATCCAGCCCAAACAAAGTTACGAAGTCAAAAATTGTGTTCCAAAAATGTCCACCTATAACTGTTCGTTGACTGGACTGTCAGGGTCTAAGAGGAAGTATCCTAGAAAGATTCAGTAACTAGCTTTCAGCCTAAAACTAAAACTGCAGTGGTTCATATTTCTACTCAGCATGTACAAATGTGAAAGGTAAATGTGACCCCAGCAACTGCATTT
Source organism: Gonocerus acuteangulatus (assembly GCA_946811695.1). NCBI lineage: Eukaryota > Metazoa > Arthropoda > Insecta > Hemiptera > Coreidae > Gonocerus > Gonocerus acuteangulatus. Next base: position 17,229,179 of record OX328125.1, read on the forward strand.
GCTCTATTGACAAAAAAGTCCCGGCACTAGAACACGAGTTTTTGGCCGTAGAACGTGAGCCTTGATTGATGTACACGTACATTGCAGAGTGTAGCAAAAGGGAAACTAAAAAAACGTAAAAAGCGATTAGAAAGATAAAATTGGTTCACAAGCTTTATTAAAGGTAGCTGTAAAAGAAATTGCTGACCAAAACTTAAAATCTGTTGATAACATCGATTCTAGTGATAGTACAGATGATTGTATGTCTCAAACGTCAAATCAAGGTGGCGACTTTGAAAATAATGTAGTTTATACGAGACAAAAATATGTTTCAAGTGTAGAAGTAAAACAAGAACTGTCACAACGCTTGTCTTTGTTTTCACGAGCTTGTGACCGTAGACTCTACTGTTTTTTTCTTCACAACTGCATGAATTAAAGCTTGTGACCAAGATTGTCTTTCTAAGCGGGTTTCAAGTTTAGTAGTTTCTTTTTTTGTCACACTCTGATTGATGACAATTGATGTCTGCAATTGACATCAATCTCGAACCACGTTGGTCGAATTCTTGCCATAAACTCGAATTCTTGTGCCCAAATCACTCAAATGAGTCTTAGAAACAGTACTATCGCACTGTACTAAAACACAACTTCTACTGCTTGCCTGTACACAAGTACTAACAAGTCTGTACGGTGATTCATAGGTGGCGTGTCACCGCGGTGCGACAGTCTGGCTTTCCCTCACCCCCTTGCTTCAAGTTGACACTTGATGTGTTGAAATTGTCTTCATTATTTCACTTATAACAACAATTCCAACCAGGTTTTAGTTATGTTTAAGGTTTAAACCATGAACCACACAAATATCAAAGTATTGCAAAATTTCAAAAATGTGCTGAAATTTACGACTTTTAGGCCTTGTGCGGGAGACCTAAATGATGTGATAAATTTTTGAAATATTTTTTTATCGTTTTTCGTGCTTATTGTTAGTGGAATTTTAACTTGCAACGTAGAATAAAAGTGTTTTAGGTTACTTTAATATTTTTGTAAAAATTTACTTTTTTAGTAAATTTTCAAAACTTTAGGCCTTGTGCGGGAGACCTAAACATTTTTTTAAAAATCCAAAAATTTTTGTGGTACATTGTGGTGCCTAGTAGCAACTTTTTTTCAACTTGGAATTTGGAAACAAAAAAAAAAGTTAAAAATCGATACACCCTATTGTACATAGACCCATTTTGCCAGTAATATATTCCAATTCACTTTTTTTAGCAAGTTCCTCCCTTCGCACAGCGGAAGCATGGGCGTATATAGGAAATAATTTCGGGAGGGGCTGGGAAAATTTCGGGGGGGGGGGGGGGGCTGAGACCATTTCCGGGGCATGGAATATGAAAAATTTAGAATTTAAAATAGTTTTAAGCTACTAAAACGCTATTTCGCCTAAAATAAACTATATTTTATCAACTAAGCGATCTTATTTAATTTATTTTTAAGATTTTTATGACTTATTTTTACCAATTAAATGAAAATTGGGGGGGGGGGGGGGGGGGTTGTAGCCATGAAAGATGTGGGCTGCATTCCATTCTAAACTGTCCAACTCCCATCAAATAAAGCATTATATTGAAAGAAATACGCTCCCGATAACACTTTCTTGGGGTTCTCAAAATAAAAATAAAATGTAAACGTTTTTGCATATAACGTCAATCCCAGAACTCGTAGAAACGCCCCGATTGGAAGGAAATGTGTCTTGTTAGGGCCTTTATGGACCCTCCAAGTTTCGCTTACAAATTTTTAATCTCTTCTAGGCTGGGAAAAATCATTATTTTTTGTTTTCAATGATATTCACCATATTAGGGTTTCTTGGGGTACTTTTATTTTGAGAACCATGTTTTGCAAGTACCTTTGGAGATAATACAACAGTCATTTATATGGTTAGAAAAAGGAGTCTTTCTTCTTTTGAAAGATTTAAATGACGTAAAAATCGGTTAATCTCAAGGGGAGATATTGAATTTCAAAACATCTGGTTACTTTTTCGCTTACAAATTTTTAATCTCTTCTAGACTGGGAAAAATCATTATTTTTGTTTTCAATGATATTCACCATATTAGGGTTTCTTGGGGAGCTGAGTTTAAATCTGCTATTATTTTTGGCGTAAAAAATGTATAATACTAGTTTAATTGAAAACGTAAGCATATTTTTGAATTTATTTGACAATATATAAATTATTGTTTAACGAATATATTTTTCCTTTAATCTACTCTGTAAAACAAATGAATTGGTGAAAGAATCATGTTGATATAATTTTCTAAACTCGATGTAAAAAATAAACCACTTTCAACCTATTTTATTTTATTTCTCTGTTCCTAAGGCGCATTGAACGGAATGCTCGGACACTTGGTGTCGACTATTTTTCGATGTTAAATCACCAGAAAAAAACTGGTCCAAGTAGATAACCCCATCACTGTATACTCCCCTTGTCAGTGGGTAAAGTACACAGGAGGGGGGGGGGGGTGCTTGTCACAGGGATCCCATTTTCCTTTAGTTTCAAGGCCAGCAAATCAATGAACTGAGTAAATTACTGATACAATTATTTAAAAAGAAAATTAAAATATTGGGATATGGCAGCTTTACTACCCATTGTGCAACCTTGAATTATGCTGTTATTTCATCAGCGGAGTATTTTTGATATAACTTAAATTCTGATGCGCCTCAGCTAAAACCATAGCGAATACAGTACTATTTAGAGCATTGATTTCGTTTGTTAAGACTTTTAGGTAGCAGACAAGGGGCATTGAGTCAGTCAAATCTGGAGAATAATAAATCTTCCACGTGGGCTAATAGATCACCTACCATGGATGAATCTGATGTGGGCAGGCTATTTTTACATTCTGTGCTGAATACCTGCTTAATTCATAAAATAATATCTTCTCAAGTAATTTATCAGCACACTATCACATTTGACTCCAGGTAACAGGACTTCAAGTGTGGATATTTTGGTAAGAAGTACATAAGTAAATGGGGCGTTGAATCTGTGACTCCATGATCAAAACCAGGACGTCCTATGCAAGGGCATATATAGAAAATAATTTTGGGGGGGGGGCTGAGATCATTTGGGTCGGTAAGGAATACTAACAATCCAGAACTTAATTAACAGTTCGCCAGCTGTAACACAATTAAACCCCAAAACAATTATTTTTTTTTAACTAAGTGATGTTGTTTAATTTATTTTTAAGGTTTTTACGTCACATTTTTACTGATGAAATCACAAATTCGGGGTCCCCCCTTATATATGCCCAAGGTCCTATGAGGCCGCATGGTTTTTTTTAGAAAATTTAAAGAAAGGTTTCAAAATAATTTTAATAATGCCAAAATCCATGCTTAAATATATTTATAAAATGGTGTCAAAAGATCTGGTTATAATATAACTTGAGAAAATTTAATATCAAAAGAAACACATCCATACCCAATTAAACATGATGTGTTGGTGTACTAACATGCAGATTTGAATGAATTTATATTTGTACTGTCGTCAAACTGCTTCTTACCTACGAGTTAGATTGATGGAAAATGCAAGATAAAGAGTAATGCAGAAATTGCCGCCATACTGAAAAATCAGAATATTGTTAATTGTTAAAGCAGATTGGCTGCAATGGTTTCGTCATATTGTGATATTGAATGAAGATGGATTGCAGAGGGAGGAGCTGGACTTGGCAATCCAGGTAAAAAAGAGATAGGGCAAGAAGCTGTTGGAAAGACAAGGTAGCAAGAGATATTGCCAAACTGGGTGTAAAAAACTGGAGGAATAGGGCAAGGACCAAGGATGGATGGAAGAATATAGTTTGGAAGACCCTAAATAAATTTGTATTTGTATTCAATAAGATTGAATTTATTCACTGTTATAAATTTGGAGTAAAAAAACAACCATAAAATGCAATTTAGGCACAAACTTTTTTTGGATAAGAGGGAAAGGTGAGCAGAATATAGTCATAAAAAATAAGTTTTATTTACAAATTTAAAAACAGAATTGTTCATAACAAAATGTCACAAATTAGGTGCCTTCTAACTGAATTTTCACTTGAATATTTACAGATGCGAGTTGAACCATTAAGTATCTGAATATGTATGGAATGTCTAATTTCTCTATTTTACCTTCAGATCCACATAATTTACATTCAAGTATTTCAGACATGACTTGATCTTCGGATTTGGTAGTTTGTGCAAATAGAGGTCCTAAAATAGTCCCACATGTTCGACAAATAAGAGTCTAAAACAAAGAAAAAAATATAGATCACATGAAATATTCCTTTTAGTTTTCACAGAATATTAAATGATTATTCAAAATGTAATACTCTACATTATTTTCATATGAAAGAAAAAAAAAAAATCAGTCCCGTAACTGGCCACGAGGGCCCTGAGGGGCAGATACCATAGAGGTATCTGATGAGCATACAGCCCACTAGGGAGATAGTGTGGTCAGTACTATGCTCCGGCCACCTGATTTTCCCTTTTGCTACTTCGACTACTATGGTCATTAGCACCAAGGTACCCATTAATAAATTAATTAAAGGGTGGGTTGGCCTAGGGATGGTCAGGGAGGCCGAATCTAACCCATGAGCTACTACTAGAAGATAAAAATCTTTATTGCTAGCTTGGGATTTGAACTCAGGTCCTCCAGCATACTAGTCCAGTGCTCTACCACTGAGCTAACCCCGCCCCCGATATTACTATAGTCAATAGATAAAAAAAAATTACAATTTAGTTTTATTTCATGGGACACCTAAGACACATACTGGTGGCTCTGACTAAGAGTGTACGCATTTAAATACAAAAGTTGTCAATGTTTTGTGTATATTAAAGTTGAGTAATGAAATTTGGTAAAAAAAAAAAAAAAAAAAAAAAAATCAAATTTATAAAGCAGTTTGTGAAAAGCACTGGAGTAGTAATGAAGTTTCTTTGGTTTTATATTTCAAGTTGTTTGGTTTTATATTTAGTGACATCATTGAGCATAAGAAGAAAAAAAAAGAAAAAAACAAATTAAGAATCCTGTAGATAGTGCATCAGAATATTAAGAATAGATGTAACACTACGTTTGTCATTGCGTTTACCTAGGAAAAATAATTTGGTTGCCACTTGATTTAAAACAAATTTTATGAATTCATATTTTTACGGGTAATAGGTTTTGTAGTCTACTTTGGAAATTAATACAAAAGATAATATTTGTTGTGGAAAGAATATAAATTTGCAATGAAAGATAATATTTAGTGAACGGGCATTTATTTTCTGAAGATATTTGACAAACAAAATACTTTAAACAGACAATAGAAGAATGATTGCAGTGCACAGTTTCAGTAGACTCTCCCTAGTCCGGCGTCGTCGGGCCCGGGGTACAGTCTGATTAGAGAAAACACCAGATTAGATAATTCAGTTAGAAGCAGTCACTTATTTGTTGGAAAAACCTTATTATTTGAGGATTTAATTACCATTTTTAATATTGCGTATTTAAGTAAAATTTAGGTTCCGAATTATAAAATAAATTCAAAATATACAAATCCTTCCTGATGCATTATTTACAAGTGCATATGAATGTTAAAGTTTCAAGGAATAAAAATATATAGGCAGGCGGCCAAGTAGAAACATTTATTTTCTAAGTGGAAACACAATTTCCTGCCTCTAAAACAAAACATGTATTCCTTCTTCATGGTGTCTACTACTTTTGTGAAACCCAATTTCGGGACTTTTTCGTGACATTTTAATGATTTGAAAAGCAAATTTCATGCTCATTAAAAAAAAATAATTTCAATCAAAATGAAAAAGCCTTAACTATTGGCTTAAAATTGGCCCTTTGTATAGAATTTCAATATTTAAGTCTGCATACGAAAAATGAATAATTGATTAGTAAATCCATACAAAAACGGCGACAATTACGAATACGCCGAAGTACCGGGATTACGTTACACTCCGGTAAGAACTGAAATTTCGTGACTTAGTTTCTAAATTCATGACTTTTTCTTGATTTTCCGCCCTATTTTCAATTTCGTGACATTTTCATGACTTTTTCGTGCAGTAGACACCCTGTTCTTTGACTTCAATTCAATGAAAACCCACGAAACAAATGTTTAGCTAGCTAGGAAGGCTAGGTTTTCTAGGAACTCTTGAGCTGGTCTATCTCCGGCCAGTTGCGAGATCCGTCACTCATTCTTCTAGGAGATCACCGGGATAGAGAGAGCGAAGGATAAGGGAGAGTCTACTGTATAATGAATAATGAGGAGGTCTTGAAACCACGACACTAAAAGATAAAATCTTCAGAGCATCGTCAGTCAGAGTGCAATATCTTTGTATACCAGGCAATTAGTTCGTAACATAGACATTTTAAAAGGCCACCTTACCATAGTTTTGTCTGAGCAATGAAAAAGCCTATCTTGCAAAAGAAATGAAGCTCCGTGCGAAATCAAGGAATCCCGTTCCATCTCTCCAAATCTGACACCTCCACCTCTCTTTCTTCCTTTCACTGGCTGCCTTGTAACAACATCTATTGGTCCAGTACTCCGTACCTATGATTACAAAAATATAATTGCAAATTAATTAATGTTCATTATTACATGGAGGGGTCTCCCGTGGTCTAGTGGCTAGCGCCTTAGATTCATAAGCGGGAGATGGTGGGTTCGATCCCCACCGGTGGCAGGAATTTTCTCATCCCACGGCTCGCTGGGAAAATTCCTCGCTACACCCTGGATGTTGGCGCTAATGGCTTAGATTTGTCAATGCACCGTAAAAAAAAAAAAAAAAAAAAAAATATTATATGGAACAGGACAACTCTTCAAACAAAAATGCAATTCATATCTGCAGGGGAGAGAAAACAATAACATAATTATCTTTATGCTTGTTTGTTTAAAGGAGGTGGGTCGGATTTTTCTTTAAAACTATAGGTAAAAAATAAATTAAAAGTAGCAAGACTATCTTAAAATTGATGTTAAAAATTAGTAATATAAATCAATAAGTAATAATAATTAAATAATGTATTGAAAATAAATCATAAGAATTGGTAAAGCAAATAAATAAACCGTAAGAACTGGTAAAGCTTAGTACATTTAAGAAATTTTAATATTCAACAGGTGTCCTACTTACTTGCAATGCTTGAAATAGATTCCTTGTTATTTTTGTGTATTCTCAGTTTTACTAACAACTATGCTCAGAAATCTGAGCAAAGATATTTGTCTGAAAATCTATCAGGAATGTGGCAAACAATTCCGTTAAAAAGGCACTCCCATGGGGCTAAACTTAAATTTAGAATCTAGATCCATGTGAAAAGTTTATTATTTTGATGAACTAAAAGAATAGAGGTCCTTAATAAGAGGTTTTCCTTTTTACCACCTTGAGGGATGAGATAGTTAGAGACTATCGGGTTACTAGACCCGATGGGACTCTTAAAACTAAAAATATTAAATATTTTCCATGATGTATTTTTCTAATAATTTTTTTAACCTGATGGAATAAAACCTAAGATTTATAATCAACATTAAATTTATTTGTACAACAAAAAAAAAAAAAAAAGCCCTACCTGCCATTTGTCTGAAACCATATGCCTCAGACGTTGATAATGAACTATACCAAAGAATATTGACGCCGTCATTTCGCATCCATTTATTCCACTGTACATTTTCTCAGTTCCGTAGTAGTTATAACCGCCTGAAATTTAAATAATATTGGGAAAACATTCATTTGATAAAGGTATTAAACTTTCATTAAATATTTACAAATAAAAAGATCAGGCTACTTTAATAAAACAAAAAGACAATTACATTACCTGCCTGCAACAATTTTCCAAAATAATCAATGGCAGTATCTTCTTCTGAAAATCTAAAAGGTGTTGCATCATGAACCAATCCATGCACAGCAGCAGATTTTCCAGCCATACACTCGATCATCATGGCTGAAAATATATATAAGACGGAATAGGTAATATATCGTCGATACAATTGCAAAGTATCTATCGAATGTGAAAAAATGCATTTTTCATTTTCAATCTTTACTGATTGCTGTTGGACTGATGGATGGGAAACTCTCAAATCTATGTTCACTCCATAAAAGGGGAATGTAACCACTGTCAAAAGGTCAAATCTGCCAACTATTTTCACATTTGATACTTTGCACTCGTAACGACGATATATACATAGGGGAAGGTGTTGTACCTTTGACCACTTTGCAAAAGTGAATTTTTTTTAGAGCTTGAATATTAAAGCTAAATTTTTTTTTTATTTCATTGTAATTAGTATTCGATTGCTTATCATATTTAATTTTTTCAAGGTTCTAGCTTAACATTTAATATTTTTTATTAATTTTTAAAAAAATAATCGTACAGTGGTCAAAGGTACAACATGTAGTTGTTGTACAACATGGGGTGTTGTACCTCTGACCATGTAAAAACAACACAGCAGCACAGAAAAAAATTGTATTCAGTAATATTGTAATTAATTGTAAGTTTAATAAATACATGGCAAGATGTAAGCATAATAAAAACGCTATTATTGATATTATGTTATGCTTAATATGCTGAAAAATCCAGTCCAATCGATAAATGTTTTAACTGTCAAGCAGATCCACTAGCAATAGTAGGGTATGGAAGTTTAGCCACAATGTCTTCAACATCAATATCATACAAATTATCATCTTCTCTTGTAAACTTGTCACTTAAAGTTTGTTTTTTTCAAATATTGGATCTTATACATTTGACATTTAATACCACAGATCTCTGCAACTAAATATGTGATAGTATTTTTACTTTTATTTTTAACAAGTATAAAATTTCCTTTTTCCAAATCATATTTTTCAAATTGTTGCTGGTTATCAACTTAACTCACGACATTTATCAGACAGATCAACGTCACTTTCTCCTGAAGAAATTTCAGTATCAGAATCTGAACTGTCATTAGAATAATTTTCTTTTTATTTACCACATTTTTAGGAAGGGGTTTATTTGTATGTGGTATCTTACGTTTTGTTTTTTTTTTCACCTTCAATAATTAGCTTTTCAGGAATATCTGTCAGGATACGAGGTTTCCCTTTAGGCCGGCCCCTATTTGACATTTTCCTTGCCTGCGCTTTTCAATGAGGCCTTACAACTTGAAGTGGAACGATAATGGGCGATAGATTTGAACTGCTACACTGAGGATTGATTAAGTCAGTTTGAACTCATATCATCAATAAATAACTTACATTTTTATGATAGTAATGGATAAGTATTTTTTGCAAGAATCCTCTTTGACTTGAATAATCCAAAATAGGTTACACAAGCCCTCTAGTGAAGGAGCTAAACACTAATTACACCAAAATTTATAAAATGTCGCTACATGCCACCACAGCCTTGGTGGTCGAAGATACAATATGGTCAGAGGTACAACACCTTCCCCTATATTTTAATATATATTTTTTTTTATAAATTGTTGTTATATAATTTTATATGCCACATTAAATTAGAGAACAAATTGTACTGATTAAACGTATTAAAAGCATATATTATGAAATAATTTGTTAAAAAATAATATACCTATTGTCATTCTTGAAGGGAATCCATGAGGGTTAAAAACAATATCGGGTACAATTCCATTTTCAGTAAAAGGGAGATCCTCAGCAGGCCAAGCTTGAGAACATATGCCTTTCTGCCCAGCTCGACTGGCAAACTTATCTCCGACTGAAGGTTTTCTCTAAACATAAAATAATCAGACTAAAGCATACTAATTTTGCCAAAGCATGCTAATTTCTTTGTTTACACCAAAATTAGTTCATGATTAGAATGTAATATCTGGTCTTCAAATGTTTGTAGTAATGTATGCCCACCATATTACAATTAGAATTATAACAAGATCAACAGAATGGTCAGCAACCTCCACTCGCATTATCTTAACACGTTTTCATGAGTCATCTTTCATTCTTAACATTAATTTAATTTCAACAACTGGATATAGAAACAGTTAAAACTTTGTTTTGATATTTTGTGAAAAATGTTAACACCCCCTGTAAAAAAATCTCGTTGCACTCATAATCACAACATTTTTCTGCGATCATGACTGTAATTACTGATTAAGCAGTGTTGAGCTTAATCATAATCACAATTACGATTAAGATTATAATCGTAGGCTTTCGAGGCGGCACAGAAAAAAATTGTGATTACAGTCATAATCACAGAAAAATGTTGTGATTACGACTGTTATCACAAGTTTTCAGTGACACCTTGAACGTCTATGATTATAATCTTGATCGTAATTGTGATTATGATTAAGCCCAACACTGCTTCCACCTCATTAAAGTGATTTGATTTGACAATACACATCAATTAATTAAAATAAGAAAATAAGATACTTACTGGAACTCTAAACGTAATGCAAGCTTTGGCAGTTACACCATCCCTTGATCCAGGAAAACATCCACACAATTTTACATTATCGATAACAGCGTCTTCAGAACTTGAGTAAGTTCCTACTACATATTTTGATATACTATAGTCAAAGTAACTAAAAAAAGGAAAAGGATTAAAGCTGCTTACATTTGTTTATAAATTATATTTAGATCATTTGAGAAATGTGTTAAAATTTAAGTAAAGTATAATTCAAATGTAATTCTATTTTAAGAGTAAATAAAATGTCTTTTGTAGGAAGCCTAACGTTAATTATCATTAAAATCATTGTTATACTCTACTCATTATATCAACTATGGATTGGAAAATAATAGAACAATTACAAGCCTGCCAAGTCCTCTCTTCATTCTCCTTACAATTTTGGCCTAATCACGGTTGTAGTTCTTATCAAATATAACAAATTAGGTTGTCTGTTTAAATAAAATGTTTTCCTGAATCATATATTCTAATTTTGAGTGTTTGGAATGTCAAACAAACTTATTTTAATAAGTGTGGAAATAGCCGGGGCTTGTTATGATTTTAAACTACAATTTAAAATTTAAAAAAAGAGTTTTTATAGTCAATGTTTTCGCTTCAATTTCAGGCTTATATCAGGATTATAAGGACAGGCTTATGAGGAACCCATTTGGGAAGTCGCTATATCTCTCTGTTGGTATAGGCGCTACATCTCTCTGTTGATATTAGTCGCTACGTCTCTCTGTTGATATTAGTCGCTACATCACTCTGTTGATAGCAGTCGCTACATCACTCTGTTGATAGCAGTCACTACATCTCTCTGTTGATATTAGTCGCTACGTCTCTCTGTTGATATTAGTCGATACATCTCTCTGTAGATAGTAGTCACTACATCTCTCTGTTGATATAGCTCTCTGTTGATAGTAGTCACTACATCTCTATTTTGATAGTAGTCGCTACATCTCTCTTTTGATAGTAGTCGCTACGTCTCTCTGTTGATATTAGTCGATACATCTCTCTGTAGATAGTAGTCACTACATCTCTCTGTTGATAGTAGTCGCTACATCTCTCTTTTGATAGTAGTCGCTACATCACTCTGTTGATAGTAGTCGCTACATCACTCTGTTGATAGTAGTCGCTACATCTCTCTGTTGATAGTAGTCGCTACATCACTCTGTTTATAGTAGTCGCTACATCTCTCTTTTTATAGTAGTCTCTACATCACTCTGTTGATAGTAGTCACTACATCTCTCTGTTGATAGTAGTTGCTACATCTCTGAGACAGCTGTAGCGACTTCCAAGCAGATCACGTATTCTTCTCCTCTTAACCCTGATGATGGCTTGAAATTCAAGCCTAAAAATTAGCAATAAAAAATAATCCATTCCAAGGAACTATGTATGTATTATTTACGACTAGGAGAGGCTTCAAGTGGTCAAAAAAGAGAGATAGAGTTTAATGTTTATCAATACTTAGCCAAAGCTAAGGCTGAAAAAGTTTTAAACCTACTAGTGATAACGTTATAACGGAGAGAATTTTACCGCCAATTTTCTGCACTGAATATAGGCCACACTCTTTTCTCTCCAAATAAATTATCTGAAAAGGCAATGTTATAGTTATATTGTTTTCAGTTTTAGCTTTGACTAAGTATTGATAAACATTAAACACTATCTCAACAAGACATAAGCTGTTTTTATTGAGTACAGTGTAGCGTGTTATTCGTTGAAATGGGAATTTGCAAATGGTGGATCGGTAGGAATTATTTTCCCCAGAATTGCTTGCATGCCGTCTAACTGAATGAGCTATAGTCTCTTTGCGGAGGAATTGAATCTTTACCTCTGGCATGAGATAAATTACTTATTTGTTTCGATTTAATATTATTTATTTTACCTTGATTGAGAAAAGAATGCAATAATACAAATGCATCTCATTAAAAAAAGAATGCTTCCAGGTAAGCCAAATATGTTTGAAAGTAATTATGTTTGAAATTAACTAACATACCAATAATATGGCTGACCATGAGTAATTTTGGAACCTGGGAAGGGTAGACCATCATCACCTAAAAACTCAGCTAAGTGTGGTTTGCTGGGATCTAAACCAAAATAAGAGCTAGCCTAAAAATGAACAGGTAGAATAAAAATTCGATTTAAAATATTTAATTTAGAAAGAAAAATAAATTTATCTTACCGATTTCAAATCCACAAATTCTGATTTGACAATTGTACCATATGCAAATCCTCTTTCCAAGGAAGATTTATTAATGATCATTGCGTCTTCCATGTCATATCCCTAGTAATAAAGTTAAAGTTAATAAAAGTTTAATGTCAATATATAGAAAAAAAAAAAAAACAGCATTTATATATAGAAAAGCTAATCTAGGCCTTGTGCATAAATATTTTAAAATAATGAACTGAAATGTTTATTTGATTTTAATAAAAATGTCGCTTATTAGCTCTTTAAAAACTCAATAGTACAGGTGTTTTGTGACCCAGGTGACTGAGGGTCCTGGCCAGTGCCGAGCCTTCTCAGCTGAATCGTTTTTGGGTAAATTAATGTTCCTCTTTCTTCTCATATAACATTCTGTTTAGTTTCCTAATCATCCTTTTTCATCTAGATCCGCATAGGAGGATTTAAACAATATTTTTTTTTAGCCTGATAATTATTTTAACCACGACCTAAGGGTGCATTTAAACCTGACACTTCTCGCAGGAAATATATCTTAGGTGTCGGATAGAAAATCTCTTGAATGTTTACATACTGACAGAAATAGCTAGACATTTATGTCATGGATATGTATACGACAGTTCTGGATTTGTTAAAATTTGCAATAAATGTATGGCCCTTTTGTCATTTGGAATAGAAAGAGTTAATACTTTTTTTTTTTTTATTTTTTGGAAAAAATATAAACACTCCCTCCTTGCAAAAACATTTTGTTGAAAAGCGAAACTTGTGCGCCACAATACACAGGAAACTAGCAGTAGAGTAGCCAAGCAGATATATCTCGCTTACGCTATTAAAAATAACAAGTAATGCAAACACAATTTTCATTTACTCAGACAACAAAGAATTGCCAAAAAACAGGCAGCAGAGACAAAAACCTGTTCAAAAAAACAAAACCGACACTTTTGGCATAAAAAACTGCATAAGAACCGTTTTCGTAAGAAATGTACAAGCTTCCGAATAGATGCCTTACATTTATCAGTATTTCCCAACCGGTTTCGAGATATTTAAAAAAATATGCGAAAATACAAATAAAAGTCTAGTTTTTTCCACTTTCCTGGAAAACAGATATAGATAAGGCCTTGGAAACTGTTTCGTTTAATTCCCCATGACAAAAAACTATTATTATTTTATAAGTGCACTTGGAAGCCTATAGGAAGGCAAATCCGTAAATGGATGGGGGGGGGGGGGGGAGGAAACTCGGAAATTGTAATATGAGTCTCTACCTATAAATGTATTCTTAAACCTTTGTTTTTTTAGAAAAATAAACTAGGCAACCTGGGATTTGAACCCAGAATCTCTGGTTTCATGCTTAGGTACATTGATAATTACTTTACCCGAGTTCATATTAAAGCATGTCAAGTCAAAGCTTCAGAAAAGGGACGAGGTGTCATATTTATCTGAGGCCAAACAATGTTATTGTCATATCAGTTTCAAAGAAGGTAACCCCTTCTAGGATTTAAATTGATTAGACAGCTGTATAGTATACACAAGAGACTACTGTAAAATATGCACTATCAATGAATTCATTTTTAAACCTTTTGGATGGATTCATTCTCATATCGTGCAATGGCGTGTATATCCATCCAAAAGATTTAAAAATGAATTCTCATTTTCTTTTTCTACACGCCACTGCACAATAGGAAGCCTGGCATAATTAGCAATGTACATATGCCTGAAACCGGAGATTCTGTATTCGCATGACAAGATAGCAAGTTCCTTTTCCTAAAAACAATTGTTAGAAATCATGCTCCTTAACAATAATGTTTAAAAAAATGCATAAAAACAATAAAAGAGGCCCACAATTCATCTTTCCAAGTAAACAGATAATTTGTGGACCTTTGTTTTTTTTATGCATTATTTTTAACTGTTATGGACATGAGGCATCTTATGTTCTATTTAACCACATACAAAAATCTCATATATCATATATATTTTTAATAGCAAATATATGAGCCACCTTTCATTACTAACTGTATATGAAATAACTGCAACAATAGCATTTGTCCCCATCGGAAAGTCATCGAGGTTTATCATGTCGTAGTGAACAGGCCTAAATAGTGGAGAAGCTGGAGTCTGAAGCCAATAAAGTTTTGATTCAGATTGATATTTCCAATTATGGCAAGGAGTCCCCATAGTCTGCTTTCCCATCTAAAAAAAGAAATATTTTTTTTAATGAGTATTTCTCAATACATAATGTTTCAAGAGGAGGTTGATGAGTATCATGAAATTAAATGTAACTTTTGTATTCATATGTCCAGGACACATGTCTTTTAGGAATAATTTTACATTTGGGAAAATTACTATACAACATTAAATTAGTTTACAGTAGTTCAGATTGAAAAATAACTGAAACTTCTAAGGGTTGGACTTTATAAAATTCTACGATCAGTGATTATAGAATTCATTCGTAACCAATGTGTAAACAATTAACTGTAAAGGTGCTAATGGCCACTGCAGTCGATGCACCAAAAACTATTAAACATAACTAAACAAAATAAATGTAGCCACGTTTATTACAAAATATATAAAAGTGTCTCTCAGTGTTAGGACGGTACTCATAGGTGAAAGCCCTGAGGTGTATCTTAGACATAAACCAACTTTCAATTTATTGAAATTGATTTTTCGTTAACTGATCCAACAAAAAGGGGGTCTAATACTCTCTTTTTGTTGGGTCAACGGAACAGAACACAGTACATTCACGAACACAACATACTTGTTGACAGTTTTACATAGAAAAATAAGAAGACTTTTTACTGGATAGTGAGAAGATTTTAAGGAAAATGATTGCGTTTTATTGTCAAATGATGAAAAAACTAAAATAAATAAATAAACTTCTTGTCTGAAACTTTGTAATTAAGAGGTAATACTACCTTGCAACTTTTTTGTTTTATTATTTTCCTTTTTATGGGTTTAAATGCTTCCTTGACTAATCAAAGATGACATCCAAGAGTGTTCCACCAGTGTTGGAACAGTTTCTAAATGTGCCAAAAATTCAATTTTTCAACTGAAGTCCCAAAAAACTATATATATTTTTTTACTTTTATTACAAGAAATTATGAACAAAAATTCCAAAAGGGGAAAAAATGAACATTTTGGTACATATAAACTTCAAAGTCGATTTTCTCAAAACTATGTTTTTCAAATCGGGCGATACACTAGTACTTTCAATTTTCACCCGATCAACTCCAAATTTTACCTGCAAATTCTTAATGATATTTGCCAGTAAACGTAGGGATTTTTCCATTCATTGAATTATTACAATTTCATGACTGATTTTTGAGGGACTTTTTTAATAGAAAATGAAGTATTGTTTGCCATTTTCGAAAAAATTATTATTTCTTAAAAATCTTAGATACTTTACTAGATTTAATCTTCTTATTTCGAAATAATTTTAGTTTTTTGTTCTAGATTAAAAATTTCCGCCTCCATATTATTGCCTGTGAAAAAAGAGGGTTTCCATTCGTAAGACACAGCTCCGCCATTTTGTTTTCAAAGATCGAAGAATTAAAACATATATTTTTTTGGATACTTCACATTCCATATAAAACTTATGACATAAAAATTGAAAAATATTGATTAATTTGTTATCCATAAATTAGAGAAAATGACATTGATTTTGACAAAACAAGGTATTATTACCCCTTAAGTAATTTCCTGACAAAGTTAAACTTTAGTTAGAATTAATGACCAATTTATTCAGTGAATAAGTTGAAGAACCCATGAAATTCTTGGAAAGAAATATTACCTGACATTGGTACATGTTACGAGGACTTTGATTACAATCAGGCATGGGAATCAATGATGCCAAGTTGCTAAGAAAACTGGTCTTTGAAAGTTCTTGGTGAGTAGTAATCTGTAATAGACAAACAATATTTTACTTTTTATTATTATTTTAAAACTCTTAATAAATTTAGAATGGTTTCAGTTCATTCTAAAATTAGGAAATTCTTTTACATCCATCTCACCAATGTGAACAACAAGACTTCAGTATAATTATATAGAAGGAGCAGCCAAGACAAAGTATATATTCTGAATACTTACATTTTCGTAAGACTCTTCAGGGGTCACACAAATATTCATGTATACTTGCTCAAAAGTGCCAACAAGTTCAATTTGTTTTGCTGCGAGATTGTAAACAGGCCTCATCATTCGTGCTGGGCTGCTAAACAAGAACAATCCCGGATGAGGACTTAGAATATCTTTTTTTGGCACAAGTACAATTTCTAAGGACTTGGGGACCTAGAACAAAGAAAATTTGTAATTAATGTTGCGTAAATATTAGCTGATTATCTCATACTATCCATAAGTTTTGAAGTTGCTGGATTATAATTCTTGTAGGCTTCCATGGTCCAAGTTATTTAATGTTTTAAAATCTTCTGGATATGACCGTGCCAAATTTGTAAAACCGACATTTCCCCAGACATTCTGCTGGCTTCCTCAGGGTTCCTTCTGAGAATGAAGATAACATATCAGATGTGAACTATATTCACTACCTATGTGATGATCAGCCATCTGCTCCTGAACTACAAGGATGAACTTGAATTAAAGACACCAAGTGTATACAGGATATCATGTTCGTGTGGGAAGATATATATAGGACAAACTGGAAGACTGATTTTGGAAAAGTCAAAGGGCATATAAAAAGTATCAAGAATATGGACACAAAAAAAATCATCGTTTGCAGAACACTTCTTTATCCCAAATCATTCCACAGAGTTCAAAATGAAAGCTGAATAAAGCTAAAGTCATTCAACACACAAGAAAGAATTATCTGAGAAGGGATAGAAATAAAATATCCCCAGAAATTCAACAGAGAAGATGGCTACAGACTTAGAAAATTATGGACACCCCTCATACCAAGGAACACAGAAGATTTTATTGGTTTCACAGAATCTAACAGTGCGGGAAGCAAACAACCAATCAGAGACCTTTACACATTTTTTTTTTTTTCGTTAGAGTAAATACGCTTAAAAAATGGCAGACACAAATATGATGAAGCATGAATATTCTGAGAGGAACAGTTATTTAATAAATAAGCCAATAAAACTAGTGTACTTGGACCAGTCAACGGCAGGCTTAACAATTTTATTTTATTTTTTAAAACTTTTTTTGAAATAAAAAAAAATAATATAAAGTCAAATATCTCGGCATTGGTGTAATGTCTATGGAACATAATATCTACGGTAAATCGCAAATAAAGCCCTTCAGAAGGACCCAAACACTGCAACGGGATCGGAGAGGGAAACTCCTATTCAATAGGCTCAAACTGTATTTTTAAGAACTCTAGCAGATACAAGAATGGCTGGAGCTTACAAACCTTACCATGATATCCCAAGAAGCTGCCACAGCAGTAGCTTTCAGTCCCGAAGCATAGCAAATGCCCTTGGCACAAAAGACTATTATCCCACAAAGCATTCTGGCCCACTGGCTCAAAAGTGTCATACAGTCTAGAACGGGTTAAGACTGAGCTCGTGCTATCTTAAACCTTTTAATATTGACAAGATTGAAAATTCGATAAACAAAATTAATTTGGAATAATGATAATAATAAAACTTACTTGTTCCCCTTTGATTTTAAGTATTCTTAGTTTATCGACAAGCCTTGCAGCTATTCCTTGATGTACATGGCCAATAACCCGTCCGTCAAGCATAACAACATAACACAAACGGACAGGTATCATACGAACAGCTGAAAGTGGTTGCATTCCTAAAGATACCAGTAAGCTGGGAAGTTGCGCCATCAATTTTTCATCAGGATCTATAGTTACCTTAAAAATAAATAATTAATTAATTTATTTATTTATTAATGTTTACGCAACTTTGGCAACAAACATTTTGAGATTAATAATAAAAAATCCACAATTTTCTTGAGGTAATATGTCCAGTGGCGTTAATGTAAGTATTACAAGTTTTCAGTTATAGGATTAATATGTGAAATGTGTTTGAATGTAAGTGATATGTGTCGGTTCAAGTAGATAGTAATAATAAGTAAAGAATTTGGTAGTGAGTTCATGTCGTAAGTCCAGTAGTTCTATCTTATCTAAATGTTATTAGGCTAGTATGTTATTCTGTCTATACGTTTTTCTTACTTAACCAATCTACAAAAATTGAGGCTTGTAGTATAAGTTTTACTTGATGGTATACATATCAGTTTTATACAGTCTGTGCGATAAGGATTAATTTTTAAAAATTAAATAAATAATTAAAAAGTTATGCATTAGACTAATTCCTAACCAAACCTATAAATATCTGATATATGCTTTTGGCTTTTTGCCCAAATATGTGGACCAATTTAACCAAAATAACTTAAATATATACATTTATATTTTTAATAAAACACCATTTTTGTTTTTCACCACAAAACTTGGATACAGCATTCCCATAACAAACAATTGAACATGTTATTAATCAGTAAAAACAGTTCATCTGGAGGGTAGTTTTAATCCAAACTGAAATTATTACTATACTCCTAATGGTCAACATTTTTGTTACATGGTAACAAAACTAGGTGTAAATTGTGCTCAACTACAGAGAAAGATATGCTGTAGAAATAAGCAAACTCTGTCTATTAGGAGTGGGGTTTTATTACGGAATCAAGTTTTTAATTTGGCCATATCAACCTTTATTCATCCTTCCTTGCAACAAAACTAGGTGTCAACTGTGGTCAATTAAAGAGAAAGATATGTTGTAAAAAAACAAAACAATATCAGTCCATTAGAGTTTGGGTTTACTTCAGAAAAAAAAAAAAATATATATATATATATATATATATATATATATATATATATATATATATATTGTAATGATATATTACATTCTTGAAAATATTTTTAAATTCAAATAACCATCGATATTTTGAAAAGCCCGCGCAAATCACAAACCATATGTACAAATAACATTGTATTATATACGATCAAAATTAATAATATTTTTGGACAATACTGATGTACAATATATCCATATTAAATGTACATTCAGATAACAATAAATTAATTATTTTGTATGGCAAAAAACAATTGTTATCTTTATATATAACCCAACAAACTGCGGAAGTTAAAAAGACAGAAGCCAAAGTTTCCCGCTCGAATGGCGTCTTTTGGTTCTCAGCGTTGGCCGAAGTCAGAGCTCTCCCCCAAGGAATACCGAATGTATTGAGATTTCGTTGGAAGCGGATTGATTTAGAGGTAAGAATTGTTTTTGTTGTAGTTTTCAATTATTTTATTATTGTTTGCATGTAATTTAATATTGTTTGTATCTCAGAATTGTCTGGACATAAATGTAATACCGTTCATTCACTCGGAACCTTTCCATGAGATTAAGTTAAATTAACATAATAAAACTAATTAAAATTTCTTTATTTCTTATTGTAAAAATTAATCATTACATTTATTGGCGACCCAACGTGGCGCAACCTTTTTATAAAAATTAATCATTATATTTAATGGCGCCCAACGTGGGGCAATCTTTTTATAAAAATTAATCATTACATTTAATGACGCCCAACGTGGTGCAATTATTTTTATAACAAATAAAATCATTACAATATATATATATTAATTTTTTTTAGACCCTGCTGCTCAAATCCAGGAACATAAATATGCTTATTATGCATATTTATGCATAGGTTTGTTGGGGTCCACCCGACAAACCTATGTAATCAGAAAGGCGCATGCGCAAACGCCAGCGGACACTTTCTTGTACCGATTTTTATCAGTTTAGACATCGCTAAAGCATATTTATGCTAAAATTAATAATTGTGTCTGCTGTTCATGATGAATATATAAGAGCAAAAGGAAAAGAGTGGCCATGAGTCCTTAGGATGTACTCCGTGCCTAAAGTCGAAGGTTCAATTCCTATAAGGGGGGATGCCTTTTCTTTACTCAAAAGAAAAGGCATCACCAGGGCTGCCACATCTCCGAGCCGGCCCAGGACCAGATCACGGGCCCCCACTTCTCAGAGCCGGGCCCCCACTTCTTAGAGCCAGACTGAAAATTCTAGTACTTTGCTATAAGACTTTGGACATTTTAAAATTATTTTCATCATGAGTTTTGAGCGAAATTAGAATAAAAGCCGATAATCGGTGCAGCAAAGGTCACTTTCGGTACTTGTAGTTTTATTAGGACTCCTAATGAAATATACTATTCTGGGACTGCACTTGTTTTGTCGTTTATTTCTAAACCCCATTTTTTTTTACAAGCACATAACCTATACATTTTTTTTCCAATTAGCGAGGCCCGGCCCATGCCAACACCCCTATCCTGGCTAGAAGAGGGTAGTAACCCATAGCTCACCCATCCTAAAAATCTCTGTTACATATAGGTGGACGTTAAATTTAAATAAATAAATCAGTTCCGTAACAGGCAATAAGGGCCCAGGGGGCCAGATACTGTAGTGGTATCTGATTCTTGACCATATGGCACACTAGGGAGATAGTCTGGTTAGTACTACGCTTCTACCGTCTGATTTTCCCCTTTGCAGGTAACCATTATTGAATTAATTTGAGTTGCATTCTCTATATTGTCTAGGGACGGACTGGGGCTCCTATTCCAAGAAGAAAAAATATTTTGAGTGCTCGAGCTTTGAACTCAGGTCCTCCAGCATATTAATATTAGTTGAGTGCTCTACCACTGAGCAAACCTCGCCTCCAGATAAAATAAATAAATAAAACAGCAAAATTATTTGTTTTTATTTTACATAGATATCAGACAGTTAACAGCATATTCCTTGTGAATATGGCCTACACTAACTACCTTGCAGAGGAGTGTAAACATTTTTATATAAGATCAAAATATACTTTACATTTAATGAGAATGTTATGTTAAGAAAAATACCTGGCATTCCTTAGTTAAGTGATTTAAAAGACCACAGGGAGCTCCATCAGGAGTATGAACAGGACAAATAAAACCCCAAGCATCGGGAAGTAACTGTCTCGCTTCAGTAGTTCGCATATCCTTGAAAAATGCTCCTCTATGCACAGCTCGAAAATGCGACATATACCTCATTCTATTGATGTTCTCGGCAATAATGACCAATCCTTCAAGATTAAAAAAATAATATGAGCTTATAGAGGTATTATAAAATTATACACTGTTCAAATAATTTAAATAAATTGTTCAGAAGAGATTGTTGTCCATGGAATTAGTTTGGATTCAGATATTATAGTTAATAAAACTACTTAGAAAAAAAAAAAAAAAAAAAAAAAAAATCCTCACTTCCCCTCCTTAACTATGCTCCCTCTATCTGTCCCACACTCAGAAATGTAGCCTCCACGATATGGAACTGTTCTCTCTCCTCCATAGCCCTGAAGATGGCTTGTAATTCAAGTCGAAACATTGGCATATAAATATTACTCATTTTAGTTATAAAATTTAGTTTTATTTAGCATATGACCGAACCCCGATCGTCTACACCTTCTCAATATCAACGGTCAACTATCTCTTCACTATAAAATAAAAATAAAAAAAGTCCGACTCGCAGGAACTGCAGCATCTTAGCGCGGTTCCGTTCATGTCCCTAGTGCCATTTGATAAGCTTAGAAAAAAAATAAACTTATTTTTTTTACATATCTTGTGAAAATTGTCAAAATCCTCTCGAACATCTCGAATAAAAGTGATATTAAGGCGTCAGGGACACCGACAGTAGCTAACTTTTACACAGAAGCGGAAATTACAGAATCTGGCTCTCATTCTAAAGCAAAGCTCTATAAATCAATACAAAATATGCCTAATAAAGCCTTTCTAGAGGATACAGAAGCATGGGCGTATATGAGGGGGGGGGGGGCTGAGGGGACTGCAGCCCCTCCCGAAATTTTGAATTGATGATAAAAACTTCTCGTAAAACCCTTAAAAATAAATTAAATAAGATCACTTAGTTCATAAAACATATTTTATTTTACGTGTAATAGCGTTTTAGTTGCCTAAAACTATTCCAAGCTCTAAATATTTAGTATTCCATACCCTGGAAATGGTCTCAGCCCCCCCCCCCCGAAATTGTTTTTATATACGCCCATGTACAGAAGGATCAAGAAGAAGTACACAAGATTGAGTAGAATACCCAGCCTAATATAGCCTATATAGAATAATATGTTGAATAAAACCTATCTAGTAAATACACAAGGACAAATAAAAGTCTTGACGAATAACAAATCAAGAAAAAAAACTTTATTTAACAAAATAAAACAAATTTTAGTTGCCCAACTACAATAGAATAATATACCTAATTAAGTCTATGGAGTAGACACAAATGGACCAAAAACAAGTCTTGTGGAATATTGTTTTTTTTTTTTTTTTTCTAATTAAATACTTTTTATCAATATTTAGTATATAACCTTTGTTGAAAACTATTGATTGCTAATTGATGAATCGGTTTACAACTAAGTAGTCTTTATCAATATTTAGTATATAACCTTATGTTTGGATCTGAGTTTTTGGGGTGCTCTCCGCCTAGGCTTTGTATTTGTGTCGGCAGATACCTGGGGTATATTTACAGCTCTTGAGGATTAACTCTTAGCAGGTAAATTTCCTGCGGCCCCCTGGTTTCTACGGGCATTGAACTTTAGGAGGATTGGATTTAGGACTTAATATACATATGTAGACTAAATCATAGCAAGAAGTTATCCTCCGTCGTCGGTTCTTAACTATGTAGACTCGCTAATGTTATCCAATCTTAGATACATCGTATTTAAAATCCACAGCAAAAACACGACATTTCATCAGAATCCCCTGCTGAATAAAACTTATATAGAATAATATGCAAAATAAAGCCTATCTAGTGGATAAAAATAGAGGAAAAAAGCCGTTCGTGGTGGTAGAAAATCTTAAACGTATTTCGCTCAGAAATCTCCGAAATATTGTCACTAATTTTACGTATCCTGTTTTATAGCCAAATAGATATAATATTCTATAATCAATAAGAAAAATCTACTAACAATAAAAAACTATGGGTAACAGATGAAAATAGGGAATACCAAGAGTAATTCTAAAGAACGAAATCAACACCACATCTAGATATTGTCACATCTAGATATTCATACGGCATCTTCGAATTCTAACAAACAAAATATTGATTCTAATTATACATATCCTGTTTCATTGACAAATACATTTGACTACTATAAGCAATTAAAAACACTAGGGAATATGCCAAAGAACTCGGAGTAGGAGCCTCGACAGTTTCAAGACATTTGAAGGAAATCGACAAATCCAAAACTGACATTTCATACGGTATTTCTCCGATTGACATCGCCTAATCAAAACTTTTATTAGAACCTTTTTTGTAGAGCATTTAGTAAGCTTTCTAATGGTATTCTTCCGTTTCCCAAATTCTCAACCTTTTTCGAGATATTAAGGAAAGTATACAAAGTTACCAAAACTTTTTTATGCCTGTTAATAAAATATTTTATTCTAACCCTTCCTTAACTCCAAACGCAACCAAAATTTCAACATATTAGTTTTAATGAATGTAGAACATGCAGTAAATGTTCCAACTGAATCCCTTGATTCTAAGTACCCAAACCAAAAACGGTATTCAAAAACTATTTTTCCAATTTTCTCGACAACGGTTAAAGCTATCGCCTTGAAAATGGTTTCATTCGTTTTTCTAGCCCAAGAAGCCTATAAAACGAGTACTTACAAGCTTATGAACTCAAAAACGTAAGCGTTACGATTTTTTCTGCGCGAATTTCGCCCCAAACGCCATCTTCCAGTGGGCGGATTTTGCTGGTTAACGAACTTGACCTTTCAAATTGGACGACAGATTTTTGTACCAAATTTCATCAAAATCGGACCATTCGTCTTCTATTTAGAGAGCGAACAGACAAATATATATATATATAAATAAATATATACATATATATATATATATATACAAATTTGAACCACCGTTATTTTCGGTTTCTAGGGGTTCTGAAACGCAAAATTTTCTAGTCGGCACTTCCGGATTGTTTCATTGTATCAACCTTATAAGCGGGGTTCCTCCCTATGGGGGAGGGAGGAACCGCGCTAAAAGAGTTTTTATTGATTGTTTCAGCTTGATATTCAGGCCTTCATCTGGGATATAAAACAAAAAGGACAGAATAAGTACTAATAACAATATAAAATTAATTAATAATAACATATGCATATAAATGAAAAATATGTGTAACAATCAATTAATAAATTAAAAATAAATGTATAAAATTATAACAATTATCATGAACCTAAAGTGAGGTTAATGCTATGTAATAATTTAACAGAAGTATCAAAACTAAAATATAAAACAGTGTGTACAGGATGAATTTAGTGAAATGTTAATATATAATTGTAAAGGTTGACACAGAAAAACGGGAATTTTTGAAATAAGTACTGGCAGTCATGAGCAGGTGGCAGCACTGCGGGTTCTTGACAGTTAGCAAGTAAACAGTCTGCCATTTCAGTAACTATGGATCAATAGAATGGAAAACAGTGCATGTTAGTCATGAAATTTTTTTTTTAAACAATGATAGTTTGGTATCGGCACATAAGGAGTCTTGACGTTTTTATAATTTAGGAGGTCATGATGCTGTTCTGTCAATATAAGCTGGAATACACACACTTCTTGGACGTCCTGTTGGTTTCTTCTTGAGGGCAGATCCAGTCTCCTCAAAGTTATTAATCCAAAATTGTATCATGTGTTTTAACGTACCACCGTGTCCTAAATTGTAAAAGCGTCAAAACTCCTTAAGCGCCGCCAATAAACATTATTGTTTTGAAAAAACATTTATCACAAATCAGTGACCCCACCACTGTATACTCCCCATGTTAGAATATTTGAAGTGTACTTTGGAAGGGCGCTTTAATGTGTGATTGGGCCGATATAAAAAAAAATATGTATCGATTATTATCACGTGTTTAATAAATATACAAAGTTTCATAAAAATCCGCTCCGGACACTTGGGATGTTCCCTTGTGAGCTAACCTTGCCCCCCTATTTTACAATCATTGTGCATTAATCCTATCGGAGGTTAGGGAGGCAACATTCTAATATGAATAATAAAGCAATGAAAGACATTTAAATACAATTTTTGATCAATCAAGGCCATTTTAAAGATATGTAAATTCTATTGTTCCTACTTAAAAATATAGTTTAAGTGCTTTGTTTTTTTCACGTTCTTAGGTTGAAATAAAGCAGTATGTGAAGTTTCATGAAAATCCGAGGTTGAGCACTAATAGTTCAGAATCACCTTGATTTTTTTATTAACATTTGAAATTACTGTCAAAAATTGTTTTTAAGTTTTTAATTATTAGTTATAAATAATTACCATTCTAATTTCTTGTATTTATTTTTTACTTTTAGTGTTGATTAGTAAATGGTTCCTGGCCATTGTTATTCTTTGTAAACATATCTTATAAATTTATTATATCATCTTTAAGAATAAACTATATAGCCATAAATTCACCTTTATCTTGCATTAATCCTAGCCCAGTTCTGCTTGATATATTACCAGTGCTTAAGAAGTTTTCAAAAGATCCTTCAATACTTCCTGCCTTTTTCAAAATATTACTCATTTCGTCTAAAACAAAAAAATATATATAATGACCTAAGTCTAAAGATAGTCATTAATGTCTTCATTGTGTTACCCATAATTTCTAGACTTAATTATAGCTGTAAAATATGAGTCTCATTATTTGTTAAAAGTTTAAGGATAAAAATAAATTTTAAATAAGACTGCATAAAAATAGATATTTACCTGGTGAAAATAAACATTGTTTAGAATCCTTTTTTAAGATAGCTAATTTAACATAGTAAAGCCAATTCTGCAGCTTATCTTTCAATACCTAAAATAAAACAATTATCAATATCACTTCAGCAGGCAGAAGTTAAAAAAATATAAGTGAATTAATACATAGCATAGATTTAATTATAGAGTTAATTATAATATACGTTAAAATTTAAATAAATATATCATTTTTTTTCGGTGACAAAATGCATTTAGGTACTTCTTATTCTAGGGAAAACTTGTTGATTATATAGAAAAACCATCCACTAAATTTTGTTTTACCCAGATTGATAGTTTTTGCATAATGATTTTGCAATTGAGGTTTTACTGAAAAAAATTTCAAATTGTTACCAAATCCAAACGACATGCTTTACATATTTAAAAAAAAAAAAAAAAAAAAAAAAAAAAAAAAAAAAAAAAAAAAATTTGATTAGGATGACTTCAGGATTTTTTAAGTTAAATTACTGATCCCCCCCCCCCCCCCGTATTAAAACAACCCTGACTTGTAGGGATTTATTTTCTACATATTCCATTTACAAACAATACATGTGAAAAAAAAAATTGATGTCGAAACTGGCCACAAGGGCTTACAACACATTAGTGAGATCGTATGGTCCGTGCTATGCTCTGGTCGCCTCATTTTCCCCTATGTCAGCGCGCATTAAAGGCTAGGTGAGCCTATTAATGTTAGTGTCGATATTTTTTTATCATCAAATATACCTGTAAGTACAAATGACCACCGAGAAGTAGTTCTTGCATCATAACACCATCAACGCCTTCAACACTACTCTTTCCTTTCACCATGCAAAATAATTTCTGTGTCATCATAATAAGGAGGTTATATTTATCCATATTATTGTCTAAGTGTATAAGTAAACAATTCCTGAAAAATAATAATAATAATAATGAGTTAAGATTTACCTACTTTAATAAAAAAAAAAAAAAAAATAATGTAGATTTCACTCTAAATAACAATGAAATTTACTAAACTTTTTCTTAAATTTTGCATTTAATGAATTTATATACTATGGCTCCAATGTGTGTGGAAAGGAAAGCACATTTTTGTTTAGAACAAAATGAAAGTGCTGAAGACTCATAAAAAAAAGTCCGACTCGCAGGAACTGCATCATCTTAGTGCGGTTCCGTTCTTCTCCCTAGTCTAATTTGGAAAGATGAAAATAGAAGCAGTTATTATTTTGGTTCCATCAGTCTTGAAAGGTCTTGATTTACGATCTTACCTGGAAGAGTCGGCTAACACTAGAAACGGTCCCGCTAGTTACAAGGTCTTGGAATCTTGGAAATCTATATTTCTAACAATAAATTGTTTTTGTTATTTTACTTAACCAGTTTTATTGTCAAATACATTATCCAACTATAAGCAATTAAAAAATAACAAGGAATAAAACAGACAAAAAGAACCGTTCGAATAAACGAAATCAATTACTTTAAAGTTTTAAGCACTTATTTCTCCGATTGACATCGCCTAATTAAAACTTTCTTCAGAACCTCTTTTGTAGAGCATTTAGTAAGCTTTCAAATGGTAATCTTCCGCTTCCCAAGATTGTCAACGGTTTTCGAGATACTAACGAAAGTATACAAAGTTACCAAAACTTTTTATGTCTGTTAATAAAATATTTTATTCTAACCCTTCCTTTACTCCAAACATAACCAAAATTTCAACATATTAGTTTTAATGAAAGTATAACATGCAGAAAATGTTTCAACTGAATCCCATAATTCTAAGTACCCAAACCAAAAACGGTATTCAAAAACTATTTTTCCAATTTTCTCGAAAACGGTTAAAGCTATCGCCTTGAAAATGGTTTCTTTCGTTTTCCTAGCCCAAGAAGCCTATAAAAAGAGTACTTACAAGCTTATGAACTCAAAAACGTAAGCATTACGATTTTTTTGCGCGAATTTCGCCCCAAACGCCATCTTCCAGTGGACGGATTTTGCTGGTTAACGAACTTGACCTTTCAAATTGGACGACGGATTTTTGTACCAAATTTCATCAAAATCGGACCTTTCGTCTTCGACCTAGAGAGCGAACAGACAAATATAAATATAAATATATATATATATATATATATATATATATATATATATATATGTGTATATATATATATACAAATTTGAACCACCATCATTTTCGGTCTCTAGGGGTTCTGAAACGCAAAATTTTCTAGTCGGCACTTCTGGATTGCGTCATGAGATCAACCTTATAAGCAGGGTTCCTCCCTATGGGGGAGGGAGGAACCGCGCTAATAATTGATAATTAATTATTCCGGACCCAAATTACTAATTTGCCCATACCATTTTTATTATATTGTAACAAAACTTGGTAAACATCATAAGCATATAAACAGAAAAAATTATTGAAAAAATAAACTAAATCGATATATCTGAAAGGGGGGTTTACTCCGGACTCAAATTACTAATTTTGTCATATCGGCCGTGATTTCTGTTGTATTGTAACCAAACTAGGTATATGTCGTGAGTATGTAATGGCAAAGATGTGTTTTAAAAATGAACTTAATCGGTTCATTAGAAGTTGGAGTTTACTCCTCATTATGTTCAAACTAAATTAAGTCGCAAAACCGGATCGGGCATTGGTTGATACTTCTACCACTAGGAGTGCTGACCATGGGCGCTATATCCCATTTGTGCTGTTCATTACAAATAAAAAAGTTAAAGTATTCTTTTTTTTAAATTTTATATAGGTTATTTTAAGCAAATTATTCAGGAATACAGTTTACACTACACAACTTCTGAAGGATGTATTAAAATTAAGCAGCTCCTGCGTGACAGACT
Source organism: Gonocerus acuteangulatus (assembly GCA_946811695.1). NCBI lineage: Eukaryota > Metazoa > Arthropoda > Insecta > Hemiptera > Coreidae > Gonocerus > Gonocerus acuteangulatus. The sequence goes on from OX328125.1 coordinate 17,258,278, forward strand.
TTTAGATCTATACTAAGATTCACTACAAAGACTCAAAAATTACAGCCGGTAAGGACAAATTAATAATTTGGTTTCAGAGTAAACACCCACAATAAAAGGACCTATTTGCTTCTTTTTTTGTCACTCATTACTTGGGCACAATGTATATCGAGTTTCGTTGCAATATAACAAAAGTTTCAAAAGATTCCACCACTCCTATAGGGGATCAATACACACACAACCCAAGACATGGAGTTTTCACGCTCACACACAGCCATCGAGCTTCCAAGTGGTGATCGCTATTAGTTTCAAGTATCTTTAAAGCAATTGAACTTACTTGATAATATCATCACAGATGTCTTCATCACTATAATTTAAGTGGGAATTAGGAAACTTAATTCTGAATGTTCTTCCAATCAATTTCTTAGCTTCTTCACAATTGTGTACATCTTCACGATGGATGGAGCGCAACATATTCAAAATACACCTGAGGAATGAAATTTTCTCATTGTTTTATGTAGGCTTGCAAAGAAGAAATTGGCTAATTTTATTGGAGAATAAAACAGTTTTTATACGTAAAAATATAAAAATTATTTGGAATGAGTTTCATAAATCTGAAGTCCTGCCATCTTTGAATATTAATTTTATGGTTTTGGCAAGAAACAAAAAATGTAGCACATCTCCGCACTTTATTCCAATTTCCAAAAATGACTTAGCTTTGTTGCTATATTTTCTGGGGCTTTTTTTTCAGACTTTTGTGTCTGCTCATCACTCATACCAGCATTGAAGGGAAATTTAAACATAGTGTATACAAAGCATATCGCTAGTAGATGACTATACTCAAGGGGTGAAACTAGACAAAAAATGTAGAAATGCTGCCAACCTTAGTTGATCTGTTTTTGTTACAGACACCCCCTGTTTTTGATATGCTGTTCCACCCCAATTTAATGTGAGGCTTAATGCAATCATTAAATATAAATTTTGTCAAGAATAATTTTCATTCATTTCTGATAAGATCACAAAAATAAACATGATATTAGTTTTATTTATCAGTTGATTTCCTCCATAAATTTCGAATTAATTATGAAATTGAGAGATAATCTCAGTTCTGAGTATACCGTTGTAAAGGTAAATACATTTTACAACTTTTGTGAGATTCAGCATTTTACCGATATTTTTTGTAGTGACTTGTAGCAGTTTTTCTGGTTTATGAACATCAAAGTGCATTAACCTTAAAGCAAATTTAATGCTGATTTAAAAAAAGTAACATTGAAAAATAGTGTGTACAAGTACAAGGAGAACTTGGGTTTCTACAAAAAACATGTTTTTTTTTTTTTGTTTTTTTTTTCGAATTAACATTTAGAACAACATAAGTCTGGAACAAAAGCAGATAGAAACTTGTCATTGGTATCGTTTAACTACATTTTTGTCTAATTTTACCGCCTTGAGCATTGTAATCTACCCTTTATACAAGTATGAGTTGTTTTTTTTTTTAACTCTGCCAAAACCATATAATAAAAAACAAATCAAATAACCTTAACAAATGAAATAAAATTATATAAAAAAAAATTAACAACATTAAATGCTATAGCATAATGTTTTAAATCATACTACTCAATAACAGATGATGAAACCTGAAAATCAGACAGCAAATAGTCCAGTTTTTTTTTAATAATCACCTCATTGTTATTTCAATAGTCATCATTCTATCATTATATATATTTTCTCCTTTTTTATTAATTATCTTTATTACACTAATATTCTTAAAATATAATTAAATCTGGTATAAGAATTAAAAAATGTGCCTCCTAAATTAAAACAAATCTTACCCTTTCATGTACTGATCATCTTCATAACCTTCCATGAATGCTTTGTAAATTCCTTCGTCAGTTAGATCAACTAAACATTTTACTACAAGCATAAGGGGTGCGTAGTACAGACTTCTTCCATAGCTGAACATGAATCGAACTGTGCCGTCAGTAACGAAATGAAGGACATTATTCTGAAAAAATAGTAATCAATATATTAATGATTATAATGAGTATTGACAATAATTAGTTAGCTCGTGCCTAAATTAAATATAATCTAAATTAAAATATTAATATCCCTGACCCAAAAACTCTTGAGTTTTAAATGGACAAAGTTGAATCTGATGTTATCAATTCTGAGGCGTTTTCTGAACATCTCCATGAATAAATATCCATTTTATTTTTAGATTTTTGAGTCAGTTTTTAACAAATTTTTAAAAGCTCTGGCATTAAAAACTACTTTTTAAAAACTAACTAAAATAAGTCATATATATGCCAACATTTTGGCTTGACATGCAATTGAAACCTCAGGTTTACCGGAGAGGTGTACATCTCCGGTATACCTGTACAGGTGAGAGCCCACACATGCTCCGGTAAACCAGACAGGTGAAGGATTTCTACAGTCTAGAAACGGCAAGCCGACAAGATGACGTCATTGCTTTGGTAGGGTTTTTAGTGGCTATAAACAGCAAAAAAAGACGAAAAGGCAGGACGTGGTGTAAAAACCGGCTTCAAAAAAGAAGGAAGTATACTCATACAAAATCATTGAAAGAACTGTGTTCAGATCCTTGGGATTATCTTAAATATTTGCGGATGAGTGAAGAATTTTACAAAAACTTGTAACAACTCTAATTCTAAAGAAAAATACTGTGATGAGAACTTCTATCTCACCACATGAGACACTTATAGCCACTTTAAGGTTCTTAGCAACGGGTCGTTCTTCTCCTTGCACGACAATTGCTTCTAAGATTGTTTATTTTTTTTTACCACCGAACTCTTATTCGCATTGGGCTCAATTTTTGTTAATTTTGTTAGAAGTCTGTCATAAGAGGCCTCTCTCATGTCACGGTTATGGTATTCTTTGCTCTTTACTAGCCACAAACAGGGTTCTGATCAATAAATTTCAATGAATTCCTCTAGAATTTGGTTCCACACCTGTGCAGGTATACCGCATGACTCACACACACGCTCAGGTCTACTCGCCTGTGCAGGTAAAAAGAATTGAATTTTGATTCTTCTCCGGTATACCTGTACAGGTGGCTATGCCTGCACAGGTATACCGGAAGGGACTGGCACACACGCACAGGTTTACCTGCGCAGGTATACCTATCCAGTATACCGGAACTTGTATGGCCGGCCTAATTAGAAAAAATATGAATTCAAAAATAAAGTTTTAAAAATAATTACAGTTGCAGTATGGTCCTTTTGTACACATCTTATAAGTACTCCTAAATCTGAAAATTTCTCTCCTCTATTCTTCCATGTTGGTCTTTTAACTGCTATTGGGTAATTTCTTCTCGTCATTAATAACATTCTCACTAATTTTTCATTACCCTTAACTATAAAATAACCCCCCCATTCATCTGGGTGTTCGCCATGTTCAATGAGCTGTTCGGGATTAAGAGAAGACAGGTGACAAGCTTTTGACTGAAACAGAAGTTATTTTGTTAAAATATTGCCAAAATGTCAAATATAAATATCAAAGCTCTAATACAGTTGTACTAACTTTTATCATTATGGGTAAAGTACCAATTTCTTTTTCGATTACTTGATCTGCTCCACCTACAGTCCATTCAAACTTTATTATTAAACGGCCACTGTATGAACATGCTCTTTGCCTGCATTCTGTTGGCCAAACTGCACTTGTTCGCACACCCATCACGCTAGAAGGAACCGTCGGAGGAAGGAGGCAAACTTCCTGGAAATAAAATAATATACCTTATTAAGAAATGAAATTCTTTAAAAATGCAAAGGAAATTTATGTCATGGTCTGGCTCAACTTACAATATCTGATTAAGATAAATTGACATTGAAGTATAAATAGATTTCAAAGAAAATGTAAACTTCCAATAAAAAAAAAAAATCAATCAAAGTTTATTTATTTTAATTTCAATGCCCCTTTATTAATAAAGGGGGCGAGGTTAGCTCAGTGGTAGAGCACTCGACTAATGAACTGGAGGACCAGGTTCAAAACCCGAGCGCGCACTAAAGATTTTTTCTTCTAGTGCTGCCGTTCGAGGATTGGATTTGGGGTCCCAGATCGTCCCTAGGCTCACCCAGCCTTTAATTAATTTAATTAATAATGGGTACCTTGGGTGCTAATGACTCTAGCAGTCGAAGCAGCCAAGGGGAAAATCAGGCGGCCGGAGCATAGTATTGACCACACTATCTCCCTAGTGTGCCGTATGGTCAAGAATCAGATACCTCTACAGTATCTGCCCCTCTGGGCCCTTGTGGCCTGTTACGGGACTGATTTTTTTTTTTTATTAATAAAAGATATTCTTTTGGATAAGTTATTTACAGGTCAGTTAATTATTTGCCACCCTCGAATAGATGTGATGTAAATAAAGTACTTTTTTCTCTTTAAATAGGTGCCAATTAATACTTTTATGGAGTTTTATGATTGAAGCAGTCATCATAAATAAATTACTACATATAAATCTGCAGAGGTACTCAAACAATTAGTAGTTGTTTTATTAACAATAAACAATAGAAAATAATCAAGAATAAAATGAAATAAGAATAAAAATTTTAAAGAAAAAAAAAAGACAATAAATACTTACATTTATTTTTAATTTAATAGGAATTTGGTTAACTTCAAATTCTACAGGTAATAAGCTCTCAGAAATATGTTTTAGTCCATTGTCCAATAAATAATTAAAGGATTCAATATGCGGTTGGCCTAGAGATTGCAGGAACTAGAGAGAAAAACAGAAGGATAGATACATACTATGAAACAATAATTATTAATAAAATAATAATAATTAAAATATCAAGAAGACAATAGTATATTCTGACTTGTTCCTCAATAAGTTGAATACCTTATTTTGAAATTTGGGAGGTCTGCCAAAATCAGATGTCAAGTTTCTTAGGGATGGTTTCTCAATCATATTGAGGGATTTAATTTACTTAAGATTTGTAATAATATGAAATGCTCTTAAGTTAAGGACTAAACACAAAAAAAAAACATTGAGGAACCCCAATGTCAACCAAACTCTCAAAGTCACATGGGCTGAATGAAACAATAACCTTAGAATAACCTCTCAAACAAAGAAATTCAAAACAATTGCAAAGAGTATTCATACTACTCTCATATGATATGCAATAAAACCCGTGACTTATTAAAACAAAATCAAAATTATAACAATTAAATAAATAAAATATTAAACCCATGGTTATTCATTTATTATTGAAAAATAAAAATAAAAATATTATATCTATCCTGTTTTAGTAAGTAATACTCTTCATTAGGCCTCCCCGTAATAAACTGATAATAAAATCGTTTTTTTCTTGAAGGAATTACTTTTATTTTAGGAGGGTTCTTGCTTTATCATAGAAGGAAACAAATTCAATTGTTTTTTTATTTGAAAAGTTGGAGACTATGTCGACTTTCTTTGACATTTGTGTAAAATCAACAATAGTTACCCTTTCCATGAAAAATAAAGATCTTAGGAATTTTTAATCCTGTGTGTCTATTTGCAATTCAAAAACCGCTCAACGCAAGATGTGTAGAGAGCGCAAAGAGCATGGCAAAAACATTGTATGCCAACTGAGTTGAAATCCTTGCTATGCTCTCTGTTTTGCCAGCTGGTCCACTCAGTGCATTTTTCCTTTAACGTCATGTGTTTGATTTCTTCGCTTGTAATTTGCTGTTCCTACGCTCCGCTCTGTACACACTCTAATAAACGTTTTGTAAAGGTATGTAAAGAATACGAAATACATATTTATTTTTTGAATAATTATAAATTGCTCACTGAAATTGTAATAACAGATAGATAATAGATCACTGAAATTGTATAAAAGAGAAACAGTTTGTCGCGTCTATTTAACATCACCGAATTCGCCAAAGCGATTGAGAACTTGGCAGAATCGTAGGGTATTAGTGATGGTTAAAACAATTATCTATTTAAAAAAGTATAGGTATACTTTCGCCGGAGAAATCCCGTTGTGAAGGACCGAATTTCCCCCTTAATAATTAACAGTATATTAATGAAGCACGTTTTGAAATCAGCCTACTTCCCAGACACTAGAGCAGCCGGAGTTACATATAGTTCCAAATTCCTACCTATTAGTTACGATTTCTCTCCCCATCCCCCAATTTATTAATAACTAACAAAAAGAGATCCAGGCCCCTTAGATTGAAACCTGGAACTGGGCTTATATCTGCGCTTATCTACTAGAAGAGACTGTAAAATTTACATAGGGGGACTTAAGCCTACTTAGTTTATTATACGAAATGCAGGTATTATGCTTCGTGGCCAAGATGAGAACGGAGACACTCCTTAACCTGTGCAGGTCTATGGTAAAAACAGCTCTCCTTACAGGTCACTGTAGAATGCATCGGCACCTCTACTCCATGGTGCAGACTATGCCTTGAGGATGATAAGAGTCCGTATCACATTATATGCAGATGTCCAGCACTTGCAGCTAAGAGATATCTGCATTTTGGTGCAGACTTCATCGACGATCCCTGGAGGTTACCTTAATACTCTTTTAAGGTTCATAGCTGATACGAGTCTGGTGGTATGTATAACAGTCCGGCATGTCGGGTGGCACAAAAGGTCTTTAGGCTTCGGTGCGGTTTATCCGGGGTTATCCGGCCACCCGTTTCTAATTCTAATTTTAAGCCTACTTAGTCTGTTATACTAAATCAAGGGGGAAGACGAAGTTGTATCGGGACGGACTATGCAGTTACGAAACTACATTTGACTCCGCGTTTTACAAAAGATCAGCAAAGCGGCGGTCACACTAGGCTGCTTAGCAGCCGCTGCTAACCAGCCGCTAGCTTGTGAATAACCGTTTATTCAGCTCCAAATTTGCTTAAAATAACCTATATAAATAACATGAAAGCATGAATCGTTCTGCTATTTTACATTTGTAAAGAGCAACTCAATGAGACCATTTAAATTATTAATTTCTTAATTAATTCCCTTGCAGATTTTTGTGTATGCGTGATACTAAACTACTTAATAAATACATAAAAACTTCACATTTAATTCTTTTGGTCTGATGCAGGAACGGTATACAGCACGACTAGCGGTAGACGTGAGAAGTAATATCAAGACAGAGGCAGCTTTGCCAACTAAATTTCCACTGGAAAATTTTATCTAAAGTAAACCCCTCTTACGATAGACTGATTTAGTTCATTTTTACAACACTTCTTTCTAATTAGATAACAAAGATGTACATATTCTTACTTTCGTTACAATACCACAGAAATTACTAACGGTATGAGCGAATTAGTAATTTGGCTCAGGAGTAACCCCCCCCCCTAATGAACAGATTAAGTTTATTTTTACATTTTTTTTTTTTTTTTTTTTTTTTAGATGACCACAACAAATACCGAGTTTCGTTGAAATATAACAAAAACTACGGCTGGCATGCCCCCCCCCCCCCCCGCCCGGTCCGATTTTGGTTGTTAACAAACCCGTTCAATCGTTTGTTAAATGAACGCTATATAGCAAGTTTCGTAACGAAAAAAACAAAAACCCTGGCTTCTGACGAGTTAAGACACACACACACATATATATATATATACATACGTAGTAAGGTCCATAAGTTTCCGGCCTGTCCTGCTTCCCCTCCTTCAAACGTGCCGGGACCTGCACGCCTATGCAAGTCCATGCCTGCTCACTCTATACCTATCGCCCGCACTTCCTCAGTCTTGTCAGTCAGTGTCCAGCCTTGAAGGAAACTCCCCATTTTTACAATGTTCAAACTCGAGTACCGTGCGGTAATTAAATTCTTTTGTAAAGAGGGTCTTACTCCTGCGCAAATTAAAGAGCGCTTGGATTGTGTATACGGGCAGTCCTCCCCCCCGTATTCGTCAGTGAAAGAATGGGCAAAATTATTTAAGTTAGGGAGAGAAAGTCTAGAAGATGACCCACGTCCCGGTCGCCCATTGGAAGCTGTCACTTCTGAAACAATCCAACTTGTGGAATCTGAATTGCTGTCTGACCGGCGATTAAAAACCAAGGAAATAGCAGCGAGGTTAGGGCTTTCAAAAACAAGTGTTTTGAGGATCATCAAAGAACATTTGCATCTGAACAAGGTAAGTGCAAGATGGGTTCCAAAAATCCTTTCAGCTGCTCAAAAACAGGAAGGACTTCACTGCTGCAATGAATTTTTACGCGAGTATAATGCCGACCCAAGGAATTTTTTGGACTCAATTGTAACTGGGGATGAGAAAATGGTTCTATATTATGACCCACTCAGCAAAAGAGAGTCCATGGAATGGAGAAGACCAGGAGAAGCGCCTCCTTTAATGGCAAAAGTCACGCAGTCAACAAAAAAGGTAATGGCCACAATTTTTTGGGACTGTAAATGAATACTACTGATAGATTTTAAAGAAAGGAATACCACAATGAATGGTGAGTATTATGCAGCCCTACTTCATCGGTTACGAGACGCCATTAAAGAGAAGAGGCGAGGGAAGTTAAGCAGAGGTGTCCGCCTCCTTCACGACAATGCCTCTGTCCACACAGCATTGATTTCCAAGGCCGCTGTGAAGGACTGTGGATTCCAAGAAATCTCCATCCACCCTACAGCCCAGACTTGGCCCCTAGCGATTTCTACCTTTTCTCAAAGTTAAAATCTGACCTTCGTGGAAGGCGATTTAACACCGACGAAGAGCTCCAAGCAGCAGTGGAAGAACATTTTTTTAACAAAAAAGAAAATTATTTTTTTCATGGTATAGAAATGTTGCCAAAGCGTTGTATTAAGTGTGTTGAACTTAGAGGAGAATATATTGAAAAACAGTAAAACCAGTTTTTTTCTTTCACCTTTCCTTCTATCCGAGGCCGGAAACTTATGGACCTTACCTTGTATATATATATATATATATATATATATATATATATATATTGTAATGATATTTTACATTACATATTTAAAAGTTTTAAATTTAACACAGAACATTCTGAAATTCCAAAAAGCTCATTGATATGTTAAATTCATTGAGATAAACAAATATTATTTGTTATATTTGTCTAGCAGTCTATACAGGTAGCATTGGATACCGGTAGGACGCTCCCGCCATGAAAGTTAGTTCAGTCTGTTACAAGCAGTGTGTGAAAAGGTGGCTCCAGTCTCATAGAGCAGTCTGTTGAGTTGTAATGGAAGATACAGACACATTCTGTTGAAAGGAAGCGTCAGTCTCATGTCTGTTACAAGCAGTCTGTGAAAAGGTGGCTACAGTCTCATATGGCAGTCTGTTGAGTTGTAATGGAGGATACAGACACATACAGTTGAAGTCTGTTAAAGGAAGCGTCAGTCTCATGTTTCATCTCTACAGTTCAGTTTACAAGAAGATACAGTCTCATAAGTGCAGTTCAGTGAAAAGAAGATACAGTAGTAAAGAAGATCCTGTCCTATGCAGTTAATATCAAGCTGGCTTTATATCAGGTAATGCTTGTTTATCCTATGCCTGAATATAACTTATCTATGAGTTTTTTCTTTTGTTTTGTTTTTTATTATTTAAAATTATCTTTGTTTTACTTTACTGGACTCGAACCCGACCCCTGAGATAAAGAGTTTTTAAAATTAAATATTATAAAATTTTTATTATATTGGCTCCCAACGTATAGGCGTAACGTAAATAAACTTATTAAAAATACAACTTTTTTATTAATATTATAACAATATATATATATATATAATAACGGGGGACATCTTCGGTGTCTACTAGGTAGGATCGATAATGATTTGAAGAAATTTTTCAAAAACTCAGGTCATGAGTGAAACCTCAATAGCAAGCTGTTTCCGTCAGATGAAAGAGCTAAAAAGAAAAAGAAAGTTTAATAAAAAAACAATTGATCAAAATAAAACAATAATAGAATTATTATAATATAAACGATAGAATATTTAGAATAGAGTATATATTTCCATGGGCGTATATAGGAAATAGGCTGAGACCATTTCCGAGGTATGGAATACTAACAACTTAGAACTTGGAATAGATTTAGCCAACTAAAAGGCTATTACAACTAAAATAAAATATTTTTTATCAACTAAGTAATCTTATTTCATTTATTTTTAAAGGTTTTATGACATTTTTACCAATCAAATAAAAATTTCAGGGGGGCCGCAGCCCCCTCCCCTTATTGGAAATTAACATTACCGATGGCGGCGCCACTGTCGTTGTCAAAATGGCGGTATACAACGGTATACCTGTGACATTTGTTACATAGTGATTGCTGATAACAAGTGTTTTCGCAGTTGTTTGTGGTTTTATTTCACGTTATTATTAGTGTTTTCATCAAGAAACAGGGTTTTTGGAAGCTCTACTTTATTTGTGTACTCAAATATGTAGATAAGAATATTGGACTAACAGTGAGTTATTGCGAGTTGTTATTGTGATGGATAAGCAAAAGTGAGGTAAATTTTATTTCATACCATTGTGAATAGCTTTCGTTTCTGATCACAAATTTTAATTATTGCTTACATTATTTGCAAATTATAACTGATGTAAATATAATTTCATACCATTGTGAACAGATTTGAATACAATAAATTTATTTTATAATAAATTGTAATGATATATTACATTCACGAAAATATTTTTAAATTCAAATAACCATCGATATTTTGAAAAGCCCGCGCAAATCACAAACCATATATACAAATAACATCATATTATATACGATCAAAATTAATAATATTTTTGGACAATACTGATGTACAATATGCACATATTAAATGTACATTCAGATAACAATAAATTAATTATTTGGTATTGCAAAAAACATAATTTTTATCTTTATATATAATCCAACAAACTGCGGAAGTTAGAAAAAATAAAGGACGCCACGCCACACTTTCCCGCTCGAACGAAGCGTCACTCTAGTCTCAGAAGTCATAGGGAGAAGGCGTCAGTCTATTCCCCGCATTCATGGAATGAGGAGCTGGGGTCTGTCCTCATTTAATTACAGCAGCCTTGTATTGAAGAAGAAGTCTGTTGATTCTCAGCGTTGGTCGAATGCAGAGCTCTCCTCCAAGGAATACGGAGTGTATTGAGGTTTTGTTGGAAGCGGATTGATTTAGAGGTAAAAATTGTTTTTTTTTGTAATTGTCGATTGTTTTATTATTGTTTGTGTGTATGTTAATATTGTTTTGTATTTCGGAATTGTCTAAGAATCAATAGTATATTCTTTATTCACTCGGAACTTTTATCCCTGAGATTAATTTAAATTCATATAATAAAAGTAATTACATTGTTTCATTCTTTTTATTAAAATAATTAATCTTAACAGTTATTGGCGACCCAACGTAGACGAATCATTTTTTTTTTTAATAATAATTAATCATTACAAAATATTGCATATTATTGAACACCAACAAATCATGAACAACTTGAAAATTGAGAAAATATTTTAAAATTTCTTTGAATCTCTATTTCACATATTACATGCACCATTTCATTTACTTATTAAGGTTGTAATTAAATTATATAAATATACTTTATCAAAAGGCACCGTAATATTTATGAAACTGGAGTCATATGAATCAAATATGAAGTAGTACACTCATTTAAATTTAATATAGCCATTCCTAATTAAACTTGTGAAACAAAGTGCAAACAACTTGATAGATTGGTTGATCTTCTCCAAAATACCACATGTATTTAGGTAATGGATGTGCATTCACAATTGCTTCACCTTCAACTATGCACCTGGAATTCTTTAAGGCTTCTAGATAGCCAAAGAAGTTCCTTAGTACATACTTTTGTTTATCAATATCTATACCTTCTGAATTTCTAGAAGTGAATTTCAGAAATTAAATCAAATTTGGGTAAAATGGGTTGCAAGCTGTTTATATTCACACAAGAGTGAAGGTTGCATAAATGTGAATTATTTCACTACCTCTTACATATATTGTATAAAAATAATTACTTTGTGCAAGGGAAAGGTTCATGTTGTCTTTAAAAAGACAAATTTGTCATAACACAGTTGGGAAATTATAAAATAGCAAGAAAAACACGAACAACACAATAGCTTTACAATGCATGTATACCGTTCTCGCTAGTTCTGAAATTTTCCGCATGACGGCGTATCGCTTAATGTTAATTCCCAATATACGCCCCTGTATATTTCACATTGGCTGGCTGGAGCTAGCGAGGAGATCACGTGACCGCCAGCAAGGAGATCACGTGACTGCCAGCGCTGGTAAGCAGCGCTAAAAAGTTAAACATGTTCAACTTCTGACTTTGGCTGGTAATCACTAGCCCGCTGGCAATCACCAGCCGGTGGTTCCGGGTCAGACCATAGATTTAGAAAGGATAGATGTCTAACTCCCCACTTTTTAGTGAAGCACCCCTAACATTCTGGCGGCCATCTTCTAATGGGGATAAACAATGTCAGTAGTGCTTGGACAGTTCATGTAATTTCTTCTAGATATTGTATTGAATATTATTCTGATATTAGTGCAACTATGGTTCAATCATGCTGTGCTTATGGGTGTACTAACAAAGCTAAATAAGGATCGGATATTCACTTTTTTTCGTAAGTATTTACAACTTGATTATCAAAGGTTCTTTCCCCAAGCTCAACAAGTGACTTGTTTTCTCCCTAAAAAGCCAACAAATCCCCAACCTTAGGCCATTGCACACATAAAAATAGTTTCTTTACATAAATATGTTCCATCCTGCTAAAAAGATTTAATTCTTCAATGAAAAAAAAGCGCCCATGCAATTTTCAAATAATTCATAACGTTTTGTCCATCAAAGAATAGTTTTAAGTCATAATACACAGATCTGAAATTGAGTTTCATTATATATCATGAGTTTTATTAATTGTACATCATTATAACATATATAAAAACCAAAATTTAAAAAAATACATATAACAAATTTAGTATCAAATATATGGATGTTTCTTTTACATTGAGAAAGTTTTTTATTTTGTTTTTTACTAAACTTTTTAAGTGCTTAAGCCCCTAATCAGCAACCTTATGTTGATATAATCCTTTCCCCTTAGGCTGTTCCATAATTATTGTTCAAATTTATACATGAGTGACAAATTAGCATTTGATCTTTAAGGGAAAAGAAGTACCCATGCAGCCATTTAATAATTCTTTATTGTTTCATAACGTTTTGTCCATCAAAGAATATTTTCAAGTCTTCATATACAAATCTTAAATTGAGTTTTCTTCAACTGTACATCATTATAACAAAAATGAAAAACCAAAATTTAAAAATGTAGTAAAAAAATACATTAAACAAATTTAGTATCAAATAAATGGTTGTTTATTTTTTATTGAAGAATTAAAAACGTTTTTTGCTTGTTTTTTAATAACATTTTTAAGTGCTTAACAAGCTCTAACTTAATTTCACTAATATTTTTATTATTTGCTGTCGTGGAATCCATCTTTGGTCGCTGTGACCAAGCAGTTATTATTTGTACCTATCTAAGTTTTTTTTTAATTATTTAATTTAGTTGCTTTTCTAATTTATAAATGTTGTTTCAGGTCCCCTCTACATATGTGTAATTTTTTAAGGCACTTAAATTTATGAAGAAATTACTCTTACAAACCTCTTAATTACTTATGTAAATTGTTATATTTAAGTTATTTGTTTATTCACATTTAGATAGATGTATATAATAAATTACTATAAATTATGGTAAATCTGAAGGAGAGCGTCCTCAGCTCTCCTTCAGATGCATATAATTATATTCATAATTAAAGTGAAGTGAAACATTTATTTTTAATTATTATTTCTTATGTATGTTATTTATTTATTTTTTGTCAGACATATTAATATATTAAAATATTATGTCCATAAAAAGAACAGGTCACTTAAATTGTGGCTCTCTATTAAATAAATGAGTAATTGAATTTTCTATGAAATTTCTTATTAATTTTAATATGCTCCCTCTAAACTTTTCATCAGAGTATCCTTTAAGAAGAGCTCACAAAACTTTGAAAACAGTCAGGACTTTGGAAAAAGTCAATAACAACATGTGAAAGCGTATTTCGAACAAAAGTTTTTAAAACTTACCTTTTAGCATAATAACATGAATCCTACATCACTTACTTTTTCATTCATAGAGAAAAACCTCAACTACAGATTATTACATGAACAGGTATACAATATATTATATTATATTTAAAAAAGAAAAAAACCTACAAATAATGAATATAATTTAAGTTTTTTTTTTAATAACACCATGACATAATGTTGGTTATACTATATTAAACCTTAATAAAATACTCCATTTTTAATTATATATTTTTTATGGATATTTATATGTGTATCACACATTGTTTTCTTTAAGAAAATTTAACCCCGGCAGGTTGGTTTTGATTTTCCTTAAAAGGATATTACCATTAAATGATTCCATTATGTTTTTAAAATAAGGGCTAATTTATTTTCCACCCCGCTTTCACTAAAAAACTTGTAAAATAATTGTTTCTTGTAATTTATTTATTACAACTATTAATTTATTCAAAAAAAGCAACGAAAAAACTCAACTAATTTGATGATTTTATTTTCTTGAAAAAGCTGTGTTCTGATATTTGTGAGGACTTAGTTTGTGTTTTTAGTTAAATAATTATATAATATAATATTCTAATAATATTTGTACTTGAATAAAAATGCAAAATACTGCGCTATATGGGAGAAAATCGGTCAAATTAAAGCATTAGGGCTAATTGACATATGACCCTCTCTCCCCACAACAAGATGGCGGCTCTCCAGTTAGGCCTGCTTCACTTTTTCCCGGGAAAACCAGCGGAGTTAGTCATCTACTCCTTTCTAAATCTATGGGTCAGACTAGGCTGCTTGCTGGCAATTCATCAGTGGCTGGTAGGCAGCCTAGTGTGACCACGCCTCTAGCAACGGAATAGCCTTTCTCACTCTTGGGCGTTTGTTGCCTGTCCAGCTCATTCTCAGCTTTCGAATTTTCTATAAAATTGCCTTTCTGGGCTTATAAATTTTCTATAAAATTTCAGTAGGTAGGTACTGAAAATATATAAAACCTGTGCTACCCTCTTTTGCCTTTATCCATAGGACAGGTATCTCTACCTTCCCTTGCTCGTCTCTATCCTAAGGAGTGGTATATAACTCTCACCCTTCGCTCGCTTCCATCCTAACATTTGGAGCATGAAGCTTTTTTTTTTTCAAGCTACAGCAATGTTTGGATGATTTCCTATACGCTAACATAGTCAAACCACTCAAACTGTGTAACACACAGTTCCCTGGTACAGTTTCTCCCAAAAGTAATTGGAAAAACGAAATTTTGAAATTAAGCTTGTAATTACTTATCAAAACAGCTATTTTTTTATTATTTTTTTTTTTAATAGAGTACCATTCTAAAGGATCAAAAGAGGCAACAATTTGAGCAAACAATTAATTTGTAACAAAAAGAGAATTAAGAATTTATTAAAACATAAATTCACAGGTCACAAAAGTAATTGAAATGTAGGGACACTGTTTGCCATCTATTCCTCTGGCGGTCCATCTGGGGGCGCACCTAGCTCCCTCTAACACCAGATTTCTTATTTATTTTTAAATTCATTTTCCAAAAAAAAAAAAAAAAAAAAAAAAAATCAACTTCAATAACGTTTGTAATATCATCTCATCGTTAATACGAATAAATTCATAATTTATTTGCGAAATTTTTGTGAATAAATTTGTATTCACAAATTATAATGTGAATAAATTTTTATTCATATATTTTAATGTGATTTTTTTTGTAATCAGTTGATTTTTTGTGAATATTTACAATTTTTTCTGTGAATTTATTTGTATTCGCAGGAAAATTTGCGAATAAAATTTTATTTGCATTTTTAGATTTAATATACGCGAATACAAATAAATTTGTATGCACACTTATGAATACGAATTTATTTATATTCATATTTGCAAATATATGAAGTGCGAATAAATTCGTATTTTTATTTATAGATAAAATTATGCCCATCTCTGGTTGTAAGTTAAAACAAATCAGCCTAGTGGCCAATAAGGCTATTTCAATGGTGTCAGACACCAGAAAAACATTTAAAATTAAGGATACTTGGAGAGAGATGAAAGAAGAATTGTCCGGAACTTACGCCAGAATCCTCCTATAAATACTCCTACCATAACAATGGAGATTCACAAAAAAACTGGATAAGCCCACACAAAATAAAAAGGGCCCTCCAGAGAACCAATTTTTCCAATGTTGGGGAAGCTAGGAAAAAGGGGGTTGGTTAAGCCAGCCATAAGTTTGGCTCACCTCAGAATTGTCATCAGCAAAGAGTCCTTTTTAGCACGTATACAGGGTGTCCCGTAAATGTCTAGTCATATTGTGAGGGGTGATAGAAGACCCTTAGGGGAACAAAAAATGTTCTATGACGATTTCCCGAATTCTCGCCCATAAGGCAGAAAACGTCGTTTTATTGTTTTTTCGAGACAAACGTGGTTTTTAGAAGAATAATCGTTGTAGCTCCGTCCCAGGTGGTTCTACTAGAAAGGGAGTGAAACCAATCGAAAGCTGAGTAAATTTGCTATAAGAATAGTTGGGAGTAAACGTAAAAATGAATGAATGTAAGTATGTATATCTTACCAAAAGAAAGCTATTCTAAATTTCCTGACATTTCATTGATATTTCTTTCCAGTGTTACTCCTCAATAGGTAGAATCAGAGATTTCCGGATTTTAGAAAAACTTACTCATTTAACCAGCTTTTCATTCATGTATCACAACCCTGTGTTATTGAAGTATTTGAACGATTTAAGAACAAAAGTTAAAAAAAAAACATGGATCTGTGGAAAGAAAATTATATTTTTTTCTTCAGTTTATTCAAAAAGCTTACGAGAAATATTTATTTTTATAAATGTTTACATAAATATTAAGTAAATATTTACTTAAAACAATAAAAAAAATTACTTCCACAAATATAAAAAAATATTCTAAAACAGTAAATAAAAAAAAAACACATATATTTTGAATTTGCTAATTACAGTAACTAATACTGGGTCCAGGAGGCGGCAATTAAGGAACCTCAACCATACATTAACCTCAAAAATTATTATTTTTACCTAGATCACGCATTTGAATACATTTTTACAGGTATTTATTTAGAAAACAAATGCTTTACCTTGAATTGATACTGATGGCTACGCTTATGAAACTCACTGGGATTCTCGTGAGCCCATGCGTTTTTGTTGTGGTAATTAAAAATTCTATCCCTCATAAATAATATGTACATAGTCCTGTAAAAATGTGTTCAAATGCGTGATATAATAATAATTTTTGAGGTTAATGTATGGTTGGGGTTCCTTAATGGCCGCCTCCTGGACCCAGTATTAGTTACCTGAATTAATAAATTCAAAATAAATGTGTATTTTATTTATTTACTGTTTTAGGATTTTTTTTATATTCGTGGAAGTAATTTTTTTTATTGTTTTAAGTAAATATTTACTTAATATTTATGTAACCATTTATAAAAATAAATATTTCTCTTCAGCTTTTTGAATAAACTGAAGAAAAATATATAATTTTCTTTCCACAGATCCATGTTTTTTTTTAAACTTTTGTTCTTAAATCGTTCACATACCCAATAAGACAGGGTTGTGATACATGAATGGAAAGCTGGTTAAATGAAGAAGTTTTTCTAAAACCCGGAAATATCAGATCCTGCCCATTGAGGAGTAACGCCGGAAAGAAATATCAAGAAAATGCCAGGAAATTTAGAATAGCTTTCTTTTGGTAAGATATACATACTTACATTCATTCATTTTTACGTTTACTCCCAACTAGTCTTATAGTAAATTTACTCAGCTTTCGATTGGTTTCACTCCCTTTCTAGTAGAACCACCTGGGACGGAGCTACAACGATAATTCTTCTAAAAACCACGTTTGTCTCGATAAAACAATAAAACGACGTTTTCTCCCTTATGGGCGAGAATTCGGGAAATCGTCATAGAACATTTTTTGTTCCCCTAAGGGTCCTCTATCACTCCTCACAATACGACTAGACATTTACGGGACACCCTGTATATTAAACTAGCTGTTACCCGGTGTGCAATGCTACACCTAATTTATATTAAATATCTGTAGCCGGGGCGTGCCATGCTACACATGCTTCATATTAAATAGTTGTAACCCAGCTTCTATGGTATGCCTACTTTATATTATATATTTTAAAAAATGATTGATTATATGATATTTGTCCAAATTATGAGAATATAAGATTATAAATTGAGAGCTCAGATGAAAAAATTATTTTCCAATGTTTTTAGAGAAAGTGGGGTGGAAAATAAATTAATCCTTATTTTAAAAAGTATACTATTTTTAAAAAGTACCCTTATTTTAAAAAGTATACTTATTTAAAAAAGTACCCTTATTTTAAAATGGTATTACAATTAAATGATTCCAAATCATTTAATTGCAATGCCGTTTTAAAGAAAATCCAAACCAAACTCCCTGTGTTTAATTTTTTTAAATAAAAAAAAATGTGTGGTCCATAAATAAATAACAATAAAATTGAGGCATTTAATTAAGGTTATGATTAGTTATAAGTTGTAATAATTATAACTGAAACTATATTCTTTATTTTCATTGATTTTTTTTTTTAAATATAATATTTTTTTATTTTAAGGGCTTCGCACCTAAAGCTAAAACCTCAACCTTGCGCAAATATAATATTAATATGTTATATTGTTTACCTGTTCATGTAATAATCTGTGACTGAGTTTTTTTTTATGAATGAAAAAGGTAGTAAGTGGTGCAGGGTTTATGTTATTTTTGCCAAAAGGAAAGTTTTAACATATTGTTTCAAATACACTTTCACATATTTTTTTTTTTTCATTTTTTTCCCTTTCTATTAAAGCTTCTGTTTCAAATTTTATGGTTCATGAGCTCTTCTATAAGGATAGTCATTCTGTCATAGGAAATAGGGGCATATAAGAAGAAAAACAAATTTAAGATATTCTTCTTGCAGTTATGGACAACAATGAATTAAAGATATTTGGGAATTTCAATAACGACATTGATTTGGCGAGCAACAATATTTTTACCATAATTGCAACCGTATTTAAACATTTAGTTCAAGAGCTGGTAACACACTTTTCAAGTGTTTTATGCACCTTGAAATTTTGCTATAGTGGGTCTCTAGGGTAGATAAAAAGGTAATCAGTAACAAACTATGGGCCAAAAATAGTGTTTTATTCAGAAGCCATAATTCTTTAATGTAAAATTAAGGCAATTCTATAATGAATAATATATAAGGCAGACACTTTTAAGGGGGATAACATATATAAAAAAAAAAAAAAACCGAAGTGGGTTTTTTGTAATATTAAATGAAGTTTTTTCTACACACCGCTATTTGATCACCATAATTCAAAATAATTACAAAAAGGCAGACACTATTTCTGAGGTTTAGTAATCAGCAAACATGAAAATAAATTTATCCGATTATAGACTGCAATACACTGCGTGTAACCGTAAGAGTGAGTGAGAGCACCAATCATAAGGACAGGACAGTTGTGGTAGTTCTAGAAATAAAGCAACTTGCCTTAACTATACATTAAAGATTGTGAATAAAATACTATTCTTGTGACATATTTTTTCCCCTATGGTACAGGAAACACATATATGCCTTACCTTCCCACGAATGCAATACAGCAAAATTCCAAGGTGCATAAAATACTTCATGAAATACCAGCTCTCCGACTAAATGGTGACAGTCAGAGGATATAACTATCTCAGACAAAAGAAAGCATATATCAGAATATAATAGATATTAAATTAATAAAAAATTGCATGGAAAATTTAATTACTTATTTATTTATTAAAACACCACAATTCACATGACTTCCTCATCTTATAAAAATAATATTTTAATACATTAATTTATCTGCAAAAAAAAAAAAAAAAATAGCATACAAAAGAAATATTAATAATAATAATAAAATAATGTTTCAGAATGTGGTGAAAATTAATTAATTTATATACATTCATTTGTATGAATATAAACATTTATGTAATTTATTATGTACATCTATCTATATGCAAATAAAAAAATAAGTTAATATAACAACTTGCATATGTATGTAAGAGGATTAATTTTAAGTTCATAAATTTAAGTCCCTTAAAAAATGACATTGTTTACAAAGGAGTTTTTAACAAAAAAAAAAAAAAATCTTTATGTTTTTGGAGTTCTTTATGTATAGAACAAAAAGCTCTATCTTTTTGGAGAGTCTTGGAATTTTAAACTTCACTTAAAGCTACATTTTCTGCATATGTAGACTCTTCTGTACCATCTTTTTGCTTTCTCGATTTCCAGTATAATACATTACTAAATAACCTAATAAGAAAACCAGTGGTGGATTTTCGTTCTAAATGATCATTTAAGAATATAGTCTCTACATCCATCTGTTCAACATTCAGACCCATTTGATATCATTATTTTGTATCAAACTATCTATTTCTCTATCCCTAGCTTTTACCGAAAAATCACAATCGCGTGATCTTTATCAGATTCACCCTCAGCCAATCCAATACAGCTTATGTTTTCTTGGATAACATCAAAATGCCTAGCGACAATGATTTTATTATTCAAAAGTACTTTATATCCCACTTCACTATAGCCGATTAAAATGCACATATTCACCATTTTATCCCATTTAGAAGTTATTATTTGTTCTGGTTTCGTAACAAAATCTTTACTACCATATAAATTAAAGTTAGAAACATCTGGTTTCTTTCTAAAAAATATTTCATAGGTTATTTTATTCTCAATGGTACTACTTAAAGAGCGATTTTTCAAATAAGTTGCAGCACAGACAATTTCTGGCCAACTTTTTTTCTAGAATAGCTTCTGCTAGTAAACAATGTGATATATTCATAATTGTTCTAGTAAATCACACCGTTTAGTTCATGAACATATATGGGGCAGGGATTAATTTCGATACCCTTTTTTTTTTGGTAGTCATAAATCTTACTATTTAAATATTCCTTACCAATGTCACATCTCATAATACCAATTCTCTTATTTCCTAAGTTTTTAACCTCATTTACTTATTGAACAAAGGAATGAAAAACTTCTGTTTTAGGTTTAATAGTTTAAATCGGGGTCTCCCGTAGTCTAGTGGCTAGCGCGCTGGATTCATAAGCGGGAGATGGTGGGTTCGATTCCCACCTCCGGCAGGAATTTTCTCATCTCAAGGCTCGCTGGGAAAATTCCTCGCTGCACTCTGGATGTCGGCGCTAATGACCTAGAAGTAGATGCGCCGTAAAAAAAAAAAAAAAAAAAAAAAAAAAAAATAGTTTAAATCCTAGCAATCTTACTATAATCATCTATAAATGAAACAAAATATTTTTCACCTTTGAGTCTCCTATTGTTTTCCTTCCTATTGTTTTCAAAAGGGACACGATTCAGTTTACAATCGTACAATTGCCTTTTCAATGACATTTACACACTTCATCAGTTTCAAAAACAAAGTTAAGCGTTTTTCCACATACTACAACCCTCTCCATCAAATACCAGTACAAACATATTCATTTACTTTATATTATAACCGTCATTGCAACCTTCCTTCTTTACTAAAGAGATAAAAAACTACCTCTCAACAAAAGTATTGAAATTATTAAACTTCTGAATAGAAACATGAATACTTAATTATATGATATTAGTCCAAATTATAATTAGATAAACACAGAACATTTTTATGATTTTACTCGAAGTTCTGGTTAGAGCCCAGTGTTGCTCTAGGCAATCAAATTAAAATTGATTTGATATGATGAAAATTGATCTGATATTAAGAAAATTGATCTTAAAAATTGACCTTGTCCAAACTATGAGAATATAAACCTATTATTTAGATAAACAAACAAAGGTTAAAACTAAAAAGTTATTTTGCAAAAGAAAAACTTTTCGCAAAAAAGTTTTGTATTGCCCTTCTTCTTAGAAGAAGGGGTAACACTGGAACAAAAATGCCGATTTCTGACTATAAACTCTTCTATATTTGACAGTTTCGAACTCGTAACTTCCAAACTGTGAATCCTAGAAGATTTTGAGCTAGGCTACGAGATTTCCCGGATCAAGACGTATCTATGTGCGAAGTTTGGTCAATATCAGTCAAACGATGTGGATTTGTATAAGGAACAAACAAACAGAAACACAGACAGAACACGTGATTTTTATATATATAGATAAGTGTGTGTGTGTCTCTCTGGCCACAATTTTTGTTTTTTGTATGAAACATTCCTTTAACAAAAGATTGGAAGAGTTCCTTAACTAGCAAACTGATAAACACTACATCCCTAACCCTCAGCTCAGCCATTTATATGAGCTGAGAGAATTACATCCAATATTGCCAAGAACTTCCCAATCTTGCTTGAGTTTTCCATTATGTTTTTATTATTACAAATTACTAGTTCCAATAAATATTGAAGTACAAGCTAACTACCCATCTCCCCCCCCCCAAATGAGATCAAAGGAAGATCAAGTATTTGACTCTGATTTACTTTGTTGAGTCCATCAACAAGCAAAATAACCGTCACCACTATATTTTTATTTATTTTTGAAGGAATGAAATATATTAACACAAATAACGTATGTGCTGAAATGTTATAGAACAAAGAATTGTCTTATTGTACAGTCAGATAAGAATTTAACATTAAAAACAAACTGTGTGAACATTAAGCTGTGAGCACACTGTCACTTGTTATGTCGTCAGATGTGACATATGACTATATCTGCATTATAACAGAATATATATGGTTAATCTATAGTGGAAGAGAAATATAACTTGTCACTCAGCTTGGACGGGTAGGGGAAGGTGGAAGTGCCTCTAGCTAATGACGACCTTGCTGGGTAGTCACTCCTCCCTCTCCTAGTCCCCCCCAAGACTAGGCAGAGAGGGGGCTGGGAGGGTTGTAGAACTCGCAATGTCGAGCCCCCTCTACGCTTTCCCAAGGTACCAAGTTATATCTCTCACACTATAATAGATATGGTTGAATATATTGTGGATTAATCAAAATGATGACACAAGTGAAATCAGGAAATATCTCGTGCTTGATGCTTATTTTATTCCTTTCTTGATGATAACATTTGTACTACCGAATGGCATCTCATTAAAATTTGCTGAATGCTTTTAGATACAGGGATATGCTTAATATCCTTTTTTTGGGCCATTAGAGAATGTTCTGAAGGCAGATTAACCCCCCACAGATTAAGGCCCACTAAAAACAGCCGTCAAACATAAAAACTTCAGTTGCTGGATGTTACTTGGCCAGTTTGTAGTCATTTTCAACTAGTATTGAGACTACCTGGAAGTAAATATCTATCGAGAAGACTCTGGAATTAAAACTCCTCTTTTGTAATTCTGATTTTCATTTTGTATACTATCTAATTTTTATTTATCTTTAATTAATTTTGAGTATTGTATAATTTTTAAGTTGAATAACTTTATTTAAAGAAAGTTATATTGTATGCATGTAAAAAACGTTTTCCTGTTTACCATCTGCCCTATATGTTATGAATAACATAATATACTCAATAAACATGCTCTTGGGAATGGACTGAATTATACAAACTTATGGCAACTTGATAAAGATTGAGATGGATGGGCCAAGAGGGTAACGAGATGTAATACACGTGAATAGCTCATAAGGGCAAAAAATGATTCATATACCCCCTAGTAACAGACAGTTATACAAGAAGTATGCAATGGTAACGCTAGATAGCTCTAGAGTGGAGAAATATGAGGAACTGTCGACGTCTGGAAAAGTCAATGGTATGTGGGGCCCGTCTATCCTCCGACTTGTACACAAGTCAACGGCACACAGGGCCCAGCCGCTCTCGGCTTCTGGAGCAGTCAACGGTAGAAAAAGGGTTAAATGAAGTCCTTCAATAATAAAATCGAATTTAGCATTTTAGATTAGTACCTTTAAAGATCCCCTCTTGAGTTATTTGTTATTCTGGCGTATTTTTCATTTTCCTCCTCCCACATCTCGAAACAATGTTGTAATGTCATATCAAAAGTGGAACATGGAGTCAAGGTTTAATTTTATGGATTTCTATACCAAAAGAAAAAAAAAAAAAATTTAGAACGTCTGTAAAATAGTTATGGAATTATAAATTTAATTAAAACAAAATGCTTGCATGGAGGTAGAGTTCTTTCAGCAATCAGCTTGCAGTAAAAATGTTCTGTTCCACAATGAATGTTGATATACCTTGGCACAGGTGCAAAAAAAAACCTGCCAGTTTTTATCCTATGGATTTGTGTATATCACACTTAATCAGAATTAAAATAAATTATATCTAGTGAAGAAATATACACAATTTTAATACATATTTTATTTTTACATTATTATAATTATAGGGATTGATTGAAATGTACTTTCCTTTGTAGTACATAAAAATAAATAAATAAAAAAAAAACAGTCTTTTTTCCATTTAGTCTAAGTCCCCCTGAAAAAGTTATTCAGGTCTTTGGCACTGACGGAAACATTATTGTTACAGACATTACAAGTCACTTAGATAAAAATATGTAAAGAAAGACATTAATTATTTGTGCAGTCTAACATTATTTACTGAATTTATAAGTTTACAACAAAACCAGACCTCAACAACTTAGGGGTCACTTGGTCTAATCAGGTATTCATTTATGGTGAACGACAAAAAAAATAAGATCAATCATTCAAGGTAACAACAGTAAGTGAAAAATAGTATCTCGAAATGACTAATAAATCTAAATTAAATATTTTCTTACACTTGAAGAAAACATAACAAATACAAATTAATTCTGTGATAAGCAGTAAAATATAAAAAATAATCAATGAGCTACAATAAATTGACATACTTTGTATTTTGAGCGTACATATGTAAGTATCAAAGTACATTCATTCTTTAATGAAGCATTAGTTTTTGTTCAGTACTTCATATTTAAACGTGTTAGAGGAGGTACAAACTTGCTTTAACCACATATATATACATTCACATAAAAAAAAATTAAAAATATACATATCTATTTTTATATATATATCACATTTTAAAAAGAAAATAACTAGTAATACAAAATTTACAAGTATATACACACAAAAATTTAAATTATTTAGTACAGTCTAGAACTGCAACTCAAATTGAAAAGAAGTGAATTTATATAATATCTAAATAATAGACAATTAAGTTACTACAACCAAAAGGAGTAATTCATCTTCTTCAAGAAGCCAAGAGAAGAACGATGATGAGGAATAAGTTAAGCCTTGTGAGGAATTATCCTGAAATAAAAACAGATTATAAGATATAAATTACTGGACATAGTTTATTAAACCATTTTATATTAAATAGGATGATATAAACCCTCAGTGACTTCTGAGCAGTAACATTGTCTGGCTCCAAATGAATACAATGCTATCGCGTCTATCTGAAGTAATAATGTCTCCATTAGATAAATTAACTTGTCATGATATATTATTAACTATTGATATACCTGTTGGTGAAGTCCGTTGTCACTGGCGTCGGCGAGAGTACTGTGGGCGAGCGCTTTTGACGTAAACACATCATTCTCAAGCTAGTGTTAAGTTAGTACTAACTTAACATCGACCAATGCCAGTGATGGTGGACTCCACCAACAGGTATGACAACAGTACAGTTACTGGCGGACATAACCCTTTAGATTATTTATATATTTACTAGTAAGAAGCTTGTGCATAAAATATGTGGTTCTGGGGTCCACCAGTCAACAGATTTTTTTTTAAAAAAAATAAAGATTTGACAATACTAATAACACTGTTATCATCTTTATAGTAAAGTAGAGTCCCGATAATCCAAACTAATTGACTGAACCCTGTTCGGATTGGCAAACATTCGGATTAGGTAGTTTTATGTGATATAATGCCATGTTTTAACTTCATTAGACATATTAAGCATATGTCAAGATTTAAAGGTAAGAAATTACATATTCTAATACACGGAAATATGAACTGCAGGGTACTGTGACTGTGATAGAAGATAAAATCAATTTGATGAGCGGTATGTGCGAATGAGTGTTACGGCGTAAGCACTTAACACTCCGGGTCGTGGGGTGGAGACCCTTTGTCACCTTCTTTAGAAAAAAGAAAAGCATCAGTCCTATCCAGTCTAGAAAAGGGTGTTTACCTGTAGATAACCCGTCCTAAAATTCTGAGTTAATTATAATGGATGTTAAAATGTATATAAATAATTTTCAGTGGAGAGGTCATCAATGGTATACAATTCTTTGTGCCATTTGTAACCATTCTCAACAAGAAGGGCAATCGGCCTGTGTTTGATGGCCAGAAATACCCAGCACGTGGGTTGATGTTCCAGGCTCTCTGCTGCATTAGCCACTAAGGGGTCCAATATCAGCTATTCCCATTACAACTGAACAGTGAGTATTGGGGCCGAATTAATATTGTTTCAGAGAGTTAGTCCATTGAGAGGACTAGTCAAATGCAGTCTACCTATATATAGTTTTTTTTATTTAGCTCACCATGGATTTGTTAATTTTTCTTCACAGTAGTAGAGCCTACTGGCAATGGTATACCCCAAAATGGTTCTAATTAAGCATGTTGGTGAGGTTCTCTTAATTTTAATACTAATGTATAAATACTTGAAATAACAATCTATGAAATAGGAAAACGAACTGGAATTATTGTTTTTTACACTTTAATAAAGCCATATCACACATTTTTATGATTCCTCATGAATCACGGACTACGCGTCATGGAGCTAGAAGAATTGAAACCAAATATCTTCTGGAAGATTTAATTATCCTCTTCAAAATGATTCTGTGATGAACAGTAATAAACATATAATTTGAAAGATGCTCTCTCTCATGAGATCTCTAAATCTGTTCTCAGATAGATTGTGTAGTTCAATTGCCCAAGCATGAACTTCTCGGAGGGAAATTTTCCCAATGGGTCCACATTAGCGAATTGGCATTTCAATTACCATGAGAAAGATTTAAAACTGATTATTTCTCGCTTAGGATCAGGAAAAGCTTTGAGTGATCAAGCAAGGGAGGTATTGTTTAATGTTTATAAATACTTAGCCAAACCTAAGAATGAAAATAATTTAAACTATATAATGATAAAGACTGTAAATAATAGTTTTTCTTACGGTATTTAAGGAAATTACCTGCCTGGTTCCTCATAGAAATGATTAGTAGAATTAAAATAAGTTGTAAGCACATATACAACAGCTTCATATGTTGACATCATTATCGCAGTGTTAGGTATCTGTCGAACGAGCTGAGTTCCAAGCCCTCGATAAACTCCTCTGAAGCTTTCCTCCTTATAAACCAGTCCTAATGTCTGCCAAAACCTCTGATATTTATCACCTTCCTCTCTTAATCGGGTCCTCGCAACTTCTGTTGGCAAAAACTTGGCTCAATTAGTGTTTATCATTAAATAAATACATGCTAACCAAGACCTGCACTGCTTAGCAGCAAATGGGTTAAGCATGAGTTTCTCATAAAAAAATGTATTGTTTTAAATTTTACCACAAGAATATGTTAATTTTATATTTATTTATTTATAATTTTCCAACTCCAATTATATAATAAAAAAGTCCGTCACGCAGGAGCTGCATAACTAAGCACTTTCCTCAGTTTTAGCACTTTCCTCCGAAGGAAAGTAGCTATTGAGGTTGGACTCATGACGGAATTTTTGAAAAATTTCTTCAAATCTTTATCGATCCTACCTAGTAGACACCGAAAATGACCCCCGTTAAAATTTATATATATCTATATATATATATATATATATATATATATATATATGCATATATATATATATATATATATGTGTCTGTTAACACGATAGCGGCCAGAGTTTTTGTTTTTTCGTCACGAAACTTGGTATATAGCATTCAATTAGCAAACGATTGAACGAGTTCGTTAACCACCAAAGTCGGTCCACCGGAAGGGGGGGTTTACCCCGAACCCAAAACACTTATTTGACTATGTCAGCCGTAATATTTGTTATATTTCAACGAAACTTGGTATTCATAGTGTTAATATAGAGAGAAAAGTGAGATATAAAAATGAACTAAATCGGTTCATTAGAAGGGGGGGTTTACTCCGGACCCACAATACCAATTCGCCACTACCAGCCGTGATTTTTGGTATATTTCGACGAAACTCGGTATTCGTAGTGCTAATCCACAGGTAAATATGTGTTGTAAAAATAAACGAAATCGGTTCATTAGGAGGGGGGGTTTACTCCGGACCCACAATACCAATTCGCCACTACCAGCCGTGATTTTTAGTATATTTCGACAAAACTCGGTATTCGTAGTGGTAATCTACAGGTAAATATGTGTTGTAAAAATAAACTAAATTGGTTCATTAGAAGGAGGGGTTTACTCCGGACCCAAATTCCTAATATACTCATGCCGGTCGTAATTTCTGCTGTATTGTAACGAAACGCGGTATACGTCGTGGGTAACTCATGAGAAAAAAGTGTTGTAAAAATGAGCTGAATCGGTCAATCGGAAAGCGGGGGTTTAATTTGTAATATATTTGAATAGAAAAGCCGGCAGACGTAGGTTCACAAAGCCGCCGCAAGGAGCGCTTTCTACCACTAGAGGGACTGTATCCTGTTCCTGCGTTAGAACAAAATACGATAATATGAGGATTTTTGTATTTATTACGTAGTGTAGTAGGTACCAAGTGTAAACATAACTCTGGAAGCAAATTAATAATTGATCAGTTACTCATTACAAAATGAGAACTATTCACGTTTTTATTTTATTTATGTAGGATATTTTAAGCAAATTGTTCTGTAAAGCAGTCTACACTACCCAAATTCTGAGGAAAGTGCTTAGTTGTGCAGCTCCTGCGTGACGGACTTTTTTTTAGTGTAGACTACATTACTGAATAATTTGCTGTAAATAACCTATATAAATAAAATAAAATCGTGAATAGTTCTGCTCATTTACATTTCTTATGAGGCCTGTTCAATTATTAATTTTGTAAATAATTTGCTTCCAGAGTTATGTTAATACATGATACTGTACTACTTAATAAATACACAAAAACTTCACATTCCGTCTTTTGATCTGACGCAGGAACAGGATACAGTCCCCATAGTGGGAGATAGCGCTCCTTGTGGCGCCTTTGCGAACCTACGTCTGGCTGGCTAATTGTAATGAAACAGACTTTAAAGTAAACCCTCCTTTCCAATAGACCGATTTACTTCATTTTTACAACACTTCTTTCTCATGAGATACCCACGACGCATACCGCATTTCGTTACAATACAGCAGAAATTACGACCGTTATGAGTATATTAGTACTTTAGGTCCGGAGTAAACCCCCCTCCAAATAACCCGATTTAGTTTATTTTTACAACCCATTTTTCTCTGTTGATTGCCACCACGAATACCAAGTTTCGTTCTGGAGGCCCAGTGGCCATGAGTGTTAAGGCGCGAGCACTTAACACTCCGTACCAAAGGTCGAGGGTTCGATTCCCACTATGGGGTGGTGGCTTTTCTTTAGAAAAAAGAAAAGGCATCAACCCTATCCTGGCTAGAAAAGGGTGGTAACTTATAGATAACCAGTCTTAAAATTCTTAGTTAATAATAATGGATGTTAAAAATTTAAATAATAATTTGCATTACCATTTCAATAAAAAATGGGCTAAGTGAAACCCAATAAAAACTCATTATGTCACGTTCTAAGACCAGGGAAAGCTTTGAAAGGCAACGGATATAGTGCACAATGCTTATCAATATTTAGCCAAAGCTAAGCCTGAAAACTATTTAAACTATAACGCTGATTGTTCAAATAGATGGTTTAGTTGGGTGGGGGCATGGCCTATATTCTCAGTGCAGAAAATAGGCAGAAACAAGTCTCTCTGTTATAACCTTATCACTAGGAGGTTCAATCCATTCTGTACCAAGAGAGGTGTACGGTGAAGAATTCTCCCATACGATACTCGTGCCCAGTCTCGGCCCTCTGGACAGGATACTTTTGCCACTCTCGCTCATAGCACATCGACTTTCAGGGATCTCCTCTCCGAATTAATACACACTTTTTATAATTTTATTGTTTTTGTTTTTCTAGAATCATTATTATTTTATATATATTGTAATGATTAATTTTTTTACAATAAGAAATAAAGAAATTTTAATTAGTTTTATTATGTTAATTTAACTTAATCTCATGGATCAAGGTTCCGAGTGAATTACTGGTATTACATTTATCTCCAGACAATTCTGAGATACAAACAATATTAAATTACATGCAAACAATAATAAAATAATTGAAAACTACAACAAAAACAATTCTTACCTCTAAATCAATCCGCTTCCAACGAAATCTCAATATATTCGGTATTCCTTGGAGGAGAGCTCTGACTTCGGCCAACGCTAAGAACCAAAAGATTTCGTCCTCTCCCCTCCGAACGATGAGACCAGACTAGCTTGACGCCATTCGAGAAAGCGGGAAAATTTAGCGTCCCTGCTTCTCAACTTCCGCAGTTTGCCGGATTATATATATAAAGATAACAATTGTTTTTTGCCATACAAAATAATTAATTTATTGTTATCTGAATGTACATTTAATATGGATATATTGTACATCAGTATTGTCCAAAAATATTATTAATTTTGATCGTATATAATACAATGTTATTTGTACATATGGTTTGTGATTTGCGCGGGCTTTTCAAAATATCGATGGTTATTTGAATTTAAAAATATTTTCAAGAATGTAATATATCATTACATTTGCACTCCTGTCTAAAAAAAAAAATTTAAAAAAAAAATGACTTATGCTCGGTTTCAAAATAAAAAATAGAATTCAAAATTTAAATTTGGTTATCGAGATTAGATCTGTTGGTCAGCCTGTTATTATTTATTCAAATTTTCAAAAACTTATTTCGTTACAAAATTTTTATTCATTATCATTTCTCAATTTAAATTATCATTTTTCATTGTTCATTTTTAAACATTATCATTATCAAAACTATCTTATCCTAAACTAATATGCTTATTAAATTTATGATAAATTTTTAAATATTATTATTATCAATTAAATCTTATATTAATATAAATCTTATTTTCTTAAAAAAAAAATGCTAAACTAATAAATTTTATAAAAACACACTAAACTAATAGATATTAATTTTAAATTTTTTCATGAGTTTATTCCTGGTCGTTAATATTTTTTTTTTTTTTTTTTTTCAGCAGTCCAATTTATTTCTATAAAAGTGTTTTATCCTTTTCCTTGGAGGCCGATTTAATCTTGCAATGTTTTCAATCCCATTTTGATATTGATACTCAAAAAGTATTTTTACTTTATTACCAAATTTGGTGTCCATATTTTTCAGATGATTATTTTTGTTAACATTTTTATTCATTATATTATTTTGATTATTACCATTATTATTATTATAACTCATTATTTTTAAACTAATTATATGATCATCAACTAATTTTTTAATATTATTTTGTTCCAAATTCTCATCCATAACGTCTGTACTTATTTTATTTTTTAAATTATCATTAGTTATATTATTTTTAATTATTTGATTTATTTTTTCATTATTATTATTCAAATTACTCAATAATATTTCTTTAATTTTATCATCTTCATTCACTAAACAAACATACTCACTTTCATCTTTAGTTTCAACAAATATTTTATTTTCTTCACATTTTTGATCAATAATACTACAATCATAATTTAAATTATCTTTTCTTAATTCACTTAAATCGTCATTATTGATTTGTGTATCGTCATTTTCGGTATTTTTAATTAAATTTCCATTATTATTTTCATTAATATCAATAATTTCTTTACAACTTCTATTATTTTTATTAAAAAGGTTATTCGTTTTTTCCAATTCTATCGTCTCTTTATTTTGACTTTCACCCATATTATTTAAATACGCACATAAATCGTCCAATTTTTTATTTTGTTCTATTTTATCTGCATCTATTTTATTTTCCAATATTTCATTATTTTTATCAATTTTATTTTCCAATATTTTATTATTTTTATTTAATTCGAACTTTATTTCTTGATTTATTTCATGCTTAATATTGCAAATACTCTTACTTAAATCGAATTTCAGTTGTCCTAATAATAACCTCATCATTTCTTCTAAGCCTTGAGGATGCATCTCATTAGTTTTAGTTAAATTGTCATTACTTTTCTCATTTTGTATATTTTCCTCCATTTTGTTATTAAATTCTGATATAAACTTATATTTTCCTATACACGCGGATGTATCTCATTATCCATTTCCTGAGTTCAATTCCTGTTATCTAATACGATATCCTAGTGACGCGTAGCAGATCCTGGAACGAGCTGCCGCCATTTCTATATAATCGATTTTCAATTGCATCATCCCTTATTTACTTTTTATTATTTTATTTAAAATTTATTGTTATTAAAATATTTATTTAACGTTTTTAACTTCAATTCACTCGGCCGTCTACGTTGGGCGCCATTTAATGTAATGATTAATTTTTTTACAATAAGAAATAAAGAAATTTTAATTAGTTTTATTATGTTAATTTAACTTAATCTCATGGATCAAGGTTCCGAGTGAATTACTGGTATTACATTTATCTCCAGACAATTCTGAGATACAAACAATATTAAATTACATGCAAACAATAATAAAATAATTGAAAACTACAACAAAAACAATTCTTACCTCTAAATCAATCCGCTTCCAACGAAATCTCAATATATTCGGTATTCCTTGGAGGAGAGCTCTGACTTCGGCCAACGCTAAGAACCAAAAGATTTCGTCCTCTCCCCTCCGAACGATGAGACCAGACTAGCTTGACGCCATTCGAGAAAGCGGGAAAATTTAGCGTCCCTGCTTCTCAACTTCCGCAGTTTGCCGGATTATATATATAAAGATAACAATTGTTTTTTGCCATACAAAATAATTAATTTATTGTTATCTGAATGTACATTTAATATGGATATATTGTACATCAGTATTGTCCAAAAATATTATTAATTTTGATCGTATATAATACAATGTTATTTGTACATATGGTTTGTGATTTGCGCGGGCTTTTCAAAATATCGATGGTTATTTGAATTTAAAAATATTTTCAAGAATGTAATATATCATTACAATATATATATATTTAGTTAATTTGAGTTTGAATTATTTTTAAGTTGAATAACTTTGTTTAAAAGAGTTATATTGTATGTGTGTCAAAAAAAAAGTTTTTTGTTTACCATTTTCCCTACCTGTTATGAATAATAAAGAAGCGAAATATATACTCAGTAACTACATCCACTAAGTTTTCCATCCTCGTTTTTGATATGTGACATTGGACACAAAACCGGCGGACTTAAAAACTTCTTTTTTTAATCTTCTTATTTTTGTGGTAGGCAGAAGGTCAATTAATAAAAACTTCACTATACAGTATCACCAACTTTATTCCGTCCCTACATGTTTCACACCTTTATTGGTGCCTCTTCAGGGGAAAAATTACATATATAAAACTTACAGCCTCAATCTGAGGAGGATAACCTTCCACCAGTACGGCCACGTCTAGAATGATCATGGTCTGAAAGAATCCAAAATGGTGAAATACAATCAGCTGATCCATAATCGATTTGTCAAACATTTAAAATTTAAAATTAATTTCCAGAAGAAATATAGTCTTAAAAATTAAAAACATCTTCCCACCTTCTAATTAAAACATATTTTTACCTTTTGTTAAATAAATTAATAAAAATTGTATTCAAATGTAATATTTCAGTTTTTTTATTTACCACTTTTTTCCTATTTTTTATGATATGGATATTTTCCTTAATTCTTCTTTTCATCCTATTTCTCTCTTTACCTAATGTACTAATATTTTCAAAATCGAAACTATGTTTATATTTTATAGCATGATAAGCCAATGCTGTCTTATTCTCTCCTTTATCAATACTTTGCGCATGCTGTTTAATTCTTTTTCGAAGTAGCTGTTCCGATTCCCCTATATATGATTTATCACAGCCATTGCAGTCAATTTTGTAGATATTGTATTTAGTGTCCCTTAATTTTAATTTATCTTTAATATGACTAAAGCTATTTTTTATTCTATTATCATATTTCCAAGATATCCTGCCTATATCCTTACATATGTGTCTTATTTTGTTGGAAATTAATGGATTAAAATTAAAGCCAAAATACCGGCATGGTTCTGCATTCTGATCTTTTAAAATACTACATCTTTTATTCCCTAATTGTTCATAAATATGTTTATTATATGACGTTGCGCTTTCCCTCACTGTATCTTTGCTCTCATCCGATCGAATTGCCTTGCTGAAAAAATCTTTAATTTTTGCTTGCTTTATTTTGGTTCTTTTTACGCTACTATTGTTCTCATCAAATCCACCAATCGATTCTCTTTTCCGCTTTAATCTATTACCACAATTCAATTTTAGACTTTCCGTAGTTGATGTGTTTTGCAATTTTATGCATTTCCGTGCTATTTGTTCATCATCATCCCTTTTCCTTTTTAAAACATTTTTCTTATCCTCCAAAAAGAATTCATCCAAAAATTTAAAAACTTCCGTGTCAAATTTATAATTATCTTTGTTCATATCAACTCCGAGCGTATTCCTTCCATATGATACCTTTTTCTCTGCTCTTTTAATTTCCTTCTCTACCACCTCACCAGGATAACAATTTTTTCGAAACATAGACCTTAATCTGTTTTTAATTTCCGGAAAATATTTTCGGTGGCGATCAGTGGCTTGGTGATGAATTTCTTGCTGGAAGAAATTATTAAAGAATACAGTATACATATACAGTTTTTGTACAAATATGTGGACGATTTATTGCTATGTGTTCATCAGGACGATATTGAAAGGTTATTTCGCCATTTCGGATTCTTTCAGACCATGATCATTCTAGACGTGGCCGTACTGGTGGAAGGTTATCCTCCTCAGATTGAGGCTGTAAGTTTTATATATGTAATTTTTCCCCTGAAGAGGCACCAATAAAGGTGTGAAACATGTAGGGACGGAATAAAGTTGGTGATACTGTATAGTGAAGTTTTTATTAATTGACCTTCCGCCTACCATGAAAATAAGAAGATTGAAAAAAAGGGTCAGTTGAAGAATAATTCTTTTTTTAATGTATATACAACTTATTTATAAAAACAAACGCGGCTCACAAGGCCAAAAAACTCATTTAAAAACCCTCTAGTAATGGGCAGGATTACTAAAAGTACTCTACGGTAATGGTAGATAGCTGTGAAGTCAAGAAATGAGAAGAGAATGAATGTGAGAGATATGAGAAGCTCTCGACTACTGGAGAAGTCAACGGTACTTGGGGCGCGTCTTTCCTCCGACTTATACACAAGTCAATGGTTTAACCTGACCCATCCAACTGGTACACAGGTGCCACTATATGCCTTGCCTGATCTCTCAAAGCCTTAAATGTGACATGATTAGTTTTTATGGTGTTTTAAATATCGTGTTGTTCCTTGAAATGGGAATTTGTAAATGGCGGAACCGCCGGGAATATTTCCTTCGCACTCACGGAATTAAACTCCTGTCTATCTGAAAAAGCTATTATACAACTGTAATTTATGAAGTATAAAAATTCATGCCCCTGAAGCTATCGAAAAGCCATGATATAACTCAATATAAAATGAACACATATTTACCATGAGGATAAGCGACACATGAAGCAACTGATTTAGATATAGCAGCAGCAACCATGAATTCAACGAAGTCTGAGTAGTTTTTTGAATTCTTGTCATTGTCAAGAGGATGAAGGCTTACCAAATGAGCTTTAATTGCCTCATAGATAACAAAATGGATAACAGTTTCGGAGATTCCCCAATAGGATGCGGTGATACCTTTGTAAAATCCCAGTAAGCCCTGAAAATAATGGACAAATATTAACATTAAAAAATACAGAAAAAATAATTTGAAGGTAGAATGTTATTTAACAAATTAATAAAGCATAGACAACTCTTTGCTTGATGAGTTTACAGGTGATATAGAATTAGAGAATTTAATAAAATTTAATTAATAAATTAATGACATTTTTTTATAGCTATTGGTCAACTGGAATATGAAAACCTTCAATTTTTCCATGTACACAGCAAACATTTCATCATTGAAGATTTTTGGTCGAGCATTGCACATTTATCCAAGCCTAATACGCCAATGACATTGGAGTGAATACAAAATAAGACAGTATAGCACAACACATCGTATTGATAGTACACAAGTGATGTTTATTACGTCTATCTTGTCCGTCCGTTCAATTACCCTATAATGGGGAAGCATTTTTAATGAATGTTTAATAACATTAAGCACAATTTATTTTGGAGCATTTAAGCCTTAAGCTGATCATCCTATCGAAATTCACAAAATTCAGAAGCTAGGGGAGTGGCTCAGCAAGAGTAAAGACAAACAGCGACTGCAAGACCAGGGTGTATATCTTCTACCGTGCGACTGTGGGAAGGGAAACATAAGTCAAACAGGCAAGAACCCGGATCTGACAACACGCTGCAGGCTGGGATGCACCGAAATTTCTGCGGTGGCAACACATGAAGAAGGTGGTCCTAGGCTAAGGAGAACAACTTGGCACGAAGACTTATCTGTGAGGCTATCAAAATTTATAAACTGTGTTTTTTTTTGTGACTTCAGCAACTCCTGATTATGTTCTTGGGTTAATGTCATAAGTGAGTTCTCCTCCTTGTAGGGCCCTTTTCCAGCCTGGAGGTTAAAAAGGGCTAGCTACAGGTATAAAACTAATATAACTATAGAAGAACAAGAGATCTGAAGTAGAACAAAGAACCTGGTCTTTGAGATGGGTTGCAGTTAGGAAAATAATTTAGTGGATTTGTTTGAAAAATTAAGGTCATTAAATGCTCACTAAGAGCACCAAGAAAAGCCAAAATATTGGAGCTGAGCAGCAATAGCAAATATTGGATGAGAGGCAAATCTAGCAAGGGGGCTCAACGACCATAAGCCACTTTACTACCTTGGTGTAAGAAGGACTAGCCTGCCCAGAGCCACTATTCTGGCTTGGAACAGCATAAGAGTTAAAACTGTTAAAAAACATTACTGTGCCTTCTATTTTAAAGAAGAATAAGATGGAATACTGCATATAAAGGAAACTTAAAGTGCAGTCTATCATTCAACACATTTAATCAGAAAAAACAGATTGCCAAGTTTGAGATAGTTGGTGATCGGTCATAATAGTTTAATAAGACTACATTTTTTCTCCAGTGATCCAGGGTCCATCCCCAAAAATACTAATTTTTTAATGAAAATATACTTTTATTCAACTATTATGACTGAACCTCGGCTATCTCCATCTTAGTATAAATAGGAAGTTTAAAATTAATTTTAATCATTGACTTCAAATTCCCTCCTAGAATTTAAACAATTAGTCGAAAACCATTTCAGTACAAATATTTATAATTCAATTCATTTTACTATACATATTTTTGAAGTCTTAACAGAGCAGTTAAAATCAACCCAGAAAAATATTAACATTAAGGCATTTCATTTTTAAAACGTAAGCCTGGAGGGAGGGGAATTTATAAAAAAACCCATGAGATGTATATAGAAAATAAAAATAAAAAAAGGGTTAGCCCCGAAAGGCTTTATTATGAGCAAAGCGATCATTTTTTCCGATCGCTCCTCACCATCTCCAGGCTACACCCCAGGATCTGTGTTGCTGAACGGGGTGCTACTGACCGACTGGTGGTATATCCTCCTGATGCACTGCCCTGCGGTCAGTCGTTCACCGCTTG
Organism: Gonocerus acuteangulatus; assembly: GCA_946811695.1. Taxonomy (NCBI): domain Eukaryota; kingdom Metazoa; phylum Arthropoda; class Insecta; order Hemiptera; family Coreidae; genus Gonocerus; species Gonocerus acuteangulatus. The sequence continues at coordinate 17,295,982 of OX328125.1, forward strand.
TCCTGTAGTCCAGCTGGAGTCTAGTTTTCACAAACCATATCGGATTTGTAGCAGAACATGCAACAAAACCTGGAAAACATTAGCCTATTAATAAACAAGAATTATGAAGATGGTGGAAGGGTATATTCAGATGATATGGGTAAAATTTAAATCTCTTGATTTTATACCAGTACTGTCAGACTCCAAGATTTACTTATAATTGCTTGAAGGTATGACTTGATATTAATATTATCTAATCTTTGAACACAATATTTTTAATTATGTTCACTAATTAATAATTTCACAGAGTTAGCATATTTCAACATAACATTTTATGATAATTCATAACTAATAATACATAAAATATGAGAAATAACATAATTATGCCTTAAGAAGGACAGTGAAGCCCAAAACGTTGCAATAAAATTGGATATAAAATATATTTTTAGTTCTACTATGTTATTACTTCAATGGGATTGTTAAAAAGAAAAATCGCATCTTAAGAGATAATACTACCTTTAACTTTTTTTTTACCATTTTTTTTATGGACTTAAATGCATCCTTAATTAATCAAAAATTATAACCAGGAGCGTTTATGTGGTGGAAAAGTTTTAATGCCTTTACACTCACTACGAACAGTCTTCCTTCAATACATTTCAAAATTTAAAAAAAAAAAAACATTTTTTTTTTATCTCTATTATAAGAAATTATGAAAAAAATGAACATTTCAGTAAATAAAACTTTACAAGTCGTTTTCCTCAAAACTATGTTTTTCAAATCGGGCGATACGCTAGCGCCTTCAATTTTCACACGATCAACTTCAAAATTTAACTGTAGCTTCCTAATGATATTTGCTAGTAAAGTAAGTAGGATTTTTTCGATTCATTGAATTATAACAATTTTCGACAATTTTTTTTTAGTAGAAATTAAGAATAGTTCACAATTTTTGAACAAAGTAGTATTTCTTAAAAATCCCATGTACTTTACTAGATTTTACGTTCTTCTTTCAAAATAAATTTAGTTTTTTGTTAAAAATTTCCGCCTACAGACTATCGACCATGAAAAGTGAGGGTTTCCGTTCGTCAGACACAATGGTGCCATATTGTTTTGGAAGAATTAAAATTTTTTTGGGGATACTTTGACATTCCACATAAAACTTATTACATAAAGTATTGAAAATTATTGATTTATTTATTAATCGCGAATTGGAGAAACTTTGATTTGTTGAGAGGAGATCATTGATAGTTGGTGATGCGAAGATAGGAATTGTCAGGGTTCGGTTGTTATTTCTTAATAAAACTACATTTTATAAGTGAAAATGGTTTTATTGTTTGCCAACGTTTTGGCTTGAAATTCAAGCCTTCATCAGGGCAGTACAACAAATAGGGCAGAGTTAATACTAGTTTATAAATTTATAAAAATATTCATACAAAAAAAGAAAAAAAAAATCATTATACAGAATAGCTATAGGTAGCTATCAGGTTAAACAATAAAACTATTTTCACATGTAAAATGTAGTTTTATTAAAAAATAACAACCGAACCCTGACAATTCCTTACTTTAATTTGGATTAAGCAAGGTAGTATTACCCCTTAATTAAGAATAAATGACACTATGACATTTGATAATTAGTTGAAATACAAGCAGCACAACTATAAAAATTTAAATGTGTTTCGTAACATCTATAACAAAAATATATTTAAGGATTTTATATGGAAATTTGAGGTAATTATTTTGAATGTCACACAATGTGAGTTCAAAATAAAGAAAATACATCTTTCCTCATAAACATACTATTGACTAATAAGTCAGTAGTACCTTGGGCAACAAGATAAGTGCTTCGGGATTCCTAACGAGTCCTTAACTAATTTTTTTAATAAGTTACTTATCACATGCGCTTGGCTTTGTTTTTCTTTCTTGTTTTCTCTTCATAGTATCTCTATGAAGAGTGTATTTATTTTGAATACATATTCCATTGCCTTATTTGGAATATTACATGTAATGATAATGTTATTTATATACAAATCTTATATTAAGATAGAAATGTTTATCAAATAATTATCCCCCCGAAAAAATTATAAAATGAAAATTTATCTATTTAAATTTTAACGTCCATTTATAATTAACTCAGAATTTAAGGGCATTTAAGCCAGGATAGGTCTGATGCCTTTTCTTTTTTCGAAAGGAAATCCATCACCCCTAATCTGAATCGAATCCACGACCTTAGGCAGCGAGTGCACACGCCTTAGCACTCATGGCCACTGGGCCTCCAAAAAAATGAAAATTTAAACATAAAAGTAATTTTATCTTAATTAAAATAATGCTCTCATAAGTGAATAATTTGAAAATAATATAAACTGGAATTAAATAATAATAAAATAAAATTTAACTTCAACCGATGCTGTGGCTTCTTTTGAGCCACAAGGATTTGCAAGTGCGGATATATTGAGTCTCAATATATGTGTTTGCCTTGCTAAGTCATAGAAAACAGGTTGAAAAAAACAACGTCAATCCCTTCGCAATTTTTTTTTTTTTTTGTGCATAGCGCTTTCAAAGAAAACACCACATCATCAGTGCTAGGAGAGATGTCTGTAAGACACTCAACGGCTCATTATGATTAGAGATGTAGCAGTACATCATACATTCGGAGTTAAAGTGGATCGAGTTCATAAAATATAGTTAAGAGATCATATAGTCATGAGATTTTAAAATGTAAAATAATTTTTAATTGAATCTGTTTCATGGTCTTTATGATACTGGTAAAACAATGAGAACAATTACAATTTGAATAATGCTTCAATTTTGTTTGTTTCATATATTTTATTTATTTTAAATCGTCTAAATGGCAATGTTGCTTAGATTGTAACAACAATTTATTGAAATATGTTTGAAGATGCACAGTATAGTCGTCATATTTGTAGTGGTGCTTTCCTTAAAGAAAGGAAGAAAAATCGCAGGAACTGTCACTTAGCGTGTTTCCGTTTTTTTTTGTTGTTTTTTTACAGCGCTTTGACGTCTAGGCCATTAGCGCCGACATCCAGGGTGCAGCGAGGAATTTTCCCGAGCCGTGGGATGAGAAAATTCGTGCCGCAGGTGGGAATTGAACCCACCATTTCTCGCTTATGAATCCAAGGCGCTAGCCACTAGACCACAGGAGACCCCTGTTTGCGTTGTTATCCTTAGTGTTATTTGTATAGCAATATTAATAGTTATTATTTTGTTTTAATCTTTTATGGAACATGTAAGCAATAAAATCTCAAAGCGAAGGGAGATCTTAGGCACCACAACAGGAAATTGACAGTATCCTCAGCTTAAATTACTCTAATTAAGCACCAATTTATTCGCATGAGATCGCTCTATCAAAAATCGCACAAGAACCATATTTGTAAGAAATTTAATAAACTTTCAAATATATAAGAAAATATTCGAAAATACATATTTTTTTTTTTTTTTTTTCATTTTCCTCAACAACAATTATAGATATAGCCTTGGAAATGGTTTCATTAGATTCCTCATGCCCAATTACTAATAAAACCAGTACATGGTAGCCTATTAACGCAAACACGCAAGCGTTGCGATTTTACGCGTTAATGAAGTTCTGCTGGTTAATGAAATTGACCTTTCAAACCACAAAAAATATTTTTGTACCAAAATTCATTAATACGATCGGGCCCAGCGTCGTGGCGTATGCGTCAGCAGATAGCTTGGTTTTCTTTCTATCCCCGCTACTCCGGGCCTTGTTCTATGCCCTTCGTATTTGGGTTTGGGACCTCATTACTAAAAGTAAATCATTTTAAATGTTTCTTCACTTATTTATTTATTTTTATATGTTTGCCGAAATAACCATACGAAAGGAGGACTTGGGCCCGCGTGATTTTTTTTTGGAAGCCATCGGTCCTGAAAGTGTTAAAATCTATCCATTTTGAGCAAGCCACAGCGCTAACAGAGAAACACACACACACATATATATATATATATATATATATATATATATATATATATATATATATATATATATATATATTTATATTCATCTATTCGGCATTTCTGGATTACGTCACGAGGTCATCATAAGCGGGTTTCCTCCCTACGGAGGAAGAGAGGAAACGCGCTAAAAACGGAGGAATATTTGCTATTTTTTAACGTTTGTTTGACGAAGAAGGGAAGTTCTAATATTATTTTCAGATGACTCAACAAGACTTCTATGTTTTGTTGACGAAAATAGAAAACTCAATAAGGAACTCCATACCGGAATCAGAAGAACTCCCACTATAAGGTCAGAGTCGGGACTAAACGACTAAACTGATGCTATAGGCCCTGTGCAAAATAAAGCTCGCCCCTCCATGAAGCCAGCTCATACCTTGTATGAGCTTGTACCTAATTGTAATCAGGTTCTTTTCTAGTGACAAGTATTAGTAAACGCCAAAAGCACAAGTGAAAGGACTGTATTCTATTTACTAATGGACAAGTAAGCTTCCCAACCACCATTCAACTACGCAGTTGTTCCTTGTCACATCGAGTAAACAGCCAAACAAGTGTTTAGCGACAAGTTAGTTACTGGACGGACCATACAACGTATTTGTCCTCTACAAATGAATGAGTACTTGTCACTTGTCAAATGGCCAGCTTAATTAGAGCGATAAGCACTAATGACAAGAACTGAGCTCCTGTAAACTAGATATACGACGGGCTCCAGGACATGGTCCAACTCCTTTATGTGCGTAGCGTGTCTGACAAAATGTTCTTTCCGAGAATGTCTTATCTTCTGCTCAGACACGCGACTTGTCTGAAAGTTTCACACACGGAATATCCGTTCTTCCATTTAAAATACTTTAAAGCATATTTGAAGGGGTCGGGGCAAAAGAGTGCCAAGCAACATTTTTAACAAAACGTAACTGTAGTTGCTATATGTTGGATATGTATGGACTATGTGTATATGATGCAAATGCTACTAACGCTACAAGCTCTGTATGCTACTTAATCTTGTTGCCCCTAGCCATTTCAGCTGATAGTCCCACATAATATCCAACATATACGGCAGCTACAGTTAAGTTGTGATGAAAATGTTGCTTGGCACTATTTTGCCCTGACCCCTTCATTTGTCACATGAAAAATATTGATCGCATAGTTAAATGTAAAACGCCCCTATGAGACCACTTCAAAACCACAAATTCCATCATACTTCGCCATAAAAACACAAATGGATAGTCCCGCCCCATGGGCGTATATAGAAAATAATTTCGGAGGGGGCTGGGAAAACTTCTGTTGAGACCATTTCCGGTGTAAGGAATATTAACAATTTAGATCTTGGAAGAGTTTTAGCCAACTTAAACGCTATTAGACCCAAAATAGAATATGTTTTATGAACTAAATGATTTTATTTAATTTATTTTTAAGGGTTTTATAAAATTTTTACCGATCAAATCAAAATTTCGGGGGGGGGGGGCTGCAGCCCCCCCTATATACGCCCATGTCCCACCTAGAATTCTTCAGCTACTGCTTGTATAGCCTAGAGAGCAGCCAGCCTAATCATAAAGGGCCTAACCGAGGATGGCTAGCACGCAGCCTGCCCTACTCAAAGAGCGGGTGAACAACCCACGGCCCTGGAAGTCTATTCTTAGTCGTCCTTCGGCCTACTCCACGCCTGTCTCCTTTGAACCATTAGAAACACTAACGTTATTTTATACTATTTGCACTACATAAACTATTTTTTCTTGAATATAAGAACAAAATACATAATCGTGACACCATAACTATGACGAATGGTTTCATTTTTGGCAAAAAGTGACACACCAGCCTTTCCAAGGCCTCATGATATTATTATTACTTATTTATTTATTGGGATCCGCTACCCAAGCGGAACAGGTTATGTTTTGTGAACAATGTAGCATATGTAAAAATGTAAAATGAATCCCCCACGTCCAAAAACGAAAGCATTTTCCTCTCCAAAAAATCATGTTCTTGTGGACGGATTCAGCTGGTCAACGGACTTGACCTTTCTAATACCACAAAGTATGTTTCTATCAATTTTCATTGAAAACAGTACACTTTTGAGCCAGCTAGAGAGCGAACAGACAAAAGGACAAGCTGATAGCTGGGCCTGGGCAAAATTGTTTAGAGAAAAAAACTATCTAATAGGATTCACAATTGGAAATTATTGCTAAGTTCCAGTAATAAGTTGTTCAGTTCGTCCCTCCATGAAGCCAGCTCTGTACACTAACTGGTTTAAAGAGCTTAGTACATTTCATTTAATCACTTGTACCAAGGTTCTTTATTAGTGCAACAAGTATTAATAAATCCCGCAAGTATAAGTAAATAGGAAGGGATTCTATTTACTAAGCGTCAAGTAAGTTCCCCAATGACCATTGTAGACCCTATGGAGGCAGACAGGAAACGCACTAAAAAAGGGGAAATATTTGCCATTTTTTCACGACTTGGTTGACGAAGAACGGAAGTTCTAATATTATTTTCAGATGACTCAGCAAGACTTCTATGTTTTGCTGACGAAAATAGAAAACTCAATAAGGAACTCCGTGTCGGAATCTCAAGATAACTCCCACTATAAGGTCAGAGTCGGACTAGCAAATGCTGGACCCTGGACAAAAATGATGTAGAGATAAAAAATCGATCCAACACGATTTGCAAAAGGAAAGGTCCGATAGAAGAAATGTTTTGTTTATCTCGCCCCTCCCTAGCTCTTGTATACTTCATAATTTACGAGCTTGGTACTTGGCATCAGTAGCCGCAAGTACGAGTGAATAGGACTATTTACTAAGCGGGAACCACCTTTCTACTACGCAGTTGTCCCATGTCACATCGTTTAAACAGCCAAACATGTGTTTAACGACAAGTCAGCTCCTGAACGGATCGTACCTACTAAACGCACTTCTCCACCAACGTGTAAACCATTACTTGCCACTTGTCACAAAGCCAGCTTAGTGAGAGTGACAAGCACTAAGCTCATGCAAACTAGGCATTAGATAGAGCTCCTTAATTGACAAATTACTGTGGGAAATCATTTTATTCCATTTATACAAAGCATTTTGAGCTCCCTCTAAACTGTTCCACGGCCCTTTGCATGATCTCAAACAGGAATGAAATGGCAATAAACGGTGACTGTTACCATATTGGAAGGGAATGGAAGAGGAAATATTAGCAGGCTGCACGAAACCGTGGGAGCCGGTGTTCCTTGTTTATTATTAGGCCAAGTTCATCGTAAAGGCCAAATGGAACCGGCGAAATAGAACACATTCATCACATCAAGATTTACAACTTGTCAGGGATTTTAACAAGAATAAATCAATCTGGAGGATTTTCTTACTTAAAATTCCTTATTGATTCATTAAAGTAATAATATAATTTGAAAATAAGTCCGACTTGCTGCAACTGCGTCATATTAGCGTGTTTCCATACCATGATTATCCTCGGTATGATTTGTAAAGCTATAAATAGGAACTCTAAATAACTCCCTTTGAATAGAAGGCAAACTTTAGAAATTTTAGGCAATGTTTTATCAGATTCAGGTACCCTTTTCGAAATTTGCTCCGAAACCTATTTTGTAAGAAATTTATTGGAATTTCGTAGTAAATTTACTAGCCACGATTGCCAACCGCCATAGCCACGTTGAATGCACCGGTTCCCGTAGATTACCGAACTTGAGCGACGTCAGGCGTGTACAGTACTTGAATGGATGACCCACCACGTGCTTTTGGCATTATAAAAGGATAGCAACCTGTAGATAGCCCGGCGTGAATAGCCCAACTGCTGATACGCCGTTAAATAAAACTAGCCAAGATTTCGTGAAAGTTTTAAATGAAATGAAAAAAATGTATTCATATTCTGGGACACATGTCCCTTAGAAATAATTTTGAATTTACAGAATCAAGTTAAAACAATTTGAAATATAAAATTAAATGTCTACAACTTGAACGTGGGTGAAACTTGTAGGAATGAATAGTCGGGATTTCAAGGATTCTCAGATGGTAGACAGACAGAGGTAAGGAATTCCATAGCCAGGTGGCACGGATGACAAATGATTTTTCGAATAATGCAGTACGGTGGGAAGGAATATAAAGATAGGAGATCGGTTGTTATGGGAGTGAACAGGGGATGTAAATTTAAGGAATTTAAAGATGTAAGAAGGTGTTCGGGATTGAAGGACTTGGTAAAGGATTGAGCCGAGGAAATACTTGCGACGATAAACAGGGAAAAGCAAATTAACTCGTGTAGAAGTGCGATATATTGGAGTCTCTGGGATTTCGAGGGTAAAAACAATGAAACAATTCTTGAGGCGTTTGAGATTTGCCTCGAGATCACCAGAAAGTCCACCGTACACCAAACAACCATAGTCAAACTGGGGGGAAAAGACTGAGGTTACAAGGAGTTGACGGGTCTTTGTTTGCAGAAGATGGCGGGAGAGGTTGAGCAGTGTCGGGATAAATATAGACCGACAGGAAATGTAGAAAATATGATTTTTCCAGGAAAGGTTTTGATCTGATATGATTCGGGGGTTTTTAACTGATTTATAGGTATGCTGTAAAGGGCTGGAAAAGGGGAGGTGTAACTTGAGAAGGATGGGTAACCTATTACAATGCCTTTGGATTTATCCAGATTCTGGGAAAGCTTATTAGGTGCGGCCCAAGCGTTGATATAATTAAGAACTAGATGCATCTTGTCCACAGCATCTCATGGCAAAAAGAGCTTAAAGGAGAGGTCGATTTAGCTGTCGTCAGCGTGAAGATGTATTAAGCAGGCCATTCACGTTCCGACTTGCAGTAAAACTTAGTAGGACTACTAGTTGGATAGTAGACTCCACTCACGCTCCGACTTGCTATCCAACTTTAGTCCTAGACTGTTTTCACGACTGTGTACGTTGCTCAAGAGCCGAAAAATGTATCGAGTAGGACCGAAGGTCACTGATTGACGACAAGTCCGGTTAAGTCGGACAACTTTAATCCGACTCCCCCACTCACACTCCAAATTTGTCGCCGGTAGGATGTCGGACCTTCGAGTCGTCTCTCTAAATGTTTCTACTCCAACTAGACTTCCAAAAAACCAACAAGCCCATTCACGATCCGACTTGTGGTTCAAATTCGGAAGTTGAACCACAAGTCGTACTGCAAATCGTGAATGATCTCCTTAAGAGTTGATAGATGTTTTAGAGTTCATTAGGAAAATGCTTTGGACATTTTTTTTTCTTTTTTTTTTACAGACCTTACCCTACCCAAACGTAACCAGCATTAGTTTTGATGAACCTCAAACGTGTGAAAGCATTTGTATCTCTTTCGGTCGTTTTCGACTACACCAAAATTACCTTTTCTCAAAAACGGCGCCGTCCTTGAACGGCGATTCATTGGATTCCCCACTTAGAAATACCGATAAATGTGAACGATTATTATTATTAGCGCAAAATCGACTCTACGATTTCTTTTGTGCATTTTGCCGAAAAAACAGAGATGCGGTAGACGGCTTTGCCTGTTTTTAGACTGTCAAGCGAGAACCTACTTATATATACACAAACGCACACAAATTTGATCGACCGGATTTTTCCATGTAGAAATGTCTACACGCGTTGTCGGCACATGTGGTTTGCGGATCGGGCCATAAGCGAGTTTTCCTCTCTTTAAGGAGGGTGAAAACACGCTGAAAATGTTTCTTATAGAAAATAGATATTGTAATCAGACATTCCAATCACTATTCTATGAACCATAATAAAAAAAAAAACGTGATTGACAGTTCATGCTGACTTAGATATGAACGGTTACATAACACTTTTTTCTTATCTTATCATTGGAGACAAAAATAACATTAGCAAACAAATGGCACAAAACAATATTAACAGATAGTAATATTCACAAATGGAAACTCTAATCATGATGGAGTACATTTGTATCTTTTTAAAATTAAACCCAGATATAGATAAAGCACTTGAGAGATAATAAGACAAACAAATAATGTACTTGATGTGGCTCTAATATTAAAGAGGAAAATAACAACTTTACTTCTTATTAGCCAAGTTGAATGATCTCAAACAAAAACCTAATGTTATTGTTTAGTATTTTTGTTTAATACATTTAATTAGTTTATTAAAAAACTTTATAAACATGTTTGATCCAAAACTAACCAACCAAGTAAGGAATAGAAAGGGATTCGGAGGTGGTTAACTAGCAATATATTTCTTTAATAACAATGGGTTGGTAACCTTGCCTAGGTTTCGGATTGATTTTTGAAACTCCCTCAGGGCTTTGAGGGAGGAAGAACTGATCCGTTTGGAAGTTGCGTCTTTACTGATCTACAGGGTCTCTTTGTGGTCTACTGGCTGACGCCTAGGATTCGCATGCGGGAGATGGGGGTTAGAGTCCCGTCTAGAGCAGGTTGAGTTCTTTGGTCTATGGGCACACTGAAGTGGTTCCCTGCTCTATCATGGTTTAGGAAGGGTGGCAACCTATCCATAGCACAGTGCTAATCCCCAAGATGCAGATCCGTATTTCCACGATGTTGAAGGTTAGTTGACGGTTTCGTTGGTAATAAAGACGATTCATGCAGTTTATAAATTTTATTTCTCAACCTCACCAGAACCACTGAAAGCACGAAAAAGCATTTCCGTATTTAATCGGCCGGCATTGATACCGTTTTCAAGCATAGTATACTCTTTTTGAAGTATACTTGTTTCAGATCCATAGAAAATATTTTTATCATAATTATGCATTATTTGTATATAGGCATTGAAAATAATTGAGCATAATAAACATCAATCTTTTTATACAGATTTATATTTCTGATAAGAAAAAACATATGTGCTCGCGCAAACTATACGCACATCTAGAAAAATATCGTGAATGCGTTCTTGGAGACTGCTTTCTAACTGGTTCGCCCTGACTTGTTCGGTTTGATCTGGTATTTCCTTTTCTAAATTTTTCACCGTCTCTACTAGCGCTTAGTACATCTTACATTTAATCTTAGTTCTTTTAGTCAATATATTTTAAAAGGATTAAATTAAAAATCATATTATCTCGTTACAACGAACCAATAAACTATTTTACAAAACATACAGCACATGAATTCGTATTTTGTACCACTTATTTGGAATTTGTAATTTCCATGAATAAAATTGCCAAATGGGATCTTTACTGTGTAACAGTCTAATTAATCTATTATCTTATCCTAAAGACCTTTAATTACAGTCTGTTTACAGTCGCTGTAGGTATTCGACCAAGTAGAATAAAATGTTTGTCTTTTAGATAAATGAGACTATTTTGTTTCCTTCTTTTTTTTTTTACATATTTACTAATTTCCTTAGTAATTTCATTTCAACGGTCAATGGGCTTCTTTTCGAAAGTTATTTTGAATTAAAATTAATCTAATTACTTTTACAAAACACAAATAAATTAATATTTATAAAATTGTTAGGTTGGATCATGCTTGAGGTCCTAAAGACAGGACCTTGGTACCATTACGTTTTTAGGGTGGTTGATTCCGAATGGAGCGTTTGTTTCACCCCATCAGGCCGGAGTCATGTTCATATGTACATAATGGAGTGGCTACACAACAAAACATGTGTTTGATGTTGCTGTATCCGAATTCGAATCAGTCTGTTTGCCTTGATCAGGTCTGATTGTGAGTCAAGGTCAGTGTGTTAGGTTTTTCAATTCGACTGTATTCCGGATTAGGAAGCTGCAACTCCAAATACAAATAAGTGTATTATTGTGTTACCAGTCGATTCTATGCATTTGATGTTGACCATTTAGCATTTTAATAAGCATAAAATATAGATTATTCGACTTGCAGTACAACACAACTAGCAAGCAAATCTGCAGATAATAGCAGTTAATGGAGAGCTAACTAACAAAGGAGAAGACTACATACAACTCCAAAATATTTATTACTATTGCAAAAGCAAGATGTAAGAGTATGCAAAGTTATTCCCTATAATTTGCATAACTCAAACAAGATTTCAAAACTGCCATAGTGAAAATCTGGACATTTTGTTTCTACAATTTTTTCGACAATTGTCTTACTCTCTAATAGTTACCAGGGGAGAAGTTTGGCTCAGTGGTAGAACACTCGACCATGCTCTGGAGTATTTCATATACTTGTGTCGTCGTTCGAGGATCGAAGTCGGAGTCCCATACCACCACATGGTTCACCCTGCCATTAATAGGTCTCCTATTCTATCGCCCTATTGGGGCGTGTGGTCAATGATCAGATACCTCTACAATGTCTGCCTCTCTGAGCCCTCGTGGCCTTTATTTTTGGACGTTATAGTTATCAAGTATGTTTAAGATCCATAAGCCGTAAGTTTATAAGAAAATCATGAATAAGAACGTTCGTCTTATAACCAATTCAAAATTACATGTTAGATGATTAGAACATAGGAAGAATTCAATCTTTGGTCTAACCCAAAAATAAATCATTTAAACACGTAAGTCCATTTTTTTTTTTTAAAGATAAGGATCTTTGAATATTAACGTCAAATTCTGGCCCCTGTTATTGACCTTTAACAATATAACGGTGCATACGCCCTTATTCTCACATGCATCAATTAATAAATCCGTACATTGAAATGTCAATACCTGCATTCATAAAAATTCAAGCTGCCTGTGTTTTTGTTCACAAAATTCAAGACTATGTGGTGGGTTGACTAACTTGAAAGTTTGGAATTGCTGTACATTAATCCCAGCGTGTTTACATATATGCAAAATCCAAAACTAACGATAGAGTTTTATTATGAAAAATCTATTTTTTAGGATCAACCTGATAGTGGAATTGTATCATATACAATTTTACAATGTAGAATTATTTCTTAACAAAATCACAACGAGGACTGTCTTCTGTCGAATGCGCAATCAAATATTCCTAGGCGAAAGGTTGAGTAAAAAGATATTTACAGGCAGTAAATAACGGATTCGAAGAAATCTTCTTCTTAGATAATCTAGGAGGATCCAATAAAACGTCCATAATTAGCTTGATTCTGGCAGGAATTCTATCCCAAAATATTACGTAGCCTTTAGATAGATATAGCGTCGTCCGGCTTGTCTAATGTCTATACGGCTTAGAAATTGCTATTTAATATGCAGTTCGAAAATCACAAGTACAACATTGCCGAATTCTCGAAAAAAAGTCACTACAACCACAGAACTGTTTCCTAACTTGCCAGTTCAGGATCATTAAAGCAGACTTAGAAATCATCTCCACTAAAACAGAAGGATGGGAAAGTTTAACCTAATCGCAGCAAATGACATCTATGGAGCCTCCAACGTTTTACGTGCAATTATGGCAATGGAAAAATAAGAGTTACCACCGGAAAATCGCCGAAAGTACATATAATTTTTTTGTGTGTGTTTTAACGGCGTATCAACATCTTGGCGGCTATTAGCGCCGTGCTATCTAAAGGTTGCCAACCATTTATAATCCAAGCAGATACTGTCCATGCCCGACATTGCTTTACTTCGGTGATCAACGGAAACAGGTGCATTCAACGTGACTATGACCGAGGGGTACCTATGAATAAATTAATTAAAAGCTGGGTGGACCTAGGGTCGGTCCAGACCCTTTATCCAACCCACGAACGAAAACACTAGAAGATAAAATCTTTAGTGTGCTTAAGTTTTCAACTCAGGTCCTCCAGCCAGTGATGTGGGGCGGGTAAATACCCAGTGGGTAGGTAAATATAAATTGGGTATTTACCCACAGGGAAGGTAAATACCCAAAATGTGGGTATTTTCAATTTTTCAGCTTGATACAACTTCTTTGAATATTTATTGGTGCAAAGAAGGACTAAAACTAACTCATTTGATTATAAAAACTAAATAAACATTAATATTTACCAAGCAATATTTTAAAGAAAGTTAAAAGTCGGTCCGGGTATTTACAAATTTATGCATATCTATGAATTGTCATGATTGCTTTTACATTGGAGAAGATTAACTAATTTAAAAAAATGTTTTAATGAAGCCTATTCAATTATTAAGGAATTATTTAAATTAAAAAAAAAAAAAAAAACACCTTAGCCTTAGGCTACAACAAACTTTGATAAAGATAATGATCAAAGAGTAGGAAAATTAATTTATGTTTTGAGGAATTCAGATAATCCTAGTCCAAAGTTTTAGCTGAGGCTACATTTTTGTGAATGCAGTACAGTAGTATCAAATTTAGGCAAACAACTTGTTTTAGTGGTAGTCGGAATTTATCATTTATTAACCTCTCTGTGGGCTTATTTTATAATTTATTATTGTTTTAATAGTTTCTCAGTGTTGCAACACCTTTAAACTGGCGAAATCCATCACATTTTACAATATTCGATTACATTGAGTCGTGGTTTAGTTAAATACCTTAAATACCCAGGTATTTATGAAATTGGGTATTTACCCTGAAGAATAAATACCCGGGTATTTCACATCACTGCCTCCAGCATATAGGTCGACAGAATGAAATTAGCAATTTGGGTCCGAGGTAATAGTCTAATGAGGATTTGAATGTTAAATTTTAACGATATCAGTGCTAACATAAAGTTAGGAGAAAATTAAAATATTATTTTTTGTTCAATTGTAAAAGTTAGTGAATTATTTACAAGTCATTTAATAAATAGGAGAAACAAAAAACAAAAATCTGGCTAGACGAAGTTGTTTTAAATTTTATTACCTTTCATTTAAAAATAAAATGTATTGAAATCGGTTAGGATTTGGAGGCTGTAGCCTTTTTTGAAAAACTAAATTTCGTTTGGACCCACTTTGCGGCGTTCCTTGCTGAGAAATGTGCTTAGTATTGCAGCTCTGCGTGGCGGACTTCTTTATTATTATAAATAAGAATTATGAAAATAAAATTATTAATCTGGAAACATACATAAAACTTGACTGAGATAAAGCAATGTATTAAAATATTTTTTTAAGCAAAGTGTGAAAAAATTGAGATGATAAAGACTAGCTTATCTAATCAAACTATTGTGAAATGAGCGTAGGAGCTGATTGATATTTAATAGGAATAGTCAATCAGATAGCGAAAAAATTAGCAGGAACGAACAAACAACGTGATCTTTAAACTATGCTGTAAAAATGGTGGTACGACTCGCTGAATTTCGTATGTCTTGTACGCCCTCAACTATTCGAATAAATTGCGAAAACCGCTAAAAAACGCGGGGGAAAAAATTACATCCTCCAGGTGCATTCTGGAGAGTGTTTCAGACACTAAGTCCTAATGCACACACATAAAGATTTCTGAAAGTTTCCAAATGATTGGTTTCATTCCATTCAGCCTGTTTCGACTGGTACTAGGTCTTCACAAATATTTTTCCCCCTTTTCTTTTCCAGTTATGGCAATGGCCATTTGCATACAAGATTAGATAAGCGCGAACAAATACCGGCAGTGCAGGGTCCTTGAGTGAGAGTTTGGTCTCAGTGTTAACGCTGCTTGCTAACATCACAGTGTCACTACAAATGTACAGCGGATTTGCATAGGAAATACCGAATTTCAATTAGAGACATACAATAATTACTTATTATTTCACTTATTTATATATTAACAATCCTCTTTGTTTTCTTTAAAGTATATATAGATACTATAGAGGTATATGTATGTTGGCATAAGTAAAATTATTATATTTTTTAGACATCTTTAACATTGGAATAACAATTTAGTGACGTATCAATATTTATATTGAACCAAACTATCATCAATGTCGTTAATTTATTAACATTTATCTATATGTTTCCCATATTTAGATCCCTCTTTGGGAGCTTAACAATATATACAGAATAACAAAACGAAGGGGAACGTCCTACTCCAAGGACCACGCTTTAACTCAAAAATAGATAAGGTCAACAAAAAAAAAAATATATTATCCAGAGGAAGGTTACTAAATTAAAAATGATTTTGTTATCATTATTTATACATAAAAATCTTGTATTAAAAATTAAATGATTAAAAACTATTTATTATCTATAAATGAGAGGCTTTAATTCATTTTTCAATAAATGAAAGAATATATAGTTTAAATATTTTGTCAGATGTACCTTTTTTCCTACTTTTTTATATTTATATTTTACTTTATTTTTCAACACAAAAACGAAAGCTAACGATAGGTAGTATCGATATTTTAAACAGCTGACTACTAACAGCTAATTGACGCCATGTTGATGGGCTTCAACTATGATATAGCCCTAGTTGCTGGAGGTCCTTCTTTAATATATTAGGCAGTATTTATTTTTAAGCCTCTGATGACAAATCTAAATATGCGAAACTTATTAGTTTTAATTATTTTTTTTAGCACTTTCCTCCGAAGGAAAGTAGCTATTGAGGTTGCACTCATGACGGAATTTTTGAAAAATTTCTTCAAATCTTTATTGATTCTACCTAGTAGAGACCGAAAATGACCCCAGTTAAAATTTATATATATATATATATATATATAGAGTTATATATGTTTCCGTATAACACGATACAGGCCAGAGTTTTTGTTTTTTCGCTACGAAACTTGGTATGTAGTATTCCCCCATCAAACGATTGAACGAGTTCGTTAACCAACAAAATCGGTCCATCCGGAGGGGGGGGGGGGGGTTACTCCGGAGCCAAAGTAGTTATTTGTCAATACCAGCCATAAATTTTGTTATATTTCAACGAAACTCGGTATTTGTTGTGGTCAACTGAAGAGAAAAATTTGTTGCAAAAATAAACTAAATCGGTTGACTAGAAGGGGGAGTTTACTCCGGACAGAAATTACTAATTTGCTCATACCCGTCGTAATTTCTGCTGTATTGTAACGAAACGCGGTATACATCCTGGGTATCTAATAAGAAAGAAGTGTTGTAAAAATGAACTAAATCGGTCAATCGGAAGGGGGGGATTTACATTGTACTATGTTTGGATTGAATTGAAACAGGTGTTATTTATGTTTCTATTTTATTTATCTACAGAGGTTATTTTAAGCAAATTATTCAGGAATGCAATCGACACTACCCAATTCTGAGGAAAGTCCTTAGTTATGCAGCTCCTGCGTGACGGACTTTTAATCTTTCGTCTGCATAAATAAAAAAGTGCATGTACAATACTGTAATTAAATTAAAATGCATACTTTTGCGTACTTGACTTTATGAACAATAATCTATTTAAATGCCTTAGTAATGAAGAATTGACGAAACGAAAAATGTTAATCTGGCGATATTTCTTTGCTTTATATAAACGTGTTTAAGGCAGGGAAGCCAAAAATGCATTCACAAACATGCTAACAGCTATTCAGTATAATAAGGAAGTGCCAACATATATGGACACACACTACTGACAACAAACTACGAGAAATAAAGGAGACCGTGAATGCCTGGCCATCGTGTAATCGAATGACAAGAAGGTAGGAAGTCGTCATTACGAGGCTCAGAATAGGTCATTCACTACATACTCACTCTCATTTAATGACGAGGCGAGAAAAGGCCTTGTGCGGAATTTGTAACGTGCAACTAACAATCAAAACAACCTGACAGACTGCAAGGATAGAGACAACTTGTACATTCCACATGGCGTGCATCACTTACTCAATGAAGGTAGCCAATACTTGGACAAAATATTAGAACATATTGTTCAAAAACTATATAATAGAACGAAGACAAGGTATAGTTGGGATTCGGGTAGGAGAATACGGTAGTTGGAAAGTAAACAGCATGTAGAAAGTAGTAAGTAAACAGTACAAAAAAAGGAACATTTTTTGTACTGATTAGTTTTTTGTACTGCTTACTTACTACTTTCTACGTGCTGTTTACTTTCCAATTACCGTATTTTCATTGTTTAAAAATAAGATTGGTTAAAATTTATTGTCTTGATGTATATACTACGCTCATTTCTGCCTGTTTTTTACTTACAAGTTGTATATTTATTTTTTTACTTATAAGCTGTATTTTTTAGCTGAAGAAGGCTGCCAATGTGCAGCCGAAACGTCCAAATACAGATTTCTTCCTTAAAGTCTGACGTTTTTTTCTCCTAGCCGAATCCCAACTATACCTTGTCTTCGTATCTCTGCAACGGCTAACTATCTCCATCTCCTAGGTGAATCCCAACTATACCTTGTCTTCGTATCTCTGCAACGGCTAACTATCTCCATCTCCACTATATAATAGAACTCTTGAATACATGTGCATATTATTTTTGAGAAAAATAACTACAGTATTCTATAAATTACATTTATATTATTATTAAGAATTCGGTAAGCAAATTTATTATAATGCTTACAGGAACATGATCCACAGCTGCTTTCAACCAGTTCAACAGACTATTTATGAGAAAGAGAGCAAAGGGGTTAGGATAGTTGCATCACGAGGCAATCAACATAGATCCATTGAGACTGATTGTGTCATGTGGAGAGGTCGTGGATTCAATAGACAACAAATAATTAAATCCTTAACACAAGAAATAGAATAATAGTAAAATCGTGGCCAAAATTACAAAATGTCCGACAAGTATAAATTGCATCATCCTGGCGCCTTTCCATAAGGCCCCTTCCCGGGTGAGGATTAAAAAAAAAACGACCACGGGCAATTACCTAACAAGATGTAATATTATCTTCTTTTTTTTTTCTTTTGTTGCATGGATATCCAAGATCAATCCATGAAGCTCGGACATGATAGAAGCTATGTTACCAGGTCTTTTTTTGCTCCAATATGTTCTGTTATTTAGAAAACTGTCGAGTAAGTTAAAGAAGAATTTCAGAAGTTATTAGCATCGGCTCTTATTAAATTACAAAAAAAAAAAAAAACTTGGGAAGGAACCAATCCTTGTTTATAACGTTAAACTATAAGGAAGAGTTTTAGGCTAGGATTGAGTAGGAATGTCTGTATATATTTATAAACGCAAACACATGTCTATATATATATATATATATATATATATATATATATATATATATATATATATATAGAGAGAGAGAGAGAGAGAGATATTGTGTGCTGAGCGTTTTTGTTTAAATGATGATTATTTCTGAGTGTGTTTGTGTAAACTAACACAAATTATAGACGTATCATCTTTGTTTATATTATTTCACAAACATTAAATTTCCTAAGACTAAAACTTTTTTTTATACACTAGCTTTTTTTCCCCCTTTTTTTTTTTTGTCAACGTATACTTGTTATTATAACCTACACTAATTCCGCTTGAGAATTAAACACACGATGATACGAGAGAGTTAATAACATGTAATTAGAATATATAGAAGTTACGAAAATAAAACAAACTAAATAACGACCTGTCAAATATTGGCTTCTATTTTTAAAAGGCGTCAATGACTAATAGAATAATGTTGCCAACATTTATGAACAACCATTTTTTAAGCAATTTCTAAAGGAATGTAGCTCTTTGTTTCTTAGAAAGTTAGCGAATGTCATAAAAAAAGAACACATCGTAAGCTGGAGTTGAAAAAGTTGCCCCTAGGTGCAACCTCCTTCCCGCTAACCACCCTGCCCCCACGAGACGGTTACTCGTTTGCGTTTCACGTTTATTATAAATATCATAGCTTGTTTCTATATATGCTTATATTATTCTGGTGTGTTTTGTACGTTTGTTTACTTGCGTTTAAGGGAAAGACACTGCAAGGTCATCATTGCCCTGGTGTGTTTTAAAATCATAGAATGGAAACTCTTGATGTTTCATATCGCAACGAAACCAAAAATTCCAGAACATCAAGCACAGTTTTCTCTGATTAACCCATTCATCACTGCTCCCACACTGGTGCGGTGTCAGAAAGGCGCTCTAAACCCCGCACTGGCGCGGGTTGATAATGACGTTCTCCCCGCACTGGCGCGGGCTGACAAAGACGGCCTCTTCGCGCTACTGGTGCTGGCTGATAGACTCTCCCCGCCCACCTTCAGCAATGGTGCGGGATATTAAAGACGCTATTATTACTCATAAAACTGAATTGTCGCGCTATCAATAGGCTTTTGCTTGTAATGTTAGTAGTTCCACTAATCCTTAGTACGTGATGTATAACTGTCATTGCTCCTGTCATCGCTATTCTGCCTAAGCTCACTAATGAGTAAAAGCTCCGCATGAGGTGTGCATTACTGGACAAATGAATTCCGCATGACCATGTGACCCGTACAACGCGCCCATTTATTGAACGTTTAGGTCAAAAGGTTAAGGTATTCCTGCATCAATATAATCCTAAACATTTTTATTACAGAATTTATTTCAGTTTCTAATGGACGCCTTCCACTTACCAAAATTTCTCAACTCTTTTCAAGATATTCAACATAATTTACAAAAAGTCCAAAATGGCTCGTGGTAGTCAATATAAACACTTTTCTTTAAGATTTCTTCATTTCCAAACGTAGTCAAAATTGAGATGTCTTAGTTTGAATAAATGTGGATCATCCGGAAAAATTCATTTGTCCCTGCTTCGTTTTTGAGCAACTGAAATGTAGATCATTTTTTTTCTTCTCTAAACATATAGAGATATCGCCGATTACATTTCATTCTCCAAGTCTAAATACCTATAAAATATGTACCTGGCGGTTTATTAACAAAAAATCTGCGTATAAAATAAAAAATAATATATATATATATATATATATATATATATATATATATATATATATAAGTCCACAAAGGCCTTTAGGGGCAGATACTGTAGATGTATCTGATTCTTAACCGTACGGCACACTATGGAAACAGTTTGGTCAGTACTATGCTCTGGCCGCCTGGATTTCCCCTTTGCAGTTACCTATTAATAAATAGGTTAAAGGGTGGGTGGGCCTAAGGATGGTCTCGGACCCAGAATCCATCCATCTAATTTATAAGATAAAATCTGCAGTCCGCGCACGAGTTTTGAACTCAGATCCTCAGGCGTATTAGTCGAGTTCTCTACCACTGAGCTAATCGCACCTCAATAAATTTGAGCGATCTATTTTTTGTGACCAATGTCGCATCGTCGGGTCGACATCCAAAGCGTGTTTTCCTACCTATGATGGGAGTGAGGAAACACAATAAAACAAGAGGTTATATATAATGTTGTTCAATCCCCAGTAAAGAGCATACGTTGTCACAGTTTTCCAGTAGCACAATATTACATTTGGCTATTTTATTATTATTGTGGATTGTAATGTAGGTACTAGATCAAATAAGTCATTCATGACAATGCGGAAGGGACAAATAAAATTCTTAACCTACTTAAGTGAGAGTGGAGGACAGAGAGAAGATTTACTCGGCCGTATAGCTCCGAGTAGAATAATGTTTTAGTGGAGTTACGGGGCGGTCGCCAAAGGCAGGCGTGGGCTGGCAAACGACAGGCGGGCCTTGGCAGTCGATACGGTTTAAATGGAGATCCTATCTGGACGATCTTCTCTCCGCAGGATATGGACGGCTTCTATCTTACAAACAGACATTCCAACACAAACTCTCTCACAAAACCAACAAGACTTCATTTACTAAAGTCCGACTCGCAGCAACTGCGTCATCTTAGCGCGTTTCCATAATGTTCTTATCCCTGGTGACATTTTTATATATATTATATCATAAGAAGGTGACCGTATTTCCCACAATGTGGCAGGAAGTAAAATGTAAATAACTATACCACTTCCTTAACTTTTTTAGCATAAATATGCTTTAGCGGTGACTAAACTGGAAAAAAAACATTACAAAAAACTGTCACAAAAAAGTGTCCACTGGCGTTCGCGCATGCGCAGCGGCCATGTACGAGAAAGAAGACTGTATGTGCCACAAAAAAGTGTCAGGTGGCGAACGTGCCTGCGCAGTTGCCATGTCCGGGTGGACCTAGTGTTACAAAAAAGTGTCACAAGATGGTGTCTATTGACGTGTACAAAAAGAAGTCTTTATGTTATTCAGCACTTCACATAAGTTTGTCGGGTGGACCTAGGCGTTCCAAAAAGGTTTCACAAAAATGTGTCCGCTGGCGTTCGAGCATGCGCAGTGGCGTTCGCGCATGCGCAGCGGCCATGCACGAAAAAGAAGACTGTATTTTATAGAGTACATTACGTAGGTTTGTCGGGTGGTCTTAAAGCATATTTATGTTCCTGAATTTGAGCAGAAGGCTCTAAACGAAATCATTTTTTTTAAATTGATTTCTTTATTGGTTATTATATTCTGTATACAATATGAAGGTTCTGTAGTCAGGGCCTCCCAACTTCATCCTCGATTAACGTCAGAAAGACGCTCAGATGACTTTGAAAGGATCCTAAACAAGCTTCCTTCTGCTCCGACTAGTGGCTGGAGTCAAAGAGAGATCGGTGAGCTACAAACATTGCCTTGGAACTTGTAGAAAGAAAAAGCCATTGCTAACACTTCACTTGGTCACTGCAGCAGATCTCTGTGCCACAAGTAATGGCTTTCTGAGCTTCCATCTGACGCTAATCGAGGAAGTTGTGTGTCCTTGACCACGGGCATCTCGTAATTAATCATATTACCAAATGTTTGTTGTTTGTTTGTGTTTAAGGGCAAAAAACTACAAGGCTACCATTGCCCGTATTACTAAATGTATTCATATACCGAAACGAATCACCATTTAAAAAACAAAAGTAGATTTTGGGGCGGCCCCATCAACAAGAACCACTTTGTTCTACCGAGCCTTCTCGTTTTCACAATGAATACCTCCTATCACTCCTAAAGAGAATCAAAATCACAATGAAGGCACGGAGTGATCACGCTTTTACAATCACGGCCATCAGGCGTCCGTATATCTTAATAGCAAAAATTAAAATAAAAAATAATAAAGTTAAATGATAGTTTTATGTAGCAATGAAAACCATCAGCCATAAACTAAGCAATAAATAAATTTCTGAGCAGGGAAATAGACACAAGTTTTTTTTTTTTTTTTTTTTTTTTGTCCTACTTTATGTTTATCTAAATATTATTAAAATGAAGATAAATTACCTAGTTAGTCAGCTGGTTATGACTAACTAGGTAATTTATTTTCATTTTAATAATTCAATTTAAATGTTGACATACATTTAATAGTTTAACTAATTGAATGAAATAAATTAACTGTTGAAATAAATTTTCGGGCCAAATTCCACCATTTTTAGAGCAGCTAGAGAGCGAACAGGCATATATACTCATATATAATTTGAAATCCCTTTATTTTCGGACCTAAGGGTTTTGGAACGTGAAATTTTTAAGCACCTGAGGATCAGCATCACAAGCGAGTTTTTATCTCATGGAGGGAGGGAGCAGCAATCCATTGCAGCTTAGGCTACATGGACCCGTATTTCTCCCGATCCGATCCAATTTCGTTTGATCGACAACGGCCAACGTGAGTGCCTACATTGGTCTCGACCCGATCCGATCCGATTTAGACAAAGCTCGTAAGAAATGACCTCGTAGTGAAGTGAAAATGAGTGATTAAGTTAAGAAATACCACCTAATAAGGATAGAAACCTTTGATTAGGTTGAATGTTGGAGGTAAGAGAAGTATTGGTATTCATATTTTAAAATTATTTATAAGAAAGGCAACTAGCAGGTTATAAGCATTGGAAGGTTATAAACATTAGAACGTCATAAACATTGGAAGGTTATAAACCTCTTTCCACGAAATTTAATAAACAAGGGAAACAAAACACAAAAATGTGAATTGACAAAGTTGTTCTATATGTTATTTCCTTTGATTTAAAAAAAAAATGGATTGGTATCGGTTAAGATTTAGAACCTGTAGACCTTTTTGAAACACAATATGTGGGTTGGCGCTTCGTCGGTCTGAAATCGGTCTAGAAACAAACATGTTCGAATGGCCAAGAATCGGTGGCCATCGGATTGGATCGAATCGGATCGGGTCGTGACCAATCTAGGCACCTCCATTGAGACGCATGTGTTTGTTTTTCTTCCGACAGTCGGTGGCTATTGAATCGGATCGGAACGGGTCCAGTGTAGGTGCCTCCTTACGAGAAAGGTCATATTGCATCGCTTCCCACTTTAACCCAGGAATTGAGTTGACCACAGAGCACCTGCTAGAATTGCACTAGTTTTTCTGCTTACTAACTTACAAGGTTATTAGAAACAGGAAGCAGCTGCGTTGACTTCCTCACTTCATGACTGTAACGAGTTTCCGACATCCCTATGCCTAGTTTAGAGGTGCATAGTAATTGCCATTAGTGCTTGTCACCTAACAACTTGTACCCAAGCACAGTGATGCCAAACACCCGATTTTGGGTTAAAACCTGTAGGCACTTCAATCTTATTTCGGTATCATTTTTAAAGAATTTTTTTTTTTGTGCCGAGTGGAATGTGGCCACTGCCAATTCGATAAACTAATTATTTTGGAAGATAAACAGGTTTTATATTACGAAAACAGTCATATTTATTTTACTTAATTGGTAGAGATATGGGTAAATGTGAAGACGAGGGTTCTAGACACCGATTATTTTGAAATTTTGCACTATATCGTATCTATCTAAACACGAATCCGTTAAAAAAAAAAAAAAAAAAAAAAAAAAAAAAAAAAAAAAAAAAAAAAAAAAAAAAAAAAAAAACTCGCTCTCAACTAGGAAAGAAGTTATGAAGCACTAAAGTTCACTGTTATTGAGGTTAAAGTTGGCATACATATACATATCTCGGTGAATGTGAAGACGAGGGTTCTAGGCACCGATTATTTTGAAATTTTGCACTTTATCGTATTTTGATGCACTAAACACGAATCCGTTAAAAAAAAAAAAAAAAAAAAAAAAAAAAAAAAAAAAAAAAAAAAAAAAAAAAAAAAAACTCGCTCTCAACTAGGAAAGAAGTTATGAAGCACTAAAGTTCACTGTTATTGAGGTTAAAGTTGGCGTAAACAGCGTATTTGTAAACACGCGCATGCGCAGACATGTAACATTGGGAAACAAAGAACTCTCATTTGAAATGTTGATAAACTATTTATAACCTCCATAAAATCGGAATTCTATCCATAACAGCGAGTTAGATTGACTAGAGTTTTGATATTTTCTTGAGCATGCGTAGCGAGCGGAAACGCATACCAAGTTTTGATATCTTCTTAAGCGAGCGGAAACTCATAGCACGTCTGCTCAAGAGTCGTCCTAGACATTCTTCTTAATATGCATGTTTATTAATACGCTGTTTACGCCAACTTTTATAACCTCCATAACAGCGAACTTTAGTGCTTCATAACTTCTTTCCTAGTTGAGAGCGAGTTTTTTTTTTTTTTTTTTTTAACGGATTCGTGTTTAGTGCATCAAAATACGATAAAGTGCAAAATTTCAAAATAATCGGTGCCTAGAACCCTCGTCTTCACATTCACCGAGATATGTATACTTGCAAATGTATTTTCGAGTGATAAGTCGAATAAATGAACAACCAATGTAATACTGTTAACTGTTCTCGACGTATTCCTCTTTATTCAAATTTGCTCTTATAACGAATAAATGTTGATAGTTTCACACAAGATATTAGGTGGATCTTACTGTTAATGTTCAGTTACTTGCTACCACAAACTGTTCAACAACTCTCCAGAAAATAATAACGGTAAGTCGTTTTTCGTAACATAATCGCATCGCAAATTGACATCTACATTTTATTAGGCTATGCACACATACTGCTGAATACGCCGATAAAATTTATGGGACAGCAACTTCATAACATGCAATTTTACATAACTAAGTACCGCTTTTGTTTTCCTACACCAAGTAAACTAAGGTTATTTGAGTTTTATTATCAATATCTTCACAACCTAAGTCCACCAAGTTCATGGTACATTTTCGCAAAAAAAGAAAGATCTTTTAAAAGCTAGATATACCCATGTGGCATCTTGGATAATATCAATTTTTCAGGAATAATATAAGTGGAGTAAAATATTGTTTTACTTCTCAATAAAAACTGTGAGGTTTTTACTCGGTAAGAAAACGATCAACTATATTACAGGCTAATTAGGTAAAAATTATTATGACGATTTAACCATTATGATTCATCGAATTTTTTTTTTTTAAATAAGGGTTTGTTTAATAATAAGACTATGTTTTAAGAACCTGACACATGTAATTGTTTCTAAAAATTAAAAAAAAAACAAACAAAAAAAAAAAACAGAGATTTACTGGAGTTATAGGACAGAAAATACAATAAGTAGAGTGTCCGTTTTTTTCTTCTTTTTTGCTAAGCGACAAGTAAGCTCCCCCCCCCCCACCCCCGCCATTCCACATACATCATGTAAACAGCACAAGTGTGTAGTAACAAGTTAGTTACTGGACGGACCATACTGAACGCACTTGTCCACTTCTTGGGACAGAGTACTTGTGAATCTCACTAAGCAGGCTTAGCGACAAGTGACATGTACGGACGGACCGTACTGAATGTACTTGTCCACTACGTGGGATAGATTACTTGTCATTCTCACTAAGCAGGCATAGCGGCAAGTGACATGTACGGACGGACCATACTGAATGTACTTGTCCACTACGTGGGGTAGATTACTTGTCATTCTCACTAAGCAGGCTTAGCGACAAGTGACATGTACAGACGGACCGTACTGAATGTACTTGTCCACTACGTGGGATAGATTACTTTTCATTCTCACTAAGCAGGCATAGCAGCAAGTGATATGTACGGACGGACCGTACTGAATGTACTGGTCCACTACGTGGGATAGATTACTTGTCATTCTCACTAAGCAGGCTTAGCGACAAGTGACATGTACGGACGGACCGTACTGAATGTACTTGTCCACTACGTGGGATAGATTACTTGTCATTCTCACTAAGCAGGCATAGCGGCAAGTGACATGTACGGACGGACCGTACTGAATGTACTTGTCCACTACGTGGGATAGATTACTTGTCATTCTCACTAAGCAGGCATAGCGGCAAGTGACATGTACGGACGGACCGTACGGAATGTACTTGTCCACTACGTGGGATAGATTACTTGTCATTCTCACTAAGCAGGCATAGCGGCAAGTGACATGTACGGACGAACCGTACGGAATGTACTTGTGTGAAGGAGAACTTGACACAAAGCAGACCTCTGATGATAAGGCTTCAGCTCCGGAAGCGTTTTGCCGCAAATTAAAGGATAATTGTGGAGCATTGGCCTTATTATCCGCCTTTGAAGTTTGACATCCAACCTCAGGCTTCCAAACATTATATTCCTCGTCTACCTGTTTGATATTATTGAGGTTTTCTGTAAAACGCTAGCGGAGAGGACTTCATAATCACAGTTCGTTTCCCTAATGTGCCCATCAGACGTATTTTGACAACGAATTAGCAGCACTATCTAATTCATATTCCGCTGAGTTGCAGGTAACGTTGGTAACTTTAAGGAGCATAGAGCAATAGAAAAGAACAAAATTATTGTTTTCACAGACCCATTAAATACATTATTTAATACAAACAATGCGTAGCATATATAGTTACCAACATTTTATGTAAATAAAATTATTCGACTCCAAAATTGAAACAAATATGGAATACTAGTAGGACTACCATGACATTACTCAGGTCATAGAAGTCGATAGAAAAGTCAACAATGAACATAAAAAAACTGAGGCAACGAAGATCTAACGGCATATTACACAAAGCAAATACTCATTCGGGTGCCCATGACCTCCCGCGGTTGAATGCACCCTCAATTCCAGTAAAAAAAAAAAAAATAGTCATTCAGCGACAGATCAAATAGAACAACATTAACGACAATAAACTAAGAGAAATCAAAGAAACAGTATCAGAATGACCATACAGCATGAGAAGCAATCTGTGTGTTGAGATATTTAACTTAACTCATTATTGGCTACTCCCTACTAACCCAAGGACAACTAAAGATTAAACTAGACACGCCAACATGTAGACAGAGTCACGAAGTACTTACTATGAGACATATTCTATAGCTTGTTGAGCTAGGCGGAGAGCAATTCCGCATGCTATGCATGTTCACGGTTTCGCCATCTGCAAAATCCAATTTCAAGGAACAACACGATGCGTGAAACACCACAAAAACTAATTATGTCTCGTTTAAGATTAGGGAAAGCTTTGGAAGGCCAGACTAGGGAAATTCATCAATACTCAGCCAAAGCTAAGGCTGAAAACATTATAAACCTCCTAATGATAAGGAATTTTTGACGCGCATTTTACTGCAGAGAGAACATAGGCCACACCATTTTCTCCCCGACTAAACTATCCATTAGAACAGACAAATTTATAGCTTAAACTGGTTTCAGACTTCGTTTTGGCTAAGAATAGATAATAATTAAACAGTATCTCCCTTGCCTTATAGGGTTTCACGTAGCGTGGTGTTAATTGAAATGGGAATGGTGGATGCGTCGAGAATATTTCCCTTAGAATTTCGGGCATCTATTTTATCTATTTGAACAGGGGCGAGGGGGATCTGAGGAAGAGAATAATAACATATTTATACAAACTGTTTCTCT
Organism: Gonocerus acuteangulatus; assembly: GCA_946811695.1. NCBI lineage: Eukaryota > Metazoa > Arthropoda > Insecta > Hemiptera > Coreidae > Gonocerus > Gonocerus acuteangulatus. Next base: position 17,324,288 of record OX328125.1, read on the forward strand.
ATTTAAACCAAAGGCAGTTGATATGGGGGGAAAAGCAATTCATGAAGGTTGCATCCCATATTCTGAGGTTCACAAGTTGGAAGTTATAGGACTTATGTATGGAGCGCGCGGCACCATCACGGAGTTTATCCAACAATTTGCCACAAAATTCAAAATCAAACAAGAAGTTCTACTACAAATCACCAAAACAGTCCTGAAGGACTCAATTCAATGGTAAATAATCACCTTTACGGATTAGAAGACGGATATGAAAAACGAAAAATTATCTTTAAATTTAGTGAATAAAATATAATAAATACCACTGAGGCGGTAACGACTAAGGCTTCTTTAAACAATAATAAAAAATCATTGCCAATTATTGGTTTTAGTAGAATGCTGTTGCCATAAGTGGTCAGCTACCTTTCAGATTGGTCTATGTATGTGTGAATTTTCTTTTTCTTTTCTATTCATTTAAACCAACTTTTTATAATATTAATTGTTGTAAAATACTAATCATTAATTAATCAAAGAATTTAAAACAAAAAAACCCTCATAATACCTTATGTTTAGTGATTAACATAACAATTATTTCCTCATAATAAGGATTCAACAAAACAAAAAGAACCAAAATCATTCGAGACATTCACCTAACTTAAGCACAGCAAGTGTGAACACGCACTCTTGAATATTCAATGAATACCTTTTTTAGTTGTTATTTAGACGCGATTTTCCTCTCTCTTCTTGCTCTCTGAACAAATAGCATGCCTGTATCCATCCGGTGAATGTTAATAACATGTTTTATTCCCACCGGGGAAGGGAAAACGATAACAATGTACTATTGTGACTTGTGTAATATAGATTAATATCGCTAAATAAGGCGGGGGTCTTTTTGGGAAGACCACATCCAGTTACTTTTGAAGTTGCAGTAGTGATTGTATCAGTGATTCAGCGCATGCGCATAACTCCTTTGCCTTCCTATTGGAGGATTCCGATGACCAATTGTATTGGTTCTTGCTGGGAGTAAAGTAACCTTCAACAGTGAATTAGTTTATGTTTATGAAAAAGCTCTGCTTATGTTAGTGAGAAAAAAATGGGTCTTTTACAATTAGTTCGCGATGTTCCTGACAAAGAAAAAGGGATTGGTTTCTTACTTACTTGGCGCTAATGACCAAGATGTAGATGAGCCGTAAAAAAAAAAAAAAAAAAAAAAAAAAAAAAAAAAAAAAAAAAAAAAAAAAAAAAAAAAAAATTCTATTAATTTTAGCGAGTTGGATAGACTAGAGTCGCTAAAATTAATAGAATTCTATTAATTTTAGCGAGTTGGATTGACTGGAGTTTTGATATCTTTTTGAGCGAGCGTAGCGAGCGGAAACGCGTAGCAAGTATGCCCATAATGCTAAATAAATGTAAAATATCCAAAAAGAGAGACAGGGAAAAGGAATAAAATATGTGTGCTTACAAATATCTTTGTTTATGTTATCCTTCTTAACCTGCAAAACAGTCAACTTTAATGCTTAATAACTTTTTTCGTAGTTGAGAGAATTTGATCATATTAACCTTTTTATTAATAAATATTGCTTGCCATTATCTAATATGGATTATAACCGTAGATAACGAGTCAAGTAGTAATAGATAACCAGCAAAGAACCTATAAGCTAATCAGTAAGTTTATCAGCGAGTACGAGTAACTGTTATAAATCACTACTGCTACTTCAAAAGTAACTGGATGTGGTCTTCGTAGAAAGACCCTAAGGCGGGAGTGAGCGTTTTGTATAAACAACTTTGAAAGCCGGATGGCCTTGAGTTCAATGGGTTAAATACTCACTAGCGTTGAGTTATTTTGAGGCAGCGCCATTTAGCGTGTTTGAATGTGATTTGAAAAGCTTAGAATAGGAACTCTTAATTTTTGCTTCCATTCTTAGAAACTATGTATTAACAGGGGTTAGTTAAAAGACGCGGTTCATCGAAATATATTATTTCTGCCCAATAAAGGCAAATAAATATAAGGATAGGTCCTGTGTAGGAGTGCTATGAGTTGCCTAGATTTTTTTTTTTTATCTTGGTGTCTAAAAATTATCCATGACAAAGCTGTTTTTGTTTGGAAATCCAGGAGTGGAAGCTTGACTCTTTGCCAACATTGCAAGAAATTTGCAAACTCGATTAAAAGACACATTCAGCACGGCAGAAATCAGTAGAAAAACATTAACCTTGGAGTGGCCCCCGAATCGTGGGCCACTGTACACGACCACTGTAGATGTAACCTGTGGTTAGATATTAATGGTTACATAAATTTCAAATTAAAAAATGCATAAAGATAGTGCGTCAGTGGATAGATAACGGGAGATAAGATAATGTAATACGAGGGAGGAGTCACACGATGGTCACGTGAACAGGAACTCAGCATTTTAACAGGCAAACATCCACAGAGGTTAATGGTTCTCAGATGACGTAACATTAAACGATTCAATCCTTCCAATAATTCCTTCTATGCAACCAGCAAGGACTGTTGACAATTATGAAGATCTTCTTAACGATAAGCATTCTCTCTCAATGTGGTCTTCAAAACATGATTCTATTTCAATCATTTATATTTAAACCGTGTTCGTAGTTCTAGATTGTTATTATTCCATACCCCCCAAAATTTCTCAGCCCCCTCCCCCCGAAATTATTTTCTAAATACGCCCATGACACACACACACATATAGATTCGAATTTAAAATTTGTATACAATCGTGCTATCTTAATAAAACTACATTTTTTTTTTATAAGGAAATGAGTTATATCCCCATATTCCCTCCCCCCGTAATAAATAAATAAAAAGTCCGACTCGCAGGAACTGCATGATCTTAGCGCGGTTCCTGTTCATATCCCTATTGTCATTCGAAAAGCTTAGAATAGAAACAGATAATATTTTCCCCGGCCTTTATTGACTTTACCTGGTCGGGTCCGCCAGACCCTAGAATCCTCTTCTACCGATACTTCATTTCATACGTTTCAATGAATTGGAAAATATCAAAATTTTTCACCTATTCCTGTGTTCTTTTACTATAGTAATAATTCTACAAATAAAATGAATTAAAACATAATATAAAAAAACCAACAGCATGAAGGCAATTGAAAATATTCAAACGACGTCATCGAATCTCTTTCTCTTGGCAAGCTATATTTCTAACAATGAATTGTTTTTCTTATTTTACCTAATCTGTTTTATTGTCAAATACATTATCCAACTATAAGCAATTAAAAAATAACAAGGAATAAAAACAGACAAGAAGAACCGTTCGAATAAACGAAACCAATAACTTCAAAGTTTAAGCACTTATTTCTCCGATTGACATCACCTAATCAAAAATTGTTTCAAAATCGTTTTTGTAGAGAATTTATAAAGCTTTCAAATAATTCCTATCCACTTATCACGATTTCCCAACCGTGTTCGAGATATTAATGAAATTATACGAAAGTTCCCAAAACTTTTCATGTCTGTTCATAAAATATTTTATTCTAACCCTTCCTTAACTCCAAACTTAACCAAAAGTTTAACATGTTAGTTTTGATGAAATTCAAACATACAAAAATTGTTTCAACTGAATCCCATGATTCTAAGTAACCAAACCAAAAACTTGATTTAACAACTTTTTCCCCGATTTTCTGAGAAACGGTTAAAGCTATCGCCTTAAAAATGGTTTCATTCGTTTTACTAGCCCAAGACGCCTATAAAACGAGTACTTACAGGCATATGAACTCAAAAACGTAAGCGTTACGATTTGTTTTGCGCGAATTTCGCCCCAAACACCATCTTCCAGTGGGCGGATTTTGCTGGTTAACGAACTTGACCTTTCAAATTGGACGACGGATTTTTGTACCAAATTTCATCAAAATCGGACCATTAGGGACGCCAGAAATCCGCGAACAGACATATGAATGAATATATATATATACAAATTTGAACCACTGTTATTTTCGGTCTCTAGGGGCTCTGAAACGCGAAATTTCCTAGTCGGCACTTCCGGATTGTTTCATGAGATCAACCTTATAAGCGGGGTTCCTCCCTATAAAGGGAGGGAGGAACCGCGCTAAAAGCGTTCATACCTGCCACCTCACTTTTATGGAACCTCTCGCCAGGCATCTGTCCTTTCCTACCACCCTTAACCTAATGGGTGGTAAACCCCTCCCCCCAACCGCTCTATTTACTTACCACGATCCACCACATTCAGAAATGATTGTACATCCGTAAGACATAATTCCCGTTCCTCTTATTAGTAAGCCTATTTTCATTCTGTGTATGTTACCCAATAAACAATAAATTTAATTTTAAATATGTCTTCCATGTATAATGTTTTTCTGTTTTTAGCGCGGTTCCTCGCTCCCCCATAGGGAGGTACCCCGCTTATAGGGTTGATACAATGAAACAATCCGGAAGTGCCGACTAGAAAATTTCGCGTTTCAGAACCCCTAGAGACAGAAAATAACGGTGGTTAAAATTTGTATATATATATATGTATATATTTATTTATATATATATATATATATATATATATATATATATATATATATATATATATATCAGAAAAAAATCAGTCCCGTAACAGGCCACAAGGGCCCAGAGGGGCAGATACTGTAGAGGTATCTGATACTTGACCATACGGCACGCTAGGGAGATAGTGTGGTCAACACTATGCTCCGGCCGCCTGATTTTCCCCTTGGCTGCTTCGACTGCTAGAGTCATTAGCACCCAAGGTACCCATTATTAATTAAATTAATTAAAGGCTGGGTGAGCCTAGGGACGATCTGGGAACCCATATCCAACCCTCGAACGGCAGCACTAGAAGAAAAAATCTTTAGTGCGCGCTCGGGGTTTGAACCTGGTCCTCCAGTTCATTAGTCGAGTGCTCTACCACTGAGCTAACCTCGCCCCCCATATATATATATATATATATATATATATATATATATATATATATATATATTTGTCTGTTCGCTCATTTCTGGCTTCCCTGATGGTCCAATTTTGATGAAATTTGGTACAAAAATACGTCGTCCAATTTGAAAGGTCAAGTTCGTTAACCAGCAGAATCCGCCCACTGGAAGATGGCGTTTGGGGCGAAATTCGCGCAAAAAAAGTCGTAACGCTTACGTTTTTGAGTTTATAAGCTTGTAAGTGCTCGTTTTATAGGCTTCTTGGGCTAGGAAAACGAATGAAACCATTTTCAAGGCGATATCTTTAACCGTTTTCGAAAAAATTGGAAAAATAGTTTTTGGATACCGTTTTTGGTTTGGGTACTTAGAATCATGGGATTCAGTTGAAACATTTTCTGCATGTTCTAAATTCATCAAAACTAATATGTTGAAATTTTGGTTACGTTTTGAGTTAAGGAAGGGTTAGAATAAAATATTTTATTAACAGACATAAAAAGTTTTGGTAACTTTGTATACTTTCCTTAATATCTCGAAAAAGGTTGAGAATCTTGGTAAACGGAAGAATACCATTAGAAAGCTTACGAAATGCTCTACAAAAAAGGTTATTATGAAAGGTTTGATTAGACGATGTCAATCGGAGAAATAAGAGCTTAAATCTTTAAAGTAATTGATTTCGCTTATTCGAACTGTTCTTTTTGTCTGTTTTTTATTCCTTGTTATTTTTTAATTGCTTATAGTTGGATAATGTATTTGATAATAAATCAGGTTAAGAAAAATAAGAAAAACAATTTAATCTTAGAGATATGGACTATATGGAGATATAGCTTTTCAACTGCCTAGCGGGGTCCTTCCTAGGGCGGGTTGGCCTATCCAGGTAAGATCGTAAATAAGACCTTTCTTGGAAGTAAAGATGGAACTGTCAACTTTGGTCCTCCTCTGGCTCCCGGCACTTTCAATGCTGACGAAGGCTACCAATGAGTAGCTGAAACGTCCTAAATATAGATTTTTTAACAAAAATCGTATTGAGGTTTCTTTAGCCGAATCCCAACGATTCCATCTTTACTTATCACCTCGACGGCTAACTATCTAATCTTCATGCTTTCTAGAAATGTGGACCCAAAATAATAACAGCTTCTATTTTAATCATTTTAAATGAGTCTACAGATAAGAACGGAACCGCGCTAAGATGATGCAGTTCCTGCGAGTCGGACTTTTTGTCTTTTCTGTTGTGTATGTGTGTGTCTATGTCTATATATATATATATATATATATGTAAACTCGTTCTTGTTTTACAGCTCTGATGAAAGCTTGCATTTCAAGCCAAAACTTAGGCAAATAATAAAACTCATTTTCCTATAAAAAATTTAGTTTTACTAAGATACCACGACCGAACCCTGACAAATTATATCTTCCCATCACCAACGGTCCACGATCTCCTCTCACTATATATATTTTGTTTTTTAGACAAGAAAGTTGGCATATAACATTCCCATAACAAGCGATTTAACTGTTCGTTAACAAGCAAAACTGGTCCATCAGGAAGGGGGTTTACTCCAGGACCAAATAATTAATTAATCACCGACCGGTGTTATTACATCTCTAGAATGATACTTTTCAACAAATGTGACCAACTAATGAGAAATAAATAGAAGCAAAATCGGTCCATGTAGTGGTTTACTACCATCCTTCCTAAAAATCCACAATGGATCAGGGGATTCTTTCAGCAAACCCATAGACTCAAGGCGGGATTCGAAGCCGCATACCCTTTATTAAGAATTGAAAGAAATTTGTAACAACTAGCATCCCTTGAATAAAGTTAAATCGCTGGGATTGTGAAGTTTTCCCTGCAATGCTTAGGCCTAGTGTAATTTGAGAACCTTAGAAAGTGTTGATCTTATGCTTTCTAGCTTCCTGGTATTTTTGCAAGAATCTTAAATTTAGAAATCCATTATGCAGTTAAACGGATTTAAATACTTCCTAAAACGAAATCTGGAAATGTGTACATTGGCAGGAAGGATCAGTGCCAATTTTAAGTGGAAATAACAGATCCCTTCGCTCAGTTTCTCGACTTCTGCTAGTTCTAAATGAAAGGGGTATTGTAAACAAAGAAAAAACCTATCTCTTTGTCTTGTTTGATACTAAGCTATCATTAGAAACTCAAGTCACTGCTAAAAGCAATGAGAAAGCTAAAAAAAAAAAAAAAAAAAAAAAAAAAAAAAAAATCAATAAACAGTAAAATTACTGATAAAACTATTGGGTTGTGGCAAAAATATTACTGGTTTGGAATATTTATTTTGTTTAGGCAAGTGCTTGCCAAGTAAACAAAGATAATATAACGCCAAGTTAATGGATTATAAAAATAGGTATTAATGGTGTATACTCAAATATTAATTTAGTATGCTACATTCTCTATAAGTAAAAGACCTCTGAAATTCGTCTTGTGATAACGAGATTTTCGTCATGATGCGGCTCAAACCATCAACCAAATGGTTCCAAAAATTTCATCTTGGAGAATTTGAACTGAAATTTTTATTATTTGACCTTCCGCCTAGTACGAAAATTCGAACATTAAGTAAAGGATCATCAGAATAATAATGACAATCTTTACATAACACAATCATTGCATTTTTGCACCGAAGTTTACAAAAATCAGTTTATTTTTAAGATTGCAGAGTGCGGACAGACAAACGCGTCTGGAGAATAAAGAATGTTAGAAGTAATATTTTCAACTTAATTGACCTTTCAGGCTTTTACGAAGAAGGAGGTATGCGATAGAAGAGGCCATATATAAACCCAAAGGCGGCGAAAAAATGATTGTATAAAAATAATTATTTATTTATTTTTAAACAATTATTTTTTTCGCCACCTTCGGTTTGATAAGAAACCTCAACATATATAGTCAGTACCTCTGTCAGGCTTCCGTCACTGGGCGACGTCACAAATGCGTTTCCTTTTATGGGAAATAATGTCTCGTTTTCCCAGCAAAATTGGAGGAGCCTTTGATTTTATTTACATAACGTCTGGGGGGGGGGGGTCTCACCGTGGTCTAGTGGCTAACGCCTTGGATTCTCATGAAGGAGATGGGGGTTCGAGTCCCGTCTACAGCAAGGATTTATCCTTTCAGAGCCCGTAGAGAAGATTCCCAGCTGCACCATGGATATCGGCGCTAATGGCCTCGATGTCGGTGCAACGAAAAAATAGTGTTCCGGTGGGCGGATTCTGCTGGACGAACTTCACCTTTTAAATCAAAACAAAGCATTTTTGCACCAGAGAGTAAAACTATAAGGATTGCGGATTATCAGAAAAAGAAAAAAAAAAAAAACACATAAATCTTGAATGAGAAGAGAGACGACACTCTGACCCATTCGAAGGACGAGACTGTAATATGAAATATTATTTCTGGAGGAATATCTTGGCACGATCTTGGAGAAACCCCGTATATCTTGTGTGCATTAGAGGAGCATGTTACGACACACGAGGTCAGTCGAAGGAATATTTGCACAACACACTTTTAATTACTCATTGGTGAGGACTGCTTTTAATATATGTCTTTGGTTCCAAGGAGGTTTCGTGTTAAAAGAGAAACATTTTTCTTTTCATCATTGCCGATATGCATCTTGTCCTTCTCTGTCTACACTGTTTTCTTGGACAAGGCAAAGAACTAAAATAGCCACGAGCTTTCGTCTAAATATATAAAATATACTAATCAACAAACCATAGAAATAAGTTGTAAATGGGAAAAAAAAAATCAATTTGAAGATCGGGTCAATCTTTTAATTATTCGTGGTTATTGTATTTCTGTATGTTTAAGAATATTTAATGAAACATATAGTTTTTAGCACATTCCTCCCTCCACCAATAGAGAGGAAACCCGCTTTCAGTCAGATTCTTTACATTTTATGCGATTTCTCAAGCAGTTTTGAGATATATAAGAACATAACCGAAAATCCCAAGAAAAATTTAGTTTTCCCCAGTTCGTCAAAAACAGTTTCAAATATAGCCTTCGAAATGCTTTTATTAGATTTACCACATCCAATTAATCATAAAACGTGTACCTGGTAGCCTAGTAAGGCTAAAAGGTAAGCGTTATAATTTCAGATTCTGCTGGTTAACGAAACTTCGTCTTTCAAATCGCCCTAAATAATTTTTAGCTCTCTATATGATTCGAAAATGTACCGATTTTAATGAAATTTGGCACAAAATTATTTTATATATATATTTGAGATTTTTCCTTGAGGATTTCCGTACGTGTAAGGCAGCCTTTACGGAGGAAAAGCGCCGAAAGTTCCCTAATAATGATTTTTTTATTCTTGCTGTTTTGGCTCTGATACACGAATAAACACCTGCGGAGGGATTAATGCTGTAGTCGTTTTACCAGTTATAAAAACAAAATATAAATAAATTTCCGAATGAAGTTAGCACACTTAATAAGCCACTTTAAAGCATTTTCGGAGACCAAAACCCATTTCGTATAATTAGAAATGAATTTCTGACAAAGAATGTAATTTGAAACCCATTGAAACAATTTCCTGTATTTATACATATTTAGTAACACATCAGTAAAAAGTTCAGTTTGAAGAATACTAAAATGCAAATATTTCAAGAGTAAAAAAATGGCCGACCTCGAGTGAAGGACAGTACTAAAAATAAGTAGTTATCATTGGGGGAATATTACCATAGAAATAGCATTACCCACCAGCGAGATATACCTGCACCAATTAAATGGAAAGTTTCGTATATGCCTTCTACCTCCTTGCTCATAGTTCCATTTTTATTTTATTTTTTTCGTATATATTCATTGAAATAACAAAACCTCATATCTAGACAGTCTACCAGTGTTGGGAAAAACTCAAGTTAGTTTACTAAACTAACGTTAATTCATTACAACTAAAAATAAACTCACGTTATATTATTAGTTTTAGTTTAGTTTTAGATTTGTTAAATTATTAATCATGTGTTGGAGTATTTTCTAAATAAATAGGTGTTTTTAGTTTTAGTATCCGTTTTAGCACTTTCCTCCGAAGGAAAGAAGCTATTGAGGTTGGACTCATGACGGAATTTTTGAAAAATTTCTTCAAATCTTTATCGATCCTACCTAGTAGACACCGAAAATGACCCCCGTTAAAATTTATATATATATATATATATATATATATATATATATATATATATATATATATATATATATGTGTGTGTCTGTTAACACGATAGCGGCCAGAGTTTTTGTTTTTTCGTCACGAAACTTGGTATATAGCATTCAATTAGCAAACGATTGAACGAGTTCGTTAATCACCAAAGTCGGTCCACCGGAAGGGGGGGGGGGGTTTACCCCGAACCCAAAACACTAATTTGACTATGTCAGCCGTAATATTTGTTATATTTCAATGAAACTTGGTATTCGTAGTGGTAATATAGAGAGAAAAGTGAGATATAAAAATGAACTAAATCGGTTCATTAGAAGGGGGGGGGTTTACTCCGGACCCACAATACCAATTCGCCACTACCAGCCGGGATTTTTGGTATTTTTCGACGAAACTCGGTATTCGTAGTGGTAATCCACAGGTAAATATGTGTTGTAAAAATAAACTAAATCGGTTCATTAGGAGGGGGGGGGGGGGGTTACTCTGGACCCACAATACCAATTCGCCACTACCAGCCGTGATTTTTGGTATATTTCGACGAAACTCGGTATTCGTAGTGGTAATCTACAGGTAAATATGTGTTGTAAAAATAAACTAAATCGGTTCATTAGAAGAGGGGGTTTACTCCGGACCCAAATTCCTAATATACTCATACCGGTCGTAATTTCTGCTGTATTGTAACGAAACGCGGTATACGTCGTGGGTAACTCATGAGAAAGAAGAGTTGTAAAAATGAGCTGAATCGGTCAATCGGAAAGCGGGGGTTTAATTTGTAATATATTTCAATAGAAAAGCCCGCCAGACGTAGGTTCACAAAGCCGCCGCAAGGAGCGCTTTCTACCACTAGAGTGACTGTATCCTGTTCCTGTCTTAGATCAAAATACGATAATTATTAAAACACGATAATATGAGGTTTTTTGTATTTATTACGTACTGCAATAGGTACCATGTGTAAACATAACTCTGGAAACAAATTAATAATTGATCAGTTACTCATTACAAATTTAAAAGAGAACTATTCATGTTTTTATTTTATTTATGTAGGATATTTTAAGCAAATTTTTCTGGAAAGCAGTCTACACTACCCAAATTCTGAGGAAAGTGCTTAGTTATGAAGCCCCTGCGTGACGGACTTTTTAGTATGGTAATTAGTTTAATTTAATCAAAAGTGACCTTAATTTATGGTTTTAGTTTTTAATTCACTAATTAGTTTATTGCATACTTTGATTGAGAACAAAGGTAAAAAAAATAGGTATGTATGTATTTTTGTTTAAATAAAGAGTGTTTATTTATGAACTATAATGGGGAAAGCATGAGGTTACAACTTACAACTACAACTTCAGCCTATTTAAAACAAAATGAAAACAAGTTCTATTAGTTTTAATAATTTAATTAATTGTCGAAATGGAGGCCCGGTGGCCGTGAGTATTAAGGCGTGAGCACTTAACACTCCGTGCCAAAGGTCGTGGGTTCGATTCCCACTATGGCTATGGGTTGGTGGCTTTACTTTAGAAAAAAGAAAAGGCATCATCCTGGCTAGAAAAAGGTGATGCCCTAAAGATAACCCGTCCCAAAATTCTTAATGAATTCTTCATTAATAATAATGAACGTTAAAAAAATGAAATTAAAATATCAAAATAACATATGATTTACATTAATTTTTTGTAAAACTAATCTAATTTATTTTTAAATTAATTCCCAATGATTTAGTTTTAGTACAACTAATATCCAGTAGTTAATTTAATTTTAGTTTTTTTAGGTTGCAATTTTTAGTTTATATTTAGTTTATTCTAAAAAGTGAATGTAGTTTTAATTTTAGTTTTGTCCATCGTTGAAGTGTACGAGCCATTTAATTATAGTATAGTAAATTACATTCTGAATCAATGAGTGAGGTTGCATTCATGAAAGTATTGGTACTTACGTATTAGCGTCAAAGCAGGTTAAAGAGTCGGGCCTCAGAGAGCTGGATCAAGGAGTCGAATCACTTTTTACCAATATGGCGACGGGATTATCAACGATTTAAGTTAACTAGTTTTTATGTAACCTTTATCGAGCGAAAAGGCATAGCACTTATATTAATAGCATAATTACTATGCGTTTCCGCTCGCTCAAGGTTATATCTAAACTCTAGTCAATCCAACTCGTTGACAATATAGATCAAGAATGGTTTTTCGCTGGATAATGGACTGCTATTCAATTTAGCATCGCTTCAAAACTGTCTCTTTCATCCTTGCTATTCTGTTGTCGCCGTATAAACTCTGCTAAATATGAATCTAAATAATAAACAACAATTTCATGGGTAAATAAAACACAAATGAATTTTTTTATAAAGACAAAGGGAACAAGATGGTTACTTTAAACACAATAGCCAATGAACCTATGCTCCTCTGATAGTGATTCACCAATAGAAATGCGTTATCCACGATCCAGATCTCTGAACGAGACCAGCCTCTTTAACCTGCTTTGACGCTAATACGTAAGTACCAAAGTATTTCTTGATGTCTTCATAGATGCAAAGAACAAGATAGATAATAAAATTTAAATCGTCAAGCTAAGGATAGGGCTGATGCCTTTTCTTGTTTAAAACCTACAGAAAACACACATAAATAAACGCCACACAACACACTGCGAATGGAAGCCACAACCAGGTACGGATTGCTAACACCTTAGCACTTACGTTCATCCGGTTTCCTAACAACTGACAATAATAAACACCAATCCTTAGTGCGAATGGAAGCCACAACCAGGTACGGATTGCTAACACCTTAGCACTTTCGTTCATCCGGTTTCCTAACAACTGACAATAATAAACACCAATCCTTAGTGCGAATGGAAGCCACAACCAGGTACGGATTGCTAACACCTTAGCACTTAGGTTCATCCGGTTTCCTAACAACTGACAATAATAAACACCAATCCTTAGCGCGAATGGAAGCCACAACCAGGTACGGATTGCTAACACCTTAGCACTTAGGTTCATCCGGTTTCCTGACAACTGACAATAATAAACACCAATCCTTAGTGCGAATGGTAGCCACAACCAGGTACGGATTGCTAACACCTTAGCACTTAGGTTCATCCGGTTTCCTAACAACTGACAATAATAAACACCAATCCTTAGTGCGAATGGAAGCCACAACCAGGTACGGATTGCTTACACCTTAGCACTTACGTTCATCCGGTTTCCTAACAACTGACAATAATAAACACCAATCCTTAGTGCGAATGGAAGCCACAACCAGGTACGGATTGCTAACACCTTAGCACTTAGGTTCATCCGGTTTCCTAACAACTGACAATAATAAACACCAATCCTTAGTGCGAATGGAAGCCACAACCAGGTACGGATTGCTAACACCTTAGCACTTAGGTTCATCCGGTTTCCTAACAACTGACAATAATAAACACCAATCCTTAGTGCGAATGGAATAATAAATAATAATAAATAGTTCGCATTTTGATAATCGCAAGAGGGGTCTTTTTGCGAAGACCACATCCAGTTACTTTTGAAGTAGCAGTAGTGATTTATAACAGTTACTCGTACTCGCTGATAAGCTTACTGATTAGCTTTTAGCGCGGTTCCTCCCCCCCATAGGGAGGAACCCCGCTTATAAGGTTGATACAATGAAACAATCCGGAAGTGCCGACAAGAAAATTTCGCGTTTCAGAACCCCTAGAGACCGAAAATAATGGTGGTTCAAATTTGTATATATTTATTTATATATATATATATATATATATATATATATATATATATATATATATATTTGTCTGTTCGCTCATTTCTGGCTTCCCTGATGGACCGATTTTGATGAAATTTGGTACAAAAATCAGTCGTCCAATTTGAAAGGTCAAGTTCGTTAAGCAGCAAAATCCGCCCACTGGAAGATGGCGTTTGGGGCGAAATTCGCGCAGGAAAAATCGTAACGCTTACGTTTTTGAGTTCATAAGCTTGTAAGTACTCTTTTTATAGGCTTCTTGGGCTAGGAAAACGAATGAAACCATTTTCAAGGCGATAGCTTTAACCATTTTCGAGAAAATTGGGAAAATAGTTTTTGAATACCGTTTTTGGTTTGGGTACTTAGAATCACGGGATTCAGTTGAAACATTATCTGCATGTTCTACTTTCATTAAAACTAATATGTTGAAAGTTATGTTACGTTTGGAGTTAAGGAAGGGTTAGAATAAAATATTTTATTAACAGACTTAAAAAGTTTTGGTAACTTTGTATATTTTCCTTAATATCTCGAAAAAGGTTGAGAATCTTGGTAAACGAAAGAATACCATTAGAAAGCTTACTAAATGCTCTACAAAAAAGGTTCTGATGAAAGTTTTGATTAGGCGATGTCAATCGGAGAAATAAGTGCTTAAAACATTAAAGTAATTGATTTTGCTTATTCCAACTGTTCTTTTTGTCTGTTTTTATTTCTTGTTATTTTTTAATTGCTTATAGTTGGATAATGTATTTTACAATAAAACAGATTAGGCAAAATAAGAAAAACAATTCATTGTTAGAAATATAGCTTGCCAAGAGAAAAAGATTCGTTGACGTCTTTTGAATATTTTCAATTGCCTTTATGCTGTTGTTTTTTTTATTTTATTTTTTAATTGATTTTATCTGTGGAATTATTACTATAGTAAAAGAACACAGGAATGTGTGAAAATATTTGATATTTTCCAATTCATTGAAACGTATGAAATGAAGTATCGGTAGAAGAGGATTCTAGGGTCTTGCGGACCTGACCCCAGGTATAGCCAGCCATAAAACCCTTTGAACAAAGGCCGAGGAAAATATTATCTGTTTCTATTCTATGCTTTTCAAATGAGAATAGGGATATGAACAGGAACCGGGGTCTCCCGTGGTCTAATGGCTAGCGCCTTGGATTCATAAGCGGGAGATGGTGGGTTCGATTCCCAACCTCCGGCAGGAATTTTATCATCCCACGGCTCGCTGGTGAAAGTCCTCGCTACACCCTGGATGTCGGCGCTAATGACCTAAATGTAGATGTGCCGTAAAAAAAAAAAAAAAAAAAAAAAAAAAAAAAAAAAAAAAAAAAAAAAAAAAAAAAAAAAAAAAAACTGGAACCGCGCTAAGATGACGCAGTTCCTGCGAGTCGGACTTTTTTAGGTTCTTTGCTGGTTATCTGCTACTTCTTGACTCGTTATCTACGGTTATAATTCATATTAGGTAATGGCAAGCAATATTTATCAATAAAGAGGTTAATATGATCAAAATCAATTCTCTCAACTATGAAATAAGTTATTAAGCATTAAAGTTGACTGTTTTGAAAGTTATGAAGCTAATTCACTGTTGAAGGTTACTTTACTCCCAGCAAGAACGAATGCAATTGGTCATCCGAATCCTCCAATAGGAAGGCAAAGGATTTATGCGCATGCGCTAAATCACTGATACAATCACTACTGCTACTTCAAAAGTAACTGGATGTGGTCTTCGCAAAAAGACCCCGCAAGAGTATACACATTTGACTTTATATCTTTCTGGTGTCGTGGTTTTCTTTATGGGTTTCATTGGATGTAACAGCTAACGGTATCGCACCTATTTTCTTATCTTCGCACTAGGCGAGTCACTGATAAAGGCAAGTTCTCATCTATTACTAGTTTTTATATTCTTATGATGAGGCACATTTTTGGACGTTCCACATATTTAGACGTTTCGTAAGTTTCTTGATAACGTGCAGCGGCTATTCCACCATAGTATATTTTTTTACGAAACAATTGTGTCGTCATTCGAAGGTCGGATTCGACCTGGGGGCAGACTGTCCCCAGGCTCATCTATCCTTTAATGCGCACCCGTAAAGGGAAAATCAGACGGCCGGACTACAGTACTGACCACATTATCTACCTAGTGTATATATATATATATATATATATATATATTTATATATAATATAATAATATAATATATATTTATATTTATATAACAATGTGATTATAAATGTCTAACTAAATGAACAACCTGGCCGAAAGCTGTGATGTTTATACCTGTAGGGGGACTCGTACGGGCAAGATTTGGCTCGGCGTCTGTAAACAACTGACTAGAAGGTATTTAAAGTTTTGGCCTATTTTAACACAACTCCACTCTCAGATGGATCAATTTTGATTAAAAATAATAATAGAGGGAAAGAAACAAATGTTCATTAAGGTTTAACATAAAGTTTAATCTGTGGCATGGGATGACCAGAAAAAACAAACCACAACCAAAATCAGGATACTTACAAGGGGAGTATACAGCGATGGGGTCACTGATTTGGACCAATTTTTTTCTGGTGATTCTACATCGAAAAATAGTCGACACGTGTCCGAGCGTTCCGTCCAATGCGCCTTAGAAGCCGAGAAATAAAATAAAATAGGTTGAAAGTGCTTTATTTTTTATATCGACTTTAGAAAATGATATCGACATGATTCTTTCACCAATTCATTTGTTTTATAGAGTAGATTAAAAGAAAAATATAATCGTTAAAAAATAATTTATATTTCCTCAAATATATTCAAAAATGTGCTTTCGTTTTCAGGTAAACTAGTATTATACATTTTTTTTACACCAAAAATAATAGCAGATTTAAAATCAGCACCCCAAGAAACCCAAATATACTGAATATCATTGAAAACAAAAAATAATGATTTTTCCTAGTCTGGAAGAGACTAAACATTTGTAAGCGAAAAGGTAATGTTATCAGGTAACGTTTTGTTGAAAAATTCAATATCTCCCCTTGAGATAATCCGATTTTTACATCATTGAAATCTTTCGAAAGGAGAAAGACTCCTTTTTCTAACCATATAAATGACTATTGTATTATGTCAAAAGGTACTTGCGAAAAATGGTTTACAAAATAAAAATAGAATGTAAACTTTCTTGCATATAACGTCAATTCCAGAACACGTAGAAACACCCCGATTGGACGGAAATGTGTCACATTATGGCCTTTATTGGCCCTCCAAGTTTGGTTTGGATCGGGTAAATATTCTTTGAAATGTGGCCGGATTATTGAATCTTTAACAAAATCTTAAGGGTCCCCCCTTAGCAAAATTTAAAATACATTTTTTATTTTTTATTTTTGTAATATTCCCAAAATTTGAATTTAGGGGGTTTTCAATGTGCTAAAAACGAATCTGACATCCGTTTTTAAATAAAAAATTGTTTTACATATTCGACTCTGTAGAAGTCATTATTATGCCCAAATATTCCATCATATACCTACATTTAAAAAGTTATCGATTATGAAACAATTTTTTATTTAAAAACGGATGTCAGATTCGTTTTTAGCACATTGAAAACCCCCTAAATTCAAATTTTGGGAATATTACAAAAATAAAAAAAAAATGTATTTTAAATTTCGCTAAGGGAGGACCCTTAAAATGTTGTTAAAGATTCAAGAATCCGGCCATATTTCAAAGAATATTTACCCGATCCAAACCAAACTTGGAGGGTCAATAAAAGCCATAATGTAACACATTTCCGTCCAATCGGGGTGTTTCTACGTGTTCTGGAATTGACGTTATATGCAAAAAAGTTTACATTCTACTTTTATTTTGAAAACCATTTTTCGCAAGTACCTTTTGAGATAATACAATAGTCATTTATATGGTTCGAAAAAGGAGTCTTTCTCGTTTCGAAAGATTTCAATGAAGTAAAAATCGGATTATCTCATCAGGCACTCAGATGGAATAATTGGAAACCACGGTCATTTAGCGAATTTACGGTCACTCATTGACTAGCATTTATAGTAATTAGTCAATGAAGACTACCTGCGGCGCTACAGCCAGACATCCAGTCTTGGCCTTGTTCAACGGTTTCCGACAATTACTTCAATTTCTATTATAGTTTCTGATCAGCAGGATAGACCTAGCATCTTCCGCCGCCTCAGTTTAGCTACCACCAAGTAGAAATAGGCTGTCTGAATCGACCTTTTAAAAGATCGATATTTTTAACAGGATCTCCAAGAGCCAATCGTTTAAAGAACCGGTCTATCTAGAATACCGTAAAATAAATTGTTTTTTTTTTTCTATCTCAAATATTCAAATACTTTATCTCACCACTTGCTACTTAATCTCATTTCTATTATTTAACTGGATCTTTTTATTTCGATTCTATTATTTAACAAGACTACGTATTGGACATACTTTCCTGACACATTCCTACCTTATGGACAGAACGGACAAACCAGTTTCTAAATACTGCAACACAACACTTACAGTAAAACACATATTGACAGAATGCAGACAACGTAGTCATCTTGACATACCTCACGACATTCAGGAGCTACTCACACTTGACAGTATACACATAAACACTATACTAATATATCTACAACACATTAATGCCTACAACAAAATTTAACATACCCGCAAATCAACAAAATTCGATATTACATAAATGAATGAATGAATATATATATATATATATATATATATATATATATATATATATATATATATATATATATATATATAAAAAGCTACGCCCAAAACATTTTGTTGCCACTTCGTATATATATATATATATATATATATATATATATATATATATATATATATATATTTATTATTTATTTTATTTTTATTTTTTATTTATTTTTTTTTTATTTTTTTTTTTATTTTTTTTTATCCCCATATTTTTTCTTTCTCTTTGTTTGTTCTAAACTCACTCATTATTTTCTGTTTTGCTATTGTATAACTTTTGTTCCCTAGTACATTTTAGAATAAGAACACATTTGTACGAAAATAACTTGACAATTTGTTAACATGTAACAAGTGAACAGGCGATTCGCCAAGTTGCGAAGCCTTATCAATAAATAAATAAATTATTTAACTGAAGAAGAAATTTACAGAACAGTGTCCTATGTCCAGACTTTTAATACCTACAACAATAACATCATACAACGACTCAATACCTTTCGTTTCTCCAACTGTTGGGAAAAAGGTAATTAAACTGAAGAAGAAATTTACAGAACAGTGTCCTATGTCCAGACTTTTAATACCTACAACAATAACATCATACAACGACTCAATACCTTTCGTTTCTCCAACTGTAGGGAAAAAGGTAATTAAACTTAAGAAGAAATTTACAGAACAGTGTCCTATGTCCAGACTTTTAATACCTACAACAATAACATCATACAACGACTCAATATCTTTCGTTTCTCCAACTGTAGGGAAAAAGGTAATTAAACTGAAGAAGAAATTTACAGAACAGTGTCCTATGTCCAGACTTTTAATACCTACAACAATAACATCATACAACGACTCAATATCTTTCGTTTCTCCAACTGTAGGGAAAAAGGTAATTAAACTGAAGAAGAAATTTACAGAACAGTGTCCTATGTCCAGACTTTTAATACCTACAACAATAACATCATACAACGACTCAATATCTTTCGTTTCTCCAACTGTAGGGAAAAAGGTAATTAAACTGAAGAAGAAATTTACAGAACAGTGTCCTATGTCCAGACTTTTAATACCTACAACAATAACATCATACAACGACTCAATACCTTTCGTTTCTCCAACTGTAGGGAAAAAGGTAATTAAACTTAAGAAGAAATTTACAGAACAGTGTCCTATGTCCAGACTTTTAATACCTACAACAATAACATCATACAACGACTCAATATCTTTCGTTTCTCCAACTGTAGGGAAAAAGGTAATTAAACTGAAGAAGAAATTTACAGAACAGTGTCCTATGTCCAGACTTTTAATACCTACAACAATAACATCATACAACGACTCAATACCTTTCGTTTCTCCAACTGTAGGGAAAAAGGTAATTAAACTGAAGAAGAAATTTACAGAACAGTGTCCTATATCCAGACTTTTAATACCTACAACAATAACATCATACAACGACTCAATACCTTTCGTTTCTCCAACTGTAGGGAAAAAGGTAATTAAACTGAAGAAGAAATTTACAGAACAGTGTCCTATATCCAGACTTTTAATACCTACAACAATAACATCATACAACGACTCAATACCTTTCGTTTCTCCAACTGTAGGGAAAAAGGTAATTAAACTGTTTTAAACTGTGCTCTTAATTTTTATAATCATTTTTCTCTATTATTGTTATAATATAATTCTATTATTTTTCTCATTTGATTGACATATGTATGTAATAATACTCATATATTTTAATATGATGTAACAGTAGTTATTTCATTATATATTATTTTTGACGAAAAAGTCTTAAATGTTTCTACTTTTAGGTTACAGATATATTTTTCTTATTATCAAGTATTCAAATCGAATTATTTAGTTCGATTCGAAGTAGTCATGGGCGATTCTCGAATATGAATCGAAAAGAAATACGAATTTCGTAGGTAAAAAGTAAGTAATCGTGAAATCGATCAATATCATAGATCGATCCGTATCGTAGATCGATCTTCTGAGCCTAGAAGATCTCTCTATTGAATCGATCTGAACTCGGCAATCTTTTTTATGGATCGATCTTTTTATTTCGATTCGAATCGATTGATATTCGAGAATCGCCCATCACTACCACTAAGCATCAGATTAGTATAGCCTTGTTAAATCACATATTGAAACGGTTGGGTATGTGCTTTTTAGGCAATGAAAGTCTAGGGATGGTGGCAGATCAAAGATACTAGGCCAGTAAGGAAAATTGTTTTTCCTAAAGTTAACCTAACTGGTCTGATATCTTTGGTCTTTATTCCGTAGGCATTCATTGCTGAAGAACGCTAACAAAGAGCATGTCGAAACTTTTCAAAAATAATTTTTCCCCGAAAATTTTACTGTTTTTCTTAACCAAATCCCAACTATTTCAGTCTCAATCTATTTAATTTCATTAAAGACTGCGTCTGGCTCTTCGTACCAGGGACGTATATAGGAAATAATTTCGACGGTGGGGGGGGGGGGGGGCTGGGAGCACCAGGGGTATGGAATACTAACAACTTAGAGCTTGGAATAGTTAACCTACTAAAACGCTATTACACTCAAAATATTTTATATAAAAATATAAATTTTTTCTGAACAAAGTGATCTTAATTTTGTTGTTGAGGTTATTACGGTACATTTTTACCGATTAAATCAAAGGGGGGTAGCAGCCCCCTTAGTCCCCCCTTATATACGCCCATGCTATATAACTGCTGATTAGTCCGATACATTCATGGTCCCACCATTTTTAGGACTCCATAGGACCGCCACAAACCCAGGAATATAGTTAGGTCCTATAAACATAAGGGCTGGGCGAATTAGTGTTTTGGACGCATAACTTTATAATTACTTTAACAAGAAGAACGTTATAATTTTTAACGTCTACTTAAACATGGCAGAGCCGTTTGGGAGAGGTTACCAACCTTTTTTAGCCAGTACAGGGTTAATGCCTTTTCTTTTTTTCGAAAGAAAAGCCACCACCCCTAGTGGGAATTGAACCCACGACCTTACGCATGGAGTATCCATTCCTTAGCAGTTACGATCAATAGAAGAGAAAAAAAAAACAGGTTAATCATGATTCGTTTTATTGTAAATTATCTAATGTTTATTGTGCAGTTTTTCGGAGTCGTCTCTCGCGGAGCATGTCCCACTTAAGCCATACAGATTTTGACCAATTCAAGACAGAAGATTGTTCGTCGTTTTGAAAAGATTGAAACAATGTTGATCATATTTAATGGCGCAGAGGAAGTTACTGAAGACTTTGGGTGCGATGAAATCATAGGCTGGGTGACCAGTGAGTCTCATAACGCAATTGTTTTTTGCAAGGACTGCAAACCAGATCTATGCAATACGAGGGATTTTCTGCCTTCGAATTTTACAACTACTACAGAAAAACTAAGAGCAAACGTCTCTTCATCACATCGAGTGCAGTCTTCAATCCTACTACTCCTGGGGATGATGCTTCAGCTGGTATAAATTTCACAAATAAAGTTACTTGTAAGGTTAGTTTGTTGAAAAGGGGCAAGTTTGCTTGCTCCGCAATCCAGACCGAGGATTGCTTCTCTTGGATAGCGAAGATGGCGCCGAATCGTGTCAATCTCAACGCCAGAAGCTAGACGATACTAAAGAAGATTGTTCCATCAACCTGAATCTCCTGTATCTTCTAGTGTATTCCGGGGCCAGAATGAAGAGGAGACAAACCAATGCATCGTTTTCACTCACGTAGGCAGCCTTAAGTCATTGAAGCCAATATGCCTTAATTTTTTATTCGGTTAATAGGCGAAGGCAGAGAAATATATAGACCATATGGTCAGAGAGAACGATTCTACGAGTGTAACATATGCTCGCCACAGAGATGAGTTTTTAATAATATATTTTAATATAGGTTGTCAAACTTTCTAAACATCCATGGTGAAGCAGGGAATTGGTAAAAATGAAGTTTCTCGCCATCAAAACCGATTTCTTTCAAATTTTGTACAATAACGTATTTTGATGCACTAAACACGAATACGTTAAAAAAGAAACCTTCGCATTTAACTAGGAAAGAAGTTATTAAGAACTAAAGTTAATAGAATAATTAATAGAATTATATTAATTTTAGCGAGTTGGATTGACTGGGGTTTTGTTATCTTCTTGAGCGAGCGGAAACGCATAGCACGTATGCCCTTAAGCGACAGGTGACGACGGGTGAGGATGCCCTTAAAATTAACAATCTTTTTGAATAAATGGTTTCTGAACATTTCAAATGAGAGTTCTCTGTTTCCCTATGTTACATATCTGCGCATGCGTATGTTTACAAATACGCTGTTGACGCCTAGAATTATAACCTTCCGAACAGTGAACTTTAGTGCTTATTATCATATTCTATTAGAATTCTATTAATTTTAGCGAGTTGGATTGACTGGGGTTTTGTTATCTTCTTGAGCGAGCGTAGCGAGCGGAAACGCATAGCATGTATGCCTTAAAGTCGTAATTTATGCCTTAAAGTCGTCACAAATTTAGTTGTTTACATTAGCTCTCATAACCCGCATAACAGTGAACTTTAGTGCTTAATAACTTCTTTCCTAGTTAAATGCGAAGGTTTTTTTTTAACGTATTCGTGTTTAGTGCATCAAAATCGTTATTGTACAAAATTTGAAAGAAATCGGTTTTAAGGGCGTGAAACTTCATTTTTACCCAGGGATTTTTTTTAAACGGGTCCTGAAATGAAAAAAAAACTGAACCTGCTGCAGCCGGATTAGTGTTTAGCTCACAAATCACAGTGATTGGCGATTTGCGAGCGAAATATAATAATCATAGTTTATTAAATAGCAGTTTATTAAAAGTCGTGTCACACAAATAGCATTTTATGGCAATTCAGGAAAAAAAAAAACCCCATGAATGTCAAATATGAAAAAAATACAACATTGCTGCACTCGGCCCTTGAGCGACCATATAAATTTACATAGGAACGCCGCATTTAGTTACTGCCTCGGCGGTTTTAACTCTTGTTCGTTTCAACAACCGTACTTCAGGAAGTCCTCCCCACCAGATTATCAGCCTCAAAAATGGATCTCCCGGAAAAACATTTCGCCTATTTATAGGTAACTGGTAACCGACAACCACACACTTGGTGTGACGTGCTCTGTAGGTGAGCTCAATGGCTTTTTTCATCTAAAGAAGTTTATTTTTACAATCTGTGATCCCTATTAAATCCACAATTTCCGGCGTATATCTTGAACTCTACGCTCAATTTCGAAAAAGAAAACTCCAATTTTATTATTATTATTTCCAAATTGGATTGCAAAGATAGCACTTTCCCTGAAAGCTTCGAAGCGGATATGTAAGTAAAGAAGTGGTCTTCAGAAGTTGTATTATCAGGAATTGATAAATAAACGTTTTTACTGTACTTATGATGGAGGTAAAACGGAAATACACTGCGATGACAAAGTTCCTGCCAAATTTCTTATCAAAAAATTGTTTTAGACATAGAACAATTTTATCGTAAAAAATCTCACCTGTCATGTAGATTTCATTCTAGCAGGCATTTAAATTTGACTAGTAATAAAATTAGTTTCTTAAATTTGCTTCCAGCAAAGAGATCGCTCTAATATGGCGTAATTACTGGAAGTCGGATTTGTTTAAAATGTGTGTTTTCGATCAACCTCTAAGCCCTCTAGGATTTATAAAAGCGAACAGATTTGGCTGAATGGCTCCAAATATAAATCGTTCATGATGAGATCAAGAACCGGTCTGTCCGAACGAGTCTTTTTTTAAAACCAAAATAAAATCGCTACAATTAAGCCGTTTTGGTCATGGGTTTCGGGCAATGTTTATGTGGGTTCCCTATAGCGAAAAATATTTCACTCGGCCAGGGTTTCCTATTTTTTATTGTTTCTAACTTCCATTTAAATATCGCACTAATATTTCTAAAGTGACACAACTCAAGAATCGGTGTTTTTCAGTGATGACTATGAAAAACATAGTAAATATATATTTATCAACCATCAACACTGTGTGTCCTTCAGAGCTTGTACACACAGGCTCTGAGTGACTTTCGTCACTCTTCCTGTCTTAATGTTATTCCCCCAACATAGACAAGAGTGACACATTTTCAGTTGAATTTTATTTTGAGTTGTGTCACTTTAGAAATGCTGGTGCGATATAAACTAAAATATATAAAGTTTCATCATACTTAGAGCATAATAAAAAAACAAGAAAGCGCTGTTTTGAATATGTATATTTTGTAAAATATCTCCAGCATGAATGATAACTACAAGAAATGGTAAAACAGTCATTTCTTCTGTGTTAAAAAAAAGTCCGACTCGCAGGAACTGCATCATCTTAGCGCGGTTCCAGTTCATATCCCTATTGTCATTTGAAAAGCTTAGAATAGTAACAGATAATATTTTCCTCGGCCTTTGTTCAAAGGGTTTTATGGCTTTACCTGGTCGGGTCCGCCAGACCCTGGAATCCTCTTCTAGAGATACTTCATTTCATACGTTTCAATGCATTGGAAAATATCAAAATTGTTCACACATTCCTGTGTTCTTTTACTATAGTAATAATTTTACAAATAAAATCAATTAAAAAATAAAATAAAAAAACCAACAGCATGAAGGCAATTGAAAATATTCAAAAGACGTCATCGAATCTCTTTCTCTTGGCAAGCTATATTTCTAACAATGAATTGTTTTTCCAATTTTACTTAATCTGTTTTATTGTCAAATACATTATCCAACTATAAGCAATTAAAAAATAACAAGGAATAAAACAGACAAAAAGAACCGTTCGAATAAACGAAATCAATTACTTCAAAGTTTAAGCACTTATTTCTCCGATTGACATCACCTAATCAAAAATTGTTTTAGAATCTTTTGTGTAGAGAATTTATAAAGCTTTCAAATAATTGCTATCCACTTATCACGATTTCCCAACCTGGTTCGAGATATTAATGAAATTATACGAAGTTCCCAAAACTTTTCATGTCTGTTCATAAAATATTTTATTCTAACTCTTCCTTAACTCCAAACGTAACCAAAACTTTAACATGTTAGTTTTAAGGAAATTCAAACATGCAAAAAATGTTTCAACTGAATCCCATGATTCTAAGTAACCAAACCAAAAACTTGATTTAACGACTTTTTCCCCCCGATTTTCTCAGAAACGGTTAAAGCTATCGCCTTGAAAATGGTTTCATTTCCTTGCCCAAGAAGCCTATAAAACGAGTACTTTCAAGCTTATGAACTCAAAAACGTAAGCGTTACGATTTTTTTTGCGCGAATTTCGCCCCAAACGCCATCTTCCAGTGGGCGGATTCTGCTGGTTAACGTACTTGACCTTTCAAATTAGACGAAAGATTTTTGTACCAAATTTCATCAAAATCGGACCATTCGTCTAGGAGCTAGACAGCAAACAGACAAATATATATATATATATATATATATATATATATATATATATATATATATATATATTATATACATGTAGATATATATATATATATATATATATTTATATACATGTAGATGTATGTATATATATATATATATATATATATATATATATATATATATATATATACAAATTTGAACCACCGCCATTGTCGGTCTCTAGGGGTTTTGAAACGCGAAATTTTCTAGTCGGCACTTCCGGACTGTTTCATGAGATCAACCTTATAAGCGGGGTTCCTCCCTATGGGGGAAGGAGGAACCGCGCTAAGAGGTAAATTCATTTTAGGTCTAATAGAGTCACCAGAAGATGGCTAAAAATACCTTTGGTTGATTAATGACAGCTAAAATTTTATTTCACTGCACACTATTGGGTAAAATCAGTCCCGAAGGAGGCCAGAGGACCAACCGCAGATACTAAGCAGTATCTGATTCTTGACAGAACGGCAAGCAATGAATATAGTGTTGTCTGTAACAATTTCAGGCCCCCTGATTTTTCTTTCTTTGCAGGCACACATAGAAGGCTGGAGAGGATCGAAGGATGGCCGAAGACCCTGATTTTGAACAACACTAGATCTTTAGTGCGCTGAATTGGGTAAGGTCAGCATTAATTTTCAGGTGTGTTGTGGGCATAAAAACAAAGAAGGTATTCTTCTAATATAAACATGTTTAGCGAATTGATTTTTAGCCAACCTACTAATAATATGGCCACGCCCGAAGTTACAAAACTTTACTTATCAACAACCACTTATTTAATAAAAAAAAAAAAAAAATACAAAATTACCAAGAAAACAAAAAAAAGCAATGGCCAGAGAATTCAATATTGTGTCAATAAAGAAACAGTTTAATCATAAAAGAGGTATTAGATCAACTACTGGAGGGTGATCTGCCAATCGTGATTTACCCTTTATATATTTAAAAAAAGAAACAGAAGTTCAGGAATAATGATTTTTATCTGATACGTAATTTTAAATAATATATTAAAAAAATATATACATTTTTACAATAAATAAGAATAAAGAATTTAAAAAAATGGAATTAGATTATGATTTAAAACAAAATAAGCAAAGTTAAATGAATTATGTAAAAAAAATAGGACTTATTAAGAAATGATTACTCGAAAAAAGTAAAACTGCATTATACGGAAAAAAGAGAGGGAAAAGTATTATAATAATAATAATAGAATCAATGGAAGTAGAGAAATTATATGACTCAGTTTTCGCAACACTATTGGTTCCTACCCTAAAGCAATCACATATTATTTTCAATGAAATTTAATTACAAGATGAAGTATTTTTCAAATTTATACACAAGACCTGGCACTAAATTTTCCATCATCATTATTGCTCTTCCAGGAGGTCATTTGTATCAATTTAGGTCTCAACCCAACACCAACACCAACACCTAGACTGGGAATCGATTTGAAAAACATGGCGTCTTAATGAACATACACTGTATATCAATTTGGGTCTCAACACAACACCTACACTGCATATCGATTTGATACACATGGTGTCTTAATGAACGCACACTGTGTATCAATTTGGGTCTCAACCCTACACCAAAACCTACACTGCATATCGATTTGATAGACATGGCGTCATAATGAACACACACTGTGTATCAATTTGGGTCTTAAAACAACACCTACACTGCATATCGATTTGATACACATGGTGTCTTAATGAACACACACTGTGTATCAATTTGGGTTTTAATCCAACACCAACACCTACACTGTGTATCGATTTGATAGACATGTTATCTTAAAGAACGCACACTGAGTATCAATTTGACACATGCGTATTAGAGAACCCTAAGTTTGGCGGTCTATGTGATTATATGTATAATCTAAAATTAATTTCATAATATTTCAGTTGCTACTTTATTTGGTTTTCATGGAAAAATATTAGCAGGGAGTCTTTGTAATTATTGTGTTTTGTGTACAAGCACTGTACTTGCAATAATCTGACTATTGTAAACATGATAAATTATGATTTATCATTTTTTAGTGAGTAATTGCTGAAATATGGCATTGGTAAATATATATTATTTATTTTTTCCGAGAAAAATATTTCTATGGACGGGTTTTCTACAGGTTACCAGAATTTTCTTGCAAGGATAGGGTTGAAGCCTTAAGAAAAACCATCAGCCCTAGTGGGAATTTAACCCATGTATTTAATCCTACAGTACACACATCACTCACAGCCACCGAGCCTCCTAATTAATAAATAATTAAATTTTAATTAAAATAAAATTGACATTTGAAGAAATTAAATTAAACATTAATTCAATTTAAAATAAATAAATTATTTAAATTCCATTAATTAATATGAAATAAATGAAATTATAAATTAATGAATTTTTCAAATTTGGCCATTAATGTTTAAAAAAATTATTTTGAAAACTAGTCTATGCTCAAATTTTTTAAAGAATAATTGTGCCCTTTAAAGTCTCTAAATGTTATGTGAAGGAACATAATTTTCTTTAATTTGTTCTCATTCTTCAGCTCCGAGAGGCCTTGGTAATGTTCTAGTTGCATATTCTATCAATAGCACTGAATTGTCAACATATCTGTTCCAAACAATGAACAGAATTTCTTTTCTGAAATTATTCCCATGGTTCGCTATTTTCAATTACATAAAGACAAAGGATTTCTTGAAACTTGTAGAAATAAGTAAGATATGAATCCTATTGTTGCCCACAATGGTACGTCTCCTTTTTCCTTGGGCTATAATACAAATTATTGGAACAAGAAGCTTTAAACGAATACTGTGACATTGTGAACTGTGACATGAACAGCTAAAATGTTGAAAATAGGTTTATTTTAGTTTTAGAAAATTAATCACCACTGCTTATTCTTAGAATAGAATCCCATGAAATCCTCATGTATTCATCTGTATTTATCTCATTCACCTTCAATTTAATAATACAAAATAAAAATGTAGGTTAAGGATGTACTATGATGAATGAATGGCCATCAAAATCCACTTATAATACACAACAACCACTAAAAGATAATAAATGACCATAAAAATCACTTTGTAGGTTTAATTACATACTAAAACAGGGTATTAATGTAAATGAACGGCAATTAAAATTCACTTGTTTCTTTTTAAATACATTTAAAACAAGCACTAAAAGTTTATTTTATAAGAAAAGCTTTACAAATGGCTCAAGTTCCTAAATTCACAAATGACAAAGGTTTAAGGACATTTATTTTCACTTGAACATTTTTTTTCTTGGTACAGGAAAACCTAATTGTTTTTAACGATGATTTAAAGCAATATATTATGTATCAGAGCATTTTAAGAGTGTTGCAAAATAAAAATATAAAATTCTTAACTGATTAAATAAAATACTTGTATATTTATGTTTTCATTAATTATAAGTAATTAAATAATGTTATCTCAAATGTCAATTTTTTTTCATCTGAAGGATAGAAGACTTCTAATTTTTGGTAATTATATTGGTAAATGTCAAGGAGCGTGGTCTCCACGCCGATTCTTTTGAAACTTTGCACTATAACGTATTTTGATGCACTAAACACGAATCCGTTAAAAAAAAAGGTCGCTTTTCACTAGGAAAGAAGTTATGAAACACTAAAGTTCACTGTTATGGAGGTTATAAAAGACGGGTTAACGGCGAATTT
Source organism: Gonocerus acuteangulatus (assembly GCA_946811695.1). Taxonomy (NCBI): domain Eukaryota; kingdom Metazoa; phylum Arthropoda; class Insecta; order Hemiptera; family Coreidae; genus Gonocerus; species Gonocerus acuteangulatus. The sequence continues at coordinate 17,353,813 of OX328125.1, forward strand.
GTAAACACGCGCATGCGCAATAGTCCTTAATGACGAAGTGTAATTGAAATTTAGACTCACCTTGTGGTAGCTGACTTGGTCGTAAATTGTCGCTTTTGGGCATACGTGCTATGCGTTTCCGCTCGCTCCGCTACGCTCCGCTCGCTCAAGAAAACATCAAAACCCCTAGTCAATCCAACTCGCAGAAATGAAAAGAATTCTATGGCCCAAAAGTCGTCCAAGGCAGTCTTCCCTAACCTTCATAACAGTGAACTTAAATGTTTCATAACTTCTTTTCTAGTGAAAAGCGACCTTTTTTTTTAACGGATTCGTGTTTAGTGCATCAAAATACGTAATAGTGCAAAGTTTCAAAAGAATCGGCGTGGAGACCACGCTCCTTGACATTTACCATTATATTTTCCCATATTCAGCAGAAAACAAACAATTTCGACATTGACAACAAACCAATTCACTAAAAATACTCGACAAAATAACGTTATTTTTATATTCTGTAGTGCATCTAAAGAGATAAATAAGCCTCATTAGATATTTGAACTTTAAATACATTTTCTAATAATAATCTCAAATCAAATTTGCCTCGAATAAATTAGGGCTAAGAAAAACATTGAAACTACGCAGTATTATCACAGAACGATGTCAAGGTCAGCCAGTTGTAATGGTAAACAAGACCCAGGAAATTCAAATTCAAGAAATGTGCCGGCATTCGTTGCCAATAAAGTTTAAACTAAGTCAAATATGCTTTTAACTTATCTACTTTTTTTTGTTTAGAAAGGACAATAACCGAACGACCCAGCCCAAGGCCTACGTTCTACAGGTCACGTACGCATAAATCGATCCCGCAATACAAATTTGAAGTCAATATAACAAACAAAACCTTCCAATTCAGGTAGAGAAGTGTTCAGAACGAATCTTAAAGGTTTGAATTCGTTTAAAGAATTGTTATAATAAGTAAGTTGTTTTTTAAAAAAAAAACACATCTCTAAATAATTATTATTTCAAAGAAGCAAAATATTTAATAAATAAGTACACAATAAATATTAAATTAAATTCCCAAATTCCTTTTTTCTTTCATAAATATTTTCAAAAAGGTTAAAGTATCACTTGATGACTAAGGCATACCTGCACATGATGCTGATAACAGGTGGACTAATGCAGTATCAGGATTAAGAACTGAGTTGAAAAATGATTTGGCCTGTGAATAAGCGCAGAAATAAATTGCGCGAGATGGAGCAACACCAACTATGTTGGGACCAAGGCCTTTGAACAAGGCTTTAGGTCCTTCGTGCTTAACAATAAGTCTGTAAGAATAAAGGGTGGAATTAAAAACTACTCAGATCGAGCAAAGATTAGTACTTCAAAATTACTTTTGGTACTAATGCACAATAATAAATTATAAGTAAGCAATTTACGAGACGGAAAGCATCAGATATATACCTAATACACTGAAGAAGTCCAACAGTCTTTGAATGAGGCATGCCATAGGTTGAGATGGCAAAAATTTGATTGATGTGTCTAGATGTGATAGTATTAATTTTTCTTCTCTGCTGAGATGGCATAAGAGTTTTGCAAGTAACATGCCTTCCATTACCATCAGGAGATGCAATGTTAGGGACATGGACATGAAATCCTGCATTTGAAGACTGCAAACGAGTTTTAACAACTTCTAAAGGGCAGGTGACAACAGCCCCTACTGTTCCAGCAGTCCTTTAAAGTAGAGAATTGTATCTCAGTAGATATAAACAAAAAAGTGGTAAAATAAATCATCCTTTGACTCTCAAAAGAAAAATAACTACTTACCCTCCAGCTACTAAATGGATTATGGTGTCACGATGAAATACGGACATATCCCACAATTGTGAAAATATAATTCATGAAAAGTCAATAAAAAATAAATCACACTTAAAATATTCTATAATCAATTTCAATTGCAGCTATTTTCACACCAGAACTACATCTTGTTACGGATCTAATTACGACAAGGTAGATACTTTGAAGGTAAAACAAAAAATTAAAACGTAAAATGTCATGTACACTCGCGGACCCAATGGCACTTGGCATTACCGGGGATCAAAATATTCTGCTCAACTCAAATGAGTGAATGTAAACAGAACTGCCAACCTCCCGAGTAAAAGTCTCAGGAAAGCGCAAACTCGAAAAATTTCCCCTTTGTGTACCAATAACTAGGAAGTTTACAATTGTGCAGGTTAAACTATGACAGGATGGGTTAGTAAGGAGGCCTATCAATTTTCGTTGAGGAATTGATTTAACATAAATATTTCCCATGTTGGGATTGAAGTATGTTGCAGAGATCTGTTATGAGAAATACTTTTTAATAATATTTATCAATAAAGTAATAGTTCTTCATGTTTGTGTTCCTGACTGATACTGGTGAAATTGTCTTTTCAATAATTTAAAAATATTAAAATGATCCATCCTATTGTCTTAATATGTGTCACCATCTGCTGCGACTGACATTGCAACACAGAGCATTTTACTGTTACATACTATTGAGTATATGGATTTTTGTGTTGTTGGGAGGTGAGACTGTTTTTTTTTAAATTCAATACTTAATTTTCAAGTTACCATGTTTTACTGTTATTTTGCTTACTTTTTAGTGATGTACAAATATGTTGGTACAGAAAATAATTCAGTAAGTTTATTAAGCCAACAAACTACAGAAATAAGTACTTCACAAGATTACAAAAAATCTGGGTATATAGTTAAAAGTAAAAAAATTACCAAGTACTGCAATGCGTACAAGGATATTAGACCTGGAGCTGAAGGCAAGTATAAGTAACTTAAATGTTTGAGAATTTTGCTGAAAAATATAATATAATCTTTGTACTATTTAAAATTCTCGCCAGAAAACCAAAGTCTGAAAGTCTGATTTGACAGAGAAATGATCCTGCATCTGTGAGGCATAGGACTCAATCTTCTCATCGCCCTGATGAAGGCTTGAATTTCAAGCCAAAACGTCGGCAACAATAAAACCATTTTCACTTGTAAAATGTAGTTTTATTAAGAAGTAATGGCCGAACCCCGTCAATCCCTACCTTCGCAAAGTCTGATTTGTTTTTACTTCTTATCTTTTTTTGGATATATACTTATGTAAGAATTTAAACTTTAAGAAGAATTCAAAGTTTTTTCATCTTGTTTAAACATATAGTATTTCTAAATTTTATCCAAATTGGTTAAACATACTAGTCTGAATTTTATTTGTAAAAAACAAAAAACTTACCAAAATTTAGAGTTAAAAAAAATCTATAACTTATGAATGTTGCACCTAATCTGAAAAATCCTATATCATATCTTAGATATTATTATAAAGATTTTAAACCATAAAAATAATTTAAAGCGATTTATCAAGTAAAAAAAAACAAAAAAAAAAAACAACTTTTAACAGAACCAGTGCATTTTAAAGATATGTTTAAGGTATTTTTGCTTGAATTTACAAAGGAATCGGTCAAAGAAATAAATAGAGATCTTTTGACTTTTAATGGCTGAAATAAAAAACATTTATAATATATATCTATGTTTATATTATAAATGATGTTTTATGTATACATATACATCCATGCTTATAATTGAAACCACTTAAATACTTCAACTATGTTCCTCCTTCAACTATGTTTTCTTTTATTTTAGGAAACTTCAATTCAAATTACTCTTTAGAGGGAGTTGTGGTACTTATTAGACATGGCGACAGAGGTCCAATGACTCATGTTGTAAATGCTTCATCAGTCAACTGTGATGGATCATTTGATCCGCTGTACTCTTCATTCGAAAATTATATTAAGAATATATCAGGCACTCCTGCTCTTCCTCAGCTTCTGGGTGTCTTTAGAAAAATTCATTCTCCGTTGCCTGTAGGGGGCTGCTACATCGGATTATTAACCAAAATTGGCGCATCACAACTACTCGCAACTGGAAGAGTCTTACGAGAAGTGTATAAACACTCTCTAAATATCAGTAGCAGCCAAATAAAAGAAGAAATAAAAGTGTACAGTACTTCTTACAGTCGGACAGTCCACAGTGCTCTTGCATTTCTTTATTCATTTATGGACGAAGAAGACTACCCAAAAGTTGTCTTTCAATCAGTGTCTAGCTTAACTTTTTGTTTTGATGACTGTGCTTGTCCTAAAGCAAATTATTATCTTGATAAATTTATTGGTGAAAGTTCCAGGCATCTGCATTCTCATCCTGCCGTTTATAATTTAGTAAAAACTGCTGCATCTATAGTTTACGAGTTTCCACATAAAAAACTATCTTCAGATCCTCATGCCCTTAAAGATGCTCTTTTGACGTACATTTGTCATGACAGTGCTCTGCCGTGTAAGGATTATTCACTTAAATCTGATAAGTGCATTAAACTTGAGCAAGTAAATGGACTATTTACCTACCTTAACTGGGAAACAAAACAATCCAGTAAAAGCAAAAACTTCAAAAGGGGTTCTTTATTAAGATCTTATGGTCTTTTAAAGAACATAATATCACATTTACTTCAAATAGTTTCTGAGAGGAGACCCAGATTAATTTTATATTCTGGTCACGATAAAACACTTAGTTATCTTACGAGTGCTCTTGGAATCACTAGTGATGGTGTCTTCTCTCCGTACTATGCTTCAAGATTAATTTTTGAGGTAATTATTTTAGTTTTTTCTCGCATGTAATTGTTTATACATTTTCTGTACATTGGCAATCTAATCTGCCTTTGTTTGTAAAATTAAATGATTTGACAAACCATTGAATTGAAGACAAGGTATGGTTGGGATTCGGCTAGGAGAAAAAAACGTCAGACCTTCACGAAGAAATCTGTATTGGTGAAGGAAGAAACGTCCAATACAGATTTCTTCCTGAAGGTCTGACGTTTTTTTCTCCTAGCCGAATCCCAGCCATACCTTGTCTTCGTATCACTGCAACGGCTAACTATCTCCATCTCCACTATAAACCATTGAATTGGTGAACAGTTGCAATTTTTATGGGGTGACGTATCTCAGTTTCCAGAGAGTTATTATTTATTTTTAAATTACAGAGATTTAAAAAAAATTTTACTATTTCCACAGAATATTTTTTAACCCAACGTAATTGGGAAGCCGGGGGCCCGTAATAATATGACGGGGTTTCCGTCATATTATAACTTATTCGTCAGTTGATAAGTAATCAAAGTATAATGTTTCTTGACACTGGGGCGCTCCGGACCAGTGTCAAGTAACAGAAGTTTAACCAGTACACGTTTTGTTTGTTGAATTTGTGAACCTGAATTTGTTTCCAAGATGTCATTTGGAAACACCCATTATATTTGCAATCATTGCCAAGAAGTGTTCTGACTGGGGATGCTGATGGGTAAGGAGGCTGTGCAATGGTTCGGGATATTATTACCTCGGATGGACCATCACCAGGTGTAGCGTAAACTCTATGAGGGACAAAATCATAGATTATTTCTAGTAATTCAAGGTTTGCCATCGTAGTTGAAATTAACCGCAACTACAAATAATACTATGAAATAGGTAAGGTACAATGACAGCTGTTCTCTTTTCATCCTAGCAACGAATCCTGCCAAGGCGTGCATGCTCTCTAACAAACTAAAAATTCAAACCCCTTTGAATGTATTTAAAAATTTGAATATGAAAAAATCCTTTCTTAGTGAGTGTTTACATCCTAAAGGGAGTGTCCTTGCAAAATTTCAAATTTTTCTGCCAAGTGGATTGGGCTGGGCGTGATACGTCAGTGAGTGAGTGAGTGGTATTTGACAAATATATAGTAGATAATTTTGTGGGGGGGGGGGGGGTTGGAAGCACTTAGGCATTCGGGGTGTAGGGAAAATTTTAAATATTTTAGTTTAAAATGGTGAGTTTTAAGGTTCTCTGGACACCTTGAAGACCAGGGTAAATGTAGAAGACATTTTTTATTGTTATAGGCTTTTTTTTACATGAAATGTTCTCACCAAAACAAAATTTCGGAAGGAGGGCTGCAGCCCCCTCAGCTCTCCCCCCTTATATACGCCCATGTTGCATGATATCAGGCCGAATCGTAAAAACAGTACAATTAAATGCCTTAATTTTATGTTTCATTGATGATAAGTAATTTAATTAATTATTTTTATTTCATTTTTTAGGTTTACAAGAGTAAAGACCTTAAAGGCGGTATGGTTGGGAGTGACTTTTTCTTTAGATTGCTTTTCAATGGCAAAGACATCACAACTAAAGTACAATTTTGCAAAGGAGTGCCCAATCACCATCCAGCTAGACAACAGAATGTGACTGGATTCAGAAACACCTCATTTTTCTTATGTCCTCTGGAATCTATCGTCAGATTTTTACATGATGACTATTTTTCACCCTTTAATGCTACAAACTTGAAAGACGCATGTTCTTTATGAAGACTTCAAATAATCTTTATAAGTATTGAAAAAAATTGTATTTTTATGTATTTCCTTGGCTGTTTAAGAAGCCGTATTCTTGTGCAATATTATTATTGTTATTTTATTTACTTCTGCTAATAATAATAATAAGTTTTTAGATAATTTAAAAATATGTGAAGTTTTTATATCCCTGCTTTCTTAAATGCAATAACTAAACAGGTTCAGTATACAGATGGACAAAATCATCTGAAACTAAAGAGGTTCGCTATAAAGATGGACAAAATCATAATTCTCACTTGACCATGGAAACAGAAAACATAATAATCTGGTTGGCATTTATGTTTAGAGTTTTTAAGATATTTGAACCTTCTATATCATTGATAAGCAGGCATTCTTATAAAGGCGACAACTTATATATAGTAGACATTAAAATTACTAATTATTACAAAATAAAAATATTATTTAAGAAATTAAAATAGTCATCCAGAAAACAGCAAGTCTATATCATGTTCATAATATAACACATAAACAAGTCTAAATAGAACTGTGTATGTGGTATATTATTATGTTTATTAGGAGGTTAAGAACATTTATTTAATGAAGCTTAAAAACAAGTAAGCCAGTAAAGTACAAACAAGGCATTCTTTCTTTTATATACATAATGTTTATTTACAAGCTTTTGGTAGTTTTTACAAATAATTTAAACATGGGGACAACAATTTCTAAAATTCCACGAACAAATTTTATATATTAGTGTTCTTCATCAATTAAAAACATTTTCACAGACTTCAAATACTCATATGGCAATATGTCAAGCTCAGATCTCGTAGCCCACATGAAATCAGAACACTTTTTGTCAGATACTTCAGCCTGGCCATTCAGTATATGGGCTTTGAAGAAAAATATCTTTGCCCCAACACTATCACCAGTTTGAACTGCTTTCGGATATCTGTACTTGTAAAAACCCGAAGGAGCATTACCCAAGAACTTAGCGTGAATACCTGTACCACACTTTTCCTGAAGGATTCTCTCTGCAGTATCACGTAAAGTCTCACCAGGTTTATGTTTTCCTTGAGGCAATATCCACTGCGATTTTTGACCAACTTGGTCATTAACAAGTAATATTAAATATCTGTCTAATGCTCTTTTTAAAGACTTGGGATCCTTCTCAACAGTTTCACTATTTATCCGTTTTGCAAATTCAAAAGAATTCAGTTCTTTAATGGAAGCATCAAGGAAGTCGTTCGCCGTTTGTTGAGGAAACTTATCCATTTCAGTTATACTAACATTTCCCTCTTTGACCTCCTTTGCTCTTTTTTTGTCTTTTTCCTTTCTTATTTCAAAATTTGATTTATAACTTTTCTCAAACTCAATATCCTGTAATTGCTTAAAAAACTGTTTTTCTAATTCATTGAAGTCTCTGGTTATTATTGGCCTTCTTTCTAAACTTACTGCACTTAATATATCCCATTTTTCTTTTGGGGTTCTAGGATTCAATTCTGCTATTGTTGAAAGATACTTCAAACCAGTTTGTGCTGTTGTCTTTATTGTATTTTTCAAGAGCAACATTATTAAAAACGTATAATTGGTCACTTCAATACAAACATAATTGAACCCAAAAACTTTGCAACATCAAAGTACTCAATGCTGTTTACAAAATACAGGTTATAAAATCAAAACAAGAGGAATAAACATTCCAACAAGTTCAGAAAAGTATCATTAACAATGCATTGACGCATTAAGAGGTAAAATCTAAACAAAATTCTTTCCTATCTCTCAGGAAGGAAAAGAACCAATTGGTATGGAAATCAGAAAACTAAATTTGTAAATAACTAAAATCAATACAATAAAAAAATATACGAAATGCAGAAATAAAATTAATACGATAAAATGTCCTGCATTGTGAAAAAATAATTTAAGTTTACAGTATCTATGGGTGAACAAATATTCGTAACCATCCAATCTTTTTAATTAAATGATTTTTCATTTTTAGGAGTACAATAATTTAGAAATTGATCACCCTAAAATCCCAATTTATCTTGTTCACTCTTTATCGTTATGAAAGAATTTGATGAGTAAAGCATCATACAAATGATACATCAACGCAGAATATAAAACAAAAAAAAAAACATGGTTATGGGTCTGGGTTTGGCAGATTCTATAATGCGGATGACGCATTAATTGGCGACTACGTTGCTCTATGCCTCATTGTTTTAGGTCTATGGATTATTATTTAGATTAGCGTCGGAGGTTACTAAAGTTAACCCTTGATCACGTGTGTGTCAAAGTTATCAGCGCTTTGTTGCATTGACGCTACTTTTTGATTCCCTAATAGAATTTTAATAGATTACAGAAATGAAAAACAAAGGTAATAAGCAAGTGATCCCAAATAAAAATTCGATGGAAGAGAGTTCGGACGAAAATTCAATGGATGGAAGCTTAGAAGTTCCCATGGAAGGGAGTTCAGCAGAAAATTCAATGAATGATAGTTCCGAAGAAAATTCGGAAGGAAATTCTGAAGAATCTGACTCTGATGAAAATGATTTGAAAAGTGAAGGAGAACAGGAAGAGTCAGGAAGTGATAGTGAATCAAGTTAGTACCATTACATATAAGTTTCAAGCAAGATTAGATTTCAGTTGACTCACACCCTATGCGTTTTTCCTAATTTATAGTAAAAGTAGTAATGTTCTGAATTTGTCAGAGACCTACTGGTTACATTTCTTTGTTTAGATTTTATTGTAATGTTTGTCTATTATCAGTATATGTAATAAAGAACTTAAGATCAAACATTTATTGTCAGACTGCCAGAGATGATTTCAATTTCCTGAATGATATGTAACACCCTTTAGGCAATGACAACCAATAACACAGGAATATATCGTCCCTACCATGTCAAACTATCGAATATGTAAATCGGAGCAAACTAGAGAACGAACATATTCTATCCATTGACAAAGTAATATATTGAAAAGTGGTCTGATTCGATACTTTATTTAAGGCATTAAAGGCTATTCTATAGGGATTAGAGTTGCGACGAGCTGAATCGTCCACAATCCAAGAGCAAAGTGACGAACCTTAAAAACAAGATTTTTCATATTCGATAGTTTGACTTTACAACGACTATTGTACTTCTATAGACACTAGGTACAATTTATCGGTAAACTTTTCACACAAAGTCTTCTACAATTAAAATTTTATACCTAACTACATTAGCCATGCTGATTACCTAGAAAAAGTGGTTCAGAGGATACTGTTCTTTGTGTTAATGACCAATGAAGCGGAACAAAACAAGTAAATACATCATTATCAAGCAGAATATAAATTCTGTGCACAATTTTTTTTGTTCGTAAATATCATGCTACTCGATGTTTATCTATAAAGACTTCTTATTCATTTTATGTTTAGATTATGAAGCCTCCCATAAGAAATCTCTTGCAAAACTTCAAGAGACAGATCCTGAGTTTTACAAATTTTTGAAGGAAAATGACAAGAATTTACTGCAATTTAGTAGCTCAGAGGATGAAAAAGAAGAAGAATCTGGGAATGAAGATGAAGTTTTCAAGCCACCAACTCAATTGCATGTAATATTCTAAATATTTTTAATCAAATTATCTTACCCACTCTAGAATTAGTCATAACAATAACATAATCTTGGCTGATATTCAGCACAGGCCATTATGACCATGGGAGACAAATACTAATTTCTCTATTGCTTTATACAAATAATAAAATAATGTATCAATATGTGTGTAAATATTCCTGCCTCTTCTGACTTATATTCTGTCATTAGTATTCTTGTTTAGATTGACTTTTTTCCAAACAGGACGTCTATTAGTCCTTGTGAGGGATTACGGATTCAATCAACCTGCCCCTCGACCTGGTAGGACAATAGGGTTGGGGCTGTCTCCTTTCGGTGACATATCTGTTCGCTTGGTAGTTTTAGTTGTTTTTCTCTTTAATACTGGGCACTGAATTTTCATTATGTTTATGTATGCTCTCTGTTGAGATTGTTAATTATCTCATTTGCTCTGACTAACGTTCTTATCATGGTGTTCTCCCTGACTAGGGTCCTGACTTGATCGAGCAATATCTGCTTAGAGCTCTTTTCTTTGTGTCACCACTGCAGAGGTTTTTATGCGTCGAAGTCTTAGTCAGGAGAATGATGTCAAATTCAGGTGGGTACCTTTCTGGCCCTCCCGTAGACACACGGCAGAAGGTAAACAAACACCTTTGCCTTGCATTTTTTCTTGTATTTGGTCTTTCTGCGACATCAAGGTAATGTTTCTGAACAACCTGCCAACATTCTCGCTCACGCTACTGATGCAAGTTAGTGTTACTCAGTGCCTAAGTTCTTGAATTATTCAATTTCCTTCTTGATCTTTCTTCCACATCTTATCCATTGTTTGGGTTCATTTCCTGACCTCATACCTGTTCCAGTGTAGGTGTCTCCTCAAAGTTTGGTTCAAAAGCAAAGCCCACTTACTCAGTTATAGACAATTCTACTGTAATCAGAGGATCAGGTCTGCCAGAAAATATACTGTTGTCATACCTTATGGCCCACTTACTCAGTTATAGACAATTCTACTGTAATCAGAGGATCAGGTCTGCCAGAAAATATACTGTTGTCATGATGCAAACCGCCATCACCTGCATTATTTGGTGACAACATTCTGCACCATAAGGTAGACAATACCACTTCTTCCAAATCTTGCAAATTTTAGAAAACTGGGCTGATCTTTTGTTTAATCACTTGTTATTAAAATTACCTACAAATTTAAAATTGTAAATAATTCACTGGTGCCAATGGCCATAGCAGTCGACGCACCATAATAAAAAAAAAAAAAAAATCACAGAGAATAAGATTTATAAGACACCTATGATTGTGCTAAGTATTTTTAGGTTTGCCCCTGTGGAATTTGATTATTTATGGTTCCCGAATGGGTTCTTAAAAGTTATGTTTTCTTTTGATAGGTTGACAGTGAAGATAGTGATTTTGAAGAAGAGTCCAAGAAAAAAAGTAGTGACAAAGTTATCTCTTTATCAATGGTCGACAAATGGAGAGAGAATTTAATTAATAATCCGTAAGTTGTTGCATTTTTAACATTTTATATCTTTTGCTTATCCTCTTTTTGCTGTGAGTCAAGTCACATATGTGTATGTGTGTGTGTACCGAATATTTAAAAATGTCAAAAAATATACTTACAGGGATTTACTTTATGACAGAAAATTTGAAACAAAAACATAAATAAATGTTATTTTGTCTAATACCTTTTTTTTTTTAGTTTAAGTGAAGACAAGTGATGATATTTTTATGGGTTCTGTTGGGCTACAATATTTTCTCCTAAAATGATTTCAAATTGCTTTTCAGCTCCGTAGAAAGTATATCAGCTGCTGTCGATGCATTTAGTGCTGCTCTTTGCCGAGTTACTGGAGATGATTACTCAGAGTATAGAGTCGATGGAAGTGGAGGTAAATATTATGACCCGTTTTACATGGGAACAAATTGTTATTTTGTTGGCAACATTTCTGAAAATAATAGCAACATTTTTTAAAATGTATTGCTATCATATTGGCTGTGAAATGTGTAAAAAAATTATGCCCTTGGTACATATTGGCGGCAGTGTCGTCCTAGAATGTTTAAATCAGGTAGAGGTTTTCCAGCTATGGGCTCGCTGAAAATATTCCTTGCTCCACGATGGAGGCTTAGGAATGGTGGGAACATATAAATAGCCCTGTGCTAATGGTCTTGATTCGAAAAAAAAAAAAGAAGTTGCCAAATCAATGCATCAAACTATTAAAAACCTGATAATCAGAAAAAATTTGAATGACCCCCAAAAAAAAGAAATTGTGACAGTTAAACCATATTTTAAGAACTCATTATTCATTTTCTCTCACAATCATCTTTAATAAATTCGTTCTTTATAAATCTTCTCTCATATGTTACAAAGATTTATTTCGAAACAATTCGAAAGGAATTTTTTAAATTTTGAACCGAATCGCCTGATTACATTAAAGAAATAGAACCAGTCTACTCAAGAATTATTCTGAAAACTCGTTACTATAGAGCCAGAAATTAAATATTGTTATACAATTTTAACACATTTTTCTTTGGGCTTTCATTTCTCTACCAATACGGTTGCCAAACACAATTAAGAGCATAGTGTCAGGCCTTTTAAAAGCGTTCCTGAATCTTCAGTAATATTGTACAGCCATTCATTGCCACAAAAATTTGCTTATCTAGCTTCTGTACGCTAATGTAACTTAAGCCTTCAAATTGTTATTTGTGTTTATTTTTATTCATTTGCCAAATTAAATCTTTTCTTGCCTGTAAGAATGCTTTTACCCTTGGACTCCTTATGGTAGTGGTTTTTTTCATAAGAAAATCTGGTTTGAAAGCATATTGTATATCAGGAAAGTGGCATTTAATTAGAGTCATAAAAGTATAAATGACATTATCCCTAATAGAGAACTTATTAACCAGTAAATAACTACTTTTACCACTGCGAATGTAGATTTAGTCATAGTATATTAATTGGTGCCAATGACCATAGCAGTAGACACACCAAGAAAAAAAAAAAAAAAAAAAGAAAAGTATATTAATAAAACTAATTTTTTTTTTTATAAGAAATTGTGTTTTATTTTGTTCCGTTTTGATTTGAAATTTATGTCTCTCAAAAATGATTGGATTATAGTTATCCTTGTTCTCATCAAGCCGAAACGTCAGCAAAAAATAAAACATATTTTCTATTAAAAAATGTAGTTTTATTAACCTTTTCGATGTGACTTGGGCTAGCTGCCTATTCCCTCCACAGGTGGGTGGACCAAACCCTCTCCTTGAGCAACCATATGCACCCGTATTTTTTTTTTTTTCTATTTCGTTTCTAAGCATCATTTTCATGTTTATCTTACTTAATCGACGCGTTGCGAAGGCCGCATGTATTACTTGAAACGATTTATTTACTACAATTGTGGTACGCAGCAAACCTACAATAACCATTTAAAACAAAGTTTACTTACTTTTCTTCCCTATATTTCACTTTCTACTTCATTCCGAAACCCCGGCTTGTTTTTAGACGTGATTTTTAAATGTAGCAATGAAAATGCTTTTTATTTATTATTATAATAATACTCCTTTATTATTTACAGTTTCACTAACAAAATGCCCTACAAACATTTTTACTGTGCACACGCCTCACAGAAGCATGTTACTTATAACGTTCAAAATTTGTTCGATACCAGTTAAGGGTTAAACCAGAAAATATCCCCCATTCCTACTAGAGGAGGCTGTGGCGAGAATACTCGGGCGTCGCCTCTGAGGAACATCTTTCTCCGGCGAGTATTCTCGGGTGTCGCATCGAAAGGGCTAAGATACCATAACCTAACCATGACTAAATCTACCTTCCCATTCCCAATGGTTAACAATCTCCTCTCAATTGTTGCCATTGTATTTTTTATATGAGATTTCACTGCAAATAAAGGATTGTCACCAACTAAGATATAATTAATGAGTTTCACACATATTATTTAAGTTATATCTTATTTGATAAAAAAAACAAAAACTTTTAGTTCTATGTGCTAACAAATACGTTAATAAAAAAATATGAAAAATATTAATCTAAGGCGCTAATGGCCGAGATGTCAATGCACCAAAAAAAAAAATATATATATATTAATCTCCCTAGTTTGAACATTTTTCATGAAGCATTTAAATTTTAAGAAGTATATATTTTTATTTAAATGGAAATATGTTGTCATATTTGTATAATTTGATATATGATTTTCGAATAGTAATCTTTTTTTTTATTTATTTTTCAGTTTTTAATGCCATCATAGAGATGTGTGTATTACATTTACACAAAAGCTTATGCGATTTCCTAAAGTTGGGCCCTAATATGATTAAGCACCCAGAGAAGGCAAAAAAGTGGGTTAAGATAAAATCCCTTGTAGAAAGATATTTTACAGATTTACTTAAAGTAAGTTGTTAATGTACAGCAAAAATATTTTAATATTAATTTAACAATTGTATAAATATATTAAATTCAAACATGTACACATTTACATGTTTGTAAGCAAGTTTCTTGCTCTTCGTAGTGGTTATAAGAAAATAAGTTATTTTTATTCATTGAAATTAGAAATTAATGTAATCAGTTTTTTTTTATTGTTTTATTTATGCTTTTGCAGGGTGTCTACTGCACGAAAAAGTCACAAAAGTCATGAAAATGCCAGGAAATTGAAAATAGGGCACAAAAAAAGTCATGAATTTTGAAACCAAGTCACAAAATTTTAGTTTTTACCAGGGAGTAACGTAATCCCGGTACTTCGGCGCATTCATAATTGTCGCCGTTTTGTATGCATTTACAAATCAATTATTCATTTTTTAAATAGATGCAGACTTAAATATTGAAATTCTATTCGCATGGCAAATTTTAAGCCAATAGTTAAGGCTTTTAATTTTGATTGAAATTATTTTCTTTTTAATGAGCATGATATTTGCTTTTCAAATCATGAAAAAGTCCCTAAATTGGCCTTCACAAAAGTACTACATTTGGTAATTTGTTAACAGGGAGGAATTAATTAGGTTCATTTTACTTTAAACAGTATTCTCAAAAAAAGTGTCCACTTGAATCATTTGAACCCAGAGTACCCTAAAATTATTATTATATATATTATTATTCCCAATCTACCTTATTAAAACCTTACATTTATTTTGTAGGTATAAATCAGTCCTATAAGCACAGCCATTCCACTATTTTCTTTACTATCCCCCCCATTGAGAAGAATATTTCATTAACTAAAATACTTATCTATGCCTATCATAAATATAAATAACATTCAATACAATTTTAACATTAAAATAATAAAAGAGTAGAAAAGAAGGATATAAAAAGACAAGGCTTTAAGTTTGTTAATCCAAAATCAGTTGACATTCAAGCTTTTTAAAAAGCTTTATGTCTTCTTTAAATTTAATTTTGTTTTTTAGGAAAATAATTTTGTTTTAAATAATTTTGAAATTGCTTCTGTACGAAATATATGTTATTAAACTATTCTTTTAGCTTTTAGGAGGCGTTGCATCTGATAACATCGTAAGTGTTCTCTTGAAACATTTGCACTCATGCTGTGGAATGATTATGTATTTTCACAAACTAAGTAAAGTAGCCTTGAAACAACTTACTCGACTTTGGAGTACAGGAGAAGAAACCGCTAGAGTTTTGTCATTTTTATGCATTCTACGTCTTTGTACAATCAAGAAGACCAATCTGCTTAATAGTGCTCTCAAGGTAATTATTCCAGCTATCTTCTTATCTAGAGCAGATATTTATCAAGTCTGATATCTGCTAAATATGTAATCATTTTTAATTAGTGTATTTTTTGGATTTATATGTAGAGAATTGAATGAAACCAATTTAAAGGTGACATCTATAACTGTTTTCAAGAATACTTGTGAGAATTTTGTTTTCAATTGCTCAAAAATGACCCTGGGACTTCTCATGTATCCTATGATTAGTAAATGTTGGTTACGTTTGGAAAAGAGGAAATATTAACCAAAAAATATTATATTAAAAGACATGAGAAGTTTTGGGCTTTATGTTTATTTTGTTAAATATTTAGAAAAATGTTGAGAAATTCCATAGTAAGTGGAAGGTGACCTAAAAAGTCCAATACATTTTCTTCGCGTAAAGTTTGGGTGTAAATTTCAATAGGAATGCCTCAGTCAGAGAAAATGGTGGTCAAAGTTTTGATGGTATCAGTTTTGCTCCATTGCAGGCAAAATATAAAGAGTTTATATTCTAAGCTTTTCAAACCATACATGGAGTAAACATTATTTGGAAATGATGGCTCTTTTCCTGCAAGTGACATTTTCTGTTTTTCTGAAGGCCCTCTGTTTTCTTGTGCACTCCTGGTCATTTGGGCGCTAACCATTCAAAGAGTTTGCCAAATTAGTTTATCCTATTTTTTGATTCAGTTTAGTTTCCAAGTATGGCTGAATTCCTTACTTAGCTTCGCTTTTTTTTCTCATCAACTTTTCATTCATAGTTCATCTTAGTAGATTGCTTTGCTTTCAGCTATAAGAAAAGTGAAGGTAGATTTCGTCAGGCTTCAAGCTATGGTATCTTAATAAAACTACATTTTCTTATAAAAAGTCTTAATATGGGTGGCGAGCGGACTGCGTGCGGGGATGTTATGGCCCCTGAGGTGGTGGCATGTAGGCCACAAAACATTTCGGGCAAACAGATAATAAAGAGGTACAAAATAAAAATAAGACTTTTTTTCTTACCTACGCCATATATATCCAAAATAATAAAAAATGTAGTTTTATTAATATACCACGACCAAACCCTGACTAAATCTACCTTTACATTCCCAACGGTTAATGATCTCCTCTTAAAGGAGAAAAGTGTGGTTAAGAACATATTTCTCTCGTGTAAAAAAAAAAAAACATTTCTACCTACAGAAATACTATTTTTTCTGCTCTACATTTCTAGATTCTTAATCAACTAACCTATTTTGATTAAAGTACTTTGATCAAAAACTAGTATGAAGAAGACGACATTATCTGCAGTCTAATAGATTTTTATTAACCAGGATTTGGCGTAAAAGTTATTTCTATTGCAGATAAAAAGCCTATATTTTCTATTGCAGATAATTTTTTTTTTTTTTTTTTTTTTTTTTTTTTTTTTTTTTTTTTATTGGGTCTCTTATCAATGTTGCCTACTTTAATTTATTCCAGCCAAAATGTCTAATTCCATTATTAATGCATTTATTTATTTTTCAGATGCTATATATTGCTTACATTAGAAGTTCCAAGTTTGTTTCCATCAACACACTCCCTCAAATTAATTTTATGAAAAGGTCATTGGTTGACTTATTTGCGATGGATCCTGTGTTATCATATCAACATGGCTTTTTATACATAAGACAACTAGCTATTCACCTTAGAAATGCTGTTACACTTCATAAAAAGGCAAATGTTAATTTTATGAGTTAGTTTATAATATAGTTAATATCAGTGTTGGGCAAAAACTATTCAGAATGATGAATAAAGATTAATGAATAAATGTATTATTTTATTCACGAATGAAGAATAATTACTTTTATTCATTATTCGTTATTCTGCGAATGAAGTTTATATTTTATTCACAAATTATTCGAATGATCAATCAGAATAAACATATTTTAGTGAATAATGATAGATTTATTATGATGTTGGCAGCCAGAAATATGTATATATATATATATATATATATATATATATATATATATATATATATATATATATATATATATATATATATATATATATGTGTGTTTGAGTAGGGTTAATCAGTAGACCAGCTAGAAATAAATAATAACGAATGATGAATAATGAATAACGAATAATTCTGTGAATAATTCGTGATGTACTGTGTGAATAAGATAATTCAGTGAATTATTCATCATTCACTAAAAATTTATTTGAATAATCATTCGAATAATGCCCAACACTGGTTAATATATTAACTCAGTTTAGATTGATTGGTAAGAACCAGTATCATTATAAATAGTTTAGTTGAAAGAAGCTCAAATAAATAAAAACAAATGTACACATCTTTAAAGGTCTACTAGTTCTCAGCGCTGAACGCTTCTTCAGCAGCTTAGAGTTCTTTATTTGTACAGCCTCCCTGTAGAAAAGAATCTTCTGGTTACAAGGGCCATGTCAAGACTAAAGATAATATTAACTCATTAGATTCAGCTGTGAGAATTCAGCTGACAATAATGGCTTAAGATTATTTTCAGTCATCTGTATCAGAAGGTTTCTTTCTTGAAGAAGTATTTGACCCCCTCTCTTAACGTTACTTGGGTCAAGATTCTTGGTGCTTCATTAAAAAGTTTGTTAAAAATGGACAATTTTGCTTTGAAATCAAATGTTTTTTTAAATAATCACGAAAAAACAGAAGCATTTACTGACTTCTTCTTTTTTATATCCTCAGGGGATGGAGTTGTGAATTGTTTTAATATTTTAGCCTAGTTGGTTATTTTTTTATTAAATGCCATATCAACTTTTAGCATATCAGAGCTATAAAAACTTCTTGTTATTATTAGCGAGGAAAATTTTAGGGATTTTTATTTACTGTAATAAGATCTTTTGAAACTAACGCCTCATCTTTAGTACTCTACAATGATTCAGCCTTCAGGCAAGTTGATCGAGGATTCATTCCTCCTTTACAACTTGTGATCAAGGAAATCTTTTATTTTATTTATTATTATTATTATGTATATTTTTTAGGAAAGCTATCAATCTGTTTATAACTGGCAGTACATTCATTCCTTGAGGCTGTGGGTAGACTTAATGTGCGAGACAAAAGGCAATACAGAACTTCAACAACTTGTATATCCTCTTGTTCAGGTAATCCATTCATTTAGTGAGCCTAAAAAATCCTGCGAGAGTTGCCTAGGCAAGAGAGAAATTATTTTATTGGTTTCTTGACATAGAATTGATACTCTTAGGAAAAATTCATTTTGGTTGGGTTTTTTCTTTTTTTAAGTTGTTCTTTTTTTTTTCCCAAGTTGTCTGAGGAGGCCCGGTGGCCGTGAGTGTTAAGGCGTGACTCCATGCCAAGGGTCGTGAGTTCGATTCCCACTGGGGGTGGTATCTTTTCTTTGGAAAAAAGAAAAGGCATCAGGCCTATACTGGCTAGAAAAGGGTGGTGACCTATAGATAACTTATCCTAAAATTCTGAGTTAATTGTAATGGACGTTAAAATTTAAATAAAAATAAGTTTTCTGAGGTATGATGAAAAATGCATAGTGCGTAAAACAATTTAATATTCACTTCTCTACCAGTACGGACGCTTGACCAGATGTAAGCAATATTTTAATGAGCAGCCAACATTTCCACTCCTTGTTCATTGTCAAAATCCCCAGAAAATTACTTTTGTGGGAAAACCGTCTTGTTAATTAATTTAAGGACAAATATTAATGTTTAAAACCAGCACTAGTATTTGTGTTTGTGTGTGTTCAGGGTGTCAACTGCACGAAAATGTCACGAAATTGAAAATAGGCTAGGAAAATCACCAAAGTCATGAATTTTGAAACCATGTCACGAGTTTCAGTTTTACCGGAGTCTAACATAATCTCAGGACTTCTGGGCATTCGTAATTGTTGCCGTTTTCATATGGTGACTCAATTCTATCTGCCTCTTCCACCCCTTTCCTCTCTTGTAGCATTTTGAGTCCTTTGTTGTAGCATTTTTCACAGAAATTATCCATTAGCTACTTATATTTTAATTTCTCTTTATTCATATTCAGAGTTCATGCATACTTAAATATTGAAATTATGTACACTTTAATTTACTAAATTATGTACATTCAAAATAAATATTTAGTTAGTAATATTTTTAGAAATTTTTAATTTTGCTACCATTGTTCAAAATTTTTGAGGCTGCTAATTTTGTAGTCATTCTAAAATTTGTAGTACCATCGTTTCTTAACTTTTAAAATTATTGAAACAATCCTCTTTAACATATGATGCACATTTTATATAGTTTTAAATTGTAATTTTATAGAAATTATTTTCTTTTTAATGGGCATGAAATTTGCATTTAAAATCATGAAAAAGTCATGAAATGAATTGGCTTTCACAAAAGTAGTAGACATCCTGGTGTTAAAACAAATATTTTACCTCAAGGAAGAGAACAAAAAAGAAATGAAACTAAAAAAATGGCAGGTCAAAGCGTGTATGGATACAAACTATTCACTTCCTTAATCTTGTTGTTTCTATAAAATTATATTTTTCTAAACTTGTTTTTTATCTGTTTACAGGTTATTATTGGAACTATTAAACTCATCCCAACAGCACAGTACGTTCCTCTGCGTTTCCACTGCATACAAATGCTAATAAAACTAAATAAAGACTTGGGCGTGTACATTCCAGTATTGCCACTTATAACTGATGTAAGATTGTTTTATAAATAATTGATTGAATATTCTGTTGAAATATTTCAAACAAAAATCATTCAATTAATTTCATTTCTGAGCCTAATCACTTATTTAATTTATCTTTCAGTCTTTAGCCCTCTGTGACATCAATAAGCAGCATAAGAAAGTAACGATGAAACCATATGATTTAACTTTCGTTCTTCGTCTTTCAAAGCCAGCGATGAGTGAAAGTGGGTTTCCCGATGCTGTTGTAGAATACGCCTCTCAGCTATTCCTTGAAGCTGGGAGTGCCTATGCCACAAATATTGCTTTTCCAGATATGTTTGTACCTACTGTTATGCAGGTAAATATAAAGGCTATGAAAATCATTTCCAACATTTTTTTTTTATAGAATGACTTTGATAATTTATGAAATACTAGCTGTGCCCGCGACTTTGTCTATGGAATAGTGACTTTGGGCAGCATTTTTTGGATATATCTTTTGGTTTATTTTGGATTATAAGCACCATCAATTGGGTATTTTAAAAAATCTACTTCTCAGTAATGCTTCTCTTTACACTTTATTAGACGTACAGCCATTGGGGATCAAAGCATTCAGGCTGCTAGGATTGCTGACAGAGCCATATAAAGCTGACAGTGCGAAAAACAGCAAATACTTTGATACACACCCTATAAACAAATACAAACCCTAAAACCCTTGTTTATAAACCCTAATTTACAAACCCCTAAGGAGCTGAGTTCAAATCTCGAGCAAGCACTAAAGATTTTTATCTTCTAGTGTCTTCGTTCATGGGCTGGATTTGGCCTCCCTGACCGTCCCTAGGCCAACCCAGCCTTTAATTAATTTATTAATGTGTACCTTGGTGCTAATGACTAGCAGTCGAAGCAGCAAAGGGGAAAATTAGGCAGCCGGACCATAGTACTGACCACACTATCTCCCTAGTGTGCCATATGGTCATGAATCAGATACCTCTATAGTATCTACCCCTCGACCACGAGGGCCCTCGTTGCCTGTTATGGGACTGATTTTTTTTTTTTTTTTTAAAGCTAAGAAAAAAACAATATCAACTAAACTCCTCGTCAAAAAAAACGCAACACCCTAAAATTTATTAATTTCACTGGGTTTTTACTGAAGCAGAGAATCATACCTTATTGTGTCTTATAATACAAGTACATAGGAGTAATAAAAAGTGTATTTCAGAAAAAAAAAAATTAATTCCTTTAATTACAAACAAAAAATAAAAATGTATCCTAAAAATGAAGAAACAAAATTTTAACTTTTTTAAAATTAAATTGACTATTCTTACACTAATAACCAGTGTTGCCACCTCTTGCTCGAACGACAGCCTCCATACGTGTGGGCATGCTCCTGATCAAGTCCTGGATGGCCTCCTGAGGTAATCTTTCCCACTCTTCCAAAACGGCAGCCTCAAGCTCCCTGAGGTTGAATGGTGCTGGTTCCCTGGCTCGAACACTTCTTTTTAGTCTGTGCCATAAATGTTCTATGCAATTTAGGTCAGGACTCCGCGCTGGCCACGGCAATGTGTCGATATTGACTTCGTTTAGGTAGTCCCTAACAATACGGGCAACATGTGGCCTTGCATTATCATGCATAAGAAATGCATTTTCACCAATAAATGGCATATATGGCATGACATGGTCCTCCAAAATGACTGCCACGTATCTTTGTGCAGTCAAAGGGCCCCCGCGAATCGAAACTAACTCCGTGCAAGCTTCCCATGAGATGCCGCCCCAGAACATCACGGAGCCTCCACCATAAGGCTCCCTTCCGACTATACAACATTGGCTGTATCGCTCACCTGGCCTCCTCCACACTCTTCTGCGTCCGTCAGGAGAGTTTAGCGCCACTCTGGTCTCATCGGTGAACAGGACTCGTCTCCAGTCATCGACAGTCCAATCTCGGTGCTCCTGGGCAAACCTAAGGCGGGCTCTTCGGTGTTCTCTGGAGAGAAGTGGTCCAACCATGGGCCTTCGTGCCCTCAGTCCAGTATTCCTCACTCATCTCGTAACTGTTGATACCGAAACATGTAAGTTTCGGACACCAGCGACCAAGTTTCTTAAGTCGTTTGCTGTTATTAGCCGATTTCTGAGAGTCTGGAGTCGGATAAAACGGTCGTCTTCCGCTGATGTGACCCGTGGTCGGCCCGATCCAGGTCTTCTTGTGTATCCTCCTGTCTCTCTGAATCGTTTCAAGGCCTGCGCGACAGTTGAAAAATGGACCCCAAGTCGATTAGCAATGTAACGTGTGCTACGGCCTTCTTGGTGCATCGTCACTGCCCTAATTGTGTCATCTCTATCTAACCGTGCCATAATTACTAACGAATTCTAAAATAATGCGTACTTGATGAAATTAACACTGATACTGAGCCCTAGTAATTTTTTTTTGCATCGCTAAGTCGATAAGAATGACTATGGAATTAGTGCTGTTTATAAACAATAGGATTAAAGATAAGAAGAAGTGCTGGAATTCAAATGAAATTGTTGTTTTTCTCCTCCTATGTATTTGTCTGATAAGAAACATCAACTTAATATTTTTTATTTCAATTAAAAACTTGTGTAATCAATAAATTTTAGGGTGTTGCGTTTTTTTTGACGAGGATTGTATAACGTTGCAGAATCCACTAGCGAAGCGACTGGGGTACAATCATTTTTGAAGGAAGGGAAACCCTTAGTGCCAGTAGCCAACTGTTTCCAACTCATTCAGATAAAGAAATGATAGAAAAAATAAAGTCCTTGTTGACAACTTTACAAAATTTGATATACGCAGAACAATATAGGATTTTTTTTTTTTACAAATCCTAAAATATAAATAAATGAAATATGCAATAGATACTTCTGTTTTACATTAATTTTAAGTCTGGAATATGAACTAACAACCTAATCTAACAAAATATACTACAAAAAATTTAAACATAACTTAACTAAAATGAATATCGTAAAAGTGCAAACAGTCAGTGTTATCAAATGGGCCTCCAGAATACGAGCGTTCGCTGCCAATAATTGAATGCTGTAGGCAGCGGCGCAACTCTCGGCTACAACCTACAAAGATCGACGTGATTCTTCACATTGGCAACTTTTTTATTTATGAATCGATTGACATGAAACAAACACTAAATGTTAAATGAAGCTTACCACAATATATTAGTGAAAACAGCATCTAAATAGGATAAGCTATTTCTGAGATTAGCGAGCACAAAGGCACAGACAAAAATTCTAACAATCATTGTCTTGGGTGCCATTGCGTTGATAAAGGTCCCAATAATATTTTTTCTCAAATACATTCCATCTAAAAACAGTGATCCGTTACATTTTTATTATATGTATAGATTGGAGTCTCAGATTATTTCAGCAAATTCCAATGTAATGTAGCTTTTAAGTTCTTTATATTTTTATTGTTTCTATCTAGAAAATTCCTACTGTGACTCCCTTATTTTATTTTAAACTTTATTATTTTAAAATATGCCCTTTTGTCTGATATATTTCATTTCTTGTTTTTAATTCAGCCACTTTGAATTTACAGCTGAAAAATATAATAAAAAGTTGTAAGTCTGCTAAATACATAAATAAGTTAAAGCAAATCATTTTAAAAATAGAAGAAAACTCGAAGTTCATAGCAAATGAAAGATGCAAGTTTAATTTGAACTTGAACGAAAATGAGAGGATCAGAGCCTTTGAATCTGATATGAAAGTTAAGGGTGTACCATTAGAGAAATATTGGGAGCAAGTTCAGAAAATTAATAATAAAAAGAAATTGAGAGATTTGAAGGCAGCAGAAGCAGAACAAAAGGTATTTCTAACTTTATCAATTTTTTATTTATTTATTAGAATTGAAATTTTATATTTAATTCCTTTGATCAGTGAATGATTTTTAAAGAAACCAGTTTCTTATCAGGTTGAAAGAGCAGAGGTGCATAGTCTGTTCTCTCTTTATGAAAAATATGTTTAATTCCTAACTGCACTATAGCCCATTCAGGTAGACAGAATAGTTCAATTGCACAAGCACGATTTTGTGCGAATGAAAATTTCCCTTTTCTCTCCATACTGTGGAATGACTCTAGCAAGTTGAAGCAGCAAAGGGGAAAATCAGGCGGCCGGAGCATAGTACTGACCACACTATCTCCCTAGTGTTCCATATGGTCATGAATCATATACCTCTATAGTATCTGCCCCTCAGAGCCCTCGTGGCCTGTTACGGGACTGATTTTTTTTTTTTAAAGCTAAGAAAAAAACAATATCAACTATAACGTTGCAGAATCCACTAACGAAGCGACTGGGGTACAATCATTTTTTGAAGGAAGGGAAAACCTTAGTGCCAGTAGCCAACTGTTTCCAACTCATTCAAATAAAGAAGTGATAGAAAAAATAAAATCCTTGTTGACAACTTTACAAAATTTGATGTACGCAGAACAATATAGGATATGCATGCTATTCAGAAAGTCGTGCCTACTATTCGGAATTTCTAGAAACAATTCTCAAATGAAAATATTTTGCAATGTAGTTCAGGATATTTGTATCAAATTTTAAAAGTAATGGGTTACAAATGGGCAAGATGTCAAAATGAGGTGAAAATTATTAATAGAGAGGGCAGATGTAGTCTCTGTAAGGGTTAAGTTTATTTGGGAAGTCACTTTTTTTTTTATCTGGACAATGGCCTATTGTTTATTTGTATGAGACATATACATTCATATTTGTAAAACTGAATTTCAATTACTATGCAACTTATACATTCTTTAGAACATGACA
The DNA here is from genome assembly GCA_946811695.1 of Gonocerus acuteangulatus. NCBI lineage: Eukaryota > Metazoa > Arthropoda > Insecta > Hemiptera > Coreidae > Gonocerus > Gonocerus acuteangulatus. Next base: position 17,378,855 of record OX328125.1, read on the forward strand.
GAACTTCTTCCAGATATTAGCCACCATATTATTAACGCTGCAGAGTAACATGAAATATTTCTGTTCATATTATAGAAACCTAAGAAAGAATATGTTGATTTTGAAGATATGAAAATGACTAAGGTGGATCGTAGCAAGAAAAGGAAAAATACGGATAACAACCCTGCTGAGTTTCTCCCATCAGATGATTCAGACTTTGAATTTCCAGATCTTCCAAGGTAGTAATTTTTTATTTAATTACTGATATATTTAGCGTATGTTGTAAAAGTGACTGGTGCTAATGACCTTGGCTTGCCGAAGCACCTATAATTAAAAAAAAAAAAAAAAAAAAAAAAAAAAAAAATTCTCCGAGAAATGATAAGAAATTGTAGAGAGGCAGAGGGGAAAGGGGGGGAGAGATAGGATTGAAGAAGGCGAGGTGTTTGGATGCCCAAAATCATCGGTCATATTTTACTATTAACACTGATTTACTACTAGTTACCTCGTAGCTGGCATCTGAGGCAATAACGCAAAGTACAAGATAACTCGTAGTTGGCAGTCAACATTTTAACAAATTCAAGAATCATAATTTTATTTTTTAGATATTAAATTCTTACAAACTTATTGAAAAACTAGCTCACTACCCGTGCTTCACCACGGCCAATAAGTAGTTTTTATATTGCGTTAAATAAGGTATGATCAAAATTAACGCTACTACATAATTTTGTGCAGCTTATTATTTCACGGACTTTAAAGTTACCCAGGAAGCACCATGTGGAGGTAACCGTGCTTGTTTCCATTGGAGAGTAAAAAAAATAAAATAAAATAAAATAAAAAAAATATAAAAAAAAAAACAGTCACAGAAATCACTTTAAAAATGGTTTCATTCGTTTTCCTACGTTAAGGAACCTATATAACGAGTACCTGCAAGCCTATGGACTCGAAAATGTAAGCGTTCCAATTCGCGCAAATTTTGCTTCAAAAACCATGTTCCAGTAAACAGATTCAGCTGGTTAATGAACTTGACCTTTCAAATGAGAAGAAAGATTTTTGTACCAAATGTGATCAAAATTGGACCATTTTTGAGCCGATGAGGAACTTCTTAATAATTCAAACCCCCTCAAGAAATATCTAGAAAACCTTTCTTAGCGAGTGTATACATTCTAAACGGATTGTCCGTGTAAAATTTCAAATTTTTGTGTCAAGTGGTTCGGGATATTATTACCTCAAATGGACCATTACCAGGGCGTAACCTCTATTAGGGACAAAATCACAGTTTATTTCTAGTAATTCAAGGTCTGCCATCATAGTTGGAATTATCCTCAATTAAAAATTAGACTATGAAATAGATACAGTACGGTAACAGGTGTTCTGTTATAGTCCTAGGAACGCATGCTGCCTAGGCGTGCATGCTCTAACCAACTAAAACTTTAAACCTCTCTAAAAATACTTAAAAATTTAAATATCAAAATATCCTTTCTTAGCGAGTGTCTACATTCTATAGGGAGTGTCCATGCAAAATAAGATTTTTCTGTAGAGTGGTTTGGGCTGGGTGATGATAGATCAGTGAGTGAGTGAGTGGTATTTGACAAATATATAGTAGAAGATACTGAAGTTTTATTTGTATGATTATCGACCTGCTTACTTCCTTTGTGTTAGTTCAATGTATAATAAAATAATTTACTTCAAATTAAGAATAGACAAATTATTGTGAATTTGATTTATGAAATTATATTTTAAAAAAGATTATATTATTTATACATTTTATGACCAACTAATTCTTTTCAATTATTCATGAACATTATTTTTTATTTCAGCGAGGATAAAGATCAGCATGAGAAGAAATTCAAATCAAAGAAGCTTAAAGGAAAGAAAGCTGTTTATTCGCTCAATGATGAATTTATTGAAGATGCTAATGAAAGCATGGAAGCCGATGTTTTAGAAGATCTTAATATAAATGATTTTTAACATCAATTATTTTTCGTATTTAATTTTGATATAATAAATTACAAAAAGCTAATATTGCGGAAAACAAAATTTAATCTCTCTACATAAAGTATGTTTTGTACAAATTAGTGTACTCCTCAAGAAGCAGAAGAGCTATGGCCGTGTAGGGACCTATTCGAGCGAGGTACGGGGTAAACCCCTTCCATAAAGACAATACCCCTTCTCTTTTTATTAGTTTTGTTCCTACATCAATCACTCCTGTGAATTCGGGCTTTCCATCAATTGTCTTCATATTTTGGAGCCTGTAAGGAAGTTTTTTAAGAAACTTAAATAAAAACAATTAATTTTTTTACATTATGTCTGTTTTATTATAAATTTTTCTTTGTATACACTTCTATTGAATATGAAAGGAAGTAGAGAGAGAGAGAGAGAGAGAGAGAGAGAGAGAGAGAGAGAGAAATAAATAAACAAATGAACAACACACACAAATCAATTGGACTAAGCCAGTAGATAAATTAAATTGAGCAAACTATAATTTATTTTTTATTTATTCTTAGAATAGGCTTGCCTGCCAGATGGTTCATACCTAACCTATCCTGTTATTGTCTATTTGTAGCTTAGGTTTAATGAATAAAAAAAAGTGTGTTTCTGCAGTGGCATCAGAGCTGATCTGAAATTACATATTGGTGTTACCATATGGTAACACACGGCGCTAATGGGTTAATATTTATCAATACTTAGCCAAACCTGAGGCTATGTGGCAGAGGAAAAATGAGGCAATCCCAGTGTAAGCCGTAACTCGACTTTAAGCTGGTAGATTCAACTCTTTTTGGGGCACAACAAATGCTGTGTACTATTTTAAGCTATGAACGCAACGAGGGTTGCATATCTGTATAGAATAAGAGACCAACCGATTCAAGAGATGATCCTACCCCATGACTAGAAAGGCTCATGCTGCCATAATGTCCTCCGAACTACAAAAAATGCACCTGAACTCCACACAATCGTTGTCCTCACATCCTGGACCAATCCCCTGCCATTTTCATTTGTTTGGACCGTTTAAAGAACTTGTAGAAGGGCAATAAAGATGACTAGTGTATGGAGTGATTTGTGTACAATTGGCTCTAGATGCAAGCAGCTTCATTCTACGATGGTGTGGTAAACCCTTTCAGTACGTGATAACCATGTACTTCTCGCATCGTTCCATAATTTCTCGACAGTAGTGTCCCAGTTGCTAGCATTATATTTTGCCCTAGCATCTATATCTTTCAGACTTATTTTTGGAATGTGGAATAGAACATGAACTGGCATGAGCCAGCAATTTTGATTTGTACATTTTCTTTGGGGGTAGGAAAAAAAAAAAAAAATTTCAGACGTGTCGATCTTGATAGTAGTAGGTAGGCAGGAGCTACGAAAGTAGATCCTACTCCTATCAGGATCAACACGTCTGATGAAGCCCAATAGGATTTGGGCAAAATATAATGCTAGCAACCAGGACACTGCTGGAGCGAGATGCCAAAACGATGTGAGAACAACAGAATCCCAGCGACAAGGTTTAAAGGAGAAAGATAACCATGTTGTAGGTTCTCTTCATGGTACAATGGCTTATGCCTTCGATTCTCATGCGGGAGATGGGGGTTCGAGTCCTGCATGCAGCAGATTGCATCTTTTCATTTCAGGTCTTGTTAAAAAGATTCCCTGCCCACCAAGGGTGACCTATGGATAGCCCGACACTAATGAGCTAGATTTGGATAAACCTTATATTGTTTATTGCCATACAAACAGAAATCTGTCTCTTTCCTCTCACTGGGAAAAATGAATGTCAGCAGGAAACCATGTGGAACAAAAAATTATTTTTTTAATTAAATGATTTAAAAAATCCTGTTATTATTCGATTCACTCACATATTTTGATTAATAAGTTGCTCAATTTTATTTAACTTGACCTTAGTTGAGTTGAAAAGTTGAGAGTGCGACTACACAGTAACAATAAAAAATGTTGATTCCTTGCTCTTTTTGGCCCAGGAAGGAAATTTTTAGATTTAAAAAAAAAAACATTTTACTTTTTATTTTTGTGTGTGTGTACCTATGAACTTAGGTTTTATGGCTACTTCATACCTTGTCTTGGCAATGTCAATCGGCAATGAAGCTATAGTTGTGAATAATCCTGATGTCATACTTGCTGCTAAATGCAAAGGTATTGTATTATTAACGAAGTACCCCGTTCTTAAAGAAATTTCCTTACATTCCGAGTAAGTAGCTACTTGGACAATAGTTGTAACCATTGCTCTTCCCATTGTTGCATTGACCCCTCTACCCAAAGTCCTCACGCCTTCTTCTCTCGCTATTCTAACTAAAGCATCAAATACATTCATATAATTCCTTCTCTCCTGAGGTGGTAACCTCCCGTCAGCAGTCATTCTTATAAGAGCAACTTCAGCAGGATTCCCGACTAAAGCTGCAAATAAGCCAGCAACTGACGCAATGCCTATTTTACTTGGAAGTTCTGGCGGTGTTCCGTCTTCTCTGGAAATGAAGATTGTCTCATCAAAATTAAGGATAACCCCGCAAGGAATTTGTTAATTAATAACAAACCAAGACTTACTTGGTTAACTTGCCGAACAGCCAGGTATAAATGCTCAGCCTTGTCGAAGAGTAGGTGGCCTGCCTCAGAAGACCAGCGGACAAACCGTTGTACAAAGCGAAAAAACCTTCATTTCGAAATATTGACATCAGTGCGTGAATAGTGTTTCTGTATTGCTTCTTTCCTTTCATGCCGCTCAACTGAATTCTATTCTTGACTAAATCCATGGGTTGCACAAAGAGGGTACCTGTCATCCTAAATCCAGTGAATCGTTTAAAACCAACAGAAAAGACAAAAAATAATAATAATTTCTATTTTAAGCTCTTCAAATCTCTCCAGGGATAATGATGTGAAAATATGATGAGATGACACAGTTTGCATATTGGATCTGATCCCCATCAGCCCACACTGTGTGTGTTTCACAGATCCAAGATCCTTCACTGTCACTAAATTTAATCTAGGTAAATTATGGATATTCACATCTATTTATAATTTATTATCATGAAATAAATACAAGAATCAGCATTGTATTTGTATCTGATGAAAATATCATATTATGTCTTATACCAGGCATGACTTTGTTAAACTTTTCAGTTTGTTATGTTTTTCATTCTTGTCCTTTAATAACAGACCAACTATTAATAGGTCTAGTTTTGTAGCCATCAGTATATACCATGGGCTTATAAAGAACATAATTTCAGGGGGGGGGGACTATTTCCGGGGTATGGAATACCAACAATTTAGAACTTTGAATAGTTTTAGGAAACTAAAATAAAATATTTTGTACGAACTAAGTGATCTTATTTAATTTATTTTTAAGGGTTTTATGATACATTTTTACCATCAAATCAAAATTTCGGGGGAGGGGGGCTGCAGCCCCCTCAGCCCATGGTATATACCAGAGTAGGACATTATTCAATACATTTTTTATTCAATAATCATTCAAATAATTTTTATTGAATAAGAATTTATTCATTGAACTAGCTGACCCGGCAAACTTCGTACCGCCTAACAGTCGATTCTTTAATTATTATTTTTTTTAATACTTATTCTGCTATTTGGGACACCGGGTCAGCTAGTAAGATAAAAAAGAAAAGAAAAAAGAAATTTAATAAGTCAACAATTACATTATGTCAAAAAATAAAAATTATAAAACACTTAAAATTATTTTAGTAGTCACTAAAAATCACAATGAAAATTACAATATCAGATTTCTTATTATGATTCCTACTTATTATATTTCATTTTATATTTACTTATTCTTAATTAAGTATCATTTTTATTGTAGTACTTAATGGTACACGATATTTTTTGTTTCATTGCCTGTCGCGTAAACAAACAGAGCTGATGGTTTTCCAACACGGGAACAGGCAACATACTATTGACCATGCGAGAAAAATGGGTTTTCTACATTAATACCACAAACACTTAATGACTGCCCCTGGGATTTGTTTATAATCAAACTGAGTTCATAGGTCCAATAGCAACACAGCTGCAGGCACTGTAATGAATTCACAGCAGCTCGATTAAAACTTGCACCATTATTAGTCGAATGTCGCGCTTCACGGGTCTGTCTTAACCGAATTCTTTCACGTTCATTGCGATCTTCACGTTCCTGGGCAGTACAATTAGATTGATAATTAATCTGATTCTTTGCATTTGTCTAGGTTCTTCTGCCTAAATTTGTCCGCCGCCTTGTAGGAGGCATATTTAGTAAGTCACAAACACACAACACTTTAGTAATTTTATAGAAATTTGTGGCTTTTAGATTCAGTAATATTATAGATACACAGCAAAGAGATGTTTAAATTTCAAATAATATTTTACCACAGATCATTTACATTTTACCATAGACAATTTGTTTTTGAGTAATGTTACTATCGTATAAAATTTGACAAATATTGACATTAATATTTATACGATACTGTCATTCAATTGTTTTTCCTTCCCAGAACCCCTCCACTAACACTTAAACTTTATGGTATGGTATTAAAGTTCTAATTGACCTTTAAGTATTATTACGAATCTTTTGTATGGGAATATAGAAAAGTGGGGTCTTTTTTACTTCGTTAACGCAAATATAAATTAATTTAAATTGCATTATTAACATGTGATTCTATTGTCACCTAGTGATTACTTGTTCTTATTTTTTTAATTTTTTTTTTTTTTTTGCTTATACACAAAAAACCTAATACGTTAACTGTTAAAAATATTATAATTGAGAACATATGTTTTTATTTAAAAATGAATTTGCGTTAAGGAAGTGAAAAAGACCCGAAAAGTGTTGTTTTTAGACTTTTTCGGGCAATTTTCTTAAATTTTTCTCTCCGTAAGAACCATCCTCTTAGTTCAAGGAATATTATAAAAAAAAGAATTAGCGAAATCGGTTCAGTTGTTCTCGAGATTTGCGCTTACCAACACATTTAGCGATTCGTTTTTATATAATAGATAGATATACAAATACGTTAACTGTTAAAAATATTATAATTGAGAACATATGTTTTTATTTAAAAATGAATTTGCGTTAAGGAAGTGAAAAAGACCCGAAAAGTGTTATTTTCAGACTTTTTCGGGCAATTTTTTTAAATTTTTCTCTCCGTAAGAACCATCCTCTTAGTTCAAGGAATATTATAAAAAAAAGAATTAGCGAAATCGGTTCAGTTGTTCTCGAGATTTGCGCTTACCAACACATTTAGCGATTCATTTTTATATAATAGATAGATATAAAAATACGTTAACTGTTAAAAATATTATAATTGAGAACATATGTTTTTATTTAAAAATGAATTTGCGTTAAGGAAGTGAAAAAGACCCGAAAAGTGTTGTTTTTAGACTTTTTCGGGCAATTTTTTTAAATTTTTCTCTCCGTAAGAACCATCCTCTTAGTTCAAGGAATATTATAAAAAAAGAATCAGCGAACTCGGTTCAGTTGTTCTCGAGATTTGCGCTTACCAACACATTTAGCGATTCATTTTTATATAATAGATAAGTTATTCATCCACTGATTTATTTTTTATTGCATGAATAACACGGTAGGCTCGTTATTCAATAAATTTATTCAGTTATTCATTGACTGATTATTTTTTTATTTAATGAATAATTAATTATTTTTCATTCTTCATTAATTAGTTTTATACATTTAAAATAATGTGGTCCATGGTAAAACAAACTCAGATTCTTTAAGTTCGGTAAACAATATCACTTAAATAAATAATTTTCATTAAAAGTAAGAAAACGTTTAATTAATTTAGTCATTTTATTTAGAAAAGATTGTTAAAATTAATCACTTGTATTTAACAATAGATTTCAGTCAAATAAATCAATTTCATTCAAAAAATTGTTTCATTCGAATAAATAACTTTCATTCAATAAATCATTTTTATTCAATAAATCATTGTTATTCAATAATATCATTCCGCGGCTTAGACATTCTGCTTGAACAGTTCGACGATTCCAGCTCTATCGACTACTCGCGGCGTATCCTGCATTTATTTAATTTTCGTACGCCATATCAAAGAATTATTTATGCTACTTCAGCTATCACACTATCTTATAACGTAGATCTTTCAGCGAGCTTAATGCTGGAAGAAACACAATATCCACTAAGTTCAATTGGATCCCTCCCTTCTAACTCAATTCCCTCTTCTCTTAAGTTGTTTGAAAGTTCATGGGAACCAAAGAGCCACCAAGATAACCCATATTGTACACTCTTCTCTAAAGTTCTTTGAAAGTTCATGGCAACCACAGAGCCACCAAGATAACCCATATTGTATACTCTTTTATCTTTGAGATACAACTATAACGAATTGCTTGTTCAAAAAATAAAAAAGACGGCTCAAATGTTATTAAATTCTCCTTTGGAAAAATGAGGAAGTATTTGAAATACCATAGTATTAGAGATAAATCCAATTTATCTCAAGAGCGTAAATATTAAATCATTGATAACCAATAATCCTATTCTTAACATCTTCTACTAGGATATACAAAAATCTATTCCGCCCCCATTTTTTGATAAAGAATTTCTAGGGAAAAACACCTCAAATAAATTGATTCGGGAAAATCCAAGCAACTATTTTACAACCCACACACTATTTTAAACAAACCCGGTGTTTGTTTATTTTCAGAATAAATCTTAATATGACAATGAATGAACAGTTCGACGATTAAAAAAAACGTATTTGATCCACAATTATGCCAGAGTGACCCCCTTATCACCTGTATTATCATAATAACCCCCTGCTAGCGGCAGGAGGCGGCTTTATCAAGGAACGTGCGGTACTTATAAACGAAAAGTCGCTTTTGATTCACTCCGATTTTTCTAGAATTTCGCGCGGTGTTTGTTGGGACTGTTCGCGCCTACAGAAATAGGAGTCAGAGGAGAATGAAGATAATTAATTCAAAATATCGCAATCCACTGGCGAACGTACGTTATCATGCTTGCGATTAGCTACCCGCAATTAGCCCCGTAATTACTCGGTAATTATCTACCATCTTATGAAAAGTATTCTGAGGAAATGCAGTGTCATACTTCAACACCTAAAGTCACTCTTCAGTTAAGTCTAGACACTAGAACTCGTTTGTGTTAAAAATAATCAATAGACACGCAATTTTAAAGAATTTTGAGTTTTCTCATTGACATTTTAGAGCAAACTTACACTTACCTTGACTAAAGAAAGACATATTGTACAGAAAACTAATATCTATGCCACGATACATCCTACCTAGACGACAATCCTTCATCACACATACTTGCAGCCTCTCAGAGTCTATCAATCGAAGTCTAACAATATTGAGGTCAAGTTTCAAGTTTGAGTACTCCTGAACTAAACTATTATGATATTACTTTAGCTTACCCTGCAAGTCCGCCAATCACGAACTTCATAAACCCAGGTACCTCTTTCTTCTCTTCTTCATCCTTCGGCCTTTTGTCTTCTTTCATATCGGTCTCAGCAATAAAAAGTCATTGGCTTCAGAAATAGGCCATGGAAAGCAAAAGGCAAAATTCATCTCTTCTTGGAAAATGTCACAGAACAAAAAATCACTAAAAACTTTTGCAAAATGATCGATGATGTTAATTCTTCGAGGGCTTTTGAGATTCAGACGTTTGTTGACGTGACTGCAGATGGACCACTGGCCTCAAAGGATTAGTTTGTTTCCTTTTTTAAATAGTCTATACATATATTTTCCTATAAGAATAAAAAAAGGTTATTTTTCAAATACGAAGCTACATATGTTCAAAAATAATCACCACTTAAAGATTCGTATTTTCCCCAATGGAATTCTCTTTGAGAAGACAACTAATTCCTAGTAATCATATTTATATTAAAAATAATTTATTTGTTTAAATTTTAACCTTCTGACCGCTACATTCAATACTCAGGCGCTGTGCGGGTCACGCGGAATTCCTTTGGCCAGTGGTGTGCACCTTACACGGAGCTGATATACACTCAGTCAAAAAAGTTTCCATACACCCAATTATAATTTGATATATGCAAATAAAGGAAGTCAAGAAATGTGCTATAATATTATTTTTGTAGCATTTTGTATGTTTAACATATATTAGTGCAATTATTCAAATATTAAATTTATCATAATTTAAAAAAAGTATGTCAAAAATTTTTCCATACATTACAAACAAAGCATGATTAAATTTCCATATTTTTTTTAATAACTTGTGGATCCTCCTTTTCGTTTTAGGATTTCAAGTAGTCTGGGCTTCATACTCCAAACCAGTTGTTTTGTTACTAGATTATTAATTTCATTTCATTCTGTCTGTAGTACAGTTTTCAGCTCTTATTTCGTTCGGATGTTCTGATTTTTCACTCTCCGACCAAGTTCATCCCATAGGTGTTAAATGGGGTTTAGGCTTTTTTTAGCTGTGAGTTTGGGGTCATTGTCTTATTGGAAAAAGTATCGTTGCCCAAGTCTGAGTTTTTCTGCCGTTTTGTTTTAAATTACCCCTTAGAATATCCAAATAAACGTTTTGGTCCATAATTCCATCAACAAACACTAGATTTCCTACACCAGGTGAACTTACACACCCCCACACCTTGACACTTCCAACTCCGAGTTTAAATGTTGGTTTTAAATTATTGCTCTTGAATGCTTCCTTTGGTTTTCTCCACAGTTTTGACCTTCCATCTCACCCAAAAATGTTAGATTTTGACTCGCCAAGAAATATCACCTTCTCCCAGAAACTGTCTGGTTTATTTATAAATTCCTTGGCAAACTGTAGCAGCTTCTCCCGATTAACCTAACTTATGAAGGGCTTTCTTCTGGCAATCCGACCCCTGAAACCTTCCTTTCTCGATGCATTTCTAACGTTCTCTGGGTCGACTTGAATCCCATAGCCCCTATTTAGTTCAGTGGTCAATGATGTGTGAGGATCTTTATTAATTTGAACAAGGATGAACCTCCTGTGGTGACTCCAATTTCCTCGGACTTCCCGCCCGTGGTCTATCCTCCAGATATTTTAAACCCCTATGCACGTTAAGCACATATGGTGCTGTTGCATGTGATTTATTTAATAATTGAGCAATTTTTCGAAGAGACAAGCCCTGATTATGGCAGCGAACTATTAGCTCTTATATCATGGGAAACACGCATTATAAAAAAAATCAGTCTTTCACAGGCACAAGTAAACCTAATACTGGACTAAGAATTAAGGGAAGAGGTGAGATTTATACACCTAAGGCTTAAAAGTGGGTCACAGTACATGAAATAGGATTAATGTTTATAGTGCATGGAAACTTATTTGACATAATTTTTTAAAATTATGATAAATTTAATATTTATTTACATATTATTGGAATAATTGCACTAATATATGTTAAACATACAAAATGCTATACAAATAATGCTATTGCACATTTCTTGAATTCCTTTATTTGCATATATTTAATTATTTTTGGGTGTATGGAAACTTTTTTGACTGAGTGTATAATTGAAAATCCCTTTATTTGAGGAGTAGAGACAGTTATTTTAAGATTACCTATGACCTTTAAATTTAATCTAATTTTGTCATTGTATTCCCATTATTCAATCATTTAAACAGTTCTAGAATGATAACACAAGGGTGTTTGGTTCGCCAACGAATCATTTATATTATTTAGTAAACCTTAAATATATCTAAAAACTTAAGTGATTTGCAAGGCCCAGTTGGAGGAAATCCTAATATTTCTTATAATACAAATGGTTAGATCACATCCATGTAGCTGTTTCTCATATGTCAGGCGACAGACTACACAGTCCGCTTAATCATGAAAGCTGCACTTAACAGCAGGTCATTGCGTACATATGGGCGTGCACACTGCTTCCAAAGAAGAAGATACGCTGCATTATCTCGCAAGATGTCCGGTAATCAAGGAGTTCAGGAGCGCACATTACGGCAAAGATTCTTTCCCCGGAAGAAGTCAAGAAGATTCTAAACACTTGCCTGGGACAACTGGTATAAATATTTAAATAATCAATACAACTACAGACAATTTTTGGTAACCCAGTGAAATTATTGATTCAGAAAAGTGCATTGTATTTATTTATTTTTATTTCGTAGCCCGGTGGCCTTGCCTTTGAAGGTCGTCGGTTCGATTCCCACTTGGGGTGGTGGCTTTTCTTTCAAAAAAAGGTCCTGGCTAGAAAAGGGTGGCTATAGATAACACGTCCTAAAATTCGTTGTCAATAATAAATGGACGTTGAAATTTAAATAATTATTATTTAATATTTTTTCTCAGAATTAATGTTTTATTGTGTGTTTGTTGTTTTTCTCTATATTTAATTATAACTTATATTTATTTATTATTATTTGATTAATTTGTTTTATTATTTTTTTCTTATTTTCCCAAGCTTGGGCTAAGTCTATAATTTTTCTAAATGTATATTTTTATTGTTAATTACTGTATACAAATATGCACTCAGGCTGATGGACACTATCCAAGCAAAAGTAAATCATTTCCTTTTCTTTCATATTATTTGTACATATATTTATTAAATAAATTTACAGTCATTCACTTTTTTGAGAAATAATTGCCTGATAATAAATTATGAATTGGAGTGACTACAATTTCATTGGACCTGTTCTATTTTTTGGGGGGGTGGGGCAAAATGGGTTCGTGCAAAAGGGAAAATCAGGTGGCCAGAGCAAAGTTCTACACCACACTATCTCCCTAGTGTGCATATGGTCAAGAACCTACAGTATCTGACCCTCTGTGCCCTTATGGCCTATTACAGGAATGATTTTTTCTTTTTTTTTTTTTTTTTTTTTTTTTTTTTTTTTTTTTTTTTTTTTTTTTTTTTTTTTTTAATACTCATGTATATTATTCAGATAAAAAAAAAGTAAACGAAGTGGGGGTTTATTTTGGGTAGAAATTATTAAATTAAAAGTAATGCCCGTTATTTATACTTTCCTTTAATGAAACTCGGTGGACATGATAAACAACCAATGTGGAACATGTTTTGTAAAAAAAACAAAAAACAAAAAAAAAAAAAAAAAACAGTTCATGAGAAGTAGGGGTTCTCACTAGAAAAAAATGTATTAAAAAAATTAATTGAGTAAGATGTTCATTACAAAAATAAAAGGTCAAAACTATTCATGCTTACTTTATATTTATAAAAGGTTATATAGAAATTATACAGAAATACAGCATACACTACCTACTGTGCTTAGTTGGAATGTAGTTAGTTGTGCAGCTCCTGCATGTCGTAGGTTTTTGTCGTACAATTCACTTTTACCGTTCTATGTCATCATCTTTCAAGTGAGCTTTGGGTCCTTCCTGGCTAATGTGCTATTGACTGAGCACTGTACACAGCACAATTTTTTCTCGCCCGCTATCTGCCATAATCACGTCCTAGACCAAAGATATCACCTATGGATCTTCCGTTCCAATCTACCAAGGAAAACACCTATCTGGGGGTTGAAGAATCAAGTTTCATTTTCACAGGAGACAGCAGGACTAATGAGTATGTAGAATATATACACAAAATTCTATCTAAATATATAAAAAGCTCAAATTTCTGTGATAATTATGTAAGCCATAGATCATGAAATCCCTTATGTACTACATAACTCTGCACAGTAACTTTGAATCGAAACATCAATTCCTCATTTAGGGCTCTCTGCGATTTTGTCGAATCAATCACATATCAGGACTTTGCCCAATTCTGAGAATAGTCAGCACTACATCGTCTCTTATTTAGATTGTTAGCCCAGTCAAACGGTGCTCAAAAAGGGGTCGAAGTGGAAAGTTTTAGTGTAAGTGTTTTGATTGACTTATTCAATGTTTTTGGGGTGTTGAACACGATTCTGAAGTTGTCCACCAAAAATGATGATGCAGATTTCTTGAATGATGAAGACAGGTCGCATATTTTGTTAGCAAACGAAGACGAGCGTGTAGAATAATTAAGTATCATGTTTTCTGCACAGCTTCAAGCTATAGCTAATTGAGGTGCTACTTCAAAGCTATGGATTCAATATTTCGAAATGGTTAAACTATTTATGAAGCTGAATATTTTAACAAGCACCACTATTTCGAAATCCCAAGGTGCTACTCAAAGCTATGGATTCAATATTTCGAAATATTGAATCCATAGCTTAAAAATGTAACTGTAAATAAGACAAGGAAAATGGATTAAAAATGTCTTTTAAATATTGAGCTAAATCACAGTTTATTGGAGAAATATAATCTGAACAATACAATAGGAACAACGTAAGCAAAATATATTACAAATTGTTATAAAATATATAGTACAATATATATAAAAGTAAATTCTATCCCATATCCCAATAATGTACATAAAATCTAAAAAAGAAATGAAAGGTTATACATACTTGAAAGTACACAGACCTATAGAAAAGGATTTCTAATAATTTAACAGTAGGAAAGACATCGGATTCAAGACCTCAGGGAATTCTGAAAAGGCCATAATGGTAACACACTTGAGACTAGAAAATATTAGAAGAATCGCTCTTTAAGAACAATTCAAATCAGAAACAGAATGAGAACAACATGCTCCATCGCCATTATCGGTCATGCTTTCTGTAATCACTTCTGTTGATGAGTTAGTTGACTCCTCTAGGAACATTAAAAAAAAATTATATAAAATAAAAACAACTTAAAACGTAATTAGGAAAACATATAAAAAATACCAAATGTTTATACTTTGAGTTTTGATGCAATGTTCGCAAGGAATTTTGAGTTTTGAAGTTTTCATCTTTATTTCCAGTAGTCGCTGTCCAAAAAGAGCATAGCATAAACCAGTTGCCAAAAGGATGGAAATTATTAAATACACATTGTAAGTCATAACCAACAGCATAACTATGTAGCCAATTGTCAATTCAACAGTATATATTAAAACTTCAGTGAACGTCCACAAATGTCTAAAATTCAGAAAATTTAATATAAATTTAAATGCTAATAATGTTTTACAACATTATTTATATAATTATAGAGTTCCACAACTTAGGTAACAAACTCTTTACAAACAAAGACAGTCAACGTTAAAAGTGAAAAATATTTATAAATACATATAAAAAAAACAACAACATGAAATTTGCCATTTGAAATTAAATATTTCATTATTTTAATGAGCCTACCTTTGTGGATTAACTCGAGACCTGTTAGCAATAAGAACCATGTCATCAGAAAAACACTGTTGTCGATGAGGGACTTTAAGTATTGCTCCATTCAATTTAACAACAGCCAGACTTAACTTCAAAGATTCATAAAAAGCTGCTATTCCAAAAACACAGACACATAACAAGACAAGCCCTAAATAAAACCAGAAAAATAATCTACCAATGATCATTGCGACTATTTTAATCCACATAAATATATGCTCTCAACAATATATTCGAGATAAATTCATTACCTGTGGCAGATGTAATGTTTAGTTTATAAAACAATAAATCTTCAATGTTATACCCAAACCAAAATGTCATATGCATATTGTCTTTCTAATTTATGCTTTTCCAAAACAAAGCAAAAGAAAAACCTCAAAACTTCTTTAAAAAGTTTTTTCTTAATAATAGAACATAAACATCCCTTCGAAAAAACGGTAGTCTATGTTAATATTAAAGATACTGTACAAAACAGAAGGTGACATTTGGCTTTCTACATCCTTCAGTTTATCTTTATGTAATCACTTGCAACCGCATATTATCAGTTGTAACGGTTGTGGGAGATAGATAGCAGCACAAGGAACAATAGTTCGGGACAAAGAAACTTTGTTACTGACTATTTATTAAACAATATTATTAGACATGGGCGTAAAAAGAAAATAATTTCGGGAGGGGCTGGGAAAATTTCCGGGGGGGCTGAGACCAATTCCGGGGGGTATGGAATACTAAAAATTTAGAGCTTGGAATAGTTTTAGGCAACTAAAACGCTATTGCACGTAAAATAAAATATTTTTTATGAACTAAGTGATCTTATTTAATTTACTTTTAAGGGTTTTACGACAAGTTTTTACCATTAAATCAAAATTTCGGGGGGGGGGCTGCAGCACCCTCACCCCCCTTATATACGCCCATGTTATTAGAGTAAATTTAACGGCCCAGATATCAAGAATCTTCTTATAAAAATGCTTCAAAATTATTCGTGTTATAATGTTTGTAGGGTTGTTTCTTAGCATTGCATAGGAGTCCTAAAAAGTTGTAAAAAACGAATAAGCTATATGGCTCCTACTGGACTTTTAAATTTCTTTTTTATTGAACTAAGTCGTGATAAAAACTTCCGATTTGGGACCATAAAGCTGAATAACTTTGAATAAATATATATGCAAACACATTTATACAAGAACACACACTTATATAACAATATTTTTCTGCCAACAAGGCTCGTAAGAATTGAGTTATATCTGCGCTTTGTCAGAACGTCCTTGTACCTGATGAGATCAGAACTCCTAAATATTCTGCTCTCTAAGGTAAGGAACCTGCAGCTCCCCGAAATTTTGACTTGATGGTAAAAATGTGTCATAAAACCCTTAAAAATAAATTAAATAAGATCACTTAGTTCATAAAAAATACTTTATTTTAGTTGCCTAAAACTATTTAAAGTTATAAATTGTTAGTATTCCATACCCCGGAAATGATACCAGCCCCCCCCCCGAAATTATTTCCTATATACGCCCATGCAGCCTTCCTTATGAAAATTTTTGGCGCTGAAATGGATCGCACAGTGATGCTTCAAACAATTATAAACGACTCCATTTGCTCATAAATAAATATTAACACGAAAAGGAGTTCCACATTTTCCGGATATTTATATCGATAAACGCATTTTACTTTTAAACAAATTTCTGACAAACAATAACAAAAGTAATACACACATTCGCAGTATTGAGACTTAAAGCACTAATTTCTGCAAATTTAATGATCACATCGCAATATACCTAAATATGTATAAATTTGTCTCCAATATGTACCTACAGTTTGTCTCCAGCCCTTTCAAGAGCATTAAGGATAGTCTTATCTGCAGGATTAAATTCGAATTGCCAAGATACATTATTTTATGAAGTTGACACCTGCAGTTTGTCTATGTTATTTGATATTGTTGCCAGCTCATATTACACATAAGCACTTGCAATTTAAATAATGGGAGAAAATTGCCAGTCATAGTATAATTATGAATGCTCTTGCTTTATCATGAGAAAGTAAATAAGTCTGAAGGGAAAATAACGATATAATGTACTTCCATAGAATTTGTTTCGTTCAGATAAATCCAAAGCCCTGCTATAATAGCAGGCATTTGTTAATCCCAGCTGGAATATTTTTTCTTAAATTATCATTAACTCAGTTGTGAATCTTGGTTCCTGAGTCAACTATGTATAGTTAATACTGCATTACAATTTTAAATAACAACAAATTAAGTAGAAGGTAATTTGTAGAAATTGGAGTTAAAATTCGTGTAGGAGAATACGTCAGATTTTCACTAAAATCTATAGTTGGAACGTTACCTGTATGCTCTTTGGCAACCTTCAGCAACAACAAATGCCTAAAGAAATTTCCTGGTCAAACAATTTTTTTAAAAGGAAATTTACGAAGGTTTCGTTATCACATTTCACATATAATATCTCTTCATAGGCAATTGGACACAGAGGGCAGAATGGATCCATCTTTAAGGCAATATCCTAAGTCATTTTCGAGAAAATTGTAGGCACTCAAAAACGACACTGCTTTCTTTATTTAAATTTTAATGTCCATTTATTATTAACTACAAATTTTAGAACATTTATTATTAACTACGAATTTTAGGACGGGTTATCTATAGGTTACCACCCTTACACACAGCTTTCTTATCACCAATTCCTTTTAAGAGCCTTATACATTTTCAGTCATAAAGGAATTTATATTGCGATGTGATCATCGATATAAATATTCAGAAAATGGAAAAGGAACACTTTTTCATTGTTATAATTGCTTTATTTATCAGCAGATGAAGTAGTTTATAATTATTGTATGAATTGCTGGATGGTGGAAATTAATCTTCAGAATGGAAATGCGATCCATTTCAGCGACGTATCAAACAGGGGGAAAACTATTCCAAGGATTGGATTAGAGGTTAAAATAAAACATCAATTATTACAACAAATTATATTCTTCTCTTAAAGATGAGATTGGGACAAAGGATGCTATTTTACTAACAATTATTTGAGTTTCAATTATATCTGTACAATATTCATGCCTTATTTAAGCTAGAACGTTTTATCATTAGAGTTTACAAAACTAACCTGATGTGAGCTTGAAAGGTTTCCATGATTTTACTATATTCACAAATTTATTTGTACTTTAAATTAATCTACACGAACATGTAATTGTATAATAAATATATATGAACATGTGTAATTTTTATTTCTGCGCATACATACTAATATATACATTCACTCAAAACAATTTAATATTATCACACATGTGCACATATAGACGTATATGTTACGCAGAATCCTTATTTCGGTTCAAAATTTCTGGACGAAATTTAACAAAATAGGTAATATAAATTATCCAAATAATAAATTCAATGCAAAACAATAACAATAAATATATGGATTTAATTTAACAAAATTACGTTATCGTCATATGTAACAATATTTTTTAAAAGCTGCAGGATTCAACGTAACATAAGCATTAGAACAGAAATTAGTGCACAGCACAGTATAGTACAGCGTTTAATTTTATTTTCTTTTTTAAAAAAACAATATATTTTAGTAAAATAATAGAATATAATTTATTTGACAAAAATCTGAGGAATTCAAATAAATTTCTTTTTATTTAATCAATAGATATGGGTCATTAATCAAAATAAATAATACTGAAGTCACAGTTCAAAAGTCGGTTAATTCATTAAAGGTTTTGATTTTAATTAATTTATCATCAGGACAAACAGACTTCTAAATTCCTAATGTGTCGTTATTCAAATAAAAATATTTATATTTAGATCTGTACAACTTCAATATTCCTTTTCCCTATGGCCGATACAGCTGGGAGACCGAAAGGGGATATTTCTTTTAAAAAGAAACATTCTCGTCCCTCTGGTTATATTATGTATAATTTAAATATACTATTTACCTTCGGAATTCCAGCTGTGCACTTAGTTAAGGACAAATACAATAAGGTACAATAGTATATAAGAAAAAACATAATATAGAAAATTTTTGTCTAGAAATAATAATAAAAAACTCTCATAAAAACTACAACTAATATATAATTTCTTTAAAGTTTCTAAATAACCTTATTAAGAGTTAAATCATACTCTCTTTCTCTCTTTCCTGCTATTCATATAATATATATTTAAATTAATTTATCTCTCATATTTTTTTTTAAATTTTTTTTCTTTATATTCCCATTAATGCTCTATTCTCCACAAACGCAAAACAAATCTTTTAAATTCATGACAAGCACAAGTAAATACACTAAAACAAATGTGGATTGCCGAAGAGAGAAGAGAGTTTTGAGACCCTCTAACCGGCATGAACAATTACTACCAATTTTAGTCAGGGAAGTGCAATAAGGTAGTGGGCAAAAATTTATCAAAATATATCATATTTACATACACCAAATATATTAGAAAAACTTAGTTAAAGAGACAATATGAAACTGTGTTATATAAAGTACATCATTTTTTTTTTTTTTTTTGTATATTATAAACTTCCTCTTTTCTTTTTTTTTTTTTTATTATCAATTTTAAATGTTACCTAAAAAACGAGAAATATTCGGCCAACAAATAATGTGTCCATTTGTTTTCAATCAAATATAAATCCTTTACAGAAATTAACAATCCTATTCTGAAGATAGCAGCTAGTATGGTAAGGTGCAGCTACTTGGTCCTGGTTGTTGCACGTCGAGCCCGTGGCTGGGGCACACTAGGCTCCCCCGCTCCCCCACCTATACACAGCAGACAAAACTTTACACAAGTCAGTCGATTCCAGCATATACCAGCTCATCAACTCTATTCAGCATTAAATGCTCATAGTAAAACAAACATTATATGAGAAGCACACAAGAAAATTTTAGGAAATAGTATTATTACCTGGGTAGGTAATAGTATAACCACTCATATGGTGAAGCTTTTATTAAAACTTTAATTTGAACTATTTGAATATTCTCATTGCTGAATTTTATTATTAAAAATCCTGGTAAAAGTGAAGTTTCACGCCCTCCAAACCAATTTATTTAACACTTTTCACAACAATGTATTTTGATGCACTAAACACGAATACGTTAAAAAAAACCTTTGCATTTAACTAGGAAAGAAGTTATTAAGCACTAAAGTACACTGTTAGGAAGGTTATAAAACTAGGCGTCAACAGCGTATTTGTAAACACGCGCATGCGCAGATATGTAACATTGGGAAACAGAACTCTCATTTGAAATGTTCATAAACCATTTATTCAAAAATATTGTTAATTTTAAGGGCATCCTCACCTGTTGCTTAAGGGCATACGTGCTATGCATTTCCGCTCGCTCAAGAAAATAACAAAACCCCAGTCAATCCAACTCGCTAAAATTAATAGAATTATATTAATTTTAGCAAGTTGGATTGACTGGGGTTTTGTTATCTTCTTGAGCGAGCGGAAACTCATAGCATGTATGCCTTAAAGTCGTCACAAATTTAGTTGTTTACATTAGCTCTCAGAACCCGCATAACAGTGAACTTTAGTGCTTAATAACTTCTTTCCTAGTTAAATGCGAAGGTTTTTTTTAACGTATTCGTGTTTAGTGCATCAAAATACGTTATTGTACAAAATTTGAAAGAAATCGGTTTGGAGGGCGTGAAACTTCACTTTTACCAAAATCCTATAAAAAAAGAAAAAAAAGGAATAATTTTGCCACAGAGTTGGGCATAATCATAATTACGATTATAATCACAGACCCTCGAGATTTGATAACGATTACAATTATGATCGTAATTACAAGAGTGATTAACTTGTAATCACATCCTTGGTTATAATTACGCTTGTAATCACATTTTTCTGTAATTACGACTGTAATCACAGCTTTTTCTGTGATCATGCCTGTAATTGCATCTATTTTTTCTGGGATTACAATAGTAATCTCAATTTATTTTCTGTGATAACAACTGGAATCATAACCTTTCTGTGATTACATAATCACATATTTTTCTGTAATTACGACTGAAAAGTCCCAACACAACACACATTGGAGTAGGAGAATTAATAACTATTCGCATCAAGATAAAGAGAGTAATAAATATGAAAAGTTAAGACTTTTTTTTTATCCGTTGGAATTACAGTAATTACCGGTAAGAATAAGGCAATTTATAAAAATATAAGATGGGATTACACTGGTAATCACAGAAAAATTATCTAATTACGGGCATAATCACAGAAACAGCTGTCATTACAGTTGTAATTACAGAAAAATGTTGTGATTACGAGTTTAATCACAGAAAGGTTACAATTACAGTTGTAATTGCAGGATAAATTTGTGATTACAGTTGAAATCACAGAAAAAATAGTTGTAATTACAGTCGTAAATACAGAAAAATGTAATTACGAGTGTAATCACAGAAAGGTTATGATTACAGTTTTAATCGCAGAATAAATTTGTGATTACAGTTGTAACCACAGAAAAAATAGTTGTAATTACAGGCATAATCACAGAAACAGCTGTGAATACAGGCGTAATTATAGAAAAATGTTGTGATTACGAGTGAAGTTATAACCAAGGATGTGATTACAAGTGTAATAGTAAGCACTCTTGTAATTACGATCATAATCGTAATTATGATTATGCCCAACACTACTTTACCAAAGATAGATTTTTAACCTAGTAGTAGAGCATGAAACTCCATATTCATCTATCTATCTAAAGAAGATAGGTTCTCAACTATTTCTTTGTGTAGACAGAAGGTCAATAACGAAGAATGTGCTTAAATTAATGCCTAGTTTACACAAGCTTGGTGTTTGTCACCTAAGCACTTCTACTTATGTGTTCACAGATTTTTTTAAAGTGATAAGTATTAGTAAACGCCGCAAGTACAAGCGAATTGTCATAGATTCTATTTACTAAGTTACAGCTCCCCCACCTCCATTTTACTAGTCAGTTGTCCCTTGTCATGTAAACTACTCAATAAGCGTTGTGCGAATAAAAACTTGTCAATGAGAACGACAAGAACGGACAGACCGTACTAAACGCATTTGGCCACCAACGTGTGAACGAGTTCTTGTCACTTGTCACAAAACTAGCTTAGTGAGAAGGGCAAGTACCAAGCTCGTGTAAACTAGATATAACTGATGCATAAATATAAAAGTTTATGTTTTTTAAATTTACTTATCCAGCTGAAAAAGTTTATTCTTCTGGTGAATAACAACATTTAATTCATACATTAGAATATTATGTAGTTTGTTTCATTGTTAATAGCTGAGTAAATAAAAAAAAAAAAAAAAAAAAATTAGTTCCTGAATAAGCTCCCATTACTAATGGACTGATACTGATATTTTCGCAAGACATCTATCATTAGTTTATCCAGACTTGTTTCGAGTTTCATTGAAAGGAAGCAACAATTACAACAGTTGAGGGTAAATTAACAATTCCTCACTCCTAATGGGTCGATTTTACTGATTTCAGAACAAATATTTTGCATTAGTCAGGCAGAATGTATAACGAGTTTTATTGTAAACTAAACCAAAAATTACAGCTTTTATAGGCAAATTAATAACACAGCCACAAAAAATAAAAAAAAAGTGGTCTGTTCCGAAAACACCATACATATATACATGAATCCGAATCCAGGGTCACTTTTACTTTTGTAATGAGCAACTGTTCAATTATTAATTTTGTAATTAATTTGATTCTAGAGTTAAGTTTATAAATGATACTGCACTACTTAAAACTTTTGCTGGGGTGTCATTATGGAAGGACCCTAGTGATCCTTCCCGCTTACGAGTGTCCCTTCGGAAGGACACTACTCCATTACAGCTCCAGGTAAAGACAGTTGCCTTCACTATTGTTAGGGCTTATGGCAGCTTGGGAGTCGATGAATAATACAGCACGGTGGTAGTGTGCTGTGGGCTTGCATTAGGTGAGTGCCTAGGTAGCCAATCGTATTGCAGTCATGTCTCCATCATAATTACTGGCATATACTCCAACTCCTTAGCTTATTTAAAAAATTGTGACATGGGTATGTCTTAGCTATGGCCTAGTGTGACGCTAAAACTGTAACGGTTCAGCTACGTCCGGACGATGGTACACGAGGGTTCCATTGGCTCAAGGAACTGATGAAGAATTTCAACGTTATACAACGTTTAGTGAAACCGAAGTCTTTTTGAAGACTTGGCTTTCTCTTTCGTTACACTTTACATGAATGAAAGGTTGAAAATTTTCCTCATTCCAAAAACACTCCAAGATGAAATCTGCAGCATCCTAGGTACAGAAACATTGGAACACACACCCCCACCAACTCCTTCAAATTCTAAAAAACTCGGAAAATGTCCCTTCTATGGACGGAAAAAGAACAGGAGGGGAAACCAAATATGTCTCCCATGCAATAAAAGTATTTGTGGTGAACACAAAAGAGTACTATGTCCGTCCTGCCACACGAGAAATTAAAAAAAATAAATATATTATTTTGTGAAAATATTTTTTTCTAATTTTTGTAATTAATATAAATATAGTTTTAATAAATATGCCTATATTTTATTTAATTTGTATTCATTTCTACCCAATTAACACAGTTACTAGGAAATTTAAGTGATTTTTTATAATAGGTGTCGTATCCGAAACCACCTTGTGGGGGGAGGGTTAAGTTTGCACTTGCACAAATTGAACTATTCCATCTAACAGAGAAAGAGTGTTTATTTTATTATGTGTTTTCAGTTCTGATAGCCAATTTTACAAATTATTATAGAGGAAAACAAGTTTTAAGTGTTATCTTAAAGGACAAATTTATTAAAAATATTTCATTCAAATTAACTTTCATAAACAAATAACATTCACAAAGAGTATAAAATCTGAAGTGTAAGTAATTTTGAGAAAGAATTAATAAGAGCTTTAGTTTGTTTATTTGAAATGTGAGTACAAGCTAACTAAGCGAAATATTAGCAATATTATAAGAATTAATAGCTGTGACTGGCCAGCAAAGCACATGCAATATTCTCTTAACAAACAGCATGAACCAACATACAGGAGATATAGTGGGTGTGTATCAACACACTAGCATTACAATTCAAATTAATTATTTTCTGTAATCAGGACTAAGTACCCCAATAATGTCAATACAGCCAAATGGACCAACAATGAGGAAATATAATTAAGCTTCAAAGTTTTATCAAAGGACTAAAAAGCATTCGGTCAAATAACCAATATTAAAAAGCAACAGATCACAATTAATGGTGGAACAACACCAAGGAATTAACGCATACTTACTGAGACCACTATTCGACTTAAATCTCACTTAATTTATAGATCTGGAAAAAAGAAAAAATATCATTAAGGGTAGCACTTTTCATTGCCATTTTACTTTTTGAGCTCGATTATCTAATTTATTTTTCTTCTTTTGACAAAGTCTGTTTTCATCTTATCTCACTAATCAGTTCTTAGGACGGTTAAGACTTAATTCCTCGTAAGACCAAAGCAGAAAACAGCTACATTCTGCTTAAAACGTTTGCAGTGAAACGCAGATGTGTTCTGCGGGCGTCATAGCATATGTGTCAGCAGATAGCTTGGTTTCTTTCTACCCCCACTACTCCGGGCCTTGTCCTATAGCCTTCGTATTTCGTTTCGGACCGCATTACATTATTCCCGGTTTGCGGGTCTGGTATCGTATGATACTGAATTCCCCAGAACAATTCCTTCAGCAGGCACGCTGTCGAGGGGTATTTGACAATTAACTAAATTGTGATTAATCCACTAAAAGTACATCATTTCAAAAGTTTCTTCACTTATTTATTTTTCTTATATGTTTGTGAAAATAACTACATAAGTGTAAGGCGTCTTCATTGGGGAGTATTTCTGTTACTGATATGACTTATGTCTCCAGCAATAGTTTTTGTAGCATTATACTTTGAAGGAATCCCAACCAGCTTCCTCAGACTTGCGTCCATTATTTTTATTATGGCTTTTGTTATATTTTGTAAAATCCTTGTTGAGATAAATAAAATTATTATAAAATACATAAAATACACAAAAATTTCAGATGCAAGTCTAAGGAAACAAGATGGGATTCTTTGTAAAATCTACCGCTGGAGACAAAAGCTATACCAGAAAAAAAAATATATATATTACACAACAGACAAGTTTGAATGGAACATAATTCTATCTATTAATGCATCTTCTATTTTACCAATCAATCAATCAAAAGAAATTAAGTGCAGTCAACCTCCAAAATTATTTTATGTTTAACCCTTTCCATAATAACGCATGGTGAAGGGTTCTCCTGTACGGGATACTCCCACCCAGCCCTGTACAGGATACTGTTGCCTCTCTCGCTCATAGCACCTTGACTTCTGAGCGATCTCCTCGCTATATCATTTTTATTTATCTTTAATTAATTTTGGGTTTGGATTATTGTATGAGTGTAAAAAAAAAAAAAAATAAAGAAAATTTTTTCTGTTTACCATTTGTCCTCTATGTTATGAATAATAAACAAGTGAAATATACATTCAATAACTCAATAAACATTCAGCTAGGGGTCTCCCGAGGTCTTGTGGCTAGCACCTTGGATTCATAAGCGGGAGATGGTGGGTTCAATTCCCACCTCCAGCAGGAATTTTCTCATCTCAGGGCTCGCTGGGAACCTAGATGTAGATGCGCCGTAGAAAAAAAAAAAAAAAAAAACATGCAGCTGCGGAAGGACATAGGAATAAGACTTTAGGTAATTTGACAAGATTGAGAAGGTAACGAGTTGTAATACGCCTGAATACCTCACACGGCCAAAAACTTGATTCAAAAAGTCGATAAATAAGAGAAAAACGGTGAGAAATATAAGGAGCTTTCGACTGGTGAACAAGTCAACATTACACAAGGCCCAGCCACTCTCGACTGTTGGAGCAGCCAATGTTAGAAAGGAAAGGCCTGGCATTCTCTTATCCGGCAGTCTCCGATAGGAATGAGTGACGGATTTTGGTACTCGCCGGAGCTAGACCGGCTCAAGGGTTCGTAGAAAACCTTCCCTTCCTAGCAAGCCAAACATTTGTTTCGTGGTATTTTATTGAATAGATGTCAAAGAAGGCATATAAGATTTGCTTTAGAGGCAGGAACTTGTGTTTCTACTAAGGCACCTGCTGCGGCTGGAATGCCTGCTTTTAGCCAGTTTAGTTCGAACATATATCGCGAGTGGAGTGCAAGTAGCATTTTAAATATGAAATATTAAAAATGGTTGTAAAAATACATAACTGACCGCTTCTAACTGAATTATCTAATCCAGCTTTTTCTCTAATCCGACTGTTCTCTGGTCCTGACGCCGCCAGGAGTCTACAGTATGTATGTGGGTATGTATATATATAAGTATAAAATATATATAAAAATTTAAAACACCATTATTTTCATGGTCTATGGGTTTTGAAACGTGAAATTTTCTAGTCGGCACTTCCAGATAGCATCATGAGGTCAACCTCATAAGCAGGTTTCCTCCCTATGGTTGCACTAAAAATAGTTTTTATCCAGGAAGTTAAAAAATATACTATTTAAATATTTTATCTGGTTATTTAACATACGTTTTTCCTGTTTTTTAATTATAACATGAATATGTTCTTTAATTTTAAATTTTATCAGATTTCTTTCTTTTCCTATAATTTCTGGGTTTATGAAGTAGAATACATGTTTCTATTTTATGGAAATTTATTTGGGCAAGAAACTATGGGGTTACTACACCCTTCCAATCTTAATATTCCCTCCCACCATACAGCATCGTTTGAAAAATCCTTTCTTATCCATCCCATCTACCCCTGGAATTCCTCAACCCTGCCTACCCATATCCCTACCACCTCGAGTCTTCCTTCACCTTTTATCCTCCACCAACCCCGTTATGACTTTAGAATAAATTAATATTGTACACTAATTATCTCAAATGCACTGGGAACAATCATTCCTAAGAGACATCCCAGGATAAGAATAAATAATTTTTCTTTCTTTTCTTTCCAGTTCTTCACATAAGAGAGAATTAAATGTTGAATGCTATCCCTGATTGAACAAATTTAAATTTCAGATACTACTTGATCACATCCTCCCTGAAGTGAACCTTCAATCCACTATCCAGCGGTCTAAAACAATAAACCTTATTTTTTGTAAATGGTGAATCAACTCCTAGCTCATTAGCGATGTCCTGTGTTTTATAACAGGAATATAAAGTAAGGAGGAACCGAGAATAATTTATTGCATCCATAACTCTTTCAGAGATAACAGAGCAAGAAATATATCCATGGAGTCAAGAAAAATTACAGTTCTTGGAACAGTACTAACCCTTACGACCTGAGATGCCCCTGGACTGTAGCTCGTTTCATCCTCCTGGTTCCACAGGACGGCATTAAAATAGCTGAGCCTCTTCTGCCAATCATTTCTCATTTCTTCTAATATACTTTCATTGTTTATTCCTTTAAAACGTTTTCCTTGCCATTTTCTTATTATGAGCTTTATACCAGGTAAGTTTTAAAGTCTAATATCTCTACATTGGTATAATAGCTATGGAACATGATCTCTATTTACACAAAAACTGCTAAAACTCAGATAAAGTCCTTCAGAGGGACCTGAACTACGCAAAGGGACCGGGTAGCGCAGGGAGACCCACATTCAATAAGCTCAAACTGCATTTTTAATGAACTATAGTGGATACAAGAGTGACTAGAGCTTACAAAACATACTGCTAGATATCGACAATAAACTGTCATAATAACACTGTGGTGGTTCTTCAGTCCCAAAACAAAGAAATGGCCTCGTCAAAGAAAGTGATTACCAGTCTCGAATGGGTTAATTCAATTATTAGAAAATAATAATAAAGAACACATGAGAATGAAATATAAGTGATTTAAAATAATAAGTATTCTATTATAAAATACTCACTTCTTGTTTTTGATGCTCCAGTTTTGACTTTCTTCTCAGGGACAGCTGCGGGTTGAGGTTCAGTACTCTTTCTCTTCAATTGAGCCCCTCGTGTTACTTCCTTCTTCTTGGCTACTTCCTTTACTGGCTGAGCGACGGGAGCTGCCTTATTCACCACCGGGCTCGAAGCAGGTTTTCTTCGTCCCATTTGCTTTGCTGCTACAATACGTTGGACGACTGGTTTCTCTATTTTCCCAGCAACCCTCACTACTCTTTTCTGTGTGTTAACGATGGGAGTGGCTTTCTTCGGTGGCTCCACTACAGGTTTCCTTCGAACAGAATCTCTATTCTTCTTCACAGACTCTGTTTCGATCGCTTTTTTAACTTTCTTTTTATTGATTTTGTTTCGGCTACTCTTTTTTCTTTTTTTTAATTGTTCTTCATTTCGATATAATGACAAGTCCACTGAAAAGAAAATGTATCAATTTACTACTGAATAGAGAAGTAATCAAGAGTAACATACTTTATTAAGTTAAGGGGTAATACTACCTTGGAGATTTTTTTTTTTTTTTTTTTTTTTTTTTTTTACATTTTTTTTGTTATGGGCTAAAATTATTCCGCAACTACTCAAAAATGATATCCAAGAGTGTTTAAGTGAAGACAAATTTTTTAAATGGGCTAAAAATACGATTTTCCAAGTGAAATACCAATGCCGAGTGGACACGGTGCTGATTTAAAGACAATTTTTTCGATTGGTTTCTTCTTAATTGTTAAGTTTTGTTTTGGACTTCCTTTAATACATTACAAAATTAAAACCCATTTTTTAAAAATCTTTATTAAAGGAAAGTAAGAACAAAAAATTAAATAGGAAAGAAATGAACATTTCAGAACATTAAACTTTAAAGTTGTTTCCTCAAAACAATGTTTTTCAAATGGGGCAATACTCTGGCTTCTTCAATTTTGGCCCGATCAACTTCAACTTTTAATTGCCTCATGATATTTGCTAGTAAAGTACGTAGGATTTTTTCGATTCACTGAATTATAACGATTTTTTAATAGAAAATGAATAATTGGTTACCATTTTCGAAAAAAATTACTATTTCTTAAAAATCATACGTACTTTACTAGACAACCTTCTTCTTTCAAAATATTTCATTTTTTCGTTCTAGATTAAAAATTGCCGCCTCCAGACTATCGCCCATCGAAAATAAAGAGGGTTTCTGTTTGTCAGACACAGCGCTGCCATTATTTTTTTTGAAGAATTGAAACATATTTTTTTTAGATACTTGAACGTCCCATAAAAAACGTTTGATATCAAGAATTGAAAAACATAATAAGTGAAATATTTAGATTTATTTGTTATTTATAATTTTAAGAAAATGTCTGGTTTTGATCGCATAAGGTAGTATCACCCCTTTAACTCATTAGTGGAGGGGACATGACGTTGCCAGTTCTACAACCCTCCCAGCCCCCGCACTAGGACTAGGAGAGAAAGGAGTGGCAACTCAGCAAGGCTGTCATTGGCTAGAGGCGCCTCCACCTTCCCCTAGCCGTCTACAGCCAAGTGACAACTTATATCTCTTAGATAATAGTGAATAGAGAAAGAGACTTACAGCCATCAGGATGTTCCTCTGTGACAGTGGCTTCTTCTGGAGCAGCTATTCCTTTCTCTGCATCAATGGCACGTTTTAAAATACTCTGTGTCCTCTGCGCTTCAATATCTGGGAGACGATATTTATTCTTCTCGATCCGTTCAAGATTCAAGTTTGTTAATATACAGTCAAATTCTAAAAATTAATCAAACAAAACTTCAAAAAATTGTACTTATTAAGGAAGGGAAAATGAATAACATATAATTAATAATTGTCGAAATAGGCAGAAGGCAATGAACAATTCACACATTAAATATATTCATATACAGTACTCTCCCTAAACCGGTGTCATCAGAACCGGGGTACAGTCGGATTAGAGAATTCAGTTAGAAGCTGTCACTTATGTATTAGAAAAACCTTATTATTTGAGGATATAATAATATTTACCAGTTTTAATATTGCATATTTAAGTAAAATTTAGGTATCGAATTACAAAATAAATTCAAAATATGTAAATCCTTGCTGGTGTATATCAGGACTTCCAGCCACAATTGCCTTAGTAGAAACACAAGTTCATGTGTTATTTGTCTTCTATTCAATGATATACCACGAAACAAATATTTGGCTAGCTAGGAAGGGAAGGTTTTAAAGGAACCCTCTAGCAACCCTATCTTTGAGATCCATCTCGCATTCCTCTCGGAAACCGCCGGATTAGAGAGAGCAACGGATAAGAGAACACCAGATAAGGGAGAGTCTACTGTATTCTCTTCCCTACATGTTTCTCACCTTTGTGGTGCCTATTCAGTGGAAATGCTCATTACAAAAATGGCTTAAAGCCTCAACTTAAGGAGGAGAACCTATTACTTCCTGTACCAATTAAGCTACCTCAAGGCTAGTTATTGATTGAATGAATCTAATATGGCAGAAATTAGTTAGATGATCCGCGTCGTTCCACACAAACGTTTGGAGAAATATATGTATTGGGATGAAGCAATGTTGTTGATTGTACTGTCCAAATAAACCGGATAATCTTATCATTAATAAAGGAAATAAGACAAGTGTGTACGTCACAGAAGGTGGAAACAGCAAAGGGGTCGTGCCCATCATTTTATAGCCTTTAAATTAGACTATGCTTATAACCACCCTCCTTTGTCCATCAAGACGTGGATATACCTGTGAGCCACCAGGGATTTGCAAGACCGTACGGCTCACCAGATGTTCCACAGGGAAGGGGGAACCTACTATACATAGCTTCCGCCCTTGAGGATAGCGCTATGAGATAAGCTCAATTTAGAATCTCACCAAAGTTCTGGCCACTCAAACTGCAGTGCTTTCAATGCAGGACCACTATGCTGCGAACCACTACGTAGCCCCTACCACTAACACCACCTGTAGCACCTTTGTTGAGCAGCCATATTGCTAAGGACCTTGGATCTCTGGAAGCCATGAATGGTCGCTGGCCTGGAGGAAGAACCTCCTACGGTTACCCTCCAAAATGAGAACAGGCGGGGACTTTACTCCCATAGGAGGGTGGGTCTCGTGCCCGTTATTAGTCTCTCATCGTATAGCCGTGCCTGCTGAACCAAGCTCCGACGAGCTCTTCCACCCCTCATGTGGAATGGACCCCGAAAGTTAGGGTCCGTGGAATGGACCCCCGATTCTGCAAGAGCAACCCTCCCGACAAATGGGCTCATTCTGAAAACATCTATTATCACAACTGACTACCTGAAGCTCTCAGAGGAACTTATTAAAAACGCCTAACAAGCGTAATTGCTTGGTATTGCCAGAATGCTACTACTGTAGTATGCTAGTTTTTTGGGGGCAAACAACTACATGGTTATTATTCTTTTATAGCCAGCATACCCAGGACATTTTTAAACAAACATCTGAAATAAAATAAAAATAAAAATGTGTAAAAAAAAAAAATCTTTCAGTTGCCAATACCCCAAAAGAATTTATCCCAGAACCCCCCCCCCCTTAATAATGAAATGATTCTTTTAATTTTTTATGACTAGATATATTCTAAATACATATGACATAACAATTACTGGTCAGCTGAATAATCCTCACTTATTGGATTCATTCAGTCAATAAATAGCCTTGACCTGGGACTACTGGTGTGGAAGGTTATCGAACAGTAATTATTTAACTAAGTTAAATAATATATATATATAATTATATATATGAGTATATTCCAAAAATAAATAAAATATATAACCTGTGTTATCGTAGAAATCAGGTGAATAATGATCTGTATTTGCTACTTGAGACAGCCATCTAATTCGTATCCTCGATGAAGTTTTGTATACATTTTGCATGGCTTGGCAAACATAAAAACTGCCTTCAGCATTTCTAACAGCAAGGAATTCATTTCTGAAACAATTATTTTACATATTAATCAATCATATAACTACAAAAAAAGTAATAAGTAAATAATATTTTAATGTCCCTTTTAACCTTAAGGCTGCATAATACGCATAGGGCTAGATGGTAGAGTGGTGCAGGATAGCCTAGCGCCTGGAGTGCCCCGTGTGCTGAATACTTTACTCACACCATGTTTCCTCAGAACATTTGTACCAACAGAAACATTTTGGGATAAATAATCAGAACCCTCATCGTCATTCCAAGAAAACTCCACTTCAATTTGCTCAGACCCAGCCTCAAAAGTTCTAATAATTCTTGTCCAGAATAAATTTTCTTAGAAATATTTACACAAACAATAGTTCACTTGAAAAGCTCAAAATATACAAGAGAATTACTCTGCATAAATTCCAGGTAAAGAAAAACAGTGGTTTTAGGCAGTAAAAAAGGAGGTAGCAGGTATACGCGTACAAGTAAGCTAAGTAGCAGCTTCTATAAACAGCCTACAGATGGCAATAGTAGAAGGACTGATATAATAGGTCATAGCAGCCAGAAGCAAAAGATGCCGGACTAATATAATAGTCCGTAGCACCCGGGGCACTGCTCCCTCCGAACTGACATAATAGCCCATAGCAGCCTAAGGGTTAATGACTGTTTTTTCCCTGATACTTTTCTATGGGTTACTGGTATAAAAGGGGTACTGCTGAAAATAAACAATTAGAATATAATACACATGATAAAAATGGGATTAAAAAAAAAAAAGTTTATTTATTTGTGTGTGTGTGGGTACATGCTAAGAATAGACTCAGCACGTTTCCCTAATGGAATTCCATTGATGAACTTAGAAGAGTAAGAACTACAATTATAGGTGATCCCTCACTCTAAAAAATGAAATGATTACAAAGGTCAACATTTAATTTAAAAAAAAAAACCTTCGAGCCTTATGGGGTCACTGATTACGATGAGCGGGTTGGTTAACCATCACCACATCAGATTCAAGGGCAATTGAAGGTCAAATAGAGAAAAAAAACCATACGAAAAATCTGAACATTCATGCGTATGTTTTTGAGGTCCTTCAGTCCGAATCCGTAGTTTGTTTGACCTTTACGACTTTTCGTAGAGGTCATTTGAAGGTCAAATAGAGAAAAAATGTAGACAAAATTTATGCATATGTGTCTTAGGTCCCTGAGTCCGAACCCGTAGTTTGTTGAACTTGGACTGCATCCCGGAAAATGTATTTTTGAATGATTTTTTCAATTTGTTTAAGTTTTTTTTTTTTCTCGATTTGACCTTCAAATTAGCTCAAAGGTCATACTATATGTGTTTCCCGGGTCAGCGGCTATCATGTTGGATTCTCAAGCGGGAGATGTGGGTTTGAGTTCCGCCTGGAGAGATTGATTTCTTTCAGCGAAGGGCTTACTGAAAATAACCCTGCCTGCTGTTTAACCCTCTCCGAACCAAGAGAAGCGCACAATTAAGGATTCTGCTGTACAGGATACTGGCACCCTGCCTTGGGCCCCCTGTATGGGATACTTTTGCCACTCTTGCTCATAGTTTCTTGACTTCCTCGCTGAATTAAAACTCATCTTTTATAATCTTGAATTTTTTTTTTGTTTACTATTATTATTAGTTTTTATTTATCTTGAATTAATTTTGAGTTTGGATACATTTTACATTGAATAACTTAGTTTGAATAAAAAGTTGAAAGAAAGTTATAAAAAAGTTGAATTGTATGTGTGTAAAAAAAAAAAAAGAAAAAGTTTTTCTGTTTAGCATTTGTAATATATGTTATAAATAACAAACGAGTGAAATTTATACTCAAAACTACGTCTAATAAGTTTCTCATCCTTCTTTTTGATCCGTGAACTCTGGCATAGTTAAAGATTTCTTTTTTTATGTAAGTGTGAATAGCTCACATGGCCAAAAACTACATTCAAATATCCTCTAGTAACAAGCAGGAATACTAGAAGTATGTTACAGTAACGCTAGATAGCTCTAAAATAGAGAAATCAGAAGAAAAAGAATGCAAGAGACATGACGAGCTCTCGACTGCTGGACAAGTCAACGGTACGTGGGCCAGTCTTTCCATCGAATTGTACACAAGTGTGAACGGTACACAAGGCCCAGCCGCTCTCGACTGCTGGAGCAGTCAACGGTAGAGTAAGGGTTAAAAAGGGTGGCAACTTTGAAGATAAAGCAGGTGCCAATGTCCTAGAAGCACATGTGCAGAAAAAAAAGGGGTCTTTTTGCGAAGACCACATTCAGTTACTTTTGAAGTAGCAGTAGTGATTGTATCAGTGATTTAGCGCATGCGCATAACTCCTTTGCCTTCCTATTGGAGGATTGGATGACCAATTGCATTCGTTCTTGCTGGGAGTAAAGTAACCTTCAACAGTGAATTAGCTTTTGTTTATGAAAAAGCTCTGCTTATGTTTGTGAGAAAAATGAGTCTTTTACAATTAGTTCGCGATGTTCCTGACAAAGTAAAAGGGATTGGTTTCTTACTGGGAAAAATTAATGGAATCCTATTAATTTTAGCGAGTTGGATAGACTAGAGTCGCTACAATTAATATAATTCTATTAATTGGGAGTTGGATTGACTAGGGTTTTGATATTTTCTTGAGCGAGCGGAGCGTAGCGTAGCGAGCGGAAACGCATAGCATGTAATGCCTAATAAATGTAAAATATCCAAAAAAGAGAGAGAGAAAAGGAATAAAATATGTTTGTTTACAAATAACGTTGTTTGTTATCCTTCATAACCTGCAAAACAGTCAACTTTAAAGCTTAATAACTTATTTCATAGTTGAGAGAATTGATTTTGATCATATTAACCTTTTTATTAATAAATATTGCTTGCCATTATCTAATATGAATTATAACCGTAGATAACGAGTCAAGAAGTAGTAGATAACCAGCAAAGAACCTATTAGCTAATCAGTAAGCTTATCAGCGAGTACGAGTAACTGTTATAAATCACTACTGCTACTTCAAAAGTAACTGGATGTGGTCTTCGCAAAAAGACCCAAAAAAAGAGAAAGTGTTTCTACTGGCCAATAAGATTAGGTGAAACAAAATTATCAAGAATTTACAAACCTATAAAAAACAATAAGTTTGTCATCTGAAGCCGCCGCCGCATTCTTATCAATTTTACTCATTTTTGCAATTATATTCAGCTCAGGAATAGGACTTTGATACACTTGCGTAGGAAGCCTTTTTCGTTTTGCCTTTTTATCATCCCCATTTTCTGTTTCAGCAGCTGCATTTACAACAGGAGCTGGTGTATTCTTCTTCTCAGATACACTGCTCGGGTTCTGAAAATAATAAGGTGATATAAATAAAGAATTGTTAAATTAAACTTTTTTTTCAGCGTTTATCGCTTTCAGATCTATTAATATATCTTTAGCGCTCCAGAGTTGGCTTGTACTATATAGTGTTCAGTTAGAAGTAAAAGTTCAATTCTGCATGCGCGAAATCTGAGGGAAATATTCCTGATGGTTCCACTAATAATAAACTCCCTTTTCAAGGAACAACACGATACGTGAAACATTATAAAAACTGATTATGGCTCTTTTAAGCCTAGGGAAGGCTTTGAGAGGTCAGACAAAGAAATAGTGTCTAACATTTATCAACACTTAGCCAAAGCTAAGACTGAAAACGTTTTAAACCACCTAGTGATAAGGTTATAACAGAGAGAATTTTACCGCCAATTTTCTGCACGTGGAATATAGGCCACGCCGTTTTTCCTCCTACTAAACCATTTATTTGAACAGGCTAAAGCTTAAATGGTTTTCAGGCTTAAACCATCAAACCCATCTGTTTTATCAGTGCTTTGGCTAAGTACTGATAAATATTAGACAATATTACCTTTGTCTGACCTACCAAAGCCTTCTCTAGTCTTAAACGAGACATAATCTGTTTTTATAATGTTTCACGTATCGTGTTGTTCCTTGAAAAGGGAGGTTGTAATTGGTGGAACCGTCGGGAATATTTCCGTCAAAATCTCCCTTTTCAGACATCCCAAACCATTCCGTGGTCCTAAGCAAGACATAATCAGTTCTTATTGAGTTTAAAGTAGCACGTTGTTCATTGTAATGGAAATGCAAATGGCGGAACTATGAGGAATATTTCCCACAAAATTTCGTGCATCGGGATAAGAACTATTCCATCTAACTGAACGGGCTATAACTAAAAAGTGAAAATAACTCCACTTAAAGGATGTATGAAGCAGATGAAGTGCCACCATCTAGCTAAAGGCTTGAAACAATGCAGCAATTCTAATTAATGTGGATCCTTATTGAGATGTAAATCAATCTAATATAAAAATCCTGCTTACCTTTATTCTCTTTGATACTCTTCCAGAGGAAGTGGTAGTTTGAGCAGGTGTTGCTGCCTGTGTAGTCGTCGCTGGTGGTTCCGGTTTAGGCTGTTGTTGAGCCGTTGTAGTTTCTACTGATGGGGGTTCATTATGAGATTCAGATTTCTGTTTATCTGCTGGAGGATCAACCGAAGCCTTTAATTGATTTGCTTCTGCTTCCGGCTGAACAGGTTTATCTGAATCTGGGGTCGCTTGCTCGGGGGTCGAATCTGCTTGTGCAGACTGGGGCTTCGCTTGCGCAATGGGCGTATCTTGGGTTTGAGGCAACGAAGAGACAGAAGATGGTACAGCCGACGCCGGCTGGCTCTGTGAAGGTTGTATTGGGGGAGGAATTTGTAACGAAACAGCTGATTCTGGAGGACTGCCTTGAGACGAAGGCAATGTAGGCTGTTGAGGTGAGGACGGTGCGGGTGTAGCTTTACTAGCTGCTGGTTCTGGAGTTGACGCAGGCTCGGTAGGCTCAGTGGCTGGTTGTTGCTCTGGGACGGCAGGTACTGTTGGAGAAGGTGGTTCTAATGGCTGCACTTCAGGTACAGCTCCACCACTCCGTTCTTCCTCGTTTGCCAAATCACTTACTCCACCACCTGAAGTAAAATTTTAAATTAATACAATATATATATATATATATATATATATATATATATATATTGTAATGATATATTACATTCACAAAAATATTTTTAAATTCAAATAACCATCGATATTTTGAAAAGCCCGCGCAAATCACAAACCATATATACAAATAACATCGTATTATATAGGATCAAAATTAATAATATTTTTGGACAATACTGGTGTACAATATATCCATATTAAATGTACATTCAGATGGTAATAAATTAATTATTTGTATTACAAAAATATAATTATTATTTTCTATATATAAGCCGGCAAAACTGCGGAAGTTAGGAAACAAGGATGCAAAGTTTTCCCTCTAGCAAAGCGTCAGTTGATTCTCAGCGTTGGTCGCATGCGGAGCTTGAGTCCATTAATTACTGAAGCGCAGTGTACTGAGGCTTTGTTGGAAGCGGATTGATTTAGAGGTAAAAATTGTTTTTTTTGTAGTTGTTGATTCTTTTATTATTATTTGTATGTATTTTAATATTGTTTTGTATTTCGGAATTGTCTAAGAACCAATATTATATTCTTCATTCACTCGGAACTTCTATCCCTGAGATTAAGTTAAATGAATATAATAAAACTCAATCAAGTAATTAAAATCTTTTTATCTTTTTATAAAAAATTAATCATAACATTTAATGGCGACCCAACGTGGCGCAATCATTTTATCAAAATAAAATCTTAACAATATATATATATATGGGCAATTCTACAGAAAAGTAGCACTTCTTGGTTTTTGTCAATTATTCAGTCCGTATTGAAAATATTAATATTTTTCCTTTTTAGTAAGATGATACAAAACTATTTTGAATCATACCTAGCACTGGACGATCTGTAACAACTTTTGGTCTGGAGCTGGAGCTTTGCAAAGCCCTAATTCTCACTCCCCTGGCCTGTACACTACTCGGGTTTGTAACTTTCGTTCATTTTTTTAGGCCTACAGTAACTTGCAGGAAGTTTTTTGTTAAGAGTATTTTTTTTTCATTATGGCCTCACGAATGTAGCTGGAAGAGAAAAAACTAAAAAATATTATCCTAAAGGATGACAAAAGCTTCACTAATGTCTGTCACACAAAATTTGATCACTCCCCTGTCACAATGAAAACACAACATTTGTGAAGCGTAAACATGACTTTTTTATTTTTCAGTCGGCTAATTTAGAATCTCAATGTACACAAAAACAAATGATTTCAGCTTGATTTTGATTTCTGGAAAGAGAGGATCTGCTTTGAAAGTTTTTTTCAAGTAAAATGACGAGTTGTAAAAATTGTTTATCACTCCCCTCCTCTTCATAAAAAATCAGTTGATTTTTATTCTTGTGATTTGATAACATTGTTTGATAAGTACCCCAAAACACTTTATTTAGATGCCATTAAAACTTTTTCATTGTAAACAGGATGAGCTACAGGTGATCCAAACCTCAAAATTATCCCTGCCCTGTTTCTCACTCCCCTGTCAATTATAGTACAACACTGAGACACACGACGAAATTGATCTTCAAAAACAAGACTTAGATTGGCAATTAATACTAAAACCTTTGGCCTAGTAGTATTAGCTTTTGTTCTGTTAATTCATTAAATAAAAATAATTGACACAAATGTGTTTTTTTTTTCATGTTTTCTCAACAGGGAAGTGAGGATTAAATTTTTTTCACTTCCCTGTCAGTAAGAAAAATATTGTTTAATTATATTTTCCCAAGAAGTGTTTTTGTCAAGGCTTTTGCCATTTCCCCGGTTTAATATACCATGCTGTATCTTCGGAATGGCCGTTAGAAACATACTCTGCTAAGAAATATTGTTTTTTTGCTCTTATTCTCACTACCCTGCAACCCAAGAACAAAATGACTGCTTTTTGGCCACTTAGGCCATGAAAACTAACTGACCAATGCTTTGATAATATTAAGATAGACATGCTTTATTATCTCTGAGGTAAAAATCAAAAAAAGAAAAAAGTTTTCAGCAAAAGTGCTACTTTTCTGTAGAATCGCCCATATATATATATGAATGAATGAATGAATGAAATATCCTTTATTATACAAACAAAAATAAACATCTTTGATACTTTCCTATAAAATCAAACTCATAACTAATTTTTTACATTTTTCTAAAAACTTAAATAACTGCTTAATAATTTTTTGCTTGTAAAAGCCTTCCTCCTTTGAGGAGTAATGGTCTACACTTCCCAGGGAGACCAGCCTTAACGGGAAGCGATATATATATATATATATATATATATATATATATATATATATATAGGATGTTTATTTTTCGTCACTGGGATGATAACTCCTCCTCACTTCTTCCTGGAATATTTCGATGGGTTCATCTCCATCTTCGTCAGCCAGGTCACTGTTGTTTCTTCCTCGGTGGTTGCCGAAGGAATGCCATTTTTCTCGATCTGGGCGCCCTTTCTCCTCTCTAGCACCAGTACTGGCAGACCAATGGTGGTGAAGCTCCGTGTGTTATTAGTCGGGAGACTGTCCGTTAGTAGCGCTGATGATATTGTGCAGATCGAGAAAAATCGGCAACCATCGAGGAAGAAACAAAAATGATCTGGCTTACGAAGATGGAGATGAACCCATCAAAATATTCCAGGAAGAAGTGAGGAGTACCACCGCTGGAGAAAAATGCCATTCCATCCAATATATATATATATATATATATATATATATATATATATATATATATACTGGGTGCTTCAAAAAAATGTATACACACTTTAAACTATCGTAGTTTTCCAACTCTACAAGGCTAATGTTATATTTCTTCGCCAGGTGGCAGCATAATCGTCCCTCATGTTATATTGTCAGTTGGAAGTTGTAATATCAACATGGCGGACGTACGTTTGAGTTTTGAAGAACGTAAGCAGGTTATTAAGTGGTACTGGAAGTTTGAGAATGTAAATGAAGTTCAAAGACAGTGGAGAAGGGAGTATGATACAGAACCACCTTCAAGATTAACAATTACACGCATACAAGACAAATTCGAAGTTCATGGAACAGTGTGTGATGTGCATAAAGGTCATTCAGGTCGACCTCGAACAG
Organism: Gonocerus acuteangulatus; assembly: GCA_946811695.1. Classification (NCBI taxonomy): domain Eukaryota; kingdom Metazoa; phylum Arthropoda; class Insecta; order Hemiptera; family Coreidae; genus Gonocerus; species Gonocerus acuteangulatus. The sequence goes on from OX328125.1 coordinate 17,418,840, forward strand.
CTACAAGTGATGAGTCATCAACGGCAGTCTTGGAACTGTTTCAACGCTCTCCTAACAAATCTACAAGGCAAGGGGCACGTGAAAGTGATGTAAGTGCTAGCAGCGTGCTACGCATTCTGAGGAGACGCAAGTATCGTGTTTACATTCCAAGGCTGGTGCAAAAGCTAAGTGACGACGATCCAGATCGAAAGGTTACAATTTTGTGAATGGGTTCAGGAGATGGTGATACGTGAACCAGGATTTATGGGTAGCATCATTTGGTCGGATGAAGCCCAATTCAAACTTAATAGAACTGTCAATAGGCACAATTGTGTTTACTGGGGTGAAGAAAATCCTCTCATTACAATTGAAAAAGCTGTAAATTTACCTGGTGTAAATGTGTGGTGCGGTTTGTCTTCAAGGGGACTCATTGGACCTTTTCAATTTGAAGGCACTGTAACTGGTATTAATTACCTAACAATGTTTGCTGATTCCATATTTCCTGCCATTCGTGCATTATACGGTAATGATATGTTTTATTTTCAACAAGATGGTGCCCCGCCGCACTATCACAGGGACGTACGAGCTTACCTGGATCAAAATTTGCCAGGCCAGTGGATAGGACGCAGGGGGCCAATCGAGTTTCCAGCACGCTCCCCAGACCTTACACCACTGGATTTCTTCTTATGGGGCACAGTAAAAAATGAGGTGTACAAACGTAAACCACGTAACCTAGACATTCTTTGGAATGAGATTCAAGCCGTGTGTAGAGAAATCTCATTGGACGTTTTGATACGATGTTCAGAATCAGTGGTGACTCGTACTCAGAATTGTATTGATGCTGTAGGTCACCAATTTGAACAGTATTAACATTTGTTATTTATGTTTCATTTACATTGGACTTTCAGCTTTCTAATTTCCTGAAATTTAACTTTGTAGAACGGTAAATAAATTTTCTATGGAAGTTCAAAGTGTGTATACATTTTTTTGAAGCACCCTGTATATATATACACATATATACAAATACATAAATCAGGTCATATCTAGTATCTTTACGGTGATTATAGAGTGGAGTGTGAATGAATGAGATTACACCCATGAAAATATTTTAGAAAAAATTCTTCAATCTTCATTGATTCTACCTAATATGACACTAACTAAAATTAAAACACAGCCTCATTAGAGGTAATGCCTTTGCTATTTTTGTAAGAAAATCCGTCACCCTGAGTGCTCATGCCATAACACTCACGGACGTCGGGTCTTATAACACAGGTGGTATTTAGTAGAAAAGATTAATCAATACTTGGAAAGGGTGTTCATGGGTGCACCTCCAATATCCCCATTCCTTTTAAATTTGCTGGATTCTAATTCTAAAAAAATTTAGATTTTAAAACAACTAATGTACTTTAAGACGAATCAACAATATTTACATCTTAAAAAAATGTGATGACCACAAACATGCAATCAAATTAAATACTTATTGTATGTCTTTCTAAACTAACAAGGCAAACTAGGAAGTGCCTCAGGTTGAGGTGGTGGCATTACAGGCACCAAAGGAGGCGATGGCTCCATCCCATTTGGAGTTGGTTTAGGCGCTTGAACGAGGGAGTGTTTTTCAGATGCGAATGATAACGGCTGAACAGGCGGAGGCCCTCCTTGAGCTGCTTTATGTTCCGATATCAAGCTCAGGGGCATAAGCCCTGAAGATGCGCTCATTGCACTCATCAATAAAATCTGAAAAAAAAAAAAAAAAAAAAAAAAAAAAAAAAAAAAAAAAAAAAAAAAAAAAAAAAAATTAAATCAATTTTAAATCTTGAATAGGTCACGATAAAGAAAAATATAATTTATTTAGGAATTGTGGATATAGGCAGAAGAAAGATATATTGAGAAGAGATTCTTGATTATTGAGATTGTCCGGGTACAGTCAGGAAAGTTAATAAAACAACATTATTTTTTTTATTAAAAAAAATAAAAAAAGTTATATTTATCAATTAATGTTTTGGCTTGAGTTTGAAGCCTTCATCAAAGTTATAAGGAGAGGAAGAACTGATCCTTATGGAAGTTAATACCTCTCTGATCTTCAGTTGAGAATTTAAATATTTTAATTTTCAAAAGCCAATCAAGTTTATCATCTGATCTGTAATAGTATAATCGGCCACCGTGAAGTGAGTTTGGTTACTAAAAGGCAAGTATACAAATCTGGCTATCTCTCGATCCTAACTTATGGGAGAGCCAGCCGCATTACTGCCATCGAAATGAAGTTTCTGAGGAGAGTGGTTGGAAAGAAAGAAAGAGATTGTGTTAAGTAAATGAAAGAATAACAGGTGATGGAACTACAGACCACACTCCAATCCCGGAAGCTTAAGTGGTTTGGGAATGTGTGTCACATTTAGGATGAAAGAGAGCCGAAGAAAGTTCTAGAAGCTCAACCTTCTGGGAAAAGACCGCGAAGACCCTCACTTCGGGCCTAAGACGATTGGAGGGAAAAGAAGCAAAACCCTCCAGCAGATGAAGCAGCTTTGTAGGAATGGCTGCAATTTATCGAGGCTCCTCGACACTAGTAATGGCTCAAGAAGAAGACAAAGAAGAACAATAATATATGAATGCTCTTCCTTACGTGTGATTTCTCTTCAGAGTAATATATTTGTGAATAAAAAGAATCATCTACCAAACGGGGTTCTGAATGAATTCAATATAATTAGTAGAGATAAATCAGCTCATTGATCAATGGATATGTCATATGTTTAAAATCATTTTCAGAATAAATACAACCATAAATAGTTTTAACTAAACAATGTTTTGTAACAATTTTAATTAAAGAATATTCTTTATTTTTATATCGATAATTAATCATCTGACTTATCTCCGCTATATTGACTTCAATCAGTCTTGACATGACCCTATTGGCAGAAGGTTCTCTTCCAAAAGTTGAGGCTATAAATCTTTTTATTCATAAGCATATTCCATTGAAGAGAATAAATAAAACATTTAACGTGTGAAGTTTCATTAAAAGGCAGAAAGGCATAACTCAGAAGAATTATTCACCAGTAGAGCCATGTCAGAATTGTATTAATCTTTAAAATTTAGCACTGCATCCCTATGAAGAGGCACCATGCTGGCGTGAAAGAAGCAAGAAATACAAATTTTACTTTAAGGCCTGGTGCACACTGAAAGAACTGGGTTCGTGAAACTCAAGTTGAATGAGTAGATAGAAAACCACAGGTTGGTGTACCCAGAGTTTTAGGAAACTTTGGGCCCGGAAACTGGTTTCGTGAAACTCAAGTTACTGCACACACAGTTTCATGAAACCAATTTAACGAATTTCATGAAACTCTTGTGTGCACCAACCTATGGATTAGCAGGACTCTACTGTAATTGTTATCACTAAGCTTGCAGTCAAGGTGATAACAGACTATCACAATCAGAAGGGGCTTCATTATTGACTACAATTACTATTCAGGGAGACCATAAATTTGATCTAAAACAATTCTTAATCAAAAGTTCAAGAATAATATTTTATGTTTTTCTGGAGACAGAGGGAGAATAAATATTCAAAGTAAAAATTCCCAAAGAAGCATTTACATAACATGGAGCTTTGTTACAAAAAATGAGGTTGTATTTTTATCAAAGATTAATAAATTTATTCAGATGAGAACTGTCACATGTCAGATAAAGGTAATTTAAAAATCAGAACATAAACAGAACTCCTTAGATTTGGTTGAAAAACAAAATAGTTAAAAGAAAGAATAATTTTGGGGGCACTATTTTGTATTTTATTGACGAAAAAGATACCCGAGTAAATTCAAAAGATATTTGATAGTAAATAACATACAATGAAGAAAAGTGATGTAATAATGTAATCGTTGCCAAGTAAGAACGGGATAGTGAATTTATTGATTACAATGTTTATTATAATCGTAGAGAAATTGAGAGATTTTTTTTTTAAATCTTCAATGCCTTATTTTCAAAAGTTAAATATTTTAAGCAAAGAAAATACAATTATTGTATTTATGTGTTTGCAATCACAACTGGCAAAGTGTAAAACAAATTTAAAATTAAGAAATCCCAAGAGAAAGAAAACTCTGAACGAATATTTTTTTATGGTTTATGAACAAAAATCTGTAATGTGTGTATAATATATGTTGTATATGTGTGAATATACAGACACATACAAGTGAAATAAAACCATCAAAGAAGGAAGTAAATAAACTAATAAAAAGTAATGACACTTCTAATTACATCTGTAATCACCATTTCAAAATAAACTATTGAGCAATTACTCTAAAATGCATCTTAAGGTCTGCATTTGATAGCCTTCAATTAAGGACATATTCATAAAATAGCTGAAAGATAATAATGTTATATTATTAAGACAGTTACATGTTTATTCATGATAAAGTAAAAATAATGTTAGAACATAATTTATTGGCATCGGTCGATCATAAATATAATACTTATTTATTTTTTTTTAGATAGTATTACAAAAAGGCTATCAGTATAGAAGTTGGAGCAAGTTATGGTACTTTATTTTCTATTAAAATAAAATAATTAAATTAAATTACCTAATGCACACAATAAAAAAATATCAGGATGTGAACATTTCAAATCAAATGCATTGGCTGCACAGACAAACGTTTACAGAAACACTACTCAACCATCTTTATTAGCTAAGAATCAAAAATACCTCGACATAACAATCAGTAGAAGTATTTAATTGTGTTTGATTTGAAATAATATTAGAAAAGAGTTAAAAGAAATAAATAATGTTGAGGTCAGGTACAGCCTTAAATAATGGTTATAATGTTTTCGCACATGAACAATAATTCTATAGTTCACATCGAGGTTATGTAGAAAACCTTCAATGTCATAATTATAGTATTGTAATGACAATTCATGATGAAAATTTAACAAATTGCTGTTGAATGAATAAAACTATACAGTAGGTCTAAACCTAATCTCAGATTTAAGTTCTGAAACTTATATTATTCGCTTAAAACGATAAACTTCACTTTAGATTCACATTAGCAATAGAAACAAAACTCATGAAAACTCTGTTATTAGATTTCATATAAATATGATAACAACCATTAAACAATCTTAAGCATGAAATGTATTTCAAATTGTATCAGTGTTATAAACATAAAGAAATATTACTTAGTAATCCAATGTTTGTTTTATTAAAAAAAAAAAAAAAAATAGATGTCAAAATGCTTTAAGGGGGAAAAAATTAGAATACCTTCTCATTCATAAAAAAAAGGAGGGAGAAATGACAATCAGAAATGCTATGTAAAATGTATCCAATTCACAGGAAAAACTTTCGGAAATAAACAAATATATTGAAATGAGGTAAACAACCACATTTACTAACATTTGATTACAATTAAACGGTATTATAAATATTCCTAGAAATTGAAATATTCAATGAAGTTATAACAACGTTAAATCTACTAAACAAGTTCGTATAAAATTTACTAAGGACACTAATAAAATGAACAACTTCCACTGAAATAAAAAACAAATATTAACCAACCTAGGAAGACTAGACGGTCGATCCAGCGACTTTTTCTCCAGCAAGTTGTACTATTATATTTCTATAGTATTTCTTATAAACTACTATATACAAAACACTGTATGAAAATATCCAAACAAAGATTAAGTTTTAGAAAATGAAGAAACGCTATATTAATATGTCCCATACAACAAATAACAATTCCGCCATTATGCCACGGTCTGTATTGGGACGACAGTTTTGAGATGGCGTCCAATCCAAAAGTTCATTTAGCATCTTGGCTTGTGATGAGTTCCAACAAGAAAAAAAATAATGTTTCTTCAGAAATCCAATATTTTACAAATAATTAGGGTAATGCAATCGGTATTGTAGGCTAAAAAGATCAAGAGTCATGTTAAAATTTAGCGAAAACTACCTTTAGGAAAAATTAAAATTTATCAGATTTATAATTGCATTGAATTGTTATTTTCAGGGTTAGCTGTCCACAAAAAAACGCTCACTCTCCTTGGCTATGCTTATGAGTTTTCATTAAAGGCTTTTATTTTAAAATAATCATTTTAAAAGATAACTTTGTTTTAATGAAGTAAGGCAACACTGCCAACCCCGATTCTATCTTCCCGCCTAAATTCAACTTTTAGATTTCGTCAACACTAAAGATAAGATATATTTTCTTATAAATGTTGATATTTTTTAAAATATTTATTTTATTACCCACGAAAGGTGGTAATCGCACTTTAAAGGCATCGTTATGTCCTTTTTTGTTAGTGAATTAGATCATTTCATTTAGTCCATCTAGATTGATTTCTGAGAGTGCTTGCACATATTCAACTCGAATGGAATGCCGAAACATTTACATATGTACGTATATTTACGTTGACAGGACGTTTATGATCGTTCCTTCATTGTTTCTGTTACTCTAGTTGCTAACTTTTCTAGAATGTTACGTCAGCTGTTCAGACAATGTCCTGGTAGTCACAACATAATAATGTCAATGTTGAGATTTTGTAGAGAATTTATTTTTTCAAAGATTTGTGTGAGAGCTGTAAATGTCTGATGATAATGATTTGTTTCTGTGAAGTGGTTCTTAGATTTGACAGGGCTAGGTTAGTCGCGAAGAGCTCTACAGTCATGGGCGTAGACAGGAAATAATTGGGGGGGGGGGGGAATGGGCTGGGACCATTTCTGGGGTATGGAATATTAACAATTTAGAACCTCAATTAAAATATTTGTTATGAGCTAAGTGATCTTATTTCATTTATTTTTAAGGGTTTTATAACGCATTTTTACCATCAAGTCAACATTTCGGGGGGGGGGGGTGCAGCCACCCCTTATATACGCCCATCGACTTGATGACGCAAACCGGAAGTGCCGAATAGAAACTTTCTCGTTTCAAAATCACATTTTACGAAAATAATGGTGGTTCAATACATTAGGTTGGTGTAAAAATATGACTAATTCGTTCCAGATGGGAAACAACTGTTGAATGGTCAACACCAACTGCTCTCGCAATGTCCCGAGTAGTTTTATGAGGGTTTTTTTTTTTTTCTTAATAAAGCCCTCAATTAGTCTCAGTGTTGGGCAAAAATTATTCAGAATGATGAATAATGATTAATGAATAAATGTATTATTTCATTCATGAATGAAGAATAATTACTTTTATTCATTATTCGTTATTCTGTGAATGAAGTTTATGTTTTATTCACATATTATTCGAATGATCATTCAGAATAAACATGTTTTAGTGAATAACGATAGATTTATTATAATGTTGGCAGCCAGAAATACGTATATATATGTGTGTTTGAGTAGGATTATTCAGTAGACCAACTAGAAATAAATAATAACGAATGATGAATAACGAATAATGAATAACGAATAATTCTGTGATTAATTCATGATGTACTGTGTGAATAAGATAATTCAGTGAATTATTCATCATTCACTAAAAATTTATTCGAATAATAATTCATTCGAATAATGCCCAACACTGATTAGTCTTGATCAATAACAGCGACCATCCTTGTCTTCGCGATCAAACCCTCCAAGGCGAAATTTTTGGAACTATCTCTGCAATTTACATTTACTGATGCTTCCGTCGCCCCAAACATCATTGATATTAGGCACGGTTTGAGGTGCACTTTAAACGTAAAAAATCTTGTATTGACATGGTGAATGTCAGAGGTCCTCACTCATATAGAATGTGAAACCAAATAAGCTGATCTTTCTGGAAAAACAACATTAATAACCATTGTTTATAATAGTTGGTAAGAACATGTAAAAAAACAAAGTTCCTGAAGAAGCCTCTAGTGTCGTGAACATGAAGAGCACAAAATAAAGGATTATTAATGAAAAGTTGAAATGTATGACCTTCTACCAGTTTGGAATACATTGTTTATACAAAGTACCACATCAGTAGAAAAGGCATATAGGGTGGTCGGAGTTTCGATAGGAGGATTAAAAACTCAAAGATTATGTAGGAAACGTGAAACGAAATAACAATATTTCGCATGTTTTTAATTTATATGAAAATATCTAATGTTCATAGTTGCTCACTGTTTCTTAAACTCGAGCCCGCGAGTGAAACAATTATGTTTTTAATAATTCTAATTAAAATGTTCTCTTCAGATGAGCAAGATTATTTATTTAAATATCCAGGGATATATTTTTACAAATATTTATTATATCATAAATCCTGTGTGATTTTGAACCAGGAATGAATTCTCAAAATAACTGGTGTTGTGAGGGTGCCAAAAAATACTTTTGTTCAGGAGAGTGTTCCCAGACAACAGGAGTGTAAGACCTCCTGGTTTAGATGTTCGCATTTTTTTTTTTTTTTTTTTTTTTTTCTTTTTTTTTCTTACTGCACTTCTACATCCAGGTCATTAGCGCCGACAGGTCATTAGGTGAGAAAATTCCTGCCGGAGTTGGGAATTGAACTCACCATCTCCTGTTTATGAAACCAAGGCGCTAGCCACTAGACCATTTGTAAAAACTATCTTATGTATTAGTGCAAATAAATATTGATTGATTTATTGACTTAATAGGGGGATAATATAATAAGGTCACTTTTCAATAATTACCATATTATTGTTATTAAGCAGAATACATTTATTCTATTTTCTTTTTCTTTTCTAGTGCTAATGACATTGAAATTAGCACACAAAACAAAAGAGAAAAAAAAAATAAAGATCTACTTGTTGTAAAAAGAACATCCATGGTTATGGCACACAGTACTATTCTGGGGGGAGTTATACAAAGCTGGAGGAGGCACAGCTGTTTAACATTCTTTATTATCTCCATGTGTGGCTTGGATGCCACAAATAAATTTACCATAAATATTTTTACTTCTTTGTATATTGTTATTCCAGCAAGCATTTCAATATAATGCTATACTTCACAAGATGAATTCTGGCAAGAAAATTCTACTTTGGAAGGTGTTCCTATTTTCATTAAATGTTGAAAAAATAAGAAACACTTTTTTCCAGGATTTACTTCAATTAATATTTTAAAATAGCACAATTATATCTTTAATAAATTTGCTATAATTTTATTTATTCTTTTAAAATATCTAAAAATTAATAAAGGAATGTAAATGATCTCACTCTGCATTTAGTAATACTAAGAGATGGTTTATTGGCGCTCAAAATCAAAGGTCATAACTGAATCGATCCATGCAAAAACAGCTTCAGTCCATTTGTTTCCCAATATGAGTTCGGATAATATTTTCGTTAATATGAGTGATAGATTCGTTATGGTTTTGTTTCTATGGGAACTATTTATTAGACTGAAGTCCATTTAACATAGAAATGTGTAGTTATGTTCAGAGACAACGAATCCATTACTCATATTAAGGAAAATATTATCCAAACTCATATTGGGAAAAAAATGGACTGAAGCTGTTTTTGCATTGATCGATTCAACTGCTTTACTCTGCATTTATTCATAAAATTCTGAACTGCAAAGTAGTGTATTATTATCTAAATAATATTCATTTTATTGAATTTATATTGATGATGATTCATGAACAAAAGAATTATAAAAAATACTTTATGTATTGTATACTTTTCAAATAAAGATATATAAAAAACTTAAAAAAAAAAAAAAAAAAAAATATTGATGATATGAGCTTAATAACAACAAATATGTCACCACATTCTGGGAGGAAATTCATCAATATCATGAACCTTATAATCATTTAAAAATGTCATTTATATGAGTTGGTTTGCAGCATTTTATATAAACCTAATGAATGGGTATTTTGGTAAATTTACAACACTTTACTTTCAATTTTGAAAATATTTAGCAGACATTTTTTTTTTTTTTTTAAGAGTATATATTTATACTATATGAGGAATGTATAATATATTTATGATATCAATAATATGTAAAAACTTTCATTTTTTGAAAGATACTTTTTAAAAATAACCTTCTCAAATGTTCCCATGATGTTCATTTTTGATACGAAGGTCAAGCTCATTAATACTTTGCCACAAACAAAATATCAAGTTCATAATCAGCAGAATCCACCTACCGTAGAACTGTGTTTTTGGCATATTTGCGCTAAAAGAATTGCAGTAATTACATTTCTTTGCTTATTTGCTTCCAGGTACATATTTTACAGTAGGAAGTCAAAAGAAACCATTTCCAATGACATCTATAACCATTTTTAAGAAAAGTAAAAAAAAAAAAAAGAAGAAGACTTTTCTTAAGATTTTCTTAAATATCTCAAAACTGGTTGGGAAGTTTTGGTAAATCTATTCAAAAGCTTAAAAAATCTATTCCAAAATTTCTGACAAAAATGGTTGTATGCTAATTTTTATAGAGCAATCTCGCAAATTGTTTGCTTAAAATTTTAAAGTGGCAGTTCTTCTGAATGTTTTATTTGTCTCTGTTTGGCTCACCTTTCTTTTTTCTTTTAACCTTCAGAATGAACGGAAGTCAAGGAGGCGGACCAAGTAATTTCCGCTTGACTAAAGCTAGTTTCATGGGGGTGCGTAAATCTTACCTTTCATCAAGATGTTTTTCCAGGTGTTAAATGTTTCTTGAAATATATTTAAAAAAATTATAAATTGTTTTTATTCCAAGCTTTACAAATGAATTTAGGTATAAAAATGGAAAGGCACAAAGATGATGCAGTTCCTTATGGTGGAAGTCGGATTATTTGTTTTTATGTAATAAAAAAACCACAGGCTCTTCCGAGAAATAATGATTTTTCACTTTCAAAACTACTACTCAATTTTCTGTGTGAATATTTGTGTTTATTATTTTGAAAATATCACGCTGGATTTGTTCTTTATTAGAAGGATATTGCTAATAAATATACACTAGAGGAATTTTTAATGATAAAAATGTTCTACTCAATTATGAAAAACAATTCTTTGACATCAACCTCACATCAATGCAAAAATAAAAGCTTCATCTGAAAATAATAAGCAGAAGCCTGATTATCATATTATGCTTGGCTTTTATTGTTGAAATAGAAACAAGCTGCTTATTAATAACATCAGTTGAAATATTATGTAGTAAATATAGGCTGGAATGAGAATACAAATAGAATAAGTCGAGATTTTGTTGATCTGTAGTTAGCCACATATTGTAACTAGGAATTGTTGTACTTACTCAGAAATTAAGTGTTGTAAATATAAGTTTGTAAAAATAGCCGACAGATGAAATCATTTAATTACACTCTAACAAAACAAAGGAATCGTTTTTTTTTTACAATCTCATTACCTAGCCGGCACTCAAAATCTTCAGCAAAATAAATGTTATTCATTATAATTCATTATGTTAGTATTCAAATTCAAATGTTATACACTCTTCTCATGGCCAGAAGAGAAGAAATTGTGTAAAAAGTACTTTTGGCAATACAAAACTGTTGTATTTACAATTTAAATGTGTAAAGTCATTTATGACATTGGTGATTCATATTGGTTTCAAGTATACACTTAATACCTTGAACTATTATTAAGGCACATGAGTTACCAAAATATAATTTTCTCGACAACAGAATTACTTGCATTCTCTACTTCTCATATAATTTACTAAAAAGGGCACTTTAAAATATTACTAAATTGAAATATTTTAAAGAGCGTAAAATAAAATTAATTTTTATTTTATCTTGAATGTTGTTTAAACTCGTTTGATGTACAGAACTTAAATAAGTGGATGTATGCACCCACACTCCATATGGATATGGAGAGCAAAATAAGTGCAATAAGCAGTTTTCGCAATGACAACTTTTCTTTTTTTTTTAATGTATTTTGAACTATTAAAATATCATCTTCAAAGGTGACTTTTAAATCAAGGCTTAAACAGAATTCATATTAACTTTATTGTTAAAGTTTGTAATAAGAAGAATAAATGAAAAAGCTCTATTTTTCCTAAATTTAATCAACTATTACAAAATGTTTTAAGTATTTGTTTGTAAATAGGAAAATTTAAAACATTTCGAATGATAAAATTAAGAGTATAAAAATGAGTAACTCCTGAATTTCAAAGGATTTGAAATCTTTAGGACATAGGTATTTGAATTCAAAGTGACAAAAACAAAAATGAAACGATGAAGCACAATCTATTTCCAATGCTCAAAAACATTTTTGAACACAAATATAATGAGTGCTATTATTTAACCAGAATAGAATTATTTCTCTTTTTAAGTATAAAATTGATTGTTAAAAAACTGTTCACAATTTTATAAAATGGGATCAAACTGAGTCAGCTCAGTGAATCACTGTAATTTTTGGAAGTCCTTTTCGAAGTTTTGGAAATTTTCGTTTTGCAACACAACGATCTTCAACTTTCGTACCAGGAGGCATTGTCGGACATGTGTCAATGTAGCAGTGTTTCGCATGAGCTTGAAACTTCAGTTGTAAGGCGTAGTCTCCACCGTTTGGCGCAGCGAGAAAGCCACAAGACATCCCTTTTCTTAAACAACACTCCACCACTTCGGGGTGGAGGCTGAACAGTTTACTTATATCTAACATGGTAACATTGGCTTTTTGTGTCAGAAGACCTGTGACGAATAAATCGTCAATCCAAAAATATTTGAAATCTTTTGTATGCGAAAGAAGTTTCTTTGCTGTAGATCTTCGCATAACATACATCCAGCCAGAAAGAAAAGGTGGATACGTATCGTCAGAATACTCTTCTTTTGTAACATACCACTTATTAGCTGTGATTCTTATAGGTTTCATATTTTTCAAAACATAACCCATCAACTCAAAATTTGATTTTTCAATTAAGTTAACGAGTTGATACATATCCACCAATATGTCATCATCAGTTTTGATAATATACTTAATATGCTTACAGTGTTCTAAAACCCATTTTAGACCCATAACATGTTTGTAGGTAAGATTTCTGTAAGATTCCAAAAAGCCTCCTTGAAGAATGTCAGAAAACTTGTCATTTTCGTTGATCAACGCTCTTTGAGACACTTCATGTCCTGAAGGCAATACTGCTAACAAAAATACTCGCGTAACGCCAATGCTCTCCAATTCTGATGAAGGATAAGCTCGCCTCAATGCACTACGGGCTTCAACATTTCCCGCGTAGGAAGTGACAAGATGGATGTGTGTCACATTTTTCTTGCAAGCGTCGCTTGTCAATATGTACTTGAAATCATTTATATCCAGGAGAACTTCCTCGGGTTCGACGTAGTAATCATATGGAAGGATCAGAAGGCTATTGTTGTCATTCTTCTTGAAGAAAAGGAAGCACAATATGAACAAAACGGAAAATATCAGAAGAAAAGAATAAACGTACTTATGGTTCATAATTCAGGTGACCATGATGAAAGAGATGTTTCGACTGGACTAATGCAGAAAGTGAGGGAAAGGAGACTTCACTGGGAGGTTACGAGCTCCTGATTCAAGCCGATAGCTCTCACCTTGAACTATTGTACTGAAGTGGAGGGGGGGGGGTCAGGCTAACTGGGTGCGCCTACACTGTCGTCTACTTTCTAATGCAGCCACCTGTTGGATGGGCGTTTTTCTTTAGGACCTTTCCTTGTTCCGGGTTCTGGACATTTTAGCTATTGAGGTGTTGAGGGGGTTTACTCCGGGCCCAAAGTACTAATTTGTCCATACTGGCCGTAATTTGTTATGTATTGCAACGAAACTCGGTATTCGGTGTGGTCATTTAAAGAGAAAAATACTTTTTAAAAATAAACTAAATCGGTTCATTCGGGGAGGGGTTTACTCCTGACAGAAATTACTAATTTGCTCATAGTGACCGTTCTTTCGCGTTTATTGTAACGAAATACGGTATACATCTTGGGTATCAAAAGAGAAAGATGTGTTTAAAAAATAAACGAAATCGGTTCATTAGAAGTTGTGGTTTAATCTGAATTACGCTCGAATTTAATTAAGCACCTCTGGCGTTGGTTGTTCCTTCTGACACTAGGAGCACTGAACGTGGAGGCTGTATCTGGCTTCTCCTGTACATTGAATCAGCTGTTCATTACAAATATCAAAGAGCAAAATTATTCTTGATTGTTTATCTGTGTAAACTAACTAAAATATTAATTTTACTGTCAAATGAAATTATAAACTGAGACAAAAAAAAAAGAAAAAAAGAAACAAAAACGTTCAAAAGAACAGAACAGACACTCGAAGAACCGATTTCTCCGAATGAGATCTTCCCATCGAAATTTACTTCAGAACAGTTTTTGTAAGATATTTAATAAGATTACGAATGGTTACTGTCTACTTACCACGATTTCCTAACCGTTTTCGAGGCATCTAAGGAAATATACGAAAATTCCAAAACTAATCACGTTTGTTAATAAAATATTTTTTTTCCTAATACTTCCTCAACTCCAAAACAAAACTTCGAGGGGGGGCTCGTTGATGTACAGTCTCTACATCAACAGATTTTAATGCATTTTTTTTTTTTTTTTTTAAATGAAAGCTAATAAAATTTAGAACAAATTTGTCTATATTGTGATGTTATTAAAAACTTCTAGTTAGTTTCTAAATTTTCGAAAATCAGCACTCTTCCAAAAAATATTCTGCAAGCTGTCAAATCTCACAAAAGTTGTAGAATTTAATTACCTTTACAATAGTATACAGAACTTATCCTAGGTATGGTATGGTATACAATCCTAGTCAATGGGAAAAAGTTGAACTTGTCTTGGGAATGCTGTAAATATATATAATATTCATTAAATATCCTTTTATAATATTATATACATATATCCCCCCACACGTAAAGTGGACTCTGAAGGGTTACCTCAAATGAGTGATGAGTTGACCTCAGATTCTGGGGGTCTTCCCCTTGCCGGAGCAAGGTTGGTCCCCAGCCTCATCCTCAGGCCTGTCTGTTCATACAATACCTTCTACAAAAATGGTCTGACTTCGATGAAATTTGGGACAAAAATACAGTTAAAGTTTGGGAGGCCCGGTTGCCGTGATCACTTAACACTCTGTGCCGAAGGGTCGTGGGTTCGATTCCCATAGGGGTGGTGGAATTTCTTTAGAAAAAAGAAAAGGCATCAGCCCTATCCTGTCTAGAAAAGGGTGATAACCCGTCCTAAAATTTGTAGTTAATAATAAATGGACATTAAAATTTAATAAATAAACAAAATTAAAGTTCAATTTCTTTAACTAACTGAATCCGTCCAACAGAAAATGAAAAAGAAATATTTTTCCTTTTTATCCAGAGAAGTTTTTAGACGTAGATTATTAGATTGAATGAATATAATTTCAAGGCAATATGTATAACCGCATTTTAAATAAATTATTTTAAAAGACATTTAACAGTCTGTTAAATCTCTGATAAACAGTGGAGAAATTCCAATAAGCGGAACATGACAAATTAAAGGCCTAATCAATTAGACACAAAAAAAGATGTAGATGTAAACTTTGATAGGATCACCTCAGTCCGAAACAACGGTGCTCAAAGTTTGAAAAATGTGTTGTTTTTTTTTTAAATTAATGGCAAAATATTAAAAGTTTTGTTCTAATTACTTTGAGGAACAAAAACTCACAATGGTTAAAAATTGTATAGAAATATGCTAAGATGATGCAGGTCCTACAGGTCCACTTTCAAGATGATTATCAAGAACCCCCCCCCCCCCCTCAGATTTATAATATATAAGGCTGCTAAACTTGTCCATTGTAGATTTTCCTTCAAAATCCAGTATTTTACTCGAAACTTGACGTCACAATCTTCATAAAACTAATATAAATACTTGTACCAAAAGATACATTTTTTCTTTTTTTTTTTTTTTTAATAACAACTGGTAATAAGGTAAGAAAGAAAATTAATGAAATCTTGTCAAAATATTTTCTTAAATACTACTTAAATACAATAAATCAGTACACATTATTGATTTCTAATCAATTTGTAATATAATTATAACACAATAATGTAAACACAAGTTAAAAAAACGGAGTCAGAACATTTTTTATAAATTAATACTTCATTATAGATAAAAAAAAAAAAAAAAAAAAAAAAATGACTAGAAATAGGGCCTGATATTTCACTTCATGTCTTCTTTGAATTAGGCTCAACGTTACATACACAGCAAAATGGAACTACTTCAATTTTCAAAAGTAGTCAGACTAGAATAATATACATTGTATATACACATTATACGAAAGTCAAAAGACATTCATTTATACT
The DNA here is from genome assembly GCA_946811695.1 of Gonocerus acuteangulatus. NCBI lineage: Eukaryota > Metazoa > Arthropoda > Insecta > Hemiptera > Coreidae > Gonocerus > Gonocerus acuteangulatus. The sequence goes on from OX328125.1 coordinate 17,434,954, forward strand.
ATAACAATACAAAAACCCTAATAACAGTACAAATTTCAGTATATACAAGGAACAATAAAGAAGGAAGATTTTCCTAATATCAAACAGGAAGTGTTGTTAGAGTATTTAAGCAATATTGAGTTTACAACTATTTCTCATTTATGGTGCAGTTAGGTAGCGAAGTCAAAATAATCATTATTTCTATATTTCATAGCTCTACAAATAGAAGAAATATGTATTATAAAGCTGCCGAAGATCACACCGAAATGTTGTAAATATAGATTTTTACGAAAATCTGATCGTTCTTCTTGGCCGAATCCCAACTATTCCCTAACTTCTTTTAATTTTAAAATATCAAAGAAAGTAGAATTCTTTGATTTATTAATAACAAAAATTAGCAGGCTGATTCATGAAATAATTTAATTAGTTATTATAATTATTTAGTAATATGACAAACTAATTATTTTGAAAGAAACATCTTATTATCACTACAAGAACCATGTAATATGTTACTTTATATAAGTTAACCACATAATATTGCACTGTAACATGCATTACCATTTACAGGATGTGTACAAGCAGAGAAAATTGGGGGTGTTCTACAAAAACCATGGTTTCTTATAAATAACCTTTAGAACGGAATATGCCTCGAACACAAAAAAATATAGAAACATGCGGTTGGCAGTTTTGAACTAAATTTTTGGTCTAGTTTCACCCCCTGGAGTATTGTCATCTACTTGTGATCAACCTGTATATTGCAGTGGTAATATGTAGTTCTTGCAGTAGTGATAAATGGTTCTCGAATTATACGGTTTATTAACAGTTTCGACATGGTTGCTGATAGTGTTATACAGGGTGTAACGGATAAAAGTATCAACCTTTCAGGAGGTGATAAAAGACCTCAAATGCAACAAAAAAAGTCCATATAAAGTATGGTTCAATTCCTAACAAAAACAGAGTTAAATCAAATGTTGTATATTTTTATGTCAACCATGTTTTTTTATGAATAAGTAGTAATTACTGAAAACCCGTTTATGGTAAATAAAATCCTATCAAACCATTGTAAAAAAAAAAAAAAAATCAGTCCCGTAACAGGCCATGAGGGGCAGATACTATAGAGGTATCTGATTCATGACCATATGGCACACTAGGGAGATAGTGTGGTCAGTACTATGCTCCGGCCCCTGGGTGCTGATTTTCCCCTGGGTTGCTTCGACTGCTAGAGTCATTAGCACCCAAGGTAACCATTATTAAATTAATTAAAGGCTGGGTTGGACTAGGGGCTGTCAGGGAGGCCGAATTCAACCCATGAACGAAGAAACTAGAAGAAAAAAATCTTTAGTGCTTGCTCGGGATTTGAACTCAGGTCCTCCAACTTATTAGTCCAGTGCTCTATCACTGAGCTAACCTCACCCCCGATCAAACTATCGTAAAGTAGATGAAATTTCCTTAGGGAAACCAAGGTTTGTAATATTACTATGTTCATTTTTCAAAACACAAATGCAGTGAAAAGATAGTAACTAAAACAAAATTAATTCTGCTCCTAACCATTTATTGACTCAATTGGGGTTATTGGTAGGTTAGCCCATTCAGTGTTACAAATTTAACATATTCGTGAAAGAATTTTGGAAAAAATACTTCAAATCTTGGATCGATCCTGTTAACTAGATAAAATCACTCCCGATAAAATATATATATATATCTTTTAAGAAGGTAGAGGCCACAATTTGTGTCCTTTTGTTATGGTGTTTAGTATATAGCATCTGCATGACAAACAATTGGACAAGCCCAATAATAAACACATTTGCTACCAGCTCCATACCATATATGGAGTTGGAAAAAAACTAATATTTTTTAATAGATTTTGAATAAAAAATACATAAAAAAATTGAAAAACAAAACAAAACAAAGTGGCACATGAGGGCAGATTCAAATATGGAGAGCGGCAGCGAATGTGTTAACCCCTTTAGATGGACCAAATTTGCTTTTGTCAAGAGAATGCTATACACCAAGCGCCGTAGCAAAAGGACAAAAAAGCACTATTTGTTGCCTAATCATCTTTGACATACTTTGGTATAATTGTTTATCTCAATAAGGCATGTTAAGCACACAAGAAACAGGATGCAGTCGCATGTAATGCAGAGTTGGGCAAACGTTAGCGCGCGCTAAAAGCTGATACCTCTCCGCTAATTTAGCGAAACTGTAGAAAGCCAGCGCTAATAATTAGTGGCGGCAGTGCGCTAACCGCTAATCTATTTATGAAATATCGTAATTGCTAATAGCTTAAGCTATAGTTACAACATTTTGTCACCTCAAAGTTCACTTCCGGTCTGCTCTGAGCAACCTCACTCCTGTTCCACTTCCGCTTCAATCTACAGGATTTACGATCACTGTCACAGGGTAACTCCTGTTCGATCTGACTTACTTCCGGTCACTCACAGACAATGGCACACTCTGAAACTCCTTAATCTAGGTTACTTCCGGGCCTATATTCATCCCTGGGTCGTTTCCGGAAGTACCCCAGGGCCTTCCAGGCACTCACGATAGACCGGAGGTGAACCGGCAGTGACCCGGAAGTAATTGTAAGCAACCGGAAGTGGTCCGAAGTTGTCAAGATTCATCCGGAAACTGTCCAGTAGTAATTTTGGTGACCCGGAAGCCATTTTGAGAACCCGGAAGTGGCCAAAAGTTGCCCAGATTCATCCGGAAACTGTCCAGGAGTAATTTTGGTGACCCGGAAGCCATTTTGAGAACCCGGAAGTGGCCAAAAGTTGTCCAGATTCATCCGGAAACTGTCCAGGAGTAATTTTGGTGACCCGGAAGCCATTTTGAGAACCCGGAAGTGAAACCGGAAGCGGCCAAAAGTTGTCCAGATTCATCCGGAAGCTGTCCAGGAGTACTTTTGGTGACCCGGAAGCCATTTTGAGAACCCGGAAGTGGCCAAAAGTTGTCCAGATTCATCCGGAAACAGTCAGGGATAATTTTTGTGACCCTCAAGCCATTTTGAGAATCCCTGGGGCATTTCCGGGCGAATTTGAGCAGCTTTTGACCACTTCCGGGTTCTCCAAATGAGTTCTGGGTAACCTAAATTACCCGTGGGCCGTTTGTGGATAAATCTGGGCAACTTTAGACCACTTCCGGGTCACTGACGGTCTATCATGAGTGCTTGGAAGGCCCTGGGGTACTTCCGGAAACGACCCAGGGATGAATACAGGCCCGGAAGTAACCTAGATTAAGAAGTGTCAGAGTGTGCCATTGTCTGTGAGTGACCGGAAGTAAGCCAGATCGAACAGGAGTTACCCAGTGATAGGCATGAGTCGACCGGAAGTAACCGAAATTGACATTGATATGATCGTAAATCCTGTAGATTGAAGCGGAAGTGGAACAGGAGTGAGGTTGCTCAGAGCCGACCGGAAGTGAACTTTGAGGTGACAAAATGTTGTAACTATAGCTTAAGCTATTAGCAATTACGATACTTCATAAATAGATTAGCGGTTAGCACACTGCCGCCGCTAACCGCTAATTATTAGCGCTGGCTTTCTACAGTTTCGCTAAATTAGCGGAGAGGTATCAGCTTTTAGCGCGCGCTAACGTTTGCCCAAGTCTGATGTAATGTGCCACATATAATCACTGAAAAATTTAGTGTGAGCGTACAGCCAGAAGTTTGGACAAATGGATCACATTTCTGACTCGAAAGGCTATGGAATAAAGGGGTATGGGCAGTAACACAATAAGGTACAAATTTTCACCAGCACCAAAACAGCATGGGCCTGCCCAAGCTTCTAGCATCATGATATGTCTAAGTAGTTATGGTGCCTTTGTATCCTAAGCAAATTTTTAATTATTATTTGACTTTTTTTAATGAAGAAAGACAACTTGTATGATAATTTTCTCAGGACTGTGGACTAGTGGCTAATGCCTTAGATTTTCATGTGGGAGATGGTGGGTTCGAGTCCCACCGGCGGTAGAAATTTTCTCATCTTACGGCTCATTGAGAAAATTCCTCGCTGCACCAGGGATGTCGGCGCTAATGGGCCAGAAGCCGATACCCCGTAAACAGAAAAAAAAATGTCTCTAACTTAACAACTAGTGATTGATTAAGTTCTTAGTAGAAACAATTTTTAAAACCTAAAAAATAAGTCTTGTAAATACCGGTGATAATAATCTTTGTATTTTAAAAAAATGGGTTTATTATTTACTAAACAACTTATCATTATTAGTAAAATAAATTTGGGCATGAACCTTTATAGGGGACCTGCAAAGATTCGTGCCTAAATTATTACTACACACAAACTGGTTTATTTAAAATTTTTACCTGTCCTCCATAAGAAGAAAAAACAAGGATGAAGCCAAATTCTGTTTTCTTCAGTACATATGCCTGTACATTTTATTAAAATATACAAGAAATAATTTAAAAAATACGAGAGAATTAATTACATGCAAACTCAATGGTACAAATAATTTCAATAACATGTGACGCTCATCGAAATTGGCAATTGATTAAGCTGTAAAAATTAACTCCCACTTTTTTATAATTCTGCCCCACGTTTAAAAAGATTGTTCTGCAGTCTAATTATTTATTTATAGCAAATTCTTCATTTGCAACGAAGACGAAGTCCTAGATTTTTGTACAAGTGTACCAGTCTTGAATGCCTTCATTAGCAGCCTGCTTGAAGGTCTGATGTTACATAATTAAAACCTCAATCAGATCATAAAAGCCTCTTTACATGAAAAAAAGACGTACTATGCCAATATCGTTTGTTGAAACATATATACAGTGCAATATAACAGCAGAAGGCAAAAATGTATTCACAATAACAAACTTTATCTGCAGTTAAGAAAAAAAGATTAAAAAAAAAAAATGTATTTCACCGTATTTTTATACTAGAAGGGCCCCTTTATGTGGAACACATGGCTGCATTGTAAAAACATGAAAAAATTTGTTATTCATAAAAAAAAAAAAAATAAAAAAATAAATAAAAGTATTTAAGATTTCAACGTTCTGAAATAAGTTTTCTTAGCAAAATATTATCTTTTGAAAAGAAAATTTTTAATGCTTACTATAATATTTTTAGCCATGGAATATTGCTTCAAATTAGCAATGAAAAATTATTGTTCGAATTTATCATTAAAAATAAGTCAGTCTTCACTGCTCAGGAAAAATATACTAACTGTTATAAATATTCATAAAAAAAGAAAGAAGTCCTAAAATTTCCAGTCATTTAATATTACCATAATTCGTGAAGGTGAACCAATAACTCAATGATAATATAAGCAAAATATCAATCAATAAATACTTTTTTTTACTAATTAGCCACTTTATGCCAATTGCTCTATTGCTTTCACATCAACTGATGTCTCTTAGGAGCACTGAATAGACTTAAAATCCTATTTCTGCTGCCTTAGAAACTGTCGATCCTTTTTCCAAACCATAGATTATATAAAACAGATGCTGCTCAGTTATTTAATTGATCTCGGTCAGTACAAAGCCATTGCAGAAGGTTCGTTTCCCTCAGTTAGGCTGTATATTTAGCATTTTGAGTAGTTTTAGCGCTCCTGAAGTGGCAGAAAATATTCTGAAACTGACAGAGCGGTTTTAATAAAGTGACTAATTATTAAAAAAATCCATCATGGAGGAGCTGCAATAATAAGCCTCAGAAATGTGATAGTGTAAGCTGCATTCCTGAATAATTTACTTGAAATAACCTATATAAATACAAAATATACATGAACGTTTTTTTCCTTCATTTCTTCTGTATATAAATTAGCATTAACTCTATCCTCCTTGTTTTACAGCCCTGATGAAGAATTGACATTCGAGCCGAAACTTCGGCAAAAAATAAAACACATTTTCTTATAAAAAATGTAGTTTTATTACGATACCACCAAGCACAGAACCAGCAGCCAATCTCCACTCAACAAAATATACACGAATAGTTCTGGTATTTTATATTTGTAATGAACTGCTGACTTAATTATTAATTTCTATTGAATTCTGTTCCAGAATCTAACATCCAACTTTCAATGTACCGATTTAGTTTTTTTTTACCATGCAGGTTCTTCATTGGTTAGCTATTCTGTCTACCAACATGAGTTGCAAGGAAGTAAAACTAACAGCCAGTCCATACTGGCCATTATTTTTACTGAATGAATTTGCCTGTATTCATAATTTGGAGATTTAGCCTGAATTTGGTTTGGAAGTAAACCCGCATTCCTATTTAATTTATATTTTATTCCACGTATTTCTGATCAATTGAGTATATTCACATTTTTAGCACTTTCCTCCGAAGGAAAGTAGCTATTGAGGTTGGACTCATAACGGAATGTTTGAAAAATTTCTTCAAATCTTTATCGATCCTACCTAGTAGACACCGAAAATGACCCCCGTTAAAATTTATATATATCTATATATATGCATATATATATATATATATATATATATGTGTCTGTTAACACGATAGCGGCCAGAGTTTTTGTTTTTTCGTCACGAAACTTGGTATATAGCATTCAATTAGCAAACGATTGAACGAGTTCGTTAACCACCAAAGTCGGTCCACCGGAAGGGGGGGTTTACCCCGAACCCAAAACACTAATTTGATTATGTCAGCCGTAATATTTGTTTTATTTCAACGAAACTTGGTATTCGTAGTGGTAATATAGAGAGAAAAGTGAGATATAAAAATGAACTAAATTGGTTCATTAGAAGGGGGGGTTTACTCCGGACCCACAATACCAATTCGCCACTACCAGCCGTGATTTTTGGTATATTTCAACGGAACTCGGTATTCGTAGTGGTAATCCACAGGTAAATAACTGTTGTAAAAATAAACTAAATCGGTTCATTAGGAGGGGGGGTTTACTCCGGACCCACAATACCAATTCGCCACTACCAGCAGTGATTTTTGGTATATTTCGACGAAACTCGGCATTCGTAGTGGTAATCTACAGGTAAATATGTGTTGTAAAAATAAACTAAATCGGTTCATTAGAAGGGGGGGTTCCTCCTGACCCAAATTCTTAATATACTCATACCGGTCGTAATTTCTGCTGTATTGTAACGAAACGCGGTATACGTCGTGGGTAACTCATGAGAAAGAAGTGTTGTAGAAATGAGCTGAATCGGTCAATCGGAAAGCGGGGGTTTAATTTGTAATATATTTCAATAGAAAAGCCCGTCAGACGTAGGTTCACAAAGCCGCCGCAAGGATCGCTTTCTACCACTAGAGTGACTGTATCCTGTTCCTGCGTTAGATCAAAATACGATAATATGAGGTTTTTTGTATTTATTACGTAGTGTAATAGGTACCATGTGTAAACATAACTCTGGAAGCAAATTATTAATTGATCAGTTACTCATTACAAATTTAAAAGAGAACTATTCATGTTTTTATTTTATTTATGTAGGATGTTTTAAGCAAATTGTTCTGGAAAGCAGTCTACACTACCCAAATTCTGAGGAAAGTGCTTAGTTATGCAGCTCCTGCGTGACGGACTTTGGATATGAGGAGTAGATAAAAAAAAGGACTTATTTTTCTGTTGTACCACTTTATTCCATGACTACCCTACAACAGTCTTAATATGGGTAACGAGCGTACTACACATGGGGAATGGCCCCTGAGGAGGTGGCATGTAGGCCACGAAACATGAAAGGCAGCCATGAAATAAAGTAGTACAAAAGAAAAAGAAGTACTATTTTTTTTTTTTTTTTACCAAATCCAAAAAATAAAAAAGATTTAGCTTATTTTTAACATACATAGTTATCTTAACATACTGATGAGGTATACTGAGTTTTGTTGCAATATAATAAAAATTATGTCTAGTTTGGGCAAATTAGTAATTTGGGTCCAAAGAAAACCCTTCCCTCTTCAGATGTGCCGACAAACGTTTTTCGTTCAATCGTTGTTTACGGGAATGCTGTATAACAAGTTTTGTAAAACAAAACAAAAACTGAGGCTGCTGTCGTGTTAACAGTGCTATATTTTGCATCTTGCAGGTAGGATCGATGAAGATTTGAAGAAATGTTAAAACAATTCTTCCTAAGTGCAACCTCAATAACTGCATTCTTTCAAAAGATGTTAAGAAGTATTTGTTGATTGATATTTTGCCTACGGATAATATATAAAATCATTTATTCTTAATGGCTTTCCGGGTAAATGTGCCATTCTCAATGTAGGAAAACATTTTCGATGAATGAACATCATATAAATGTCTCTTAAAATACCAGTTTATACAAAAGAATTAACCTTGTTAAAATGAAGCTTGAAAACAAATCTCAAATTAAAACATGCCAATGTCCTCAAAAATGTTCGGATTAAGTATGAAAACTTCTGTTTTTCTTTCTGTATATATCAGTCTGTGAATAAATAAATCTATTTGGCAGAAAAGTAGACTTTTAACATAACAAGTGCATTAGTTCTCCATATCTTATAGTCAACTTATTTTTTTATATACTACCGTGTACTATCGTGTATAGTTCAAACTTCATACCTAGCCTTTGTAATTCACTTCCTGGATCTAGTATATCTAGTATCAACGGGTAATCCTAGTGGAATATTGAAAATATTTGCTTGGAGATCGTCATAGGTAACCAACCAGCCTAGAAAATCTCTGCAACGTTAACGTACTTTTCTGATTTGACCAAGATGAAGTACTTAAATAGACTGGAAGCAGTTTTTGCCATGGCTGCTGATTATTCTTAGGATATCAGAAACCAATTATTCTAAAACAAAATCATGACATACTACAAATATTAAATTAATATTGATGAATTCTCCATGATTTAATGAACTCTTGAACACCAAAATGCAAATAACAACAAGTACGGCCATAGCCACTTTGAATACACCAGTTCCCGTTGACCACCCAAGTTAATCGACGTCGAGTTTGGCCAGTACCTGAATGGATGACCGACCATGTGCTGTTGGCATTATAAAAGGTTGGCAACCTGTAGATAGACCAGCGTTAGTTGATACACCGTTAAACACACACAAACTAAAAAAAAAACAATGTATACGATTCGACCTTTGGCACACTAAAAGAAATCGGAAGTGAAACTTTCTCGTTGTAGGAATGCAGAATGAAAGTTTCATATTGAAAAATCATTTTTTTTTTCAGTGGATTGCAGGGGGGGGGGGCTTATGAGATTTCATATTCTAGTCAAACCAATGAACATATTACTAAAATATGGTTTCGTTTTCCTAAATTCACATGCCTACCAAAAGGTTAGGAATTTTGAAGCACACAGAGTGAAACGATACACACTTAGAGACTAGGAGAAAAGTAAGCTTGGAAAAAAAAAACTCAAGGTTGGATATATAAAGAACATATTTATGAGGTATAGTGGAATCACTTATAAACCTCGCTTAAGCAGGCTACACACAGTCAGGCAGGCCTGCCAGTTAGACCTGAGCTGTCCTCCGGAAAGCCGGTTGCCTGAACCTGTATATATTCTGGCCACCTGAGCAGTCTTAAGTGACAGACCGGCCAGAATATATACACGTTCAGGCAGACTGTTCAGGTCTAACTGACAGGCCTGCTTGACCGTGTATAGCCTGATTTAGGCATTTTGTTTCATAAAATTATTAAGATGATCAAGGAGAATTTTTGCTTGAGAATAAAAATTATTCTAAACATTAGACGAAACGGACAATGTTATTATTTTTATGAATGAATGATTAATGTAAATATATTTCTCTTTGAATATGTACATGCTCACATAATTAAAACAAATTTAAAAAAAAACTCGGGGAAGAACCATCAGCTATTATAGCGCCCCACCATGTTACCAAACAACAATACCATGTTATTGTTCATTTTATAAATATTAAAATGCAAGACTGGTCATAAACTTACGAATGGAAGACAATCATTGGCAATTTAAAATGACGTATGAAGAAACAAATAAACCAATTCTACCCATCTCAAATAAACCAATGTGACCAAAAATACATTTTCCCCCCGTGATTCCTAGCTTGTTTGTCCAGCAGTATCTAATTTTGAATGCACAATATTTTGCTGGGATCGCACCTTCTGATGGCACCAGACAAAACCGAGGTTGAATCGTGGAAAATTGATGTGTTCACAAAAATGGATACCGTTGGAGAAACCATCATGAATTAAGAAAAATGAAGACCCACTGACAAGAATCAAAATATAAATAAATCATTCTTTTAATGTAAATCTACCACAAAAGCAGTGTTGGGTTGACCATAATGAATTTCTTCTAATCATTCCGAGATATGCATAGTTCAATAAGTTAACAGCTTAACTAATAAAACCTTGTAAAGAACAAGTTTAGTTCAATACTCTAAGAAAGTTTAGATGCTTAGTTATAAAACATTTATCTGGGAAGCTAGTTAAATTTATAATTATATAAGCCATTGCACTGTTCTTAATTTCACTTAGAGAAAGATGGATGATTTGTTGAAATATATAATATTTCAACACTCAAGAGCCTTTTAGGCAAAATAAGCACTTTTTCAGTAGATTGTAAAAAAGCTCATGTCACAATAGAATCTTACATTATGTACACAAGAAAGTACAAATTTTGTTTTTTTTACTATTAACATCTTCTCTCGTGTTTGAATTGATCAAACTGATATCATCGCAGGTTAAATAGTCAGTCTTTTGGACCACATAAAGAGGACAGCAGTCACTAATAATTGAAGATTTGAGATAGGATCAACAAAAAATAATAATAGGAACTTATAAGAATAAATAAATGAATAAATACTTAGGTAAAAAAAAGTTACCTAAATTAATGCAAAACAGAAAGGACAAGAGGAAATGAGAACGTACTACAATATTATTAATAATAATAATAAAAATAAGAACAGTTCTCAATTTCTGAATATTAAAAATTCCTCAGATCTTCAATTATCTTAATAAAATGTTATTTAAACTCCAAGTTAATGGAGATAAACAAAACTGACTCATGGAATTCGATCCGTAAGTTATAAAAAGTACCATATAAATATAAACTCACAAAAAACTTGTTGCCTTCGCTTATTCCCTTATTTAAAAAATGCAACAATAATAACCTACAAAATTTCTGAAAAATGTAAAGAGGGTCAAACAAAAAAGAAAAAAAAAGAAAGGGGAGAAAAAAAAAGTTGTTATTTGTTCACTACTCATCACAATGATAAAGAAAAAGAAAAGCACATCTTTTTTAAATAATGACAAATGCACCTAATCTGACTTTTAAAATACAAAAGAAAAAAAAAGTACAAAAATTAATAAACTGAACATTAAATGTTATCACGTAGAAATCACTATTAATACAATACATCAATAGTAACACTAAACAATAAAACTTACAATACACAGCTAGAGGTTACTCATATGTGCACTGATTAAATGTATGGTAAGATCTTGAAGACATCAAACTTGCACTTCTGATAGAATGTTTTTTTTTTTTTTTTTTTTTTTTTTTTTTTATGGGAACTTGCTGTACCATATTTGAGAGCAGGTTCAAGGTATTTTTAAGGTTTAGATTTAATCGTTTTAAATGATACTTGCAACACCCTATTTCCTAAATTGAATCCATCCAGTGCCTGGATTGCAACAACTGCTTCATTGTAGTTTGTCATTGTTACAAAGCCAAATCCTTTGCATTTGTATGTTTGCAAGTCTCTAATTATTTTAACATTTTGGACTGCACCAAAGGGCGCAAAAAGTTGCCAAAGAACAATTTCATCAGTTTCGGGTGCTAAGTTGTAAATGAAAATACAAGAACCTGCTTCTGGAGGCACGCTCCTCGTATGATCACCAGTCATTGGAGAATACCTTTGCAATCCTTTGTTTATGGCAGGTATTGCTTTTCCTGTTGGCACTTGGATGTAAGGGCGATGAATAGGCACTCCACCAAATGTTTGTCCGGATTGGTAGGAAGCAGCTAATAATGGTAGAGCTTTATTAAAGCTCGGTCCATTTGCGAATTTCACAGTTATTGGTTCTGCACAACCTTTAGGAGTCTTTCCATTCAGTTCCTGAATTGCTTTCTCGGCTTCATTCCTTTTGTCAAATCTTATAAATCCAACACCTCTTGATGATGCTGATGTAGTTTCTTCACCACTTCCTTGTGGGCTGTCACAGAGGATTCTAGAATTAATAATTTTACCAAATTGGGTGAATAAACTTTCTAAAGTTTCCTTCGTCATATCATTAGGCAAACCACTAACATAAAGGTTTGCCCCTTTAATGGCTTCACTGCTTGGTCTGGCATAGGATACTTTAATGGTTTTATTTTGGAGTGAAAAGCCGTTTAATGAGTTAATAGCCTTTTCAGCATCTTCATGTTTTTGGAAATTTACAAAAGCATATCCTAAACTAAGACCGGTTGTTTGATCTCTTACAAGCTTACAACTTTCAACGGTGCCGATCGATGAAAAGAGCGCCCTTATTTCATCTTGCGTCATCGTCTGTGGTATATAATTCACTATTAAGTTTGTCTTCTTATCAAGACTTGCTGCGTCCACCACTAAATTATTACACGAATTCATCAGGATAAATTAAACATACAGCATGTACACTAAATATGTTGACACTCAAGTGTTCAAAGCATCAAGAAGGGAACCTTCAAAAGCACGGACAAAATCAATCCAAAGAGGTCATCCAGTAATCATGCATATTGCTAAAAATTAAATTGTATTTCAGTGTATTGTGAAATGCTTTATTGTCTGGATAATAAAATCAGGATTAAGAAATCCTAAAATACACAGTTGACTTGGTTGTTAAGCTTATGTCTGATATTATGGTCTTGAGAAAAATTCAAACTTTATGGTTTTATTAATGAACTTTATTGGCTCGACCAATTTCTATTAATTAAGATAATGCAGGTTTTGGCACAAGAAATACCTTACATTATTACACATCTTTGATAAATTTATTCTTACGGGTAACCTTACACTCATGCCTAAGATGTTTTCCATCGGTTTCTCTTATTGTCAATAAGTTATTGAGTTAGTAGAGAGTAAAGGGAGGGTAAACGAAATAGGTTGCAACCTAAAGTTGGCCATCTTAGTGTGACTAGTGAAATTGCAATCTGAATATAATTGTAAGCAGACAATGAACTTAAACTTTTATATATATATATATATATATATATATATATATATATATATATATATATATATACATATATACATATCACTGGTCACACTAAAATGGCCGACTTTAGACCTTCACTTTTTTAGTATTGGGAATTAACATTAAGCGATACGCCGCCATGCGGAAAATTTCGGAACTAGCGACGAAGGGCTACGTGCATTGTTTACAAATGTAAAGCTATTGTGTTGTTCGTGTTTTTCGTGCTATTTAATAATTTCCCAACTGTTTTATGACAAATTTGTCTTTTTAATTTCCCTTTCACAAAGTAATTATTTTTATACAATATATGTAAGAGGTAGTGAAATATTTCACATTTATGCAACCTTCACTCTTGTGTGAATATAAACAGCTTGCAACCCATTTTACCCGAATTTGATTTAATTTCTGGAATTCACTTCTTAAAATTCTGAAGGTATAGATATTGATGAACAAAAGTATGTACTAAGGAACTTCTTTGGCTATCTAGAAGCCTTAAGGAATTCCAGGTACATAGTTGAAGGTGAAGCAATTGTGAATGCACATCCATTACCTAAATACATGTGGTATTTTGGAGAAGACCAACCAATCTGTTAAGTTGTTTGCACTTGCACAAACACACTAATTAGGAATGGCTATATTTGATTCATATGACTCCAGTTTTATAAATATTACGGTGCCTTTTGATAAAGTATATTTATATAATTTAAATACAACCTTAATAAGTAAATAAAATGGTGCATGTAATATGTGAAATAGAGATTCAAAGAAATTTTGACATATTTTCTCAATTTTCAAGTTGTTTATGATTTGTTGGTGTTCAATAATATGCAATATTTATTATAAAATAAATTTATTGTATTCAAATATGTTCACAATGGTATGAAATTATATTTACATCAGTTATAATTTGCAAATAATGTAAGCAATAATTAAAATTTGTGATCAGAAACGATTTAAAACTAAAAAAAAAAAAATTAGTGGTGCATGTAATATGTGAAAATAAAGATTTTGAAGAATTTTTTTCAATTTTCAAATTGTTCATGATTTGTTGGTGATCAATAAAATGCAATATTTATTATAAAATACATTTATTGTAGTCAAAGCTATTCACAATGGTATGAAATAATATTTACCTCACTTTTGCTTATCCATCACAATAACTCACTGTTAGTCCAATATTCTTAGATATTTGAGTACACAAATAAAGTAGAGCTTCCAAAAACCCTGTTTCTTGATGAAAACACTAATATTAACGTGAAATAGAACCACAAACAACTGCGAAAACACTTGTTATCAGCAATCACTATGTAACAAATGTCACAGGTATCCCTTTGTAAACAGCCATTTTGACAACAACAGTGGCGCCGCCATCGGTAATGTTAATTCCCAATTGGAAGATAGATAAAACTCCTTCCACTATCTACTAACTCAATGGTTCCTCTGGTTGTTGACAAGAAATAAACTATTTGGAGCTGACTATATGTGTTTTGATGTTATTGTCCTTCCACCACATTTAAGTGAATTAGGAAATATTAAAGGCCATAATAGACATATTATGAGATATTCTTGTATAGCAGCGAGGAGGGTATACTACACCGGTGGTTCCAAGATAGAATCTTCAACAGCCTGCGCAGTGACCGATTCTGACATCGTTTTTATGTTTAAACTCTCTCCCCAATACAATAGCTTCACTGCTGAACTATTTGCAATCGCCGTGGTGTTCCATCTAGCTCAGGAAGCCCCGGAGAAGAACACTATAATATGCACCGACTCAAGATGTGCTCTCGAAAGTGTTGAAGACATTTTTACTGAAAACACCCTTGTTTTAAAAATCCTCCAGATACCAGAACCCTCAAAGTCAGTGGAAAAGCTGTCCATCTATATACACGACTCTCTAACATTACACTTCAGGGCGGTGAAGACCTATACGTTTTTTGCCCATAAACACCTAATCCATCCATCCATCCATAATATACATAAATATTTGGCAGGAGTGTATATAGGAAATACATACCACTATGTAAGGAATGCAATAAGACATTAACTGTAAAACACTTACTGACAGACTGCAGAAAACGTGAAAACATCAACATACCACGTGATATGTACGAACTTTTGACAGATGGTAGCCCACACATATCTATTATTTTAGACTTTTTAAAACAGATAAACATATACGAAGGAATATAGCAAAAACGAAATATTTTAAATATGTTAAAATTAATTTTATAATTCAATTTTATTTGTACAAAATAAAGCAAAAAAGTTTTAGTTTATTAAAAATAATGTATTACTTATCTGTTTTTTATTTTATAGTTGACCTTTATGTTTGGCATTTTTATTATTCTATTTTTTCTCTTTTTGCCTTTCTTTTTTTTTCTCTTTTTTTTTTTGTCTTGTATAGTTTTAATATTGATAGATTCAGTTATTTAATTTTTTATTTTTGATGTGCTTGACCTTTTATTTTGTTTGCACTCTACTTGTTTATAGAGCTAATCGCCCAGTTGCTAGCTTTAAAACCACATAAATAAATAAATAAATAAGGTATATAGGAAATATAATATATAATAATCTCGGGAGGGGCTCTGATCGCTGGGGAGGGGAAAATTCTAAATATTTTAGTGTAAGATGGTGAGTTTTGAAGTCCTCAGAAACCTAGTAAACCAGAGTAAATGTTAAATGTTTTTTACCAAAACGACACAATGAAGTTATAACATTTTATTTTTAAATAAATAATTTGGCATTATAGGTATATTCTTAAACTTGGCAATGTTTTTTTTGTGCCAAAATTATCTTTAGAGAAAAACTAAACATTGCCAAATTTAAGAATATACTTGGTTGAGGAAAGTGATGTTTTAGTAACAGGATATAAGTATTTTTATTGTTGTTTTTAAAGGTCAGTTGAAGTGTCTTTACTGTTCTTAGTAAGTAACTATGAGGTCTTCTAAGTAATGAACTTGGACATTTCTTTCTTGTATCATCTCTTGTATTGGCAAATATTTTTGGTTGAATTAATACACCAACTCATACTACTTTTTTGGAGTGTAGAATGGTAAGGCGTTTTTGGGGGGTTTTAGGAGGGGATATTTTTGAGGAAGGGAGTGTTTCTTTGTGGGGGCAGGAACTTGGCCTCTATTTCACTTTTATGTTTTTTTGGGGATCTCATTACTTTTTTCTACGTATTAAATAGAATTTAGTTGGCGCATACCTACTGGCTTTTGTACTTCATATAAAACCAGGGTCTTTGGATTCTGCATAAGGTTCTCCTTACTGCTTGATATTTGATACCAATAATCGACCTACATACATCTAATCACTAGACTAGAAAAGTTAGAAGCTCTTCCAGATGACATTACTCTAGAGGACAAATTGATTGCTCTCTTAACTAAACTATTACACTGTAAAACACAGGAACCTTATCCCGAGGATAAAGACCACAATAGGGAAAGTGCAGAAGGCCTTCAAGAAAAATATAAGAACAAAGACGATACATTTTGAGTTTGTGATCCTAAACTTTGTAATTTAGATGGCTCAACTTTGAAAAAATTAGTATCTGCTTTGAAGTATTTTATGTAGTGAACCCCTACGACTTTATTTACTACATTTAAGAAAGAATTCACAACTGTTTTTGTTAAGATGCCTCGAAATGTTTTTTAAACCATCAAATATAGGTTCTCCTTACCAAGAAGATTCATTTGATACCCCACATGATGGGTTCAGAAGGAATGATGGCATTTCGATGGAACAAAAAGTACAAAACGTCATAGGTAATATGACCTACCTGCGTGCGAAGTTTGGTCAAAATAGGCCAAACGGTGTGAATTTGTATAAGGAACAAACATACAGACAGACAGCTGAAAGACCTTTTTTACCTAGCCTAGTGCATTCCCCGGACCAAGGCCTACCTGTGTGTCAAGTTTGGTCAAAATCCGTCAAATGGTGTGAATTTGTGTAAGGAACAAACATGCAGACAGACAGCTGATAGACGATTTTGACTAGCTTATGACACTACCCGGATAAAGACCGACATGGGTGTCAAATTTTCTCAAAATCGGTCAAACCGTGTGTATTTGTATAAGGAACAAACAGGTAGACAGACAGCTGATAGACAATTTAACCCAGCCTATGATTCTCCCCGTATCAAGACCCATCTGTGTCTTAAGTTTGGTCAAAATAGGTCAAACGGTACGGATTTGTAAGAGGAACAAACATACAGCTGGTATAAGATTTTTACCGAGCCTATATGCGTCTAATTGTTTCTTAAAACATCAAATATAGGTTCTTCATACCGAGACAATTCATTTGATACCCCACATCATGGGTTCCCGAAGGAAGTACAAAACTGGCACGCCCCCGCCCCGGAAGCGGAGTCAAACACAACTTTTCGCCATTTTTTGATTTTTTCCTTTAATAACGTCTTCATATCTATCTTCATGCAAAATTTCAAGTCTCTAGCATCATGGGAAGTGCCTAATAATTTTGATGAGTCAGTGAGCGAGTGAATGAGTGAGTCCTATAAATCCCGATTTTCGATCGCTTATATCTCAGAAACTATTCGATGTAGAATTATGAAAATTACTCACATCTAGTAGTATAATACCTGTGTAAAATTTCATAACTTTATCTTTACCTGGTTGAAAGTTATGAGAGGGTAAAAATCGGCTCTAAGACCGCCTGTAATATACACACAGTATGCTTAGGCCGGAACTTGGCCTGGCGCACTACCGTGCGCCTAGATAGCGGTTTAATAAATAATTGCAGTTAAAATCACAATAATAATTTGAATAATTTTCTCTAAGGAACTTATTACAGTTAGTACTCTTGTGTTTCCTGCTCCCTTTTCCGAAGCATCTAATAATGTACTTGGAAAAAGAAAGTAAAAATATTTCTACCTTTTTTTTGTGTTCATTTCATTGAGAGATAGGATTAAAACTGCTATTATTCGTTATTTCAATCCCATGCCAGGAGGGCCCAAAGGGGTAGATATACTTTAGACATATGTAATACATGAAAAATAATACCAAGACACACTCAAAATTTAGTTACAATTATGATTAACTGAAAAAGAGAATAACACCAGAGTGCCAAATTAATAGGAAATAGTTTAAATTCTGATTATAGCATTTGTTATCGTTTTGTAAAATATCTGATAGTAACAGCATATTCATTTTTAAATATATATTTTCTAGAAAAAACAAGTTCTCTGACAGGTCCCCATTAGTCACTCGAGAACCTTACCAATTCAACCTGCCAGAACCTTACCAATTGAACGTGCCAATTCAACCTGACAGGCTTCATATCAGAGTTCAATAAAAGAAGGGAAATTTAATTGAAAATAAGTAGTCAAAGTAGATATAACAATTTATTTTATATAATCAGCTATTTAAAAAAATAATAAATAAAAATTGAAAGAGGTATTTATTTATAAGTTTAATCACCTTTCTTAGCTAAGATGGAAAATTTCCTGCGAGTTAATGTCAGATCAGGGGGCGAGGTTAGCTCAGTGGTAGAGCACTGGACTAATAAGCTGGAGGCCTGAGTTCAAGTCCCGAGCAAGCACTAAAGATTTTTTCTTCTAGTGTCTTCGTTCATGGGTTGAATTCGGCCTCCCTGACCGTCCCTAGGCCGCCCAGCCTTTAATTAATTTAATAATGGGTACCTTGGGTGCTAATGACTCTAGCAGTCGAAGCAGCCAAGGGGAAAATCAGGCAGCCGGAGCATAGTACCGACCATACTATCTCCCTAGTGTGCCGTATGGTCATGAATCAGATACCTCTATAGTATCTGCCCCTCAGAGCCCTCGTGGCCTGCTACGGGACTGATTTTTTTTTTTTTTTTTTAATGTCAGATCAACTTTTCTTCTCTTTTTTTGATCGAACATATTAAGAATCATTATATTTTGACCACATTCAAAAATATTCTTATTGTAATTTGATTTACGTTTATCATCATCATATGTGGCACGATGACCCGTCATCGAGACTGTGCCTCCACTAATAGGCTCCCCCAGTTAGCTCTGTCTTCTAATGCAGCTCTCCAATTCCTAAGCATCTTGTCGAGTGAAGTTCCTCGGTCATACTTTTTTGGTATTTCAGTGTCATCCATTCTGGCTACATGCCCTGCCCACCTTAGTCTTCCCAGTTTGATGAAGGTAAAAATATCGAGGTCAGCAAATAGAGAGCTGAGTTCCCTATTTTTCCTTCTCCTCCACACTTCTCCCGTCTTTACTGGCCCGTAGATCCTCCTGAGGACTCCTCGCTCAGACACACTTAGCATCCTCTCGTCACGTTTCGTCATTGTCCAAGCCTCTGAGCCGCATGAAAAAACTGGCCGTACGAGGGTCTTGTTTATACTTAGCTTAGTATTCTTTGAGAGATATCTAGTTCTAAGGTGTCGGCCATCTACACATCTATTGGCATTGATTTATGTTAAATAATTCTTTTTTTGATATGGTTTATCTGCAGGTTACCCTAGTTTTATAGTAACGATATTATAGAAACATCATGTGAATCGAGCACTTGGCCTTGCTGGTGTATTTTTTTCTTTTTTCTTTTAGTCAGATATTTTATTTTTATATTTAATAATTCAAATTTAATATATATTTTACATGTTTAGATACATCATCAATTTCTGGGGTCTCCCCGTGGTCTAGTGGCTAGCGCCTTAGATTCATAAGCGGAAGATGATGGGTTCGATTCCCACCGGCACAGAGTGTAACGAAGTAGTGAGGATTATGGACAGAAATCATTAACCACTAGTTATTTTCAAATAAACATGTTTATCAATTTAAATCAACTCGAAACAAGGTAACAATAGTATAATAATACATACTATACGGCTATAATGATATTAATTGTAATATTAATAGAAATAATATAGCAAGTATTAATAACAATATTATAAAATATATTATAACTGTAACATATAATGTAGTAATGGTACAGTAGTAAATTATACTTATAGTAATATTGCCATAGAATAATAATATTTTACCATTTTCTATGAAATTATTAAATAATCTCTTACTTCCGAGTCTGAATCGTTTTTGGATTCTTGAGAATGTAATGTTTTACATATAATATAGGACTAAACTGCCAGTCTTTTTAATATTGCTTAATATTTCTTTAGTAGCATCCTGCAGATTAAATTGAATCATTTGCCCAAGGATTAATACCGTTTTCTTGGATTTATCCACATTTTTTTCAAATTTGGAAGAAAAAATGATGATGGATCTAAAAATAAAAATCTTTGGAATCGGCAAGTTTCGGCAAACTAAATTGCCCTCAGTACATTATACTTGAGGTAAACTTTAAGCTCTAAAAAACTTGAGATGTGTTCAGATGAAGTTTTTTTTGCTATGGTCTATCAAAATTTTGTACTTAAGAATAATGTCGAAGATCAATGAAGAATAATTCAGGAAAAATAATAAGGGAGTAATTATCCATAATCAATTATATCAGATAAAAAAGGAATATTTTTGACGTAATTTCCTTCGGATCACCCAATAAAAACACTGTCCTATCTTCAACGAGAGAGGCTCAAACTGATTGTTGGTATGAAACAGGTTTTAAAGACTTTTCCTTGTTTATAATACTGCTAATGTGTTTGTTGATCAAAATAAAACTAATATTTATTAGTTTTATATGATTTTATTTCCTTGAATAGTTTCTAAACTTAGCTAGAGGATTAAAAATTAAATATAAGAAAACAAAAATTTAGATTTTTGTCCATTGGACGTTACACTGTGCGGTGGCAGGAATTTCCTCATCTCAGGGCTCGTTGGGAAAATTCCTCACTGCACCCTGGAAGCTAATGGCCAAGATGTCAATGAGCTGTAAAGAAAAAAAAAAGTTGGAGTTAGTCTATTTCTAGGCATTTATAATTAAGCTTTGATCTGTAAGTGATATTCATTTTTACATTTTATCAAATTAATAAATCATTTTTTAAAGAAATAGAAAACGTTCATTACCATCAGCAGTCACAAATTCTGTACAATAAACATAAAGAAGAATTTCTTCAAGAAAGCGGCAGGAGGTAAAATCCTTTATCATTTGTTGATTAGATAAGTTATATTTTCACTGAACAAATCATAAAGGATTTTAGCTGGATTTAATGTTCACTCTCAAAATTTAATAAATTTGGACCTAAAATAAAATTTAAATTCATAAGAGACTTTAACACAATTTAATATATGACGCCCTATGATGAACCTGAATAGGTTCGAAATGCCAATATAATCTAATCAAAGAAAAAAAAAAAAATCAGTCCCGTAACAGGCCACGTGGGCCCTGAGGAGCAGATACTGTAGAGGTATCTGATTCATGAACATATGACACACTAGGGAGATAGTGTGATCAGTTCTATGCTCCGGCCACCTGATTTTCCCCTTGGCTGCTTCGACTGCCTAGAGTCATTAGCACTTAAGGTACCCATTATTAAATTAATTAAAGGCTGGGTTGGCCTAGGGACGGTCAGGGAGGCCGAATACAACCCATGAATGAAGACACTAGAAGAAAAAATCTTTAGTGCTTGCTCGGGATTTGAACTCAGGCCTCCAGCTAATGAGTCCAGTGCTCTACCACTGAGCTAACCTCGCCCCCAATATAATCTAATAATTTAAACAATTTTGGGGAGCAACTCCTGCCCTTTTTTCCAAGAATCCATCCATAGATCCTTTCGCACCCTCACTTCAACTTAGAAAGAACAACAGAATTAAAGCAATGCCTGTAGTTTGTAGGCGTTACATCTTACAATTGCAAACAATTCTTATTCTATTTCTTACTCTATTTGTTTGATATATTTTATTTGATTGATTTTGTAAATGAAATACTGCTCCTGTGTTTAAAAAAGTCTGACTCACAGGAACTGCATCATCTTAGCGCGGTTCCATTCAAAATCCTAGTGCCCTGAGTAAGGGAATAGAAACAGTTATTGTTAGTTTTTGATATTTTATGAAAAATATAAAATAAAGGAAGATTTTATGTACTACAACAGTAAATTGACAGTATCCTAAGCGCTAATTACGCTAGTGTCTTTCTCAACGTTCACTCTTGGAAACACTCTAACAATCTTTCTCATTTTCTTACTTTGTTTTACTAAAATACTCATTTTTGTTCTTTTTAAACAAAAAAGAACTAATTAAAAATTTAGGTAAACAGAGACAAAAACCCATTCAAAAGAACAAAACTAATTATTTCTAAGTAAGTTTCACATTACTCTGATGTCTGCATTTATTTATCGTTTATTCATAAACTAGCCTTATTACCATGACCACTTTTTTTGCCATATTTGTCGCTTCACTAAAATATCAACATTACTGGGGGGGGGGGGCTACACAGACTTGTTATTTTTGACAATCTAAAATTGCCCAAAGTGAAATTAAGAGGGCCTTTTAAAAGGTGTACTGCTAGTCAAAACTTAAACCAACTTAACTTATTTATCCGATTGACATCGCTCTACCAAAAATTGCATAAGAACTGTAGTTGTTGGAAATAGTTAATACATTTACTATAATTTTACTACCGGTTTCGAGATATCTAAGAATATATCTGAAAATCCCTAAAAAAAAGTAGTTTTTTTTTCCACTTTCCTCGACAAAGGTTATACATATGGCTTTGAAAATAGTTTCATTATATTCCTCGTGTCCCATTACTTTTAGTTAACAAAGATGTTTTGTGAATGGTTATCCACCGGGTCCAATCTTTTATAGCAACCATAGAGGTGATACCTTTTGTTTTATAACTGTGGTTCAAATTTATACATATATATAGATAGTTGGTAACAGCTTATTAAGTCTTCAATAGTTTTGCATTTTAATTACATTTTTGTCCTGGAAACATTTCGGCTATAAGCCATTTTCAAACCAATTGTCTGTGAAATACAATTAATTATACTAGTTAGGATATAAACAAGTTAAAATATAAACAATTAATAAACATGAAAATTGGAGTACACTAATGGATCAACAACTGACCTGTAGATTTTGCAAATACTCTAATTTTTATGTTTATTAATTGTTTATATTTTAACTTAATATCCTAACCAGCACAATTAATTGTTGTTATATGTACATTTATATAAATTCTCTCGTAACGACCACTTCCACATATATTTTCTTCTTCTTTTAGTAAAAGCCTTGTA
The DNA here is from genome assembly GCA_946811695.1 of Gonocerus acuteangulatus. Taxonomy (NCBI): domain Eukaryota; kingdom Metazoa; phylum Arthropoda; class Insecta; order Hemiptera; family Coreidae; genus Gonocerus; species Gonocerus acuteangulatus. Next base: position 17,458,159 of record OX328125.1, read on the forward strand.
GGTAAAAAAAAAAAAATGGGTAAATGTCAAGGAGCGTGGTCTCCACGCCGATCCTTTTGAAACTTTGCACTATAACATTTTAATGCACTAAACACGAATCCGTTAAAAAAAAAGCTCGCTTTTCACTAGGAAAGAAGTTATGAAACACTAAAGTTCACTGTTATGGAGGTTATAAAAGACGGGGTAACGGCGAATTTGTAAACACGCGCATGCGCAATAGTCCTTAATGACGAAGTGTAATTGAAATTTAGACTCACCTTGTGGTAGCTGACTTGGTCGTAAATTGTCGCTTTTGGGCATACGTGCTATGCGTTTCCGCTCGCTCAAGAAGATATCAAAACCCCTAGCCAATCCAACTCGCTAAAATTAATAGAATTCTATTAATTTTAGCGAGTTGGATTGACTAGGGGTTTTGATATCTTCTTGAGCGAGCGGAAACGCATAGCACGTATGCCCAAAAGCGACAATTTACGCATAAGCTTACTTCCGTTTTCTTAGCCTCCTAGGCATCTTTCGAACCACTTTTTTATGCCTATTTCTTTCTTTGTGCCACTTTCGGCAATGATAAATCATATTAATGCTATTTAATTTTAACACCTCCCCACATTTATCACATTTCTTTTCATTACTTATTACATTATTGTTAATTAAAAAATTGATTAAATCTATTCTATTGTGAATTAAAACAATAAATTCATGCAGCTTCATTATAAAGACCACTCGAACTATTCTAAGTAATTAAATGGCGCAAATTAGAACGCATGAATCATAAAGGCATTAGCGAATTATGAAGGGATTTCTGTTATATAATATTTGTCAACAGCAAAAAAAAAATTTTAAAGAATGGTTTATTATTTAAAAAAAATATTTTTGAAATAAATAAGTGGTGATAAATTGAAATAATTGATGGTCAATTTCAATTAGACATTCTTATTTCGAACTTTTCCATACCCGCGCATGCGCATGTTGACAAACATAGTAGGTTACATTACCTTTTAGAACCCGCACAACAGTGAACTTAAATGTTTCATAACTTCTTTCCTAGTGAAAAGCGAGCTTTTTTTTTTTTTTAACGGATTCGTGTTTAGTGCATCAAAATACGTTATAGTGCAAAGTTTCAAAAGGATCGGCGTGGAGACCACGCTCCTTGACATTTACCAAAAAATGTTTAACTTCATTTATACCATTTTATTTTATATATATTGACTAGTTTCGGGCACTTGGCCTCTTTTCACAAGACAAACTTTTCTTATGTATAAGATGACTATGTATACATATTAGTCGTCATTTAATCACTAAGTCCACAAAAAATAAATTAAAAGTTTTTTAAAGAAGAAGTATATATATATATATATATATATATATATATATATATATATATAGGGTAGGGGACAAGGTTAGCTCAGTGGTAGAGCACTCGACTAATGAACTGGTGGACCAGGTACAAAACCCAAGCGCATAGTAAAGATTTTTTCTTCTAGTGCTGCCGTTCGAGGGTTGGAATTGGGGTCTCAGATCGTCCCTAGGCTCACCCAGCCTTTAATTAATTTAATTAATAATGGGTACCTTGGGTGCTAATGACTCTCCCAGTCGAAGCAGCCAAGGGGAAAATCAGGCGGCTGGAACATAGTGTTCACCACACTATCTCCCTAGTGTGCCGTATGGTCAAGAATCAGATACCTCTACAGTATCTGCCCCTCTGGGCCCTTGTGGCCTGTTACGGGACTGATTTATATATATATATATATATATATATATATATATATATATATATATATATATATATATATATATTGGGTAAATGTCAAGGAGCGTGGTCTCCACGCCGATTCTTTTGAAACTTTGCACTATAATGTATTTTGATGCACTAAACACGAATCCGTTAAAAAAAAAGGTCGCTTTTCACTAGGAAAGAAGTTATGAAACACTAAAGTTCACTGTTATGAAGGTTAGGGAAGACTGCCTTGGACGACTTTTGGGCCATAGAATTCTTTTCATTTCTGCGAGTTGGATTGACTAGGGGTTTTGATGTTTTCTTGAGCGAGCGGAAACGCATAGCACGTATGCCCAAAAGCGACAGTTTACGACCAAGTCAGCTACCACAAGGTGAGTCTAAATTTCAATTACACTTCGTCATTAAGGACTTTTGCGCATGCGCGTGTTTACAAATTCGCCGTTAACCCGTCTTTTATAACCTCCATAACAGTGAACTTTAGTGTTTCATAACTTCTTTCCTAGTGAAAAGCGACCTTTTTTTTTAACGGATTCGTGTTTAGTGCATCAAAATACGTTATAGTGCAAAGTTTCAAAAGAATCGGCGTGGAGACCACGCTCCTTGACATTTACCATATATTGTTATATTATAAAAAATAAAAATAATTTTAATATAGCCACACGTAGATGTGCCAAAATGTTATAATATAAATTAAAAGAAATATTTTAAATAAGTTTATTTATGTACACCTCTACGTTGGGAGCCAATATAATAAAACTTTATACTATCTAATTTTAGAAACTCTATCTCAGGGGTCGGGTTCGAGTCCAGTAAAGTAATACAAAGATAATTTTAAATAATAAAAAACCAAAACAAAAGAAGAAAAAACTCATAGATAAGTCACACTCAGAAATACGACAAACAAACATTACCTGATATAAAGCCAGCTCGGTATTAACTGCATATGGAGGATCTTCTTTAAAACTGTATCTTCTTTTCACTGAACTGCTCTTATGAGACTGGATATATGAGACCAGCTGTACCTGAACTAGAGCTGCCTTAGGAATGGCGTTGTTTCTTTTAAACTGCACTATATGTGACTGCTTGTAACCGACTCTACTAGAGCTGCATCAGGAATGGCGTTGTTTCTTGGCGGGAGCGTCATACCGGTCTCCAACGCTACCTGTATCGACTGCTAGACAAATATAACAAATAATATTTGCCTATCCCAGCAACGAATCCAACATATCAATGAGCTTTTTTGGATTTTCCGAATTATCTGTGTTAGTTTTTTAATTTAGAACTTTTAATCTTCGATGAAAGTTAATATAAGAATAATTTATTTGTTTTTTATTTTCCGCAAACCTTGTATTCGTCTTTACCCGCCTTTTTTACCGTTAACGGTTATTCGAATTTAAAACTTTTAAATATGTAATGTAAAATATCATTACAATATATATATATATATATATATATATATATATATATATATATATATATATATATATATGCGTTTGTTATTAACATATTTTGTTTTTTAAATATATTATTAGTGTTAGTTAAAATGAAAAATTTTACGAATTAAAAACTATACAAAATACAACAAAAGGAGAAAAATGAAAAAAATAACACAATATAAAAACTAAGTAAGTACAAAAAAAAAAGAGTAAATGAATAATCAACAAAATTTAAAATAGAAAAAAAATTGTACTGTAGTACTACCACATAAAATGCTTAATATTACATTTTATTTGTAATAGGCATTCAATCTTCCCATTGCTATGTAAAGTTCTTCAGAAAATTATCTTAATGCATTATTTTGGCACATAAACAGAGTTTGTTCTGTTGACGGCCAGATTCCGTTATGTTTAATAATTGATGTCATTAGTTTTATACATACATACACACACACACACACACACACACACACACACACACACACATATATATATATATATATATATATATATATATATATATATATATATATATATATATGTATATATTCAATTCCACGATTTCTGACTTTTATTTACGTATATTTATAAAATATATATATATATATATTTGTCTTGTGAAAAGTGGCCCGAATTAGTCAATATATATAAAATAAAATGGTATAAATGAAGTTTTAAACATTTTTTTTTTTACCTATAAGGCTTTTACATGTATGCCTTAAAGTCATCATTTATGCCTTAAAGTCATGTATGCCTGAAAGTTGTCACAAATTTAGTTGTTTACATTAGCTCTCATAACCCGCATAACAGTGAACTTTAGTGCTTAATAACTTCTTTCCTAGTTAAATGTGAAGGTTTTTTTTAACGTATTCGTGTTTAGTGCATCAAAATACGTTATTGTACAAAATTCGAAAGAAATCGGTTTGGAGGGCGTGAAACTTCACTTTTACATTAAATTTTAACGTCCATTTATTATTAACTACGAACAAGCGATCTAGAAACAAGTTCCGTTTCAATTTCACAGGATTTTATTTTCTGTTTATTCACTTTTATATCAGATGTTTATATGAATATAGCATTGCAAATTACATATCTTTATACATAAGTAATTTTATATTCGGCAAAAAAATGATTCGAGTTATAGTAAATTCTCTGCTAATTTTTGTGCTTCTAGGTGTCGTCCCTAGCGAAGCAATCATTTGTAATAATTGCTTTCGCGACTGTACCCAAGTAAATAAAGTGTCTTGTGGTCTTAGAGTTCGTGTTTGTTCGGCATCTTTAATTCAATATGTGGTTGGAAAGCGTCAATATCTGACATGTGGGGACTGCTTTGACGTGCGTGCCGAATCAAAGAGGAAGTCAGTCACCGTTGCAGTCTGCAAGGAGTGTAATACCGATTTTTGCAACACGTTAGATATGTTGAATCCAACAACAGCGAAACCGACGGAAAAACCGACGGAAAAACCAACAGAAAAAACAGAAAACACAAGAATGAAACCAAGAGATTCTTCATCGTGTACAGTCCAACCTTTCTTGCTCCTCATACTGGGGACGATGCTCCAAATGCTGTAAAATTCATCAATAAAATTACTTAAAAGGTTAAATTGAAATTTATTTTATTTTATTGTATCTTTATAAAGATACAATAAAATAACAGGCAGGCCTGTCAGTTAGGCCTAAACAGTCCACCTGAAGGCCGGTCGCCTGAACGTTTATACATGGTGTCCCAAATAAGACGGCTCACACTTATTTTGCGGCCTGAGAAAAAAATGTCAGGGGTAAAAGTTGTAGTGTTTGACCTAAGCTTTCTAAATATGTCAGCCATTTAACATGTTGACTGATAGGGGTCCTCTGCTAACCCCAACATTTCATCTAGCGCCGAGCGCATATGCGCAGTCAACATGTTATAAGGTTGACATATTTAGGAAGCTTAAGCCAAGCCCTACAACCTTTGCCTCTGACATTTTTTTCTCAGACCAACCGTTTGGCCCTAAAATAAGTTTGAGCCGTCTTATTTGGGATACCCTGTATATTTCAGCCGGTCTGTCAGTTAAGACTGTTCAGGCGGCCGGAATATAGATACGTTCAGGCAACCGGCTTTCAGGCGGACTGTTCAGGCCTAACTGACAGGCCTGCCTGACCCTATGTAGCCTGCTTTACGTATTAGCTTCGAAGCAGGTTAGGGATGTGGATCTCGTTCAGAGATCTGGACCCTTAGCGCAGGCGCCTAACTCATAACTTCTTTTGGCGCATAAAATTCTATGGGCAATTCTATTATTCTACTAAATGTAAATTATGCACCTCTTCGTGGTGAGCCAGGTGTAAGTAGACGATTTTTTGGTAAAGTAGGGCACCTCTCCCGCAAATGTAGTAGAGAGACTGAAACACGTGCTGGGAAAGTGCCCCTACAACTCCCTTCTCGTCTCCAGGTGGCACCACAATGTAAAAAAATAAATACAAAACCTCCTGGGAAAAAAGGACTAATAATGTTTGGACGAGGTTTACTGCATTGGCTCGGAGGGTACAACTAGATTTATAGATGTTTTGGCATTTCATAAGAAAAGTGGAAGAGCCCTAATCGTCGACCCTTTTTGGTCGAGGACTTTGGTTCGGGGCAAGAGGTGCTATTCCCAGGAGCACAGCAGCATTCTTCGAAGAGTGTGACATCGAAGTGGAACATTTCCACGAACTGGCTGATAAATAATAATCACAAAATTCCCTGAGGTCCAAGTTATTGAAGATTGTACACAGAAAGAGCACAATCAGAAGGTCCATCTAAGGCCTGGCTGCTTGCAGTGCTCACCTAGATACGTAGAATGATGATATACTGCTAGTTTAATCACAAAGTTCCCTGAGGTTCAAGTTATCGAAGGGTGGTCACAGAAAGAGCACAATCAGAAGGTCCATCTAAGGCCTAGCTGCGTGCATTGCTTAGCTAGATATGTCAAATGATGATATTCTGCTAGTTTAATCACAAAATTCCCTGAGGTCCAAGTTATCGAAGAGTTGTGCCAGGAAGGACACAAGCAGAAGGTCCATCTAAGGCCAAGCTGCGTGCATTGCTTAGCTAGATATGTCAAATGATGATATTCTGTTGATTTAATCACAAAATTCCCTGAGGTCCAAGTTATTGAAGATTGTACACAGAAAGAGCACAATCAGAAGGTCCATCTAAGGCCTAGCTGCGTGCATTGCTTAGCTAGATATGTCAAATGATGATATACTGCTAGTTTAATCACAAAGTTCCCTGAGGTTCAAGTTATCGAAGAGTGGTCACAGGAAGGATACAAGCACAAGGTCCATCTAAGGCGAAGCTGCGTGCATTGGTTAGCTAGATATGTCAAATGATGATATACTGCTAGTTTAATCACAAAGTTCCCCGAGGTTCAAGTTATCGAAGAGTGGTCACAGGAAGGACACAAGCAGAAGGTCCATCTAAGGCCTAGTTGCGTGCATTGCTTAGCTAGATTTGTCAAATGATGATATACTGCTAGTTTAATCACAAAGTTCCCTGAGGTTCAAGTTATCGAAGAGTGGTCACAGGAAGGACACAAGCAGAAGGTCCATCTAAGGCCTAGCTGCGTGCATTGCTTGGCTAGATATATCAAATGATGATATACTGCTAGTTTAATCACAAAATTCCCTAAGGTCCAAGTTACCGAAGAGTGTACACAGGAGGAGCACAAGCAGGAGGTCCATATAAGGTCTAGCTGCTTGCATTGCTTACCTAGATACGTAGAATGATGAGATATTGCTTGTTTAATCACAAAGTTCCCTGAGGTCCAAGCTATCGAAGAGTGTACACAGCCAGGACGCAAGCATAATATCGTCCATGTAAACATCCATCTGCTTGATTCGCTTGCCTCGATTCGCCAAGTGAGGACGGACTGGTGCTCTCGCCAGCGGGAATGTTCTCTTACCCTGATGATCTTCTGGGGAGGGGGCACCATCGGAGTGGGGTGGCGATCTACAGCCAGTCGGTGTGCGGTCTTCGCGCTCCGTGCCGCTCTTGTATACGCGCGTTGCTCGTCACATACACACGTGTCTCATCTTGTGTCAATTACCCGCCAAAAATACGGACTACCCTAACCAGGTACAAGTCCTGTCAAATTATTGATAAATTAAAGTCTGATATCTTTAATATTTACTATTTTAATGATAACCATTATATTTTAGATTGGCCCCTGTAAGGTTGTGTTTACATCAATTAATTCGATGTATTACATCGAACTCGAATTCGATGTATTACATTACTTAATACGACATTTCTAAATGTTCTAATCGTTGCAAATTTATTGTTTGCCAAAATGTACACTCCATAGTTTGGAAGCGAAATTCCACGTTTTTGAATGCCAGAGGAGGGTCCAAAATTGATTTATGGGATCCTCCAGATTTTTGGGCAGGGTAGAAAGTTTTAAGCGACAAATTTTAAATTATTTAAACATTTTTATCAATTATAGAGACTTGTTTAACCTTCATATTACACATCTAGACAACATTGAGCTTGATGAACGCTTAAAACGAAAAACATATTATTTACTGGATTTCTATCTATGTTGTTATCTGGGAGACTTACACATCCCTCTTGATCCGTCCTTTAAATTAATACTTTCAGCAGAACCATCTGCAAAATACAATAATAACTTTTCCGGTGTTATTGTTATTTTACAGAAACTATATTACGAGACACTATTTAAATTTTGCATTATAGTTTTACTTCTGTAATATTACTGAATGATGTTATTTGAAAGTTGTTATCTGGGAGACTTACACATCCCTCTTAATCCGTCCTTTAAATTAATACTTTCAGCAGAACCATCTGCAAAATACAATAATAACTTTCCGGTGTTATTGTTATTTTACAGAAACTATATTACGAGACACTATTTAAATTTTGCATTATAGTTTTACTTCTGTAATATTACTGAATGATGTTATTTGAAAGTTGTTTTTGAAAATTAAATCTCACTTTTTAGTAATCGTCGTGCGAGAATAGAAACAATACTTTTATTGGGGTCTCCCGTGGTCTAATGGCTAGCGCCTTGGATTCATAAGCGGGAGATGGTGGGTTCGATTCCCAACCTCCGGCAGGAATTTTATCATCCCACGGCTCGCTGGTAAAATTCCTCGCTGCACCCTGGATGTCGGCGCTAATGACCTAGATGTAGATGCGCCGTAAAAAAAAAAAAAAAAAAAAAAAAAAAAAAAAAAAAAAAAAAAAAAAAAAAAAACAACTTTTATTCCTAAACTCAGGCGACATTTGTATCTGTAAATTGCTCAGAAATTTGATAAAATGTGTTCATTGTCGTAAATCATCAATTATTCATTTATCATTAACGCTGCAGCCTAACGAAAACGATTAGAATATTTTAAGGTCTTTATGGAAACGTCATCCTTAAAACTCTTAGAAGTTCGATAACAAATAATGAACATTTTCTTCCGAAGATTTCACTGTGAAATATTTTTACTGGTGTATTGGCTTACATTTGCCAGCGGTAGGGGATTTGTTTTTTTATTTTGATAGGATTAAAAAACAAATCATGGGTGATAGCCTGAAGAAGCCGGATGCAATTCCGGCAAAATGTCACGCTGGAAGCGATAATTCTATCGGTGGAGATTAAAGATAGTACACAAGTAATAATCATTCATGAATGCCGAGGGATTAAATAATACAAGTAATACAATAATAATAAGTACTAGAAGTAATACAATAATACAAGTAATACAATAATAATAATTACTAGAAGTAATACAATAATAGAAGTAATACAATAATAATAAGTACTATAAGTAATACAATAATACAAGTAATACAATAATAATAAGTACTAGAAGTAATACAATAATACAAGTAATACAATAATAATAATTACTAGAAGTAATACAATAATAGAAGTAATACAATAATAATAAGTACTATAAGTAATACAATAATACAAGTAATACAATAATAATAAGTACTAGAAGTAATACAATAATACAAGTAATACAATAATAATAATTACTAGAAGTAATACAATAATAGAAGTAATACAATAATAATAAGTACTAGAAGTAATACAATAATACAAGTAATACAATAATAATAAGTACTAGAAGTAATACAATAATACAAGTAATACAATAATAATAAGTACTAGAAGTAATACAATAATACAAGTAATACAATAATAATAAGTACTAGAAGTAATACAATAATACAAGTAATACAATAATAATAAGTACTAGAAGTAATACAATAATACAAGTAATACAATAATAATAAGTACTAGAAGTAATACAATAATACAAGTAATACAATAATAATAAGTACTAGAAGTAATACAATAATACAAGTAATACAATAATAATAAGTACTAGAAGTAATACAATAATACAAGTAATACAATAATTTTATTTTTTTGGGCCTATTTCCTTCATCTAGAAAAGCCAAAAAAAAAAAAAAAAAATGATACTAAATATGTAAATATTAAAATCTAATAAAGCAAATCTGTAACTGTTCCGCTTCACAGTTTCGATCCCGTGACCTGCAAACTTTGAGTCCTAGACGGTTTCAACCTAGCCTATGACACCCCCCGGACCAAGGTCTAAATGTGTACCAAGTTTGGTCAAAATCGACGAAACGGTGTGGATTTGTGTAAGGAACAAACAGACAGACTAACAGCTGGTAGACGTTTTTTGACCTAGCCTATGACACTCCTCGGATCAAGGCCTACCTAAGTGCCAAGTTTGGTGAAAATCGGTCAAACGGTGTGGATTCCTATAAGGAACAAACATTCAGACATATAGCTGATTTTTATATTTATAAATTTCTCACGATAATTTACTTAAAACGAAGTCAAATTCTTGAGATATTCTAATAACCTAACGGACTCGCGAAGACGTGAGGGATTGTGTTTGTGACATAATGTTCTCGAGAAGACACAATAATTCTTCCCTTTCTCTCGACACGAACTTCTTGTAATCGCTTCTATGGTAAAAGTGCCCTTAAAAATGTCTCTTAATAGGGTTATATAATTCATTAAAGGCGATATTGAGAATAATTTCATTAGTAAACTATTTTATTTAGTTAGTTTTTTTTTAGATATCGCTCTCAGAAAAAACAGGAATTTTTATATTTTTCCCTGGCTCTACCCTACTCATTCATTGGCAGTGCGTTTCAATATTATTTAGATGTTTATTTGTCTAATGAAGGTGTGCAGTGTTTTGATTTTCTGTTTGGCCTAAATTGTCTTGTAATGTTTTGGGTATCTTAATTGTTTGTTTTACGTGGTCGTATTTATTATTAATTACCATGAGCGTATACAGGAAATAAATTCGGAAGTGGGGCTGAGGGCATTTGAGGGTATGGAACACTAACAATTTAGAACTTGGAGTAGTTAACCAAATAAAAGCTATTACGCTAAAAAAAAATTTTTTTCTGAACTAAGTGATCTTATTTTTATTTTTAAGGTTTTTATGACATATTTTTACCGACTAAATCAAAATTTCGGGAGGCTATAAGCAAAATAGGTCCATAAGAAGTTGTGGTTTACTCCGGAACAGAATCAAATAAAAATAAATGTTATACGCCAAGTTTATTAAAGGGAAGGCCCGGTGGCCGTGAGTGTTAAGGCGTGAGCACCTAACAGTCCGTGCGAAAGTTTGAGGGTTCGATTCCCACTATGGGATGGTGGCTTTTCTTTAGGGTGGGTTTACACTTGCTAGTTATTGCAGGATATTTATATCAGATAGAAATCGCGACTATTGAAAACCCATGTAAAATATATGTCTGCAATAAATTGCTCACGGTAGAATTTATTGCAGACATACATTTCACATGGGTTTTCAGTAGTCGCAATTTCTCTCTGATATAAATATCCTGCAATAACTATCAAGTGTAAACCCACCCTTAGAAAAAAAGAAAAGGCATCAGCCCTATTCTGGCTAGAAAAGGGTGGTAACCTATAGATAACCCGTCCTAAAATTCGTAGTTAATAATAGTCGTTAAAATTTAAATAAAGAAGAACATGTAATCACTAGGTGATAGCCATAATTTTCTATAAAATTACATAAGTGTTGTGTGTTTGTGACTTACTAAATTATCAATCTAATCGTACTGCCCAGGAACGTGAAGATCGCAATCATCGTGAAAGAATTCGGTTAAGACAGACCCGCGAAGCGCGACATTCGAATAATAATGGTGCAAGTTTGAATCGAGCTGCTGTGAATTCATTACAGTGCCTGCAGCTGTGTTGCTATTGGACCTATGAACTCAGTTTGACTATAAACAAATCCCAGGTGCAGTCCATAAGTGATTGTGGTATTAATCTAGAAAACCCATGTTTCTCGCATGGTCAATTGTATGTTGCCTGTTCCCGTGTTGGAAAACCACCTGCTCTGTTTGTTTACGCGCCAGGTAAACAAACAAAAAATATCGTTTGCCATAAAGTACTACAATAAAAATGAAACTTAATTTAGAATCATAATAAGAAGATTAGGTATCATAATAAGAAGATTAGGTATCAAAATAAAATTAGGTATCATAATAAGAAGATTAGGTATCATAATAAGATTAGGTATCATAATAAGAAGATTAGGTATCATAATAAGAAATCTGAAATTGTAATTGTCATTGTGATTTTGTAGTGACTATTAAAAGAATTTTAAGTGTTTTATAATTTTTATTTTTTGACATAATGTAATTGTTGACTTATTAACTTTTTTTTTCTTTTTTTATCTTACTAGCTGACCCGGTGTCCCGGATAGTAGAATAAGTATTCAAAAGAATAAAAAATTAAAGAATCGACTGTTAGGTGGTACGAAGTTCGTCGGGTCAGCTACCATAAAAAAAAAAAAAAAAAAATATTATTACTTAAATTTTAACGTCCATTATTATCATCTAAGAATTTTGGGGTGGGTTATATATAGGTTACCACCCTTTTCTAGCCAGGATAGGGCTGATGCCGTTTCTTTTTTTTTAAAGCCACCACCCCATAGTGGGAGTGTTGGGTGCTCACGCCTTAACAATTACTGCCACCGGGCCTCCATAAAAAAATAATATACATTCCCCAAGTATTCTTAATATCTGTCCTGTTGTGGATATTTCTTGCGTTTAGAAAAGGAATTTATACCGAGCAAGTTAGAATTTACAGTTACGGTGCGTGCGAACGACGACTTAACGGACCTAAATTACTAAACACAGACAGCACTTTTGTGTAAGAACGGTAGCTGTGTAAGAACATAGTGTTAGCACCGTTTCCTGTTACACACTCTAGTACCCACTCACCGCGCCTCCACACAGCTTCATGATTGATAGAATCTGACACGAAGATCGATAGTGTATCAATTACACATTGTACTATATAATCCTGATAGGAATCGATTGTTTGACATCTCTCCCCCCCCCCCGATGTTGCGAAATCGTGGGTTGACAAATGATGCTTTCACACTTTTCCTTGTCACTTGTGGGCGGAATGTTTGCATTATTATCCTAAAGATTTGTTTACCAATTATTGTTACAGCTGGCCTAACATATGGTATTATATAACTTTACAAATCTGTAAACTTACAAAAATTATTTTGCCAGAAGAGTTGGGAAAAAGTAACGTTAGTTTACTAAACTAACGTTAATTCATACTAACTAAAAATAAACACCCGTTATAATGTTAGTTTACTAAACTAACGTTAATTCATACTAACTAAAAATAAACACCCGTTATAATGTTAGTTTACTAAACTAACGTTAATTCATACTAACTAAAAATAAACACCCGTTATAATGTTAGTTTAAGTTTTAGATTAGTAAAATTATTAATCATGTGTTGAAGTATTTTCTTAATAAATAGTTCTTCTTATTTTTAGTATCCGTTTTTTGTATAGTTTAATTTTAAAAAAGTCCGTCACACAGGAGCTGCATAACTAAGCACTTTCCTCAGAATTGCGTAGTGTCGAGTGCATTCCTGAATAATTTGCTTAAAATAACCTATATAGATAAATAAAATAATTGATTTTGATGGGTTTCGTAAACCTACGTTCGGCGGAAGAATTTAATTCAAACATAGTACAAAGTAACACCTCCCCCCCTTCATATAGACCGATTTAGTTCATTTTCATAATACGTTTTTCTTGTTAGATACCCAGGACGAATAAAGAGTTTCGTTAAAATACAACAGAAATTACGAACGGCATACGGAAATTAGTAATTTCTGTCCAGAGTAAACCCAGATTGTTTCCAGAGTAAAAACAGATGTTTCTCTTCAGTTGACCACAACGAATACCGAGTTTCGTTAAAATATAACAAATATTATAGATGGTATTGGCAAATAACTACTTTGGCTCCGGAGCAAACCTCCCCTCCGGATGGACAGATTTTGTTTGTTAACGAACTCGTTCAATCGTTTGATGGGGGAATACTACATTCCAAGTTTCGTGGCAAAAAAACAAAAATTCTGTCATGAATGCAACCTCAATAGATACTTTCCTTCGGAGGAAAGTGCTAAAAAGTGACTTTAATTTATGATTTTAGTTTAGTTTAAGTTTTTAATTCATTTTAGTTTATTGCATATTTTAATTCAGAACAAGGATAAAAAAAACTATGTATGTATTTTGTTTAAATAAATGGTTTTTATTTTTAGTGTGGTTCCTCTTGCCCTACGGGGAGAAAAGTCACTTAAGAATTCTCCCGATGACTGAATATGGGTGTGCTGACAACATGTGTCGATATTTCATAATAAAAAAAAGATAAGTAAAAAAGAATCAATCCTATAATCTCGAGGACGATTTGAAATGACCGGGTCGGGGCAAAATAGTGACAAGCAACATTTTTAACAAAGCTTAACTGTAGTTGCTTTATGTAAGATATTATGTGAAAATATTAGTGTTTCATGCAAATGCTACTAAAACTAAAATATTACTAGAAGACCTCTATGCTACATGGGCGCATATAAGGAGGGGTCTGAGGGGGCTGCAGCCCTCCCGAAATTTTGATTTGATCGGTAAAAATTTCATAAAACCCTTTATAATAAATTAAATAAGATCATTTAGTTCATAAAACATATTCTATTTTGGGTGTAATAGCGTTTAAGTTGGCTAAAACTCTTCCAAGATCTAAATTGTTAGTTTTGGATTCACCGGAAATGGTCTCAGCCCCCCCGAAAATTTCCCAGCCCCCTCCAAAATTATTTTCTATATACTCCCCTGGTATGCTACTTAATAGGGGTTGTTGCCCCTAAGCATTTCAACTGTTAGTCCCGCATAATATCCAACATATAGCAGCTACAGTAAGGTTTTGTTAAGAATGTCCCCGCACCGGACAGGTGCACACTTGGAATTCCTCTCGCACTGGGAGAAAACACTTTACATGTCCCGGGTGACAGCTAAGGTTTCAATACATCAGCTGTTCTCGTTTTCATGTCGACGTTAACGTTACAATCTCTATAAAGAGCAGCCACCTGTTCCCTTGTATCGGATTTAAATCCATCCGACTGCTTAAATGTGTAAGAGGCCGACCGTAACGTTGAGCCGAGACGTGGCCTTGAGATTGGTTGGTGTTAGGGTAGGCTGGCCTTGGTACTGATCAGGGCTGACCTTGACATCTGGCTAAGGTCGTCTTATCACCGGCCCCTTCCTTCTCCAGCCAGCCAGTTCCCGCCAGACCTGCGCATTCCATCCGATACGCTCAACCTCTTCCTCCATCGACATCACATTCACTCTCATATATATATATATATATATATATATATATATATATATATATATATATATATATATATATATATATATATATACACACACAAGAAATACAACTATAAGAAAAAGTTCTGTTCTGATAATTAATTACTTTAATAATTCGAGTAATTAAATTATTATTTAAATAATAGACAGTTAAATGGTATTATTTTTTGTGTTTTTTTTTTTTTTTTTTAATTTATACATTCATTTTTTTCATGACTACGATACATCAACTAATAGAATAAATAGTTGTTTATTTTTTTTGCATAAGCATTCCAGCTCTTCCCGGAAATTTGTTTACTTTTTTTTAGTTCATGAAAGATTTCTGTTTTTAGCGCGGTTCCTCCCTCCCTTCATAGGGAGGAACCCCGCTTATAAGGTTGATCTCATAAAACAATCCGGAAGTGCCGACAAGAAAATTTTGCGTTTCGGAACCCCTAGAGACCGAAAATAACGGTGGTTCAAATTTGTATATACATATATATGTATATATATATATATATATATATATATATATATATATATTTGTCTGTTTCCGGCCCCCCTAATGGTCCGATTTTGATGAAATTTGGTACAAAAATCGTTCGTCTAATTTGAAAGGTCAAGTTCGTTAACCAGCAGAATCCGCCCACCGGAACATGATTTTTGGAGCGAATGTCGCGCGAAAAAAATCGTTCCGCTTACTTCATATGCTTACAAGTACTCGTTTTATAGGCTTCTTGGCATAAGAAAACGAAGGAAACCATTTTTAAGGCGATAGCTTTAACCGTTTTCGAGAAAATTGGAAAAATATTTGTTTATTAACGTTTTTGGCTTGGGTTCTTAGAATCATGGGATTCAATTGAAACATTTTCTGCATGTTTGAATTACATCAAAACTATTATGTTGAAATTTTGGTTACGTTTGGGGTTGAGGAAGGGTTAGAATAAAATATTTTATTAACAGACATGAAAAGTTTTGATAACTTTGTATACTTTCGTTAATATCTCGAAAACGATTAACAATCATGGGAAGCGGAAGGTTACCATTCGAAAGCTTACTAAATGCCCTACAAAAAAGGTTCTGACGAAAGTTTTAATTAGGCGATGTCAATCGGAGAAATAAGTGTTTAAAACATTAAAGTAATTGATTTCGTTTATTCGAACGTTTTTTTTTTTGTCTGTTTTATTCCTTGTTATTTTTTGATTGCTTATAGTTGGATTATGTATTTGACAATAAGACAGGTTAAGTAAAATAACAAAAACAATTTATTGTTAGAAATATAGCTCTTTCTAGTGTTGGCCGACCCTTCCAGGTAAGATCGTACATCAAGACCTTTCAAGACTGGTGGATCCAAAATAATAACTGCTTCTATTTTAATCTTTCCAAATTAGACTAGGGATAAGAACGGAACCGCGCTAAGGTGATGCAGTTCCTGCGATTCGGACTTTTCTCTTTACTAATGAAAGAGTAAATGTAGCTAATGAGATGGAAAATAGTCAAAAATAAAAGAAATGTAAATAAAAAATAGAAATTATTAAAGCCGATTGGTCTAGGTTGATTTTAGATTTAAATATTTTGATTTTAGATTTTGTCAAATTTGTTATGTGTTAGATATTAAAATATTTGGTAAATATGGTGGCTACTACCTACAAAAAATTTAACTAAATGTAGAAGTTCCTTTCTGATAATAATTAAACAGGCAAAACAAAAAATAAAATAAAAGTAGTATACTCTAAAGACATCATACATATATTTTTATGTATACTCTAAATACATCATACATATATTCTTATGTATACTCTAAAGACATCATACATATATTCTTATGTATACTCTAAATACATCATACATATATTCTTATGTATACTCTAAAGACATCATACATATATTCTTATGTATACTCTAAATACATCATACATATATTCTTATGTATTCTCTAAATACATCATACATATATTCTTATGTATACTCTAAAGACATCATACATATATATTCTTATGTATACTCTAACGACATCATACATATATTCTTATGTATACTCTAAAGACATCATACATATATTCTTATGTATTTCGACCCGCTGAATCCGAATCCGGAGTCCTTTTCACCCCATCACGTCAGGTTTAAGAGCATTTGAAGGTTAAATTTCGTATGAAGTCGTTAAGAAGAAATGAGCTTCCATGGTTTTGAGGGTCGCTGAATTCAAATCTGGGGTCTCTTTTAGCCCATCGGCAAAAAATCGTCATTTGAAGGAAAAATATGTCTGGCAAAAAAAAAAAAAAAAAAAAAAAAAGAAAAAAGAAAAAAAATTCGGACTGCAGATTCATTTCTTGCTTTGATTTTGCGCCTATGTGCTGAAACACACATCGGATTCGAATTCAGCGACCCTCAAAAACATGGAGGCTCTAGTTATTTATTCTTTAACGACTTCATACGAAATTTGACCTTCAAATTCTCTTAAACCTGAAGTGATTGGGTGAAACAGACTCCGGATTCGGATTCAGCGAGTGGAAATACATAAGAATATAAGTGTGGTATCTTTGGAAAATACTACTCTTTTTTTTTTTGTGTGCCTGTCTTATTATCAGAAAAAAAACTTCTTCATTTAGTTAAATTAATTATAATTAATTGTTTTAATAGTTGGAATTTGTAAAATAATAGACAGTTACTCAAACAAATAACATTGATTTACAGCAGGAGATATTAATTACATTGTAAAAAAAATGAGTAAATATTAAAAATATTTTTTTGGTAATTTAAGGCTAAATTCATTTTTATTATTTCATTGTAATTAGTATTCTATTGCTTATCATATTTAATTTTTTCAAGGTTTTACCTTTACATTTAATATTTTTTATTAGTTTTTAAAAAAATAATCGAACAGTGGTCAAAGGTACAACATGTAGTTGTACCTTTGACCATGGGGTGTTGTACCTCTGACCACGTAAAAACAACACAGCAGTGCAGAAAAAAAATTGTATTCCGTAATATTGTAATTAATTGTAAGTTTAATTTAAATACAGGACAAGGATGTAAGCATAATAAAAAATCGATTATTGATATTATGTTATGCTTAATATGCTGAAAAATACAGTCCAATCGATAAACGTTTTAACTGTGAAGCAGATCCACTAGCAATAGTAGGGTATGGAAGTTTAGGCACAATGTCTTCAACATCAATATCATACAAATTATCATCTTCTCTCGTAAACTTGTCACTTAAAGTTTGTTTTTTCAAATATTGGATCTTAAACATTGGACATTTAATACCACAGATCTCTGCGACTAAATATGTTATAGTCTTTTTACATTTATTTTTAACAAGTATAAAATTTCCTTTTTCCAAATCATATTTTTCAAATAGTTACTGGTCATCGACGTAACTCACAACATTTATCAGACGAATCAACGTCACTTTCTCCTGAAGAAATTTCGGTGTCAGTATCAGAATCTGAACTGTATTAGAATCATTTTCTTTTTATTTAACACATTTTTAGGAAGGGGTTTATTTGTATGTGGTGTCTTACGTTTAGGGTGGTTATGCTAAAAGATAAGCTAAAAGCCCGTCACGCAGGAGCTGTATAACTAAGCGCTTTCCTCAGAATTGGGTAGGGTCGAGTGCATTCCTGAATAATTTGCTTAAAATAACCTATATAGATAAATAAAATAGAAACATAAATAACACCTGTTTCAATTCAATTCAAACATAGTACAAAGTAAATCCCCCCCTTCCGATAGACCGATTAAGTTCATTTTTACAACACTTCTTCCTTATTAGATACCCAGGACGTATACCGTGTTTCGTTACAATTCAGCAGAAATTACGCCCTTTATGAGCAAATTAGTAATTTGGGTCCGGAGTAAACCCCCCCTCCTAATAAACCGATTTAGTTTATTTTTACAACACATTTTTCTCTTTAGTTGACCAGGACGAATACCGAGTTTCGTTGAAATACAACACAAATTATGGATGGTATTGGCAAATAACTACTTTGGCTCCCGAGTAAACCCCCTCTCCAGATGGACCGATTTTGTTGGTTAACGAACTCGTTCAATCGTTTGATTCGGGAATACTACATACCAAGTTTCGTGGGGAAGAAACAAAAACTCTGGCCGGTATTGTGTTAACGGCCGGCGTTATATATATATATATATATATATATATATATATATATATATATATATATATACATATATAAAATCATTTTCGGTGTCTACTAGGTAGGATTGATAAAGATTCGAAGACATTTTTCAAAAATTCCGTCATGAGTGCAACCTCTATACTTTCCTTCGGTGGAAAGTGCTAAAAGACATAGTACAAAAAATATTATTAGGCAAAACGTCATCAATAAATAACCTACATTTTTATGATTGAAATGGATAAGTAGTTTTTGAAAGAATCCTCTTTGACTTGATTAATCCAAAGTAGGTTACACAAGCCCTCTTGTGAAGGAGCTAAACACTAATTACACCAAAATTGGTGGCCAAAGGTACAATATGATCAGTGGCACAACATCTTCCCCTATATATATATATATATATATATATATATGTATTTTTTGTAAATATATGCATTTTTTACGACTACTATGTCAGTTCTGTCATGTCCCAGATGCATCGTTTTACTGTAAGATAAGAAGTTGGTTTGTCAGTTTTTGACATTCTTCGGATAGCTCACACAAGCTTTTTACTCCTAAGCACGTGTAAACAGATTATTTTTTTTAGTTTTAGCAGAATCCGTCCATCAGAAGATGCTTTTTGGAGCGAAATTCGCCCAACGCTTACGTTTTCGAGTTCATAAGCTTGCAGGTTTCTTAATTTATAAAAACGAATGAAACCACTTTTAAAGCGATATCTGTAACCGTTTTCTAGAAACATTGAAACACCTAATTTTTCAAACTAATTTTCAGCTTGGGTATTCAGAAACGATTAATTCGGTTGAAACCTGTTCCAGACGTTTGATATTCATGTAATCTATGATATGTAAATTTTGGTTCCATTTGAAATTAAGGAAGTACTAAAAATAATATATTTCATTAACAAGCATGAAAAGTTTTGGGATTTTCGTATATTTTCTAAAATATCTCGAAAACATGTTTACATTTTTCTCGAAAAATCAAAACAAAACATTAACTGTTTCTAACTATCCAAATGACATTAAGAATGAGAGCGAAAACACGCAAAGGTGACGCAGTTCCCGACAGTCGGATCTAATATTAAGATTGTATAAATATATATATGAATATGAGTTTACTTCTGAGGAATTGCGCAGAGATAGGACACTGTGAAAGCTACTGGCGCAGATTAGGTCGCCTACACAGGTGGGTGGTTGCACAATAGTACCGAATTCTCTAAACACCCGTTTGTTCAGAGCCGACAGGAACCTCGACCCAGATTCGTATCAGTGTACACGTGAGTAAGAGGGGGAGACCGTATTTTACCCACCAACCTGTTTGGGAAAATGTCCAATGAAGAGTCTTATTCAGTACTTATAAGTATACAATAATGTGTGGAGATATTGAAATCCAAAATAAAAAATATTGAGGACCTTTTAATAAGTTTTGGTAGAAAAAAACATGTCTTAATATTAAAATTCAGTTTATTGGCACAAATCGAAGAACTGTTGCTTTTGAGGATACAATTGTGAAAGATTTATGTAAAATATATCATTAAATCTAAACATAAGCCTGTTTACACAATAGCAGCCACAATTTTGGCTTCTTTCGCCTCAAAATTCCGTATAGACCATCTAAAAACAAACTATAAGGAGAACTCGTTATCCGGTAATGTCTATACCTACTTGACAAGTGGAGGTCCTCAGACATATCTAAAAAACGTCGGACTCGCAGGAACTGCATCATCATAGAGTCGTTCTGTTCTTATCCCTAATGTCATTTGGAAAGGTTGAAATAGAAACAGTTTTAATTTTGGTTTGACCATTCATGAAATAATTTATGACTCCAAATAGGTCACGGTTGCAAGGGTACATACCTGACAGAAAAATGACTCCCTGGCCTTGTGAAGGTTCGCTCTAGAAACACTACATACTATCTCTTATTTTATTTTATTATAATACTAATTTTGCAGATAAATGCAATTAAAAAAAATCACTTAACCCTTTCCGTACCGTGGACTGCTCCAGCAGTCGAGAACGGTCGGGACCCACATACCGTGGTCTTATACAGCACTCGAGAGCTCGGCGTATCTCTCGCATTCTTTATCTTTTCATTTCTCGACTTTAGAGCCATCTAGCGTTACCGTATTGAACTTCTAGTATTCCTGACTATTACTAGATGGCATATGAATGAAGTTTTTGGTCGTTTTCAGTCGAATTAGAACTCACCCAGTTACCCTGTCAACCCTAGTCAAATTACCGTTTGTTTTTATACTTCTGTACATTCCTAACAGCATTTATTTGCAAAATCAGTTAACTTTTAGTCCTGAAGAAGATCTTATGTTTGTGTTTTGTTAAATTTAGAAAAACTGTTTTTTTTTATTGCGTGTCCTCCATTTAAAAAAAAATTAATATTTAATTAAAATGTTTAGTATATTACATATTTAATTAAATAATTCATTGAATTAACTGTAAATATTTATAATTATGCCATGAAGATGAAAAATTTATTTACCGTAGTTATTGAGTATTTAATTCCCTTGCTTATTATTCATAAAAGAAAGGACAAATAGTAACTGAAAAGTAACCCTTTTTTTTTACTCGTAAATATAATATAGCTTTTTTATTACTCATTTTTAAAGAAAGTTATTCAACTTAAAATAATTATTTAAATGCCAAACTAATGCAGCATAAGTAAAAATTAATAATCATTTCAAGCAAAATAAAAATCAAAATAATAAAAGACGAGTTTAAGTACGGCGAGGAGATCGCTGAAAGTCGAGGCACTGTGACTGAGAGTAGGAAATGTATCCCGTTCAGGGGGACCAACGCTGGGTGCCAGTATCACGTTCAGGGGGACCAACGCTGGGTGCCAGTATCCCGTTCAGGGGGACCAACGCTGGGTGCCAGTATCCCGTTCAGGGGGACCAACGCTGGGTGCCAGTATCCCGTACAGCAGAACACTCTCCTTGCTGCTCGTTGCGTACAGAAAGGGTTAAAAACTGATTTAAACAAAGAGAGAAACCCATTCACGAAGCAAACACATTGGAAGTGTTATTTCTCCGATTGACATCGCCTAATCGAAAATTACTTCAGAATTGTTTTTGTAGAGCATTTAGTAAGGTTCCGAATGGCAACCTTCCGTCCCAAGCGGTGTTTCAAGGTGGTTCCGAATGGCAACCTTCCGTCCCAAGCGGTGTTTCAAGGTGGTTCCGAATGGCAACCTTCCGTCCCAAGCGGTGTTTCAAGGTGGTTCCGAATGGCAACCTTCCGTCCCAAGCGGTGTTTCAAGGTGGTTCCGAATGGCAACCTTCCGTCCCAAGCGGTGTTTCAAGGTGGTTCCGAATGGCAACCTTCCGTCCCAAGCGGTGTTTCAAGGTGGTTCCGAATGGCAACCTTCCGTCCCAAGCGGTGTTTCAAGGTGGTTCCGAATGGCAACCTTCCGTCCCAAGCGGTGTTTGAAGGTGGTTCCGAATGGCAACCTTCCGTCCCAAGCGGTGTTTGAAGGTGGTTCCGAATGGCAACCTTCCGTCCCAAGCGGTGTTTGAAGGTGGTTCCGAATGGCAACCTTCCGTCCCAAGCGGTGTTTGAAGGTGGTTCCGAATGGCAACCTTCCGTCCCAAGCGGTGTTTGAAGGTGGTTCCGAATGGCAACCTTCCGTCCCAAGCGGTGTTTCAAGGTGGTTCCGAATGGCAACCTTCCGTCCCAAGCGGTGTTTGAAGGTGGTTCCGAATGGCAACCTTCCGTCCCAAGCGGTGTTTCAAGGTGGTTCCGAATGGCAACCTTCCGTCCCAAGCGGTGTTTGAAGGTGGTTCCGAATGGCAACCTTCCGTCCCAAGCGGTGTTTGAAGGTGGTTCCGAATGGCAACCTTCCGTCCCAAGCGGTGTTTCAAGGTGGTTCCGAATGGCAACCTTCCGTCCCAAGCGGTGTTTCAAGGTGGTTCCGAATGGCAACCTTCCGTCCCAAGCGGTGTTTCAAGGTGGTTCCGAATGGCAACCTTCCGTCCCAAGCGGTGTTTCAAGGTGGTTCCGAATGGCAACCTTCCGTCCCAAGCGGTGTTTCAAGGTGGTTCCGAATGGCAACCTTCCGTCCCAAGCGGTGTTTCAAGGTGGTTCCGAATGGCAACCTTCCGTCCCAAGCGGTTTTTCAAGGTGGTTCCGAATGGCAACCTTCCGTCCCAAGCGGTGTTTCAAGGTGGTTCCGAATGGCAACCTTCCGTCCCAAGCGGTGTTTCAAGGTGGTTCCGAATGGCAACCTTCCGTCCCAAGCGGTGTTTCAAGGTGGTTCCGAATGGCAACCTTCCGCTTGGGACCAAGATTCCCAATCGTTTTCGAGATATTAAGGAAAATATATGAATAAAGTTCCCAAAACTTTTCATGTCTATAAATAACATTTTTGTGCCAAATTTCATCAAAATTGTTCCATTTTTGAGCCTAGAAGAAAGCGAACAGACGTTTAATATATATATAAACATTTGTAAAACTACTATTAGACGTTTAATATATCGTCGCTACAAATGCAAAGTATCGAATGTGAAAATTACCACTTTTCAGAATGGAAAAGCATTTATTCATAACTTTTTTTTTGGACAGTCAAATATTCGGCAGATTTGACCTTTTGATAGTGGAATACTTTCTTTAATAGAGTGATCTAAGATTCAAGAATTTGCTGTACATAAGTCCAGCAGAAATTAGTAAAGATTAACAATGAAAGATGCATTTTTCACATTCGTTACTTTGCATTTGTATCGACGATATATACTACTATTAGTAGCATGAGATTTTCTTGAAAACGGCCACGGATATCCCTTTAAAAATGGTTTCATTCGTTTTCCTACGTTAAGGAACATGAGTATCTGCAGGGGGTCTCCCGTGGTCTAGTGGCTAGCGCGCTAGAATCATAAGCGGGAGATGTGGGTTCGTGTCCCCACCGGCACCAGAAATAATTTTCTCATCTCAGGGCTCGCTGAGAAAATTCCTGACTGCACCCTGGATGTCGGCGCTAATGGCCACAATTTGTCGATGCGCCGTAAAAAAAAAAAAAAAAAAAAAAAAAATAATGAGTTTCTGCAATCATAAGAACGCGTTACAATTTTGTTTGCGCTAATTTCGCTTCTAAAATCACGTTCCGGTCGGCTGATTCTGCTGGTTGCCGAACTTGACCTTTCAAATTAGACGAAAGATTTTTGTACCAAATTTCATCAAAATCGGACCATTTTTTTTTTGTGCCGGTGGGAGTGCTAACAAACCAAAGGTTTACCTCTTTAACAAAGAACATATGTAAATAAGAATAAGGAAATAATAAACTAACAGTTTATAAATAAATTGTTCATGTTCAGAAAAATAAATAAAATATGAAATAAATATCAGATAAATAAATGAAATAAAATGTAAATTTCCACATGTACTTTATTTTTGATCTTCACCTCAGCCAAATTTATTAATGAGCTAATTACAAGTCCTCATTTAAACGTTTCGGCCTCAGGGCCATCCTCATTAAACTAGAAGAAAAACAAATTACATGTATTGAATTACATTAAAAATTAAAAATTACCCCCTTTATCCGTACAATGTAAAATTTCTTAAACATTGTATGGATAATGGGGGTAATTTTTAATTTTTAATGTAATTCAATACATGTAATTTGTTTTTCTTCTAGTTTAATGAGGATGGCCCTGAGGCCGAAACGTTTAAATGAGGACTTGTAATTAGCTCATTAATAAAATTGGCTGAGGTGAAGATCAAAAATAAAGTATATGTGGAAATAATTTATACCTGAGAAAATCCTTGTGGATAATCCCTAACATGTCAAATAAAATGTAAGGTTTTGGAGTGTTTGGTATCTCTCTCACACAACACTTGGCTAAAAAATAATTAATAAATTAGTAATTGTGTACATTAGAAAAATTAAAGGTCGAAACTATTCTTGTATATTTTTTATTCAAATTAATTACTTAGTTTTTTACTAAATTTTTAACTCCATTATAATAAACTCAGAATTTTAGGACAGGTTATCGATAGGGATGATGCCTTTTCTTTTTTATAAAGGTTAATTAATCTGGAAGCAGGATACTGCTGTTTCTGAGGAATGTGCATCGTTATGCAGCTCCTGCGTGACGGTTTTTTTTTTTTTTTTTTTTTTTTTTTTTTTTTTTTTTTTTTTTTTTTTTTTACGGCGTATCTACAACTTGGCCATTAGCGCCGGGCTATCTACAGGTTGCCACCCTTTATAATGCCAACAGCACGTGGTCGGTCACCCATTCAGGTACTGGCCACGCTCGACGTTGCTTAACTTCGGTGATCTACGGGAACCGGTGCATTCAACGTGGCTATGGCCGTTGGCGTGACGGGATATTAAATTCAGAAAAGTCATTATTAATATCTGAAGTTTAAAAATTGCTTGAACTAACGCACCATTTTAAACAGAATATGTTGATCTACAATTCGTTCAACCATACTAAATTCTAATGGAGATACAGCCGGGTTTAGGAGTTTCCATATTCCGACTTGTAAAACAGCAGGAATATGTGCCATTAAAGCCCGACATGTTTTGATTGCAGCGTGTAAAATTGCAAGAACAACAACTTCTCTTGATTGCTCACAAGTCCAGGAGGTTAAAGAAGAGAATTTCTAAAGAAAACAAGACAATAGATTCTGCTTTCAGTACAAATAAACCGGCGTTATTTCTAGCCAACTCCGGTTCAATTCGTACCACGTTTCTCTCACATACCTCGGTGGATTTTTTCTCTGAGTTATTTTTTACTCTCCTCGCAATCCGAAGCGATTCGTTCAATCCCCCCGCTCACTGCTCTCCAAGGAGGCTATTTCTAGAATCTTAAGTTTATAAACATTTATATCTTCAAAATATATATTAATTGTTCACATATTTTCACAAAAGAAGACAAATCCTCTATGTTAGACTTGCAATGTATCTTTAACACTTATAAGTGTTAAATATACATTGCAAGTCTGTTTGTTAGTATACAAACAAACTAGATTAATAGGGACAACCTACATGTACCCCGGAAGCTAAGTGAAGTGTTATAAGATAATATTTTGGATTTGGAAAGCTAAGAAAAGAAACAGTTAAATGTCTTAATCATAGGTAAAAATTGTAAACACATGTCGTCCATACAAATGCAAAGTATCGAATGTGAAAAAAACCATTTTCAATTCGTACTGATTGCTGTTGGACTGATGTACGTGTGGCAAACTCTCGAAAATTGAAGAATGATAAGTATCAATTACAGAAAATCAAACATTAAGTCTAAATAAAATATATAATAAGATAATATTTATATAATGCCATCTATAAGGTACCAAACCACTATTCACACAGAAAATACTCTCTGTAAACACCGATTTCAGAGAATGAAATCGCCCTAAAAAAAAAAAAAAAAAAAAATTGGTGCTTAATTTCCGGGGTAGGGTGTACATTGATTTGGGCGAGTAACTGCAAGGTTTTTGTCTAGTTTCACCCCCTCAAGCATTGAAATTAACTTGCGATAAACCCTGTATATAGATTTTTAGGAAACAAATGAAAGCTTCTTCAAAGTAAACATGATATCCCGGCGAGTGGGATTTTTTTTTTTTTATTAGGTCTTGCATCACGAGGAAAAACTGCTATTTACTTTATTCGACTCTTTTTGTATAGTCCTGTGACACTTGTTGCTGATAATACTCAGTTTTATCACAATATATCTCTGTCATATTGACAATGTGATTCCGAAAGGACATTTCAAGAGGTAATTCCAACACGCAATCTGTAGCAGTAGCTCAGTGTTTGATCAGTAAGGATTGTTGTAATAATTAAAAATAATGTGAAATTATTTATGTGTCTAACTAGTTATAATATTAGCACTTTCCTTCGAAGGAAAGTAGCTATTGAGGTCGCACTCATAATGGAATTTTTGAAATATTTCTTCAAATTTTTATCGATCCTAACTATTAGACAACGAAAATGACCCCCGCTAAAATTTATATATATATATATATATATATATATATATATATATATATATATATGTATATATATATAAATGTATTATTTATTCTTATAGTTTTTAATTTACCGGACGAATTTTTTAACGATTTACAAAACAAAAAGAAAAGAAAATATTCTGAAAATTTTATTGAATCAAGGCCATCTAAAAAAGTTAAAGCAGATACAGAAGTAATAAACAAGGAAGTGCAGAATAATAAGCGTAAAAGAGATCTTAATGATAATTCCGATATATCGAACAAAAAACAAAGATTATTGGTGCAAACTAATATTAAACATTTTTTCATTAAAAATGACGGCAGATTAGAAGAAACCACGTTAAATAATCACTTATTTTTACAAAAAAGGAAACAATTGGTTTTAAATAACAGTATTGACAAAGATGTAAATCCAATTAAGCAATATTTTACTTCCGATTATCATCCTCTTATAAAAAACAAAATAAAAACAATATGTAAAGATGTTTGTAAAATTGGCTGGAAATATAAACATACAATAAACAATGTATTTAGTAATATTAAAGACAGGGTTAAAGCATCAAGTTCAAAATATAATATTTATAAAATCAACTGCAATGACTGTAACAAATGTTATATTGGAGAATCTGCGCAATTATTAGGTAAAAGAATTATACAACACGTAAAGAGCATTGACACACAAGAAAACGGTACAGCATTGACGGATCAGGCAATAACAAAAAAACACAGTTTCAATTTCAAAGAATTCAAAATATTAAATAAAGAAAGAAATACCCTGAAAAGAAAAATAAAAGAAAATATTTATATTTTAAAAAAAATCGAAAATAGCAGTGAATAAAAGAACTGATCTGATAAATGTACACCAAATTTTCTATGGAATAATAGATTAATACCCAAAAATTTATAAAAAAATATTTGACGAGTAGACTTTACTAGGACAACAACAAAGGACAGATAACGACAGGGCCATTTTGGCAAACCACTTACAGGGTTAGTATTAAGGCGGACTCCAGAGGGAGTACTTGGTAACGGGAGGACTTCCTTGCAAGGTAGGACTCAACACCTTTTATAAAAAATGTGTAATTTAGCTATAATTATTGCAATATTTAGGGTAGGGGTAACATTTAACGGAGCATGATAATGTTTTAATGCATTTTGTGGAACAGTTCAAAGATCGTATTGATAGTTTTAATATAGTAGAAAAAGGTTTGTATGGATGTTAAAAAAAAAAAAAAAAAAATTGTATTTTGTTGTAGAAGTGCCCCTGAAGAGGTGCGAAGAAAAGATGCACGAAACATGTCGGGCCCAATAAATAAAGTGGTGTAATAAAGGAAGACTGCTTTAATTACCCCATGCCTCCTAGGATAAAAAAGAATATATATATATATATATATATATATATATATATATATATATATATATGTTTGTGTGTGTGTGTTTGTGTGTGTGTGTCTGTCACAAAACTCGATATAGCGTTCACTGATATATATATTTATATATATATATATATTTATATATATATATATATATATATATATATATATATATATATACATAGTGGCCGTAGTTCTTGCCATGAAAAATCGGGCCATCTGAAGGGGGGCATTACTACGTACCCAAACTACCAATTTGCCCATAATAGCCGCAACTTTTGTTATATTGCAATGAAACTCGATATGCGTCATGAGATCGGTTCATTAGGAGGGGGCTTTACTCCTTGCAACGAAATTGGGTGGAAAAGACGCCCCATCAATGAGGAACAATTGTTTACCTCAAAGTAAAACGATTCATTAGAATGGGGGGGGGGGTTATTAATTAAACCGCCAAACTTAGGATGTTGTTTGTTACTGACACCGCCAAGAATGTTGCTGTACATTTCTGAACTGATGCATCCGGTATTTTGGGTTGTTATGGTTGTTCTATCTGGAAATGCGTACATTTTTATAATTCCTTATGATCAATAAACAAAAATATGAAGTTTTCGTGCGTTTATTAAATAATGCAGTATCACTCACATACATCACTCCAATTTTATCAGGCGACATGTTCGGTACCTAGTAGGTTGGATGGATGAAGATTTGAAGATATTGCTGACAAATTCTTTTATTAGTGCAACCTTAATAGGAAAATTCCTTTGGAAAGTAGTAACCAACCTTCTTCCAGTATTCAAATATTTACTGCACTACAGAATAGACCTGGGCATAATTTATTTGAAATAATATTTTCGAAATAAGTTAGAAAATATTTATTTATTCATTTAATGATATTACATTCTGTAAAATAATTACATTTTGTAATGTGCTTACATAAAATATAATAATCACGAGCGTCTGCACCAGCTGCCCCCTTGTCTCCTCGGGTAAGCGAGATGACTAGGGACAGCCGTACCCCATTCCTCAACCAGCAGCAGTAGGAAGTACTGGAGCTGGAAAAGGGACGAGAGAGCTGCAGACACTCTAGGGGCTTGTGGGGAGAAGATAACCTCCGTTATCACTCCCTTGAATAGCTTAAAGCAGATCGCGGGGCCACATCCTGTTCAACCTCCTGCTGGGGAATAGGGATGGTTGGGAGTGGACAGTGACTGGACAGCAGGATTGGGGTTTAGGGATAATATATTTTCGAAATAAATCATGAAATAACCTTAACGGATTATTTCAAAAATAATTTATTTTATCATTTTATTTTAATATTATTTATGAAATAATTGTTTCACAAATAAATTATTTCATGATTGATGAGATATTTATTTCCGAAATGATTATTTGATCAAATAATATATTCTGATATATTAATTTATGCGATAATTTCATCTAAATACATGTTTTCCTGTCAAGCCTCATTGGGCTGAAGTTGAAAAAAATGATTTTAAAGTCTGAGTAGCTGAAACTTCATTTAAATTATTTATGATATATATATATATATATATATATATATGTATAATATATATATATATATATATATATATATATATAATATATATATATATATATGATATACATTATTACATACATATTATTATATTTGTATATTTTCTCAACGAGCCGTTAGATGAGAAAATTCCTGCCGGTTGGAATCGAACCCACCATCTCCCGCATGAGAATCTAAGGCGTTAACCACTGGACCCCAATAATAATGTTAGAAGGATTATCTCCTTAACTCTTGTTTTTGTTTGTAGTATTAACCATTCGCATTATTCTCATCCATTCCAAACATTATTTCATTATGAAGTTATTTCGGAAATAATTATTTTGCTTCTCTGTGAAAAAATACTGAAATATCAATGATCAAATATTTACTTCAGATATAACGCTTTTTGAAATATGTTGATTTATTTCAAAGAACGATCAGATTTTCAAATAGTTATTTCAAGGAATAAATACGTCTAGTTCTCTGATGAAGATTGTTTTATCTAACTATGAAATAACATTTAAAGAATTTCCATTATTCCGGAAATAATTATTTCATGAAATAACCATTTAATTTATTTGAGAATTATTCCAGTCGCGTCCAGGTCTATTACAGAATATTTTCACTCATAATATTTGAGAAATAAATTTATCTAGGTATAAATTATTATTATTATTCCCGGATACGTTTCTCCATTTGGTGGTGACCTTACAAGCCTGCGTGTAATAACATGTTATTTCCTTGATTCAAGAACATATCACGTAGTTTAGAATTTTCTCGTTATTTAAAAATCTTATATAAATACCATCCTGTTATGGAT
Organism: Gonocerus acuteangulatus; assembly: GCA_946811695.1. Taxonomy (NCBI): domain Eukaryota; kingdom Metazoa; phylum Arthropoda; class Insecta; order Hemiptera; family Coreidae; genus Gonocerus; species Gonocerus acuteangulatus. The sequence continues at coordinate 17,488,845 of OX328125.1, forward strand.
ATGTTAATAAAAAAATGACTGAACGTTCTCGAAGAAATCCATGAATGGCGCACTTTGATACGCCCAGTTTGTTATCGCTGCGTACAATGGCTTGTTCTCCGCGTGTAACGGTTACACACGGGCTACTTCCCACGTAGTGCGTGTACGTGTGTAAATGTTCATTCATTCATCCAATTTATCCCGTTGTCGCTCTTTGTAAAGATGAGGTGGTAATGAGATTCCCACGTTAAGGAGCATTTTTGGGAACGAGAACTTTGATTTGGCCTTTTAAATAATACTAGTATATACAATTTATAATGAACATATTTTAAAAATGTCTTTTAATATTTATTTGTGAAAGTAATTATTAATATTGTTTATAAGAACACTATACAGGGTGTTTCAGTGTTAAGTGGCTTGACTGTAAATGTGAACTAAGGACCTGAAATCTCACTCATGCATATTTATTTAAAAGAGAATTAAGGCCTGAATGCAGAGTTTGTGGTGAATATCTTACTATCAAACACATTTTTACTGAATGCAGAGCCTACGAATCCGCTCGGATCCAAATGGAGATTCATGGTCCTCTCTGTGATATACTTGGAGACGACCATGAATCAAGCGTTGAGTTTTTTGAGAGCCACTGAGCTATTTAATAAAATATAATAAGCAATTATTTAAAAAAAAATTAATAATTCAAATATTAAAATATAAAACATTTCAGATCATTAGTTTCAATATTAGTGTATTTTGCTTTCAACAACTTTTTTTTCTCATTATTATTTTTTCCTCTAATACATTTTGATTTACTTAGGCAACAATTTCAGATTTATATATATATATATATATATATATATATATATATATATATATATATATAATATAAGGCTTTAAATTTCAGAAGGCAACAATGACCCGTGTGGTTGAATTTACCTTATGAAAAAAAAAAAAAAAAAGAAAAAAAGGACCTCAAAACACTAAAACAATTTCCTCTGAAGCAGTCTAGTCAACGAACAGTTATAAATGGAAATTATATGGTTATATATTATTGAAGCGAATAGAATGTCCTACAATCCTATAGCCGACATTTATTTTTTGGGCTCATCGTTGAAGAGACATCCGGTCGAGAATAGAAAAAAGTGTGTTTTTTCCCAAAATGACAGATTTTCAAGAGCGGATATTTCGAAAACTGAAGATATCTCGAAAAACTTTATGGAATAGAACTTGTAGGGAATTTAATAGGCTTTTATTTGTTATAGGATGGTCATGTCGCTAGGACGGAGGGTTTCCGAGATATTAGTGAAAACCCGAAAAATTGGACTTTCTAAACACCCCTCCCCCCGGCACAAAGGCTACGGACGAGGACTTTTGATATGTTGACCCCCTAACTAGCCGAAACAAAGTTATGAAGTCAAAAATTGTGTACCAAACATTTCCACCTATAACTGTTTTCAAGCATTCGTTGCCTGGACTGAAGGTATGTCCACAAACGGTTTGTTTAGGATATACTCGCATCTAAAGATTTTCATTGTTATGAATTATTTATGTTATACGAAAAGTTTGTAAGAGGCTTTCGAAGAGTACTCATCATTATTCCTTGTCCTTGTGATGTTTCCAATAGTCATATTCGATTGGTGCAGTATCTGAGACATCATTTTCTTAATAACTTGTGCCACTAAGTTGTAAGGTCAGTCGGATTCGATTCGATATCAAGTACTTTTGTTTCGATACCGAGTAAGTATCGCAAGATTGATTCGATGCTATTAGTACTTGGTATCGAATCAAAAGTATCGGAGACCTACTCGTATTTACTAGTATCGGAACGTCCCTAACTAGATGGATTCAGTACAAAATAGAGGTAACTTTCAGAAGCTGTTGCAGGAGACCAAGACTCGATATCGGGTTAGCACAGCAGTAAGTAAGTGGGGAATGATTGAGGGAAATTTGAGGTATTTGACAAGATTAGAACCTAAAGATGTTAATAACACTAAAAATAAAGCGCTGTGGATTGTTTTCGCTGAGAATGCAGCATCCAACAGAGCTGTGTGAAAGTGCCACCAAATCCTGACTCTCTCCCACTCACTTTCCGTGCCTTCTCTACCTGGAGTTTTACAATCTCGATGCTGTCGTGCAAAATAACATGGGTCGAACCTCTTTGCTTTTAATTCTATAATGTCAACAATGATTCCGATAATTAACTCATCGGTGATTTTGCCTCACCTCGACACACCAATGACCAAAAACAATTACTGAAACATCAGGTAATGGAAAAATGGCAAGATGGAGTTTAACAATAAAGCTGTTTATTTTAAAAAGCATGTCACACAACTCAGCAAATTCCTCACTTAAGCTTTCCTGAAGGATGAGCTTTACCAAACCCATTTAACCTTTAAGTACTGACGTATGGTCCCTGGGACCTTATGGTAGCCATTTCTAGAAATCCCCCCTAGTAGTTCCCTTTTGATTGCACACATTCAATGTATATATAATTTATTTCAAATTTCAGTAAACAAAAGGTCCCAGGGACCATACCTCAGTACTTAAAGGTTAAATACAGAATAAACATGAATATTTTTACTCTTTTATTTTTCTAATAAACAGTTTAATTTTATTCTTGAGTAAACCCCGTCTAGTCCTATCATCTCCAGGAATCGAGATCGAAAACGCGCAACTCTGATTTTTAGGGGTGTTGTTCGGGACCACCCGAAGTAGTGTCTACCCAATTTGTCATTTTCGAAACACCTGTAATAACTGCGTACCAGTCGAAAAACCTTCAAATTTTTGGACGTTCTGGCCGAAATGTCAATACGGAGTAGAAAAAAAAGAGACTGTATTTTGTGAAAGGCTTTTAAAACTCTTTGGTGTACTAAACATTTCTAACGGATCATAGATTATCTGTTTGTGATTCGGTGTTTAGCCTGTCTCGTAAGGACAAACTTATCTACCAACAACAAACTGCGACAAATAAAACGGAACATCGCGGAATGGCCTTCCGGTCACAGACAAAACAGAAGAGAAGAAGTAGTACTAACTAGACTCAGAATTGGACATACAAGAATAACACACGAGTACTTAATGACTAAAAAAGAAAAGCCTACATGTAAAATATGTAACACCGAACTAACCGTAAAACACATACTAACAGAATGCCGACAACGTCAAAATCTAGACTTACCGTATGACATGACCGAATTACTTACTGAGAGCAGGCCACACATACCAGAAATCCTTACACACCTTAAAACTATTTATGGAAAAATTGAACACTTTCAACCCCCCCCCCTTTTTTTTTTTTTTTTTTTTTTTTTTTTTTTTTTTTTTTTTTTTTTTTTTTTTTTTTTTTTTTTTTTTTTTGTAAAAACATCCTATGTCAATAGTCAATATTATATTCAAACATTTGCAATAAAAAACATAAGGAAGGTATAGCGTCACTTGGTAAACTGTAAAGAACGAATAACATGTGTTTTTAGATGTATATATACCATTTGTTTTTAGATGTATATATTGTAACTGATGTATATATGCAATAAATGTTTGGAGCGAAACGCCTTAGATGCGCATGGATGCTCATAAATAAATATTAAAAAAAGATTATTTGTTGTGTGACTTGTAAGAAGTGCTCCTGAAAATCAGATACCGGAAGGTTTAGAAGTAAGTCTATATGGTAAATGAAATGTTAGTAGTCTGTGGACTTGGATACTAAAGCCGTCTGGATATCCGATACTATCCTTCAGGATACTATTTCACTAGTCGTCGACTCTTGTTCTCATTTATTTCTTTTCGGAAATCAAGTAACATTTTCTCTTTCTTTTAGCGCGGTTCCTCCCTCCATAGGGAGGAAACCCGCTTATGATGTTGACCAGATGACCCAATTTGGAGGTGCTTGTAAAAAATAACTCTAGCACTAAATATGATTAGAATTTGATCAGATTTGGTACAAACTTTGTCTGATTAAGAAGGACATGTTCTCTAACCACAACATTTTTTTAGAGTTTAGAGCCTTCTGCTCAAACTCAGGAACATAAATATGCTTTAGGTCCACCCGACAAACCTATGTAATGTACTGTGTAACATACAGTCATCTTTTTCGTAGATGGCCACTGCGCATACGTGAACGCCAGCGGACACCTTTTGTCACACTTTTTTGGAACGCCTAGGTCCACCAGGAGTGCTGCATAACATATACTCTTCTTTTTCGTACATGGCCACCGCGCATGCGCGACCGCCAGCGGACACTTTTTTGTGACACATACAGTCTTCTTTTTCGTACATGGCCTCTGCGCATGCACGAACACCAGCGGACACTTTTTTTGTAACATTTTTTCAAGTTTAGTCACCGCTAAACATATTTAAGCTAAAAAACTGCATACAGGAATATTGTTTCTTTCCGTTAAACGTAGCGCAGACGATTTTGCGTTAATTGACTTCCGGGTACACTTTTTGTAGGCACACTGACATGAGGAATAGACTAAAACGATTTTGAATGCGATATTTATAGCCATTTTCGAGAAAAGTGAGTACTAAGTTAATTTTTCTTTCTTTTTCTCGCTGCTCAGGGATCGAAGTAAGTATTCCAGGCTCTTTCTAGGTTCATCCTAATGTTACTAGGACGTTAAAGTTTAAATAAAATAATGTTAATAAGTACATGAAAATAGTAAAATAGAACTGACCACACTATTTGAATGTCACCTAACACCTTTCGTGCCTCCCTTCACTTTATTTTAAAGCTTTTATTACAATTTTTACTGCATTGAAACTTGTATCATTTTCCTAAAGAAAAAACTAAAGCCATGCGCCGTAAGTTATGTAATTTTCAAGGGGGTACGATTTAGAATTTTCAAGTCGTCAGACTGATATTTGAACCCCGAATCTGCCTTTTTACACTCGAGTGCTGCTGTCGTTAGATGAATTATCTTGTCATGCTGCCGATATGAAGCCTGATAGCGTAATTAGCAACGCACGCGAGCGTAAACGACAAATTCTCTCTTGAATTACCCCCAGGGATAATTATATTTATTTAATAATTAAGATTTGAAGCTTACTTCGTGGATAACGTCCTATGTATTGCTCAGTTGTTTAATAAATTGAACCCCTAATATGAGTACCTACTTTGACGATTATATGAAAATATATGGTTACATACTCTGATCATCATATGAAAAAATATGGGTATGTACCCTGAGCATTTTATGAAAATATTTGGGTACAACTCTATTATATTGAAACATATGGGTACGTTTCCTGAACATTATACGAAAATATATGGATACATACTATAAACACTATATGGACACCTTCTCTCAGTATTTTTTTTTTTTTTTTTTTTTTTTTTTTATTTAACGGCGCATCTACATCTTGGCCATTAGCACCGGGCTATCTACAGGTTGCCACCCTTTTCTAATGCCAACAGCACGTGGTCGGTCACCCATTCAGGTACTGACCACGCCCGACGTTGCTTAACTTCGGTAATCTACGGGAACCGGTGCACTCAACGTGGTTATGGCCGTTGGCTCCTCTCAGTATTATTTTAAAAGCCATGCTACACCTACTTCCTGCATCTTGAAAAGCAAAAATAAATTAGAAATTAAATAAGCAATATTATAATCTAAAAATGCAAATCTGTAACTATTTGGGTTCATAGTTTCGTGAGTCCTAGACGATTTTAACCTATCCTATGACTCTCCCCGAATCAAGACCTACATGTGTGCCAAGTTTGGTCAAAATCGGCCAAGCGGTGTGAATTCGTATAAGGAACAAACATACAGACAGACAGCTGGTAGACGTTTTTGACCTAGCCTACGACACTACCCAGATCAAGGTCTACTTGTGAACCGAGTTTGGTCAAAATCGGTCGAACGGTGTCAATTTGTATAAGGAACAAACAGACAAACAGATAAACAGACACGCGGTATATATATATATATATATATATATATATATATATATATATATATATATATATATATATAGAGAGAGAGAGAGATGTGGGCACCTGCTCTGATTGTTATATCAAAATACATGGACACCTACACTCAGTAATATATTAAAATATATGGGTATGTACCCTGAGACTTTTATGAAAATATATGGGCACGACCCTATTATATCAAAATATATAGGTACGTACCCTGAGCATCATATGAAAATAAATGGTTACATACTATGAGTATCTTTCAAAAATATTTGGGTACCTTCTCTGAGTATTGTAATTTATTATGAAGGGGAATTTCAGCATGGAGTGGAAGAGGCTTGCCTTTGAACAGTGCGTTTTGCCGGTCATATGTTATGGGTGCCAAACATGGTCTCTTACTAAGGCTCAGGAGGGTAAATTACAAATATGGCAGCGATCGACAGAAAGGTGCATTCTCAACGTACTAAGGAGGGAGAAAATAGCTAGTACACATATGAGGGCACAGACAGGAATGAAGGACGTCCTACAGCATGCAACAAGGATCAAGTGGGCCTGGGCGGGGCATGTTGCTCGGCAGGATAATGACAGGTGGGCAAAGCAGGCCACTGAGTGGATCCCATACGGACAGAAAAGAGGAAGAGGAAGGCAACAGAAGAGATGGGCCGATTTAATGAGGAACAAGGCAGGTATCGAGTGGATGAGGTACGCTAGGGACAGGACCAGAGGGAAGGAGATTTGGAGGAAGGGAAAGGAAGACAGAGCGGACTCCACTTCCCGACAGGACTAGTCCCCGTGGGAAGTCAGACTATTACCCCAGAACCCTGGGAGGCCCTACAGAAATAGTCACTTCAGATGTGTAAATAAACCTAAAAAAGAAGTATTATATTTTTTTATTTATTTATTGAAAAGCAAAATTATGTATTGTAACTAATTGTATTTATTTAAATCATTTATTACGACTATTCTGTAAATAAAGGCTATATTCAGTCATTCATTCTGAGTATTGTATGAAAATATCGTTGTTTGGCTTCAGATGAATCAAATCCTATGTTGTCTGTCTCTAGCTATGTTGGATTGGATTTAATAACTTATAATGTTGTGATGTGACGCATTAGGGTAATTGACAACACATCCGACAAAGTGGGAGTTGCAGGCCCCGAATCCTTAGTGAATTTAATAAAAGAATTAGGATATAAAATACTCGTCAATAGAATCTTCAGAACTCTGAGAAATCGAACGTTATTTGAAGATGTTCTAAGCCATTATAACCAAGAAATAATAGGTTTGCCTCGGTGTACTTTATGGTTCAGAATGTAGGCTAAGCCACTTACCGACTTCTTGAGGGCTAGAAAAAAGGGTCATAAAAGTAAAATGACGTGGTTAGAGAGTCCCGTCGGGTTTTAGAAAGATTTCGAAACGTCCCTCGGAGAAAGCTGGTTTCGCTTCAACGAATCTTCGTCTTTATGAAATATTCTCCCAATAACCTTTCGACACTCGAAGATTGAGCCGTCCCGTCGTCTAGGAATAATTTACTAGTTTCGGCGCATTCCCAAGTAGTGTAGCTTTGAGGTTAGACCTTCGAACTTGTGAAAAGTCTCTACAAATCTTCATAGATCTTCACATACAATGTTTTTTTTTTTTTTACATTTTAAGCTGCGGAATGTAAACGGTTATAAACAGAGATAGGTTGGGGAAAAGTGAAACCCTATAATAATCACATTTAAAATAATTTAAGCTTTCCTAAAATCAACCAACTTCTTGATATCTTTTTTTTTTTGTTTCTTGTTTTAAGGCATGTCAGCCACACGGGCGATTTATGCCTTGATTGGGGTGACAGATAGCGCCACCACCACCGACAGGACCCGACCAGGCGAGGGCACGCCCACCATATCGCAGGCCCCCCACTAGATGAGGGTTTAGAGTATACTGCAGATATTACATGACATGAGCTTGTGACCGAGGGTCTCTTCGGTGGGACGAATTTCATTCCCTTGGCAGCCACCGAGGAAGAAACAAGTACCACCGCTGGAGAAAAATGCCTTTCCATCTAAAAATATCCCAGCGACGAAAAATAAACATCAAGCATATATATATATATATATATATATATATATATATATATATATATATATATATATATACACGAGTATAGGCTGTATGGCTCAGCCTCCGGACAATAGTTCTGTACTCCAGTGTTGCCCGATGTAAAATATCTCAAATCTATTAATTATTTGATTATTCCAGCCGGGCAACACTGACTGGAAACTACCTGGCGTAACCGTTCTTTCTTTGTTGAAAACGAAAATTATGTAATGCTATCTTATTTCTCCTTACAGTACTGATAGGTTCTCCACGTATAGTTGGGATTAATATTTCTAAATTATATCGAAATAAATGAGAAGAGGTATTAGAAGAGCAATCGATGCTTCGTTTTAAATTTTTTGATTGCTATTAGACTGATGTACGTTGTGGCAACCTCTCGAAAATTAAAGAAAAATAATTATCAATTACAAAAAATCAAACTAACAAATGTGCATTAAGTCTAATTAAAATATATCACAAAATAAAATTTATATAAAGACATCTATAAGGTACGAACCATTTTTCATATTCGATACTTTGCATATATATAGTCTTCTCCATTAGATATTGTTTACAATAAGAAATTGTATACAATAAGAATTAAGAAATTGTCCCTTATCTTTGTTTCTGTAATATACGCTTGTGGCCAATTTTCTATGTGGGGAGATTTACAGAAAGAAAATAAAGCATATCTATCTATCTTTATGACTAGTGATTTACCATCTACTCGAAATGAAAATTTTATTTTGCCAGTTACAAAACACAATAAAACAACAACAAAAATACTACGGTCAAGAGCCCTGAGAGGCTATATTTTCTATATACTGAGAGAATATAAAGGAAAACGGATTGCTTGAAAATAATAAACTTTTATGAGAGTGACACCGTGGCTTCAGACACATTCACCCGGCTGTAGATCTCATGTGTAATCTTATCTAGGTTTTCTTTGATAAGGAAACAGTAAGCTCATTGATTGCTAAGGAATCTGTTCTATCTATTTCTATTTTAGTATTGTAAGGATTATGATAGGTTTAGGGACGGAATACTCTTGTAAAAACCAGTCGTTCAGTCAACATAGGAATTTTTTTCATTTTTGTTTTAATTTTTCTTTCAAACATAGAAGCGCAAAAAGCACTTTCAATTGTATCCAGCAAAGAAAACGGTGTGCCACAAGGGTGTTAAATAAGTACAACGCTTTTAAAATAACCGAGAACATAGCCCGTGAGAACAAAACGCAACTATTGCATGTTTTTAAATGAGTTATAATCGAAAAATATGGTTATAAAAGTCTTAATATTAATCGAAATGAGAAACTAATAATTAAAAGACACTTTGCTCTGATCTGGTTTGGATTAAATCGGAGAAGAAAGACAATTGATGAATCTGATGAAAAACAGAGATAATATAATGAGAACTACAATAAAACATTAATTATTTTTTATGCAGTGCTGTTTAGCCCTATAAAAATCACTTTTAAGATTAGATAAGCAAATTAATTAATTAATATTATGTATTTGTTGGTGTTCCGCTTTATGGAGATGTACACCTTACATTTTATATAGTTACTAGCTGTTACCCAGTGTGCCATGCTACACCTACTTTCTGTCTATGACTCTCCCAGTATCAAGATCTACTTGATACCTAGTTGTCTATACCCAGTTACGAAAATCGGTCAAACGATGTGAATTTGTTTTAGTTCATAATGATACCGGCAGAGGCCAGCACAACAGCACTTCATCTAACAGCCGACAGAGGCCAGTAGCAGAGCCTGCTGTCGATTCAAAATGGCCGTCACAATCTGAACGGTTCAGTGTAGCCAATTTTTCTTGAACAAAACTTTTGAGCTTTTGACCAAATTTTGAAATTTGATTATTTTGACCTAGCCTAGGAGATTTCTCGTATCAAGACCTACCTGTGTGCCAAGTTTGGTCAAAAACGGTCAAACGGTGTAGATTTGTATAAGGAAAAACATACAAAAAACAGAGAGACACGTGATTTATATATATATATATATATATATATATATATATATATATATATATATATATATATGTATATATATATATATATATAGAGAGAGAGAGAGAGATTACTATAGAACGGGAGTTAGGCAAAATGCCTTTTTTTTATCTGACTGGATATATTGACTAATAAGATAGAGATAAATATGTTTTCGTGCATTTTGGAAATGTAGCGCAAATTTTTTGTTGCCTTTTTTTTTGCATATTTTGGCTTCCGTTGCCTATTTTAAGATTTAATGCCTTTTTTGATCGTTATACAATTGTTTTACGATTAATACATTTTAAAAATCACATAATGAATTTACACAAATTAAATTATTTATTGCCGTCACAAATATCTATCTAGAATCTTGTTCCCTGTAAATCGTTTATTGCCGTCACAAATATCTATCTAGAATCTTGTTCCCTGTAAATCGTTTATTGCCGTCACAAATATCTATCTAGAATCTGGTTCCCTGTAAATCGTTTATTGCCGTCACAAATATCTATCTAGAATCTTTTTCCCTGTAAATCGTTTATTGCCGTCACAAATATCTATCTAGAATCTTGTTCCCTGTAAATCGTTTATTGCCGTCACAAATATCTATCTAGAATCTTGTTCCCTGTAAATCGTTTATTTTGTTTGAAATGGTTCCACAGTGGCACAGTTGTTCACAAATTCATTAATGTTACTCTGGCCGGATGGAATACGGGCTGATGATGAATTTCATTTCTGTCACAGATGTAGCGCCTTACATGGGAAAAGCAGCTTGAAAGTTCTCGTTCATAAAATACTCCACCTCTCATGTCTAGCTCATGGTCTGCACAGAATTGCTGAAGAGATAAAAATGTTGTATCCTCACTTGGATATGTTATTTTTGAATACCAAGAAAATCTTCCTAAAATCACCCCCCCCCTGAATCCGGGTTTTCAAGGACATATCACCAGAGCTTCCTTTAACTCCACAGTCAGTTGTCACCAGATGGGGAACCTGGATCCCAGCAGTCATATATTAAAGCAACAATTGAGAACGTGAAGTAGTTTGTGCCGTATCAGGAGACAAGTTGGTTCAGTTCGCAAGGTAAAAACGTTGCTGAACCATGAAGGGCTCAGCAACGATCTGGCATTTATAAAATAGCACATTATAGTGTGATAGCGGAAGCAATCTTTCCTGGAAGTTGGAGAGAAGAGATTATTCGCTAGTATCATCTATAAGCACCAGGAGAAAAAGGAAACAGTGTTAGTGAAAAGTGTAAACATGTTCTGAGTGCTAATGTGGGCATTGAAAAAATGAAGAACATTCGGATGGTTCTGATGTATGTCTGTTTTAACTGGGATGTGTCCTTCCGAAATATCTTGTTTCAAATTGTCGCCAATCACTTCAGTGGAAGTAGAACGTGTCTTATCAATGATGAAAAGAATTCTTTCTAACAAGCGTCTGTCTTTGAGAGTTGATACTTTGAAAAAGCATCTTGCTGTAGCTTGTAACCAAGGAAAGTAAGAGTAAGTACACTAATTCTGTGATAAATTGATAATAAAGAAATGAATACACACAACTTCTAAATAAACTATGATTGTTGTGGCACATGGTCCGGGGTGTAAGTAAACCAAAACCTGGCTATGTGCAACAAACAGAAATCATTGCTCAAGGTTAACTATCAACTAATATTAAAATTAAGTAACATAAGTTTAAATATTCTAATATTCAATAATATATCATTTTGAAGATAATAATTGATCACATAAAGGCTTAATAACAACTACTACAAGCATACATTTATAAAATAAAATTCCAAACTTTATTTAACATCCGTGGCGTTAATATCTTAAAAGGTTGGAACGCCTTAAGAAGAAGAAAAAAAAATGAATGACTATATAAAATACATATTTTTATTAATAAAGAGTGAGATTCCTCTTTGCCTTCACTCCTAATAAATGCTTATTTTAATTACAGTACTGCCTATTTTCAGTATTTCAAGTGCCTTTTTGTCTGCCTATTTTAACCAAAAATAAATGCCTAACTTCCGGGCTCTAGTTATTACAGAACATTACCTTATCTTATTGACTACATATTTATATTATGTATGTATTCTCACATTGCATTATATGCAAATTAAACAAGAACATGAAGTTTTAGAGCGTTCCCCTCTTCGCATAGGAAGGAAACCCGCTTATAATGTCGACACAGCTTTGGAAATTTCAATCGGGTAGATTGTACCAAACATTTGCAAACTATTTACGTCTTACTGTCCCCCTGGGAAAGGTTAATTGTTGATGTCGGTAATTATATTTGATTAGTATAAATACATTTATAAGGATCTTTAGCGTTTCCTAAATTATTTCCAGGGCGTATATAGGAAATCATTGTTGGGGGGGGGGGCTGGAACAATTTGGGGGGGGGGTGCTGGGGTCATTTCCGGGGTATGGAGTACTAACAATTTAGAACTTGGAATAGTTTTAAGCAACTAAAACGCTATAACACCTAAAATAAAATATTTTTTTATGAACTAATTGATCTTATTTAATTTATTTTTAAGGGTTTTATGACACATTTTTAGATCAAAACAAAATTTCGGGGGGGGGGGGGGGGGGCTCCCAGCCCCCTTATATACGCCCATGATTACTTCATGAGCCTATTTCAGCAATTTCAGGCAGATTGCAGATTTCCCCTGACTCAAATACATATATTTCCAAAGGGTTGGTTACTGCCTCTTTAGAATTCCTAAATTTTAATTCATTGCAGTGCCGATCAAAAGTGATCTATCTTTTTGCTCTCATGGGACTATTAGCTTCCCCCAGAATGCCTGGATGGAGATGTCTCCCGAGATGACATTACAAGGAAAAACTCAGGGCAATTGTCTTCCTTCCTTGAGTGAGCTAGGATGAAGAAGGACTCGGTGTAATTGAGCTGTTTCCGGGAGAAAGGGAGCGGCTGGAACCTAGACAAGATAACAGAATTTACTGTTTTACAATTTTTTAGAAGTACAAGAATCATGATGACATAATCTTCCTTTCGGCATCTTCATATCCCTTCTCGGATCCATGCAGCAATGTTCTGCTCAATGCCCATGAGACAGGGACAATGTGTCCATCACGTAGGAGCTGCGTTCGCTCAGCAGATTTCTGACTATTTTATTTATTTATTAAGATTTCCCTTATTTAGCGTTTGACTCTTTAGTAGTAAGTCTTAGGTACTTCAGTATGATATGGCGCCAGGCTTATGTACCTGTAAAATGATAATACCTGTAATAATATATGGTAAAAAAATTAAATAGTAATAAATAGTGATTAAAAATAATTGAAAATATAAATTTAAAGTAATAATGTAAAGATGTAAGTCCGAATCGCAGGGACTGCGTCATATAGGCTTGTTTCCGTTTTAATCTATAGAATCATTTGGAAAGCATAGAATATTATTTAAATTTTTAATGTCCATTATTATTAACTAAGTATTTTGGGACGGGTTGTCTATGGGTTACCAGCCTTTTCTAGCCAAGATAGGGCTGATGCATTTTCTTTTTTCTAAAGAAAAGCCACCACCCCGTAGTGGGAACCAAACCCACGACCCTTCGCAAGGAGATTTAAGTGCTCACGGCAACCGGGCCTCCAAGCTTAGAATAGAAACAGTTTTCTTTTCATCTGCTACGACAATTCGACCGGTTTTGAGATATAGAAGTATGTATCCGAAAAGATTTTTATTCGACAACGGTGATTTGACCTTGGAAATGAGTTCTTTAGACGCCCCACGTCCTACAACTTATACAGTCTGTTTCTGGGAGTCTAGTAACGTAGAAATTTTAGTGTTAAGGTATTTTTTGTGCGAATTTCGGCCAATATACCGTGATCCAATATAGCGATTCGGTTGGTTAACGAACTTGATCTCTAAAATCACAAAAAGTATTTGTTTACCAAATGTCACTAAAATCGGTACATTTTTGAGCCAGCTAGAGAACGGGCAGACAAATATATTTATAAATAAACTAATTCAAACCACCATTATTTTCATGATCAATGGGTTCTGGAACGTGGAATGTTCTTGTCGGCACTCCATAAGCGGAAGAGAAGAAGCAACTAAAATTATTACTTGTAATTCTTTATTTCTGAATACTCTTAAGGTGTAATACCTTGTGCGATCAAAATTCAATTTATAAATATCAAATAAATGAATATTTTTTAATTCTGAATACTCTTAAGGTGTAATACCTTGTGCGATCAAAATTCAATTTATAAATATCAAATAAATGAATATTTTTTATTTCTGAATACTCTTAAGGTGTAATACCTTGTGCGATCAAAATTTAATTTATAAATACCAAATAAATGAATATTTTTTAATTCTTTATACCAAACGTTTAATATGGAATGTTAAAGTAGGTATACAAAAAAAATTTCAATTCTTAGAAAAAAAAAAAAAATGGTGGAGCTGTGCCTAACGAACGGAAACTCTCTTTTTTCACGGGCGATAGTCTGGAGGCGGATATTTTTCTTCTAGAACGAAAAAACAAAATTATTTCGAAAGAAGAAGGTTAAATCTAGTAAAGTAATTGGATTTTTAAGAAATATTAATTTTTTCGAAAATGGTGAACAATTATTCATTTTACATTTAAAAATCCGCCGAAAATCGGCCATAAAATCTTTATAATTCAACGAATCGAAAAAATCCTACGTACTTTACTAGCTAATATCATTAGGAAGCTGCAGTTAAAATTTGAAGTTGATTGGGCCAAAATTGACGCCAGAGTATCGCCCGATTTGAGAAAAATAGTTTTTTAGAAAACGACTTTAAAGTTTAATGTTCTGAAATGTTTATATTTTTCCTATTTATTTTTTTTTCATACTTTCTTGTAATAAAGATAAAAAAAAAAGGGCTTTAATTTTGAAAGGGACCAATCGAAGCTCGCTCAAAAAATTATCCTCAAATCATCACCGCATTTATTCGGCACGGGGACTTCACTCAGAAAATCGTATTTTTCGTCAATTTAAGAATTTTTTTTCGTATAAACACTATTGGATATCATTTTTGATTATTTAAGGAAGAATTTTGGCCCATAAAAAAATAAATTGGTAAAAAAAAAAGTTTCAAGGTAGTATTACCCCTACAGGACTGATTGACCATCGCATACCCGAATAGATGCAAAGGACTAGTAGAATGGTTGCCCTCTGGATGGATGTAGCGGTCCTGATTCGCGCTGGTCTGCAGGTTTTTCAGCCCCTTGCCCCCCCCCCCCGGCTACAATCTGCTTGTAATTAGAAACTCATCTCCCCCCCCCCTGTACTAGCTGCATTGCGTTAGTTCTTTACCGACACTAATTTATGATGTTAATCTATTCTACTGCTGGCAACACTGCTGCTCGGACTCAACAAAGCTAGAATTCAGTCCGATGTCCTTATTATCGAAATATTCCCTGTTTCAAATCTGAAAAATGATATCATCTTAGCCAGTTTACATCATATTTCGTGATTTCATCGAAGGGTATATAATGTGAGTACTATGGACCTTAAGGATGCCAATATATGATTGTGTCAACATATGAGGAGTTGAATTTCAAAACGTCTCTTGTTCAATTTGACAAATTTTTGGAAAATCATAAAAATGTCATGAAGGTGTAGAAATGCCAACAATCTTTCTAATTTTGTTTTTTTAAATAATTTTGTTGAATTATAGAATGTTATAATATCAAAACATTATGATAAAATTATGTATTTTTAAAATTATTACAGATTTTTGTTTCGACAACAGACAATTTGAAACTTAAAACTGGACAAGAGACTCTTTTGATTGTAAAATTTGAAAATAAGAGACATTTCGGTTCTTCGACATGTTTGGGCATTGTTTGTTGTTTTTCCAATTTCAATTTATTCTTAATTTTTATTTTAGCAAATACAGTTACAGGTTTAAAAATACAAAGACATTAGTGAAAAACGAAATGTATTCCCAAATTTTAGTACAGAAATATCTTATATAAAATTCCAACAAAAATATCATTGTAGTTTAATAGCAGTAAATAAAAAAAAAAGAAAATAATATTAAAAAATAGGAATGTACAATAATCAGAAATTGTTTAGAATCAATACTCAAGAATAAGGTTCTAAAGTTCCTCTTGATCTTTCATGGGCCCCCCTTCCCGTTCATCTTCCGATTCTGCGACCATCTCGTTAGATGTTCAGTAGATAAGTACTAATGATTGATCAAAAGCCTTCACTGCATCTTTCTTATTTTTTAATTTGATGGGATTTATGGTCACCTCCTCTGCCTTATTTGGCCAAAACACAGTGCTAGTTGCAATAACCTTTTTATAAACTAATCATAGCGCTGAAATCACTCAGACATAGCACATTCCGACATTGCACATTCTATTAGGAGGTGATGATAATCAAAACGCTAAGAAAATTGGGAAAGTATCTTTTTTCATCTATTTTCTGTTCAAAAATTGTTTTGGACAAGAGTCACATTTGAAAATCAGAAGGTGAGCAGCTGTGTACATGGAGGCGGGACAAGATACGTTTTGATCCTTCTACAAGGCAATCACCATCTTGCTTCAAAGAGAGGTGGACAAGAGTCGTTTTGATCCTTCTACAAGGCAACCACCATCTTGCTGAGGTGGACAGGAGTCGTTTTGATCCTTCTACAAGACAACCACCATCATCCTGAGGTGGTCAGGAGTCGTTTTGATCCTTCTACAAGACAACCACCATCTTGCTTCAAAGAGAGGTGGACAAGAGTCGTTTTGATCCTTCTACAAGACAACCACCATCTTGCTTCAAAGAGAGGTGGACAAGAGTCGTTTTGAAAGATTATTCAATTTTAAAATTAGATTTTATGAAGGTTTTTGAAGTTTTGAATGAAAATATCTTCACTTTCAGTTTCAGGGAGCCCTATAGGTGCTAAAAACGCAAAAAAAAAATAAAATATCGAAAAAATGGACAAGAGGCGTTTTAAAATTCAACTCCTCATATATTTGTTTCAATTCAGAAGAGATCACACAAAACCAGGCTCTATTAGGGTAATGAATTTTAACAAGCTTTCTCCACCCCTCCATACGGATGAAGCCCACTTGTGTTGTCGATCCGATGACATCGGCCGAGATGGCAGGGGTTAAAATATATTTTTGACAATATTATATAAAATACAGTAAACTCTCGATAAGTGTGTCAAACGAAATAGGATTGGATCGGATCGGGAGAAATACGGGTCCAATGTAGTTGCAGGCTAAGGCTGTACATAGCATTTAGACTTCTGAACATGCATCCGAGGATGCAAAACATTTAGAGCCATTTCTAATAAATTGTCCATTATGTTGATTTGTTCTTTTCATTGTTTACCTTTTGCCTAAAAGAGACAAAAATGTCCAAACCTACACTTCCTAACGAAAACATTCTAATTCATGTACTTGAATTTAGAAATCGTAGCGGATACAGGTCGTTCTATAATCTAAAGTAGCTGGTGATAAGAGCCCAGCTGATAATGAGAGAAAACAGCTGTTAGAGTAAGCTTGTACAACAAGAGATGACCAGCCGGTGGGAAGATGAGAAGGGAAGGTACCCTCTGACCTATGGCTCTGACTAACCCACCATTACCTAGCCTAGCGTGCAGAACTCAATCCATGTCTATTGTCGCCCCCCCTCTCTCTCGGCAATTCTAGTTCCTTTTCATGATTTCAGTATTCAAGTTAGCTAAGTGGCAACACTGCTATAGACAACTTTAAAGGTTAGCTTTCTTAAAACCTTTACTTAAAAATATAGCTCACTTTTTTCAATGAAGTATCTCAAGAATCGGCTGTTTTTAGCATGCCAGGAAAGAATCATATTAAATTCTCCTAAATGTTCACAGATTTTAATAGGCGTCAATGACCCAAGTGAAGTTGAATTTCCATTAAAAAAAAAAAAAAAAAAAATTGTATCACAAGTGAATGCTGATTGCTATACATAGTACTTTAAATTCCTGATGAGTCTTAAGTCGATAAGATTTGAAATATATTTGGATGCAATCCTTGTCTTGTTTACAATTCCTGTGCTAGTTGTTTGGCATTGTTTCAACTCCAGGCTTGCTTTTATCCCTTCTACATTAAACAACTTTGCTCTCTTGCCATTTTATAAACTACATCGCTTATAAACAAATTACTATGTTTATAAATATATTCTCCAGCACTGTACGCATTTCTCGCCCCTCCTTAAAATAATTTATGAAATTATCTGTTTTAGCAATTATTATTAAATTATAAACCAAGATTTGAAACTAGAGATGGGCGATCTGAACCTTGATCTGCACCTTGAAATTTGGCTATAATGTACCTCTTGTGTAGATAAGAAGGAAAATATGTGTTTCCTGGAACACCATACCTTGGAACACCAGGTACTGCGCATAGGGGAAAGGAGCAAAACAATATTTCCTAAAAATAGAGTTTTAATCAGAAGCCGACTATCTTTAATGTAAAAATAAGACAATTTTACAGTGAATAATAAATACGGCAGACACTTTTAAGGGGTATAAAACGTAAAAAAAAAAACTTAATTTTTTTATTCTCATATTAAATGAGAGTTTTATTCGCGCTGCCATTTAAATCGGAACAGCTATACAAGATCATAAGAGCAAGAACCAATGAGAGCGCAGAGAATAACCATAACTCCGCGGTGCTGTCATTCACTCTTACGGTTACGCGCAGTGTATTGCAGTCTATCATAGGCAACATTTACTTTTTATGTTTCCTGATAATTAAACCCAACAAAAGTGTCTGCCCTTTTGTAATTATTTTCAAATATGTTTATTGAAGGCGCTGTTTAAATCGCAGCGTGAATAAAGCACTTCATTTAATATTAAAAATAAAAACTAGGTACTTGGCTTTTTTTTTAATTTACATTTTAACCCCCTTAAAAGTGCCTGCCTTATTTATTATTAATTTTAAAATTGCCTTAATTTGCTTCTTTTTTTACTCATTAATAATAGTTGGCTTCTGAATAAAACTCTTTAAAACTCTGAATAAAGCACCTTTGCCTATTAATGGGGGCGAGGTTAGCTCAGTGGTAGAGGACTAGACTAATAAGCTGGAGGCCTGAGTTCAAATCCCGAGCAAGCACCAAAGATTTTTTCTTCTAGTGTCTTCGTTCATGGGTTGAATTCGGCCTCCCTGACCGTCCCTAGGCTAACCCAGCCTTTAATTAATTTAATAATGGGTACCTTGGTTGATGCTAATGACTCTAGCAGTCGAAGCAGCCAAGGGGAAAATCAGGCGGCCGGAGCATAGTACTGACCACACTATCTCCCTAGCGTGCCGTATGGTCATGAATCAGATACCTCTATAGTATCTGCCCCTCAGGGCCCTCGTGGCCTGTTACGGGACTGATTTTTTTTTTTGTTTTTCTGAATAAAACTCTACTTTTGGGCAATATTGTTTTGTACCTTTCCCCTATACGAAATACCTGGTGTTCCAAGGTATGTCCAGGAAACACATATATACCTTCTTATCTACCCAAGAGGTATATTATAGCAAAATTTCAGGGTGCATAAAACACTTCATGAAAAATGCGTTACCAGCTCTCCGACTATCTTATAAATTCCGATATTTATTTTTGAAAAGCTCTGAAAACCAACAACGATAGTAGATTATTAGCAGAATACTGGAAGGGCTCGACGGATGTGGCTTGTATAACACACAACCGTTATAATAATTGGTAGCTAATTACTAGTAGCACATGTCGGCCGTGGAATAGATGCTTTAATGACAGGAAGCGGTCAACGGATGGGGCTCGTGAAGCAAGTAGCAGTGGGTATATTTCTGGCTTGGAAGTAAATAATACATGGATGAAATTTACAGGAAAATATGGAAGTAAAAAAAAAAGGGGTTTATCTGTAGTTTGATAAAAAATCATCCAGTTTTATGATCTGTATCCGCTTTACACATTATATATGTTACCGGCAAAGTATATGATCAGGCAATGAATAGAATGCCTAGCAGTGTTGGGCGAAAATCATTCAGAATAATGAATAATGAATAACGAGTAAATCTGCTATTTCATTCTGAATAATGAATAATTTTTCATTCATTATTCAGTCAATTCAATGAATAACGTAACTTTTTATTTTTATTCATTATTGAATAACCATGATTTATTGAATGAAAAATGTTATTGAATAAAAATGATTTATTGAATGAAAATCTTTATTGAATGAAAGTTATTTATTTGAATGAAATAATTTTTTGAATGAAATTGATTTATTTGACTGAAATTTTTTGTTAAATACAAGTGATTTATTTTCCCAATCTTCTCTAATAAAAATGACTATGTTTTTTTTTTTTGCTTTTAATGAAAATTATTTATTTAAGTGATATTGTTTATTGAACTCAAAGAATCTGCGTTTTTGTTCCATGAACCACATTACTTTAAATGTATAAAAATAATGAATGTAGAATGAAAAACAATTAATTATTCATTAAATAAAAAAAATCAGTCAATGGATAACTGAATAAATGAATAAATTCTTATTCAATAAAAAATGAATAATGGGCCAACCGCGTTATTCATAGAATAAAAAAATAACCAGTGGATGAATAATTTAAACAATGAATACATTTTTATTCAATAAAAATTGATTTGAATGATTATTGAATAAAAAGATTATTGAATGATGCCCTACTCTGATGCCTAGGCATTCTGTAGAACGCCTAAATCAAGCCGGCAATGTATGAAATAAAGCGTATTTCATACTTTCCCTAGGAATTTTATAGAATGCCTACTGCGCTTTAGGCAAAGTATGAAAGACAGAATATATAGCTTCTGGGAGTGAATAACTGTCAAGAGAACAGAGTGTAAATGTGTAAAAGAGCTAAGAAAATGGAATGCTAGGTGTCACAATACTGCAACAAGTAGCTCTAAATATGTAAATAACAATCTCATGTAATATATTGTTTTAAATAAATTGTTTGCCGTACGAAAACAGCTTGTTTTTAACCAATTTTTAAAGTTATTCAAATTACCTAGGTTAAAGTGTATAGAGTAAACTCAAAACCTTTTTAATTTTATACAATGCCAAATAAGCAACAGGCATTCTATAGAATACCTAGGCATTTTATACAATGCCTAGGCAATGTGTGTAATACCTTGTAAAAACTAATACTTTATATACTTTGCCTAAACTGCCTAGGCATTATATAGAATGCCTAGGCAGTTTATACAATGCCTAGGCAATGTGTGTTATATGTTGTAAAAACTAATACTTTATATACTTTGCCTAAACTGCCTAGGCATTCTATAGAATACCTACGCATTTTATACAATGCCTAGGCAATGTGTGTAATACCTTGTAAAAAGTAATACTTTATATACTTTGCCTAAACTGCCTAGGCATTATATAGAATGCCTAGGCATTTTATACAATGCCTAGGCAATGTGTGTTATATGTTGTAAAAACTAATACTTTATATACTTTGCCTAAACTGCTTAGGCATTATATAGAATGCCTAGGCATTCTATATAATTAGTCCAGTCACCTAAGACATCGAGGTCGAAAAAAAACGCGTAACGCTGATTTTTTGGGGTGTTGTTCGGGACCACCCCAGTAGTGTGTACCAAATTTGTCAGCTTCCAAAGACCTGTGCTAACTGCGCAACAGTCGAAAAACATGAAAATTTTTGGACATTTTTTTGTTTTTTTCTTATAGGTCCTAAATCGTGCATCCTACAACAATTTGTATTCTTTGCTTTTTAAAAGTAGATAAAATTTAAAAACGTGTGGTGCTAAAACAAATTTTTTAGGTAGAATAACTTCCGAGATACAACTCTTCAAAGTTTGGCTACTTTTCCCAAAAAGTGCTAACTTTAACTATCAGGTGTGTTTGGAGGGATACGCAGGCCGGAATAATAATCTTACAAAATACTTCTGTGAATAAAAGTTGTAGTAACTTTTATTAGCTTCAATTGAAGCGCAATACCAAGTCTATAGGCCCAGTGGGTGTCTAGTTATCTTTAAAAACCAAACAACGTACTTGTTGGGACTGGTTGTGCCTGGCAATAGCAGGAACCATTACAGTCCGTTTAAACATATTTTCAATGTTTTAATACTTTTTGAGTGCACAGCTAAGAATACAAATTGTTGTAGGATGCAGGGCTTAGAAGCTATAAGCAAAAAACAAAAAAATTTCCAAAACTTTTATTGTTTTTCGACGGTTGCGCAGTTAGCACAGGTCTTTCGAAGCTGACAAATTGGGTACACACTACTGGGGTGGTCCCGAACAACTCCCCAAAAAATCAGCGTTACGCGTTTTTTTTGCGACCTTTGCCCCTTTTTTTGTCTTAGGTGACTGGACTAAATGCCTGGATTCTATACTCTGTCGGTAACATATATACCAGATCAACCCATTAAAAAATGACTACGCCAGAATTGAATGATCGAAGACCTTTGGCAATTGTTTCATTATTTCGAAACATTCTTTACTTAAAGCATAAGCTTCAAATGAAAACAAAATATTGAGTAGAACCGTAGTTATAAATATTTGAGTAACTTGAAACGACAAACTAGCTAGCGGTCGTAGACCTTAGTTAGGGAGGGGTTATAAAACAGTATCTAGCCTTAAGTGTCCACCTAGCTTAGGGTGCCTGTGAATTGCTCCCGATCCGATAGCAACCGTCAACGGACTGTGATATTAAAACAATTTTTTTAATAATATAGTTCGATGCCACCCACTGTCGGAAGGAAGACAAACACAAGCATCTCAATGGTGGTGCCTACAGTGGTCCCTATCCGATCCGATGACTCCCGATTTTCGGCCTTCAAACTTTTTTGTTTGTAGACAGACATCAATGTGGCGCAAAACGTCATATTGTGTTTCAAAAAAGTCTACAGTCTCTACGTCTCTGTTTCGGAATCGTCTGGAAATTCGAATATAGGGTTGTTTTAAGCAGTTAATAACAAATCTGGTATCACTTTGTCGTTTAGTTTGAGAGAATATGGAAAAAATAGCTGCTTAGCATAATTTCAAAAAACAAAATTTTTTTTTGTTGCTGAATCGTCCGGAAATCTGAATATAGGGTTCTTTTGAGCAGTTAATAACAAATCTAGCATCACTTCGTCGTTTAGTATAAGGGAATATGGAAAAAATAGCTCCTTAACAAAATTTAAAAAAAAAAAAAATTTTGTTTCAGAATCGTCTTGAAAATTGAGTATAGGGTTGTTTTGAGCAGTTAATAAAAATCTCGTATCACTTTGTCGTTTAGTATAAGGGAATATGGAAAAAATAGTTCCTTAGCAAAATTAAAAAAAAAAATGTTTGTTTCAGAAATTGAGTATAGGGTTGTTTTGAGCAGTTAATAAAAATCTCGTATCACTTCGTCGTTTAGTATAAGGGAATATGGAAAAAATAGCTCCTTAACAAAATTTAAAAAAAAAAAAAATTTGTTTCAGAATCGTCTTGAAAATTGAGTATAGGGTTGTTTTGAGCAGTTAATAAAAATCTCGAATCACTTCGTCGTTTAGTATAAGGGAATATGGAAAAAATAGTTCCTTAGCAAAATTAAAAAAAAAAAATGTTTGTTTCAGAAATTGAGTATAGGGTTGTTTTGAGCAGTTAATAAAAATCTCGTATCACTTCGTCGTTTAGTATAAGGGAATATGGAAAAAATAGCTCCTTGGCTAAAAAAATTTCAACACTTTTTTTCTGGAATCGTCCGGAAATGTGTTGTTTAATGTGTAAAACAACTTATGATTTCAAAACGGATGGACGTTTTGATTTAAGCGTATTAAAACACCCTTATACTCAAATTTGGGATTTGGAAACGAAAAAATATGAATACTAATGCTTCTCTTATCATAGTAAACTACGTTTTCTTTCGGGGCTGATATACTTCCGGAAGATTTTTTTTTTCCTTTTAAGGCACATCATCCACTAGGGTCATTGGTGCCTGTATATACTTAAATATGCCAAAGAATGTACTGTTAGAATAAAAAAAAAATTAATCAAATGTATATATGTTTATTAAGTAATTTTAAATAGAGGGTATAACGTAAGGATTAAAACTGGTTAAAAAATACTTAAAAATGTAATTTTAAACACACACACTCTGAATAACACTCACCCACACTCACACACACACACACATACATACTCACAGACGGACACACCCAACTACAACTATTTTCTAGTTCTACGTTCTCTTTTAATTTCAATTATCATTTATATTTTTGTAAACAGATCTGTAGCTCTAAGGAAAGTCAATGTTCTCCGACACAATTCATGGTCGTCTCCAAGTATATCAAAGAGAGTACCATGAATGTCCAATTGATTTCGAATCTCCTCATAGGCTCTACAGTCCGTGAAAATATGTTTAATTGTTAGATCTTCACCACATACTGTACATTCAGGCCTTTCTTCCCGCTTGAATAAGTAAGAATGGGTGAGATTAGTATGGCCAATTCTTACTCTCGACAGAACCACCTCATCCCGCCTGCTGCCTTGGGATGAGGTTTTCCATGCCGAGGTAGTGGATTTTATTTCTCTTAATTTGTTATCTTTAATCAATCTTCCGGAAGATTGATTGGCCTCTCAATTCCTCCTTTATACCTCCAACAAGGTGACCGAAGGTTTCTATTCTTATTAGGTGGTATTTCTTAAATTAATCACTCAAGTTCACTTCATTACTGACGAGCTGTGAGTAGATCGGATCGGGGCGGGACCGATGTACGCACTCACGTCGGCCGTTGTCGGTCAACCGATTTCGAATCGGATCGGGAAAAATACGGTCCAGTGTAGGTGCAGCCTTAGTCTACTAGAGCTTTTGATTAAAATTTTTATTGACCTCTTAAAGTGAGGTATTTCATTTTCTTTAAATGCTAATGTGTTGGGTTTTTCGGTTTTTTGACGGCACACCGACGTCTGGGCCATTAACACCGACATCCGAGGTACAGCAGGTAATTTTCTCAACAGGTCCTGAAATGAGTAAAATGTACGCTGAAAGAGGGACTCGAACCCCCTTTTTAAAGACTATTGTATTCTCGTATTCTTGTATGCTTCTTATTGAAGCATTCTCGTATTACTTGTTGTTAGTAAAATAAGTTATCTGTGGAATGAGCTATATACAACGAGCGGGAAATATCCGTTTAGTAATGGCTACTGCCAGATTCCTGTGACTTTTGGTGCGTGAATATCGCTTTTCGTCATGATTTTTTTGTATTGTACGTTTTTAATGAAATATCAGAAGTAAGTATTAACTGTTTTTATTCCAAGCTCTACAAATGACACTAAGGATAAGAATGGAAACTCGCTAAGATGAAGTAGTTCCTGCGAGTCAGACTGTTTGAATTTTATTACAAACTAGCTGTTCCCCGGCGTGCCATGCTACACCTACTTTCTGCCTATGACTCTCCCCGTATCAAGATCTACCTGTATACCCAGTTACGTCAAAATCGGCCAAACGGTAAAAATTTGTTTATATCTGGCAAGTAATTCATAAATCACCCGGCAGAGGCCAGCACCACAGCAATTCATGAAACAGCCGACAGAGGCCAGCACCACAGCCTGCGAGTAGATAGCTCTTATCAAAGAAAGGCCAGCGCTCATTAGTTGGACAGTGACTGTTGATATAAACTGCATTAAATAATTATGTAAGGATGTAAAGCCATCAATGAGTTTGACTTATTCTAATTATCAAGAACATCAACAAATAAATTTGAGAGATTATTCAAAATAACCGTCAGAATCTGAATGGTTCAGTGTAGCCAATTTTTCTTTAACAAAACTTTTGACGTTTTGACCAAATTTTGAAATTCGACTATTTTGACCTAGCCTAGGAGATTCCCGTATCAAGACCTACCTATGTGCCAAGTTTGGTCAAAAACGGTCAAACAGTGTAGATTTGTATAAGGAACAAACAGACAAACGGACAAACAGAGAGACACGTGATTTTTAGATTTTAATGATGAATATATAGAGTGAAAAAATGGAGTAGAGGCATAACCGTGTTGCAGTCCCTGGCTAGGTAGATGGTTTAGATAGGACACGCCTGGCGTGTGCTCTCACTGAGCACCACTCACAGCATCAGCTGATACACCACTTCACTCTTTTTTCTTATGGCGCATCGACATCTAGACCATTAGCCCTGACATCCAGGGTGCAGCGAGGAATTTTCCCAACGAGCCGTGAGATAAGGCCGCTCGCTCGTCCATTGGATCCGAAAAGCTGCGAACTGCGAAGCAACGAATTCGGCGCTCGTCCACTGGGACCGAAAAGCTGCGAACTGCGAAGCAACGAATTCGGCGCTCGTCCACTGGGACCGACAAGCTGCGAACTGCGAAGCAACGAATTCGGCGCTCGTCCACTGGGACCGAAAAGCTGCGAACTGCGAAGCAACGAATTCGGCGCTCGTCCACCGGGACCGAAAAGCTGCGAACTGCGAAGCAACGAATTCGGCGCTCGTCCACTGGGACCGAAAAGCTGCGAACTGCGAAGCAACGAATTCGGCGCTCGTCCACTGGGACCGAAAAGCTGCGAACTGCGAAGCAAGGAATTCGCCGTTCGTCTGTATTCGTGCGAATGCCTCTCGTCCATTGCCTCAGTGTTCGTCCGAATTCGCAGTTGACTTGATGGCTCTTCCGAAAGGTTTTTCCCATGATGTTGATGAAGAATATTTCGCTTTGGAATCGTCATCTTTGATTCATCGACGGCTCAGACGACATCGACAAAGAGGGGAAATTTGGCTGAATCATATTAACGCCAAAAGAAAGGAGTTTGGTGAATTTTCTCGTTTGTGGAACGATCTTCAAATCGACGACGACCACCACTTATCCTATTTTCGAATGAGAAAGGATATATTTCAATACATCCTTGAAAATATTTATTCTAAAATATAAAAATTCAGTAATTTTCGAGAGACGATTTCTCCACAAGAACGTCTGGTTAATTAACAAACAATTAATTGATCACAATCCATTTTAGCTCTGACTATTCCCACCTTTTTGCAACTACAAATCCCAGCAGGATGGGATCGGTTCGCACTTCGGACCAGTTCGGACGAATTCGTCCGAATTCGGACGAACGATACGGGCCCAATGGCGCGGTCCATGATGGAGCCTCGTGTTTGGATTGCGTGCGTATTCAGTCAATTTACGTGTCAACATGTGCTAAAGTCCTCTATTCATTGAAAACAGAACAAGTTTGTTATCTATTTTAACCCAAACCTCTTTAAGACAATAAGGAAGGTTTGTTATTACCTAGTGGTAAAAAAAAAAAAATTAATGAAAGTTTTACTAAATTGTTCATATTTTGTTGATTACTTACGTTTTAGTAAGGTTTAAAAAAAAGTTCCACAAAGTTCCAGTTCCAAATATTTTTTTAAAAAGCCTTAAGCTTTTACTTTACTTTCTTGACACTTACAGCTCCCACTTCTTTCCTCTTTTAATGTAAATTTAAATTTAGTTTAGGCAATCAGATAGAGGCTGAAGAATCCGCGGCGCACAGTGGGCGAAAATCACCTTTCAGGTGGACACAATTAAAAAAAAAACTTTCACTAAATAAATAAAAAAATAATAAAAAAAATACTTTCACTAAATATAATTGTATATATTCGATATTATTAAAAAAGAAAAACAAGTCAGTACAATTACTTTTTTCTTTTTGTTGTTAGTCTATTTTTGTTATTTATTTTCGAATTATAGCCTATGTATTATTTGCTATGTGTATATGTATTATGTTTGTGTAAATAATAGGTTGAAAAAGTTACTACCTAATTGTTCCAAAGATTTAAAAAATGTTTTCCCAATTTTTATCTATTATGTCCAAATATTTGTGTGTCTACATTTGTTTGTTGGATATGCTAAAAACTATGGGTCAACGATTTTTTAAAATATTTTCCCCTATTTTAGTGACCTCAAAAATATTGAAAAAAATAATTTTGTCACCCTAAAAGTGGATTTTTGCCCACTGTGCGCCGCGGGGAGGCCGGTGGGGATCGAACCCGCAATCTCCTGCATATGAATCTAAGGCGTTAGACCACGAGGAGACCCCAGCACTTCACTCTTAATCACAATTTTTCTTCCGTAGAAAAAAAATATTATTAATTGCGCCAAACATCTTATAGTCTGCTGAGATTTTTGCGAAATTTTGACAAAAATATTTCCATTCACCATTTCCAAATTCTCGTGATTATGTCTCGTTTAATACTAGGGAAGGCTTTGAGAGGATCTGACAAAAGAAACAGCGGGAATACAGGCCGCACCCTTTGAAGACTATTATTTTTATAAATTTTTGTTGCTCTCTAAAATCCTGGAAAGATACGCCTTGCTCTAAGAGCAAGTACAGGCGACAACTGTGTATTGCCTGCTTAGCATATCCAGTCCCGGCGCAGGATCAAGAGCCTATAAAAGCTATAAACACCTCTGCAGGCTGACCCTCAGTCAGTAACGCCGCTTACATTTTATTACCAGCACTAAACCACCAACTACCTTAGCTTTTTAAAGTTTTCTCTCCAATAGCTAGGTACATTTGTGTATTTATAACCGAAGCAGCCAAAGCTGATTTAATTCGTACTTTAATCAGCGTTTATCTTAGTCTATTAGTCATTATCATTAGTACTAAAGACCAATGATCTCATCATTTATATATATATATATATATATATATATATATATATATATATATATATATAAATTAGTTATAAACCTATTCTCAGACCTACTGAATATACATATTAAATTTCATCATAATCGGTTAAACCGTTTTGGAGGAGTATAAACACAAAAATTGTTGTGACACGAGAATTTTATATATATATATATATATATATATGTGTCTCTTTCCTTTTGGGGAAACAGTTACATAGGTATATAAAACTTACAACCTCAATCTGAGGAGGATAACCTTCCACCAGTACGGCCACGTTTAGACTGATCATGGTCTGAAAGAATCCAACATGGCGAAATATAATCAGCTGATTCATAATCGATTTTTCATACATTTAAAATTAATTACCAGAAGAAATATAGACCATATCTCTTGATGCTGATATAGCTTTCGTGAAGACTCGTCGATTAAGCACTCTTCTATTTGTGAATCGGCGCATATACTCTCACACCGCTTCTAAAGCATCAAGAGATTGAATTTTAGTAATAGGTCTCTTGAAACAATTCGCAATGACAATTTTTTTCCGATGAAAATTTAAATAAGTAAGTACAAAATGGAAACTTGTTTCCTTTCCTTTTTTTGGGATTTTCTCCAAAACGAAGCAAAAACGAGCAAATCTCTAAAGGACTTTTTGTCTTTTTTCGTCCTCTACACGCTCCTGAAGTTTTGCTATTCAGGGGACAAATATATATATATATATATATATATATATATATATATATATATATATAAAACAGGAATAAATAATATTAATACTAGTAGAGAAAACAACTGGAAAATTCAGAGTTTGACTGGTTTAAGACAATGATAAATTCTTAAGAAAATAATGTTGCGGATGTTCTTTATTTTTACCTACCGATACCGAACTGGGTGTCTCATTGAGCTCCTGAAGTATAATTAAACCTTTACTGATAAGTTGTTATCTTACTTTTCACAATGAGTTCATTTCAGAAATTCTTCTTGAGTAATTGCACACACTGTACGCCATTCATTTCTTAAGATCTGTCTTCTTAATATTTCATCTCGTTGATTTATTTTACTGCTAAAGTAAAAATAATTAATTTAGAGAGATCTGAAGACAAAACGTTTATGGATTTGCGTCATCTTAGGAGGTTTTCATATCGTTCTTATAACTTTTTTCATTTCCAAAACTTGAGACAGGAACTGTTATATTCTGTTTTTAAACGTCTTCAGAATTTTTCAGAAAATTTATTGTGATGATCACTTGGGCTATTAGTGCCGGGCTATCTATAGGTTGCCTCCCTTTTATAATGCCAACAGCACGTGATCGGTCACTGATTAAGGTAATGGCCACGCCCGGCGTTGCTTAACTTCGGCGATCAACGGGAACCTTTGCATTCAACGTGCAAATATTGCGCGGCTATGGCCGCTGACTTTGAACTGCCGTTAAACGAATTTTAATACCAACTTCTAATAAATATCCAAGAAAAATGAGAGCGCTTAAATGGTCACAATTCTAGAAAATTGGTAGCATCCAACCCCACCAAAAAAAAAAAAAAACTTGGAAAAAGTAACTTGGAATGGGTCTCCCCAAGGCAAGGTGGATAGTGCATCCAATGAAGGTGCGGATTCGAATTCCGTCTGGAGCAGTTTTTTCATCTATAAGCACGTTGAAAAATTTGTTTGCTCCGACAAGGCCGTAAAAAATTACATCCCTTTCTATTTGACTTTCGTTCGTTCTTAATACCATGGGTTATGGATCATTCTCGGCATCAGTTCTGGGTTTCATCGTCTGCTTGACGTAAAAATCGGTTTTTTTTTCTAGAAATAATATGAATTATTAGTATCGGGAATTGCACAGTGATCTACTAGCCAAAATTTTTTTTTAACTTATATTTTTTGGAACTCACCTCCAGAAAACCTTTAATCCTCATCCTGATCACAATGACCCAACACATCATTCAAAAATAATCGAATTCCTCGAATTTCCCCTTCCACTATCCTTGCCTCCTAAACCCATATATCCTTCCGAGGTCAAGCATATCATCACCAAGTTACAAAGGCACAAATCTCCCGGCTTTGATTTAATAACATCTGAAATCATTCGCCAGCTCCCAACTAAAGCTATCACATTCCTCACATATCTATACAACTGTATTTTCCGCACCACCTACTTCCCACTCCTATGGAAATTCTCTATTATCATCCTCTTCCCTAAACCTGGAAAACCAACACACTGCCCTTCATCCTATCGCCCTATAAGCCTACTACCCATCCTATCTAAAATATTCGAAAAATTACTCCTCAAACGAATCCAACCTTCACAGCCAAAATATCCTGCCCACTCACCAGTTTGGTTTCCGTTCCCAACACTCCACAGTACAGCAGGGTCTTCGCGTTGTAGATCGCATATCTTCATCCCTAGAGCAAAAAGAATATTGCACCTCAGCATTCCTGGACGTTGCTCAAGCTTTCGATAAGGTATGGCATGAGGGCCTCCTCTACAAGCTCAAAACCTTTCTTCCCAGCACCCTATACCTCATCCTACGATCCTACTTATCAAATAGGCATTTTCGGGTCCGACAAGGATCAGAGTACTCAGAATATTATCCTGTGGAAGCGGGAGTTCCCCAGGGCAGTGTTCTGGGCCCTGTGCTCTACACCCTGCATACAGCCGATGTTCCAACAAGTCTCGACACCCTTCTAGCAACCTATGCAGACGATACAGCTATCCTGGCACCCCACCAAAATCATAACACTGCGTCGCAGAATCTTCAGTCCCACTTGAATAAAATTCAAGAATGGTGTAAAAAATGGAGAATCAAGGTGAATGAGAAAAAATGCCATCACATCACCTTCACCCTCCGGCGCAGTCCCTGTCCACCAGTACACTTCAACAATGTCCCATTACCCTCTTCTGATACAGTTCGCTACCTCGGACTACTCTTGGACTCCCGACTTTCCTCGAAACATCACTTAAAACTTAAAAGACAAGAACTTAACAGACGATTTGGACAACTCTACAGACTGTTGAACCGCAAATCTCATTTAAGTACTGAAAACAAACTGATCATTTACAAATCACTACTGCAACCCATTTGGACATACGGTTCAGAACTATGGGGAACTGCGAAAACATCGAACATCAGACGCATTCAAACATTCCAATCCAAGGTCCTAAGAACAATAGTTGATGTTCCTTTTTATGTTTCCAACCTCAACCTCCATAAAGACCTCAATATCCCACTCGTTAATGATGTTGTATTATCTAGATTCCAACGTTTCCATCCTAAACTTTCCGCTCATCAAAATCCTGAAGTCCTCTCCATATCAAGTGTCACCCACCCACTCTCTCCGCCGAGGCGACTCAAAAGGCATTGGCCTAGAGATCTTCTGCAGTGACCAAGTGAATTGTTAGCAATGGCTTTCTCTTTGTTCAAGTGCGACAATTTTCTGTGGCTCACTGATCTCTCTTCGACTCCAGCCACTGGTTGGAGCAGAAGGGAGCTTGTGTAGGCCTCTTTCAACGTCATCTGAGCGACTTTCTGGCGTTAATCGAGGATGAAGTTGGGAGGTCATATTGTATCATATTGGCCACCATTTTGGCCATCATAAAACAAGTCATTAGGAATCCATTTTTCCGGATTTCAATTGAATACATAAAAACTTTAACAACTAATATACTGGAGGACCAGAGATCAAAACTCGCGCACGTTCTAAAGATTTTATCTTCTAGTTTCGTCGTTCGAGGGTTGAAGTCGGGGGCCCAGACTTTACCTATGCCCATCCAGAAATTACTTAATTTAATGTGTACAGCATAATACTGACCACACTATCTCCCTAGCGCTCTATTATCAAAATTAAGAAACTTCTACAGTAACTGCGCCACTGGACCCTCATAACCTTTTGACATATTTCGGGTAGGTGGGCGTTCTGAATTACTTTAGCCTAGCTGTTAGGTTTTAGTTTTATTAATATACTGGAACTTTTTAATTTAATATTATTTATTTATTTATTAAGTGCTTCGTTTCGTGAGAAAAAGCACACTGAGGTAAGTCTTCCAAGAAACCAGGGAGAAAGTGAAAATTGTATTATTTAACAATTAAAATAATATTAAAAAAAAATAAAATAAAAAATAAAAATAAAAATTAAAAAATAAAAATGATTAATATAAATTTCAATTTTAAACTATAATGAATAATAACTTATTCATGGACTGAAAATGTAGTCCATTAACCTGTCTTCGGGACCCTCATATGAGATGGTATAATCCTTTAGTTTGTAAATATGTCAAGATACTGTCTTTGTACTAGCTACCTTCAGCGAGAAGTTCACACATGTTGAATGGTATGGTTAAGTCTTGTCGTCTAATGCAGTCTGGTTGAATATGCTTTATTGTCAGTTCAGTATTACAAATTTCACATAATGGTCTCTCTTGTCTTGACATAAGGTACTGGTGAGTAAGTCTTGAATGGCCAATCCTAAGTCGATCCAATACAACCTCCTCCCTTCTATTGGCTCGAAAACTGGATGCCCAAAAATTTAATATTAAATTTCGCGATTATGGAATCTGAATGTATTTGGTATTTTAGAGTTTCCGAGGAAGTGAAAATTATGATCTTGGAAAATCGATGAATGAATTACATTTGAACAGCATTCAGTAGATTCCTTAACCACAAGCCAATTTACAAAATATTTTTACCATTTAAAACCTTGTTTTTTTTTGTTGTTGTTGGTCACGCAATGGTTCGTTTTAAAATTACAAGACTTAGTGGGTTCAGTCAGACTGCGATTACTGTGGTAGAGAAGTTGTCGAGTTGTAATAACGGGGTTTGAAACGGTCAGAAAGGTCTGTCATTTCAGGAATTACTTATCAGATATTCAGCAATCTTGTATGGATGATAATATATTAGCAGTTACAGCAAGAATATCAATAATCAAAAAAGTAATATATAATTATACTACAATAGTTTTGTGTTAAATTAATAACATTTTTACTTATTGTTACTTTTTCAAATATTTCCAATATACATTCCGTTTTTAAAGTGTATGGCATTAATAAGGTGTTTTATCCTTCCTTCCATAGGGAGAAAATCCACGTATGACGTTGACTTGACAATCCGAAATTGCGGACTAGACTTAATTAATTAATTAAAGGCTACCCATTAATTAATTAATTAATTAAAGGCTTGGTGAGCCTAGGCACGATCTGTGATCCCAAATCCAACCCTCGAACGATGAAACTAGAAGAAAAAATCTTTAGTGCACGCTCGGGTTTTGAACCTGGGTCCTCCAGTTCATTGGTCTAGTGCTCTACCACTGAGCAGCTAACCTCGCCCCATATATATATATATATATATATATATATATATATATATATATATATATATATATATATATATACACACTCTTTACAGGCTCAAAAATGGACTGATTTTCATGAAATTTGGCACTAAATATCTTGTCTCAAATGTAAAGTCATTGTGATTCTCAAAAATGACCCCAAATGTTTCCAACGATTTTCATAAAATAGGCAGAAGGTATCAACTTTTCTCGCTTAAACCATGGCTTCAAGCGTTCTTCTGTGAGGCCTCTCGTCCACTGGAACCAAAAAGCTGCGAAGAAACGAATTCGGACGATCGGCGTTCGTCCGAATTCATGCGAATGCCTCTTGTCCATTGCCTCAGTGTTCGAATTCGCAGTAGACTTGATGGCTCGTACTCAGAGTACATTTTAAACCATGACTTTTCGCACTCTTTCGCAACTATAAATCCTACCAGAATGGGATCGGTTCGCACTTCGCACAAGTTCGGACGACAACGGACGAAGGATACGCGCCCAATGGACGCGGTCCATGATGGAGCCTAGTGTTTGGATTGTTCGTGCGTTTTCGTCCGAATTCGGACGAATTAATTTCGCAGCTTTTCGGTTCCAGTGGACGAGAGGCCTAAAGGTAACGATATCCGGTATTGCATCCGGTCAATAGGTTTCCTTGTACTCTTTTTCACTTGCAATTGAATTAAACAACCATCAAAACGATATCTTTGAACAATTTTAGAAAGAAAACTGAATAAGGTAGATTTTTTGCTTCGGGCACAACAAATTATTTTACTTTGTAATTCTTCTAAAGTAATTTGAGTGTGTTTTTTAAAGTTTTTTGTATGTAGGATTCTTAAAGAATATTATTTCTACGTAGAAATGAGGAGTAAGTTACACTGCTGTTGTGTATTGTCTTGTTTATTTATGGGGTGTTAACGTTATCTCTGACCTTGTTCATAAATAAATATTTGATGTTCTATTTGGAAAACAATTTTTTATCACTTGTGCAATCTGTTAAGCTTTCTTTCACTCGTACGTCTCGCTTGAAATACATGTTAGAATTTTGTTTTGTGGCAATTAATACTTTCTGTAGGGGCGAGGTTAGGTCAGTGGTAGAGCACTGGACTAATAAGTTGGAGGACCTGGGTCCAAATCTCGAGCAAGCACTGAAGATTTTTTCTTCTAGTGTCTTCGTTCATGGGTTGAATTCGGCCTCCCTGACCGTCCCTAGGCCAACCCAGCCTTTAATTAATTTAAGAATGGGTACCTTGGTGCTAATGACTCTAGCAGTCGAAGCAGCAAGGGGAAAATCAGGCGGCTGGAGCATAGTACTGACCACACTATCTCCCTAGTGTGCTGTATGGTCGTGAACCAGATACCTCTATAGTATCTCCCCCTCAGGGCCCTTGTGGCCTGTTACGGGACTGATTTTTTTTTTTTAATACTTTCCTCGTGATTATCCTTATCACTGACTAAACTTAGTGACAACTTAAGAGTACACGTTGTTGGACAAGTGCGTTCACTACGGTCCGTCCATACTTGTCATACTCATTAAGCTGGGCTTAGTGACAAGTGACAAGTACTCGTGCGTTGAGTACTATCCGCCTAGTAACAACTTTGTCACTAAATACATTTGGGCAATTTACATTATGTCACAAGGAAGAAATGCCTAGTAGAATGGTGGTGGGAGAGTTTACTTGTCGCTTAGTAAATAGAATCCATTCCTATGCACTTGTATTAGCTGCTTTTGCTATTAATTGTCACTTGCTACTAAAAAATAACTTGTTTACACATAGGCAGATGACAAACACTAATGAAAAGTACTTAGCTCATGCGAACTTGGCATAAAGTAAAGGTCTTACCGACTCGCTACTGGTTTTTACAATTTTACTTTTATCAGTACAACTATCATTTATTAATTTCGATGTTGCAACATGGAGTTCACACAATTTTAGTTTCGTAATGGAGGCATCTTGAAAGTTCATGGGAAAGGAAGCTGGACAAATGCAGTACCATAGAAGTGCTTTTACTTGGATTGTAAGTTGAAGAAGTCCTGAAGTTGGTCTCTAGGCCACTTACCTTGCTGTCTGTAAACGGAGTTATGTATGATGTTATTAGAATATGAGATAAAATAAATAAAATCTAACAATTTAGATTCCTTCAAATGAGATCGCTCAGTTGAAAATTACATAAGAATCGTTTTTCTAAAACATTTGGTAGGCTTACGAATGATTTCCTTCCACTTACCACGATTTCCCAGCCGTTTTCGAGATATTTGGGGGAATACACGAAAATACCAAACCTGCTCATAAAGTTAATAAAAGTTGTATTTCCTAGTGCTCCTCAAAACCAAACCTAACCACAATTTTTTGTCTTAGCATGGATGAATGTCAAACGTTTTGTAAATTATTTGGATCATTGGCTCATGGGTGAACATCTCCGATATTTTTAAAAATAGGTGAGATGAGGAAACCCCAAATTTTTTTAATCAAAAATTGAACTTGGAGGAACTTTCTGAAATTATTTTTTATTTTTTTTGTGTTATTTTGACTATTTTACTTCTGATATCAGTTTTGCAAATATTTCATATTTCACTATTTTTCCAACAAATCCGGCTGTTCTTGGTGTCAAATTAAAGCTAACGCTTTTTTTCTATTAAAATAAGCTATAAAAGTGATACTACGGACAATAGAGTGATACCGCTCATCGCGCAAAGTTATTTTTGATAATTTTTTCAATACATAGGTACAGTAAGTCACATCTCACGATTTACAAATACCACATGTGCCCTAATGATGTTCATAGGAAAAGTTTTACCTCAAAATCAAGACTTTTATATACATTTGGGGTCTTTTTGAATTAAAAGGAACTCAAAACTTTGTCAGAATTATTAAAAATGTACCAAATAATAGAAACTGAATTGCAAAAGACACGTTTTACCAAGTTTTTAAATCACGTGACACGTCCACTAGAATGTGTAACATGCCCACAATTTTTTTTTATTATTTTATTTTAACTTACTGCCTCTACTCGAAAAGAGTCATTGGCAGGTCAATGAATTATTTACACTGGTAATTTTATTATTGTACAAAAGTCAATTATTTTTTGTGTTATGTCGAGGTTGTCCATTAGTGCCTCTTTCAGGGTCTTCGGTATTCCTTGGGCTTCTCTTTCCTTATGGAAAACAGGACAGTGGAGGAGGATATGTTCGACGGCTATGATGTCCTGGCAGGTGTCGCATGTCGGTGGATGTAAGCCGCATAGTATGTGCGTGTGGGTCAATTTAATGTGCCCAATTCGTAGTCTTGTTAGCAGCACTTCATTTTTCCTGTTTTGCCGGTGTGACGTTGTCCATTCCTTTACATCTTCTTTAATTCTCCTTAGGTGGTTATTTAGTTTTAACCAATCTTCAGACCACTGGAATAGTAATTTTTTCTTGACATAATATTTTATGTCCGGAGCGGGGGCTTCTTCAATAAAAATTACTCCTTCGACCTGTTCTCGAGCTGAGTTTGCCTCCTCATCTGCCTTCTGGTTCAGACCAATATCGCGGTGAGAAGGGACCCAGATGAGAGCAAGTGTTTTATTTGGCATTTGATATATGGATTCTTCTATTTTTTGGGCTATTGGGTTCTTTGAGGTTCTGTCTTCAATCGATTTTAATGAACTCATCGAGTCCGTTAAGATTAAAATTTTAGATTTTTCTGAGTATTTGACTAATTGCAGTGCCTGCCAAATAGCAAAAGCTTCACCCGTAAATATACTATTGGCTTCATGGAGGTTGTACTTGATGGAAACATTTTCTTGTACAATGGCACAGCCTACTCTAGCGTCACTCTTAGAAGCATCAGTAAAAATCTTAACATAATCCTTATATTTTGTTAGTTGTTGCTGGTATAACTGTTCATAGATAAGTGTAGATGTTAATTGTTTAGGGAATTTTGACAGAGATAAGTCCAGTTCAAAATTTAAATTATTCCAGGGAGGTTTAGTGTCTAAAGAATTTCGGAGAACTTCAGGAATTTTAAGATTAAAATAAGTAATTAAATGAAATATTCTGTAAATAAATGAGTTTGGCCGCCGTCCGGGATCATCTGTGTTCCGTGCCGATAATAATTCTGGGTGGTTGTTACTTGCTTTTAATGAAACATAATAAGCTAAAGACAGATACGCTCTTCTGAAGTTGAGGGGAGGTTCACCACATTCTGCAAGAAGGCTAGCTGTCGGCGATGTTGGGAAAGCACCAGTGCATATTCTGATCCCCATATGATGAATCGTATCCAGTATCTTCAAGGCTGTAGGACTAGCGGAGGAATACACCACCGATCCGTAGTCTAATTTACTTCTTATAAAAGTTTTATAAAGAGATAGCAATGTTTTGCGGTCGGAACCCCAATTAGTATTGGCCAGAACTTTTAGCATAGCTAAACTTTTAAGACATTTTTTTTTCAGGTATTTTAAATGGGTTATCCAATTCAACTTCTGATCTAGGTATATCCCAAGGTATTTGTAAGAGTCGGTGTAGCGAAGAGTGGATCCAAATAAGCGTAAGGACGGATTGCTTTGGCAGTTCTTTTTTTTACAAAAATGCATACATGCCGTCTTTTGTTCAGAAAATTTAAATCCTGATTGCCTACACCAGGTTTCAAGGTTTTGGATTGAATATTGGAGTTTTAATTTGAGGACATCTAAAGACTGGTCTCTTGCAAAAATGGTCAGGTCATCTGCATATACAGAATAGTTTACTCTCGGGCGGAGGTTATTAACCACATCGTTGATTGAAACCAAGAAGAGTGTTACACTAAGAACTGATCCTTGGGGGATGCCATTTTCTAAGCAGAAAGGCAAGGATGTATGATTTCCAAGTTTAACCTTAAAGAGTCTGTCACTTAAAAAGTTTTTTATGTAATGTAGCATATGGCCTTGGACACCCCATTGGTGAAGAAGAGTCACTACACGATGGCGCCACACCATATCATAGGCTTTCTGGATGTCAAAAAATACGGCTATCAGGTGTTCATTTTCTACAAAAGCTGTTTGGATCTCATTCTCAAGGATCAGTAAATTGTCTAAGGTGGAATGTGTTTTTCGAAATCCGCATTGGTTCTTTATGATCAGATCATTTTTGGAGAGAAAATATACTAATCGTTTGTTCGCCATTTTTTCCAGGATTTTAGACATACAAGAAATAAGTGATACTGGTCTAAAATTTGCAATGTTTGAGTGTTGATTTAAACTTTTACGGATTGGGATTACTATCGAGAGTTTCCAATCCCTGGGGAAAACATTTTTTGTCCAAATTTTATTATAAATTGCAAGAAGTTGGCTTTTAGTTCTTGAAGAGAAATTTTTTATAAATAGGTATGGAATGTTGTCATATCCTTGAGATGAGCTAGATTTGCAAGGTGAGAGAGCTTCTTCAAGCTCATCAAGGGTGAACGGTTCATCCATCTCTTGGTATTCATCATTTATTATGAGGGGTATACTTTCTTTGGCTGTTTTGATCTGCAAAAATTCTGGATCATAATTTTCAGACTTTGAAATAGCTGAAAAATGTTTGGCTAAAGCGTTCGCTATTTCTAATTTTTCCGTTATTAAATGTCCATTAACTTCAATGCCGGATATATCAGTTTCTTTTCGTAATCCCCAAATCCGTTTTATTCTGTTCCAAATGTCTTTCGTGGATTTTTGAGAATTTATATCTGTTACATATTCCCGCCAAGACTGTTTTTTGCTTGTTCTAATAATGTTATTAGCAATGGCCCGGAATTTTTTGAATACCTGAAAATCCTCAAATGTCTTTGTTCTTCTATATTTATTAAGCGCCCGTTTCTTATTTTTTATAGCTATTTTACATTGGTCATTCCACCAAGGTACACGACATCGACCACTTGAAGGTTTTATTTTATGGATGTTCATGCTTGCTGCGTTGGTTATAATTTCATGAAATATTCTAATTTGAGAGTCGATGGACATATGAGAAGCAGCTGAAAGAAGGCTGAGATTATTATCTATGTCATTCCTGAAAGAATCCCAATTGGCTGTTTGAAAATTCCACCTTGTAAAATCGTATGATTGAGCATTCCTATTCGTCATGATCTTTATTTCAATCGGAAAATGGTCGCTTCCATATGGTTCATCTAATACCCTCCAGTCAGTTTTGAGTGCAAGCAAACTATCTATCATCGAAAGGTCGATTGCCGAAAACCTACCAGTTCTAGCATCAAGATGTGTTTGAGATCCATCATTTAGAAGGGTTAAGGAAGATTCGATATCCAAGAATTTTTCTATTTCTTTGCCCCTATGGCGATAATCAGATAAGGGGGACTGCCATAATTGGCTATGAGCATTGAAATCCCCAACGATCAGTACAGGCCTCGGCAGCTGATTTAATAGATTGTGTAAATCTTCTTTACAGAAATTATGGGAAGGTGAGATATAAAGGCTACAAACTGTTAGAGGATTGGGAACAAAAACTTGAACTGCTATGGCTTCTAGATGTGATTTTAATTTTATTTCTTTGGTATGAATTTTGTTTTGTACAAATATAGATACACCACCCCAGGACGACTCTGAGGTAAGACGGTCCTTTCTGAAAGCTTTAAAATGTTTAAAGTAAGTTTTTTGTGCTGGTTGTAAATGAGTTTCTTGTAAGCAACAAATGGATGGACTTTTTTCGGTAAGAAGTAACTGAAGGTATTCATAATGTTTATACATGCCGTTACAATTCCATTGAATAACCTTTACATATTCTGCCATATGATATGATTTAGACTTTCACAGTTCTTTATTATTCTGATCTGAAAGGTTATCACTGTCTTCAGTGGAGATACTGTTTACTTCGTCAATAGGAGATTTAGAGATGGCTTTAAGAAGTTTCGTAATACGGATTTTAGCAGTTCGATTTTTAGTTAAGTTTTTTGTGTCGACAAGCATTTCCACTAAACCATTAATGTCAGCTGTAAATTCTTTGACGAAGTCGAGTTTGTTCTTTTGAAATATCGATATATCTAATAAGGAAACTAGTTTGTCATAAGATAATGGATACTTGTTAGTATTCTTTTCTATTTCAATTTTGGCATCATCAATGTTCAATTTCTTGGAAGGTGTCAAGAAGGTAGTGTTTTCTTTATCATTGATTTGTTTGAATGGTTCATGAGAGACAGTATCATCGACGGGGATTTTAGAAGGCTCGGTAATAACAGGGGACTCTGAAGAAGGTTGCTTTTCGCTTGTCATATTTTCCTTCAACACTTTAATGGACAAAGTTTTAGATAGATTATCGGTAGGTTTGGTCAACTTCAGCTGAAGTAATGCTTCAGGGTTAGAATTGAATTTAGAATTTAAACGTATGTCAGAAATTGTTTCTTTCTGTTGAACAGCTGTGAAGGAGTTATTATTTTTAAAGGAATGTTCTGAGCTCTCATTACAGTTAGTAACTTGATCACTCAACTTATTGTCTTTAAGAGTACACTGTGAGCTTTGATGCGATCCAGCTCCACAAAGAAAGCATTTGGGGTCGTCTCCTCCGAGAAATAGTTGGTAGTTTGTGCCTTCATATTCCACGAGAATCGTCGGAGGGACCAAACTAAAATATTCGTCCTGAATGAAAACTTGTCTCCTGTGACTGAGGATATGTTCATAGCCCTTTATCTTCAACCCCCCACGTAAGTCTGTGATGGATGACAGTAGTTTAATCCCTAGGTCTTGCAGTTTTTGTTCAATCATATCACTAGGTATAAAGGGAGGAACATTGGAGATTACTAGACGTTTTGAAGGAGTAACTAGTCTCCTAGCTTCAATAAAATTATTCTCTACGGTAATTCCTTTATGGGTTGAAATGAAGTTATCTACACAGTTTTTGCTTGAAAGGAACAAGGATATTCTTTGATTGGAGATTCGAGAAGCATACAATATGTTTTTAGGTTCAATAAGTTCACCAACACCAAGGATGTACTTGACTAGGGGAATATTATTAACAGCTGGGAATAGAATTCCCTGTTCTTTACTTGGCCTTGAGGTTATGTTCTGAGTGATTTTAGATTTAACTGCACTAGCAAAACTAGTCATATTTGTAGTTGTTGGTTGGGTTTTTTGATGGTTTTGATCCATTAGGAAAGATTCCCCTTAAGGGAAATCTTTGAAGGGGTTCAAAGAAGAGGCCTCTAAAAGGCCTGTATAGTTGTACTATATATTGCAAGTTTATAGTATTTCTACTTGCCCAAATGGTGTTTTCCTTCTTCGGGGGCTGGTATTCTTCTCCTAGATGTGTAATGTACTATTTTTAACACTTTTCACCAATAGAATATACACAAGAAATAAATAAAAACTTCTCTGAAAAAATTGTGTGGCATTCGGTTTTTTCAGTCAGCTGTTCTGCCCACAATTATGCATGGACGTATATAGAAAAAAATTTCGGGGGGGGGGGGGGGGGGTTGGGAGCTGAGAACATTTGGGGGGTATGGAATACTAGCAATCTATAACTTGGAATATTTAGCCAATTAAAATGCTATTTCAACCAATATAAACTATTTTTTCTGAACTAAGTGATCTCATTTAATTTATTTTTAAGGTTTTTACAGATTTGAGGAGGGCCCTCAGCCCCCCCCCCCTTATATACGCCCATGCAATTATGTCCTCTATAGAAATGTGGAGTTTTTGGCTATTCGCATATATTGTTTAACTTTTTGTGAGCGTTGAACAAATCATCATTTAAAACCTTAATAAATGTTTTACAAAATATATTATAATAGAAATTTCGATATGTATGTTTAATTTACTGTTATAATGTACTAGAGCTGTTTGTGAATATTGTGTCAATGCTATTCTCTTTTTTCCCACTAATAATTTTTTTCCTAAATTATATATATAATACAATTCCGTAATATGTATCCGATTATTTATATACTACAATACTACACTTGTTTATTCATACTGATATATATATATATATATATATATATATATATATATATATATATATATATATTAATTCTACTTCTATTTTTTTTATATACCTAGATGTCTTTTTCGTTCATACATTTTTATATAATTCGAAATTTCCAAGAAAATTAATTATTTTATCTATTATTTTACTGTCAAACTGTAAAACTGAGATATTTGGGGTATAATTCCTTCCTGTAGTGGTTTTATTTACTAAAATGTATTTTATAGACAAAGTGTCATCAAATCTGGGACATTTTGGTTGTTCTTTTTTTTGGACATCTGGAATATATGTTTTTTTTTTTATCTGATTCTCATTTGGGCTCTGACTGCCTTCTCCTCTGTTTTAAGTTATGAGCTAAGACGGTATTTGCAGGTGTATGCTGTGCTGTATATTATGCCCGCCTCCTCCTGTGTGTGCTATACCCACGTGC
This sequence comes from Gonocerus acuteangulatus, assembly GCA_946811695.1. Classification (NCBI taxonomy): domain Eukaryota; kingdom Metazoa; phylum Arthropoda; class Insecta; order Hemiptera; family Coreidae; genus Gonocerus; species Gonocerus acuteangulatus. The sequence continues at coordinate 17,532,078 of OX328125.1, forward strand.
CACCCCTGGATGAAGGAGGTGGTCACCCACGTGCTGCCTTGCCGCCCCCAGCATAAAGGAGATGGCCGTCTGCGTAATTAATCCTACTTATGCAGGGGCAGGCATTGTTAAACATCCGCCAGGTGGTCATATCCTTCCCGAAAAGAACGGGGTCTCGTTTCAAAAGCAACCTTCACTCTTTTATTTTTATTTTTTTCTTGCTTCTTTGGAGTATAATGAAGCTTCTTGATCCCGGCTTTGGCATCTGTGCGGCAGTATGGAGTGGACTGGAGAGGATTACGATTCGGACAATGGGAGAACGCTCAACAAGAAAATAAAAGCACAATGGAATCATATTTACGATATTCCAACGGTGGCCTCTTAATAAAAGCACAAGGCGTCAAGCAGTTGAATAGCTCAACGCTACGCAAATCCAACATCATCCTACAGGGAAGAAAGGTGTTTATTACGATAATCTCATGGCAAATGCGGTTTCTCTCCCAAAATGGTTCGGTGAGTCGGACTTTTTCTTATAGTTCAGCGTTTAGTTTACCTCTTTGAGGAAGAGTAAGGTTTTCTTCGACGAGTCTTCTTCTAGGGTTTAGCTGTATCAGGATCTATATTATGATCATGGGTGTATATAGAAAATAATTTCGGAGGGGGCTGGGAAAATTACGGGGGGGGGGCTGAGACCATTTCCGGTGTATGGAATACCAACAATTTAGGTCTTGAAAGAGTTTAAGCCAACTTAAACGCTATTACACCCAAAATAGAATATGTTTTATGAACTAAATGATCTTAATTAATTTATTTTTAAGAAATTTTTACCGATCAAATCAAAATTTCGGGGGGGGGGGGCTGCAGCCCCCCCTTATATACGCCCATGATTATGTTTATCGAGCAAACGATTGTAGGCAGGACATTCATTCAAAATGTGTTCAGAACATATGATAGCGTTATATTTGAAGAATTTCGAAGGTTCTTCTTCTGATATCAAATATCCATGAGTTAGCCTTGCAGGTCCTATTTGGAGGTGGTAATAACCTCTAGGTTTGCCTTCAGAATGAATCTCAGGCGTAAACAGTAGCTTTTATATATCTTCATAATGATTATTTTATTTTTCAGTACCTAGGGAGGCAAATACTGTACAGGTATCTGATTATTGACCATATGGTACACTAGGGAGATAGTGCGATCAGTACTATGCTCCGGCTACTTGATTTTACCCTTTGCAGGTACCCATTAATTTTTTTTTTTTTTTTTTTTTTTTTTTTTTTTTTTTTTTTTTTTTTTTTTTTTTTTTTTTTTTTTACGGCGCATCTACATCTAGGTCATTAGCGCCGACATCCAGGGTGCAGCGAGGAATTTTACCAGCGAGCCGTGGGATGATAAAATTCCTGCCGGAGGTTGGGAATTGAACCCACCATCTCCCGCTTATGAATCCAAGGCGCTAGCCATTAGACCACGGGGGACCCCCGGTACCCATTAATAAATTGATTACAGGGTCGGTGGGGGACGCAGAATCCAACCCAAGAACGAAGACACTAGAAGACAACATTTTTGCACTCGAGTTTTGAACTCAGGTACCCCAACATATTAGTCAAGTCCTCTGCCACCGAGCTAATCTCGCCCCCAATTATTTTATAATGCTGCCTAATTTATAGTATGTGCTAAGGAGGCAATTTTAGCAAAATCTAAACAAAAATATGGTAAACGGTTGGGACAAAATTACCCACAAGGAATCCTAAGAAGTTTAGGTAAGAGGGACATCTTTTTCTGTATGTTCATAAGTGACATGAGGGAGATTGTGTGGCCATTGTACTGTAAATGAACATAAATATATTATGAAAATGAGGTCATCGCCAATCGGCAGATTGTGTGGGACAAGGTTGTGTCACCCAAGCACATTTGAATGTCTAGTATTAGAAAAAAGACGGTTCCTACATTTTAGGAGCCTCGATCATGAAGAAGAAATCAGGAGGAGAACGGAAGTCAGACAATACCTAAAGTCCATCAGGAGTTTGAAGTTCCTGTTTTAGTACCCTGGCAATAGAACAAGAGGTGCACCCTGTACTGCGGGGGTTATGACTCCAATGTCTAACTAATGTAATCTAATCTAATCTAACCTTATCCAATCACTTCCTAAACAAGAAAAACAAGCCTGCCAGATCCCTCTCACTATCAACGACATCGTAGAAGATTGCTCAACATTCAGTAGATACTTAGGAGTTCCTAATACTCGACGAATTGCATCAGTACTCTTACAGGACTCGTCAGATCAAATGGACAAATTAGTGGAAATATTAAAACTTACCAACATGTATCATAAAGTATAATCTACTATATATTTGTCAAATACCACTCACTCACTCACTCATCTATCAACGCCCAGCCCAAACCGCTCGACAGAAAATTTTGAAATTTTGCATGGACACTCCCTATATAACGTAGGCGCTCGCTAAGAAAGGATTTTTTGATATTCGTATTTTTAAGCATTTTTAGGGGGGTTTAAAATTTGAGTTGGTTAGAGCATGCAAGCCTAGGCAGCCTGCGTTGCTAGGACGATAAAGAACAGCTGTTACCTTACATTATCTATCTCATAGTTTTATTTCTAATTGAGGTCAATTTCAACTATGATGGCAGACCTTGAATTACTAGAAATTAACTGTCCCTCATAGAGTTTTAAATGCGTTTCTTTTCTGCCTGTCCCCGCCAGATAGGCTTGCCATATTTTTGGAGAGTTAAACCGAGACACATTAATATGGGATGGGCATACCAGTGGGGGGGGGGATAAAAAGAGTACACATTATAAGCAAAATGGTTGGTGAGTTTTAAGCCTAGCAACTAACGGGAAGGGGGAATCCTAAACTGTTAGTCTACCCAAACCTTAAAAATAAGAACGGAACTTTTTTTGCTACTTGATTTTCTTAAAACAATCTCTCAGCCAAATAGTAGTGTCTGGCAGCTGGCAGCGCTGTGCAGGTAGTTCCAGCGTTTTACAGTTAGATTACTTCTCATTTCTTTGACACTGTGAGCAGTAGTAAAAATGTTAATTGTAGAAAAGTAACCGATTTAAAAAAGATTCTTATAAACATGAATTCATTACTTTTTACATCTTACAGCCTTTTCCGGGACATTGATAAAACTGGGGAGGTTTTCCAGGCGAGGTAATAATATCCGGAACCCTTGCACAGCCTCCTCGCCTATAACCTTGGTAATACTCGTAAATATATTGGGTGTTACCATATGACTTCTTGGAAACATAAACTTTTAAATTTTAACGCCCATTGAATAAAATATAGTATGACGGGAACCGTGCTGTAATAAACTGCACAGAATTGTATAGTAACGCAATTTTAATGAAACATTATTTAACGCAATAAAATAACTACTTATCTGCCGTGACGAAGCACGGGTATTCAGCTAGTACCTATATAAAATAGAAAGAAATCCACTTTATTATAAATCAATGTAAGGCTGCCCAAATTAATGGAGTTGCTAAACAATCAGTCTTCGGATAAATGTTTTTATGAATTATTTTGGAATATTTTTAACATTAGGTTTCAGGTTTTATTTTTAAGACTAGGTGGTTTAATCCAAAGAGTCGGTTACTTCTGGGGAATCGGAAATAATGATCACTTTGTACGCGTGATTCTGCTCCTTATTGATTGTGCTTTTTGATTATGCTTCTTCATAGTTTTTAACCATGAATATGATGGTTGATAATCCCAAAGGAGTCTACCAAAATTTGTTCGGGTAAGAGCGGAATCACATCTAGGCCAAGTTCGGCTTAATAAGAAGAAATTAAAAAATAAAATAGAGGACGAGCCAAATCAGTTCCACAGACGTATAGCTGAAAACCAAACCATTGAAAGAGCGAATAACGCTGCAGTTGATCGCTCAGCAGTAAAAATCTTATCTAACTATTCACAAGCGAAACACTTCCTAGATTGATTGGGTTAAGCGGAAGATGTTGTTAGGATTACCACAGCAGGCGGATGAAGAACCTTCAGCTGAGGAAAAACAACCTGCCAGACCACTCCAGAGTTTGCATGAGGTATTTTTAACCGTTTCCTCTCCATCCAGGCAAAAATACATTTACATCTTCATATATTATATACGAAGGAAATTAAATATCGAATTTATTCTGGGAACGGGATTCATTTTTTTTTTTTCTACGCCCTTTGCTCGGAAGCAAGAGAACCTGCCCATAATATTCTCTGCCAGTAGTTGAAGGCCGCCAAATAAGAATCTTTTATTATGCTAATCATGAGGAAATGATTCATAGTTGTGTATACGGATACGAGTTAGTTAACCTTTAAAAGAATAACCTTCCTAGCTAGGGAACCTCATTTTGCGGGCGTTGCCTTCAGATGAGATGTTGGTTATAACTTAGGTCCGATGATGAACCCTACATGCAGAACGCGCTCAGCAGAATAAACTCCAAGTGCGATGAAGTTTCTTCTTGTTTCAAACATCACTTATATATATGTTATTTCACTGTATAAGCATTGTTATAAAAAGTCCACCCCGCAAGTCAACTAGAGTTGTTTGAAATACGATGGACTCTCTGACGATGTGGAGGCAAAACTTTAAAGTTTTATCCTCGGAATCTTTAAGATTTCTGCATATCTACCACGGGTTGAATTGGTTCTTTCTTCGCTAGAGTCACAAGTAATTTTTCGGATCAATTATTTAGCAAGTCTTGCAATCCCTAAGACCTCCAAATCTCTCTAATCTACTCAAATCCAAATAAAAAATACTTTATATTCTCTTCCACCGTACAACGTATCAACTCAGCGCCGTGGAGGGCTTCAATTTGAAACTCATAGAAGCACTGAAAGATTCTATCTTCAAGTGTAGTTATACGTGGGTTGGGATCATGATCCCAGACCATCCCTAGGCTCGCCCATCATTTAATGGGTGCAAAGGGGAAACCAGGAGGCGTGAACATAGTTCTGAGCACACTGCCTCCCAATGAGAGCAGTAACTCGGAGGATTCGTGGCTCATTGCAAGATTTATACATTTAATAAATATTTTTGCGTGTGCGCATGTGTATTTGTCCTAAACAATCTACAGAAATGGTCGCACTTTGATGAACCTTGGCCCGAAAAACTTATTTTAATACAAAATGACAATCACGTTCACAGCAGCGGTCGCCAACTGCCATAGCCACGTTGAATGCACCGGTTTCGTTGATCACCAAAGTGAAGCAACGTCGGTACCTGAATGGGTGACCGACCACGTGCTGTTGGCATTATACGAGGATGGCAACCTGTAGACAGCCCGGCGTTAATAGCCAGATTGTTGATAAGCCAAGCGCAAAAAAAACACACACAAAAAAAAACGTTCACAGCAGAATCCACTCACCGGATAGAGTACGATTTTGGTGCGAAAGAAGTAATTTTGGCTAATGTCGGGTTAGCACACAATATACTGGTATTAGCCCTGTACTGTCAGTTCTTCTATGTCGACTGTACATCTTGTCTTTGCTTGTTTGCATGTAAGTCGGCTTCTATGTTCCCTGGGATGTCCGCGGGTTCAGGTACCCACAGTAGAATTACTTGCACGTTGTAAGTCATACAATCCATGCGAGAGTAGAAAACTTAGAGAATCGGAACGTATGATAACAGTTTTGTTTAGGATTATAGTTTTGTTTTTTATAGCCAAAAGTATTCCAAAAAGTATATCTTACTGTACATTAAGAGCCTATCTAGAGATTTTCCTATAGTAAGCCTCTAAGACTACAGGAGAACTTTAAGGTTTAGATCTTGGTCTTAGATCTCTCATAGTGGCCGAGTACCGCTAATCATCCTTTCCAGGAAGCCTTCTTCTTTTTCTCCAGGAACTTCCCCTCTGGAAGCCGCTCGGACGCTAGTTTTTTTCCAACCGGAGGCCCTTCACTGCCCTTAGTTCTAGCATACCGGTTACCAGCCACCAATTACCCAGCTCCATATCCGTCCAGTAGAAGCATTGCAGTAGATTTTATATCGTCCGTATGTCTCCTCAGATAACTCACAGCATTCTTGTCCATGTGGCTGGAAAGAACGAAAGTTTTGTTCAATGCTGAAGGTGGGCCATATTTTATTTGGATCTTTTTGCAAAGACCACAAAGAGTTACTTTGAAGTAGCTGTTGTGTATATAACAGTGATTCAGCGCACGCGCATAACTCATTAGCTTTTCTATTGACTGCTCCTATGGGCAATTCTATTGGTTGTTGCTAGTAGTAGAGCAATCTTTCACAGTCAAGTCAATCCAATTCGCAAAAATTAAAAAAAATCTATTAACTTTAACGAGTTGGATTGACTACAGTTTTGATATGTTCTTGGGCGAGCGGAAACGCATAGCACGTATGCGCATAATGCGAAATAAATATAAAATATTTATACCGGCACAAAACAATCGGTGAGGAGGCCCCTAAAAGTATTAATTACAAATATAGGTTATCTAATGGTTAGTTAGAAACCATATTATATTGTTGGATTATGTAAGCTTGTGTATGGTTATTTACGTCAGAAGGTCCCAACAAGAATATTATTGCGTGTTCAAAAAATCAAATTAACAAATAACACAAAAAACTATAAATAAATATGTAGAACGCCAACAGTATACAATTAAATGCAAAACAAAAATAACATATTTACATAAATTGCCTTGAGCGGAAGTGAAAATAAAAATATTAAATTGTCCAAAAATTGAGAAGGTTACTTGTAGTTTTATGAGCTGGTTATGGGTTCCTGGAGGCTGCTGTGTTTGCTGAGACTAGCTACCGCGAACAGTCCAGAGCAGTTTAAATTGTGTCTGTTTTTATAGATGCACTCACAAGAGAAGAAGAAACAAGACTGAGGTTATAGTACACTGTGGGTAATAGTTTAATTAGAACAGCTGGTTCCTAGATACTCCTCTCTTAGGCAAGTCCCTAACAACCATGCTTTCTACTAGTCACTTCCTGCTACATTATAAACATAGTAGTAAAAAAAAAAAATTACTTTTAGTAGTAATTGCAGTGATTTTAAATACTTATCATTAATACATTAACTTTTGATTACTATATTTATATTATATGGTTTCTAACCTTAGATAACCTGTAATGATGAAAATAGATAACCTGCAAAGAACCTGTAAGCTAATCCGTAAGTACCAAAATCACTGTTTAATGAAACTTCAAAGTAACTGGATGTGGTCTTCCCAAAAAGACCCTTTGATTTGATCAGTGCAAAAAACATGAGTATTCTAAGACATTTGCTTTGATTAAGAAAAAAATATTGCAAGGTGTCACAGCTCCGTAAGTCGACTCTCAAAGTTCATTGTGATATTTTCTGTCGGATACTACATATCTTATTATGTATACATTTCTAACAATGTTGCACCATTCATTGCACATATGTTGAATAAATGGTTCGAAGTCTTTGACTTGAAAATAGATAATAGTGTGGACATCTGGAGTTAAGGGACTCAAGGCCAGTTACCTTGTAGCCGGCAAACGGAGCTATGGATGTGATTTGTGATAAGGAGCGTAACAAACCGGTTGGCCGTATTTTTTTGAAAAAAATTTACAATAGAGTTTTGGCTAAGAGTATTTATGGAACGTCCAATTGTATTCACTGAATGGATCAGCGGTTATTTTCGGAAGGATTTTTTTACTGCATGTACTGAATTTAGATACTTTGGAAGGCCGTTTGGACCCTCAGAGTTGCGTGCCGTAAGTCCACATTGGCCAGAGCATAATCATGTAAATGAGTGGTGTGTTGTTGAGAGTGAGATCTGATTTTCGGTCAAGAACTTCGGCATATTACCGTCGGTTGACAACTTGTCTCTCCTAAGTAATATCTTGCTTCTAAGATAGTCCTTAGTCATAGTGGATTTGGAATTTTTGAGGAATTAATGAACTATGATAGACATAAAAGATGAAGCAGATCGCCTAAGAGCGAAGCTTGAATAGCAGAATTTCTTTGGTTTGATTCTCTATTGGAGTATTCATTCATTTCGTCTAGCAACGAAACTCGCTACTTTACATCCAAAACTAGGCTGTCTGGTAGCAGCTAGGCTTCCGTCCAAAGTATTGCTGGGGGCAAGACTGGAGTACTCATTGTCTGTTGCTTGACGGCTCTATAACCCCACCCCATTGAACATCTCGAGAATGGGTCCTTCATTTAGTCTAGCAACGAAACTCGCAACGTTACATCCAAAACTAACTAGTCTCTCTGGTTGCTACGAGGTTCCGTCCGAAGTATTGCTGTTGGCAAGACTGGAGTATTCATTGTCTGTTGCTTGACGGCTCTATAACCCCACCCCATTGAACATCTCGAGAATGGGTCCTTCATTTAGTCTAGCAACGAAACTCGCTATGTTACATCCAAAACTAGACTGTCTGATAGCAGCTAGGCTTCCGTCCGAAGTATTGCTGGTGGCAAGTCTGGAGTATTCATTGTGTGTTGCTTGACGGCTCTATAACCCCAGCCCATTGAATATCTGGAGAATGGGTCCTTCATTTAGTCTAGCAACGAAACTCGCTATGTTACATCCAAAACTAGACTGTCTGATAGCAGCTAGGCTTCCTTCCGAAGTATTGCTGGTGGCAAGACTGGAGTATTCATTGTCTGTTGCTTGACGGCTCTATAACCCCACCCCATTGAACATCTCGAGAATGGGTCCTTCATTTAGTCTAGCAACGAAACTCGCTATGTTACATCCAAAACTAACTAGTCTCTCTGGTTGCTACGAGGTTCCGTCCGAAGTATTGCTGTTGGCAAGACTGGAGTATTCATTGTCTGTTGCTTGACGGCTCTATAACCCCACCCCATTGAACATCTCGAGAATGGGTCCTTCATTTAGTCTAGCAACGAAACTCGCTATGTTACATCCAAAACTAGACTGTCTGATAGCAGCTAGGCTTCCGTCCGAAGTATTGCTGGTGGCAAGTCTGGAGTATTCATTGTGTGTTGCTTGACGGCTCTATAACCCCAGCCCATTGAATATCTGGAGAATGGGTCCTTCATTTAGTCTAGCAACGAAACTCGCTATGTTACATCCAAAACTAGACTGTCTGATAGCAGCTAGGCTTCCTTCCGAAGTATTGCTGGTGGCAAGACTGGAGTATTCATTGTCTGTTGCTTGACGGCTCTATAACCCCAGCCCATTGAACATCTGGAGAATGGGTCCTTCATTTAGTCTAGCAACGAAACTCGCTATGTTACATCCAAAACTAGACTGTCTGATAGCAGCTAGGCTTCCTTCCGAAGTATTGCTGGTGGCAAGACTGGAGTATTCATTGTCTGTTGCTTGACGGCTCTATAACCCCAGTCCATTGAACATCTCGAGAATGGGTCCTTCATTACGAATCCACTCCAAGTACAATGCCCTGTCTCTCAGCTACTGTTTGATCCTATCCTCCTCTTCTCCTTCAATCACGTTGTCTTTAGCTTCCAAGGGCCATTCTTGCTTTTTATTCTCTTTCATTTTCATTCATTCATTTTAGAATCAAGAAATATCTTAAATTCTCATCGGTAAGTAAAAGGCATTAACATCAACTTGTAACTAGCCTGATATTGTGATCTTTTGTTCTCCATAATCTATTTTTAACTGTTGGCAAGTCATATATACATATAAAACACTCAAACTTCTCATAATATGCTTTATTTAGTGATCTAAATGTTCTGCGCCTAAACTAAGGAAGACATTCCACTGGTAGGGCCACGTCCAGACTTATGTAAAATGTTTTATTGTATTAGTCTGGACGTGGCCCTAACTGCGGAAGGTCACTTCTCGCAGGAAATATATCTCAGGTATCTGATAGATATTCGCTTGAATGACTACACACTGACAGAAATAGCTAGACATTTAAGACATGGATATGTATACGACAGTTTGGTATTTGTTAAAATCTGCAATATATGTACTTCCCGTTTACGCAAGTAGATTTGTGTCCTGCGTCGTACATAATCAGTGTTTACTCCTGATGGTATAGAAGTGTCGACAATACAGCTAGTAGCCGAGATATTTAGCTCTGATATTTAATTCTTCTCTTTATAATCTTTATAGAAATATATATCACTGTTCGCTAAAGTGTTCGCTGTTTACATTATTCACAATTTCTGTCTGTCATAAATATCCTGCAATAACTATCAGGTGTAAACGCACCCTTCCACAAGGGCCCAGAGGGGCAGATACTATTGAGGTATATGATTTTTGACCATAAGACACTGTAGGGGATAGTATGATAAGTACTATGCTCCGGTCGCCTGATTTTTCCAATTGCAGGTACTCATTAAAGGTTAGGTGAGCCTAGAAAAAGCCTGAGGAATTCAGACCATCCGGCGACGACACTCTAAGATAAAATGTTTTGCCCTGGTCTGTGTTTCGAACTCAGGTCATCCAGTACATAAGTCAAGTGCTTTCCCCTGACCCAAACTTGCACCTAATCATAATAATGCCTCACCCTAATATATATTAATTTGAATTTTTTTTTCCAGATCGATTGAGGCGAACTTTTTAAAGGATTACATGGTGAGTACTTTGTTTATTATTTTTGTTTCAGATAAATATTCTATGGGATCTGTTATTATGTAATTTGACTATACATAATTAATTTTTTTTTAATATGTGGAATTAGTTTTGTAGTTTTTGCCATAAACATAAATTTAGAATGAATAACTTATACTTACTACGTATTGAGAAAGAAGTTTAAGACATTTGTGTTTTAAGACTCCACCATAAAATGATTTTTTTTTGTAACCTAATATATTTAATTGAGAAGAAATATTCGACCGTTGAGATCAGTAGAAGGTGTAGATCATCGGAGTTTGATCAAGTGATTGAATAAAAGCTACATTTACTTATAAAATGTAGTTTTTATTCAATCCCTTGATCGAAACCCGACGATCAACTACTTCCTAATATGTTTAATATATAAGCTGAACAGGGCGTGTTTCTTTTCACTTCTATTTTTGTAGTTTTATATGTTTCAAAGATAACTAGCCAGACAATCGAATGTTTTACAAACCTTTCTTGATGTTCTCTAAAATACTAGAATTAGATTGCCTGCAAGAGCATGTGTGCTGGTATTATTATTCTATGTTTAAAATTAAACCTCTATACAGGGTGTAACGCAACTTAATGACAATACATTTCTATCTCACTGCGTTCCAGAAATGCGCCGTTCTAAAGGTAATGTGTGTTTTTTTGTAGTAAAACTCCAATTTTCTCTGCTTGTACATATTGTTTTTCAACGTTTCATTACATTTCTAAAAACAATATTAAATGTTCTATAAGGCTAATGCACACTTAATATTCATATGTATCTTATTCCAATCACAATACCAATTTAAAAAGTAGAAATTAATAAAAGCTTCTGGTTAGCAACACCTTTTCGGAAATCACTAATCTTCCCAAAAGTTCTGAAGACTGCCGAATCTCACAAAAGTTGTAAAATTTAATCAGCTTTCCAACGGTATACTCAGAACTGAGATTATCTCTCAATTTCATAATGTTATTAGAATTCTAGAGTGAAAAAACTTCAAATATATAAAAGTAATATTATGTTTATTTTCGTGATATTATCAGAAATGAATGAAAATTATTCTTGACGGAATTGATATTTAATGATTATAGTAAGCCTTACATAAAAGTTGAATAAAAAAAAAAAAAAAACCCCTCCTTGTAGAACACACTGACGACTCCTGGTCACACCGCTGATGTACGCCTTTCAATTTCATCATGGTTAGCTCTCATTTCCACAAATGATTCGCGAGTCCTTACGATCAGGTGGTTTATGTCCTAAATGGTACTTTGTACACAGGGGATGCACGGGCCCAAATCTCGCAATCCATCTTCCAGGAAAATGTTCATTGAGCCAAAATCCGCCGAAAACCCTGAGAGCCGACATCGAGGAGGTGGAAATGACACTAGAGGTTAAATCGTCATTGAACCGCGCAAAGATGATGCAGTTCCTCCGAGATGGGCTTGTAATCTGCACCTTAAAATTGTGATTAAGATATCTGATAACGAATTTACATCAAACTCGTGTCGTTACTTTTGCAGGATGGGTTATACTTCAAAACTTCTTTCAGGATTGCAACCTCTTCACTAAAGCGACGCTCCGAGATTCTCCTGTTGTGTACTTGAAGCTAGCCCGAGGGGAACTTCAAACCGAATATTCAAAGAATGTGTCTATTCTCTCCTTGGACTAATCACGAACTCACCTTTCATGAGAAACTATTTTCGTGTAGCACCCTTCTTGGAGGTATCAAGGACTCGAGAGGTAGGTAGACAACATTATACACCTTTCTAGTACCACCACAGATTTATGGATGTGATAGTGTAACCAGTTTTTTTGCGTTCATTTTTCTACATAGTTCATTATGCATATCCTTTTCAAATCAAGATACACTTCCAGAACACAATGATATTAAATAGAGCACTAAAGTTGACACAAAAGAAACCAAAAATAGACAAAACAAGAACAAACAGGACTTTGTACATCAATACGAACAACCTGAAGCCAAACAATTTATGTTTGCAAAAGTGGCACATTATTGGTATGATGGTCTGTCATTGGTCTAGTTGTTAATGCCTTGGATACTCTTGCGGGAAATGGGGGTTCGAGACCCACCTGCAGCAGAGATTTTTCCAGTTTCAGAGCCCGATGAGAAAATACCTTCCTGCACCATGGATGTCGGCGCTAACGGCCCAGTTGTCGGTGTGCCCTAAAAACAAAACAAAAAAAATATTGGTATTGTGGGAGATGTGGGCTTTGGCAAGTTAACTTCCTTGCTCTCCCGGCGTATTGGTTTCATATGACCAGAAACTAAGGGGAATTAAACCCACAATACGTAATTGGTCATATAAGTCATTCAAGTTTTACTCATTCATACCTATTGACCAATCAAAACATACCTAATACTTGAAAACAAACTTGATTATAAAACATTTTTATAACTAAAATGCATTTAAATGTTTTTTTTTTTTTGTTGCGAGGGGGTTATTGAATTGATTGTCGATCTTTTATTTACAGCTATGAGGCAATTCTACTAGAAATTTCCACCATTTATATGAGATAACATCCAAACCAGGAATATAATCCAATATCATTTGAAAACCTCTGTGTTAGTGTGATATTGGTTCGTGCAATTTTAAGCCTTTATTGTATTTAAAAGGCCCCTCCTCTCAACTGGAAAATACTATCTTTTATGATTCCAACCGAGTTGATTTGAATGAAATTGTATATTGATTCTTTCCATTAATAAATTCACAAAAATCCCTTGTCGAGATTTTTTTTTTTTTTTTTTTTTTTTTTTTTTTTTTTTTTTTATTATTTGTTTATTTGAAATCTGTACTTAAATCATTTAGTACAATCGTCAAGTTTTTTGACACAGATATTACATAAAAGTTGATTATAACGGTAAAATAAAAAACAAAATAAAAATATTGAAGTATTTGGAAGAAGCCAACCATTGTTAGTACATCCTAAGTTGGGTAAACAAATGATTTAATGATCACAATGGGATCAGCTATTTTAGTTTATCTCGGGGCCACTGTCTTTTAAGCCGCCTGGGAGGATTGTCTGGATGGGATTGGGAAGATAAGGATAGACCTTCAGGATTAGGATGGTTGGACAATTTGGAGTGGAACATTTGGAAACGGTTTTAGCAAGGTCAAGGACAAATGGGATGTTAAGGTCATTGTGTAGGGTTTTGTTGGATAACCTTGTCGAGATTAGACACACAATACTAGAAGTCCTTCAATAAGAAATTTAATGAATCAACGTCACTTTCTCTTGAAGAAATTTCGGTGTCGGTATCAGAATCTGAACTGCCATTAGAATAATTTTCTTTTTATTTACCACTTTTTTTTTTTTTTTGGAAGGGGTTTATTTTTATGTAGTGTCTTACGTTTAAGGTGGTGCTTTAGTTTTTTTTTCACCTTCAATAATTAGCTTTTCAGGAATATCTGTCCGATAAGGGGCGATAGGTTTGAACTGCTATACTGAGGATTGATAAAGTCAGTTTGAACGTATTCATTTATTATTTTTTAAATTCTTTGAACAATTGAAGCAACCAATATTAATTACTTATTAAAAATATGTAGCAGAAGAACATAAAAGTTGAATTATGAAAAAATACTCAGGTGTGTTGTACCTTTGACCTGGGCAAAGGAACAACACCTAGTCGTGGTCAGAGGTACAACACCCTGGTAGTGCAAATTAAAAGGCATGCTAAAAATTTTAGGGTTAAGATAAATCAATTTCAGAAGCTACACCATGTTTATTATTGTAATAGCTACTTTGTCAAATGATTTCCATCTAAAAAGACATAATACAAAAAGTATGATGAGGCAAAACGTCATCAATAATAACCTTACATTTTTATGATAGAAATGGATAAGTATTCTTTGTAAGAATCCTCTTTGACTTGAATAATCCAAAGTAAGTTACACAAGCCCTCTAGTGGAGGAGCTAAACACTAATTACACCAAAATTTATAAAATGTTGCTACATGCCGCCACAGCCTCGATGGTCAAAGGTACAATATGGTCAGAGGCACACCTTCCCCTATATATATATACAAATTTTTTTAAGGTTTATTCGCTTGGGAGATTTTTTTTTCTTTATTTGGGTGCGTCGATTGCTGTGGTCATTGGGACCAGCTTGGGAGAATTATTGGTGTTTTTGATAAGGCATTCTCCAGCGATTTGTTTTGGTTTGAAGGCTTCCTGATACACTTTTTATAGGTTCTCTAACGTATTTTTGGTTTTGGGAGCTTCAAAAAAATTAAAATAAAGAGAAAACGCCGACCAGTGAGGAAGCGCTTTTAAAAAAATTTAATTTTTACATCCTATTGATAGAATCAGCTAGACCATAGTTTGAAATGCTGATGATGTTTGTAGTGTTTGGTTTCTAGTTGATGGTTATTATTGTTGATGTTGACTGTAGAGTGTAGAATGGTGGCTATCAACAGAGCTTTGTAGGTGTACAGGTCGTTCAATACAAACTCTCTACCTTTCCTTATCAGATCCCCACATAATTTCCGCTGGCACCCCATCCCTCTATCAGGCCTAGCGTCCTCGCACAGCCCTGAACAACCCAGCTGGGAACTAAAAATCCTTGGCTGGGTTATTATTTTTTTGGCGCCTTTAATCTTCATACGAATATCTCCATACCTCCGTACTAAACATTATTATATCCGAAAAAATATATCCGGCTCGCAGGAACTGCGTCATCTTAGCGTGTTTCCGTTCTTTTCTCTAGTGTCAAACGAAAAACTTGGAATTGAAACAGTTAATGTTTTGTTTTAATCTTTCGCAAAAAAATCTAAACTTATACTCCAACAAAATCTCAAAAAGTGGACGATTATAGGCACTAAAGTGAAACAGTGACTAAGGATCTGACAGTATCCTAAGTAGGAAAACATAACAAACATGTTTCTCGTTCACAAATCATTCCTTTTTTTTTTTTTTTTTTTTTTTTTTTTTTTTTTTTTTTTTTTTTTTTACTGCGCATCGATGTCTAGGCCATTAGCGCAGACATCCAGGATGCAGCGAGGAATTTTCCCAGCCGTGAGATGGGTCAAAGAAAATTCCTTTTGCCGCACAGTGGGGCCAAACTACATTTCGTGTTTCAAAAAAGGCTACAGCCTCTAAATCTTAACCGATTTTAATGCATGATTTTTTAAATGAAAGCTAATAAAATTTTGAACAACTTTGTGAGGCCAGATTTTTGTTTTTTGTTTCCCTTGTTTATTAAATTATGTGTAAATAATTCACGAACCTACAAAATTTAACATAAAAAATTATTTAATTTTTCATCTAAATTAATAACAGCACTGATATCACTGATATATTGTAAGAAAAATACAATATTATTTTATGTTAAGTTGTAAAGGTTCGTGAATTATTTACACATAATATAATTAGCAAGGGAAACAAAAAACAAAATCTGGTTCAAAGTTGTTTTAAATTTAATTAGCTTTCATTGGTGCTAATGATCCTGGAAATAGATGCACCAAAAAAAAAAAAAAAAAAAAAAAAAAAAAAAAAAAAAAAAAAAATTAGCTTTCATTTAAAATAATATGCATTGGAATCGGTTCAGATTTGGATGTAGCCTTTTTTGGAAACACAAAATGTCGTTTGGCCCCACTGTGCGCCGGTGGGGATCGAACCTACCGCATATGAATTTAAGGCGTTAGCCACTATAAAATACAAGATTTTATAATTTGCTGTTAAATGCAATTTAATTGCAAAAGAAACAACCGAATGAAACTCAGACAAAGATACATTGAGAAAAACGAAATCGACTCTTTCAGATTTAAACCGATTTCACCTAATGAGACCGCTCTATCAAAATAGTAGAACATTTTGTATACTAAATGTGATAAAAAACGGTCTGATTTCGGGGCAGCTGCGCACAGAAATGCAAATATACATCCAAATTTAGTCCAACTTCGTGGTCTATGGGTTCTGAAGTGAGAAATGTCCTAGTCGCCGTCACAGAGGGATTATGTCATGAGGTCAACCCCATAAGCGGGTTTCCACCCTATGGAGGGAGGGAGGAAACGCTATAATGCATAAATAAATTAATTCTCTGTAGTAGAATGTTAAACATCCACATTGCCCGTTGAATTGAATCCAACGTTTCTAATTTACAAGCCGGCTAGATTTTATGACCTTTCAACCGAGGCATCGAGGTCTTGATGTTTTCATGGCCTGTTAGGTCTTTATTTCATAGGGACACGATTCGGTGTATGTCACATAAGTTACATGTTACGTTATGACCATGTGTTTAGGAATGTTTCACCACACCGTTGGACACGCATTTCTATGGCAACATGTTATGTTGCAGAACATGGCCAGAGCCTCTCTTCTGGGATTTATCCCTTCTTTTTTGAATAATGTGCATCATAATAAATAAGTTAATGTCAATGAAGACATTTGAAAAATTATTGGTTCTCCAAGTGTCAGCAAAGAGTTGTATCTACACCTCCTACAATTATACAAATACTATCACAACTAAACAGACTACAGGACACCAACATTCATATAACTTTTGCATGGATACCTGTACACGATAACATATCATCGAAAAGGGGCTTCCTTATCTGAAGCAGATAAGGATGCTAAAGTAGCAACGAAGCGATCAACTGAAGACGTTAGTGACATGACTAGACAAGACGTACAGAATGTCATAAAACAACACATGATAAGTGGAAAACTGACTGGACAAACAAAGAACACAAGGAGCTACGAGAGATTAAGCCGACGTTAGGAGCCTGGAGTCCAGTATTCGGAACGCTAGGCGAGAAGAAGTCGTGCTTACTAGACTACGAATTGGTCATTCACACATGACACATTCATATTTAATGACAAAAAAGGAAAAACCAAACTGTAGACTGTGCAACAAAAATGAGGGGGCTGCAGCCCCTCCCGAAATCGTGCCATAAACCTTAAAAATAAATTAAATAAAATCACTTAGTCCAGAAAAAAAATTATTTGCGTGTAATAGCGTTTTAATTGGCTAACTATTCCAAGTTCAAGATTGTTAGAATTCCATACCCTCCAAATGCACTAAGCCACCCCCCAAATTCTCCCCCCCCCGAAATTATTTTCTATTTACGCCCAAGTATGCAACGTTCCATTAACAAATAAACACCTACTTACAGACTGCTGAGAAAAAGAAAACATTGATTTACCAAATGATTTACACGAATTGCTCACACACAGATAATACACTAAAATATCTGAAATTTCAAATTAGATAAGTTTCAAAAACTAATAAATTTCAACTTTTTTAATACGCTATAATTTATTTAACATTAAAATTTCTTTATTTTTTTATATTTAATGTTTTAATTTAGTTTTTTATTTTTTATGGAAAAATTTACTATTTTTTATATTATCTTCCTAATTAAGTAAAATAAAAAATAAAAGAAAAAAAAAACAAGAAAAAAAGAGAGATGAAAAGAAAGAAGGAGTATGAATGACTAAACATGTCAAAAGTAATGACAAAAAAAAAGGTAACAAAAAAAATAAATTAAAATAAATAAATAAATTAGAATAAATAAATAAAATAAATAAATAAATAAAAAATAAAATAAAATAATAAAATTAATATATATATATATATATATATATATATATATACATTTTTTATATGTTTTTTTTCTTTCTTTTATACACACATCTGAATCTGGTTCTTATATATAGGCAATAATGATTTTTTCAGAAGCAAGATTCTAACAAATGCAATTTTAGAAACACAACTCTGCCTCCAACACACAATACTGAAAACACTCTCCATCCTAACATTGAACTCACACAATTTAACTATACTCTTAGGGCGGAGATGACCAGGTAGTTTTCTATCCTTAAACTACCAACCCAACCCAACCCAATTATGTAGCGTTCTGTGTTTATATTTGCTTGTCGTGTTTTTATGGCACTGTATAACTGTTAAATGTTTTCGCACATTGACGCAAAGAGCACTTAATAAATAAATATTTTTGTTTAAATAGTAAATTAAGGAAATAAGACGTTCCATTTTAAATTGCTCAAAATAATGTCAGCTTGAAGATTCATAAAAGACACGTGGACAGAGACTGAATGTAATTAGGATTTTGTTCAATAAGAGCAAACGAAGAGAAATATATTTGAAAAGAAGAAGTCATAGGAAAGAAGATGCAATTATCAGGAGTAATAAAGCTGATGCTAGGAATAAATCCAAAATGAAAAATTATATCCTTTTTAATTAAAATCACTCCCTGTATTTTCCTCATGTAATGAATGTCTTTGATATTACAAAAAAGTCCGACTCGCAGGAACTCCGTCATCTTAGCGCGGTTCCGTTCATATCTCTGGTGCCATTAGTAAAGGATCAGTAGCAGTTATTGGTGGGGTTTGATCGTTCGTGAAGAATATAAAATAAAATCACGAAGAGAAAATAGATTTAAGGCGCCCCAACAGGAAACTGACTGTATCATGGCGACTTCTCCCACCTACTCAACGTTCGCTCTTGGACACACTATAATAATGTTTCACATTTTCATGCCTTGTTTTAGTCAAATACTCGTTTTACTGTTAAATGCAGGGGTCCCCCGTGGTCTAATGGCTAGTGCCTTGGATTCATAAGCGGGAGATGGTGGGTTCGATTCCCAACCTCCGGGAGGAATTTTATCATCCCACGGCTCGCTGGTAAAATTCCTCGCTGCACCCTGGATGTCGCCGCTAATGACCTAGATGTAGATGCGCCCTAAAAAAAAAAAAAAAAAAAAAAAAAAAATATATATAACTGTTAAATGCAATTAAAATGGGAAACAACTAGTTAAAACTTTAGGTAAAAAAACATAATCCCGTTCAAAAGAGCAAAACTAACAATTGCGAATTTTGCGATTGACATTATTTTTCCGAATGACATCGCCCCATCGAAAATATCTTCAGAACGGTTTTTGTAAGGAATTTAGTAAGCTTTCAAATTGCAACCTTCCACTCACCACTATTTCCCTACCGTTTTCAAGATATTTTAGAAAATATACGAACATCCCAAAACTTTTCATGAAAATAAAATATTCATGAATGCCTGTTTTTTTTTTTTTTTTTTTTTTTTTTTTTTTTTTTTTTTTTTTTTTTTTTTTACGGCGCATCTACATCTAGGTCATTAGCGCCGACATCCAGGGTGCAGCGAGGAATTTTCCCAGCGAGCCTTGAGATGAGAAAATTCCTGCCGGAGGTGGGAATCGAACCCACCATCTCCCGCTTATGAATCCAGCGCGCTAGCCACTAGACTACGGGAGACCCATGAATGCCTGTTAATGAAATATTTTATTTCTAGTACTTCCTTAACTCCAAACGTTACCAAAATTTACCTATCTTAGATTAGATGAATATGAAACGCCTGGAACAAGTTCCAACTGAATTAATCGTTTCAGAATACCCAAACTGAATTTGCCCGAAAACCCCGTCTTCCGGTGGCTGGATTTTGCTGGTTAACGGACGTCACCTTTCAAATAATACAAACTATTTTTGCACCAAATATTACGGACATTTTGGGGCAGCTAGAGAGCGAAAAGACAAATATATATATATGTATGTGTATGTATATATATATATATATAAAAATCACGTGTCTGTTTGTTTGTTCCTTATACAAATCCACACCGTTTGACCGTTTTTGACCAAACTTGGAATAATGGTAGGTCTTGATACGAGAAATCTCCTAGGCTAGGTCAAAAAAATCTACCAGCTGTCTGTCTGTATGTTTGTCCCTTACACAAATCCATACCGTTCATCCGATTTTGACTAAACTCGGTAGACATGTAGATCTTTCTCTGGGGAGAGTCGTAGGCTAAGTCAAAAACGTCTACCAGCTGTCTGTCTGTATGTTTGTCCCTTATACAAATCCACACCGTTCGTCCGATTTTGACTAAACTCGGTACACATGTAGATCTTAATCTGAGGAGTGTCGTAGGTTAAGTCAAAAACGTATACAAGATGTCTGTCTGTATGTTTGTTCTTTATACAAACCCACACCGTTTGACGGATTTTGGTCAAACTGGGCACACAGGTTGGTCTTGATCAGGGGATTGTCATAGGCCAGGTCAAAAACATCTACCAGCTGTTGTCTGTATGTTGTTGTTTCTTTTTATAAAAATCCACACCGTTAGACCGATTTTTACCAAACTTGGCATACATGTATGTCTTGATACGGGGGGTGTTATAGGTTATGTCAAAGTCGTCTAGGACTCAGAGTAGGGAGGTCACAGGTTCGAAACAGTTACAGATTCGTGTTATTAGATTTTAATAAAACTAAGTTGGTTTCTAATTTATTTAGGCTTTTCTATATGTAGAAAGTAGGTGTAGCATGGCACGCCGGGTAACAGCTAGTATATATATATATATATATATATATATATATATATATATATATATATATACATACATAAATAAAAAGTATCTTTTGTTTTAAGTAACTTCGCTGGGGTTGAAATGACTGCTTGGTGAGACGGCTTCTCTCTCGAGCGGTGTTTTTACTCTCCATTCTGAAGTATTTCGCCGTTTTCCTCTCCGGCTTCATCAGGCTTCACCCATCCTTGGGGGTTGGGACTTCTCTTCTGATTTTCTTAATCTACTGGCACTTAAACATAAAAGTTTCTTGCCGGCACTTCCGGATTGCACCATCGTGACGACGTCATAAGCTGGTTTCCTCCTAATGGAAGGAGAGAGGAACCGCGCTAAAACTCGCTTTCAATGAGTAAAATATCTTTATGACCATTCCTAAATATGGCCTATCTATTTAGAGCGACGGAACAAGCAAGGAATATAGCTGACCTTTCTTCGAGAGAAATTATATTCAACAATATCAGCATATTTATGAGCTTCGCTAGCTGAATGATCGGCGCTAGATCAGAACGTCATTCACTATACCACAGGATATTTGCTAGCATTTGCATATTATTTGCACATCATGTTATACACAATAATATATTCAATATGGCTACACAAACGAATATTCTGTTTTGGGGGGGGGGCGCAAATATGAAAGTCAGTAAATAGAGGCATTATTCGTAATGAACTTTTGCAGTGGTCATATTACTGGTCATAACTCAAAAACCAAGAAGGTAATAAGTAGGCATCCTATGTTATTGTATTTACATATTTTTTTTATTCGTAAATCGTAAGTGTTGGTGTGTTTCTGTACGTTTTATGTTATTTTTATGCTTTTAAACAGTCTTTTATTTTACATATTTTGTCAAAACTCCATATTTTTACAATTATTCATTAAATGACCCTTAGATCAAATATATATATAACAGCGAATAAGGCAGAAGGTCAATAAAATATCGTCACACACCTTTACACTTTTTATTTATCTTCCCTACATGTTTCGCACCCTTTTTGGTGCCTCTTCAGGGGAACACTCTTAAACATTAAATTGAGCCTCAACCTGAGGAATGGAACCTTCCACTAGCAGGGCCTCGTCTATGTAGGGAAGATAAATAAAAAGTGTAAAGGTGTGCGACGATATTTTATTGACCTTCCGCCTTATTCGCTGTCATATTTTTACATATTCTGCTGTAAGTTCATATTTTTTCTACATATTTTAATGCTATTTTGATATTGTAATTGAAGAAATAAAGGGAAAACCGAGAAAGAAAATAATACTTTACCCATTGAGTCTCTATACTAAACTAGCTGTTACCCGGCGTGCTATGCTACACCTACTTTCTGCATCTATAAAAGCAAAAATAAATTAGAAACCAAATAATTAATATTAAAATCTAATAACGCAAATCTGTAACTATTTGAGTTCATTGTTTCGAACTCATGATCTCCGAACTGTGAATCATAGACGATTGTAACCTAGCCTTTCCGTGTTGACCTACCTGTGTGCCAAGTTAGGTCACAATCGGTCAAACGGTGTGGATGTGTATAAGGAGCAAACATACAGACAGACAGCTGGTAGACGTTTTTGACCAAGCCTGTGACACTCCCCGTATCACGACCTACCTGTGTGCCAAGTTTGGTCAAAATCAGACGAAGGGTGTGGATTTGTATAAGGAACAAACATACAGACAGACATCTGGAAGACGTTTTTGACTTAGCCTATGAGACTTCCCGTATCAAGACCTACCAATATTCCAAGTTTGGTCAAAATCGGTCAAACAGCTTGGATTTGTATAAGGAACAAACAGACGAACGGACAAACAGACAGACACGTGATTTATATATATATATATATATATATATATATATGTATATATATATATATATATATATATATATATAGAGAGAGAGAGAGAGAGAGAGAGAGAGAGAGAGAGATATCAAGACTAGAGACAAAAGGCATGTTGTTAGTGGATAGCATGGCAATCATACAGGGAGTAACAGAGAAAATCCAAGTTTTAGAAGGAGATACTCGGAATAAATTCAAAAGGAGTTTGAAAAACAGTCTATGAAAAAACCCTGGCTGGAAAGATATCCAGATTATTGAAGATATCCACAGTGGCATAACAGCAAGTAGATGTTTAACAGTTGAGTTGATTCCCATGGAGATTGCAGCCTTCAAATACTCACCAGTCACTTCAGTTGATGTTGAGTCATAGACGATTTTCCGAAATAATGTTCATCAGTAGAAATTTTCAACTTCTTTTTTCCCCCCTTCTATAATGAGTTCCTAATTTTTATTTATGTTTTATGTTTCAATATGTTATAGAGTTTTAGTCATTTTGTTCTATACATTTTCAATTTTTGTTCTTTTCATTTATGATAACAGAGTTCTCACTTATTATTTATGCTTTTTTCAATATTTTATAGTATTTTAGGCATTTTTTAACGAAATATTTTTTATTACATATTTCAATATAAATAGTTAAATACATATGTACGTATTTTGAATTTTATTTTACACGAACATCCATTCCCTAATAATAAGCTACCCTAACCTTTTGTCAGCCATCCGACCAATAGGGCGTGACTTAGATTTGTCGGTCCCAGAAACACCATTTGGCTAAAATTCTATTCCAACGGAAGTATTTTCTGATGTACAATCGGAGTTAGATTAAAAAGGTAATCAAGAATTCCAATGTATTAAAGAAAATGTAGGGCCTAAATTGTTTACGTAGGCCGACCTTTACGACTTGGTAAGAGATCTAGGCCTAACGGAAGAAAAAGCTAAATTACTTGGCTCTAGGCTACAAGAAATGATCCTGTTGGCAGTTGGAACCAGCATTTATGTTCACAGGAAAAGAGAGCAGCAATTTTCCAAGTTTCATGAGCAAGCCATTCTCGGTCTGAGTTTGGTATTGAATACAAAAAGAAATGGCGGTGGCTGTTTCGTGGTTCATCCAAAAGTAGTTTCAGGATGTGTTATTGCATAACGGTAACATGTACGAATCTATTTCTGTTGGTCATGGGTCATGTACACATGAAAGAAACATGTATTATGAAAACGTACAAACATTGTTAAATTTACGCTCTTAGGTTAGCAAGGTGGTTTTAATTTCCATACTTCTCAACATTGGTGCGGAAAGAACAGGTCTGCAAGCCTTTAAAATCTGACGTAAAGAAAGTTCTACACATGAGGAGCTTGGTATCAAAGTTGGACAACTCCATTTTTTTCGGTTTTGAGATTTTGGTTGATTCTTAAGGAGCTTTTTATGCTGCATTCGGTTTTACAACTGTTTTGCCGTAAAAACAAACAGAAAATAGTTAAAATAGCGTTTATTTGCACCGTTCAGAATCAAAATATGGACAATTCCAACATAGGTTAGGTTTCAAAAAAAGACAACTCCTACAGTAGCCAATGAGATGCTTGCATTTCTGCAATCTGCTCCCAACATGCACTGCAAATCCATCATGGCTGAATGTTAGTAGTTACTTGTAATGAGTGCATTTAGCGATAATTCTAATTAATAACTATCTATTATCCGGCACACTGTAGTGCCGAACGCCGGATTTTGGGGCAAAACCTCTAGGTACTTGAACCTTTCTGATTTAGGAATCATTTTTTAAGTATTTCTTCCGTACCGAGTAGAATGAGACCACTTCCAATTCTTCAGAATAATTATTTTAATAATAAAAGGGTTTTATATAATAAAAAGAAAAACGTGAAAAACAGCAACTATTCAATTTAAAAAAATCATTTTTACTCAATTGGTAGATCTATGTATCCTTCCAAATGTATTTTCAAGACCTGAAGTGAATAAATTAACAACTAATGTAATACTGGTAACTGTTCTCGACATATTCCTCTTTATTTAAATTTTCGCGTATAACAAATAAATATTAACAGTTTCACACTAGATATTAGATAGATCTCACTGTTAATGTTCAGTTATTTGCTCTCGCAAGCTTTTCAACAACTATCTCCAGAAAATAATAATGGTTAACTCGTTTTTCATAAAATAATCGCATCGCTAATTGATAAATTTATTTTAATAAGCTCTGCACAGGTATGGTTGAGTACGGCGATCAAAATTTATTGCACAGCCACTTCAATACATGTACTTTTAGGTAAAACTGTGCGAAGAGGATAGCTAAGTACCACATTTTTTCTAAACCGAATAAACTAAAGATAATTTAGTTTTATTACAGATATCTTTACATTCTATCTGCACAATCCAAGCGGTGTTTGCCATACTACACCATAATTGACGTGGAAGAATATCATGAAGTCTTTGCGAAACATGGACGGGAAGAGATTGGTTAGCACAGGACTGGAGACAAGAAGCTAAGGTGGTGGTAAAGCCAACCCAATGCCTTCACTTTCCGCTTTCCAGATGTAAGCGCTTCCTATTTAAGAGATCCAAGATCCACAAGAATATACTAGTATCTGGTGAGGTGGCATACAACACAAATATCGGTATATTTATGTCCATAACAAAGAAGGCTAAGTCACTTCAAGAACTTAATCCTGCACCAATTCCCGTCGGCTGTAGCGTCAACCCCAAGAAACTTGCAGATGTTAAGAATCTCTTGTCCTAGTACTCCGGAGAAAATTAGGAAGAAAGATACCGTTTGCAGTGGTACCGCAACCTCACAGTACAGAGTGAAACTGCTAATGTTATCAACAGTTGTCACTGTGAGTGTGTTGATTGCAGATTTTAAAGAACTAGTTCTTTCTAAGGTGTGAGAATAATTCAAAGACTTCAATTTTGTCAAACTGCATTTAAATAATTTTTTTCAAGTAATTTTTAACTATACGATTATTTTTAATACATTAGACATAATTATATTATATTAAAACTCTCTCGTGCATATCGAATTCATATTTTTTTTTGGAAGCGTTGATCGTCGGGGTTTCGGTCAGTGTTCTTATTCAATAAAACACATTTTATTTGCTAAAATGTATATTTATTGCCGCCAACGTTTCGGCTTGCTATACAAGCCATCTTCAGGGCTGCAAAAACATATATGGTATAACAATGATAAGGACAAAAAAAAAAGAAAAAAAAAAAAGGCTAAACATTAACATAAATATGAGTACCTATATGCTTGAAAATATAAATATAAATATATATATATATATATATATATGTATATATATATATATATATATATATGTATATATATATATATATATATATATATATATATATATATATATATATATATAGTATAATAATAGCAATATAAATAAATATACATGTATATGGTATCCAAGAGAATACAGTACAAGTGTCATAGTAACATACCTATTGAGAAGATTGAGAACTGTCCCGTTTTTTTATTTTTTTTTTTTGGTTTCAAAAGAGGATAGATTCAATTTTTAAATGGCTCCCTTTGGTTTCAAAAACGGACAACTCCATGCCTTGGTTTCAAACATGGACAACTCCACTATTTGAAGTGTGATTACGGCCTAAATACTCATATTATTTTGTAATGCCGTTGAAAACATGTTTTTTGGACCTAGGAGAATAACATATAAAAAATTCACCATGATACTGACAACCCTATAGAAGATATGGTTTTTTGCCTCTCCTGTAAAAAAATCAAAAGTGGAGTTGTCCAACTTTGATACTAAGCTCCTCACATAATCCTTGTAGATAAAAAAAAAAAAAAAATTGTGCTAGGACTCAAGGAACAGTTTGAAAAGGCTTTTCCTTTTCATGGCCCATGGCCCATGTTTCAAGTATTTACATACATTTTAGAAGGTAAACTAAAAGAAGGCGTCTTTGTTGGACATTTTCTGACATTAGAAAAATGAAGTTTGGCGTTAATTGTAAATCCACAATGACCTTAAATGAGTAGGAAGCACGGGTATCATTCAAGAAAGTCGTTAAACGCTCTTGGGAAATTAAACAACAAAAAAAAAACTCATCATAGCTAAAATGCTTAAAAAAAAAAAAATGCATTAAATTCCCCTTAGTTTTTGTTCATGCCAAACCAATATGCCGCGCGTAGCAAGGAAGTCAACCTGCCAAAGCTCACATCTCCCACAAAACAATATTTTTTTTTGTTTTCTTTTTAGGGCACACCGACAACTGGGCCAATAGCACCGAAATTCATGGTGCAGCCGGGTGTTTCTCAACGGGCCCCGAAATGGAAAAAATCCCTGCCATGCACTTAGGAATCGAACCTCCATCTCTCGCAAGAGAATCCAAGGCATTAGCCACTAGACCTCGGACAGAACCTTCTACCAATAAAAAAAAAATCAGTTCCGTAACAGGCCACGAGGGCCCTGAGGGGTAGATACTATAGGGGTATCACACTCATGACCATACGTCACACTAGAACAATAGTAGTACTACGTCACACTAGAGCAATAGGAGTACTACGTCACACTAGAGCAATAGGAGTACTACGCTTCAACCGCATGATTTTCCACTTTCCTGCTTTGAATGCTACAGTCATTCGCACCAAGGTATCCATTAATAAATTAATTAAAGGCTGGGTTGGCCTAGGGACGGTCAGGGAGGCCGAATCCAATCCATGAACGAAGACACTAGAAGATATCGTCGATACAAATGCAAAGTAACGAATGTGAAAAAAATGCATCTTTCATTGTCAATCTTTACTAATTTCTGCTGGACTTATGTACGGCAAATTCTTGAATCCTGCTTCACTCTATTAAAGGGAAAGTATTCCTCTATCAAAAGGTCAAATTTGCCGAATATTTGACTGTCCAAAAAAAAAAAGTTATGTATAAATGCTTTTCCACTCTGAAAAGTGGTGATTTTCATATTCGATACTTTGCATTTGTAGCGACGATATAATCTTTAGTGCTTGCTCCGGATTTGAACTTAGGTCCTCCGGCATATAATCCCATTGCTCTACCACTGAGCTAACCTCGCCCCCCCCCCCGCTAAAATGTTATAGAAGTTTTAAAATTTAGGATGTTTGATGCGACTAAAAGTGCACTTTTTGATCAGTCACCTTGATTACTTCCTGGACCATTTGATGATGGCGTGGAGGAAGGAGGGAGTTTTCACCAGGACATTAAAGTGATGGAAAAACGCTACCAGTCCCACCGGAAAACCAGCATGATGGTGGACTACTGTTGGGTCTATTCACTGAGAACTTCAGCAAGAGATTCATCTTAGAAAAACCTACACAATGAGCTTCAAAGAAGATACAGAAAGAAAGTCTAAACCAATTCCAGCTTCCAAGGGAATCCTATGTTATATCACTGTTTGAAGTAGCTTACTGTAAATAGAAACCCATGATAATGATATAACATTATGATGGTTTCATCAATTTCACCATATTCGGGTTTTATACTTCATAATAAAAAGCAAATCACTCCAAAACTATGGGTTATAAAAAAACAACCATGACCAGATTTGGATTCAGCTCATAAAAATCTATCACGATCGATTGTTAAAGTAAAAAAAGTTTGCAACAAATAATTTTTGTAATTATTCATTAAATGACCCTTAGCTCAAATATATATAACTGGCGAATAAGGCGGAAGGTATATATATATATACAAAATTGACTGTAATAGCTGCGGTAAAGCATACATAGGAAAATCGGAACAGCTACTTGGAAAACGTATTAAACAACACGCTCAAAATATTGATAATGGAGAAAACAAAACGGTGTTGGCTTATCAGGCTATAAAATGTGGTCATGAATTGGATTTTGAAAACATCTGAATATTAGGGAAAGAAAGAAATAGAATGAAAAGAAAGATTAAAGAAAACATACACATCATTAAAAACAGGAAAAAAGTGATAAATAAAAAAACGGAAATACACCATCTTAATAATATTTTCATTAATTTATTTGATAAAAAATAGGACAATTGGTATTATAGGACTATATTTCATCTGGAAATTAAAATCAATTTTAAATTTATGACGGATCGATTATCGATCAGCTGACTATTTGACACCATATTGGATTCGTTCAGTCAATGACCAGTCTATACGAGGCCCTGCTAGTGGAAGGTTCCATTCCTCAGGTTGAGGCTGAATTTAATGTTTAAGAGTGTTCCCCTGAAGAGGCACCAAAAAGGGTGAGAAACATGTAGGGAAGATAAATAAAAAGTGTAAAAGTGTGTGGCGATATTTTATTGACCTTCCGCCTTATTCGCCAGTTAAATAATTTTTGTGCTGGTCTGTGCAATGGATAAGGCAAGGTCTTACTTAACTCAACTTGCTGGGATTTGACCTGAGTTCCTTCCCCCTCCTCTGCCTATTTGGTAAAGGTTTCTTAACCAAAAATAGTATCGGGCTTCATATAAGACAAAGCCAAATGTCACTCTAATGGTGAAAATGCTCCATAAAGACGGGAAAGTGTTCCAGTAGAACTTTCCGAAATGTAGGCTAGAGTTGGGGGTTTAAGGACAGAAAACCTGTCAGCAAAACCCTATGACTATATGAACTCGTGTATAGTGTAATGTTAGGTTGAACAGGCTTTGAAATTTGTGTTTATGACAATGATGCATTGGAAAAAAATTACTATACCATAGATATAAAAAAAAAAAAAAAAAAAAAAAAATCAGTCCCGTAACAAGCCACGAGGGCCCTGAGGGGCAGATACTACAGAGGTATCTGATTCATGACCATACGGCACACTAGGGAGATAGTGTGGTCAGTATTATGCTCAGGCCGCCTGATTTTCCCCTTGGCCGCTTCGACTGCTAGAGTCATTAGCACCCGAGGTACCCATTATTAAGTTAATTAAAGGCTGGGTTGGCCTAGGGACGGTCAGGGAGGCCGAATTCAACCCTTGAGCGAAGACAATAGAAGAAAAAATCTTTAGTGCTTGCTCGGGATTTGAACTCAGGACCTCCAACTTATTAGTCCAGTGCTCTACCACTAAGCTAACCTCGCCCCTATACCATAGATATAAAGACCAAAAATGCTTTGGAAAAAATGCTGACAATTTTGCCTTAGAAAAAGTGATTATAGCATAGATAGAAGAACCAAAAATTTTTATCCGTTTAAAGCCAAATTTACATATATGTAAATATATTTATTTTATTATTATTTATTTAAATATTTATTCTTTCATTTTTTCCCGAAGGAATGTAGCTATTGAGGTTACACTCATAAAACAAGATAGCTACATTTATATATTACCTCAAATAATTCTAAGATCCTACCTACAAGATACCAAAAAATCTTAACGCGTTTAGCGTTATTTAGAAAACTTAGAATCGATACAGTAAAAAATTAATTTTCCTCTTTAGTGAAAAATGTAAACACGAGTGAAAATGTAAAATGAAATATGAGAGAGAAGATTTTACACTCGGAAATTACTCCTTCTTCCTTTTCATAGTTTGCTCTAGGGAAAACACAAATACAGATATGTTTCATATTTTCTTACTATGTTTGAGTAAAATACTGATTTTACTGTTAAATGCAATTAAAAAAAAAACAAATAACAACCAATTAAAAACTGAGGTAAACATTTATTTATTCTGCACCGGCTACAAAGGCACCTTGCCCAATATAACCATTAAACATACCTACAACTAAGGTAAAATGTGACAAAGAAAGGAATAGAAGCAGTTATTAGTTTGTTATGGTCTTTCCTGAAAAAGTATAAAAACGTTTCCCATTTTCTTATCTTGTTTTACAAAAATACTCATTTTACGGTTAAATGAAATTAAGAAAAAAAAAAAAAAACAATTTATTAAATACAGAGTTAAATAGAGAAAACGTTCAAAAGAAAGAAACCAACATCAGTAAAGTAGTAGAAAATACTCAGCATCTAAGAATTCCACTCGGAAAGCTGTATTTAAAAAAAAAAATGGTTCTCATTTTACGCATCCTATTTTACTGATTTTTTTTTTTTTTTTTTTTTAGAATTTATTGTGCGTCGACTACAATGGCCTTTAGCACAATACCCTACTGTTTAAGTTAGCCGAATATTATATAATGTTAGAATCATTACTAATGTTTATATTTTACAATACTATATTTTAATCCAAATTTCTATATATATATTTTTTATTTCAAGGGATGTTACATTTTTAGATATGTTTGTGTGCTTTAATAAATTTAAGGTAATCAATAATATTCTGATCTTTTTCTGTTTTATTCAAAATGATAAATTAATTTTCGTAATATATGCAATTATAAAAATACAAGCAATTAATATATATATATATATATATATATATATATATATATATATATATATATGTGAGTGTGTGCGCACACATATATATAAGCCACAATTTTTGTTTTATCGAGAACGGAAATTCATACAGCATCCTTAGATCACCGACCAAAACTCCACACATTCTTGCTCTGATTAGAAGATAAAATCGCCGAAGTCGCCGGAAGAAATGGACTCCGAAGCCATTTGAGGAATCGAGG
This sequence comes from Gonocerus acuteangulatus, assembly GCA_946811695.1. Taxonomy (NCBI): domain Eukaryota; kingdom Metazoa; phylum Arthropoda; class Insecta; order Hemiptera; family Coreidae; genus Gonocerus; species Gonocerus acuteangulatus. The sequence goes on from OX328125.1 coordinate 17,563,315, forward strand.
ATTGCTTCGGGAGAAAATGACAGCCCCACTAATGAAGAATAACGGAAACTTTCTTTTGAAGATGACGGTGGAAAGGCAAGGCAGTTTCGTAATTAGTTCCGGAATGCCGCAGAAGATTGGTGACATCCTCGGCATATGCGCTATTTAAGCACGTTCCGAAGATATGTTCTGATGAGAGGAAGAAAGAGGTCGCGCTCATGACAGAATTTTGGGAATACCTCTTGAAACCTGCATACATCCTTATGGAGGCTATGACTATTCGTTTAGCGCGTTTTCTCACTCCCTTCATAGGGAGAAACCCAACTTATGTGGTTGACCTCATGACGGGGGGAAAAATCAGTCCCGTATTTGGCCCTGAGGACCAGAGAGTTAGGCTAGCTCAGCGGTAGAGCACTGGAGTAATGTGTTGAAGGACCTGAGTTCAAAACCCGAGCAAGCACTAAAGATTTTTATCTTCTAGTGTCTTCGTTCGTGGGATGGATTCGGCCTCCCTGACCGTCCCTAGGCCAACCCAGACTTTAATTAATTTATTAATGGGTACCCGCAAAGGGAAAGTCAGGCACCCGGAGCATAGTACTGACCAGACTATCTCCTTAGTGAGCCGAATGTTCCAGAATCAAATGTCTGTTCGGTTTCTAGCTGCCTCAAAAATTTACCGATTTTACTGAAATTTTGTACAAAAATGTTTTGTATGATTATAAAAGTCAACTTGATTTACCAGTACAAATCCGCCATCCGGAACATGTTTTTTTTTTAGTGATATTCGCCGAAAAAAATCGTGACCTTTATGTTTTTGCGTTACTAGGATTCCAAGCACACGTTTTATAAATTACTAGCTGTTACCCGGCGTGCCATGCTACACCTACTTTCTGCCTATGACAATCCCCTTATTAAGATCTACCTGTATACCAAGTTTCGTCAAAATCGGTCAAACGGTGTGAATTTTTTTATAGCTGTCTAGATGTAGTTCATGAAACAGCCAACAGAGGCCAGCACCACAGCAGTTCAGAAAAAAAAACGACAGAGGCCAGCACCAGAGCCTGCGAGTAGATAGCTCTTATCAAAGAAAGGCCAGCACTCCTTAGTTAGACAGTGACTGTTGATATAAAATTGAAATAAACTGCATTAAATGATTATATAATGATGTAAAGTCATCAATGAGTTCGAGTTATTCTAATTATCAAGAACATTATTCTAAATTTGAGACATTATTTAAAATGGCTGTCGATTCAAAATGGCCGTCAGAATCTGAATGGTTCAGTGTAGCCTATTTTTCTTGAACAAAACTTTTGACCTTTTCACTAAATTTTGAAATTTGACTATTTTGACCTAGCATAGGAAATTTCCCGTATCAAGACCTACCTGTGTGCCAAGTTGGTAAGTTGGTCAAAATCGGTCAAACGGTGTAGATTTGTATAAGGAACAAACAAATAAACGGACAAACAGACAAACGAACAAACAGACAGACACGTGATTTATATATATATATATAGATTGGACAGCGGGAGTTTAATGAATCCATTTCCAAGGCTATATCGTATAAACAGTGTCGAGAAAAATGGAAGAAACTAGATTAGGTCTTTCGGATACATTCTTGAATATCTCGAAACCGTTTGGGGATTCGTAGTTTTAAAGCATCTATTCAAAAACTTATTAAACTTCCTACAAACACGGATATGTGATTTTTGATTGATATCATTCTTAGAAAGCGGTGTTTAAAAGGAATAATTTACACATAGAATAAAATTTCCTGTTGTCATGAAAGATCAATACAAAACATTAACTCTTTTTATTCTTTATATATATATATATATATATATATATATATATATATATATATATATATATATATATATATAGAGAGAGAGAGAGAGAGGATGGATTTCAGGATAGCCCAAAAACTCGAGATTCTTATAGAAATTATTAAGGGTAATATTTTCATAAATGTTCATCCTTTTTTATGGACAATTCCTTAACTTTAGCATAACAACGATATAAAAAGGTTTACATTTTTTACGAGAGGCTTGTGTTTTTCCTTTATTACATGGACCGGACTCATTATATTTCGTTGACTCATTATATTCCAGCATTAAGAGCAAACCTTTTCTTGTAATTTCATCTGAAATGTTTTCTAAAATTCCTTTTATTGACAAGCTGGATAGCTGGACTCGACTAACCGACAAAAAATTACGTACAATCAAAACTACTACTCAGGAGTGGACATCCAGCTAACGAGACAACAGACACGAAGAAGTCGTACTTGATCGACTACGAATTGGCCTCACAAGACTAACAAACGAATATCTCATGACGGGACTTAACAAACCAACCTGTAATATATGCAGTAGAGACTTTACCGTAAAACACCTACTTACGGAATGCAGAAGACGACACAAACTAAATATTCCACATGACATGAAGGAATTGTTGAGGGACAGCAGCCAATACATAAACACAATACTCTCCTACTTACACAACAATAAACTATACAATCTCATTTGAAGACATCTGCTGAATAACCATTGGCTTCCAGTCATATTACAGATATTTCCATACTTCTGTTTATGAGTGAATTACATTTCTAATCACGATGCTGGTTCATTGGACCATACAGGTACCACCTGGGAAGAGTGAAGTCGCCATAGTAGCGATCACTTATTAATAATAATGTAATAATAATAATAATCTCCAGTAATGTGAGAGACCCCTCCCCCATAATAATAATAACCTGTCAGTAAGTGGTCAAGAAATACACAGTAACGCATGCATTAGACTGGATACATGCATAATGCAGTCATGCGAGTGTATTACCTGGCCACCAAAAGCGGACTAGAAACAGCACTCTGCACAACTAGATGCAGTGAGACCCGTCCGATACTTCTTAAATATCCAGCAAATGTATGTACAAGTACGTACATAATTATTTATTTCTGTTGGATACGAATCCGCCGAAGTAAATTTAATCACCCGGAAACGGAGGAAACCCACCCCGATCATAATAATATTTTTTTTTTTTAACGGCGCATCGATAAATCTGGGACATTAGTGCCGAGATCCAGGGTGCTGCGAGGAATTTTCTCAACGAGCCCTGAGATGAGAAAATTCCTGCCGCCGGTGGGGATCGAACCCACCATCTCCCGCTTATGAATCTAAGGCCCTAGCCACTAGACCACGGGAGCCCCCAAAATAATAATAATAATAAAATTTCTTTTCGGCGTTTTATAGAGCAGTAGTATGTTTTTTGGTTTCCGAACTGTTTTAATTCGTAATTTTAGTTATTTGAATAAAACAATTACTATTTTAGGTTTTTTTTTGCTAGTTAGTTAGTTTAAGAGTTCAATTTCCTCCGTGCTCTCTAGTGAATAAGCAGGAACCGAGAAGGACAAGGTGTAGTAGACAGGACAGTGAGTACCCTTGACAAATGAAATATTCCAGCAAGGGGGGGGGTTAGTTCTTGGGTCAAGGGTGCGCCCCCCTGGATCTCCCAGCTGTCCAATTAGCAGAAGCATCTCTCCTAACGGGTCTTGGTAGGGTTTATGCCGCTGCTTCGGTGTCAGTCATTCCTCGAGACGCTAATGGTGTAACTTCTTCTTGAAGCTTAGCCGAGAACATCTAGTAGTTTAATGGCTTCTTACTTTTAAGCCTTCTCAAGGTTGTTTCGATTATCCAAATGGCATTCCAGGTGTAGTAAAGTGTTCCCCGCAGGAGCTGAGTATACGGAGCACATAACTGAGTAAACAACCACTGTCAACAGACTGAATCTTTTATAGTTTTTATAACCAGCTAAGCCAACTGTAGAGTAAATTATTTCCTGGACGTTCTCATAAAGAGAGTAATAGAAAATATAATATTCAAAATTGAAGTGTCACAAGAAAAGGTGTCTATAAGGCTTCATCCCGAGTGTCATTTGGAAGGCTTGGAATTCTTTTTTAAGAACGTTCTTGGTATATAGCATTGCCATATCAAACAATTGGACGAGTTCGTTAACTACCAAATCGTTCCATCTGGAAGGGGGTTTATAATTAATTGCTGTATTTGCTGTCTAAAGCCCCGTTTCCATTAATACAAATCTGATCTGTGACATGTAGTGTCGTTAAATGCGAGCCCTGACTAGAGGCTTCAGGCTTGAACCTTGACCCTAGCCTCTACAGCCCGAGCTCTGAGGGCTCCATGAAGGCTCGGGAGTGAGGCTCCTTTCTAACCTTATCAAGCCCTGAAGGTTCGGCAAGGTTCTCCCTCGAGCCTTGAAGGCTCGGCCTTGGAGCCCTGGGAAGGTAGAGCTTCGGCAAGCACGGTTATAGTCAAACCCTTTCTAGTGCTTTTATATCTTATATCTATACAATAATTACTTACTCCATAATAATTACATTTTATTAATTTCGATTTTTGGTGTGACATTTCTCACCATTTATTTCACAATAATTGCCAGCGAATAATTTCAATGGCGGAAAGAGTTTAGGACGAATCTACTAAAGTATATTTCATGAAACAGCTGTTTGCCCACCATCCGCCATTTTGGAAATGAAAAGTAAAAGGCTTCAAAGCATGCGCCTTCTACCAAGCCAAGCCTTCAAGGCTCGCGCCTTCTATCGAGCCCTGTCCAAGCTTTTAGGAGCTGAGCCTTCTAGCCTTAAAGGCGCGCTCTTTTACAACACTAGTGATATGTCGCACGACTTGTGCCGGGAACAAATTGCAGAATGGAAACCATTAGCAACAAGTCAAGGCACATGTGCCAGCGACTTGTGCCAGGAACACGCGCATGGGCAAAGGACCTTTTACACATACAAGCCTTTCTAGTGTCCACAGATCGTAACCTAAAAACATATCTTATAGCTCACTTTGCATCAAATTCCTCAGTGACATGAAAATTTGGCACAAAACTGTGCAACAGGTCCCGGGGATTTGTCAGAATGGAAACGTACTTTTACGCCGAAAGTTTTAGTACTCTATGCGATGTATACCTGAGTGTAAGTTACCTATTGAGGTTGGACTCATGACGGAATTTTTGAAAAATTTCTTCAAATCTTTATCGATCCTACCTAGTAGACACCGAAAATGACCCCCGTTAAAATTTATATATATCTATCTGTATATATATATATATATATATATATATATATATATATATATATATATATATATGTGTCTGTTAACACGATAGCGGCTAGAGTTTTTGTTTTTTCGTCACGAAACTTGGTATATAGCATTCAATTAGCAAACGATTGAACGAGTTCGTTAACCACCAAAGTCGGTCCACCGGAAGGGGGGGTTTACCCCGAACCCAAAACACTTATTTGACTATGTCAACCGTAATATTTGTTATATTTCAACGAAACTTGGTATTCGTAGTGTTAATATAGAGAGAAAAGTGAGATATAAAAATGAACTAAATCGGTTCATTAGAAGGGGGGGTTTACTCTGGACCCACAATACCAATTCGCCACTACCAGCCGTGATTTTTGGTATATTTCGACGAAACTCGGTATTCGTAGTGGTAATCTACAGGTAAATATGTGTTGTAAAAAGAAACTAAATCGGTTCATTAGAAGGGGGGGGGTTTACTCCGGACCCAAATTCCTAATATACTCATACCGGTCGTAATTTCTGCTGTATTGTAACGAAACGCTGTATACGTCGTGGGTAACTCATGAGAAAGAAGTGTTGTAAAAATGAGCTGAATCGGTCAATCGGAAAGCGGGGGTTTAATTTGTAATATATTTGAATAGAAAAGCCGGCAGACGTAGGTTCACAAAGCCGCCGCAAGGAGCGCTTTCTACCACTAGAGTGACTGTATCCTGTTCCTGCGTTAGATCAAAATACGATAATATGAGGATTTTTGTATTTATTACGTAGTGTAGTAGGTACCATGTTTAAACATAACTCTGGATGCAAATTAATAATTGATCAGTTACTCATTACAAAATGAGAACTATTCACGTTTTTATTTTATTTATGTAGGATATTTTAAGCAAATTGTTCTGGAAAGCAGTCTACACTACCCAAATTCTGAGGAAAGTGCTTAGTTATGCAGCTCCTGCGTGACGGACTTTTAGTTAGGTGATGGGAGGGGGTAAGCCATTTTGTTTTATATAAAATCGAAAAAATGACGCGATTTTTGTACTTTTTTCACTCATGACTCCGTTCATCAAAAGGCATCAAAAGATTTGTATCGAAATGTCCTATAATGTTCCATTATTTAGAAACAGTACAATTTATTTGCGGCTTTGCAAATTAGCAATAATAATCAAAAAGTGGTAAAAAATAGGCATTTTTTATATAATTTTTTCGGCAGATTAAAATGCATTTATTACCTTCATATTCTAGGAATAAAATGTTGTTTATAGAATAAAACAACCTACTAAAGTTCGTTTAAATTAGTTTAATAGTTTTTGCATAATAAATTTGCAATTGGGGTCTGAAAGAAAAGGTTGACAAAATGTTGGAAAATCCAAACGAAATTGCTTTACATATTTGTAATATTTATTGGGAAACAGTAACGCACTCACACTTTCAAAAATATCGGTCAATTAATTTTGTAAAGTAATTTAACAATTGCATTTGTGCCTAATTAAAAAGAAAGCGGATGTTTTCAATTTACACCGCGCAATTACTGTTATTTCAGTTCTTCCGAAGATATTTCTACAAAATTTGCTTGCCCCTCTCAACATCCAAGCATAGCTACGGAACTATGCGCCCCGGGTTATTAACTGCAATTAATGTCTCTGTTGCAAGTTTCGAATATGTTATCCAGACAAATGGTTAGATAAACTGTAAAGATGCAATTCCCTTACTTATGAGTTGGTCTTCTATGTTGCTTCGGTTAAAGGATCAAATAACCTGGTTAAACCTAGAAATGCTTAAGAGCTAATTCAATGGTGCTTAGTCAAGGTCATTAAGTGGCTAAGTGAGACCCCATCAGAACGAGAAATGTTCGCGTATTGCCCATCTTGGAACATTTACGAGCAGGGAATAAATTTAGTATCGATACATTGCCAAATGGTTCGATTCCTCATTTAGTCATTACGTACATTAGAGTTAGCTAGTGGCATAATTTATTTAGTTTGTTGGTGGAGCCTAGACCCTTATGAAGTCATGAGATTAGAAGAGATTTTATCTTTATAAGAGTTTATCTTTGGTACACTGGATTTTATTGGAGTCCATTAATGACAAGTTTAATTGTTTGTATCTAGGAAAATACTGCCACGATTTAGCTTTTCCTTTAGATTTCAATTTTTAGCGGCAGTCCATGATTCGACTTGTTCATGCATATCCCGAAGCAATAGGAGGAGATTTCGAGCACTCTTTCTGATTAGTGTGCATTGATGTGTTATCAGTGTACCAATGTGTCACTAGGGTTAAGAACGTAATTCCTGCAAGTCGGACTTCTGCTCTGTATAACATCTTAAGATGTACTCATATAAATGTAGAGCCTTTAGTTATTTTGGAAGAACTTTAGGTACCTTGGTTCTAACTCGTCTCTAGGAAATATATAAGTTATAAATTGAGTTTGAGTTTGAGGCGGGGGTGGTAGGGGATTGTAGGAGTGTAGTAACTAGATGTGATTAGAAGCAACAAGGGCTGGGGTTTACTGATAATGTCTCCATGGAAACCACCACCGTCTCCCTTCACCGCCGTCTTAGGAGGCAGAACCTCGCTAACAGTTAGTCAATAGGTCTGTCACAATCTGTCACTATTCAATTCCTCTGATTTTCATAATTAAATTCAATTTTTTTGTTTAATTCATTAACTCCAATTTTTTAAACACATTCATTATCTGCACACCATTCATCGATAATCCTTTATTTTAGTCTAAATGCTTCACGCCCCTTCAACGTCTCTTCAGAAGCAAGTAAAATACAAATCACAGCCTTAACCTTAGAGAACCTTCCGCAGGCAGGGCAATGCCTAGACAAAACGTCATTATCTTATAACAATTATGTTATTTTGCGGTACATCGACAATTGGGACATTAGCTCCGGGTTATCTATAGGTTGCCATCCTTCCTACACATCCATGACACAGCAGGGAATCTTTTCAAGGATCCCTGAAATAAAAAAAAAACCCAACCTGCCGCAGGCGGGACTTGAACCCACATCTCCCGCATGAGAATACTAAACACTAGGCAATGGTCTAAACCCGTTTTGATTTATAATTACCAATATTATCATTTGGGCTAGAGAAAATGGGACAAGAGGATGTAAAACGCCTCATGTTTTTCATTCATATATACACAGGTGCAAATGAATGCTTGCCTCACAGCTGTCTCTCTGATTCACTACCTGGCTTATAACTGAAAAGCTGGTTAGCATCGGAGTGTCTTTAAGAAGTATAAAGTAGACAGAAAAATTGTACATAACCTTATCAATGTCCTAAATCAACAATTGTCTTTTAGCCTTTTCTTTGCATTGGGAAAATAACTAAAAACAATCCATTAGATATATCGAAATTAACAAATTCCCCTTAATGACTCACGGACAAACGGAAGCGTGACAAGATGATGTAGTTCCTGCGAGTCTGACTCCCTCAGACTAAAAGTGGACAACAACAATGTGCACTTAGCCGCTCTCTACAAATCCTTTTGTGTTCAATCATTTGGTCCCACGCTTCAATGCTAAACTCTTCTATTCTCCTCAAAACACTAGTAAATTATAATTTTTCCCATCTTGGAGGCTTTAAAATAATACCTATATATATATATATATATATATATATATATATATATATATATATATACAGTAGAACTTGGATAATTCGAACCCCTAGGGACCGATAAAAAAGTTCGAATTATCCGAAATTCGAATTACAAAAGTTTTTGAAAATAAAGGGGTAAAAACTCGAATTTAATATTCTCACATTTTTTAATTAAAAAAAAAATACATACATTTTATTTAGACAATAACAAATATTTCATAGATTGATGATTACGTACATAAGTAATAAATAATTTATCAAAAAAGTAAAAATAAAAGCCTAATGTTTTGAAAAAAAGGCATTTTCATGGGCAAGAACCTTTTTCTTTGTTTTTCAGGTGAGTTGATAAAGTGTTAGGAGGAATTCCTTGGCATTTTCATGGGCAAGAACCTTTTTCTTTGTTTTTCAGGTGAGTTGATAAAGTGTTAGGAGGAATTCCTTGGCATTTTCATGGGCAAGAACCTTTTTCTTTGTTTTTCAGGTGAGTTGATAAAGTGTTAGGAGGAATTCCTTGGCATTTTTAGATTTTTTCTTTATTCCTTTTTCAACTTCTTTAATCAGAAGCTATTCTCTCTGACAAAGTTAAAGTTTTATAACTTCTAGGCTTCGACGTCCTAAATCAACAACTCCACTGTACACCAGAAATTCAAGGCACAAACAATACAACAGATCTAGGCGCTGACTGACATGACCGAATAAGAAATGAAGATCGGAGTGATGGTGGAAGGGAATTCTAGGATAAAACGACAGGATGGAACTCCTAGAGTCAAAGAACTAGACTATGAGACCACCGCGCTTCTTGTCCCGGAACTCCTATCGACCACTTCCCATTGGAGGTACAGACTCGTAAAAAACTCGAATTATCCAAAATTTTATTCGAATTAACCACGATTTTTTTAAATTGTTTATACCCTAAATTCTAGGGACCGAGAGAAATATTCGAATTAAACACGATTTCGAATTATCGAAGTTCGAATTATCCATGTTCCACTGTATATATATATATATATATATATATATATATATATATATATATATACACACATATATATATACATATATATATATATATATATATATATATATATATATATACATATATAGCTTTCTAGGTTTTGGGAAACGCAATGACTATTTATAAATTCTGTACTCTACTTGCGGTTGGGCTTGATCTAAAGGCTCCTGTAGCTATTCGTCTACTAGTAGAGTGGATTGGGTATAGTATTTTCAGTACACTGGGCTTGGCAGATGAGTATGCAACACTTCCATAGTCCAGTAGAGACCTGGTATATGTTCTGTATAGTGTTAGCATTACACTTCTGTCACCATCACACTTCTTGTGTTGCAAAGAATCTTTAAGAGGTGTAGAGAATTTAAAGCCTATCAACGAGACTTTCAAGACGCATGGGCATATAAAAGGGGGGGGGCTAAGGGGGATGAGGGGCTGAAGCCCCCCCCCCCCGAAATTTTGATTTGATCGGTAAAAATGTGTCATAAACCCTTAAAAATAAATTAAATAAGATAACTAAGTTCGTAAAAAATATTTTATTTTGGGTGTAATAGCGTTTTAGTTGGTTAAAACTATTCCAAGTTCTAAATTGTTAGTATTCCATACCCCAAAAATGGTCTCAGCCCCCCCCCGAAATTTTCCCAGCTCCGCCGAAATTATTTTCTATATACGCCCATGTTAAGACGGGGAACCCATATTAACTTGTGATAGAAAATCAGTCCTAAAAAAATCAGTCCTAAATATTTCGAAATTCAATAGCTGTTTTGTTTAACGTCAATTGTATTGGAGGTGATCATATTTTGTTCGTAAATATTATACTTTTGTTGTTGAAAACAACAAAAGTTGTCTGTTAGTTACACTCTATTTCTTAAGGTTATTTATTTCACCTAAGAAAAGAATAATGAAAACGTGGCAAGAAACCTGGTCTGGACAGTTCGGGAATGGCCTTCAAGCAGCAGAAGACGAGAAGAAGTAGTCCTCTGCCGCCTAAGGATAGGCCATTCCCTACTGACTCACTCATACCTTATGACACGACAAGACAGACCAATATGCCAGTACTGCAATACAACACTTACTGTTAAACATTTACTGACAGACTGCAAAACACGAACTTACCACCAAACATGAGTGAATTACTTTCAGATGGCAGCAAACATATTACAGACATCTTTAAATTCCTTTCAAACTCAAAACTTTTGGATAAAATCTAGCTACACCCTCTTTTCCATTTTGCTTCCTTTTTTCCCCTACTGACGTTTATTTACAGAAATAAATATTACTGAGTGAGCCACTGAAACATCTGAATCTAGAAACAACTAAACTCTCCCAGTTATTACGTAGCACTTTACTCACGAATCTTTTAGCGCGGTTCCTCCCTCCCCCATAGGGAGGAACCCCGCTTATAAGGTTGATACAATGAAACAGTCCGGAAGTGCCGACAAGAAAATTTCGCGTTTCAGAACCCCTAGAGACCGAAAATAACGGTGGTTCAAATTTGTATATATATATATATATATATATATATATATATATATATATATATATATAAATATATTTGTCTGTTAGCTCATTTCTGGCTTCCCTGATGGTCCGATTTTGATGAAATTTGGTACAAAAATCAGTCGTCCAATTTGAAAGGTCAAGTTCGTTAACCAGCAAAATCCGCCCACTGGAAGATGGCGTTTGGGGCGAAATTCGCACAGAACAAATCGTATCGCTTACGTTTTTGAGGTCATAAGCTTGTAAGTACTCGTTTTGTAGGCTTCTTGGCCTAAGAAAACGAATGAAACCATTTTTAAGGCGATACAAATAGAAACTATTTGAAAGCTTTCTAAATTCTCTACAGAAAAGATTCTGAAACAAGTTTTGATTAGGTGATGTCAGTCGAAGAAATAAGTGCTTAAAACTTCAAATACGTCTGTTTAGTTCTTATGAACGGGTGTTTGTCGTTCTTTTTGTAATTTTTGTCTCTTTCCCTTGGTTTTTTATTGCTTTTTATTTTTGTAATTTCTTATGTTAGGAAAATGTATTTGTTTGTAAAACAGGATAGGAAAAATGAGACCAATTTTTTGTTGCTAGAAATAATGAAAATTTTGGGAACTTCGTATACTTTCATTAATATCTCGAAAACGGTTGAAAATCTTGTGAAGCGAAAGGTTACCATTCGAAAGCTTACTAAATAGTCTACAAAAAAGGTTCTAAAGAAAGTTTTGAATAAGCGATGTCAATCGGAGAAATAAGTGCTTAAACTTTGAAGTAATTGATTTCGTTTATTCGAACGATTCTTTTTGTCTGTTTTTATTCCTATTTTTTCATTGCTTATAGTTGGATAATGTATTTGACAATAAAACAGATTAATTAAAATAAGAAAAACAATTCATTGTTAGAAATATATCAGGCTGTACCGTATGAAATGTCAGTTTTGGATTTGCCGATTTCCTTCAAATGTATTGAAACTGTCGAGGCTCCTAATCCGAGTTCTTTGGCATATTCCCTATTGTTTGCAATTGCTTATAGTAGTCAAATGTATTTGCCAATAACACAGGATACGTATAATTAGAATATTTTATTTTTGCGGAATCTTGGGATTCCCAGATCCCGTATGAATATCTATTAGGCCCCCTTCGTATTTTTTCCTTAATATCTCGAAAAGGGTTAGGAAATCGTAGCAAGTGATATGTAGCAGTTCGAAAACTTACTAAATTCTCTACAAAAAATGTTTTGCAGAAATGTTTGATGGGGTCGTCAAATTAGGAGAAATAAGTGCTTAAAACTTAGTTAGTTAGTTTCGTTTATTTAAACGGATCTATTTGTGTGTTTCCCGCAGTTTTTTTTTTCACTGCTCTTTATTTTTGTACTTGCTTTGAGTAGTCAAATATATTTGTCAGTAAACAGGATACGTATAATTAGAATCAATATTTTGTTTGTTAGAATTCGAAGATGCCGTATGAATATCTAGATTACAGTACTGGTGTTGATTTCGTTCTTTAGAATTGTTCTTGGTATTCCATATTTTCATCTGTTACCCATAGTTTTTTATTGCTAGTAGTTTTTTCTTATTGATTATAGAATATAAATCTATTTGGCTATAGAACAGGATACGTAAAATTAGTAACAATATTTCGGAGATTTCTGAGCGAAATGCCTTGTAAGATTTTCTACCACCACGAACGGCGTTTTTCCTCTATTTACCTCACCTTTTAATTGGTTGCTGTTTTTAACTCGTTTCCTGCTTCACTCCACAGATAGGAAACAAGCTTCTGACGTCGACCCAATGACGTCATCCGAAGTGCCTAATAAATGATTTCACGTTTTAGAACAGGTAGATATCGAAAATAGCTGTGCTTCAAATTAGAATCTATTGTTGAGTAATTATATGAATCTTTGGATAATAATTCCAATAGTTAAAATTATAACTAAATTGGAAAATATGTATTTAATAGAACTCATTAAACCTTTTACAGAGAACTCTATTTTTTATTTTAATTTTATTGATCAACAGGTCTTTGCATATATTTAAAAACTCTGTTGATATAACCTCAATATCGTTTTTGTTTGATTCAATAATAAGAAATCCTTTTTTCAATGATTTTATGTTTTTAGGCCAATCTATAATTCCTGTGGGATAATATGTTTTTTAAATTGAAGCTTTAAAGCCTCAACAGGAATATTTGTGTAATCACCCTTCGCAGTTAATTTATTAGAATCATGAGTGACCGTTTTTGTGTTACAACTAACAATCTTTGAAAACGAAGTTTGACTATCCTTGTTTTTTTTTTTTTTTTTTTTTTTTTTTTTTTTTACGGCGCATCTACATCTAGGTCATTAGCGCCAGACTATCCTTGTTATTGTTATTGTCCTTCTGTTTGGCCGAGATTTTCTATTGATGATCTAATTCTCCTTGAATTTTTTGACTAGATCAAGAACCTATTTTAAGCACTCTTAAATTCCTTAATTTAATTGAGGAAGTTTATCAAGCTTGATATAATCACTTTTGGGTTAATACGGGTGGTCTATACCGAGTCCTTTGTTTGTAAACACAAAGAGCTTTCTGAGTAACGGTAAAAGTATATGACTTTACCTGGAAGCAGACCCTGCAGACAGAGAATTGCAATACGAGACCTTCTCATTCTTTCTTTCACCAGCTCCCGTGTAACACCTTAGATCTGTTTATATTGTTAGCGCGGTTCCTCCCTCCCTTCATAGGGAGGAACCCCGCTTATAAAATTGATCTCATGAAACAATCCGGAAGTGCCGACTAGACAATTTCGCGTTTCAGAACCCCTAGAGACCGAAAATAACGGTGGTTCAAATTCGTACATATAAATATATATATATATATATATATATATATATATATATATATATATATATATGTCTGTTAGCTCATATCTGGCTTCCCTGATGGTCCGGTTTTGATGAAATTTGGCACAAAAATCCGTCGTCCAATTTGAAAGGTCAAGTTCGTTAACCAGCAAAATCCGCCCACTGGAAGATGGCGTTTGGGGCGAAATTCGCGCAAAAAAAATCGCAACGCTTACATTTTTGAGTTCATATGCTTGTAAGTACTCGTTTTGTAGGCATCTTGGCCTAAGAAAACGAATGAAACCATTTTTAAGGCGATAGCTTTAACCGTTTTCGAGAAAATTGGGAACATAGTTGCTGAATAACGTTTTTGGTTTTGGTACATAAAATCATAGGATTCAGTTGAAACATTTTTTGCATGTGGAATGAAAGCTTTCTAAATTCTCTACAGAAAAAATTCTGAAACAAGTTTTGATTAGGTGATGTCAGTCGAAGAAATAAGTGCTTAAAACTTCAAATACGTCTGTTTAGTTCTTATGAACGGGTGTTTGTCGTTCTTTTTGTAATTTTTGTCTCTTTCCCTTAGTTTTTTATTGATTTTTATTTTTGTAATTTCTTATGTTAGGAAAATGTATTTGTGTGTAAAACAGGATAGGTAAAATGAGACCAATTTTCTATTGCTAGAAATAATGAAAAGTTTTGGGAACTTCGTATAATTTCTTAATATCTCGAAAACGGTTGAAAATTTGGGAAGCGAAAGGTTACCATTCGAAAGCTTACTAAATGCTCTACAAAAAATGTTCTGACGAAAGTTTTAATTAGGCGATGTCAATCGGAGAAATAAGTGCTTAAAACTTTAAATTAATTGATTTCGTTTATTCGAATGGTTCTTTTTGTCTGTTTTATTCCTTGTTATTTTTTAATTGCTTATAGTTGGATAATGTATTTGACAATAAAACTGGTTAAGTAAAATAACAAAAACAATTTATTGTTAGAAATATAGATTTCCAGGATTCCAAGACCTTGTCACTAGCGGGGCCGTTTCTAGTGTTAGCCGACCCTTCCAGGTAAGATTGTAAATCATGACCTTTCAAGACTTTACTACACACAGGAATGGCGTTAGTGACCTTAAGGGTTGACACGCCATTATAATAATTAATTAAAAAAAAAAGACTGGTGGAACCAAAATAATAACTGCTTCTATTTTAATCTTTCCAAATTAGACTAGGGATATGAACGGAACCGCGCTAAGATGATGCAGTTCCTGCGAGACGGACTTTTTATTTTTATTTTTCTCGACGTGGTATTTATTTCTTCTTTTTTGTTTTAACGCTGACAACATTGACATACACATTTCCTAAATCTTTATTGATGCCGTTTAGTCGCTAGAGCTGCGATAAACTACTAATAAGATAAATAAATATTTCACCTATAGTAATATTGGTTGTAAATCGTTGGTTCTAACATATATAAGCAAATCGTCAACATACAGCCAGCATTTCACTGGGAGCGTAATGTGCTTGTAGGCGGTATTCATAGAAATATTAAACAGTGCTGTGCTCATTACACTCTATTGAGGCACCCCGTTGTCTTGGAAAAAAAGATTTAGAAAGCGAGGCACCAACTTTGACCCGAAATGTTCTATTGGAAAGGAAATCTAGAACAGGATTGAAGAAATGTCCCTGAATAATCCATTCCAGTAGTTTCGACAGAATAGCTCAGCGCCAAATGTAACAGGGGTATTGTTTCTTGAAGGGCAACTTAACATTTTTATTCCTTCGGAAATTTTCTTATCAGATAATACTGTTATACAAAAGGCTTTCGAAATTACAATAAATTTCTCTCGAAGGATAAAACCCCGTTATTTAATTATTATAGTAGTTGAAGAAAGGCAGTAGTGTAATTGGATTTCGGTCCAATTGCTCATAAAGGCCGTTAGCAGCTACAAGGATGCAGTAAATCACAGTTTCTGGCTTTTATGCAATTATTCAACACTCACCAGAATGCAGCAAATCTTTCGAGATGCGTCGAATCGCTTCTTAACTCTTCTTCAGTTCCAAAATAAAGGGTCGGTTTAAAAGTCTGTCGCGTTTTTTTTTTTGAGAATTTTTTAAATAGTGTAAATACAACATAATTTAACATTTTCATCACATAACCTTGCATAATAATGAACACCTCGCGATCTCCCAGGTAGCTTTTAAATTTCATTGCTGTAGGGAGACTCTGGTTTCGATGCAAACAAACGTATTTTATTTATTGATTTCTTGGGGAGCATCCTCTACCAACCTCTATATAATGTTTACATCCAAACATAAACACAGATACACCTATCCACAAATGTGTATTTTGATACATACATCTACTTAAAACATAAAAATAGAAGTACCTTAAGGGATAATACAACCTTTTTTTTAATTATTTTTTTATGGGCTAAAATTCTTCCTTAAAAAAAAGTTCTTAAATGGACCAAAAATACGATTTTCCGAGTGAAGTCTCGATGCCGAGTGAATGCGATGTTGATTTAAAGATAATTTGGTCTCTTTTTAATTGTTAAGTTTTTTTTGGTCCTTCTTCGGTGCATTTCAAAATTAAAACCCATTTCTTTTATCTCTATCACAAGAAAGTATAAAAAAAAAAAATTAAATAGGAAAAAATGAACATTTCAGTACGTACATTAAACTTTAAGGTCGTTTTCTAAAACAATGTTTTTCAAATCGGGCGATACTCTGGTGTCCTCAATTTTTGCCCGATCAAGTTGAAATTTTAACTGCAGCTTTCTAAAGATATTTGCTAGTAAAGTACTTAGGATTTTTTCGATTTATTGAGTTATATCGATTTTATGGCCGATCTTCGACGTTTTTTTTTTAAAAAAAAATAGAAAATGAGTAATTGTTCCACGGATGAAATAATGGTCGAAAATTAATATTTCTTAAAAAACCTACGTACTTTACTAGATTTAACCTAAATAATTTCAGTTTTTCGTTCTAGATTAAAAATTGCCGCCTGCAGACTATTGCCCATGGAAAAAGAGGGTTTCCGTTCGTCAGACACAGTGTCGCCATTTTTGTTTCGAAGAATATATATATATATATATATATAGGCTAACAAAACATCAATACGATTTTTGTAAAAAATCTATATTCAGGACGTTTCGGTTACTCTTTGGTAGCCTTCGTCAGCAATGGTGCCGACGAGGCATGATGGTGCCGGGAGGCAGAGGAAGACCAAAGGTAACACTTAAGTAACCATAGTGGAAGTATATATCAGATATATATACTGTTATATATATATATATATATATACTTCCACTATGGTTACAAAAATCGTATTGATGTTTTCTTAGCCGAATCCCAACTATTCCCTGATTGCTTATATATATATATATATATATATATATATATATATATATATATATATATATATATTCTTTTTCCATGGGCGATAGTCTGCAGGCGGCAATTTTTAATCTAGAACGAAAAACTGAAATTATTTAGGTTAAATCTAGTAAAGTACGTAGGTTTTTTAAGAAATATTAATTTTCGACCATTGTTTCATCCGTGGAACAATTACTCATTTTCTATTTTTAAAAAAAAAACGTCGAATATCGGCCATAAAATCGTTATAACTCAATAAATCGAATCCCAACTATTGCCTGATTGCTTATCACCTCGACGGCTAACTATCTAATCTTTATCATATATATATATTTTTAGGTAGTTGATAAGAGCTTATTAAGTCTTCAATAGTTTTGTATTTTATATTACATTTTTGTAGTGGAAACGTTTCGGCTATAAGCCATTTTCAATCCAATTATGTGTGAAATACAATTATTTATACTGGTTAGGATATTAAGTTAAATATATAAACAATTGATAAACATAAAAAGTAGAGTATACTAATGTATCAACAACTGACCTGTATGATTTTGCATTTATTTTTTTATATATACATTATATCTTCAGGTTATGTGCTTGTAAATTTGATATTATTTAATTTGAGGAGGAAATTTCATTTTTTATAAAATTGTATGGTTCAAGTCTGGAAATTAATAGATATTTATATAGAAATATTTGGTTAAAAGAATTTTATAGTTAAAATTAATATGGATGATATTATACCTCTGTTATTTCATGTAACAGCTTATTAAGTCTTCAATAGTTTTGTATTTTATATTACATTTTAGCGCGGTTCCTCCCGGGAACCCCGCTTATAGGGTTGATACAATGAAACAATCCGGAAGTGCCGACTAGAAAATTTCGCGTTTCAGAACCCCTAGAGACCGAAAATAACGGTGGTTAAAATTTGTATATATATATATATATATATATGTATATATTTATATATATATATATATATATATATATATATATATATATATATATATTTGTCTGTTCGCTCTCTAGATAGAAGACGAATGGTCTGATTTTGATGAAATTTGATACAAAAATCCTTCGTCCAATTTGAAAGGTCAAGTTCGTTAACCAGCAAAATCCGCCTACTGGGAGATGGCGTTTGAGGCGAAATTCGCGCAAAAAAATCGTAACGCTTACGTTTTTGAGTTCATAAGCTTCTAAGTACTCGTTTTATATGATTCCTGGGCTAGGAAAACGAATGAAACCATTTTCAAGGCGATAGCTTTAACCGTTTTCGAGAAAATTGGAAAAATATTTTTTGAATACCGTTTTTGGATTGGGTACTTAGAATCACGGGACTCAGTTGAAACATTTTCTGCATGTTCTACTTTCATCAAATTTAATATGTTGAAATTTTGGTTACGTTTGGAGTTAAGGAAGGGTTAGAATAAAATATTTTATTAACAGACATAAAAAGTTTTAGTAACTTTGTTTACTTTCCTTAATATCTCGAAAAAGGTTGAAAATCTTGGGAAACGGAAGAATACCATTAGAAAGCTTATTAAATGCTCTAAAAAAAAGGTTCTAATGAAAGTTTTGATTAGGCGATGTAAATCGGAGAAATAAGAGCTTAAAACTTTAAAGTAATTGATTTCGCTTATTCGAACTGTTCTTTTTGTCTGTTTTTTATTCCTTGTTATTTTTTAATTGCTTATTGTTGGATAATGTATTTGAAAATAAAATAGGTTAACAAAAATAAGAAAAACAATTTAATGTTAGAGATATGGATTTCCAAGATATATAGCTTTTCAACTGCCTAGCGTCCTTCCTAGGGAGGGTTCTTTGTCTTTGATTTTGGTACTTAGAATTATGGGATACAGTTGAAACATTTTCTGCATGTTCGAGTTTCATCAACACTAATATGTTGACATTTTTGTTACGTTTGGAGTTAAGGAAGGGATAGAATAAAATATTTTATTAACAGACATGAAAAGTTTTGGGAACTTTGTATACTTTCCTTAATATCTCGAAAAAGGTTGAGAATCTTGGTAAACGAAAGGATACCATTAGAAAGCTTACTAAGTGCTCTACAAAAAAGGTTCTAATGAATGTTTTGATTAGGCGATGTCAATCGGAGAAATAAGTGCTTAAAACTTTAAAGTAATTGATTTCCCTTATTCTAACTGTTCTTTTTGTCTTTGATTTTGGTACTTAGAATCATGGGATTCAGGTGAAACATTTTCTGCATGTTTGAATTTTATCAAAACTAATATGTTGAAAATTTGGTTACGTTTGGAGTAAAGTAAGGATTAAAATAAAATATTTCATTTTTAGTCGTGAAAAGTTTTGGGAACTTCGTATATTTTCATTAATATCACGTAAACGGTTCGGAATCTTGGCAAGCAAAAGATTACCCTTCGAAAGGTTACTAAATTCTCTACAAAAAATGTTTTGAAGACATTTGCGATGGGATGGTCATATTTGGAGAAATAAGTGCTTAAAACGTAGGTAATTTCGTTCATTTGAATGAATCTTTTTGTGTGTTTCCTACAGTTTTTTTCACTGCTCGTTATTTTTGTGATTGCTTATAGTAGTCAAACGTATTATTCAATAAAACAGGATACGTATAAATAGAAACAATATTTTGTTTCAACGGCATCTTGGAATTCGAAGATGCCCTATGAATATCTAGATTACTGTACTGGTGTTGATTTCGTTCTTTAGAATTGTTTTTGGTATTCCCCATTTTCAGCAGTTTTTATCTATTTATTAATTGTTTTGTTTAAATTCATTGAACAAAATCATAGGAATTCAAAGGTGATGAGCTAGGAGGCGTAGGGTGGGGGGCATTTACCCTGTCCCCAGGTAGCGGTGCCCAGTGTACCCTCGTCATCTGTACGTCCCTTTCTAGAGTCATAAAGATAAGCCTCCAAACAACTTTAGGAATGTAGGATTTCTAATTTTTGCCAGTATCAGAACAGCCGCTCTTTACATACCACAGTGGTACTGACGTACCGGTCTATACTAGTTGCACTCCACACGGTGGTAGTACTTGGTGTATGCCACAGCGGATCGCTCATTATAACCTTATTTTATACGTATTAAATAGGTACCTAAAAAAATTTATTTGTGTATAAGTGTAGCGTTATTGGGATTAGAATAAAATATTTTATTAACAGACATGAAATGGTTCGGAATCTTCGTATATTGTCCTTTTTTTTTTTTCTTTTTTTTTTTTTTTTTTTTTTCTTTTTTTTTATTTCTTTTATGGTGCATCGAAAATGAGCCATTAGCACCATTTTTTCCTTATGAGCTTATATAATACTTAGATTTAGCTAGCGACAATATTTTACACCGCAATTAAAGCGACTTGCTCTCCTTACAAATATAATATTTATATTATAATATAAACATAATACATAAATTTGTCTGAAAAAAAGTCCAACCCGCAGGAACTGCATCATCTTAGCGCAGTTCCGTTCTTATCTCGAGTGCAATTAGTGAAGGAATATAGCAGCTATCGGTAGGTATTAGCACCATTTTCCCCCCTTAATATCTTCAAAACAGTGGGAAGTACGATATAACCATTCAAAACCTTACTAAATTCTCTACAAAAAAGATTCTGAAGAAAATTTCGATGGGGCAATATCAGTCGGAGAAGTAAGTGCTTAAAATTACGAAAGTTTTAGTTTTGTTATTTTAAACGGGTTTTTGTCACTGTTTACCTCACTTTTGTTTTTTAAGTTTATTTAACGGTGGAATGAGTATTTCACTAAAGCTGAGAAAATAAGAATCATATTGGTAATAGAGTTTTCCTAGAGAGAGCGTCGCGATGACGGGAGAGTCCCATCCGCTTAGAAAACTGTCAGTTTCCATATGTGGCGCTTTTAGCTTCCTTCTTTTTGAGATATTATTTTATATTTTTAACGAAAGATCAAAACCTACCGATAGCTGCTACTATTCCTTTGCTAATCGCACTTCGGATAAGAACGGAACCGCGCTAAGATGATTCAGTTCCTGTGAATCGGACTTTTTGTAGTGGAAACGTTTCGGCTATAAGCCATTTTCAATTCAATTGTCAATTGTCTGTCACTAGATGTGCAAGTCTTGAACATCTAGTCCTCCGTTACAGAAGCAGACACAAACATATAAAATAATATGCAATAATTGACGTAATAATAATATCATCCAGGAAATAATAGAGACATGAACCATACAATTTTATAAAAAAATGAAATTTCCTCCTCAAATTAAATAATATCAAATTTACAAGCACATAACCTGAAGATTATAATGTATATATAAAAAAATAATGCAAAATCATACAGACAATTGGATAGAAAATGGATTATAGCCGAAACGTTTCCACAATAAAAATGTAATATATAATACAAAACTGTTGAAGACTTAATAAGCTGTTACCAACTACCTAGAACATCTTAGTTTTCAACTTAGGATCTACAACATATATATATATATATATATATATATATATATATATATATATATATATATATATATACACGATAATTCGAAATCTTCTTTATTTCGAATATTCCCCTCGGTCCCTAGAATTTAGAGCATAACCAATGTAAAAAAATCGAGGTTAATTCGAATAAAATTTTGGATAATTCGAATTTTTTACGGGCCTTTGCCTCCAATGGGAAGTGGACAGAGTGGCGGTCGATCTTAAATCTTGTGAAAATATCAGTCTCATAGTCTAGTTCTTGGACTCCAGGAGTTCTGCAAAGTGATGGGTCGCGCTTCCTCCCTTCCAGGGGTTGTAGTTACACAAACCATCCGGGACAAGAAGCGCGGCGGTCTCATAGTCTAGTTCTTGGACTCTAGGAGTTCTGCAAAGTGATGGGTCGCGCTTCCTCCCTTCCAGGGGTTGTAGTTACACAAACCATCCGGGACAAGAAGCGCGGCGGTCTCATAGTCTAGTTCTTGGACTCTAGGAGTTCTGCAAAGTGATGGGTCGCGCTTCCTCCCTTCCAGGGGTTGTAGTTACACAAACCATCTGGGACAAGAAGCGCGGCGGTCTCATAGTCTAGTTCTTGGACTCCAGGAGTTCTGCAAAGTGGTGGGTCGCGCTTCCTCCCTTCCAGGGGTTGTAGTTACGTCCTGTCGTTTTATCCTACAATTCCCATCTTCATTTATTATTAAGTTATTATTTTTTTTTATTTCATTATAAGGGCTTCGCAACTATGGCTATGAGCCCGTCTTATTCAGTTTTAAGTCAGTCCTAGATTTGTTGTATTGTTTTTGCCTTGAATTTATTGTGTACAGTGCAGTTCAGTGAGTTTTTGATTTTAGACGAAGCATAGAAGAGAGAGAGAAAAACTTTATTTCAGAAAAGTTTGGTTGCCCAACTAAATTGGGTTGCTCCACACACAACATAGTAATCAACCCTTCAAATCTGGGTATTCCAATGAAAAACAAAAAAAATATAAGAACGAATGAGTAAAACAACAACAAAAATTATATAAATGATATAAAATGATGAAATTAGTGGTAAAAATGGGGGGGGGGGCAATAAAATACTAATAATAAATATACAAAAGAGTTAAATAGTAATTAAAACGGTAGGAGAAAATATGCGGTCAGCCATATATGTGGTTCTGAATAATGGCGAGTGAGTCAATAAGAATTGATTCTGCTACTCTTCCTATAATGTCCTCGCTGATTCCTATTTCCTGGAAGAAAGCAGCTGTTTCCTTGGGAATGGTGCCTCGGGAGCCGAACCATAGTCCCTTCACGGAGAATTCTCTTGATCCATAGCTCTCCCGGAACTTTTCCTTATAGTAAGAGATGCACTTCTCGTATATGGCTTGCTTCTCTTTGTTTATGTTTTGGCTTTTTATTGATATCAAAAACTTTAAAACTTTAAAGTTGTCAGAGAAAATATCTGCGATTAAAGAAGATAAAAAAGGAATAAAGAAAAAATCTTAAATTGCCAAGGGCTAAAAAAATAATAAAAAATTCTTGCCCATGAAAATGACTTTTTCTTTCAAAACAATAGACTTTTATTTTTATTTTTTTGATAAATTATTTATTAATTATTTACGTAATCAACAATTCATGTAATGTTTCTTTTTTTTTAAATAAAATGTATTTTTTAAAATTAAAAAATGTGAAAATGTGAAGTTAGATTTTTTAGTCATTTATTTTCAAAAACGTTTGTAATTCGAACTTTTTTATCGTTCACTAGGGGTTCGAATTATCCAAGTTCTACTGTATATATATATATATATATATATATATATATACATACATTATATATATATATATATATATATATATATATATATATATATATATATATTCATGAATTTGTTGGATATGCATATAAAGATTAGAGTAGAGATATTCCGATGAGAAATAAATGCATGCAATTAGACAGGATCTTATAAACCATTTATCTTTGAAGTAGATATTATGAGGTGTAACATTTCTTCAAGTGGAATGTTCCTGACTTCTTCAGCGGCTGCCAAGAACACACTACGCCCTGAAGTCCATTAATCATGACGAGCTGAAGGGGGGGGGGGTGCTGAAGTAGTGGCAAGCTAGAAACTTGTTCCTCAGCTACTTGGGGCAGCTCTGAATCCCGAGGTTCTTACACTCCGGGGCTTTAATGATCCTTCACTAATGAACAGTTCAGGTATTCATGGCTCGAGATGTGCAATGAAGGGGAGAAAAAAATACATTCGACTTCGAATTAGTAAACGCTAATTTGAATAATTGAGGAGTTTGATTTCATGACAGGTTTCAACCATTTAATAAGAAAAAATAACTTTTATTTTTAATTTTCACAAGTTTTTGTATTATTTGTATTATCGTGATAGGACTCGCACCAAACCCGTCAATATAGTGCATGTGTTAAATTCGAGCTTTGTAATTAGGTTCGAAATAAATGTGAGGTATGTTTCTATTAGTTGTTGTTTATGTGAGGTATGTTTCTATTAGTTGTTGTTTATGTGAGGTATGTTTCTATTAGTTGTTGTTTATGTGAGGTATGTTTCTATTAGTTGTTGTTTATGTTTCTATTAGTTGTTGTTTATGTGAGGTATGTTTCTATTAGTTGTTGTCTATGTGAGGTATGTTTCTATTAGTTGTTGTTTATGTGAGGTATGTTTCTATTAGTTGTTGTTTATGTGAGGTATGTTTCTATTAGTTGTTGTTTATGTGAGGTATGTTTCTATTAGTTGTTTATTATTACAGGAGTACCTTCAGTCTGCAGAGAAATGGTGCAACTTTTGGAAAATTAAAATAAGCCCTAAAAAGTGCTGTCGTGTAACATCCACTCTTAAGTAGACCTCGAGTGCAATAAAAAAGATCATATCGTCGTTACAAATGCTAAGTATCGAATATGAAAATCACCACTTTTCAGAGTGGAAAAACATTTATTCATAACTTTTTTTGGACAGTCAAATATTCGGCAGATTTGACCTTTTGACAGTGGAATACTTTCCCTTTAATAGAGTGATCTAAGATTCAAGAATTTGCCGTACACAAGTCCAGCAGAAATTAGTAAAGATTGAAAATGAAAGATGCATTTTTTCACATTGGATACTTTGCATTTGTGTATATTATAAAGTATGATTAAATTCCTAACAGAAACAGAGTAAGTTCAACTTTCGTATTTTATTAATGTCGATGGTATGTTATGAATAATTAGTGATTACTGAAACCCCGTTTATATTAAATAAAATCCAATCAAACCATCGTATGTACTTGAGGTCTACTATCAGCCCTTGAAAGATGGATTTTATCCGTTTCACCCTGTACATATGGAGGGTTCAGAGAACAACTAGACCAAGTCCATGTTATAGAGTTTTGAGAAAATGAGTATTATGCATTTTAATTGCAGAGATGTTGTATAAATCCTATTGACCAGTATAAGCCTGAAAAAGATTTGAACTTAAAACACGGACATTATTTATGTATAGCCTTGTTCATAAAATAGTTGTAACTTGTACTTGGCTTACTTGTGCTCTGAAAACAATTAAGAATGACTTCCAGATGTGTAGCAAGAACTGCAACAAATGGCAAAATAATGAAGTTAGGACTTAGTCTCCTGTAGCACTAAAAAGAGCCGTTTTGGTAATACTCTTCAATCCCATTACAACATAAAATGCGAAAAATGGACTTGGTCTAGTTGTGCTCTCAACCCTCCATACATTGTGTGTGTCTATGTCTGTTCGAGTGAATAATTGGATACCAAATTGAGGATACAAAAGAGAATATCGTTTCACAAGCAAAAATTTGTAAAACGGGTGTAAGAAGCGTGTTTTTCTTGTTGTTGTTGTTTTTTGTTTGTAATAATTCCATCAAAAGTTGAATTTTAAATGGAAAATGTTGCACTTTACTTGGCAATGCTATATTCTTGAAAAGTCTTGTTTTTTTTTCATTTGTAACGAATGGGATATACAACATCATTTATTGTCAGCAATTGCAGATCGAAATGACGTCACGAGCTGGTTTTTCCTGTACGGAGGACGGAACACACTAAAAATTCATCATGAATGTGTGTGTGATTTTTTTTTTTATTAAAGGAAATGTAATCTAGCGCCGCAAATTGTTCCATAGATCCTGGGAAACAAGCCGCAAGGAAGGAAACATATAAAAGGAAGAATAAGAAGACAAGACTAGAATTATTCGCACGTAAGAGAAAATAGCCAGCAATTATTGTGGAATGGGTCCATCTCTCGTTCTTTACTCCCCGTTCTAATTACCTCCTGGGAACAACCTTACAAAAAGAAGGGAACAACATTCCGCAAACTAATGTCCCATTGTGATCTTTGGGGCTAAAATACAATCAGTGTATGTCACTGCATGAGTTGTTTCAGAACAACTCCGCTTTGTTATTGTAGGGAGGAAAGACGCTTGTGGCCTCGAACAACGATTTATTCAGATTGCTGGAAGGCATACAAAGGATTGAAGAAAGTGGAGGGTATGCGATATAAACATTATGTAGTGAATCATTCCAAAAACTTGGTAGACCTGACAACGGGTGCTCACACCCAGAGGGTTGAATCTCTTTGGGCTTCGCAGAAACTAGATAGAATGCTGGACTGGGAGGAACATGCTGGATTCATATCTATGCGGATTTATATGAAGGAGGAGAATGGTTTTATGAGGGAATGCTCATTTAATATTAGAATAAAAGCAATTAAGTTAAAAGTGTCTGCCATATTTATTATTCGTTGTAAAATTGTCTTAATTTTACATTAAAGATGGTTGGCTTCTGACTAAAACACTATTTTTGGGCCAAGGTATTTCCAGGAAACACATACTTATCGTCTTATCTATCCCAGAGGTACATTAAAGCAAAATTTCAGGGTGCATAAAACACTTCATGAAAAGTGAGTTGCCAGCTCTTCGACTATTATTGTGGCTTTGGACACGAAGGTCAACAACTCCTCCTAGACATAGACCGATGGAGCTGATTAACGAACTCGTCCAATCGTTTGATATAGAAATACAACAGTCATACATGAAATATTCTTTCATGAGTGCTAAATGGAATAAGGCGGATTATTTTTTTGTATACACTAAGCTTCTATATTAGTTACTGACACTGTTAATGCCAAGAAATGTACTTGAAATGAAACAGATAAATGCATACAAAGTAACAAAAAATGGGTTTCGCTACAATCTTAAAGATAACAGGATTATTATGCATTTTACCAGGGATACCTACTATGAAATTCATATTACGAAT
Organism: Gonocerus acuteangulatus; assembly: GCA_946811695.1. Classification (NCBI taxonomy): domain Eukaryota; kingdom Metazoa; phylum Arthropoda; class Insecta; order Hemiptera; family Coreidae; genus Gonocerus; species Gonocerus acuteangulatus. The sequence goes on from OX328125.1 coordinate 17,590,397, forward strand.
GCATACACGGCATTATTTATTTGAGTAATATATTCTCCTCCTAAGAATGTATATTTTAAATGTCAGAATTTCACATTAAGACTTCCTTTGAGGTATCTCATTATCCCGTGTAATGTTCTACAAGCTAGTTGCTGAAACTAATATTCCAACAGCACTCTATCATTGTGAATGTTCCACTTTACATGGTAAACACGAGCACTAACTCGGGAATTATCTGGAGCTAGTGGTTGTTACCATTAAATCTTGCTTAAAATCAAATGGTTGGCTTTATTTCATTTTCAGCAGCATGGTTTACTGACAGCGTATTAACAGATATATACTGCTTGCTTTTTATACAGCAAGCCGACATTAATGGTGCAGCTGGGTTTTCCTCAACGGGCCCTGAAATGGGAAAAATCCCTGCTACAAGGGGGACTCGAACCCTCATCTCCCGTAAGAGAATCCAAGGCGTTAGCCACTAGACCACGAGGTGACTCTATAAAGCTTGTTAAAACAGTTTCAGCATAAATATGCTTTAGCTGTGACTAAACTGGAAAAACCGTTACACAAAAGTGTCACAAAAAGTCTCCGAGCGTTCGCGCATGCGCGGTAGCGTTAGTTCATGCGCAGTGGCGTACGCGCTTGTGCAGTTGCGGTCGCGCTTGCGCAGTTGCGTTCGCGCTTGCGGAGTTGCGTTCGACCTTGCGCAGTTGCGTTCGCGCTTGCGCAGTTACGTTTGCGCTTGAGCAGTTGCGTTCGCGCTTGCGCAGTTGCGTTCGCGCTTGCGCAGTGGCTTGGCAATGTACGAAAGAGAAGACTGTATGTGTCACAAAAAGTGTTCGCTTGCGTTCGCGCATGCGCAGTGACTTGGCCATGTACGAAAAAGAAGACTGTATGTGTCACTAAAATGCGTCCGCTGGCGTTCGCGGACGCGCAGTGACCATGTACGAAAAAGATGACTGTGTGTTATAGAGTACATTATATAGGTTAATGTTACACAAAAGTGCCACAAGAAGGTGTCCGCTGGCGTTCGCGCATGCGCGGTGGCCATGTACGAAAAAGAAGGCTATATGTTATACATCACTTTACATAGGTTTGTCGGGTGGTACAGGCGTTCCAAACAGGCGTCACAAAAAAGTGTGCTGGCGTTCGTGCATGCGCAGTGGCCATGTGCGAAAAAGAAGAGTGTATGTTATAGGTTTTTCCGTTGGACCTAAAGCATATTTATGTTCCGGAATTTGGTTTCTAACTAACCCTTAGATAACTTGTATTTATAAGTAACACTTTTAGGCTTGTAAAACATAAATGAAAATAAGCAGAAGATATTCCAGCTAGCAATATTTATTAATAAAAAGGTTAATATTACAAAAAATCAATGGTAATTGTGAAGTTTAGGGGCTTCCTCACCGATTTTTCTCAGGATATCGAATTTAATATAAACCCATAATTCATTACACAGTTTTGAGAATGCGTGTTTACAGTATTATATTAGAATATAAATTGCAAATTTTCTTCAGACTGATCAAGACTTGTCCTGGTTCAGGGTGTTACCAAGCCTCTTTTGTTGCAATAAATTCTTCAGATGCATCTTATTTTTTCGTTTTTGCATTCTGAAGAACTTCGACTTTACTCTTTCAAGTTTTTTCATTCAAAATATGTTTATTTATTATGTTCCATTCATAAAAAAATCTTTAAAAATCTTCATCAATCCTAACGACCCTAATATATATGTGTGTGTGTGTGTGTGTGTGACTGGGGGGGGGGCGCGTTTGATAACAAGATAGTGGCAACAGTTTTGTTTTTTTCACTACGAAACTTGGTATACATCCAGATCTTAAACCCGACTTATAATGTCAATTTCGTTAAACAGCCGAATCAACACACCAAAAAATTGTTTTTTTCGGTGAATATTGTGCTAAAAAATCGTAGCGCTTACGGATTTTCGTTTATAGACTTCTGAGTAACCGTTTTGTTGGTTTTCTAATGTAGAGAAATGAATGACACCCTTTTTAAGGCGATATATGTAATAAGTTTTGAAAAAGCGAGTAAGAATATGTTTCCTACATAATTTTTAGTTCGGGAAAACGATATATTCAGTTGAATTTTTGACATTCATACAAACTAACAAGGGGAGTATACAGATGGGGTCACCGATCTGGACCAATTTTGTTCTGGTGATTCTACATCGAAAAATAGAATCAAATTTTTTTTATAATCGATAACTTTTTAAATGTAGGTATATGGAATATTTCGACTTCTATAGAGTCGAGTATGTAAAACAATTTTTTATTTAAAAACGGACGTCAGATTCGTTTTTAGCACATTGATAAACCCCTAAATTCAAATTTTGGGAATATTGCAAAAATAAAAATAAATTATTTTAAATTTCACTAAGGGGGACCCTTATAATTTTGTTAAAGATTCAAGAATCCGGCCATATTTCAAAGAATATTTACCCGATTCAAAAAAAACTTGGAGGGTCGATAAAGACCCTAATGTGACACATTTCCTTCCAATCGGTGTGTTTCTACGTGTACTGGGATTGACGTTATATGCAAAAAAGTTTACATTTTATTTTTATTTTGAGAACCATTTTTTGCAAGTACCTTTTGAGATAATACAATAGTCATTTATATGGTTAGAAAAAGGAGTCTTTCTTCTTTTGAATGATTTCAATGACGTATAAATCGGATTATCTCAAGGGGAGATATTGAATTTTAAAACGTCACGTTACTTTTTCGCTTACTAATTTTTAGTCTTTTCCAGACTGGGAAAAATCATTATTTTTTGTTTGCAATGATATTCACCACATTATGGTTTCTTGGGGTGCTTATTTTAAATCTGCTATTATTTGTGGCGTATAAAGATGTATAATACCAGTTTACTTGAAAACGTAAGCATGTTTTTGAATATATTTGACGAAATATAAATTATTGTTTAACGATTATATTTTACATTTAATCTACTCTATAAAACAATTGAATTTGTGAAAGAATCATGTCGATATCATTTTCTAAACTCGATATAAAAAATAAAGCACTTTCGACCTATTTTATTTTATTTCTCAGCTCCTAAGGCGCATTGGACGGAGCGCTCGGACATGTGTCGACTATTTTTCGATGAAGAATAACCAGAAAAAAATTGGTCCAGATCGGTGACCCCATCGCTGTATACTGCCTTTGTAAGATATTAAAATCGGCATTCTTGGAGTTATGTGGAACTATCACAAGAAATATCTTAAATATCTGGAAAACCGTTCGGAAATCTTGGTAATCGGAAAATAACAATTTGAAAGGTAACTTTTCCTACAAAATTAGTTCAGAAGTATGTTTCGATGGGACGATCTCATTTGGAGAGATGCCCGTTTACCTGAATAATTGCATTTAATAGTAAAATGAGTATTTTAGTAAAACAATGTAAGAAAATGGGAAACTTGTTTGTAATAGTGTTTTTCCAAGAGCGAATGTAGAGAAGGAGGAGGGGTAATTTCCGCTCAGGATACTGTCAGTTTTCTGTTACTCTTTGTGATTTTGTTTTGAATTATTAAAGGTGTCTACATGTTTCACGAGAAATCAATAAATCTAATAAGTGTCTCTATTTCTTACAAAACGTCACTAGGTTTAAGAACGCGTTAAGATGGCGCAGTTGATGTTGTGGGCGTTTTTTATTATTTAAACTTAGTTTTGGTGAATATTTGGTTTAAAACATATATTTGATTATTATATTTGAAAAAAAAGTCCAAAAGAAAGGATGGGACGAGAAATATGTTGGTATTAGCTACTGTCCTTGAAGAGTTTTTATGAGACTGTAGTTGGTATGTAGTTGCTACCGCCAGCGGTCATAAGGTAACTCTATACCGTCATTAATTTTAATAGCCATTTTACAAACAGGTTGTTCTCCCAAGTCATAACCTACCGATGGAAGGGGTGCTTAGACGATTTGGCTCCAAGGCCGTGTGTATTATTGTCTAAATACATCTCAGTATAATATTCTATACTATTTTTTTCATTATCTTATGCACCAATGTATCCTAGGCATGTATACGTCGGTGACTTCTGCATAAATAAGATTTGAGGGAGCAGAAAGCATATTTGGTTACAAATATTATTATTACTTAGGATGAAGAAATGGTCAAATGCAGCACGTATGCCCATAGTGCGAAATAAATATTAAAAAACAAACCAATACGTTATAGAACCACCGGACAAAAAAATTGGTGATGAGGTCCCTAAACTTCACAATTACCATTGATTTTTATAATATTAACCTTTTTATTAATAAATATTGCTTGATAAAATATATTCTCCTTATTTTCATTTATGCTTCACAAGCCTAAAAGTATTTTTTTTTATTTTTTATTTTTTTATTATTTTTTTTTATTATTTTTTTTTATATTTTTTTTTTAACGGCGCATCAACTATTTGGGCTATTAGCGCCGGGCTATCTACAGGTTGCCACCCTTTTATAATGCCAACAGCACGTAGTCGGTCACCCATTCAGGTACTGACCACGCCCGACGTTGCTTAACATCGGTGATCTACGGGAACCGGTGTATTCAACGTGGCTATGGCCGTTGGCCCTAAAAGTATTACTTACAAATGAAGGTTATTTAAGGGTTAGTTAGAAACCATATTATATAAATATAGTAGTAAAAAAGAGTTACTTTTAGTGCAGTGATTTTAAATACTTTTCATTACTATATTTATATAATATGGATTGTAACCTTAGCCTGTAAAGAAATAATACATAACCTGCAAAGAACCTGTAAACGAATCCGTAAGTACCAAAATCACTGTTTAAAATAAAAAAAACCCCTTCGCAAAAAGACCCAAGATGACTTGTTGACAAAACTAGTCAACAATTAAAAACAAAATAAAATAATTTACAATAAAAACCAATGCTAAAATTGAAAAAACTTCATCTTTATTCAAATTACCCAGGTGGCAAACCTCAAAACCATTTACAAATAATAATAGGGCAAAAATAAATAAATAACATTCTTCAACTGACCTTATTCTTAATCTTATTATTTTCGTGGTAGGCGGAAGGTCAAATAATAAAAATATATTATTTTATTTTTGCTCTCTTATATGCTATCCTCCTTGCACTGATCAATACTCCAAATACACATCATAAACACATTATCATTTTCAGTGACTCGTTGGGCTCGCTGCAATGTCTCCAAAATATGTATACTGGCCACCCCATATGCACTGAAATAAAAGATAAAATAAATGACTTACAGACAACAGGAAAACATATAACACTATCATGGCTGCCTGGACATAAAGACCTTGGACGACAGCTGACAGGCATGCTAGACTTGTGACAGAAGAACAGACATACCAACATATAACACTATCATGGCTGCCTGGACATAAAGACCTTGGACGACAGCTGACAGGCATGCTAGACTTGTAACAGAAGAACAGACATACCAACATATAACACTATCATGGCTGCCTGGACATAAAGACCTTGGACGACAGCTGACAGACATGCTAGACTTGTGACAGAAGAACAGACATACCAACATATAACACTATCATGGCTGCCTGGACATAAAGACCTTGGACGACAGCTGACAGGCATGCTAGACTTGTGACAGAGCAGACATACCAACATATAACACTATCATGGCTGCCTGGACATAAAGACCTTGGACGACAGCTGACAGGCATGCTAGACTTGTGGCAGAAGAACAGACATACCAACATATAACACTATCATGGCTGCCTGGACATAAAGACCTTGGACGACAGCTGACAGGCATGCTAGACTTGTGACAGAAGAACAGACATACCAACATATAACACTATCATGGCTGCCTGGACATAAAGACCTTGGACGACAGCTGACAGGCATGCTAGACTTGTGACAGAAGAACAGACATACCAACATATAACACTATCATGGCTGCCTGGACATAAAGACCTTGGACGACAGCTGACAGGCATGCTAGACTTGTAACAGAAGAACAGACATACCAACATATAACACTATCATGGCTGCCTGGACATAAAGACCTTGGACGACAGCTGACAGACATGCTAGACTTGTGACAGAAGAACAGACATACCAACATATAACACTATCATGGCTGCCTGGACATAAAGACCTTGGACGACAGCTGACAGGCATGCTAGACTTGTGACAGAGCAGACATACCAACATATAACACTATCATGGCTGCCTGGACATAAAGACCTTGGACGACAGCTGACAGGCATGCTAGACTTGTGGCAGAAGAACAGACATACCAACATATAACACTATCATGGCTGCCTGGACATAAAGACCTTGGACGACAGCTGACAGGCATGCTAGACTTGTGACAGAAGAACAGACATACCAACATATAACACTATCATGGCTGCCTGGACATAAAGACCTTGGACGACAGCTGACAGGCATGCTAGACTTGTGACAGAAGAACAGACATACCAACATATAACACTATCATGGCTGCCTGGACATAAAGACCTTGGACGACAGCTGACAGGCATGCTAGACTTGTGACAGAAGAACAGACATACCAACATTTTGAACTATTTCACAAAAATGTTTCTCGTCATACTACCAGAATCATACTAGACAAATGGCGACTTGATTGGCATACTGTGACTGACAATAAACTAAGGACTATTAAAACGACTATTACAAACTGGTCATCTTCGTACAGGAGCTCACGCCGAGAAGAAGTAGTCCTTGCGAGGCTAAGAATCGGCCATACACGCATTACCCACGAGTACCTGATGACAAAAACGGGCAAACCCAAATGCACGACTTGTAACACAGATCTTACTGTAAATCATATTCTAACAGACTGTCGGTTACGGCATAACTTGGACATTCCTCATGACCTGACAGACATACTTTCTGAAGGCAGCCATTATATTAACACAATATTGACATATTTAAAAAACACTAACATGTACGACAAAATATAATACATAACCATAAGAATCCATTTCACCTTTTTTGCAATAATAATGAAATCTAATTCACTCTATTAATTAAATAAACACATCATTCATTCTAATTGTATTTAATTATTTTTCTTCATACATATTTCTATTTAATTTTTGTTTCCTTTACGATCTATACCTCATACATACATACATACTTATATCATTGTCTGTAGCAACTACTGTTTTGGAGTGGCATCGTTAAGTTCAACACCTGCATCTGCTTAATACAGGAAATTAAATGCTCTTCGCTTTAGATGCGGAGCATCATCATAAATAAATAAATAATAAAAACGTCACCACAAAGTTTCACCAACTTTATAACCTCCCTACATGTTTCACACCTTTTTTGATGCCTCTTCACCAAACAAATGTAAAACGTACAGCCTCAATCTGAGGAGGATAACCATCCACGGCCACGTCTAGACTCAACTGAGTCCTGTTATTTTATTTTGTATGAATTTGTTTTTAATTGTTGACTAGTTTTGTTATAATATTAGACTGATCAGAGGTGACTTGTTAACAGGAAACTGAGAAGGAAGTTCTGACCTCGAAAAAGTTTTTTCCAATAAAGAACATTGAACAGCCAACAAACCCCAATTGTAACAAACATTATTTATTTATTATTACACATAAAAAAATAAACAATTATGAAAGCTTTAAAAAATCTAAGAATTAAATTATAGTAGCCCGAGAAAGAGATATTTTCTCTAATTTAAGTAAAGGATATTCCCCGTCAAATGGTTGAATTTTTTTATTGAAAGTTTATACATAACATGTCCAGAGATGGTGTGTATTTAATACCGCTAAGGTCAAATTCGACCAATTACAGGCGATAGAAAGAACACCTGTTTGCACTTATGTTATCCATGTTCTATTTTATTGGTGACAAAGTGGACGGCTGTTTTAAAATTAAATTTATTGCAATTCTATTAAATACATGCCTGAGTATTTAATTACCACCTGACAACCAGAGCAATCGACAGCTGTTGATACTAGGAAAATTGTTATTAATTTGTGTTTGTCAGTAACACTTTACGGATTAAATGACCAATTTACGTATACCTACATTGGAATATGTATATGGTCACCACAGCGGGCAATAAATTTTTTTACACAAATATATATCCCTATTTGATTATGAAATTTATGAATAGTAAAAATATAATCCTTATATAACATTCTTTTTATTTTTATCTATACTAAGGCAATAGAATTCATTCATCATTTTTTTTTACTGCCGTAGTAAACTGTGTACGGCTATATACTTATATACCTAAAGCCATAGTTTTAATTAAGAATGAATGAAAATGTATTGATAGTGTTCCAAATCTATTTTTTAAATTTTAATATATTTAAGTATTTTCGTAAACAAACTTTTACTTGACTTGAGGTCAGAGGAACAACATTAATTTTAAAAGCAACATGCTCTTTTCATTTTTCAAGTGGTCACTTCGGTCTTGCTTATCTTTTTAGCATGGAACATGTTTTAGTCATAAACCTCAATGCGGAGGCCCGGTGGCCTTGAGTCTTAAGGCCTGAGCACTTAACACTCTGTGCCAAAGGGTGTTGGGACTAGGGGTGGTGGCTTTTCTTTAGAAAAGAGAAAAGGCATCAGCCCTATCCTGGCTAGAAAAGGGTGGTAACTTATGGATAACCCGTCCTTAAATTCGTAGTTAATAATAAATGGACGTTAAAATTTTATAAACTCAATCCCGAAAATGTAACGCGAAAGTATAGTGAAAATATGATGAAAAAGTAGCTCTCACTTCGTTGTCTTATTTCCGTTCTGTCTGTACACTTCCGGCCTGTCCGTACCCGTCCAGTTTGCTGGCCTGCCCACTTCCGGTCAATCCGGCAGGTCTGTCCAGTTTCTCCTCGCTGACATTAAGTTAACTTCCGTACCACTTCCGTGTCACTTCCAGCATAAAATCGACCGGAAGTGTACAGGGTGTGAGAATGAAGAGGTTACGAGGATTGAGCAGTGTCATCAATCCTTTACATTTTCGCTTTAGGTGTCGCGAAATATTCTTTACAGCTCACATATGCGCAAACAGAATCCTACGTAACTTTAGCAGCTAAAGCATGTTCCATATTTTTTGAATTTGGCTCAAATCAGAAAGCTCTCCATGGGCCAAAGTACGACGTTTTTTTTTTTTCATTTACATCTAGATTTTCACAGGTTACCATCATTTTTAAACTACCATGGTTTTTCTTGCAGCGAGCACATCGCTGGAAAAAGACTAAGTCCAGCCTGTGTGTTTGACCACAGTAGCCCGTACGTGTTTAACTTTACATTTACGTTGCAATGTAAGACGTTATTTAATTGTCATGAGATGAATGTGGGAATGCCATGGTAAGAGTATTCATAAACCATGGAAGGAATTGCTTGTACCCATAAACAAGAAATGATAACCTCCTCTGCGAAGTGTCGGAAAAGTCTGCAATGTTCCATTGGAAGTTTCCATTCTACGCTTTCGAAATTACACCAGTTTCAAGAATCACTTACGTTGTAAACATGCTACGATGGCGCCATTTTTACGAATTGGACTGTTGTTTTCTTTTTAAGTGAAAGGCCTGAGAATGATTTCCTGTTGACTCAATACCGAGCAGTATTTTCGAGCAAGAACCTAATCAAACTCAAGGCCTTCAATGGTCCAAATCTATTCCCAACGATTTAAGCAAGCGACCTCCAATCCACTCCGCTCGAATGATAAAATCTTCATCCAGTTATAGCATCGGTATACTTTTATCGAAACCTCATAAAAAAGCTTGTTCTTTACGTTTTCTACTTCAAGGCAAGGACAAAACATCATTAGCATATTTATTCAGCATCGGTCCGATTCCGAAGGGATAAGGAGTTATGTACAATTTTCTGATTTTGTAACGTACAAATATCTTTTATTGAATAAAAAAGGATTTTCCCAAAAATAGAGTTTTATTCAGAAGCCAACTATCTTTAATGTAAAATTAAGACAATTTTACAATGAATAATACATATGGCAGACACTTTTAAGGGGCATAACACGTAAAAAAAAAAAAAAAAACTTAAATGTTTTTATTCTAATATTAAATGAGAGTTTTATTCGCGCTGCAATTAAAACCAGAACAGCTGTACAAGATCATGTGAGCAAGAACCAATGAGAGCACAGAAAACAACCACTACTGCGCGGTCGTCTCATCCACTCTTACGGTTACGCGCAGTGTATTGCAGTCTATCATAGACAACATTTATTTTCATGTTTCCTGATAATTATACCCCACAACAGTGCCTGCCCTTTTGCAATTATTTTCAAATATGTTTACTGAAGACGCTGTTTAAATCGCAGCGTGAATAAAGCACTTCATTTAATATTAAAAATAAAAACTAGGTACTTTGTTTTATTTTTTTTTAATTTACATTTTAAATTGCCTGCCTTATTTATTATTAATTTTAAAATTGCCTTAATTTGTAATTTTTTTCATTAAAAAAAGTTGGGTTCTGAATAAAACACTATTTTTGGGCAATATTGTTTTGCACCTTTCCCCTATGCGTAGTACCTGGTGATCCAAGGTATGTCCAGGAAACACATACTTACCTTCTTACCTACCCAAGAGGTACACTATAGTAAAATTTCAGGGTGCATAAAACACTTCATGAAAAGTGCGTTGCCAGCTCTCCGACTAGGACATTTTTTTCTAAGAATCGAATTTCCTATAACTACCTTGAAGTTTAAGCACTGCTTTGTGGTCATTCATCATATATGAAATTCGAACCATTGTTATTTTTGTGATCTAACTGAAACGTGAAATGAGCAGTTTTAATTTATGTCATCAGGATGGCGTCATGAGCGGGTTTCCCTATGGAGAGAAGGAGGAAACGCGCTAACAAGGTCTAATTTAATTATTGACAGACCTTAAACATTCTTAACATAAATATTTGTGGAAAGAGTTATTAATACCAGCTTTAAGTTTGACTTTCTGATTCCTCCGTCAAAGAAGGCCATGTTTTCCCAGGTCATTAGCTATATTGGACATTAGAGAGAGGAGAAGGCTTTAGTGGTTTTGCAGGCCTAAACAACTAAAAGGCTACTTGCTATGGAAGGGAAATGAAGTGGATAGGATTGCCTCTTAGAGGTCTTATCTCGCTCCATTTACTTCTAAATATAGTACAAACTCTTTAGCAGATGCAAAACGGAAGGAATTAATATCCGTAATAACGATATCATCTTTAATACATTGAAATAACTTAATTATTACCCAAGTTATAAACCCATATACTGCTCAAATATTTAAAAAAAAAAACTCCGGGTCTTTTTGCGATGACCACATCCAGTTACTTGTGAAATATCTGTAGTGATTATAACAGTGATTCAGCGCACGCGCATAACTCATTAGCTTTTGTATTGGCTATTCCTATGTGCAATTCTATTGGTTATTGGTGATAGTAAAGTAACCTTTAACAAGTCAATCCTACTCAAAATTAATAGAATTGTATTAATATTAGTAAGTTGGATTGACTAGAGTTTTGATATCTTAATGCGAAATAAATATAAAATATAAATATGTTATAGAACTACCGGACAAAAAAATCGGCGAGGAGGCCCCTTAACTTCACAATCACCAGTGATTTTTATAATATTAACCTTTTTATTAATATATATTGCTTGCTGAAATTGAATGAATGAATGAATGAATAGGTAAATATATTTCTTCCAATATTTACATTGTTATAACAATAATTTATGCATATTTACAAAAGAAAAGCTTGGGCAAGGCCCGTTAGCTGGAGTGGCATTTTGCGTACCCAGATTGAATGAAAAACGTAAAAATATAATAAATCAATCCTCAATAATCATTGACAAATAAATATTTAAGAAACAAAAGAATAAATATATCAAACCCCGAATAAAAGAATATAAACAACAAAAGAATAAATATATCAAACCCCGAATTAAAACAAAAAAACACTAATAATTAAATTGCAGGACCAAAAATCGCCGATATTTATAAATGGCGTCGAGATACTTGCAAAGGACGTCCCAGTTTCTCCCATTTAGCTCCTTCCGTAAGTCTTCCTTAGTAAAAGATGTTTTGCCATAATACCTCAGTCTGAACTCCTTCAGAACGGGACATACTGCCAGAAAATGGAAAGTATCTTCGTCTTCTTTCAACGAGCACATAGAGCAGCGGGATCTCTCCCCTTCTCGCCAAGGCTTCTTGTTAAGGTGGAACATCTCTGATGTTGCCCTTATTATCAGCCTTATTCCATAAAGATGTCTCCCATCTGCTATGTACGAAGTACCGCTTTCTTGGAAGACCAGCTGTTTGTACAGGAGGTGGGACTGTGCAGCAAACAGGTTTTCCTTCCTCTTCTCTTCCTCCAGGGTTGCAACTTTAGTCAGGATCCTGTTGATTGCAGCTGATCTCATTTCCATGGATCCATGAAAGAAGGCATCAATCCTCTCCCCGGTCTTAAGGAAGATTCCCTCCAAATCTCTATAGATGGCCCGTTCTGTACGAACTGCTTCTTGAACAAGCTTTTTCGGCAGGCGGCGATCAGGCATACTCAGTACTTTATTTATGTAGAGTAGATGCATTTTTAAAGCTTTTACATATAGAGTAGACCTGCGAGTCTCCAAGTAGAGGACATAGTTAGAAGTGTAAGATGGAAGGCCTAACAGTCGTTTCATAAAGCATCTATGCACTCGCTCGATTTGGTCGTACTCTTTCCATCCCCATACCTGCGCTCCATAGCAAAGGATTGCCTCGATAGCTGCATCGAATATCTGAAATTTGGCAGATATTGGGATTTCTCTTTTATATAATAAACGATTCCAAATAGAGTTAATTGCATACTTGGCTATGCGACTCTTCTCTTGGAAGTGTTTGCTAAGAGATAGCATAGGAGTGAAGGTAATTCCTAGATACTTGTATTCCTTAGCAACTTCAATAGCATCCGCTCCTAAACTCCAAGCATCGCTTCTTGCTGCCTTTCCGCCATTTCTGAAGACCATCACCTCTGATTTCCTTAGATTGATCTTCAACTTCCAGGTCAGACAGTACTCCTCCAGATTCCGTATCATTAGCTGCAGCGATGCTCTGTCTTCGCTCATCAAGACTATATCGTCTGCATACATGAGGCATGGAATCCTGGTCCCGAGTATTTTCACACCTCCTCCGATACTTGCTGGCAGATCATTAATAAATAACGAGAATAAAAGTGGGCTGAGTAAACAGCCTTGCTTCAATCCAGCTTCAGTACTGAAGTATTCCGTTACCTCTCCTTCATGCCAAACTGCAGACTCTGTTGCTTGGTACAAAGCTTCCAGGATGCGGATGAACTTGGTAGAAATCCCTATGGTGTGGAGCTTATAGAATAGTGAAGGTCTATGTAGACAGTCAAAAGCTGCCTTCAGATCGACGAAGAAACAGTAGACCTTCTTTCTTTTCTGGGCCAGCTTTAGTTTTACAATTGTGTTGAGATTGAAAATATTATCTATTGTTGAATATTCCTTCCTAAAGCCTGCTTGAAATTCACTGAGGATGTTATTTTCCGAACACCAATCCTCTAACCTTCGTAACAATATCCCTGAAAATAGCTTGGCTACTGTATTAATAAACGAGAGACCCCTGTAGTTTTCTGCCAGATGTATATCGCCTTTTTTATACAACGGAAATATGATTGCCTTGGAAAAACTTTGTGGTACGTCACCATTCCCATATAACTGACTAAATATGCGTACTAATACCTCATTGAGCTTCTGGGGGCCGTACTTATAAAACTCATAGGGTATTCGATCCTCTCCAGGTGCTTTATTAATTTTCGCCTTATGAAGAACTTGTTCCAGTTCCTGAAGTTCGATGGATCGATCCAGTGAATCGATGTTTACAAGAGGCAGGGCATAAGATATATAGTCACAAGGATCTTTTGGATTTAGCATAGTTTTGAAACGAAAAATCCAATCTATGTCTTTTATGTTATTATCCGGAACAATTGCTTGCTGAAATTTATTCCGCTTATTTTCATTTATGTTTTACAAGCCTAAAAGTATTACTTACAAATAAAAGTTATCTAAGGATTAGGTAGAATCCATATTATACCATATTATATAAATATAGTATCCGAAAACAGTTACTTTTAGTAGTGATTGCAGTGATTTTAAATACTTACTATATTGATATAATATGGTTTCTAACCTTAGATAACATGTAAATAATTAATAGATAACCTGCAAAGAACCTGTAAGCTAATCTGTAAGCACCAAAATCACTGTTTAAAGTTACGACAGATACTTCAAAGTAACTGGATGGGCTCTTCGCAAACAGACCCAAAACTCCTACTCGCAGGAATTCATACTGCATTTATTGATTATGTCAGTAAAAATAATTTGTACGTTTAAAATAAAATGATAAAGTAATAAAAACTAAAATTATAGTTCCGCATATCCCAAAAAACCTCGAGAAAGTAGAAAAAAATGTAATCAACATACATTAAGATTTTTGGGCTCATCGTATATTTTGTTGAATATCTAGAAAAGGGTCAAAAAAATCTTTACAAGTGGACCCTATGAATCTATGCATGATCTTAAAAAAAGCATTGATATCCCCTAACCTAAACCTAAAAAAAATTGGTGGTGACTATGAACCCATTGCAATCCCATGACAAAATTTCCTGTATAAATTAGTAATGATATTACCTATTATGTTTAATGTTTGACAATTTTTAAAAATGTGTTTTTAAAAATATTGGAAGTAAAAATTTTATTTTTGATTTTGAAAAAAATTAGGTTCTCATATCATGTGTTGCACATCACCTGAAAGGGCATGTAACGAGCTAAAAAGTGACACCTTTTACCTGTTTGTAACTTAAACAGGAGATGAATTATCACCATTTAAATGTTTAACCACCATGAGATTTTGTAAACTTTACATGGCCGTATTTTGGAAACCCTTTTAGATAAAAATTTGAAATTCGAGATTTTCTTTTGGCCCAGTTCCTACACTTGGTGTACTAAAGTTCATTAATATCTGAAAGGGTGAGGTAAAATAGGTGTGTTGATTTGACATGGAATAACCCATCACTTAACGAAAACTGGCCAAGTTGTAGATGCGCCGTAAAAAAAAAAAAAAAAAAAAAAATTGAGGGAGTATTATAAGGTTCTTGACAAGGTATTAAGGACTTAAAACTTGGCCCAATACTATGATTAATATAACTTTCATAGGCTAACTGTTTTTTTTGGTAGGAGCCTGGAACTTGGCTTTTTTTTTTAATTTTAGTAATTTTGGTGGGATTCAGTCTTATTTTATATAATTTTTTTTCATCGTTAACCTCACTCATTGAGCATTTTTAACTTATGCTAATATTTAAATTTCCATCTAACATAAAAAAAAATAAATAAATGCAGTATTAACCAAATTTACAATATATGCCCACATTGCAGGGTTACTGTAATGTAGGGAAAAAACTTCTGAAAAGCTTCCTGAGTTATGCAACTCCTGCGTGATGGAACTCTTTGCGTATTTCGTTTGTAACAAATATTTGCCTTAGGGGTGCTGTAATGGAGCGAAGTATTGCGTAAGAATTGCCAAATGTCCTTGGATCCACGAATATACTTCCCATTCCATCCAATCCCAACTGATTCTAATGAATGAATTCAACCAAGTCCGTCATATTTGTCTTTCCTTTTGTTCGCTTTTATCCTTTTTATTTCTTTGTGGTTTTCTCCTCGACAAAATCTCTTTGTTCTTTTTTTAAGACCCTGTCAAAACATGACGAGACGGAACGTGAGACTTCACTATGTGAACTCACGGTAATCTTTTTTATGAGTCGCTAATTATTTCGATTGCTCTCTTATGAATAATGATTTCGGAAATCGTCGTTATTATTTACCCGTTTATGGCTGTCACTGCTTTTTTTTCTCATGAGCCGATGAAGTGAATCAGAGTGAGAGAGTAATTACTCAGAGAACCGCAGCCAATGTTGCGCTCAGAATGGTGATAGTGACTTGTAGGTGGTTATGTGACGGAGTACATTCTATTTGCTTTTCATTCTAAGTAATATATTCTTTTGATTTTTAAATTACTTTCAAACGGCTTAATGAATTTAGATTTCTCAAATTCACATGCAGAAATTATTGGGTTGATAAAAAAATAATGCAGGTTTTGAATATTAATGTTTTCCAATGCTCCTTACTACGTCTCTAACCTAATCCTGCATAATGACTTCAATATCCCCTTCTATCAGAAGTTCCATTCCAATCTCCCTGGCCATCCAAATCCTTTGATAAATTCTCTTTCCTCGTTCCACAATCCTCATAGAAGGCTGAAGCGGAGGTGGCCTAGAGACAATTTTGCTTTAACATCTGCAGTGCACAAGATGTGTTATATTTTATTTTAAATTTTTACAGTTGTTTTAATTTTCTTTAAAATGTATTATCCTTGTGGGTTATGTAATTTTACATATTCCCACATCATGCCTCACAAAGTCATTGTAAGTAAAAACCAGCAATATTACTGGAAATATGTAAGGTAAAAATGAAGTTTCAGGCCCTCCAAACCGATTTCTTTCAAATTTGTACAATAACGTATTTTGATGCACTAAACACGAATACGTTAAAAAAAACCTTCGCATTTAACTAGGAAAGAAGTTATTAAGCACTAAAGTTCACTGTTATGCGGGTTATGAGAGCTAATGTAAACAACTAATTTGTGACGACTTTAAGGCATACATGACTTTAAGGCATAAATGACGACTTTAAGGCATATCTGCTATGCGTTTCCGCTTGCTAAAGAAGATAACAAAACCCCAGTCAATCCAACTCGCTAAAATTAATAGAATTCTATTAATTTTAGCGAGTTGGATTGACTGGGGTTTTGTTATCTTCTTGAGCGAGCGTAGCGAGCGGAAACGCATAGCACGTATGCCCTTAAGCGACAGGTGACGACGGGTGAGGATGCCTTAAAAATTAACAATATTTTTGAATAAATGGTTTATGAACATTTCAAATGAGAGTTCTGTTTCCCAATGTTACATATCTGCGCATGTACAAATACGCTGTTGACGCCTAGTTTTATGAACTTCCTAACAGTGAACTTAAGTTAATAACTTCTTAACCTAGTTAAATGCGGAGGTTTTTTTTTAACGTATTCTTGTTTAGTGCATCAAAATACATTGTTGTGAAAAGTGTTAATGAAGTCGGTTTGGAGAGCGTGAAACTTCACTTTTACTATATGTAAATCATATTGTTGTAATTATCAATAAAAAAAAAGAGGAATTTTTTAAGTCTTTGCCAAGACAACAAAGATAATCTAAAGTCTAGTAAATGAATTATAAGCAATGGTTCTTAATGTTGTTTTCACTGAACGATTAGTCTAGTTGGTGTTACATTCCCATTGAATATGGACCTCCAAAATGTTAAAACTAGATTTTCGTCTGGTAGAAGTGTGGCTTGACCCGCGCAAATGATGTTTGGGGTGAAGGAAGCATCAGGGAATGTTCAGTCCACCGATGGTTCCAAAAATTACGTTTGGGGATTTTGATTTTGAAGACAAGGACGCTCGGGGTAGGCCATTTGTTGTTGATCGCGACCAACTGAGGGCTTTGGTGGAAGAAAGCCCTCGCAAAAATACTTGGGGCTTTGCGAGAGAAGTTGGTGTTGACCACTCAACAAAACCTCCATTACTCCAACAACTCAATATAATAGGGACTTTGAGCCGCCCGAGCTCTAGATCAGTGAGACTCACATGGATCTAATATGACTGGCGTTTCTTGTGCACTCTCGTTCAAAATTGCTGCTCCTCGCATAAAGCTCCTTGGGAGTAGCCTCAGCTATTTCCTTGGGCGTTACAACCTTCCCACCAGAATGCACTAGTCTGCTATAAGCTAACGCCTCACATTCACAGAGTATATGCTGTGAGGTTTCCTCTTCCTCGAGGCATTAATGACACGTAGGGTACTCGATTAGTCCCAGCGTACAAAGGTGTTTTCTTAGCGGACCATGTCCTGTACGGAGTCCGACTTCTAAGGTCCACCCTGGCCAATTGAAGGTAATATGTTGCCCTAACCTTTGACAGAGGAACAAATAGACTTGCCTGGTCTAAAATTTGAAACAACAAGTAGAAATTGGGTCTCCCCGTGGTCTAGTGGCTAACGCCTTAGGGTGCGTTTACATCTGATAGTTATTTTATGATATTTATGTCAGACAGAAATTGTGACAAATGTAAACTGCAAACACTTTATATCTGAGATATTTTTTTCTATCAGGAGCAATAAGGGTGCGTTTACACCTGACACTTCTCGCAGGAAATATATTTCAGGCGCCGAATATAATAATTATTATAATTATCTATCCGACTCTTGAGATATATTTCCTGCGAGAAGTGTCAGATGATTCTCATGCTGGAGTTGAGGGTTCGAGTCCCACCTGCGGCAGGGATAGTTCTCATTTCAGGGCCCGTTGAAAGAATTCCTGGCCGCACCATGGACGTCGCAACTTATTCATAACACAGATTTTTCGGATAGGTTATGTACAGGTTACGGCTCTTATCTTGCCTTTCCTTTTTTAAAAAAGAAAAGTCACTACTACAAGTGGGCATCGGGCCCACGCTCTTTGAGGCACCTTTTGACAAAAAACAAAAATGTTCTGGTGGACATATTCTGCCGGTTAACGGCCCTTTGAAATTATACAAACTATTTCTGTACTACCTTTCATCAAAAACTGACCGTTTTTGAGACAGCTAGAGAGCGAAATATATATACCGCTGTTATATTCCTGATATTTGTGGATTCTGAAAAGTGTAATTTTCAGACTATGTATGTTGCAATGGATACACGTTTGAAGCAATAGTATTTCCCTGACCACTGGTTGTGAAACGTGGGCACCACCTGATTGCCGTATATCATATTTACAGATTTTTACAATCTACAATTCAACTGCATTATGCAATTTGATATTAGTTACCTGTCTACGCTTCAGGTGTCCCCAGTTGTCAGCCGAATACCTTCCTAGTTAGGAAGGATTCTAGGATGACCAGGAGTTAACCTTATGCCATCCAACCACACTAGCAGGGAGCAAGGTTGGGCAAAACTAAAAACTAAAACTAAATTCACTTTTTGGAATAAACTAAAACTAAACTAAAAATTGCAACCTAAAAAAAAAACTAAAACTAAAATTTTACTAATTAATGGATTTTAACTAAACTAAAACTAAAACTAAATCTTTGGGAATTGACTAAAAACTAAACTAAAAATTTAGTTTAGTTTAGTTTAGTTTAGTTTTACTAAAATAACATGAATTAATATAAATCATATGTTATTTCGATAATTAAGTAAATTATTAAAACTAATAGAACTTGCTTAAGAATAAGAAATTGTGGCTTTTTCTCGTAATTTGAAAACGTATGTTCTTTGATAAACTAAATTAGTTAACTAAAAACTAAAACTAAACTAAAATCACAAATTTAGGTCTCTTTTACTAAACTAAACTAATTGCATTACTAAAAACGAAGTCCATATGATTAATAATTATACAAATCTAAAACTAAACTAAAACTAAAACTAAAAATATAACATTAGTTTAGTTTTAGTTAGGGAAAACTAACGTTAGTTTAGTTTACTAACGTTAGTTTTGCCCAACACTGGCAGGGAGGATTGGAGACGAACGAGACGTGACCTGTGATATCACGAGGAGAGAAAATATCCATCGATATCACACTCAATTTCGCCCCTATGGAGGAAAGGAGGAAGCGCGAGAAAAATCTAACAAACATTATATGATTTTTAATTTAATTTGCTCTCTTTAATTTAAAATTGTTTTGATGGCGCAGTATCAGTAATAAATATGGATTTCCTAAAACCCCTAGGTTAGGCACTTTTGAGGAATGCAATTTCTGACATGTTACACAATATGATTGTAAGTGCGCAACTTTCGGCAGCATTCCTGACTTTTTCTACGACGATTATCAATACTTTGTGTAAATCATGACGAAACATTTCCATTGGGAAATCTCCCCGCCGCCTTTTTGCCCTCCCTGAAACGCGATTATATACGGCGAGGTAAATCATGAAACGCCCATGACAAATGTACAAAAACCGTGAACTTATTTGACAGTTTGATAATGTGTGTTGTAGCATTTGACAGTTTCATTAATATGTACGAAAGAGAGATGAATATTTCTCAGCAGTTGACAATTTGTCAGTCGAAGTTTTAAAATTCTATACATTTTTCTTTGTAGTTTCATTAATTTTTCTTATACGACTTACATGCTTTTCTGAAGAATAAATTTTAATATTAACTTAACATTTTCCAAGACGCCTTTTTATTTGTGTGAAGTAATTTACCAAGAGGAGACATTTGAAGGGAACATTATCTATCTTGGGATCACAAATTTAAATATAGAAACGTTACAAAATACATTACAAACATCAAAGGAAATGTTAATGAGTAGAATTAATCAAAAGCTTCAACTATCAGAAACGACTGGAAGAGAATTTGAAATGAGCTTTGTCAAACAAGCGAGCTGAAAAGAGTGAATTTATGGAGGAGCGCAGAAAGAGGAATTGAACAGAGGAAGTGGTAACATCACGACTTAGATTAGGCCACCTCTGTCACGGGCATGATCTATCGATTTTCGTTGCAACGAAATAAAAATAACGGCCGCAAAATGTAGGTCCCGGAGGAAACCACCCATTCTTAATGGACCGATTTAATTCATTTTTACAACAATTCTTCCTCTTTAGCTGCTTTAAATGCGCAACAACGTAAGCCGAATTTCGCTGAAACATAACAACAATCCCCGTGGTCCAGTGGTTAACCCCTTGGATTCTCATGCGGAAGATGAGGGTTCGAGTCCCACATGCAGGAGGTTGAGTTTCTTCATATCAGGGCCGTTGAAGAGATTCCCTGCTCCACCATGGATGTAATAGTAAGGGTGACAACGTATAGATAGCACGGCGCTAATAGCCTAAGTGCACTAAAAAAAAAATAACGTATGTTCTGTGATTCGAAAGTCCAGGACATCTAATTAAAAAGAAAGACCGTCACGCAGGAGCTGCATAACAAAGCACTTTCTTCAGTATTGGGTAGTGTTGCGTGCATTCCTGAATAATTTTCTTAAAATAACCTATATAGATAAATAAAATAAAAACATAAATAGTTCTACTCTTTTGAATTTGTTTTGAACACCTGTTTCAATTCAATTCAAACATAGTACAAAGTATATCCCCTTCTTCCGATAGACTGATTTAGTTCATTTTTACAACACTTCTTCCTTATTAGATACCCAGGATGTATACCGCGTTTCGTGACAATACAACAGAAATTACGACCGGTATGAGCAAATTAGTAATTTGGGTCCGGAGTAAACCCCTCCTCCCAATGAACCGATTTAGTTTATTTTTACAACACATTTTTATCTTTACTTTGGATCCGGAGTAAACCCCCCCCCTCCGGATGGACCGATTTTGTTGGTTAATGAACTCGTTCAATCGTTTGATTGGGGAATACTATATACCAAGTTTCGTGGGGAAGAAACAAAAACTCTGGCCGGTATCGTGTTAACGGACACATATATAACTATATATATATATATATATATATATATATATATATATATATATATATATAAATATATAAATTTTAACTGGGGTAATTTTCGGTGTCTACTAGGTAGGATCGATAAATATTCGAAGAAATTTTCCAAAAATTCCGTCATGAGTGCAACCTGAATAGCTACTTTCCTTCGGAGGAAAGTGCTAAAAACAAAAATTTTAAACACATAAATTTCACTCGTCCAGGCTTCCACGGTCCGAGTCATTACAAATATTATAGTCTTCTGATATTGACCGTGTCACAAACTTCTTTGCCGACGTTTCGCTAGTCATACTGCCAGCTTCCTCAGGGCTTAGTGTGAGAATAAGGATGTTCTTCTGGTTGTCCTGTATAAATACTTGTCTTTGTATTCATCCGCGGGCTTAATCTGCTCCTCCATGTCCCTGATTGGTTGGTCCCCATATTGCTTGAACCTGGTTGGTGGGTTCCATCTGGACCGTTGACTGGTTGAATTTCGTTTCTTCTTTTTTCCTTAGGTTTAATCACCGGATGCCATAATTTGCTAAGCTTATACCCATCTTCTTTGTTAAAATTTTCCGGGCATCGTACTATTTCTATGGCTTCCCTAATGATTCGTTCTTGGTAGTTTTCTATTTTCGCCAGAATACTTACTTTGTCGAACTGGATTGCATGATTTGTGTGGTAAAAATGTTCCGCTAGCGCCGATTTTTCAGTATTGCCATTCTTAACCGTCTTCACATGTTCTGAGACTCTTGTACATATCAATCTTCCTGTTTGCCCAATGTATTCTTTTCCGCAGGAGCATGGGATACTATAGACACCTGGTGCTGTGCATCTTATGTTGCTGTGCATCTTGTTAATGTGTTCGAAAAAATGTTATAGAAGACTATAATATTTTTAAACACATACATTTAAATTCTGTTAGATGAATCCTAAATTCAAAATATGTAACAGAGAACCAACCGTGAAACACCTACTAACAGATCGCCAACAATGTCAAAATCAAATCTTATCACAAGACGTACGAATTCCTTACTGACAGCGGTCAATATATGTAGATTTCAGAGCACAACTAGCCAAGTCTGAAAATGAGTATTGTTCGTTAGATATGTTGTATAAATCCTATTGACCAGTAAAGGTGTTAAAAAGATTCGATCTTAAACACTGAAATGATTTATGTATAGCCTTGTTCATTTATCTCGAAGAAATGGAAAGATTAGCATCACAAATCACAGGAAACTGGCAGTAGCCAACTTAAACAGAAGCGGATAATTCTTAATCTGTATAAGTCAATACAATTATGTACTGAAAACGTACTTACTCTTCGACTACCGCTGAGAAGGCTCTATTGTAAACAACCAAAAATTCGTTGTCATGTTAAGTATCTTGTTTTAAGCAAATTCGTTTTACTGTTATAATTAACTGTAAATATGTGCTTCATGGCGAATAAAATTCCATTCTGTCGTGGGTTAAATCTTTCTATAAAATAAGAATTAACGATAACTTCAGTTGGAGGCTATATGGAAGGTTATATAGATGGGAGAATTCAAAACAAACTATGCATACGACATCATGATTAGCCACAGCCATCTTGATTACCACAGCCACTCCAAACTTATTACCGATATCTCTCACCGTTTATAGCTTATTTTACTACAATACTAATTTTACTGATAAATGCAATTTAAAACAAAAAACAACTAAATAAAAAAGTGATTTAAACAAAGAGAAAACTCCTTTCAAAACAACAAAACAAACACTTCTTAAGTTTTAAGCGCTTATTTCTCTGATTGACGTTGCCCCATCGAATATTGCTTCAGAACCTTTTTTGTAGAGGTTTTAGTAAGCATTCGAATGATCACCTTCCACTTACCACGATTTCCCAACCGTTATATTTAGGAAAAATGTATGAAGATCCGACAATTTTCCATGTCTATTAATAAAATAATTTTTTTCACATATTTCCTTAACTCCAAATATAACCAAAATTTAAACATCTTAGTTGGGATTAATTTCCAAGATGAAGAAAATATTTCAATTGAATCCTGCGATTCTAAGTACCCACAAAAAAATAATGACTTACAAAAATATTGATTCCACTTTTCTCAGAAATGGTTACAGATATCACCTTGAAAGTGGTTTCATTCGTTTTCCTACGTTAAGAAACCTATAAAATAAGTACCTGCAAGCGTATGAACTCAAAAACGTAAGCGTTACGATTTTTTTTGCGCGAATTTCGCCCCAAACACTATCTTTTAGAGGGCGGATTCTGCTGGTTAACGAAATTGACCTTTCAAATTAGACGACAGATTTTTGTATCAAATTTCATTAAAATCGGACCATTTTTGAGCTTGCTAGAGAGCGAACAGACAAGCATATATATAAACAGACAAGTATATAAATAAATAAATATATATATATATAAGTATATATATATATATATATATATATATATATATATACATATATATATATATACAAATTTGAACCACCTATATTTTCGTGATCTATAGGGTCTGAAACGAGAAAGTTTCTAGTCGGCACTTCCGGATTGCGTCGTGAGGTCAACCTCATAAGCGGGTTCTCCCTATGGAGGTAGGGAGTAACCGCGCTAAAATGCGTAAATAAATATGTAGAATAGATTTATTAGTCACATAATAAATCTGCGTATAAAGTAGAATAGATTTATGTCTCATCGGGAGCTAAAACTAAAAATTATTCATTACCACAGTAAGCAAAGACATGATTACGCACTTCCACTGTCCTGGCCACATCATCATGAGGCTCTTCTTCCTTGCTTAGAATAAAAATACAAGTTTTTTAGTACAACAGAATGTTTACTTTTGTGAAAAATTATAGATATACAACTGGTTAATGACTGTGTGGATTGCTGTTAATTCAATTAACCCATTTGTCGTAGAATGTGAAATTAGATTTCATCGCATATGGAGACTGCAATTTATTTTCGCGTTGATGAATTGACATTAGCTGACATAAACTGAAAGATAATTGCATCAATGTATTGAATAAGTGCTCTAAAACAAGAAAATTGTAATTGAAAATGTAATTATAAACTTCTCATTAAATTTTCCCGAGTGCAAGTTCATTAAAATTCATAAATTTTCCCCCGTCCCCTCTCATAAATTCGTTACTAGGGAGTATTAAAACTGGAGAGCACATTTACATTCTGTGCATAGTCCATAATTTCCTGAGCTATTCGGAGATTCTTACCTCCTCGTACTGCCCTATTTCATTCTATTCCTTCCGTTGTGGATTGCTATCCATTCATTATTTGTCATTGACCTCGTAGTACTATTTCATTCAATTCTGGTAATTTCCAAGTACATTAAAAGGTTTATAATCTTCCTTATAGCACTTATAATTTAAAAAGAACTCAAGGTTACAATAACACGTTCAGTGCTAACAACACGCCAGAAATGTGTACTATAAAATTCCCCACTTGCTCCTGACACGCCTGGCGTGTTCAAACCCCTATTGCCACTCTATGGTCCTGGTAGGGGATGGAAAGTGCACTTTGTGTTCAGTCTTTACCTGTGCACTGCACAGTTAACATATTTTTTGTCTTTAGTGTTGCTGACCAAATTTTGTTTATTAATTTTTGTTATACGAGTACAATTCATACAATTTTATGTTTATTTTTAGCATTTATTGAGTTACTATTATTTTTCCACAGTTAAAGATGACTGAGATGAAGCACAAGACTAGGAGAAATATTATTAGAAAGTTTTTAGGAGCTGAATAATTTTATGTTTATTTTTAGCATTTATTGAGTTACTATTATTTTTCCACAGTTAAAGATGACTGAGAGGAAGCACAAGACTAGGAGAAATATTATTAGAAAGTTTTTAGGAGTTGAATAATTTTATGTTTATTTTTAGCATTTATTGAGTTATTATTATTTTTCCACAGTTAAAGATGACTGAGATGAAGCACAAGACTAGGAGAAATATTATTAGAAAGTTTTTAGGAGCTGAATAATTGTATGTTTATTTTTAGCATTTATTGAGTTACTATTATTTTTCCACAGTTAAAGATGACTGAGAGGAAGCACAAGACTAGGAGAAATATTATTAGAAAGTTTTTAGAAGTTGAATAATTTTATGTTTATTTTTAGCATTTATTGAGTTATTATTATTTTTCCACTGTTAAAGATGACTGAGATGAAGCACAAGACTAGGAGAAATATTATTAGAAAGTTTTTAGGAGCTGAATAATTGTATGTTTATTTTTAGCATTTATTGAGTTACTATTATTTTTCCACAGTTAAAGATGACTGAGAGGAAGCACAAGACTAGGAGAAATATTATTAGAAAGTTTTTAGGAGTTGAATAATTTTATGTTTATTTTTAGCATTTATTGAGTTACTATTATTTTTCCACAGTTAAAGATGACTGAGAGGAAGCACAAGACTAGGAGAAATATTATTAGAAAGTTTTTAGGAGTTGAATAATTTTATGTTTATTTTTAGCATTTATTGAGTTACTATTATTTTTCCACAGTTAAAGATGACTGAGAGGAAGCACAAGACTAGGAGAAATATTATTAGAAAGTTTTTAGGAGTTGAATAATTTTATGTTTATTTTTAGCATTTATTGAGTTACTATTATTTTTCCACAGTTAAAGATGACTGAGAGGAAGCACAAGACTAGGAGAAATATTATTAGAAAGTTTTTAGGAGTTGAATAATTTTATGCTTATTTTTAGCATTTATTGAGTTACTATTATTTTTCCACAGTTAAAGATGACTGAGAGGAAGCACAAGACTAGGAGAAATATTATTAGAAAGTTTTTAGGAGCTGAATAATTTTGTTTATTTTTAGCATTTATTGAGTTACTATTATTTTTCCACAGTTAAAGATGACTGAGAGGAAGCACAAGACTAGGAGAAATATTATTAGAAAGTTTTTAGGAGCTGAATAATTTTATGTTTATTTTTAGCATTTATTGAGTTACTATTATTTTTCCACAGTTAAAGATGACTGAGAGGAAGCACAAGACTAGGAGAAATATTATTAGAAAGTTTTCAGGAGTTGAATAATTTTATGTTTATTTTTAGCATTTATTGAGTTACTATTATTTTTCCACAGTTAAAGATGACTGAGAGGAAGCACAAGACTAGGAGAAATATTATTAGAAAGTTTTTAGGAGCTGAATAATTTTATGTTTATTTTTAGCATTTATTGAGTTACTATTATTTTTCCACAGTTAAAGATGACTGAGAGGAAGCACAAGACTAGGAGAAATATTATTAGAAAGTTTTTAGGAGTTGAATAATTATATGTTTATTTTTAGCATTTATTGAGTTACTATTATTTTTCCACAGTTAAAGATGACTGAGAGGAAGCACAAGACTAGGAGAAATATTATTAGAAAGTTTTTAGGAGCTGAATAATTTTATGTTTATTTTTAGCATTTATTGAGTTACTATTATTTTTCCACAGTTAAAGATGACTGAGAGGAAGCACAAGACTAGGAGAAATATTATTAGAAAGTTTTTAGGAGCTGAATAATTTTATGTTTATTTTTAGCATTTATTGAGTTACTATTATTTTTCCACAGTTAAAGATGACTGAGAGGAAGCACAAGACTAGGAGAAATATTATTAGAAAGTTTTTAGGAGCTGAATAATTTTATGTTTATTTTTAGCATTTATTGAGTTACTATTATTTTTCCACAGTTAAAGATGACTGAGAGGAAGCACAAGACTAGGAGAAATATTATTAGAAAGTTTTTAGGAGCTGAATAATTTTATGTTTATTTTTAGCATTTATTGAGTTACTATTATTTTTCCACAGTTAAAGATGACTGAGAGGAAGCACAAGACTAGGAGAAATATTATTAGAAAGTTTTTAGGAGTTGAATAATTTTATGTTTATTTTTAGCATTTATTGAGTTACTATTATTTTTCCACAGTTAAAGATGACTGAGAGGAAGCACAAGACTAGGAGAAATATTATTAGAAAGTTTTTAGGAGCTGAATAATTTTATGTTTATTTTTAGCATTTATTGAGTTACTATTATTTTTCCACAGTTAAAGATGACTGAGAGGAAGCACAAGACTAGGAGAAATATTATTAGAAAGTTTTTAGGAGCTGAATAATTTTATGTTTATTTTTAGCATTTATTGAGTTACTATTATTTTTCCACAGTTAAAGATGACTGAGAGGAAGCACAAGACTAGGAGAAATATTATTAGAAAGTTTTTAGGAGCTGAATAATTTTATGTTTATTTTTAGCATTTATTGAGTTACTATTATTTTTCCACAGTTAAAGATGACTGAGAGGAAGCACAAGACTAGGAGAAATATTATTAGAAAGTTTTTAGGAGCTGAATAATTTTATGTTTATTTTTAGCATTTATTGAGTTACTATTATTTTTCCACAGTTAAAGATGACTGAGAGGAAGCAAAAGACTAGGAGAATCATTATTAGAAAGTTTTTAGGAGCTGAATAATTTTATGTTTATTTTTAGCATTTATTGAGTTACTATTATTTTTCCACAGTTAAAGATGACTGACAGGAAGCACAAGACTAGGAGAAATATTATTAGAAAGTTTTTAGGAGTTGAATAATTTTATGTTTATTTTTAGCATTTATTGAGTTACTATTATTTTTCCACAGTTAAAGATGACTGAGAGGAAGCACAAGACTAGGAGAAATATTATTAGAAAGTTTTTAGGAGCTGAATAATTTTATGTTTATTTTTAGCATTTATTGAGTTACTATTATTTTTCCACAGTTAAAGATGACTGAGAGGAAGCACAAGACTAGGAGAAATATTATTAGAAAGTTTTTAGGAGCTGAATAATTTTATGTTTATTTTTAGCATTTATTGAGTTACTATTATTTTTCCACAGTTAAAGATGACTGAGAGGAAGCACAAGACTAGGAGAAATATTATTAGAAAGTTTTTAGGAGCTGAATAATTTTATGTTTATTTTTAGCATTTATTGAGTTACTATTATTTTTCCACAGTTAAAGATGACTGAGAGGAAGCACAAGACTAGGAGAAATATTATTAGAAAGTTTTTAGGAGCTGAATAATTTTATGTTTATTTTTAGCATTTATTGAGTTACTATTATTTTTCCACAGTTAAAGATGACTGAGAGGAAGCACAAGACTAGGAGAAATATTATTAGAAAGTTTTCAGGAGTTGAATAATTTTATGTTTATTTTTAGCATTTATTGAGTTACTATTATTTTTCCACAGTTAAAGATGACTGAGAGGAAGCACAAGACTAGGAGAAATATTATTAGAAAGTTTTTAGGAGCTGAATAATTTTATGTTTATTTTTAGCATTTATTGAGTTACTATTATTTTTCCACAGTTAAAGATGACTGAGAGGAAGCACAAGACTAGGAGAAATATTATTAGAAAGTTTTTAGGAGTTGAATAATTATATGTTTATTTTTAGCATTTATTGAGTTACTATTATTTTTCCACAGTTAAAGATGACTGAGAGGAAGCACAAGACTAGGAGAAATATTATTAGAAAGTTTTTAGGAGCTGAATAATTTTATGTTTATTTTTAGCATTTATTGAGTTACTATTATTTTTCCACAGTTAAAGATGACTGAGAGGAAGCACAAGACTAGGAGAAATATTATTAGAAAGTTTTTAGGAGCTGAATAATTTTATGTTTATTTTTAGCATTTATTGAGTTACTATTATTTTTCCACAGTTAAAGATGACTGAGAGGAAGCACAAGACTAGGAGAAATATTATTAGAAAGTTTTTAGGAGCTGAATAATTTTATGTTTATTTTTAGCATTTATTGAGTTACTATTATTTTTCCACAGTTAAAGATGACTGAGAGGAAGCACAAGACTAGGAGAAATATTATTAGAAAGTTTTTAGGAGCTGAATAATTTTATGTTTATTTTTAGCATTTATTGAGTTACTATTATTTTTCCACAGTTAAAGATGACTGAGAGGAAGCACAAGACTAGGAGAAATATTATTAGAAAGTTTTTAGGAGTTGAATAATTTTATGTTTATTTTTAGCATTTATTGAGTTACTATTATTTTTCCACAGTTAAAGATGACTGAGAGGAAGCACAAGACTAGGAGAAATATTATTAGAAAGTTTTTAGGAGCTGAATAATTTTATGTTTATTTTTAGCATTTATTGAGTTACTATTATTTTTCCACAGTTAAAGATGACTGAGAGGAAGCACAAGACTAGGAGAAATATTATTAGAAAGTTTTTAGGAGCTGAATAATTTTATGTTTATTTTTAGCATTTATTGAGTTACTATTATTTTTCCACAGTTAAAGATGACTGAGAGGAAGCACAAGACTAGGAGAAATATTATTAGAAAGTTTTTAGGAGCTGAATAATTTTATGTTTATTTTTAGCATTTATTGAGTTACTATTATTTTTCCACAGTTAAAGATGACTGAGAGGAAGCACAAGACTAGGAGAAATATTATTAGAAAGTTTTTAGGAGTTGAATAATTTTACAGAAATATATGCTAGGGTTATAATATTTAGTATTAGTTTTAGAAAGTTTAAATAAATCAATAAAAACATAGAGCTAATTGTGTAGTATATTAGTATATTCACGAATATAATTGTACTTACAACATAGTATTACCTTTTTTAATCCGTCAAATTTTATTGTCAAAGTGTGCTGAGTGGTTCGTCATGTCACACAGTGGTGTCGAGATGGAAAAAATACAGCTCTAATATTGATTTTCCTTTTTATTAATAGATCTGATCACAAAACACCTTTTTGTTAACAGTTTTCTCACCGAGGAAAAATATCACAGTTTTTAGTGAAAAGTAAAACAATATTTTATGCCACTTATTTTATTCCTGAAAAATTGGTATTGTCCAGTAAGTCTCATGTCTATAGGTAGCTTCTAAAATAATTTTATTTTTTTGCCAAAATGTACCATGAACTTGGTGCATTTAAGTTGTGAAGATATCTATAATGAAACTGAATTATCCCCAGTTTATTTGGTGTAGGAAAAATGCATTTCCTCTCCGCATAGTTTATCCTAAAAGTGCATGTTTTGAAGTTACTGTAATATAAATTCCATCACCGTACTCGGCCGTATGTGTTCACAGCCTAATGAAATGAAGGTGTCACTTGGCGATTAGATTATTTTACGAAAAACAAGTTTACCATTATTAATTTCTGCAGAGAGTTGTTGAACACTTGTTAATTACAACTAACTCCAATATCTCGTGTGAAACTTTCAAAATTTATTCGTTATAAGCGAAAATTATAATAAAGAGGAATTCGTCGAGAACAGTTAACAGTATTAGATTGGTTGTTCATTTAGTCAACTTAGCTGTCGAAAATTTTAATAAAGAGGAATTCGTCGAGAACAGTTAACAGTATTAGATTGGTTGTTCATTTAGTCAACACAGCTGTCGAAAATTTTAATAAAGAGGAATTCGTCGAGAACTGTTAACAGTATTAGATTGGTTGTTCATTTAGTCAACTCAGCTGTCGAAAATTTTAATAAAGAGGAATTCGTCGAGAACAGTTAACAGTAATAACATTGGTTGTTCATTTAGTCAACTCAGCTGTCGAAAATTTTAATAAAGAGGAATTCGTCGAGAACAGTTAACAGTATTAGATTGGTTGTTCATTTAGTCAAGTCAGGTGTCGAAAATTTTAATAAAGAGGAATTCGTCGAGAACAGTTAACAGTAATAACATTGGTTGTTCATTTAGTCAACTCAGCTGTCGAAAATTTTAATAAAGAGGAATTCGTCGAGAACAGTTAACAGTAATAACATTGGTTGTTCATTTAGTCAACTCAGCTGTCGAAAATTTTAATAAAGGGGAATTCGTCGAGAACAGTTAACAGTAATAACATTGGTTGTTCATTTAGTCAACTCAGGTGTCGAAAATTTTAATAAAGAGGAATTCGTCGAGAACAGTTAACAGTAATAACATTGGTTGTTCATTTAGTCAACTCAGCTGTCGAAAATGCATTTGGATGTATACATATCTCTTACAATTCAGTAAAATATGGCTTTTTTAAATTGAAAACTTTCTGTTTTTAAGTGTCCTTGTAATAAAAAACCCGTGTATCTTCCAAAATAATTATTCCATCGAATTGGGGGGTTCTCATTCGACTCGGCACAAAAAATACTTCAAAAATGACTCCGAAATGAGAAAGATTCAAGTTTTTTTTCCCCAAAATCGGTCGTTTGGCACCACTGTGTGTGGTGTCTTTCCATGTGAATGAGCTAGAAAATAATGGCCTATGGTGAGCCTGGTAACTATCTGACATATGAGCACGTGGATTGCCTCTTCAACGATTCCTCCATCTTTACTTGAAGGGTAAATAGTTAAAATGCTATATTAAGTTAGTTTTACTTTTAAATTCATTGTCGACGACACCAAGTTCCATTTGATTAAAAGTGACGTTTGCATAGGGGAGATCTATCACTAAGATAAAAATATTCCTAGCGACTATAGTTTAAGGAATGGCTAAGTAGAATTTGTGACTTGACGGACCCGAGGATTCGTGACCGACTGGCCTGCCTTAGGGGACATCACGACCTAACTCTCAAGACCTCTTACGTCATTAGGTACAAACCGCGGGGGGGGGGGGGGTGATGGACTGACATCACACGAGTATAAATTTTAGCGCCTTTCCTCCATCCTTGTAAGGATGATAATTCTACTCATGATGTCATGAATCCGATGACGCATTCAGGAAGTGTAGATGAGAAATTTCGAAGTTTTATATCTCATAAGTCACAATAATATACTCGTCTTTAAAACGGCTATATATATATATATATATATATATATATATATATATATATATATATATATATATATATTTATATATATATATATATATATATATATATATATATATATTTATATATATATATATATATATTTATATATACAGCAGACTCTCCTTTTTTTTTTTTTTTTTTTTTTTTTTTCCTTGAAGTTTAAAGGCCAGTCAACCACTATTGGGTCATTTGTGCCTCCTGGTCGGTCTGTTGGTAGTATCGAAAGCGGAAACAGAGCCCGACGGCCAGCGGGAGGCGGACCCAGCCAAGGTCGAGTAGAGTCCCCCGTGCCAGTTCTACCTTAGTGGCCCGCATCTGGTGACGCATGGGGGGGGGGGGGGCACGTCCTCAACCCCAACCAAGCCCATCGCTCCCGCCGACCCACGCGCCCCGCCCCCGCCCCGAACGCCACCAACAGTTAAAACAAAAGTATGTTTAACGAAATTTTGGATAGTTAATGTATTAATAATTTAAAGTTAATCAATTAATAATAGAATACAGTTCTTCTTATAAGAGAATAATATTTTTTACGCTAGCTTTAGAAAATTAGACTCTCCCTAATCCGGCGACGTCGGGTCCGGGGTACAGCCGGATTATTATTATTATTATTAAACTATTAACTATTAAATTTATTAAAACCAAATATTAAATTTTTCAGCCACAAAATGAACAGTAGGTGCGTACGGTTTCGTTTGCTGCAAACGCGCTATTTATAGAATTCTTTTTTTGACAAACTACTTTCCACTACTGGAAAAAACGTATAAAAGTCTTAGCGCAAAAAATCGCAAAAAACGATTGATGGTGTTTGAAACTAGACATTTTGAACTATAATATGAAAAAAAAATCAGTCTGGCCTTCTTTGGCTATCATAAAGTTTTTGTCTACTGAATATAAGCTTTTTTTATACCTATTTCTAGGAAACGGTCCTCCGTGAGTCGGTGGCAATCGGATCGGATCGGATGAGGTCCAATGTAGGTGCCACCTAATACGTGTACGAACAGTTGAAATAAACTACATAACTTCATACAATAGAGTACAAACCCAGTGCCAAGGCCTCCCATTGAAAATTCCAATTATGCTAAACAATTGTTGTAACTGCCTCCCACGCCTTAGGGCAACGCCTAATACATATTCAGACAGCATACGTCATCAGAACAATTCACCCTTTGTCTGAGCTATTACTTCTAATTGTCTGTCTGTGTTGTATCTCCTTCTCAATACCTCGCAGAGTTCGTATACCGTTCTGCTAGAAGAATAGCTCTGAGGTGTTAGCAGACAAGGAGTGAAGACATGGTTTGTGTCTTATTCTAAAAAAACATTGTAGAAGAAGAAGAGATTTTTATTTACAAATTGAATATACAATATGTACATTGAGTTTTACATGTTATTATATATTTACATGTTATTTTGTTTATTGACTAACTAAATACACAATGAGTATTGTTGAAAGTTTGGGAAAAATTGTACAAAAACCCAAGCAAAATACGACTATAATAAATACAACAGATAATTATTAACTTATATTATATGAGGTCAGGTGTCCAGAAGTATATGTTTGGTCCGTCTGTGGGTGTATCGTCTGAGGGTTTCTTTGTTGTAATTACCTATTTCAGCTATTAGTGGATTGTCTGATAGTTGTACTGAATGAATTTTTTTTTTTTTAATGAAGAAGAAGAGATTTTTATTTACAAATTGAATATACAATATGTATGAATATACAATATGTAAAAACATTGTAGAAATGTAGGGTAAGGGAGGGTAAGATTACGAACCCAGAGCATTTCGCATTTAGGATTTATAAAAGTCTTGCTGAATACCCGTGCTTCGTCACGGCAGATAAGAAGTTATTTTATTACATTAAATAACGTAGCATCAAAATTAACGCTTCTATATAATTTTTTGCAGTTTATTATAGCAAGGTTCCCGTCATACTATATGTTACTAAATTTATAAGTAATCAAAGTATTAGTTTTTCTTGACACTGGGGCACTACGGACCAATGTCAACAAACAGAAAACCTAGAGATAAACTGTTATCTATAGGTTACCAGTAACAGAAGTTTAACCAGTAAAGGTTAAAATTATTTGTCAATAATAAATGGACGTTAAAATTTACAAAATTTATGTTTCCAAGATGTCATTTGGTAACATTTGCGAGCATTACCAAGAAGTGTTCTGACTGGGGTTGCTGATGGTTGAGGAGGCTGTGCAAGGGTTCGGGATATTATTACCTCGGAGGGACCATCACCGGGTATAGCGAAAACTCTTTAAAATCACAGTTTATTTCTAGTAATTCAAAGTCTGCCATAGAATGCACCCTTAATTCCAATTAAAAAAAAAAGAAAAAAAAAGTCTGCCATCGTAGTTGAAATTAACCTCAATTAAAAATAATACTATGAAATAAATACAGAACGCGATCAGCTGACCATTTATCGTTCTAGCAACGCATGCTGCCTAGGCTTGCCTGCTCTAACCACCTAAAAATTTAAACCCCTCTAAAAATACTTAAAATTTTGAATATAAAAAAATCCTTTCTTAGCGAGTGTTTGCGTTCTATAGGGGTGTCCATGCAAAATTTCAAAATTTTCTGTCAATTGGTTTGGCGTGGGCGATGATAGGTCAGATAAAAACCTCAGACTGTTACTCATTGTTATTTATTAAGGTCAGAACTAATTATATAAGGTTTGGTAGTACTTAATAAACACCCAGGGAAATGAGAATTTTGTCAGAAAAAAGTGTCATTTTCGTACTCTTGGCCTACTTAGAGGTTAAGAGTACGCACGTGGGTGGCTAAGAGGACGCACTAGCAGTGTTCACAAAATAAAGGCCAACTGCCTTCTTAAGCAGTGCATAAGCAGTATGTAGATAGTATTCTGCACTTTTCTTTCATACTAAGCAAAACTATTATAAAATATGTTATGCTTATTAAAACTCTGACGTTTGAAGTTATAAATACATGCAAAAATACCAAAAGTCCGACTCGCAGGAACTGCATCATCTTGGCGCGGTTCCGTTCTTATCTCTAGACTCATTTAAAATGATTAAAATAGAAGCTGTGATTATTTTGGGTCCACATTTCTAGAAAGCATGAAGATTAGATAGTTAGCCGTCGAGGTGATAAGTAAAGATGGAATGGTTGGGATTCGGCTAAAGAAACCTCAATACGATTTTTGTTAAAAATCTATATTTAGGACGTTTTGGCTACTCATTGGTAGACATCGTCAGCAATGAAAGTGCCGGGAGGCAGAGGAGGACCAAAGTTGACAGTTCCATCTTTACTTTCAAGAAAGGTCTTATTTACGATCTTACCTGGATGGGTCCCCCCCTAGGAAGGACCCTGCTAGGCATTTGAAAAGCTATATCTTGGAAATCCATATCTCTAAGATTAAATTGTTTTTCTTATTTTTCTTAACTTGAATTATTACCAAATACATTATCCAACAGTAGCAGTTAAAAAATAACAAGGAATAAAAACAGACAAAAAGAAGAGTTCGAATAAGCGAAATCAATTACTTTAAAGTTTTAAGCACTTATTTCTCCGATCGACATCGTCTAATCAAAACTTTCATCAGAACCTTTTTTGTAGAGCATTTAGTAAGCTTTCTAATGGTATTCTTCCGTTTACCAAGATTCTCAACCTTTTACTCAAACTTTTTATGTCTGTTAATAAAATATTTTATTCTAACCCTTCCTTTACTCCAAACGTAACACAAATTTCAACGTATTACTTTTAATGAAAGAAGAACACGCAGAAAATGTTTCAACTGAATCCCCCCATTCAAAAACTATTTTTCCAATTTTCTCGAAAACGGTTAAAGCTATCGCCTTCAAAATGGATTCATTCGTTTTCCTAGCCCAAGAAGCCTATAAAACGAGTGCTTACAAGCTTATGACCTCAAAAACGTAAGCGTTACGATTTTTTTTGCGCGAATTTCGCCCCAAACGCCATCTTCCAGTGGACGGATTTTGCTGGTTAACGAACTTGACCTTTCAAATTGGACGACGGATTTTTGTACCAAATTTCATCAAAATCGGACCTTTCGCCTTCTACCTAGAGAGCGAACAGACAAATATATATATATATATATATATATATATATATATATAAAAATATACATATATATATATATATATATATATATATATATACATATATATATAAATATACACATATATATATATATATATATATATATATATATATATATATATATATACAAATTTGAACCACCATTTTCGGTCTGTAGGGGTTTTGAAACGCAAAATTTTCTAGTCGGCACTTCTGGATTGCGTCATGAGATCAACCTTATAAGCGGGGTTCCTCCCTATGGGGGAGGGAGGAACCGCGCTAAAAGCATGTTTTACCTCATAACATCCAGGCAAATCGAGAACAGCCGATGACAACCTGGCGTGATCTCCTAGTGTGGTAGACGAACTAAAACGCAAAAACTCAATTTCCCTGCAGTCCTGCCAAAAGTCTAACAACGTCATAAGCGGGTTTCCACCCATATGGAAGGAGGGAGGGAAACCGCTAAAAGACACGCACGAAAAGTTCATGCGACTCGCTGGAAATGCGTCATCTTAGCACGTTTCCGATATATCTCTAGTGACATTTGTAAAGGAATAGAAAAAGTTATCAGTCTCTTTTATATTTTTTTATTTATTTTGTTTAACGTTGCACCACTTTGGGGTGAATTGCATTGAGTAACTTTGTAGCTATATGCTGTTATAGATATGTTATTATCCTACGCCAGTTAAGTATACTGTATTACTATTTACATATTATAAAAAAAATAATAATAAAAAAAAATATAATAAATAGAAAAAAAAATTCAACAATTGAAATATGAGATAAATGATAAAATTATTTAATTTTTAAATAAAAGAATTATCAGATTTATTATATTTTGCTGTACAGGTTTACGTTTTTTAAATGTGTAAGTATGTCGTCAATATGGTGGCTACTGTCAGTAAGTAGGGCAGTAATGTCCCGAGGTATGCCCAAGTTCGTTATAAGAAGGCAGTCGAGTAATATATGTTTAACTGTTAGTTCTGTATTGCAAATCCGACATTTTGGTATTTCAGTATTATTCATTAAGTATTCGTGAGTAATGCGTGTGTGGCCTATTCGCAGCCTTGCTAGAACTATTTCTTACCTTCGGGAATTTCGGTAAGCGGATGGCCAGTCAGTAAGTATGTGTTTGATTTGTCTCAATTTGTTTTCAGTCATATTATTCCAATCATGTTGCCACTTCTGATGTATGGTATTTCGGTTAATTGTTGTTATGTCTTTGTAGTAAAGTTCATAAGGTGGTTAGGTGTCTTCCTGGGTCGCAAGTTTGGTATGTAAGTCAGCAGTCGTACTCAGTCCAAGGTTTTCATGTCCTGGCAGCCACCATAAAGATATATGTTTTCCTAGTGAGTGTAAGTAATGAATGTGTTCCTTGATTTTAGTGCAAGTAGGGTGAAACGTGTTCTCTTTTATAGCTGTTATATTATTGTGGTTACCCAATGAATACTCATATATGCGGGGACTTTCAAGGCGAATTGTTAGAGAAGACGCCGTTCTGAAAAAATTCCCAATGCCTAAGAAATCAAGGCTGCATTGATTTATACTCATGCAGTTGATATTGAGAATTGAACCCCAATCCAGAATTATCGGACCACATGATTTAGGTATATTGTTAGAGAAGACGCCGTTCAGAAAAAATACCCAATGCCTAAGAAATCAAGGCTGTATTGATTGGTACTCATGCAGTTGATATTGAGAATTGAACCCCAATCCAGAATTATCGGACCACATGATTTAGGTATATTGTTAGAGAAGACGCCGTTCAGAAAAAATACCCAATGCCTAAGAAATCAAGGCTGTATTGATTGGTACTCATGCAATTCATATTGAGAATTGAACCACAATCCAGACTTATCGGACCACACGATTTAGGTATATTGTTAGAGAAGACGCCTTTCAGAAAAAATACCCAATGCCTAAGAAATCAAGGGTGCATTGATTGGTACTCATGCAATTGATATTGAGAATTGAACCACAATCCAGAATTATCGGACCACATGATTTAGGTATATTGTTAGAGAAGACGCCGTTCAGAAAAAATACCCAATGCCTAAGAAATCAAGGTTGTATTGATTGGTACTCATGCAATTGATATTGAGAATTGAACCACTATCCAGACTTATCGGACCACACGATTTTGGTATATTGTTAGAGAAGACGCCGTTCAGAAAAAATACCCAATGCCTAAGAAATCAAGGCTGCATTGATTTACACTCATGCAGTTGATATTGAGAATTGAACCACAATCCAGACGTATCGGACCACATGATTTAGGTATATTGTTAGAGAAGACGCCGTTCAGAAAAAATACCCAATGCCTAAGAAATCAAGGCTGCATTGATTTACACTCATGCAGTTGATATTGAGAATTGAACCACAATCCAGACGTATCGGACCACATGATTTAGTTATATTAAATATCCAGGTCTTTCTAGAACAGTTTCACCGACCAGTTCACCACAAATAGTACTTTTCAACCGCAGCTATATCAAATCATGGATTTAATACTCCTGTCGTGTGAAATACAAGACAGGGGTTTGTAATCATGTCTGTAAAGTGACGAAAACACGTTTACCTAGTTACATATTCATGAGTAAGCTTATCGGTAAAAATATAATTTATTTATTAATTTGAGGAGGTCCGAAACGCGGGTCTTTAGCTCCATGAAATGTGCTCATCAAAAACATTACCTCTATTATTTTTTTGAATCTAACATAGAAAATATTAAAAAAAAAACTGAAAATATGATACTAATTTCAGAACATAAAGAAACGAAGAGAAACCCCCAAATTAACCTAATAATTTCCTGCGGGAAAACAGCTGTTCCCAAAAAGTCGTCCCTACTGTAGAAGATAGAGAGAAAATGATTGGGGGAACGATTTTCTGTTTACTTTTTTGTCATCCTGAGACAACCGTAATTCTTGGATGCTGCTTTTGGTATTTTTGATTTTTGGTATAGCCTGGTGTTTTATTTTATTTTTTATCTTTCCATTTGTTCAATCTTTTGATTTTCTTTCGAAAACCTAATGGAATTTGTTGAGATATCGATATACACAAATTTGAACAACTGTTTTTTTCTTGACCTCTGAGTTATGAAACGTCAACATTTCTGACCAGTATTTTTCGATTGACAGCGTTAAAATACGATGAAATTGAATATTTTTAAAAATGATTGAGATAATTCTGTATTTAAAGGCCCCTTTTAAATGATCCGTCAAGATTGCTGAAAACCGGTCAGGGGAGTCGCTTCTATCTCAGTCCAGGATGGATAATAGCTTTTTAAGGTTTATGTTATTAATTTTCATTTAATTCAAGGATGCTTTTTAGATAATAGAGATCTTTTATAAAGTAGATCAAGGCCCTACCCGGGGGGAAGACACGGCCTAATGTCCTCATAGCCTAAGAAATAATTACTTTCTGCAATTAGTTTAAGATTTATACTTCAATACAAATAGAATTGCCATTATAAAGTGGATAAAATAATAGTTTATAATGGGAGATAAAGAATAAAACCGTGAATCTTGAAATTTCTGAGTGCTTAGTAAATCTATCAACTAATACAGAACCCGCAGAACTAAAGAATTTCATAAATCTGCATTTTGACATCAGAATTATAAAGTACCAGAAACTTTAAATTTGGCAGGATGATAGATCTTAGGGTGATATTAAAACGCAACATCGAAAAACCCGAAAAAGTTTTCTTTCAAACGCACCAGGAAGGGAGTGTTTGTTTTGCACTTGTTATACCATCGGAAACCAATCGAGTGGGTTATCAAATGAATCGTCTTGGTAAGGAGAGCCTAAAACTAATGGGAAAACATCCGAAAATACAGAAAGTTTAGTTGGAGCTAGTCCCCAGGGCTTTTCGTATATGTACACGCAAAAATAACCGTTTTTATATCAATCACTGACTATAATCGGTTGCGATCTTTATACCGACCTGACCTGCCGGCCAGTAAGATCCGATGTCGAATAGTATAGGACCGGGCTTGTGCTTCCGAAATCGTACCCGATCAACATCCTACATTACCTCCTCGACAAACAGCTCGACACACTACCAAGCGGAAGGTGATGTCCCAGCGTTATCCTCCTCAAGCCTAACGTCAGCGGCACAAATTATAAATTCACTAAAAAAAAAGTATTGGTACCCTCCCCCCCACAAAGAAACTAACGTTGAAAAAATGTTCAAGTTTCAGGCCCCTCCCAAAAATAGTTTGCCTACTAAAGTTATGATGTCATAGTATTGGGCCAAATTTTAGTCCCTTAATACCTTGTCAAGAACCTAATAATACCCTCTCACTTATTTGTGCACTTCCAATTTGGCCAGTTATCGTTAAATGATGGCCGCTGTAGCAATCAGATTTATTATAAAAGTTCTGACTTTTGAACATTTAGACCCATAGGTTAACGCTACAGGGTTACTACAAACTCTCTGATGACTTAAAACGATCGGGTTTGGATGAACTCTAAGCTAGTTAAAATGGCCATCATTTAACGAATATTGTCCAAGTTTGATATACACAACATGACATAAGTGAGAGGGTATTATTAGGTTCTTGAGACGGTATTATGGGCCTAAAACTTGGCCCAATATCTTTAATATCATGACATTCATAGGCAACCTGTTTTTGGGAGGGGCCTGGAACTTGGCCTCTTTTTTTCAACGCTGTGGGTATATATATATATATATATATATATATATATATATATATATATATATAAATGTTAAGGGGGTAATTTTCGATCTTGTCGGTAGGGTTCAAGGAAGGTCTGAAGAAATGTTTCAGAAATTCTTTCATGAGTAGAACCTCAGATGCTACGCGCTAAAAATGTAGGAAGTAATAGAATAAATTATTAAATTATTCTTTATCGGTAATAGTTTTAGAATAGCTAACACAGCGTGACGTCGCTAGAATGAGCGATGGAGAAACACACTTAAGGTACGGCATTTATATCAATTTGTTACGTCGGCAAAATAAAGGCGTCGGCTAATTTGATGCGCGCTTTCAGTTGCAGGACGGAGGGAAAATGTTAAAAAAGGAAAAATAAATAAAACAGGTCCTATAATTAAGGAGAGTAATTACCTTCATTGAGTTTCGGATAATATCCATTTGAAAATAGAAAATGGACGGCGAAAGGGCCCTTTTATCACCTTGACAGTTTAGGAGCATTAATTTTTATTAGGGGAAACATTTTTTATGACGAGAAGAATTACATTTTATAGCATTGCTCTTTTCTATGACCCTGCCAAACCATCACTATCCATGTGTTATCTCATTTTATAGCATTGCTCTTTCCTATGACCCTGCCAAACCATCACTATCCATGTGTTATCTCATTTTATAGCATTGCTCTTTTCTATGACCCTGCCAAACCATCACTATCCATGTGTTATCTCATTTTATAGCATTGCTCTTTTCTATGACCCTGCCAAACCATCACTATCCATGTGTTATCTCATTTTCTTGCC
This sequence comes from Gonocerus acuteangulatus, assembly GCA_946811695.1. Taxonomy (NCBI): domain Eukaryota; kingdom Metazoa; phylum Arthropoda; class Insecta; order Hemiptera; family Coreidae; genus Gonocerus; species Gonocerus acuteangulatus. The sequence continues at coordinate 17,632,233 of OX328125.1, forward strand.
TCGTTTTAATAAACTACTCATTTTACTGTTAAATGAAATTTAAAACAAAAAACAACCAAATGAAAAGTGAGTTAAATAGAGACAAAAACCCTTTCAAAAGAACAAACCCAACACTTTCGGAGTTTTTAGGACTTATTTCTCCGATAGACATAGAAAATTGCTGTGGAAAGGGTTTTATAGAGAATTTACCAAGCTTCCAAATGGTCACCTTCCACTTACCACGGTTTTCTAACAGTTTTTGAGCAGAGTTGGGCAAACGTTAGCGCGCGCTAAAAGCTCATACCTCTCCGCTAATTTAGTGAAACTGAAGAAAGCCAGCGCTAATAATTAGCGGTTAGCGGCGGCAGTGCGCTAACCGCTAATCTATTTATGAAATATCGTAATTGCTAATAGCTTAAGCTATAGTTACAAGTTGTAACGGTTAACGGTTAGCGCACTGCCGCCGCTAACCGCTAATTATTAGCGCTGGCTTTCTACAGTTTCGCTAACTTAGCGGAGAGGTATCAGCTTTTAGCGCGCGCTAACGTTTGCCCAACTCTGTTTTTGAGATATTTTCGAAAATATACGAGGATCCCATAACTTTTCATGTCTATTAATAATTTTTTTTTTTCGAATACTTTCTTAACATCAAATGTAAGCAAAACTTAAACATATTATGTTTATATGTGGCAGAAGGTCAAATTAAAAAAAAAAAAAAAAAAAAAAAAAAAAAAAACGCTGACTTTCTTCACTAATTCTTTATTCTGCTCTACGTGTTTCTCGTCTATAGAAGGAAAACACAGTTTTTTTTGTGAAATTTGACCTTCTGTCACATATAAATATATTAAAAAATAGGGTCATAATCTTAGTTTAGATGAATTTCAAACATTTGGAACAAGTTTCAACTGAATTAATCGTTTTTGAATACCTAAACTGAGAATTAGATTGGAAATTTAGTTCTATCAATTTTTCTCATAAACGCTTACAGATACACAGTAAGGCCCCGTGCACATTGAAGAAATTAGTTTCATGAAACCGATTTCATAAAATCGATAGATAGAAAACCATAGGTTGGTGGGCACAGTGTTTCATGAAACCAGGTTTCATGAAATTCGTTAAATCGGTTTCATGAAACCTGGTTTTATGAAATTCGTCAAATCGGTTTGATGAAACCGGGTTTAATGAAATTCGTTGAATCGGTTACGTATTGCTTCAGTTTTACGTTTCATCAGTGGATCTACAAGCTCTAATAAGCGACCAAAAACTGGCTTCGACATCCTAAAAAAATCCTTTATAAATTTATCAGGATTTCGGTTTTGGTTCGCGAGCTACAACATGAGAGCTGTGTTGCCAATCCCTAATCATCGGATGAATCTAGAACTTGCGGTTTTTTATTTTATTTTTTAGTCGCCACCACAAAACAAGTGTATCGTCGTCTGAACAGTTTATTCTGTGTGCACACTTTAATCAAATAGGTTTCATATTTCTTCTAGTAGTGCTTAATTATGGACCTCCTGCATACGGAATTTTGTTTTATAATATTTTAAAATTAAAGCTTTATTGGAAAAATGAAAAGAGTACTGTCAGCCTCCCAAAAATCTGCTTTGTGACTATTGCTACGTCATGCATATCCTAGAAAAGATAATGGGGACTAGTGAAGGCGATTGCTGGGCCCCATTATAAATAGTTACCTTGGGAAGCGACAACAATCCCCAAATTACTCTAGGATTCCCAGGGCCATTACAGTCTCTAAGGCCGCCATTGGAGTCTGCGCCGCTGACCTTGGTCTCGGCGTCAAGGGCGCAATATACACTCTCGCTACGTATATATACGTAATGATGAGTAAATATCGTGTACGGGAGCATTTAAAAAAAATTAATTGTTGTAAAAATCGGTCTCAGTAATATAAAAAGTCCCATTCGCAGGAAGGGTGTGACCTGGTGTTGTTTGGAAAGGTTGGAATAAATATACTAGTTAATATTTTGGTAAAAATGAATACACCTACTCCAATGAAATCCTGAAGAAAAGTTAGATTTTAGGCACCACAAAAATTGCTCTCTCGGCCTCTTCGATTTCCGCTCGGAATGATCTATTACAAACAGCTAAAATTGTTTACCATTTTTAGTATCTTATTTTACCGGCAACTTAATATTACGTCTAATATCCATACAAAAATAAGGCAGAAGGTCAATAAAAAAATAGTCAGCCAAAAAAAAACAAACAAAAAAAACTGAGGAAATCAAACACAAAAACCGTTCAAAGCAAGGAATCTAACACATTCAAAGCTTTAAGCACTACTTTTAGCACTTTCCTCCGAAGGAAAGTAGCTATTGAGGTTGGACTCATGACGGAATTTTTGAAAAATTTCTTCAAATCTTTATCGATCCTACCTAGTAGACACCGAAAATGACCCCCGTTAAAATTTATATATATCTACATATATATATATATATATATATATATATATATATATATATATATATATATATAAATAAATATATGTGTGTGTCTGTTAACACGATAGCGGCCAGAGTTTTTGTTTTTTCGTCACGAAACTTGGTATATAGCATTCAATTAGCAAACGATTGAACGAGTTCGTTAACCACCAAAGTCGGTCCACCGGAAGGGGGGGTTTACCCCTAACCCAAAACACTAATTTTACCATTTCAGCCGTAATATTTGTTATATTTCAACGAAACTTGGTATTCGTAGTGGTAATATAGAGAGAAAAGTGAGATTTAAAAATGAACTAAATCGGTTCATTAGAAGGGGGGGTTTACTCCGGACCCACAATACCAATTCGCCACTACCAGCCGTGATTTTTGGTATATTTCGACGAAACTCGGTATTCGTAGTGGTAATCTACTGGTAAATATGTGTTGTAAAAATAAACTAAATCGGTTCATTAGAAGGGGGGGTTTACTCCGGACCCAAATTCCTAATATACTCATACCGGTCGTAATTTCTGCTGTATTGTAACGAAACGCGGTATACGTCGTGGGTAACTCATGAGAAAGAAGTGTTGTAAAAATGAGCTGAATCGGTCAATCGGAAAGCGGGGGTTTAATTTGTAATATATTTGAATAGAAAAGCCGGCAGACGTAGGTTCACAAAGCCGCCGCAAGGAGCGCTTTCTACCACTAGAGTGACTGTATCCTGTTCCTGCGTTAGATCAAAATACGATAATATGAGGATTTTTGTATTTATTACGTAGTGTAGTAGGTACCATGTGTAAACATAACTCTGGTTGCAAATTAATAATTGATCAGTTACTCATTACAAAATGAGAACTATTCACGTTTTTATTTTATTTATGTAGGATATTTTAAGCAAATTGTTCTGGAAAGCAGTCTACACTACCCAAATTCTGAGGAAAGTGCTTAGTTATGCAGCTCCTGCGTGACGGACTTTTTCCTATTGATATCGTCTATCGAAAATTACATCTGAATCTTTTACGTAGAGAATTTAGTAAACTTCTACACACCACGATTTCTTCAACAATTTTGAGACATTTTAGAAAATATACGACGATCCCAATAGTTTTCATGTCTGCTAATAAAATATGTTTTTTCTAATACTTCCTTAACTCAAAACGCAACGAATGTTTGAATATGTCTATTCTTTTTTTTTTTTTTTTTTATTTATTTATGAGCGACCGTAACTAAGGCGACTCGCTCAGAACAAAAATTACATATATAATATACATACGAAAATTACATCTAATTAAATACAACCTTATTTTACACATTTTTGCCCAAATATACAAATTGAAATTTATATAGACATCTATTTATAAGAGAATACAATATTACAATATACTTGAATTTATGAAAAATCAATATTATAATAATGCATACAGTTTATACAAATAATCAATTAAGTTGGTTGAAGGAGGTTTCACACTCCTGTTAGTTTTATATTGTCACATGTAAGATTTTAGTATAGTACGGCTGTATAGTTTTAACATTTTAAGACAAATAAAATACATACACATATATGTGTGTATGTCATGTTATAATTTGTTCATGTTTAATTATAATTATAATTTGTTTAGGAGGTTGGTCTTGTTGAGGTAGTTCAGTATGTTATCTATATATTTGCTTCCATCGCCGAGTAATTCAGTCATATTGTAAGGTAAGTCATAGTTTTGTCGCTGTAAACATTCAGTAAGTATGTGCTTTATAGTCAGCGGTGTGTTACACTGTGTACATGTCGGTCTGTCCTGTCTTGTCATGAGATAAGAGTGTGTCAGTCGGGAATGGCCAATTCTTAAGCGGCATAATATCACTTCGTCTCTTCTATTATCCCTTTTGCTTGAAGGCCATTCACCTACCGTCTGTTTTATTTCGCGAAGTTTGTTTTCTGTTGTCATGTGCCAAGATTTCTGCCACTTTTCTGTAATAAACCTTCTTACTTCGATTTGCAGTATTTATATTTATTATTTATGTCTATTCATATGAATGTCAAACGTCTAGAACTCGTTTCAACTGAATCAATCGTTCCCCCGAATACATGATCAGAAAATTAGTTTGGAAATATAGTTGCATCAATTTTTCTCGTAAACGGTTGCATACATCGCTTTACTAACGGTTTCATTTGGGTTCCTACGTTCAAAGAAACTATAGTAAGAATACAGACAAGCAAATGTAAGCGTTCGAGCGCAAATGTCGCTCCATAAACCATGTTCCGGTGGACGGACTCTACGGGCTAACTTACTTCACCTCTCATTTTTCAGAACCCATAAACGTGCTTTAAATTTTTAGATACTGTATATATATTTATTTAGTCTCTTCGCTCTCTCAGAGGCTTAAAAATGGACCGATTTTTATGAAATTCGGTCAACGTTTTTTCATTCTAGTTTCAAAGGTCAAGTTCGTTAACTAGCAGAATCTGTCCAGCGGAAAATGGTTTTTGGAGCGAAAATCGTAAAGCTTACGTTTTCGAGTAAATTTTCTTCCAGATACTCTTTTTATAGGTTATCTAACGTAGAAAAACGGATGATACCATTATTAAGCTATATCTGCAACCGTTTTCGAGAAAACTAGATAAAAATAGTTTTTCAAAATAATTTTCGGTTTGGGTCCTTAGAATTGTTCGATTCAGTTAAAATGTTTTCTATATGATATAAATTCATTTAATTTTAATTTTGGTTACATTTGGAGTTAAGAAAATATTCGAAAAACTATTTTATTAATAGACATTCTTAAATATCTTGTAAACGGGTTAGAAATCGTATTATGTGGAAGGAAACCATTCGAAGCTTGCTACATTCTCTACAAAAAGGTTCTGAAGTTAGTTACTAAGTATAAGCTAAACCTATATTAGCTATACCTATATTAGCTATACCTATATTAGCCTATACCTATATTAGCTATACCTATATTAGCTATACCTATATTAGCTATACCTATATTAGCTATACCTATATTAGCTATACCTATATTAGCTATACCTATATTAGCTATACCTACATTAGCTATACCTATATTAGCTATACCTATATTAGCTATACCTATATTAGCTATACATATATTAGCTATACCTATATTAGCTATACCTATATTAGCTATACCTATATTAGCTATACCTACATTAGCTATACCTATATTAGCTATACCTATATTAGCTATACCTATATTAGCTATACCTATATTAGCTATACCTATATAAGCTATACCTATATTAGCTATACCTATATTAGCTATACCTATATTAGCTATACCTATATTAGCTATACCTACATTAGCTATACCTATATTAGCTATACCTATATTAGCTATACCTATATTAGCTATACCTACATTAGCTATACCTATATTAGCTATACCTATACTAGCTATACCTATATTAGCTATGCCTACATTAGCTATACCTATATTAGCTATACCTACATTAGCTATACCTATATTAGCTATACCTATATTAGCTATACCTATATTAGCTATACCTACATTAGCTATACCTATATTAGCTATACCTATATTAGCTATACCTATATTAGCTATACCTATATTAGCTATACCTATATTAGCTATACCTATATTAGCTATACATATATTAGCTATACCTATATTAGCTATACCTATATTAGCTATACCTATATTAGCTATACCTACATTAGCTATACCTATATTAGCTATACCTATATTAGCTATACCTATATTAGCTATACCTATATTAGCTATACCTATATAAGCTATACCTATATTAGCTATACCTATATTAGCTATACCTATATTAGCTATACCTATATTAGCTATACCTACATTAGCTATACCTATATTAGCTATACCTATATTAGCTATACCTATATTAGCTATACCTACATTAGCTATACCTATATTAGCTATACCTATATTAGCTATACCTATATTAGCTATACCTACATTAGCTATACCTATATTAGCTATACCTACATTAGCTATACCTATATTAGCTATACCTATATTAGCTATACCTACATTAGCTATACCTATATTAGCTATACCTATATTAGCTATACCTATATTAGCTATACCTACATTAGCTATACCTATATTAGCTATACCTATATTAGCTATACCTATATTAGCTATACCTATATAAGCTATACCTATATTAGCTATACCAAGCTATATAAGCTATACCTATATTAGCTATACCAAGCTATATAAGCTATACCTATATTAGCTATACCAAGCTATATAAGCTATACCTATATTAGCTATACCTATATAAACTATACCTATATTAGCTATATTAGCACTTTCCTCCGAAGGAAAGTAGCTATTGAGGTAGGACTCATGACGGAATTTTTGAAAAATTTCTTCAAATCTTTATCGATCCTACCTAGTAGACACCGAAAATGACCCCCGTTAAAATTTATATATATATATATATATATATGCATATATATATATATATATATATATATATATATATATATATATATATATATATATATATGTCTGTTAACACGATAGCGGCCAGAGTTTTTGTTTTTTCCTCACGAAACTTGGTATATAGCATTCAATTAGCAAACGATTGAACGAGTTCGTTAACCACCAAAGTCGGTCCACCGGAAGGGGGGGTTTACCCCCAACCCAAAACACTAATTTTACCATTTCAGCCGTAATATTTGTTATATTTTAACGAAACTTGGTATTCGTAGTGGTAATATAGAGAGAAAAGTGAGATTTAAAAATGAACTAAATCGGTTCATTAGAAGGGGGGGTTTACTCCGGACCCACAATACCAATTCGCCACTACCAGCCGTGATTTTTGGTATATTTCGACGAAACTCGGTATTCGTAGTGGTAATCTACAGGTAAATATGTGTTGTAAAAATAAACTAAATCGGTTCATTAGAAGGGGGGGTTTACTCCGGACCCAAATTCCTAATATACTCATACCGGTCGTAATTTCTGCTGTATTGTAACGAAACGCGGTATACGTCGTGGGTAACTCATGAGAAAGAAGTGTTGTAAAAATGAGCTGAATCGGTCAATCGGAAAGCGGGGGTTTAATTTGTAATATATTTGAATAGAAAAGCCGGCAGACGTAGGTTCACAAAGCCGCCGCAAGGAGCGCTTTCTACCACTAGAGTGACTGTATCCTGTTCCTGCGTTAGATCAAAATACGATAATATGAGGATTTTTGTATTTATTACGTAGTGTAGTAGGTACCATGTGTAAACATAACTCTGGATGCAAATTAATAATTGATCAGTTACTCATTACAAAATGAGAACTATTCACGTTTTTATTTTATTTATGTAGGATATTTTAAGCAAATTGTTCTGGAAAGCAGTCTACACTACCCAAATTCTGAGGAAAGTGCTTAGTTATGCAGCTCCTGCGTGACGGACTTTTTCCTATTGATATCGTCTATCGAAAATTACATCTGAATCTTTTACGTAGAGAATTTAGTAAACTTCTACACACCACGATTTCTTCAACAATTTTGAGACATTTTAGAAAATATACGACGATCCCAATAGTTTTCATGTCTGCTAATAAAATATGTTTTTTCTAATACTTCCTTAACTCAAAACGCAACGAATGTTTGAATATGTCTATTCTTTTTTTTTTTTTTTTTTTTTATTTATTTATGAGCGACCGTAACTAAGGCGACTCGCTCAGAACAAAAATTACATATATAATATACATACGAAAATTACATCTAATTAAATACAACCTTATTTTACACATTTTTGCCCAAATATACAAATTGAAATTTATATAGACATCTATTTATAAGAGAATGCAATATTACAATATACTTGAATATATGAAAAATCAATATTATAATAATGCATACAGTTTATACAAATAATCAATTAAGTTGGTTGAAGGAGGTTTCACACTCCTGTTAGTTTTATATTGTCACATGTAAGATTTTAGTATAGTACGGCTGTATAGTTTTAACATTTTAAGACAAATAAAATACATACACATATATGTGTGTATGTCCTGTTATAATTTGTTCATGTTTAATTATAATTATAATTTGTTTAGGAGGTTGGTCTTGTTGAGGTAGTTCAGTATGTTATCTATATATTTGCTTCCATCGCCGAGTAATTCAGTCATATTGTAAGGTAAGTCATAGTTTTGTCGCTGTAAACATTCAGTGAGTATGTGCTTTATAGTCAGCGGTGTGTTACACTGTGTACATGTCGGTCTGTCCTGTCTTGTCATGAGATAAGAGTGTGTCAGTCGGGAATGGCCAATTCTTAAGCGGCATAATATCACTTCGTCTCTTCTATTATCCCTTTTGCTTGAAGGCCATTCACCTACCGTCTGTTTTATTTCGCGAAGTTTGTTTTCTGTTGTCATGTGCCAAGATTTCTGCCACTTTTCTGTAATAAACCTTCTTACTTCGATTTGCAGTATTTATATTTATTATTTATGTCTATTCATATGAATGTCAAACGTCTAGAACTCGTTTCAACTGAATCAATCGTTCCCCCGAATACATGATCAGAAAATTAGTTTGGAAATATAGTTACATCAATTTTTCTCGTAAACGGTTGCATACATCGTTTTACTAACGGTTTCATTTGGGTTCCTACGTTCAAAGAAACTATAGTAAGAATACAGACAAGCAAATGTAAGCGTTCGAGGGCAAATGTCGCTCCATAAACCATGTTCCGGTGGACGGACTCTACGGGCTAACTTACTTCACCTCTCATTTTTCAGAACCCATAAATGTGCTTTAAATTTTTAGATACTGTATATATATTTATTTAGTCTCTTCGCTCTCTCAGAGGCTTAAAAATGGACCGATTTTTATGAAATTCGGTCAACGTTTTTTCATCTAGTTTCAAAGGTCAAGTTCGTTAACTAGCAGAATCTGTCCAGCGGAAAATGGTTTTTGGAGCGAAAATCGTAAAGCTTACGTTTTCGAGTAAATTTTCTTCCAGATACTCTTTTTATAGGTTATCTAACGTAGAAAAACGGATGATACCATTATTAAGCTATATCTGCAACCGTTTTCGAGAAAACTAGATAAAAATAGTTTTTCAAAATAATTTTCGGTTTGGGTCCTTAGAATTGTTCGATTCAGTTAAAATGTTTTCTATATGATATAAATTCATTTAATTTTAATTTTGGTTACATTTGAAGTTAAGAAAATATTCGAAAAACTATTTTATTAATAGACATTCTTAAGTATCTTGTAAACGGGTTAGAAATCGTATTATGTGGAAGGAAACCATTCGAAGCTTGCTACATTCTCTACAAAAAGGTTCTGAAGTTAGTTTCTAAGTATAAGCTATACCTATATTAGCTATACCTACATTAGCTATACCTATATTAGCTATACCTACATTAGCTATACCTATATTAGCTATACCTATATTAGCTATACCTATTTTAGCTATACCTATATTAGCTATACCTATATTAGCTATACCTATATTAGCTATACCTACATTAGCTATACCTATATTAGCTATACCTATATTAGCTATACCTATTTTAGCTATACCTATATTAGCTATACCTATATTAGCTATACCTATATTAGCTATACCTACATTAGCTATACCTATATTAGCTATACCTATATTAGCTATACCTATTTTAGCTATACCTATATAAGCTATACCTATTTTAGCTATACCTATATTAGCTATACCTATATTAGCTATACCTATATTAGCTATACCTATATTAGCTATACCTATATTAGCTATACCTACATTAGCTATACCTATATTAGCTATACCTATATTAGCTATACCTATTTTAGCTATACCTATATAAGCTATACCTATTTTAGCTATACCTATATTAGCTATACCTATATTAGCTATACCTATATTAGCTATACCTACATTAGCTATACCTATATTAGCTATACCTATATTAGCTATACCTATTTTAGCTATACCTATATTAGCTATACCTACATTAGCTATACCTATATTAGCTATACCTACATTAGCTATACCTATATTAGCTATACCTATATTAGCTCTACATATTTTAGCTATACCTATATTAGCTATACCTATATTAGCTATACCTATTTTAGCTATACCTATATAAGCTATACCTATATTAGCTATACCAAGCTATATAAGCTATACCTATATTAGCTATACCTATATTAGCTATACCTACATTAGCTATACCTATATTAGCTATACCTACATTAGCTATACCTATATTAGCTATACCTACATTAGCTATACCTATATTAGCTATACCTATATTAGCTATACCTATATTAGCTATACCTATATTAGCTATAACAAGCTATATAAGCTATACCTATATTAGCTATACCAAGCTATATAAGCTATACCTATATTAGCTATACCAAGCTATATAAGCTATACCTATATTAGCTATACCAAGCTATATAAGCTACACCTATATTAGCTATACCTACATTAGCTATATCTATATTAGCTATAACTATATCAGCTATATGGGGACGAGGTTAGCTCAGTGGTAGAGCACTCGACTAATGAACTGGAGGTCCAGGTTCAAAACCCGAGCGCGCACTAAAGATTTTTTCTTCTAGTGCTGCCGTTCTAGGGTTGGATTTGGGGTTCCAGATCGTCCCTAGGCTCACCCAGCCTTTAATTAATTTAATTAATAATGGGTACCTTGGGTGCTAATGACTCTAGCAGTCGAAGCAGCCAAGGGGAAAATCAGGAGGCCGGAGCAAAGTGTTGACCACACTATCTCCCTAGTGTACCGTATGGTCAAGAATCAGATACCTCTACAGTATCTGCCCCTCTGGGCCCTTGTGGCCTGTTACGGGACTGAATTTTTTTTTTTTTTTTTTTTTTTTTTTTTTTTTTTTTTTTTTTTTTTCCTTTTTATATTAGCTATATTAGCTATATAAGCTATACCTATATTAGCTATACCAAGCTATATAAGCTATACCTATATTAGCTATACCAAGCTATATAAGCTATACCTATATTAGCTAAACCTACATTAGCTATACCCATATACCAAGCTATATACATAGCTATATTAGCTATACCAAGCTATATAAGCTATACGTATATTAGCTATGTTAGCTATACCAAGCTATATAAGCTATACCTATATTAGCTATACCAAGCTATATAAGCTACACCTATATTAGCTATACCTACATTAGCTATACCTATATTAGCTATACCTATATTAGCTATATCTATATCAGGTATACCTATATTAGCTATTTTAGCTATACCAAGCTATATAAGCTATTCCTATATAAGCTATACCAAGCTATATAAGCTATACCTATATTAGCTATACCAAGCTATATAAGCTATATCTATATTAGCTATACCAAGCTCTCTAAACAACATTAGGGATATGGGAGTTATTAAAACGGTCCAAGATGACGCAGTTCCTGCGTGTCGGACACTTTTATTAATTTTATAGAGATATTCAATCTGCGATATCCTTGGTTTAATAAAATGTTGAATTCTATTGTGTTATACTGACCGTCTAGTAGTTGTTTCAGTTTAAAAGGAACGCCCAAGAACGGAAGCAGGGAGTTAAGGGTGCTAAAATCGATCATGTTTACCAACAGGACTGTCAGTAGGTTTACACAATCTGTTAACCTTTTGCCGGCAAACACTGCCTCCGCGATACTTTTTCCCTTCGTTACACTCTCCCTTTGCACGTCTTTTAGCGCCCCTCGCTGCACGGCGTTTATTTTCATGAGTTTCCCTACTCAGAAAGAAGGTTGGCCAATCTGAGGTTTCATAGAATGTGGCTTTTAAAGGATTTGTTCACATTAGATTATGTACTTCAGATTACTTTGATCTTAAAAGGTCAAAGGGGAAAAAAGGTCCGACTTACAGAAAATGCGCCATCTTAGCGCGTTTCCGTTTTTATCCTTAGTTATATGTTTTTTAATGATTTTTCGTGAAAAATCACAACACCTACACGAAAAACTTCTAGAAGATAGGCGAAGAAAAGCAAACATTTAAGCGCTACGATTTTCTTTCGAGTAACTTTTGCCCGAAAAATCCGGTGGACGGTTTCTGCTGTGTAAGAACGGATCATAAAAAAAAAGTCCGACTCGCAGGAACTGCATCATCTTAGCGCGGTTCCTTTCTTATCCCTAGTCTAATTTGGAAAGATTAAAATATTTATTTATTGATAAGGCTTCGCAACTTTGGCGAATCGCCTTAAGATTAAAATAGAAGCAGTTATTATTTTGGTTCCACCAGTCTTTAAAGGTCTTGATTTACGATCTTACCTGGAAGGGTCGGTCAACACTTGAAAGGGTCCCGCTAGTTACAAGGTCTTGGAATCTAGGAAATCTATATTTCTAACAATAAATTGTTTTGTTATTTTACTTAACTAGTTTTATTGTAAAATACATTATCCAACTATAAGCAGTTAAGAAATAACAGGGAATAAAAACAGACAAAAAAACCGTTCGAATAAACGAAATCAATTACTTTAATGGTTTAAGCACTTATTTCTCCGATTGACATCGCCTAATTAAAACTTTCGTCAGAACATTTTTTGTAGAGCATTTAGTAAGCTTTCGAATGGTAACCTTTCGCTTCCCAAGATTTTCAACCGTTTTCGAGATATTAAGAAATTATACGAAGTTCCCAAAACTTTTCATTATTTCTAGCAATAGAAAATTGGTCTCATTTTACCTATCCTGTTTTACACACAAATGCATTTTCTTAACATAAGAAATTACAAAAATAAAAATCAATAAAAAACTAAGGGAAAGAGACAAAAATTACAAAAAGAACGACAAACACCCGTTCATAAGAACTAAACAGACGTATTTGAAGTTTTAAGCACTTATTTCTTCGACTGACATCACCTAATCAAAACTTGTTTCAGAATCTTTTCTGTAGAGAATTTAGAAAGCTTTCAAATAGTTTCTATCCTCTTATGAAAATTTAAAACCGTGTTCGAGATATTAATGAAAATATACGAAGTTCCCAAAACTTTTCATGTCTGTTCATAAAATATTTTATTCTAACCCTTCCTTAACTCCAAACGTAACCAAAAGTTTAAGATATTAGTTTTGATAAAATTTGAACATGCAAAAAATGTTTCAACTGAATTCCATGATTCTAAGTACCCAAACCAAAAACGATATTCAACAACTATTTTTCCAATTTTCTCGAAAACAGTTAAAGCTATCGCCTTAAAAACGGTTCCATTCGTTTTCCTAGGCCAAGAAGCCTACAAAACGAGTACTTACAAGCATATGAACTAAAAAATGTAAGCGTTGCGATTTTATTTGCGCGAATTTCGCCCCAAACGCCATCTTCCAGTGGGCGGATTTTGCTGGTTAACGAACTTGACCTTTCAAATTGGACGACGGATTTTTGTACCAAATTTCATCAAAATCGGACCATCAGGGAAGCCAGAAATGAGCGAACAGACAAATATATATGTATATATATATATATATATATAAATAAATATATACATACATATATATATATGTATATATATATATATATATATATATATATATATATATATATATATACAAATTTGAACCACCGTTATTTTCGGTCTCTAGGGGTTCTGAAACGCGAAATTTTCTTGTCGGCACTTCCGGATTGTTTCATTGTATCGCGGGGTTCCCCCTATGGGGGAGGGAGGAACCGCGCTAATACCATCGAAAATTTGCCAACTAGTTAGAAAAAGAATGGGTGAGGTACTATTAGCAAGATTTAGGATTGTTCATTTAAAGATTACTTGCCAGTACCTAAAATACTAAATAATCCATCATATTAAATTGCAATACTGAATGATTCAGTGTTGATTCAGTCTGAATCGCCTGAATGATTTAGTGTCGATTCTGAATGAATGATTTAGTGTCGATTCTGAATGAATGATTTAGTGTCGATTCTGAATGATAGTGTCGATATTGAATGATTTAGTGTCGATTCAGTCTGAATCGACTGAATGATTTAGTGTCGATTCTGAATGATAGTGTCGATACTGAATGATTTAGTGTCGATTCAGTCTGAATCGACACTAAACTGCACAAGTCATATAATGCATAAGATGGAATGAACTGAAAAACTCATACGACAAGTGTGAACTATTCGCTAATTTTAGCCAGACTGTTTCTTAACATATAGTCCAAGAACCGATAATCGCACGTTTCATGAAGTGTTTTATGGACCTTGAAATTTTGCTATAATGTACCTCTTGGGCTGATAAGAAGGTAAATATGTGTTGGCTAGATTCACCGTGGAACGCCTGGTACTGCGCATAGTGGAAAGGTGCAATAAAATATTGTACAAAAATAGAGTTTTATTCAGAAGCCTACTATCTTTAATGTAAAATTAAGGCAATTTTACAATGAAAAAAAAATAAGGCAGACACTTGTAAGGGGGATAAAATGTAAAAAAAAAAAAAAAAAGAAAAGAAAAACTAAATTGGGTTTATTCCAATATTAAATTATTATTTTATTCATGCTGCTATTTAAACAGCTGTACAAGATCATGTGAGCAAGAACCAATGAGAGCACAGAGAACATCCACAACTGTACGGTGCTCTCATACACTCTTAAGGTTACACGCAGTGTATTGCAGTCTATCATAGGGAACATTTATTTTCATGTTTCCTGATAATTAAACCCCACAAAAGTGTCTGCCCTTTTGTAATTATTTTCAAATATGTTTACTGAAGACGCTGTTTAAATCGCAGCGTGAATAAAGTACTTCATTTAATATTAGGTACATTCGTTTTTTTTTTTATTCACACTTTAAACCCCTTAAAAGTGTCTGCCTTGTTTATTATTTATTGTAAAATTGCCTTCATTTTCATTTTTTTTAGATTAATGATAGTTGGCTTCTGAATAAAACACTCCTTTTGGGCAATATCTTTTGGCACCTTTCCCCTATGTGCAGTTCCTGGAGTTTCACGGTTAGTCTAGTCAACACATATTTACCTTCTTATCTAGCCAAGATGTACATTATAGCAAAATTTCAGGGTGCATAAAACATTTCATGAAAAGTGCGTTACCAGCTATCCGACTAATATATTTAAGAATCTATTTATTAACAAATAGGCAAATACGTTTCAAAGCTATGTTAGAATGTTTATTTGTTCATGGAATCTCCTCATGGTTGGGTAGATAGTTTTTTTTTTTTTTTTTTTTTTTTTTTTTTTTTTTTTTTTTTTTTTTTTTTTTTTTTTTTTTTTTTTTTTTACGCCTTTTCTTTACCACGCCCGACCTTGCTTAACTTCGGTAGGGTAGATAGTGTATCTAATTACAAGTTAAGAAGATGCAGGATCGTATTCCGCCTAGAGTAGGTAAAATGTTTTCATCTGTGGGCATGTTAAAAATATTTCATGTTCCGCTAAGGATGTTTAAGATTGTTGGCAACCTATTGATAGCCCAGCGCTAATGCCCTAGATGAAAATGTACACTAAAAAAAATAAAAAAAAATTATTTCGGAATAATAAGGTAGATTTAGTCACGGTTTTGTCGTGGTATCTTAATAAAACTACATTTTTTATATGATAATGCATTTTATTTTTGCTGAATTTTCTGAAATGGTTACACATCCGTCAGGTATAGTTGTCCTTTTCATCGCCCTGATGAAGGCTTGGATTTCAAGCCGAATCGTCACCAAAAATAAAACGATTTTTTTTTTTTTTTTTTCATGAAAGTGTAGTTTTAATAAGACACAGAGCCCTGACTATATCTACCTTTGAAAAATATCCCTCACACAGATGCTGATTTTTTAAAATACGTCACACTTGGGAGATTGTGTGGTCAGCACTATTCTTCCGCCGCTTGATTTTTTTTCTTTTGCAGGTCCTGACTCATTAATGGCCGGGTGAGCCTTGGGACAGTCATAAACCTCGATTCCAACTCTCAAAAAATTGTGCCTGTTATCCTTTTAACCTAGATGTACATTTAAAGAACATGCCTACATGGGAGCAACTTTAACAGCTACATTCCTTCGTAAAGTGATAAAAGAAAGGCTGGACTTACAAAACCACTCAAAAACGAAAGCAAAATGGAACAGAAAAATATGTTCGCGTCCTGGAATAAAGAAAGCTGACAATAAGAGTTGTAGTAAAGAAGGGAGGATTTTGTCGGTGACAGGGGGAGCTTGAGAGGAAAAAGAGGATGGGAGGGGTTTTCTGGGGGTTCTTGGAAGGTTTTCGGAAGGGGGGGGGAGAGGTTTTCCCCAGCGAGTGTGGTTCGGAATGAAGTTGTCATCCAGGAAAGAAGGCTCCCAAGGTAGCTGTATCGACAATGGCGTTCCTACACACCTACACATCATAGAAATCATGGAAGAAATAATACACCAACACTACAACCTACAAATGCAATAAAACGGTCTCCATTCTCAGTCCTAGAAGGTAAAGCTATTCATCGCCTACACAAAACCTTTCTAGAATACAGATATTACACTATGCCAGTATACATTTGTCCATCACAGTAGGAATAAAGCTACTGATGCAGAAAAAAAAAAAAAAAAAAAAAAAAAAAACAATCAGTCCGGTAAAAGGCCACGAGGGCCCTGAGGGGCAGATACTATAGAGGCATCTGATTCATGACCATACGGCACACTAGGGAGATCGTGTGGTCAGTACTATGCGCCGGCCGCCTGATTTGGCTGCTTTGACTGCTTGATTCATTAGCACCCAAGGTACCCATTATTAAATTTATTAAAGGCTGGGTTGGCCTAGGGACGGTCAGGGAGGCCGAATTCAACCCATGAACGAAGACACTAGAAGAAAAAATCTTTAGTGCTTGCTCGGGATTTGAACTCAGGCCTCCAGCTTTTTAGTCCAGTGCTCTAACACTGAGCTAGCCTCGCCCCCACTGATGCAGAAAACATTTCAAAAGGTTCTTCAAGTTTCACGGGTCCTGATTGCAAGGCCTAAAATGCCCATCGTTATCACAAGCACACACACACACACACACACACACACATATATATATATATATATATATATATATATATATATATATATATATAAATAGCCTTAAATTAAATAAATACAGTCAACTTTCAATCTGCCGAACTTCGATTAGCCGAATCTTTGAATATGCTGTACTGTACAATTTGAACCACCGTTATATTATTGATCTATGGGATCGGAAACATGAACTTTTCGTTATAGCACTTCCGGATTGCGTGATGAGGCCAACCTTATAAGCGGGTTACCTCCCTATGGAGGGAGGGAGGAAACCCGCTAAAAGTTTGAGTAGCTCTGCTACATGTTGAGATAGAACGTTCGTTTCTGCGAACTACAAATGATATCGTCGCTACAAATGCAAAGTATCGAATATGAAAATCACCACTTTTCAGAGTGGAAAAGCATTTATTCATAACTTTTTTTTGGACAGTCAAATATTCGGCAGATTTGACCTTTTGATAGTGGAATACTTTCCCTTTAATAGAGTGATCTAAGATTCAAGAATTTGCCGTACATAAGTCCAGCAGAAATTAGTAAAGATTGAAAATGATTTTTTTTTTTTCAAATTCGATACTTTGCATTTGTATCGACGATATGCAGAATAAATCCCTAAAGTTATGACATCTCAATCCGGGACACCCTGTATTAGGTATGCACCAAATGAAATAGGACACGATTTTATTTTTCACTGTCTTATCTTTGTTATTTATGGGAACAGGACATAGTGCCCTTTACCATTATATGGAACGAAAAATCAACAACAAGAACATGGCGTTAAATAAATTTAATGAAAAAAACGGACATGGTGTCCTTTACCTCCGGGTAATAAAATATAAAAAATTCCGACTTGCAGGAACTGCGTCATCTTAGCGTGGTTACGTTCTTATCCCTAGTGTCATTTAGAAATATTGAAATAGAGACAGTTATTATTTTGGTTCGAACTTTTAGTAAGCTTTCGAATGATATCCTTACGCTTAGCAAGATTCCCAACCGTTTTCGATATATTCAGGAAAACGAGGGGTCTCCCGTGGTCTAATGGCTAGCGCCTTGGATTCATAAGCGGGAGGTGGTGGGTTCGATTCCCAACCTCCGGCAGGAATTTTATCATCCCAAGGCTCGCTGGTAAAATTCCTCGCTGCACCCTGGATGTCGGCGCTAATGACCTAGATGTAGATGCGCCGTAAAAAAAAAAAAAAAAAAAAAAAAAAAAAATTCAGGAAAACGATATATACGAGGAGTTCCCAAAACTTTTCATGTCTATTAATAAAATATTTTATTCTAATCCTTCCTTACGTAACCAAAATTAAAAACATCTTTGTTTATATGAATTTCAAACATGCAGAAAATGTTTCAACAGAACCCCATAATGAAGTAACCTAACCAAAACCTTTATCCGACAACCATTTTTCCAATTATCTCGAAATCGGTTAAAGCTATCGCCTTAAAATGGTTTCATTCGTTTTTCTAGGCCAATAAACTTATATAACGAGTACTTGCAAGCATATAAAGTAGGCGCAACGATTTTTTTTCGCGCGAATTTCGCTCCAAAAACCATGTTCCGGTAGACGAATTCGGCTGGTTAACGAACTTGGCCTTTCAAATTAAACGAAAGATTTTTTTTTTTACCAAATTTCATTAAAATCGGACCATTTTAGAGCGCAGGTGAGAGCGAACAGACAAATATATATATTTTTTTGTGTCCAACTGCTCAGACCATTTGTAATGTCTCCTCAGCCTATTTCCTTTATCATGCTTTGATTAAGTAAATCGGCTGGAAGGTTTGGTATTAGGTATGTAATACAATTCATCGAAGAAATAAATACATACTATGTATTTATTTCTTCGATGAACTGTTTGTAGGGGAAACTGGAAAATATGCATCGAGCCATGATATGAGTGATGAGTGATGCTGCTCTCTGACAGCCAATATTTCCAATAAATTGACCGACCTCCATGTTTTACGCTCCAGATTTCGGACAATTTTTCCACTCTTATCAGAGACTTTTCTTCCATTTTTATCATTCGCATCTCTTATCAAAAACTATTGGCTATTATTATCATTTCACAATAACTTATTGTTAAAATGATTATAAAAGTAAATACGTTTGATAAGGCGTAACACTATTTCAACATTTTAAAATTACAAAAAATGTTGTTTTCCTCATCATTACGTTCTTGCAGATTTTGAATATAGCGGTATTTACAAAAATATACCTATTGTGTTTCCTCCCTCTATTTTTGTTGTAATATTATACGGATAACAGAAGACAATGAAGCTATAAGGTTAGTTATTTATAGCGACAGCTTATCCACAGCTAAGTCCTAGAGGAAAGCTAAGTCCTGATGGGCTTGCTGTGTTCCTGTCAAGACTTATTTATTTACTTAACCATTAGGGACTTCCTACCTTTCTCTCTTTTTTGAGAGAGAGATGTCGTTTCTCTACTTTTTACGGACAATTTGTGTAAATATATTAGTAGCAGCTTTTAGGTGGAGGGGAATTTCTGAAGGAAGACATGAATTAAATCTGAGTCGCTTTTCTTAAAATTAGCTTCCTCAACCTCAGAAAATGGATTGCATTTATTTCTTTTTTTGCTTAATTGAATATAGAGCAATAAATATTGACGGACGTTAAAAGTGTTGTATGTTTGTTTGTGTTTTAGGGCAAAAAACTACAATTTACCATTGCCCGACGTTAAAAGTGTTAATATATTTATTTAAACAGGGTAACCTTCCTCTCTCCATAGGGAGGAATTAGAAAATTTCACGTTTTGGAACCCGTAGACCATGAAAAATACGATGGATAAAATTTTTATTTTTTGAGAAAAATGAATAATACTAGTTTTTCTGGCTAATTTTCGTTTTTTGGTGCTTAGAAACGATGGGTTCAGTTGAAACAAATCCAGATGTACAAAGTTCATCTAAACTAAGACAATTTGGGGTCTCCCGTGGTCTAGTTGCTAGCGCCTTGGATTCATAAGCGGGAGATGGTGGGTTCTCACCTCCGGCAAGAATTTTCTCATCTCAGGGCTTGCTGGGAAAATTCCTCGCTGCACCCTGGATGTCGGCGCTAATGTAGATGCGCCGGACCTAGATGTAGATGCGCCGTAAGAAAAAAAAAAAATCTAAGACATTTAAATTTTTGTTACGTTTGAATTTATAAAAGTGCTAGAAAAGTACTAGTATATTGTCTTGAATTTATTTATTTATTTTTTTAAGACACTTCAACAGCTTGGCCATTAGCGCCGTATTATCTCTAATTATTTTTTTCGCGCATCAACAAATCTTGGCCATTAGCGCCGACATCCAGGGTGCAGCGAGGAATTCTCTCAACGAGCCCTGAGATGAGAAAATTCCTGCCGCCGGTGGGGATCGAACCCAACATCTCCCGCTTATGAATCTAAAGCGCTAGCCACTAGACCACGGGAGACCCCTATTGCCTCTAATATCTCGAAAATAGTTGGGGCATAGTGGAACGCATAAGGAACCATTCGGAAGGTTACTAAATTTCCTACAAAACCAGATCTAAAGAAATTTTTAATAGGAATATTTCTATCTGAGAAAATAACCGCTTAGATCATTTTAAAAATTGTTAGTTTCTTGCATTTAACGGTTTTTTTTTGTGTTTGTTTATCTTAATATTTCATT
Source organism: Gonocerus acuteangulatus (assembly GCA_946811695.1). Taxonomy (NCBI): domain Eukaryota; kingdom Metazoa; phylum Arthropoda; class Insecta; order Hemiptera; family Coreidae; genus Gonocerus; species Gonocerus acuteangulatus. The sequence goes on from OX328125.1 coordinate 17,653,232, forward strand.
GTTTGTCGTTTTTAAAAATGGATTAGCAGTAAAATGAAATTGTCAGTAAAACGAGATATATAAAATGGTATAAGAACGTTATGCGGGTCTCCCCGTGGTCTAGTGGCTAACGCTTTAGATTCATATGCGGGAGATGGTGGGTTCGATCCCCACCGGTGGCTGGAATTTTCTCATCTCATGGCTCGTTGGGAAAATTCCTCGCTGCACCCTGGATGTCGGCGCTAATGGCCTAGAGGTAGATGCGCCGTAAAAAAAGAAGCTCTGTGATGACGCAGCCCTTTTAGCACTTTCCTCCGAAGGAAAGTAGCTATTGAGGTTGGACTCATGACGGAATTTTTGAAAAATTTCTTCAAATCTTTATCGATCCTACCTAGTAGACACCGAAAATGACCCCTGTTAAAATTTATATATATCTATACAGGGTGTCCCGTAAATGTCTAGTCATATTGTGAGGGGTGATAGAGGACCACTAGGGGTGATTAGTGGAACAAAAAATGTTCTATGACGATTTCCCGAATTCTCGCCCATAAGGGAGAAAACGTCGTTTTATTGTTTTTTCGAGACAAACGTACTTTTTAGAAGAATAATCGTTGTAGCTCCGTCCCAGGTAGTACTACTAAAAAGGGTGTGAAACCAATCGAAAGCTGAGTAAATTTACTATAAGACTAGTTGAGAGTAAACGTAAAAATGAATGAATGTAAGTATGTATATCTTACCAAAAGAAGGCAATTCTAAATTTCCTGACATTTTATTGATATTTCTTTCCAGCGTTACTCCTCAATAAGCAGGATCTGAGATTTCCGGGTTTCAGAAAAACTTCCTCATTTAACCAGCTTTCCATTCATGTATCACAACCCTGTGTTATTGAAGCATTTGAACGATTAAAGAACAAAAGTTTTAAAAAAAAACATGGATCTGTGAAAAGAAAATTATATTTTTTTCTTCAATTTATTCAAAAAGCTGAAGGGAAATATTTTTTTTATAAATGTTTACATAAATATTAAGTAAATATTTACTTAAAAGAATAAAAAAAATCACTTCCACGGATATAAAAAAAAATCTTAAAACAGTAAATAAATAAAATACACATTTATTTTGAATTTATTAATTCAGGTAACTAATACTGGGTCCAGGAGGCGGCCATTAAGGAACCCCAACCATACATTAACCTCAAAAATTACTATTTTTACCTATATCACGCATTAGAACACATTTTTACAGGACTATGTACATATTATTTATGAGGGATAGAATTTTTAATTACCACAACAAAAACGCATGGGCTCAGAATCCCAGTGAGTTTCACAAGCGTAGCCATCAGTATTAATTTAAGGTAAAGCATTTGTTTTCTAAATATAAGTACCTGTAAAAATGTGTTCAAATGCGTGATCTAGGTAAAAATAATAATTTTTGAGGTTAATGTATGGTTGGTGTTCCTTAATGGCCGCCTCCTGGACCCAGTATTAGTTACCTGAATTAACAAATTCAAAATAAATGTGTATTTTATTTATTTACTGTTTTAGGAATTTTTTTTATATTCGTGGAAGTAATTTTTTTTTATTGTTTTAAGTAAATATTTACTTAATATTTATGTATACATTTATAAAAATAAATATTTCCCTTCAGCTTTTTGAATAAACTGAAGAAAAAAATATAATTTTCTTTTCACAGATCCATGTTTTTTTTTAAACTTTTGTACTTAAACCGTTCAAATACTTCAATAACACAGGGTTGTGATACATGAATGGAAAGCTGGTTAAATGAGAAAGTTTTTCTGAAATCCGGAAATCTCAGATCCTTCTTATTGAGGAGTTACGCTGGAAAGAAATATCAATAAAATGTCAGGAAATTTAGAATTGCCTTCTTTTGGTAAGATATACATACTTACATTCATTCATTTGTACGTTTACTCTCAACTAGTCTTATAGTAAATTTACTCAGCTTTCGATTGGTTTCACACCCTTTTTAGTAGTACTACCTGGGACGGAGCTACAACGATTATTCTTCTAAAAAGTACGTTTGTCTCGAAAAAACAATAAAACGACGTTTTCTCCCTTATGGGCGAGAATTCGGGAAATCGTCATAGAACATTTCTTGTTCCCCTAAGGGTCCTCTATCACCCCTCTCAATATGACTAGACATTTACGGGACACCCTGTATATATATATATATATATATATATATATATATATATATATATATATATATGTGTCTGTTAACACGATAGCGGCCAGAGTTTTTGTTTTTTCGTCACGAAACTTGGTATATAGCATTCAATTAGCAAACGATTGAACGAGTTCGTTAACCACTAAAGTCGGTCCACCGGAAGGGGGGGGGGTTTACCCCGAACCCAAAACACTTATTTGACTATGTCAGCCATAATATTTGTTATATTTCAACGAACCTTGGTATTCGTAGTGGTAATATAGAGAGAAAAGTGAGATATAAAAATGAACTAAATCGGTTCATTAGAAGGGGGGGGGGGGGTTTACACCGGACCCACAATACCAATTCGCCACTACCAGCCGTGATTTTTGGTATATTTCGACGAAACTCGGTATTCGTAGTGCTAATCCACAGGTAAATGTGTGTTGTAAAAATAAACTAAATCGGTTCATTAGAAGGGGGGGTTTAATCCGGACCCAAATTCCTAATATACTCATACCGGTCGTAATTTCTGCTGTATTGTAACGAAACGCGGTATACGTCGTGGGTAACTCACGAGAAAGAAGTGTTGTAAAAATGAGCTGAATCGGTCAATCGGAAAGCGGGGGTTTAATTTGTAATATATTTGAATAGAAAAGCCGGCAGACGTAGGTTCACAAAGCCGCCGCAAGGAGCGCTTTCTACCACTAGAGTGACTGTATCCTGTTCCTGCGTTAGATCAAAATACGATAATATGAGGATTTTTGTATTTATTACGTAGTGTAGTAGGTACCATGTGTAAACATAACTCTGGAAGCAGATTAATAATTGATCAGTTACTCATTACAAAATGAGAACTATTCACGTTTTTATTTTATTTATGTAGGATATTTTAAGCAAATTGTTCTGGAAAGCAGTCTTCACTACCCAAATTCTGAGGAAAGTGCTTAGTTATGCAGCTCCTGCGTGACGGACTTTTTTTCTTTTACTAGGATCGTTATGGCGGTGCAGAAAGAAAACTGACGTAATTGGTTGTTGTTTTTAATGGCATTTAACGGTAAAATGAGTATCTGTGTAAAAGGATGCAAGAAAATAAGAAACATATTGGTTACCTATAGTATTTCTTAGAGCGAACTTTGAGAAATAGGATGGCGTATTTTGTCATTAGGACGGTGTCAATTTCTTGTCGTGGCGCTTAATATCTTTGAGATTACATTTTATATTTTTATTTAAGATAATTTTATTTATTCAATTCAATTTAAGAGCACCGTAACTAAGACTATAAGCTCTTAAACAATCAAAAAATATTACAAATTTGAGTTTTAAAATATCAGTAATTTGAATAACTGATTTCAAAATCAGAATCAGTAATTTGAATAACTTATCACAAAATAAAAAAAATATACACAAAAGCTTATACATAACATAAACAAAATGAATTTGAACCAAGGTTTAGAATCCTGGAGTACCTACAATTATAGCTGAGCTATTTACTAATTGCTTGCTATCATCAACATTAAAACATAGTATGGAAAAAATAATTTCTTGAAAATATACAAAAGAGTACACTGTCTACGTGTTCTTAATGTTTACTTTACGTCCTCCAGGTTCTGTTTTTTCCCCGAAGATTTCTTGATTCGAGTTTTAAATAATTTGGTAATCCGGGGGTCTCCCGTAGTCTAGTGGCTAGCGCGCTGGATTCATAAGCGGGAGATGGTGGGTTCGATTCCCACCTCCGGCAGGAATTTTCTCATCTCAAGGCTCGCTGGGAAAATTCCTCGCTGCACCCTGGATGTCGGCGCTAATGACCTAGAAGTAGATGCGCCGTAAAAAAAAAAAAAAAAAAAAAAAAAAAAAAAAAAAAAAAAAAAAAAAAAAAAAAAAAAAAAAATTTGGTAATCCGTTCGTTGGGCAATACTCCCTTCCGAGGAGTTGGTACTGTCTTATCCTCTTGTTCCGCATCTTCTGCTGTCACCATCCTTTCATCAAGACTAGCAGCAGCTTTATCTTGTTGTGGATGAGGCTCAGCTCCAACGATATAAGATTAAAGATGAAATTCTATCAACAAGAAGCATTAACTGATAGGTTTCGATTTTTCGTTTCTTTACTAACAGTACTAGGGATAGCAATGGAATCGCGCTATGATGACGCAGTTCTTAAGCGAGCTTGCCTCCCCGCTGCTAAAGACAATTAAACAACGCTGGCAGGAAATGTGGAGCGAAGCAGGCTTTAATAAGCTTAAGATGGTGAAAAGCGATTGCCTCCCTTGGGCGTCATCGGCTAGATCAAACCGTGGAGAAGAAGTGTTGTTGGCGAGACTCAGGCTTGGTCACACTCGTCTCACGCACTCCTATCTCATGTCCTGAACAAACCCACCTCGATGCGCTACCTGTCGGACACTACTCAGTATACAACATATCCTTGAAGAATGCCGCGAGTATACAACGGTGTTACGACGGCTTGGAATACCCAGAAAGATGGAGGAGGCTCTTGGTAATAATTCGGCAGCAGTCGATAAGCTGCTCAAATTTTTAAAAATAACCGGAGACTTAACCGTCTTGCATAATAATTGTGGTGTAGCTATACAGTTTTCTTTGGCTCGTATCCTTGAATATAGGTGTATATAATTGTATGTTTCTATTTATTTAATTACCTCTCTTTATGTATTTTATCATTCTATTTATTGATTTATCCTTAGCTTTTTATTCGGAGGACTAATTGCTTTTTCCTTGTGATACTTTTGTTACCTCTTGTTCAGTTTTTTTTGGCTGTTTAACTCATTGCTGTGATATTTTTTGTTACCATATTTTCTTTGTTAACCTTTTAGCTGTTACACCTGTTTTTACCTTTTTTAGTGTATACTGTTAATATTAGATTCAGTTATATTCTGTTAACTTCTTAGTAGGGAGATTGAAAGTGCCCAAAAAAATATATATATATATATATATATATATAAAATGAAAAGTACCGGTATGAACATAAAAATGGGATTTAAAAATAAATAAATAAAAATAAAAGAGTACCGGTTATATATTAAAAAAAAAAAAAGAGGAGGAAAAGATACTCAGGAGCATGCGGTGAATAATTCGTGTAGCGTTTTGCACGGTAGGGCGATGACGACCATGGGGTTCTTTCGCCCAAAAACGCCACAAACAGTTCTTGCCAGTGTAATTATATTCTTTTTCACTATTACCTTTACCAATAATAAGGCCGCAATCAAGTAAAACAAACATTTGCCGTTAATACAGAAATCAAAATTGACAAAACCAAAGGCTCCGGCAATGTTATTCTTGTAGTTTTGTGCCCTTAAAAACACAAGTAAAAGAAAAAGTAGTGTTATTTTATGAGTCCTTCATTAGTAGTAGATTGTAAAGTAAGAAATCTGCTAATGTCTAAACCGTTAATTGCACATTAAAATGATCCCTTAGGCAATTACTTTTTATTATTAGGAAAGCCTAACATTTTTATTAGTCCCTACAACTAGGCCTGTTACTTTATAACTGACGAGGGTAATTAAACCCGAGAAAGAATTGATAATTGGATCCCCTTCAGACGGAACGGAGAAATAGCTGTTAAGTTTATAGCTTTTTTAAATGATGATTGGGCTACTGTTAATTTTATTGTCTTTTCCTTGTTATAATAATATCATAGGTTTTTTAATACCTCTGAATTTATTAGGTATTAATTCATTTTAGCGTGTTTCCTCCTTCGGCCATAGGGAGGAAACGCGCTTATGAGGTTGACCTCATGACACGATCCGGAACTATCGGCAGAAAATATCACGTTTCGGAACCCATAAATCACGAAAATAGTGATGGTTTGTATTTATATATATTTGTCTATTCGCTCCTGGCTGGCACAAAAATGGACTGCTTTTAATTAATTTGGCCCCCAAAATACTTGATGTGAAAATCAAGATCGATAACCGTCAGAATCCTTCCACCGGAAAAGGTTTTTTTTCGGCGAAATGTGCAAGAAATAAATCGTAACCCTTATGTTCTTGCGTTAATGCGTTTTGAGGTACACATGTAATTGGACGAGGCGAATCTAATGAAACCATTTTCAAGACTCTATCTATAACCGTTTTCGAGGAACGAGGATAAAACTTGTTTTGATAACTAATTATAGTTTGGGTTATTCAAAAACGATTGATTCACTTGAAGATCTAGATGAAGAGATTAAAATTTTGGCTGCATTTTAACTTAAGGAAGTACTCGAAAAAATCCGGTCAACTAATCGTGGCAAGTAAAAGGTAACCATTCGAAAGCTTACTAGATTTTCTACAAGAATGGTTCTGAAATAATTGTCGATGGGAAGACTTCCATCCCAGCAATAAGTGCCTAAATCTGTCAGTTTCGTTCATTAGAACGTTTTTGTGTCTGTTGGCCTTAGTTTTTTGTAACTTGGCGCAAGAATACTTTGTATGATTCGAAAGATGAAGTTCGATAACCGGTAAAATCCCACCACTGGAACATGTTTTTGGGGCAAAATGTGCTCTTAATAAATCGAAGCGCTTCTGTTTTGCATTAATGTGCTTTCAGGTAAACGTTTTATAATTAATTTGACGTGGAAGCTATTTTTAAGGCTATGTTTATAATAGTTTTTGAGAAAAGTGCAAATAATTAGGTTTTTTTTTCGGATATGAAAAAGAGATATTTTGAGGAATATCTCAAGATTTAGACTGAGCAGTCCAAATCTTCAGATATTTTTCACCTTTATGAGGCATAATTGAGGCCAGTGCTGAACTGTACAGTCCATCGAAGTAGAATGAGCTGTGCAGTCCCTGCCTTGAGGTTTATTAACTTATCGGGTGTGTGCTAGACCCGTACAGTCCAAACCTTGAGGCCAAACTGTGCAGTCCCTGTCTTGATATTTGAACTGAACGTGTATGGCCACCTTTACATATCTCAAAACAGGCTGGGAAATCGTAGTAGATGTGAAACATCTATTTGAAAGGTTATTAAATTCGGAAAACGTTACGGCTCGTATGATGCAATAGTTGATAGAGCGACCTGAAACGGAGGAATTGGTGCATAAATGGAGTAACCGTCGGAAATATTTCCCTCAAAAATTCGCGCATGCGGAATTGAGCTTTTCCATCTAACTATATTGACTCCAACGAGACAGAAGGTCTAAACAATATTTACACGCTCTGTCTTTTAGTCTACCTGAACAGGCTGTGAATATAACTTTTTTCATTGGGCGTTTTTGGCTAAAAGGCCCGAGCAGGCCCAATTTGTAAACCTAGTTATTTTGTTTTCTTTTAATTAAGGTAAAATGCAATAAGTGCCGCTTCTTTGAAAAGTAAACCTAAATAATGGAAAAGGGAAAAAGAGGAAATTCGAAGGAAAACAGGAACGTGTCCGGGAAAACAATAAGTTAATTAGTTGCTAACGGTGGGGGGGGGGGGAGTATTGTAATTCTATGCGGCTTTAAGCCATCGCCATCTTGGATATTACTTACACTATAATGAATATAATTATATTTGAGAAATTATCTTATTAGAGAAAAATTATACAGCGATAAGAGAGTAAATTGAATCCTGGAAAATAGTATTCTAAATGTCGGAATTACAAGGCTTTAATCCGAAAACTGAGTACATTAAAAAATTTAACTTTTACACAGCTTAATAAAAACTTCATACAATATAGTCCGACTCGCAGCGTCATCTAGGCGCGTTTTCCTTCTTATCCCTAGAGTCATTTGAAAAGCTAAGAATCGAAATAATAAATTTGTTGTTATAATCTTTCGCATTGAATTTAGATCCATTGAAGTACCACTTTCAAAAATCTCAGAAGAACCGAATTTGTAGGAAATTTAATAAGGTTTCGAAAAGATAATTTACTTTTAAACGGCACGATTTTTCACGATTTTTTTTGTGCTAAGTTCACCCAAAGAAAGGTGAACAGAATCTGCTGGTGACCTTTCAAATTACATAAAGTATTTACCGAATTAGGGGCGAGGTTAGCTCAGTGGTAGAGCACTCGACTAATGAACTGGAGGACCAGGTTCAAAACCCGAGCGCGCACTAAAGATTTTTTCTTCTAGTGCTGCCGTTCGAGGGTTGGATTCGGGGTCCCAGACCGTCCCTAGGCTCACCCAGCCTTTAATTAATTTGATCAATAATGGGTACCTTGGGTGCTAATAACTCTAGCAGTCGAAGCGGCCAAGGGGAAAATCAGGCGGCCGGAGCATAGTGTTGACCACACTATCTCCCTAGTGTGCCGTATGGTCAAGAATCAGAAACCTCTACAGTATCTGCCCCTCAGGGCCCTCGTGGCCTGTTAGGGGACTGATTTTTTTTTTTTTTTTTTTTTTTTTTTACCGAATTACATTAAAATCCATTTTTGAGCCACCTAGAGAGTGCACAGTGTGGTACTGGACTGATTTTCTTGGCCAAAAATATTTCTGACGTTGAATTCATTTTCTTCGGTCATTTACTTTGAAAAATGGGAAATATGTTATTTTAGTAATGGGTTTTAAGGAAATAATAGGAATTTGCTGTTTTAAATAATTTATTTGTGTTAAGCATAATGCGTGTATTTTTACTAATTTATTCAGATGACACACATACCCCACTTCCTTGAAATCACTCAGAAAGCAATGTCAATTTTGAACAAACATCCCTGTATCTTTTTGACCGAGATAGAGAGCTAGTTGTATCCTTTAATATGTCACTGGCTTGAGGATTACCTTCAGATTGCATTTGCGTAGCATACAGCATAGTCCGAGATCCAGTTACCGCACGTTTCATGAAGTGTTATATGAATCCTGAAATTTTGCTATAATGTACCTCTTGGGTACATAAGAAGGTAAATATGTGTTGGAAAGCCTTAACCATGGAACACCAGGTACTGCGCATAGGGGAAAGGTGCAAAACAATATTACCCAAAAATAGTGCTCTATTCGGAAGTCAACTATCTTTAATGTAAAATTAAGACAATTTTACAATGAATAATTAATAAGGCAGACAATTTTAAGGGGTATAACATGTGAAAACAAAAAAATTGTTTTTATTCTAGTATTAAATGAGTTTTTAATGAAACCAGCTGTACAAGATCATGTGAGCAAGAACCAACGAGAGCGCAACAAGAACAACCATAACTGCGCAGTGCTCTCATATACCCTTACGATTACACGCAGTGTATTGCAGTCTATTATAGGCAACATTTATTTCCATGTTTCCTGATAATTAAACCCCACAAAAGTGTCTGCCCTTTTGTAATTATTTTCAAATATGTTTATTGTTTTGTTTTTTTTTGTTTTTTTTTTTTTTTACATTTTAACCCCCTTAAAAGTGTCCGCCTTATTTATTATTCATTGTGAAATTTCCTTAATTTGCATATCTTTTTACATTAATGATAGTTGACTTCTGAATAATACACTATTTTTGGGCAATATAGTTTTGCACCTTTCCCCTATGCGCAGTACCTGGTGTTCCAAGGTATGTCCAGGAAACACAAACATACCTTCATATCTACCCAAGAGGTATATTATAGGAAAATTTCATGGTGCATAAAACACTTCATGAAAAGTGCGTTACCAGCTCTCCGACTAGCAATTCCATTGCCATCCGTACTAGTTCGCAACTTACGCCTTCGAATGCGCTCACCGGATTAGTGAAACTTCTTAAATGGTCGCAATGTACCCTGAAGCCACACTTCAATATATCTCTATTCTTGATAGGAAATAGGAATTTCCAAATGGAGTCGTTGGGAACATTTTCCTCAGAATTTAGCGCATGCGGAATGGAACTTTTTCATCTAACAAAACCGTCTATAGTACCCCGGACAGTCCCCGTCTATTATATACTTCCAAAAGCAATCTCCCCTGAACGAGTTCGTGTTCCACACCGCGTTTGTTCGAATCTTTGCTTCGTTTCCACTTTCCCCAAATCTGCCCAATTATAATTCCGAGGACTTTCCCTTTGCATTAACTCTAGAAGGGAAGATTGCTTCTGCAACAGCGTGTTCAAATCAGGAAATTGCCTAAAACATTCTCTAGGCTCACAAGGGGACTATACAGCGGTGGGGTCACCGTTCTGGTCCATTTTTTTCTCTAGTGATTCCGCATTGAAATATAGCCCATGCGGTCCGTCCAATGCGCCTTAAGAGCCGACAGATAAAGTAGAATGGGTTGAAAATGCTTCATTTTATTTCTTGAGTTTGGAAAATTATATCGACATGAGTCTGTCGCCAATTCGTTTGTTTTATAGAGTAGATTAAAGGAAAAACACAAACGTTAAACAATAATTTATATTTGATCAAGTAAACTTAAAAATATGCTCACGTTTCACTTTCCGACCGCCTATTTTCAGTTCGACTTATTTGGATAAGTTTCCACAATTGTTGCGAAAATCGACATTTATATATATTTATATGTGTATATAGTCAAAATAAATTTAATACGAATTCTGAAACAAAGGATTCTATTCATACCTTTGTAATATATTTATTTTGGGAATATTTAGATTATTCTATTATAAATGAAAACGAATAATATATTCATGGAAATCGAGTAAATTAATAATTAGTTTCGCGGCAAAATGCCCACCCCACGCATCCTGCAACTGTCGTGTTATGAATAATTTATTGCTAAGTTCATTAAGAATATAATTTCTGGTTTGAACGTAGAATGAAAACAAACTGACATTATTAGCAGCCTCTAAAATAATTCGGATACCTTTCTACCTTCTTGCAATCATTCCTAATTAGTTACGGCACATCGAACGGTCATTATCGCCTGGATATTTATAGTTTGTCTTCCAGAACATCCATGGAGTAGTATGAAATTCCTTTAGCAGACCCTTTTTTGAGGAAAAAAAAACCCTGGAATTGTCGGGGTTAAGTGATGTAGCAACTTCAAAACGAAACAGATTTGTCAAATAACAAATTCATAAGTAATTTTTTAAAAAGTCCGACTCGCAGGAACTGCGTCATCTTAGCGCGGTCCGTTTATATCTCAAGTGCTATTAGTAAAGGAATAGTAGGACTTATTTCTGGGGTTTGAGCTTTCGAAAAAAAAAAATAAAAATAAAATGAAATCTGGAAGAGAAAATAGATTAAAGGCGCCCCAACAGGAAACTGACAGTATCATGGCGACTTCCCCCACCTTCTCAACGTTCCCTCTTGGAATCACAATAACAATGTTTTCCGACCTTGTTTTAGTAAAGTACATTTTACTGTTAAATACAATTAAAATAACCTACAACCAGTTAACGTTAGGTAAACATATACAAAAACCCGTTAAATAAAAGTCCGTCACGCAGGAGCTGCATAACTAAGCACTTTCCTCAGAATTTGGGTAGTGTAGACTGCTTTCAAGAACAATTTGCTTAAAATATCCTACATAAATAAAATAAAAACATGAATAGTTCTCTTTTAAATTTGTATTGAGTAACTGATCAATTATTAATTTGCTTCCAGAGTTATTTTTACACCTGTTACCTATTACACTACGTAATAAATACAAAAAACCTCATATTATCGTATTTTGATCTAACGCAGGAACAGGATACAGTCCCTCTAGCGCTCCTTGCGGCGCCTTTGTGGACCTATGTCTGGCTGGCTTTTCTATTGAAATATATTGCAAAGTAAACCCCCCTTTTGGATTGACCGATTCAGCTCATTTTTATAACACTTCTTTCTCATGAGTTACCCACGACGTATACCGCGTTTCGTTAGAATACAGCAGAAATTACGACTAGTATGAGTATATTAGGAATTTGGGTCCGGAGTAAACCCCCCCTCCTAATGAACCGATTTAGTTTATTTTTACATCACATATTTACCTGTAGATTACCACTACGAATACCGAGTTTCGTCGAAATATACCTAAAATCACGGCTGGCGAATTGGTATTGTCGGTCCGGAGTAAACCCCCCTCCTTATGAACCGATTTAGTTCATTTTTATATCTCACTTTTCTCTCTATATTACCACTACGAATACCAAGTTTCGTTGAAATATAACAAATATTACGGCTGAAATGGTCAAATTAGTGTTTTGGGTTCGGGGTAAACCCCCCCTTCCGGTGGACCGATTTTGGTGGTTAACGAACTCGTTCAATCGTTTGCTAATTGAAGGCTATATACCAAGTTTCGTGACGAAAAAACAAAAACTCTGGCCGCTATCGTGTTAACAGACACACACATATATATATATATATATATATATATATATATATATATATATATATATATATATATATATATATATATATAGATATATAAATTTTAACGGGGGTCATTTTCGGTGTCTGCTAGGTAGGATCGATAAAGATTTGAAGAAATTTTTCAAAAATTCCGTCATGAGTCCAACCTCAATAGCTACTTTCCTTCGGAGGAAAGTGCTAAAAGAGCAAAACGAACCAATTATGAATTTTTAAGTCCTTATTTCTCCGATTGACATCGCCCCATCAAAAATTACACATTCGAACCTTTTTTTTTTTTTTTTTTTTTTTTTTTAGAATTTGGTAACCTTTCGAATGGTTAACTTTCAATTACCACGATTTTCAACCGCTTTCGAGATATTATAGAATATAAACAAAAATCCCAAACCTTTTCATGCCTGTTAATGAAATATTTTATTTCTAGTATTTCCTTAACACCAAAAGGATCCAAAATGTATCTATCATAGATTAGATAAATATGAAAAGTCTGGAACAAGTTCCAACTGAATTAATCGTTTCTGAATACCCAAACTGAAAATTCAATGTTTTTAAAAAAATGTTACACATATCGCTTTAAAAATGCTAAATTCGTTAAGAAACCTATAAAACACGTATTTGTAAGCTTATGAACTTAAAAACGTAAGCGTTACGATTTTTTTAACGCAAATTTCGCTCCAAACACCATTTTCCTGTGGAAGGATTCTGCTGGAGCCTACAGAGAGAGAACAGACAAATCAATATATATATATATATATATATATATATATATATATATATATATATATATATATACTAATTTCTCTGAAACGAGAAATATTCTATATGGCACTTCCAGATCGCGTCATAACCGGGTTTCCTCCCTATGGAGGGAGGGGGAACCACGTTCAAAAAACACTAACCTGCTGGTGTTGTTGGGGTCGAGTGATGTAACAACTTCAACGCGAAACCTATTTGCCAAAATACAAATTCATATTTAATTTTTAAAAAACATAAAATTATCTATCAAGACAATTCCCGGTCTATGTCTACCTTGTTAGGTTCAGACCAGCCTATTATTCCCAAAGAGTAGACTGTGGTTTGGAGAGGTTTGTCGTCCTGAACAAAGAGCAAACAGAAAGAGCTCATTCCAAGGAGGTATTTGTCGAGCCTGTAAGATGTAGCTACAACAATAGAGAGAAGCCAGCAGCTTGTACAGGCTGTGTAAGTAATCCCTTACACTCAGCTGAGGTCCGCCCTGAATTACACGTTCAATGTTTACACACTCACTCTCTTTCCTTCGATATTTATCTTAAGCCATTTCCTAGAAAAACTTGTAAAACCATCAGTATAAGAATATCTATTGTATTTACTAAAGAAAAAAAAAATATATATATATAATAACAATAACAATTTATACATATTTATATATATATATATATATATATATATATATATATATACAGGGTGTCCCAGCATATGTGTCCACCCCCCTTTCCTCCTAGAGTTGTTGGAATTTCTAAATGAAACTTGGTAGGTCATAGTTATGTTGCATGAGGTTTCTTTTGAAGGTTTAGTTGACTTTGTAACATTCTCCAGTTTTTCTCTCTAACTCTTGAGTTTACAATGGCAACAGGTATATTTTATGACGAATTCTGATAGAAAATTAAATTTTAAGACTAATTTATTCCGAGACATCTTTTGATCCGACGGACCGTTTGCGCGTAAAACGCAAAATACTGAAAAATATCGCCCTTTTGTAGACAAATTCCTATTTATCACTGAAACAAAGCCTTGTACGTAAAAACACCTCTTCGCAAACGTTGTAGCCTATTAATTTTCCTTTCAGGTGATACCAAGATCAAAGTTGTAGATTGAATATTTAACGGGATATTATGAATGAAACATATACCATAAAAGTTTTAAAAAATAACAATTCAATCGATATGAATAGAAATAAAATAGCTGTCATAAACAATACAAAAAAAAGTATGTAATTATTTACTTTATGAAAAAAAAGTAAATAAAAATTATTATAAAACAGAACAGAATAAATTTCTCATTCCATATGAAATTATTATTACATTAAACGACAAACTAAAAAACAAATTTCCCTTTGTTTAAAAAAAAAGTAATCAGTTTTCAAAGAAAGCTACATTGTTTAAAAAAATATTAACTTCACTAAATATGGCGAAAATCATTTTAAATGTTCAAAATGTCCACCTTCAACATTAATACATTGCACAAGTCTCTTCGGGAAATCATCCTGAGTATTTAAAATCTCATCTATTTTTAATTGTGCAACTGACCGAGTTATCCGATCCATCATGTCCTCTTTATTTTGGGGCCTTTGGTGGTACACCAGGGCTTTTAATCTACCCCACAGATAGTAGTCCATGACCGTCAAATCAGATGATCTAGCCGGCCATTCTACCCCCATCTCACGACCTATACAGCGATCTGTGGGAGAAGGGAGGAAAGTACCGAAATTAGTAATAAAATTGAATTAGATCATGAATAAATTTAAATAATAATTATAAATGTAAATAATAATAATAAATTTTAATAATACTTCATAAGTTGCATGTAATACCTGGAAATAACTGACGAAGTTTTTCCCGTACTATCAAAGAAAAATGTGTGGGACAACCGTCAAGTTGTATGTACATGTTACATCGCTGTTGCAGTGGAATATCTTCCGATAATGTGGGTAGAGTATTTGTCAAAAAATTACAAAAAACTTCTCCCGTAAGTCTCTCTTGAAAGAAATGAGGGCCAATTACGTATTGTCCGAAAATCCCGCACCACACATTTACCGAGAACCTATGCTGGTGATCAGCCTCCGTCAACCAGTGAGGATTTTCTTCCGCCCAGTAATGACAATTGTGTTTATTAATGCTTCCATCGCTGCAGAATGTGGATTCGTCAGTCCATAGAATATGTCTGTAAAAATTCCTATTTTCTGCTAAGGCTTGTTGCATCCAACGCTGAAGCGTAATCTCTTATTGCAATCCTCAGGTAATAGTTTTTGGTGCGGGTTCATATGGAATGGAAACATTTTATTTTGTTTTGCAATCCTTCCCACTGAGGACTTACTCATATCTGAGTCCCTAGCAATGTCTCTGCAGCTGACATGGGGATTAACTGCCATTGCTGTAAGGACATTTATTGTGCTCTCTTCGGTCATCGCAGGTCTTGGCATTTTCCTTCCCTTCCTTGCGCAAATTAATGAACCTGCTGTTCTTAATTTTTGCTCAAGTCTCGGGAAGAGCTTTCTTGAAGGGTGTGGTCTATTGGGAAATCGCTGAGCGTAAAGACGTGCTGCGGCGCTGGAATTCCTCCGACATTCCCCAAAAATTAGGAGCATGTCTACATAAAAATCGAAACTAGCAACTAATTTTTAAATCCAATTTCTCATCAATGCCACATTATACCAAATAATCTTAATTCCATTGTAACAGCAAACAGCCTCTTTCAACTAAGTACATTAACAATGAGGGGGTCTCCCGTGGTCTAATGGCTAGCGCCTTGGATTCATAAGCGGGAGATGGTGGGTTCGATTCCTAACCTCCGGCAGGAATTTTATCATCCCACGGCTCGCTGGTAAAATTCCTAGCTGTACCCTGGATGTCGGCGCTAATGACCTAGATGTAGATGCGCCGTAAAAAAAAAAAAAAAAAAAAAAAAAAAAAAAAAAAAAAAAAAAAAATTAACAATGAGGATTAGGAGCAGAAGTAAATGTGTTTAACTTGAATTTCCTTGATTTGCAGTGGTCTTCTTTGAAAATTAATGAAAAATCTGGTTTTCATACTCTACCGAAGAAATATGGCAAAAAGAAAAAGTAAAAAATCTGGTACATGCAACACACAACTTTCACTTACCACCTTAGTCGGAGTAGCAATTATTTTAAGCAATAAATATCCATGTTTTTCCACCCATCTCATCAATCGACCCAACATATGTTTTCATTCATAATATCCCGTTAAATATTCAATCTACAACTTTGATCTTTGTATCATCTGAAAGGAAAATTAATAGGCTACAAAGTTTGTATAGAGGAGTTTTTACGTACAAGGCTTGGTTTCAGTGATAAATAGGAAATTGTCTACAAAAGGGCGATATATTTCATTTTTTTGCGTTTTACGCGCAAACATGGGCTTCCTTCTTCTCTTTTTACTCCTTCATGATCAGCTGTTAGCTCCTCCATCCACAGTCCTCCATGTTAGACTCCCAGTCACTGTACTTAGCCTGCTAGTGAAGAGCTAAAGAAGATAGATTTGTAGAGAGACATCTCTAGAAACCGCGTGCTAGACACACGATAGCTGTCCAAGGCATACAATGGGCTTCCTTCTTCTCTTTTTACTCCTTCATGATCAGCAGTTAGCTCCTCCATCCACAGTCCTCCATGTTAGACTCCTAGTCACTGTACTTAGCCTGCTAGTGAAGAGCTAAACAAGATAGATTTTCTGAGAGACATCTCTAGAGAGCTGACTGCTGAACACACGATAGCTGTCCAAGGCATACAATGGGCTTCCTTCTTCTCTTTTTACTCCTTCATGATGAGCTGTTAGCTCCTCCATCCACAGTCCTCTATGTTAGACCCCCAGTCACTGTACTTAGCCTGCTAGTGAAGAGCTAAACAGGATTCGTTTGATCAAAATCAGAGGTTTCAACATGCTCTTTTTATATCTGAAAGGCACTGATTATTCAGCAGATGTTTTTGTAATGACATTGTATGGTTTAGTTTTCTGTAAATAAGAGTATTGTGTTTATATACTGGCTGCTGTCCGTTTACAATTCATTCATCTCATTTGGAATATTTAGTTTGTGCTTAATTTGTGAGTTATTGATAGGTTTTGCTCATTTTGTTTTCTAGGAAGTTTAAATTTATAGATCACTAGCCGTTACCCGGCGTGCCATGCTACACCTACTTTCTGCGTATAGAAAAGCCTAAATAAATTTGAAACCAAATAAGTATTATTAAAATCTAATAACACGAATCTGTAATTGTTATGAACCCGTGGCCTCCCAACTGTGAGTCCAAGACGACTTTGATTAAGATCTACATGTGTACCGAATTTAGTCAAAATCGGACGAACGGTGTGGATTTGTATAAGGGACAAACATACAGACAGACAGCTGGTAGAGGTTTTTGACCTAGCCTACGGGACTCTCCAGATTAAGATCTACATATGTACCGAGTTTAGTCAAAATCGGACGAACGGTGTAGATTTGTATAAGGGACAAACATACAGACAGACAGCTGGTAGAGAGAGATTTCTCGTATCAAGACCTACCATTATTCCAAGTTTGGTCAAAATCGATCAAACGGTGTAGATTTGTATAAGGAACAAACAAACAGAAAAACAGACAGACACGTGATTTATATATATATATATATATATATATATATATATATATATATATATATATATATATATAGATTTCTATTAGGGCCAACCGGAATTACTTTTATTTTGTTTGTCCTATAAAATTTAATTTTTTGGAGTTATGTCATTATACTTCCGAAACAGAGATATGTAAAATTCCATTTAGTAATGGATGGTAGATGAAATATTTCTGAAGAGTTGAGTTTGACAAAAAATAAGGCCGGCCCCTTCTGTTTAAGGTTACACAATGTGTACCACGTACTCCCGTTGTTCTAAACCAGGAAGGGCCCCGCCGATTCAGGATTCGTCACGCTATGCCCCCCATGTATAACGTATCGAAATACAAGGGATTTACGTAAGACTAGCGAATAAAGGCTACAGCTTAGCCATGCCTAGGCTAAGAACGGGAGATAGCATATTCTTTGATGTAACCATCGCCTTATAAAGCCAATCCTCAACGAGTAACTCCTTATATTTATACACTAGCATTGCCCGCAATAGTGGCTTAGGACAGAATTTTTGGATATATCTTTAGGGCTGTATTTTGGATTATAAACGACGTCGTATAGGTATTAACAAAAAAAATCTACTTTACAGTAATACTTCTCTATACACGATATTAGATGTATAGTCATCGGGAATCAAGCATACAAGCTGCAGGATTGCTAAAACGTGACAGAGTCTCTACGCTGACCCCTTAGGGATTGTTAAACCCTAGTGTGTATAGAGTGTCTGACGGCAGATAAACAGGCAATTTTTTTTTACGAGGAATTTTCTCAAATAGCCCTGAGATGAGAAAATTACTGCAGCCGATGGGACTGAAACCACCATATCCCGCCTGAGAATCTTAGCCACAAGATCACGGGGGGACCTTCTGTTAGTTATTTGAAGAAAAAAGTCCGACTCGCAGGAACTGCGTCATCTTAGCGCGGTTACGTACATCTTGAAGAAATGGAATAGATTAGCATCACAAATCACAGGAAACTGACAGTAACTGCCATCATGATTACCACAGCCACTCCAAACTTATTACCAATACCTTTCACCGTTTGTTAGCTTATTTTACTACAATACTAATTTTACTGATAAATGCAATTTAAAACTAGAAACAACCAATTAAAAAGTGAGATAAAGAAAGAGAAAAATCATTTCAAAACAACAAAACAAACACTTTTTAAGTTTTAAGCGCTTATATCTCTCATTGACGTTGTCCCATCGAATATTGCTTCAGAACATTTTTTGTAGAGAATTTACTAAGGATTCGAATGGTCACTTCCACTTACCACGATTTCCCAACCGTTATCGAGGTATTTACGGAATATGTATGGAGATCCGAAAACTTTTCACGTCTATTAATAAAATATTTTTTTTCGCATACTTCTTAACTTCAAATATAACCAAAATTTAATCACCTTAGTTGGGATTAATTTCCAAGATGTAGAAAATATTTCAATTGAATCCCGCGATTCTAAGTACTCACAAAAAAATAATGACTTACAAAAACATTGATTCCACTTTTCTCAGAAACCGTTACAGATATCGCCTTAAAAATGGTTTCATTCGTTTTCTTATGTTAACAAACCTATAAAACAAGTACCTGCAAACATATAAACTCAAAAACGTAAGCGTTACGATTTTTTTTGCGCGAATTTCGCCCCAAACTCTATCTTCTAGTGGGCGGATTCTGCTGGTTAACGAACTTGACCTTTCAAATTAGAAGACAGATTCTTGTGCCAAATTTCATCAAAATCGGTCCATTTTTGAGCCGTCAGGAGCGCAAACAGACAAGCATATATATATATATATATATATATATATATATATATATATATATATATATATGTATATATATATATATATATACAAATTTTAGCCACCTATATTTTCGTGATCTATAGGGTCTGAAACGTGAAAGTTTCTAGTCGGCACTTCCGGATTGCGTCATGAGGTCAACCTCATAAGCGGGTTCTCCCTATGGAGATAGTGTCGGGTCCGGGCCGGGCCACGGCCGAGGCCCGGCCGGGACACAGTGAAGCTATCACACACGCAAAAAACACGGACCCGGCCCGGTGTAGCGTGAACGAGTCCATTTAAACTGCTGGTGTGATTGCTTCACCGTGTCGGGTCCGGTCCCCGGCCGTGGCCCGGCCCGGACGCGACACGGTCTAGCGTGAATCAGCCTTTATAGCTGTTTAAATGCGTTTTATTTTAATTAGCTACCCACTAAAACAAAATTTGTGAATAATGCCATATCGGGAATGTTTTCCTCAGATAGACTCCAAAATTTCTCAGAATTGACCCGTTTCAGCACCCCTGCCCCCTTGCTACCCGTTCCTATGGAGGCCAAAAAATAAGATTCTATTCCGAACCTTTAAAATCCCAGTAGAGATAACAACATATTGAACCACGCCAAAATAATGCTATTGCTTTGAGGAGTTGTCCTTCAAAATAAAAGTCTGAAAGAGAGTGTATATAGTATTAGTAGATAGCTGTAGATTTGAGTAGCTACCTGTAGACAAGCCTAGGCCTATCTACAAAGCTAGTGCATTCCAATCTTTCTTCCAGGGCAGCTTCCAAGTCCTGTCTATCTGGGAGGGCAGTGTCCTCCATCACTCACTCCACACTTCGCAATACTCACACAATATACTCATCTCCCACTAATATAATAGAACATAGTGTATACAATAATGTAATGAATGAATGAATGAATGAACGAAAAAAAAAAACAACTTTATTCTGGGACTTCGTCCCATAAGAATAAAAATAAATACAAAATAAACAATAAAGAAATTTAACCTAAAAATATAAATAAAGAAAAAACAAAAGTATATAAAAAAGAAACTAATACAAATATTATATGTGAAGCCTTAAATAATAAAATGAAATATAAGTAAATATGTACATATAATTCTAATGGGGCAATGATGATACAATGTTCAGAGGGGGATGGGAATAAAATTAAAGAGTTTAAATAAACAAATAAATATTAAAAAGTTAAATAAATATTAAAGGAATGGGGGCTATAAAAAGATATGAACTAGAATAAATATATAAACACGAGAAGAAAGCAGCAATCCCCAAAAAAACATAAATGTGAAATACAGGCCAAGTTCCTGCCCCCACAAAGAAACACTCCGTTCCTCAAAAACATCTCCTCCTAAAACCCCCCCAAAACGCCTTACCATTCTACACTCCAAAAAAGTAGAATGAGTTGGTGTATTAATTCAACCAAAAATATTTGCCAATACAAGAGATGATACAAGAAAGAAATGTCCAAGTTCATTACTTAGAAGACCTCATAGTTACTTAATAAGAACAGTAAAGACACTTCAACTGAACTTTAAAAACAACAATAAAAATACTTATATCCAGTTACTAAAATATCACTTTCCTCAACCAGGTATATTCTTAAACTTGGCAATGTTTAGTTTTCTCTAAAGATAATTTCGGCACAAAAAAAAAAACATTGCCAAGTTTAAGAATCTCATTACTTTTTTCTAAGTATTAAATAGAATTTAGTTGCCACATACCTACTGGCTTTTGTACTTCATATAAAACCAGGGTCTTTGGATTCTGCATAAGGTTCTCCTTACTGCTTGATATTTGATACCAATAATCAAGCTACATACATCTAATCACTAGACTAGAAAAGTTAGAAGCTCTTCCAGATGACATTACTCTAGAGGACAAATTGATTGCTCTCTTAACTTAACTATTACACTGTAAAACACAGGAACCTCATCCCAAGGATAAATATCACAATAGGGAAAGTGCAGAAGGCCTTCAAGAAAAATATAAGAACAATGACGATACATTTTGGGTTTGTGATCCTAAACTTTGTAATTTATATGGCTCGACTTTGAAAAACTTAGTATCTGATTTGAAGTATATTATGCAGTGAACCCCTACGACTTTATTTACTGCATTTAAGAATGAAGTCACAACTGTTTTTGTTAAGGTGCGTCGAAATGTTTTTTAAAACATCAAATATAGGTTCTCCTTACCAAGACGATTCATTTGATACCCCACATGATGGGTTTCAGAAGGAATGATGGCATTTCGATGGAACAAAAAGTAGAAAACGTCATAGGTAATATGACACTCCTGTATCAAGACCTACTTGCGTGCCAGGTTTGGTCAAAATAGGCCAAACGGTGTGAATTTGCATAAGGAACAAACATACAGACAGACAGCTGAAAGACCTTTTTTACCTAGCCTAGTGCATTCCCCGGACCAAGGCCTACCTGTGTGCCAAGTTTGGTCAAAATCGGTCAAATGGTGTGAATTTGTGTAAGGAACAAACATGCAGACAGACAGCTGATAGACGATTTAGACTAGCCTATGACACTACCCGGATAAAGACCGACATGTGTGTCAAATTTTGTCAAAATCGGTCAAACGGTGTGTATTTGTATGAGGAACAAACAGACAGACAGACAGCTGATAGACAATTTAACCTAGCCTATGATTCTCCCCGTATCAAGACCCATCTGTGTCCCAAGTTCGGTCAAAATCGGTCAAACGGTACGGATTTGTAAGAGGAACAAACATACAGACAGACAGCTGGTATAAGATTTTTACCGAGCCTATATGCGTCTAATTGTTTCTTAAAACATCAAATATATATATATATATATATATATAGGTTCTCATCATCATCATCATGGGTTTCGGACGGAATGACGGGTTTCCAAAGGAAGTACAAAACTAGCACGCCCCCGCCCCGGAAGCGGAGTCAAACACAACTTTTCGCGATTTTTCGATTTTTTCCTTTAATAACGTCTTCATATCTATCTTCATGCAAAATTTCAAGTCTCTAGCATCATGGGAAGTGCCTAATAATTTTGATGAGTGAGTCATATAAATCCCGATTTTCGATCGCTTATATCTCAGAAACTATTCGATGTAGAATTATGAAAATTTCTAGTTTTACTCACATCTAGTAGTATAATACCTGTGTAAAATTTCTTAACTTTATCTTAACCTGGTTGAAAATTATGAGAGGGTAAAAATCGGCTCTAAGACCTGTAATATACACACAGTATGCTTAGGCCGGAACTTGGCCTGGCGCACTACCGTGCGCCTAGATATAATTTACGAAGGTAATCTGGTCTTCCTGGTGGTGAAATGTTAAGAAGCATCTTCCTGTATGTATTATTTCTTATATATTACCCTAAAATATTTTTGTTTTTTTTTGGTCGGAAACTTTGTTAATAGTGCCTTAACAAAAGACTAGAACAGTTCGTTATCCAGGAAAATCTGTCCATCTGAAGAAGAGTGAGAGTACTCTAGAATATACTCCTATCAAAACCTGTAGCACATCACATAAAAAAAGAAGTACGACCATGGAAGACATCTATCAGATCATCGAAAAAAGAAGAAAGAGTCCTGACTCGCCTTAGAATCGGACATACTAGAATAACTCATTCATTCCTGATGTCTCGAGACGACCCACCTATCTGCATAAAATGCAATGAAAGAATCACCGTGCACCACCTTCTGGTTGACTGCAGAATTTACGAGAAGCAAAGAAGAGAAGCCCAGCTATCAAATACAATTAGCGAAATTCTGGTGGATCATCCCAACCAAATCCTTAAGCTTTTTGAATTTTTAAGCTCCACAGATTTAATAAATCAAATTTAAAACTTGCTAGCACTAAAACCCACATCCATGTCAGCCGTGATAAAGAAAAAAATATTCTAAATTAGTTACAAAAACAAAGATAACTAACACCGAGAAAATAAACAAGCACTTTATTACTAAACAATTGCTTCATTATTCCAGAATCTTAAAATTAAAACCTCCAGCGCATTAATTAATGACCGCTTGGTGGTTGGCAGAACATATCAAAAAAGTACCTGTAGCCTCGTCACACAGTACGACTCGTCATTTTTTGATCTTTTGTATCAAAATACACCATTCCGATAACAAACGACTTGATCTCTTCGTCTACCGGAAAACTCCATCTTTCGGAATGCGCATTTATCTTAACCACTCTCGTAGCTAAAATTCCCAAAATTTAAAATAATGCACATTTATTGAAAATGCTTAAAAGTGTTGCGAAACGGACTTTTTTTTCGGCACCCGACAGTTTTGTGTAAGGGTTTTTCTTGGTCGAGCACCTAAACGCAGCTTCCCCTGACGTCCTTCTGGGAGGACACTACGGTTTTTTTGTTGTTGTTGTTTACAAATGATGATTAAACGTTCAGTTCAAATCTCAAGGCAGACACAGCACAGTTTGACCTCAAGGTATAGACTGAATGGATCTACCACACACAGGATAATATACCTCAAGGCAGGGACTGCACAGTTCAGTTATACTAGACCCACAGAATGTGAAGCAAATATCCTCTTGTCCACACACATCAGGCCTGGCCTGCACAGTCCCGGCCTCATTGGTCTGTACATTTAATCTATTGGTTTTATCATTCTACTTCGATTGACTGAACAGTTCATCTCTCCCCTCAACGATTTGGACTGCGCAGTCAAAACCTTGCGATATTTCTCACCGTCTATGGGCACTCTATGATTTTCAGTGTCTGAGTTAACTTGCTCATGTGAATATAGAAACGACATTTATATCCGAGATATCACGGGAGTAATTGTTAAGCGATTGAAGGAAATTACCTTAAATTTTTGTACCGCAGAAATCTCATATGTCAGCTAATTAGAAAAATGATGGAGGAATGAGTTTCTATCTATTACTTCCATCGGCCATATTCAACTCCCACAAATAACATATAATAAGCAATCAGGGATTAGTTGGGATTCGGCTAAGAAAACATCAAAACTATTTTTGTAAAAATCTGGATTGAGGTTCTCTTTAATATAGATAAGTTAAAGATAAGTTTATGTTCATGTAGGTAGAAGTTAATAAAAAAAAAAAAAAAAAAATCGGTCTTTAATCGAGAACGAAAGTTAACTCACGTACACGTAGGTTTAAGTTTATTAAAAAAGAAAAAAAAGTAGTTGTATTTTGAACAGTTAGATTTAATGTAAGGAACACTTGTAAATAAATATATTTAGGTGTAAATGTATGAATATATATATATGTGTATGAGTATATATGTATGTGTGCGTATGTATATATACAAATGTATGTGTGTGCGTGTTTATAAATATGTTTAAAAATAAAATAAATAAATAAAAAAATAAAAATAAAAAATAAAAAAAAATAATAATAAAAAAAAAATAGATATATTTTGTATGGTTAGATGTAATGTAAGGAATACTTGTAAATAAATATATTTAGGTGTAAGTGTATAAATATATATATACATATGTATGTGTGTGTATGAGTGTGCGTGTTTATAAATACGTATATATGTGTGTGTGTGTGTGTGTGTGTGTGTATATATATATATATATATATATATATATATATATATATATATATATATAGAAGTAGCTATAAGTGAAACAGAAAGGAATATACCATCTATTTTTAGCTTTACTTTAATGAGAAAAAAATAAGTAAATAAATAAGTTGTGAATAGTTATATGCTATTCTATTAAAAAAAAAAAAAAAAAAAAAAAAAAATTCATTCCATTCCATTCTTTAATATAGATTTTCTACAAAAATCGTATTGATGTTTTCTTAGCCTAATCCCTGATTGCTTATCACCTCGACGGCCAGCTATCTACACCTCATGATAATATATAATGTATTTATCTACTTGAACAATGTACATCCTGCTTCTTTAACTGTTCCCTTAATGACCCCGTGATTGGAGTTGGCTAACTGGACGCTGGTAGCTAGTTTTAGAAAGAGTCGTGCCATTTGCTCAAGTTGTGCAAGAGTTTTCCAGCAATGAAACCTAATGCAGCCCATCAAGAGCATTGCCTAACTCTACCATCTGGATCAAGCCCCCCCCTCCCCCCGCAGTAATGACCGTTTTGGAAAATCTACTAGCGAATTATTGCATCGAACTAAGTAGAAAGTCTTTAATGAATTTTATGTTCATTTAAAATAATTTTCGTATTCCTGAACAGTGAATTCCGTCTTGCGCGGATCATGTTTGTAAGATTTTTTTCTAATAAGTAGATTTAATCAGGATGAAGAAAATCCAAGGATTGATTTTTTTTTTATTTATTTATTATTTTAATTTTAATTTAGCACTTTCCTCCGTAGCTATTGAAGTTGCACTCATGACAGAATTTTTGAAAAATGTCTTCCAATCTTTATCGATCCTACTTAGTAGACTCCGAAAATGACCCCAGTTAAAATTTATATATGTATATATATATATATATATATATATGTGTGTGTGTCCTTTAACACGATACTGGCCAGAGTTTTTGTTTCTTCCCCATGAAACTTGGTATGTAGTATTCCCCAATCAAACGATTGAACGAGTTCGTTAACCAACAAAATCGGTCCATCTGGAGAGGGGGTTTACCCCGGAGCCAAAGTAGTTATTTGCCAATACCAGCCATAATTTGTGTTGTATTTCAACGAAACTCGGTATTCGTTCTGGTCAACTAAAGAGAAAAATGTGTTGTAAAAATAAACTAAATCGGTTCGTTAGGAGGGGGGGGGGGGGTGTTTACTCCGGGCCCAAATTACTAATTTGCTCATACCGGTCGTAATTTCTGCTGTATTGAAACGAAACGCGGTATACGTCCTGGGTATCTAATAAGGTAGAAGTGTTGTAAAAATGAACTAAATCGGTCTATCGGAAGGGGGGGATTTACATTGTACTATGTTTGAGTTGAATTGAAACAGGTGTTATTTATTTTTTTATTTTATTTATCTATATAGGTTATTTTAAGCAAATTATTCGGGAATGCACTCGACCCTACCCAATTCTGAGGAAAGTGCTTAGTTATGCAGCTCCTGCGTGACGGACTTTTTTAATTTTTTTTTCTTTCTATGAAATCATTTTTATCTTTTATTTATTTATTCTTTACTTATTATTTTTTTTTACCTGTTCAATTTAATTTTTTTTTCTTCTCCTTATTTTTATTTATGTTTGAATATACTTGCAAGTCTATGTGGACATTAATGCATTATATACATATGTGTATGTATATGATTTTTAAGCATACTTGCTTAATTAATATTTTATTGACTAAATGTGCTGGATTATAAGGTTATGAAGAAAAACTGTGAACAAGATGTCATGTAAATCTTCATATTTGCATTGAGAAATGTGTATGTAAACGTTTTATTAATTAATAATTTGTATAAGTGCAAAAATAAACTCATATTCAAATTAATTATTTCGTCGTGAAAGTGAGTAATTTTTCGTCGTTTTTTGATACATAATTATTTTCTTATATCTGTTCTGATCGGCTGTAACAAGATAATTCTGCTGAAATCGGCATTCTTATGTACTCGAGTGAAGAGTTAAAGCCCAACTGAGGATGTATTTCCTTGGTAGACTAACAGCCCAGTAGGAGATTCATAGAAAGGCGTGAAAACGTTTCAGTGCCAAGAATATGAAATAAATTTCTGGAACAGAAATATTGAATCATTACATTCTTCCGAAAACAGCGCTGTTTTTACATTCGTTAGTTTACAATGTATGTAATTAATTTAATTTCATATTTATATACATAATCGTCATTACATACATACAAATATTTAATACATAATTATGAAATCAAATGCTTTAGTTGATAAAAATAATGCAATAAATATGTTCATATGTATATAATATTTAAAGAAGGAATAAAAATAAAAATTCCCCCATCGAGACTCCGGTTAATTGGAATCCCGGATAATAGAGTCCCGGATAATAGAGTCCCTGATAATGGAGTCCCGGATGATAGAGTCCCGGGTAATAGAGTCCCTGATAATGGAGATTCTACTGTATTTAATTTCTAAAGTTTTGGCGCTGTTTTGTTTTGTTTTTGTTTTTTCCTCACTTTACTGGACAAAGAACCTGTTACTAACTTTATCATGAGCTCATCGCTAACGTTAAGAAAATAATTTTTTTTTTTTAATTTGATGAGATGACCCAAAATGATTGATGAGAGTTTCGTCCATTGATATGTTTTAGGCTTGACTTAAGGGGTAATAACTACCTTATGCGATAAAAATCAAAGACATCTTCTTGAAATACATAATAAATAACATTTAAATCAAACATTTTCAATTTTTTATATCAAACGTTGTATATGGGATGTTAACGTATCCAAGCAAATACTTTTCAATTCTTTAAAAAAAATAATGGCGGAACTGTGTCTGACGAACGGAAACCCACTTTTTCCACGGGCGATAGTCTGCAGGCGGCAATTTTTAATCTAGAACGAAAAACTAAAATTATTTCGAAAGGAGAAGGTTAAATCTAGTAAAGTACGTAGGATTTTTAGGAAATATTAATTTATTTCGAAAATGGTGAACAATTATTCATTTTATATTAAAAAATTCGTCGAAAATTGGTCATAAAATCGTTATAATTCAATGAATCGAAAAAAAAAAAAAATCCTACGTACTTTTCTAGTAAATACCATGAGGGAGCTGCAGTTAAAATTTGAAGTTGATCGGGCAAAAATTGAAGACGCCAGAGTATATTTTTAAGAAAACGACTTTAAAGTTTAATGTTCTGAAATGTTGATGTCTTTCCTATTTAATTTTTTTTTCATACTTTCTTGAAATAAAGATGAAAAAATGGTTATAATTTGGATATGTATTAAAGGAGAACCAAAAAGAAATTTAAAATTAAAAAGGGACCAATTGAAGCTCGCTCAAAAAATTATCTTCAAATCAGCACTGCATTTACTAGGCATCGCGATTTCACTCGGAAAATCGTATTTTTTTGCCCATTGAA
The DNA here is from genome assembly GCA_946811695.1 of Gonocerus acuteangulatus. Taxonomy (NCBI): domain Eukaryota; kingdom Metazoa; phylum Arthropoda; class Insecta; order Hemiptera; family Coreidae; genus Gonocerus; species Gonocerus acuteangulatus. Next base: position 17,681,687 of record OX328125.1, read on the forward strand.
AATTTTTTCCTTAAATAAAGACTCTTGGATATCATTTTTGATTAGTTAAGGAAGAATTTTAGCCCATAAAAAAAATTTGTAAAAAAAAAGTTATAAGAGTATTAGGTACCCCTTAAACGTTTCCAAAGAAGTATAACAAGGAGAGATTAAGATACTCCGGTAAGTTAGTGCTATGACGTCAGTAAGCACTTGTCGATTCCCTTACAGATGGAAGCTGATTACATCTATCGATGTCTGTTGTGTAAGGTTTATTTTATCTGAGTGTAACTTTATCCTGACCTCACTTACCGGTTGCAACATCTACGATACTTCTTGACAAATCGCACTGTTAGGGGTTTTTTTTTTTTAATGCTATCGCAATCAATTACATTTAGTAATAGTGTACAATCATGTAATATTTTGAAAGTATTTATACTATACTATTACCCGATCAACACTTTTCATTGTGTTTATAAGTTCAAATTTCTTCAACTCCATAACAAACTGATTTCTACTCTATATTCTATATAAATTGTGTTCGTTTCAATGCTTAAGATCTTTTTTTGTTGTTGTTGTTTTGAAAACCAATATTTATATCCATTTATAACATGTTTTGAGGCATTTGGTGATTCGTGGATGAGCGCGTTCTGTATAGAATAAACAGTATATATATTTGTCTGGTCGCTCTGTAGCTCCCAGACGAATGGTCCGATTTTGATGAAATTTGTTACAAAAATCTTTCGTCTAATTTGAAAGGTCAAGTTCGTTAACCAGCAAAATCCGCCCACTGGAAGATGGCGTTTGGGGCGAAATTCGCGCAAAAAAAAAATCGTAACGCTTACGTTTTTGAGTTCATAAGCTTGTAAGTACTCGTTTTATATGCTTCTTGGGCTAGGAAAACGAATGAAACCATTTTCAAGGCTATAGCTTTAACTGTTTTCGAGAAAATTGGAAAAATAGTTTTTGAATACCGTTTTTTGGTTTCGGTACTTATAATCATGGGATTCAGTTGAAACATTTTCTGCATGCTCTACTTTCATTAAAACTAGTATGTTGAAATTTTGGTTAAGTTTGGAGTTAAGGAAGGGTTAGAATAAAATATTTTATTAACAGACATAAAAAGTTTTGGTAACTTTGTATACTTTCCTTAATATCTCGAAAAAGATTGAGAATCTTGGTAAACGGAAGAATACCATTAGAAAGCTTAGTAAATGGTCTACAAAAAAGGTTCTAATGAAAGTTTTGATTAGGCGATGCCAATCGGAGAAATACGTGCTTAAACTTTGAAGTGAACGGTTCTTTTTGTTTGTTTTTATTCCTTATTATTTTTTCATTGCTTATAGTTGGATAATGTATTTGACAGTAAAACAGAAGTGAGATAGACGTGTATATTTAGACTGATATTGTATATGTATAAATATAAATAGTCTATAAAAGGGCCTCCCGTGCTCTAGTGGCTAGCACGCTAGATTAATAAGCGGGAGATGGTGGGTTCGATCCCCACCGGCGCACAGTCTAACGTCCAATGGACAAAAACCTAAATTTTTGTTTTCTTATATTTAATTTTTAATCCTCTAGCTAAGTTTAGAAACTATTCAAGGAATTAAAATCGTATAAAACTAATAAATATTAGTTTTATTTTGATCAACAAACACATTAGCAGTATTATAAACAAGGCAAAGTCTTTAAAACCTGCTTTATACCAACAATCAGTTTGAACCTCTCTCGTTGAAGATAGGACAGTGTTTTTATTAAGTCATCCGAAGGAAATTACGTCAAAACTATTCCTTTTTCATCTGATATAGTTGATTATGGGTAATTACTCCCTTATTATTTATCCTGAATTATTCGTCATTGATCTTTGACATTTTTTTTAAGTATAAAATTTTGAAAGACCATAGCAAAAGAACTTCATCTGAACACATCTCAGATTTTTGAGAGCTTAAAGTATACTTCAAGTATAATGTACTGAGGGTAATTTGCCGAAATTTGCCGATTCCAAAGATTTTTATTTTTAAATCCATCATAATTTTTTCTTCCAAATTTTTGAAAAAAAATGTGGATAAATGCAAGAAAACGGTATTAATCCTTGGGCAAATGATTCAATTTAATCTGCAGGACGATCCTAAAGAAATATTAAGCAATATTAAAAAGACTGCCAGTGTAGTCCTATATTATATGTAACAAATGTGAGCACGTGTTCACCGCAGAGAAAAAACTCTTATATAAATACTGGTAATTAAGAAATTATATAATAATTTCATAGAAAATGGTAAAATATTATTATTCTATGGCAATATTACTATAAGTATAATTTACTAGTATACTATTACTACATTATATGTTACAGTTATAATATATTTTATAATATTGTTATTAATAATATTATTACCTGTCATATTATTTCTATTAATATTACAATTAATTTAATTCCACAAAGGCAACACTCTTTAACTAATAAATTGAATAAATAATAAAAATTAAATAGCCAAATGACTAAGAAAGCAATGTGTTGACGGAACATGTGTAGCTTGCATACCAACCGGTCTGGTTTGAGTGGAGTTAACGCCAGTACTGATGTATTTATACATTGCACTCTTGGAGGTCAGGGACAGTCTTTAGAGATCTGGAATTAGAAACACAAACTCACATCACGCATTCACTCGATACCGGGCACTAATAGAAATGCTAAGGTCAGAACGCTAGAATCTTGGGAAAATGTTAACTTTTCTACTATTTTTTTTTTAGACTCTCGTAAACTTTTACAGAGCTGCAAATAACTCTGAGTTAGCTTTATAGAGGAGACGGAATTTGCCGGGTCCCCGTTTATATGAGGTTAGACTTGCCTCAGGAGGTATTTGACGCGGAAGGAATAAGCATGTCGTTTTGAAAATCTACCTTCCTTTACCTCAGGAATGTCAGCTGGCTTATCTTGACTCAGGGGATTTTTCGCCTTTTTCCCTTTCAGTTAGGTAGAAAAATATTGTAAACAAGGATGATATTTGCAATGCAGAAATTCTAAGAAAAAAAGTGTAAATAAACAGGATTTTAAGGATGAATAAATATATAACCATAGTTTTATTTATGTCTATTCAAAGCTCTATTTCGAAGGCTATTACTTCATATTAAATTCGTTTGTGGAATAATAATCTTAATAAAATCTAAAGGCAATTATATAGTATAAAAAAATAATTGATTTCTTGAAATAACTGGTAGGAGTTTCAGCCCAAAACTGTTTAAAACAATAAATTATATTTGGGAAGTTTCGAAAGTGTTTAGGTTCATCCTAATAAAATAAATTAATAATAATGTAATAAATTACAATAAAATAGGTATATAACAATACGACATATAACAATACATGTACATATCGTCGATACAAATGCAAACTAACGAATATGAAAAAATGCATCTTTCATTGTCCATCTTTAATCATTTCTGCTGAACTTTTTTATGGCAAATTCTTCAATCTGACTTCACTCTATTAAAGGGAAAGTATTCCACTATGAAAAGGTCAAATCTGCCGAATATTTGACTGTCCAAAAAAAAGTTATGAATAAATACTTTTCCACTCTGAAAAGTGGTGATTTTCATATTCGTTAGTTTGCTTTTGTATCGACGATATTAGGTACCTTATATAAGGTTCTGAAGTCTATTATAACTTTTAAATTTCATATTAAATTCCATAAATGTTCACAATGAACATTAAATGCAGGTAAGAATCTTCTGAAAGGGTTTAAGAATTATAGTGGTGACAAGTAAATATGGTGGTGACATTAATTTTTTTTTCGGTGCATTAGCGCCGACATCCAAGGGACAGTGAGGAATTTTCTCAACGAGCCGTGAGAAAATTCCTGCCACCTGAGGGAATCGAACCCACTATCTACCGTACGAGAAACTAAGGCGTTGGCCACTTGACCACGGGAAGACTCTGATTTTTTTGTTATTCATAAATTGTAGAAAATAAATTTCATTTGGTCATAAAGGGTATCTAGGTCATTAGCGCCGATAAAGGGTAGTATTACATCTTAAAGAGTTACTAAGCCGAACTATCTCGTGGTCGTCAACTCTGCCAGCTTTTCAATTGATTCTTTCTTTAGATTATATTAAATGAAGATTTACCAGAGCTGAAAATTGGTCATCACTCAATTCTCTGGACTCCAAAAGACCAGAGTATACGCTATCTCGGAGTACATCTAGACACAAGACTGACTTGGCGACATCACATACACAAAAAACTACAAGAAGCTCACACACGACTGTTACAAATTTACCCATTAATAAATAGAAAAACTCCCCTAAAACACACCTGTGGTACACTACTATACAAATCGACAATACTACCCATACTAACGTACGCATGTCCTGTCTGGTTTGGCGCCAGAGCCACACACATAAAACGTCTACAAACATTTCAAAACAGAGTACTCCGAATAGTGTCCAATGCTCCTTGGTTCGTAAGGAACAGCCAGATCCATAGAGAATTGGAGGTTGATCCTTTTTTCACTCACATAGAAAAGCTAGTGCGAAAATATCACCAGACTCTTCCAGCCTCCAGCAGTTCCATGTTTTATCAACTTGGACAAAGAAAAACCTCGCGAATCAAACACAGACTTTATCAAGACATTTTAACCCTTTAAATTTTTATCTTACAAATATTGTTTTGTGTATAATACGTTTTGTATTGGTCCAATAAAATTGTTTTGTTTTTAGATTATATTGAATTCACTAGATATCACTAATGATGGTCTGGTTTCTTGACTCCATGGGTAATGTACTCGACTTTTGTCTTCTATTGTCGTCAAGAAAAGGAAAAAACGTTACGAAAAAGTGTCACAAGAAAATCCCTTGGCGTTCGCCATGTACGAAATGGTGTTCGCGCATGAGCGGTTTCTTTCATGAGCCATGAAAGAAAAAGAAGACTTTGTTATACAGTACATTACATAGGTTTGTCGGGTGGACCTAAAGCATTATTATGTTCCTGAATTTGAGCAGAAGGCTCTAAACGAAATTAATTTTTATTAGACATTTTTCCTCTACTGAATTTTGATATGATATCATTCTCCTCTGAGAAATGGACTCATCGGATTTTCGATTCCGTGGGAATCCGGAGGTTTCTTTAGTATTATTTAAACTTTTACGAGTATTTAGATTCCATCACGATTTTCTTCTGCCGTTGCTTCTGCTGCTTCCATCTTAGATGATCAATACAGATTAATCTTTACGGCCTTTGATATGATCTTTAGAAGCATCATAAAGCAGAAGAGTTCGTATTTTCCTCCTCTGGCCGTCTTAGGGCGGTTAGCAAATTCTCTTGGTACTCAAGAATTTAAAAAAAAAACCGTTTTCTGTTTCGAAGTGTGTGAATCCTGTTTGGAATCCTGGTTGTGTTCCATGGAGGGTAGAATGATTTCACGAATAATTGGGTTCTGCTGTAAATTCTGATTACCTACTAATTAAATATAAAATTGCATTAGTAGTAGTAAAAGTAGCATCAGTAAAAGCGCATTATTAGCAGTAGTAAAATCTCTGATATTAATACAATGTAGTATCAGTATGCAGTGTAGTATTAGTATATATTATTGTATCAGTCGTACGAATATTATCTAGTATTAGTATTAGTATGTAGTACTGTATTATGAGCAGTAGTAAAATGTATGGTATTAATTAAATGTAGTTATAGTATGCAGCGTAGTATTAGTATATATTATTGTATCTGTCGTAGCAACGTAATCTAGTATTAGTATAAGTATTTAGTACTGTATTATCTGGAGTAGTAAAATATATGGTATTAATTAAATGTAGTTATAATATGCAGTGTAGTATTAGTATATATTATTGTATCAGTCGTACGAATATTATCTAGTATTAGTATTAGTATGTAGTACTGTATTATGAGCAGTAGTAAAATATATGCTATTAATTAAATGTAGTTATAGTATGCAGCGTAGTATTAGTATATATTATTGTATCAGTCGTACGAATATTATCTAGTATTAGTATTAGTATGTAGTACTGTATTATGAGCAGTAGTAAAATATATGCTATTAATTAAATGTAGTTATAGTATGCAGTGTAGTATTAGTATATATTATTGTATCTGTCGTAGCAACATAATCTAGTATTAGTATAAGTATGTAGTACTGTATTATCTGGAGTAGTAAAATATATGGTATTAATTAAATGTAGTTATAATATGTAGTGTAGTATTAGTATATATTATTGTATCAGTCGTAGGAATATAATCTAGTATTAGTATTATTATGTAGTACTGTATTATGAGCTGTAGTATATGTGGAAGTTCAGAACAAAGTTTAGAAGGTTAAAAACAAGTTAAGACGGACCAAAACACAAGCGCAGAAAAATCTTTTATAATAATGTAAAATATAATATTATTTATGTAATTTTGTATTAGTAGTAGTAGTAAAATGTATAGTAGAAATTATATACATGTAGTACATAATATTGAACTAGAAGTAGTATTAAACTCTATTGTATTAATTAATGTAGTATTAGCACTAGAATGTAGTAAAAAACATTAAAAAAAAAATATAATCATGAAAAATGAAATTATACACAGTAAATACATTGAGAGTTTGCGTGAGAATATAATTACCATGTATACTCGTGTTAATAATTTTATTTATTTATATTTTTCATCCATTATTATTAACTACGAATTTTAGGGCGGGTTATCTATAGGTTACCACCCTTTTCTATCCAGGGTAGGGCTGATACCTTTTCTTTTTTCTATAGAAATCGTGTTAATAGCATTACTTATATATGTATACAATTTATTTTTCAAGTGTGGTTCAATTTCTTCAACCCTAATTATTTAATGTGTATGTTCGTGTCACTTCTTGAAGGCATTTAGACAGAAATGACCGAGATACAATAAATTAAAACAATTCTAAATGACTTAATGAAGAATAAGTACTCGTTTTAATTATTTTTAATCATCATCCTCCCATCATCTTCAAGTCACTTCTCCCCGTATATTTGTCATGGTGGATGAAGGTCCTCGGTGTATTAGTGTCTGGTCGTGACCAACCTGATAGCTTTCTTCAATCCTCTTTGGACAGATTACCAACGACCTCCCAGGTGAATTTTTTTTTAGCGCGTTTCCTCCCTCATTCCATACCGGAGCGGACCCCGCTTATGAGGTTGATCTCATGACGCAATCACGCAGAGGTGGCGTCTATGATATTTTGACTTTTTAGAGTATAATGATTACGAAAATAACGATGGTTCAAATTGGTATATCTTGACCTTTTGAACCACACAAAGTATTATTGTATGAAATTTATTATAATCTATATATATAAAAATCACGTGTCTGTTTGTTTGTTCCTTATACAAATCTACACCGTTTGACCGATTTTGACCAAACTTGGAATAATGGTAGGTCTTGATGCGAGAAATCTCCTAGGCTAGGTCAAAAAAATCTACCAGCTGTCTGTCTGTATGTTTGTCCCTTATACAAATCCACACCGATCGTCCAATTTTGACTAAACTCGGTACACATGTAGATCTTAATCTGAGGAGTGTCGTAGGCTAAGTCAAAAACGTCTACCAGCTGTCTGTCTGTATGTTTGTCCCTTATACAAATCCACACCGTTCGTCCGATTTCGACTAAACTCGGTACACATGTAGATCTTAATCTGGAGAGTGCCGTAGACTAGGTCAAAAACGTCTTATAGCTGTCTGTCTGTATGTTTGTCCCTTATACAAATCCACACCGTTCGTCCGATTTTGACTAAACTCGTTACACATGTAGATCTTAATCTGGGGAGTGTCGTAGGCTAAGTCAAAAACGTCTACCAGCTGTCTGTCTGTATATTTGTCCCTTATACAAATCCACACCGTTCGTCCGATTTTGACTAAACTCGGTACACATGTAGATCTTAATTTGGGGAGTGTCGTAGGCTAAGTCAAAAACGTCTACCAGCTGTCTGTCTGTATGTTTGTACCTTATGCAAATCCACACTATAGACCAATTTTTACGAAACTTGGTATACATGTATGTCTTGATACGGGGGGTGTTATAGGTTAGGTCAAAGTCATCTAGGACTCACAGCTGGGAGGTCACGGGTTCATAACAGTTACAGATTCGTGTTATTAGATTTTAATAATACTTATTTGGTTTCTAATTTATTTAGGCTTTTCTATATGCAGAAAGTAGGTGTAGCATGGCGCGCCGGGTAACAGCTAGTCTATTATATAAAAATGAATCGCTAAATGTGTTGGTAAGCGCAAATCTCGAGAACGACTGAACCGATTTCGCTTATTCTTTTTTTATAATATTCCTTGAAGTACGAGGATGGTTCTTACGGAGAGAAAAATTAAAAAAATTACCTGAAAAAGTCTAAAAACGACATTTTTCGGGTCTTTTTCACTTCCTTAACGCAAATTCATTTTAAATAAAAACATATGTTCTCAATTATAATATTTTTAACAGTTATCGTATTTAGTTATTTGTGTATAAGCAAAAAAATTTAAATAAGTAAGAACATGTAATCACTAGGTGACATTAGAATCACATGTTAATAATGCAATTTAAATTAATTTATATTTGCATTAACGAAGTAAAAAAGACTCCACTTTTCTATATTCCCATACAAAAGATTCGCAATAATACTTAAAGGTCAATTTGAACTATAATACCATACTATAAAGTGTTAGTGGAGGGGTGGAAGGCAAAACTATTGAGTGACATTAGTATCGTATAAATAAGTTAGTGGAGGGGAAATATACCATCGTATATTTATACGATGGTAACGTTACTCAAAAACAAATTGACTATGGTATTAGTATAAGTATGTAGTACTGTATTATCTGGAGTAGTAAAATATATGATATTAATTAAATGTAGTTATAATATGCAGTGTAGTATTAGTATATATTATTGTATCAGTCGTAGGAATATAATCTAGTATTAGTATTATTATGTAGTACTGTATTATGAGCAGTAGTATATGTGGAAGTTCAGAACAAAGTTTAGAAGGTTAAAAACAAGTTAAGACGGACCAAAACACAAGCGCAGAAGAATCTTTTATAATAATGTAAAATATAATATTATTTATGTAATTTTGTATTAGTAGTAGTAGTAAAATGTACAGTAGAAATTATATACATGTAGTACATAATATTGAACTAAAAATGTAAATTATTTGTGGTAAAATGTCACTTGAAATGTAAACATCTCTTTGCTGTGCATCTATAATATTACTAAATCTAAAAGCCACAAATTTTGTAGAAAATTACTAAAGTGTTGTGTGTTTGTGACTTAGTAAATATGCCTCCTATAAGGCGGCGGACAAATTTAGGCAGAAGAACCCAAAATGCAAAGAATCAAATTAATTATCAATGTAATCGTACTGCCCAAGAACGTTAAGATCGCAATGAGCGTGAAGAAGACCCGCGAAGCGCGACATTCGACTAATAATGGTGCAAGTTTGAATCGAGCTGCTGTGAATTCATTACAGTGCCTGCAGCTGTGTTGCTATTGGACCTATGAACTCAGTTTGACTATAAACAAATCCCAGGGCAGTCATTAAGTGTTTGTGGTATTAATCTAGAAAACCCATGTTTGTCGCATGGTTTCAATTGTATGTTGCCTGTTCCCGTGTTGGAAAATCATCTGCTTTGTTTGTTTACGCGTCAGGTAACGAAACAAACAATATCGGTTAAGTAAAATAAGTAAAAATAAAATGAAATATTATAAGTAGGTATCATAATAAGAAATCTGATATTGTAATTTTCATTGGGATTTTTTAGTGACTATTAAAAGAAGTGTTTTATAATTTTTATTTTTTGACATAATGAAATTGTTGACTTATTAAGTTTTTTTCCTTTTTTTTTAATCTTACTAGCTGTCCGGGTGTCCCAAATAGCAGAATAAGTAATCCAAAGGTGGTTGCTTGACCATTTTAGAAAAAATTGATATTTTTACCACCAATTACACATGGGATCAGTAGTACAAAACAATTTTTAAAATGTTTTTAGAGTCAACCGTTTTAAAATGGCAGCCCTCTTTGTTTCACCACGCACGCTGATTTTTCAATTTATAAGCTCTTAAGGAAAACTCATTTTCTGAAAACTGGTAAATCAAAGACTAATAGATTAGATATAATTGTTTTCCCTAGAATCTTCTCTATATTTTCTGCCTTCTTCACTATTTGAATATTTTGAAGTTCAATACCTGAAAACTGCCATTGAAAGCAGCTGTTTATATTTCTCCAAATGCCGGTAATTTTTTGACATAAGGAGATGTATATCAAATTTGATTTTAGACACGATGATAAACCTAGGTATGTAGCTTGTATTATAAAAGTTTTCTTAACCCTGATATTTGTTCCCTTATTTTTTTTTATTAATTTTTAAACTTTAAATTTTTGGAATGTTTGATAACTTTTGGCTTTAATATCTCTGGTGGGGGACTTGATAAAAATCTAATATTTTTTTGTGTGATAGTTTGTAGTAACATAAAACTACTGTAAAAATTTCAACTTGTATATTTGAGTACTTTCGTAGCTATGAATTGTTGAAAATGGTACTTTTTGCAATGCGTAAACTTGAATTATTCATTAAAACATTTTTACTTTTAATAACTCTTTTTAAGGCGGTTTAAAACTTTTTATCTGTTTCCAGTACAACACAGAATATTGTAGTTCTATTTATAATTGGAATCTAGGCTTACTATTTCTAAGGATTTATTATTTTGTTTATTGAAGGCAATACTTAATATTATAGTCCGTCTTTGGGAGCGAAAAAAATTTCGTGCAACGCTTAGGTTTCACGCCAGGCTTAGATTTCGCGCAACGCTTAGATTTCTGTGTTAGTAGGATTCCAGCTAAACGTAAGTTATTGGGCATGGAGAATACAATGAAATAATTTTCAAGGTCATCCATATCTATAACCGGTGTCAAAAAATTATATTTTTCTTAAGAGCTTAGAATATATATTGTTACATATCTCAAAATTAGTTAGGAAATCTTAGTTTATGTAAGAAATATATTTGAATGCTTATTAAATTTCCTATAAATTATTATCTAATTTTTTATAGAGCGATTTCTACACCGAATAACTAAAGTAGTACAAGTAAACTATAAAATTTTATTTTTTCGTTTTAATTATAGTTAAAACTTCGGAGCGTGAAGCATAAAAAAATGAAGTAAAAAAAAAAAATGTTGAATTTAGGGTCATTGCATTATACATACTACGACTTCTTAACAGATATCAAAATATTTAACAAAATATAAGAATAATCCAAACCTTTCTACGTCGGTTAATGTTATAATTGTTTTTAATAATAATTATGTTTTTTAATCTTCAACTTCTCGATTGATCCATCGAGATAGGTGGGGAGGAGGGGTCCTCTAGCGATGAACCAAACACACACAAAATTGGGTATTAAAAATCGTTAATCCAATTTTCTGTTGAATACTTCCTGGAAAAAATAATTTTATGAATAAAAGTCATAATAAAAGCCTCTTTCTTTTTGCAGGGGCCAGAGGACAGCGGAACACATGGTACCGGTATGAAATTATGTATTAATTAAAACTTTAATTTATTAAACAATAAATTAATTAAGTCATCTTAAGTAATAAGAGAATATTGTAATAAATCATTAACCACTCGATCCTGATTTTTCCAACATTCAGCTAGTTGTTCGCTTGCATACCTGTTAACATGATACCCGACATAAATTTTCAGAAATACCCAATACAATACGTACAATACAATATGTAGTTGTCCATCTTCTATTTGCAAGTCTTAATTCTACAATGCAGCTGTTTTAAAGAACTAAGCCTTAATTGCTAATAGGTTTTCATTATTTTATTAACAATATAGGTACTCAATAGTCTAAAAAAAACGACTTCCATAATAACTATTTCACATTAGATTTAAAAGTTATTGAACAATTTTTGTTTGAAGAAATCCCAAATTTCCGGTTCATGGGTACGAAAGCGACTGCCCAAATAAACATTTGGTTTTGGTTATCCCCACTTCTAATTTGCCGATTTTGCGTTTTTTTAAAATACATCATATAGACACGCACTGAGTTCTGTATCAACGAAAGAAAATTGACATCAAATTAATTATTGATTTGGAGTCCTCATCGTTGATAAACCAATCCTTTATTTCTTTTGCCAGGGGAAAAAATCTTTCTTTTGGTCGCTGTACTTCGTTGCGAGAAACATTGCGTGAGAATTTCTGTGTGTGTATATATATATAGGAGGCGATTGTAACAATTTTAGTATGGTCCGATTCCGAAGGGAAAAGGAGTTATGTTTAAGGTAGGCATGTTTTTTATTGAATAAAAAAAGATTGCTCAAAAACTACTATTGATAATTAAATTATATTATATATCATAAAATAGACAAACTTTCTTTAAGAAAACAGTAAATTAATTCACTAAACCCAATGGTAGAAGATATTTTCTGGACATTCAATAATGGACTTTCGTTTTTCTCGATAAATCAGAGTTTTTTTGCGAGTTTTTTCCTGGGCCCTATATTGGACTACAGATTCAATATTTATACGAAGAATTCTACTTTTAGTAGACACAAAATCTCTGCAAATGAAGTGGAAGTTTATTGAAGGATAGGTTGAACCATTGACTCCCTTTTGACAAAAAATGTGGAATGGAGGTTTGTTACTTTCAAATACCTCGTGTGAAGAAATATAGATTATTCATTTTTTATTGGCCAAACTGGGAATCCATTGCCCCGTCTGGAAACCATAAAAATTAACTGAAAGAAATTGGTGGAAAAGTTTTTCATTTGAGACAAATGTGACATTTTGCGTTTTCCAACTTTTCATTGGCGATTACACAACGAACAGTAATTTCTGAGTGACTAGGAAACCAACTTGGAATTTTGTATGGATAGGATAGGATATGGGCTTAGATGCGATAAATATCTCCTTCAAAGGATTTTAGGTCTCCACTACCCACTAAAAACCATTAATAATTGAGGAAGAGGTCGTTAATTGTTGTGAATGAGAAGGTTTAGATATTCGGTGTTCGGTTGTGTGTAATACGATTTTATTTTTGAACAAAATGAGTTATATTTGTGCAGACGTTTCGGCTTGACATTCAAGCCTTCTTCAGGGCTATGGAGGTGAGAGAGAATTGAATGCTACATCTTACAGCCCAGAAATGTAGCCTCCAAGAAACGAAACTTTTCTCCCACTCCTCCATAGCCCTGCAGGAGGCTTGACATTCAAGCCTTCTTCAGGGCTATGGAGGTGAGAGAGAATTGAATGCTACATCTTACAGCCCAGAAATGTAGCCTCCAAGAAACGAAACTTTTCTCCCACTCCTCCATAGCCCTGCAGGAGGCTTGAAAGTCAAGCCGAAACGTCGGCAAAAATGTAAGTCATTATTGTTTTCAAATGCGATTTATTTACCGTACGACCGAAACCCGAGTATCTGAACCTTTTTAACATTAATAAGTTGGAAAAGACCATCGAAAAACCAAAAATGTAACCATGCAAATTGTAAATATTAGATTTTCAAGGAGGATTTTAGAAGATATATTTAGCAATGTAAGGTTTTATGTCGGAATAATAAATCCAGTCCTGAATATCATCAGTTCTTATAAAGAGTTCATTTGAGGAGCTTAGTATCAAAGTTGGACAACTCCATTTTTTTCAGTTTTGAGATTTTTGTCGATTCTTAAGTGGATTTTTTTGCTGCATTCGATTTTAAAACTGTTTTCCATTAAAAACGGACAGAAAATAGGTAAAATAGCGTTTATTTCAACCGTTCAGAATGAAAATATGGACAATTCCAACATAGTTTGGTTTCAAAAAATGACAACTCCATCAGTAGCCAATGAGAAGCTTGCATTCATGCAATCTGTTCCCAACATGCACTGCAAATCCATCATGGCTGAAAGTTTTTAGTTACTTGTAATAAGTGCATTTGGCGATAATTCTTATTAATAACTAGCTGTTATCCGGCACACTGTGGTTCCGAATGCCGGATTTTGGGACAAAACCTCTAGGTTCTTGAATCTTTCTGATTTAGGTATGATTTTTGAAGAATTTCTTTTGTGCCGAGTCGTATGAGACCACTACCAATTCTATAGAATAATTATTTTATTAATAAAAGGCCTTTATATAACAAAAACCGTGAAAAACAGCCGGTATTTAATTTAAAATATTCAAACTTTACTCAAGTGGTAGAGCTATGAATCCTTCCAAATATATTTTCAAGACCTCAGGTGAAAAAATTAACAGCTAATGTGGTACTGGTAACTGTTCTCGACATATTCCTCTTTATTTAAATTTTCACGTATAACAAATAAATATTGACAGTTTCACACTAGATATTAAATAGATCTCATCGTTAATGTTCAGTTATTTGCTATTAAAAACTTTTCAACAACTCTCTGCAGAAAATAATAATGGTTAACTCGTTTTTCATAAAATAATCGCATCGCTAATTGATAACTTTATTTTATTAGCTGTGCACAGGTATGACGGAGTACGGCGATGAAAATTATAGCACAGCCACTTCAATACATGTAGTTATAGGTAAAACTGTGCGAAGAGGATAGCTAAGTACCACTTTTCTAAACTTAATAAAATAAGGATAATTTAGTTTCATTTCAGTTTTGTCAAACTGTATTTAAATAAGATTTTTGATGTAATTTTTAACTATATAATTTCGATTTAATACATTAGACATAATTACATTATATTTAAACACCCTCGAGCATACCAAATTCATATTTGTTTGGTTTCAAAAGAGGATAGGTTCAATTTTAAAATGGCTCCCTTTGGTTTCAAAAACAGACAACTCCATGACTTGGTTTCAAACATGGACAACTCCACTATTTAAAGTGTAATTACGGCCTTAATACTAATATAATTTTGTAGTGCCTTTGAAATAATGTTTCTGAGGCCTATAAGAATAAATATAAAAAAATCACCATGATACTGACATCAATATAGTAGATATGGTTTTTTGCCTCTCCTGTAAAAAAAGCAAAAGTGGAGTTGTCCAACTTTGATACTAAGCTCCTCATTTGTAGAAAGAGCTAATAAATGATAGTAATAAGTAGTTTTATTACAAGTTTACTTTATTACTAGCTAGATGACATCATGCAGTTGAATCCTCTTTACTTTGTGTACATATTCTAAGACTAGAAGGGTGATAAGAATGAGTAAAGGTTGAATGGATAGTAAATTGTTGCTAACGGTTCGTGGGCAGGATTACTAAGATTCGCCTTAGGAAATGGTCACCTTGAACTAAAGCCGTCACCTTATGCTAACCTCCTTGCAATAAAACCAGCTTTCATTGAAGGTTGGACGGCCGGCTGTGTATGATTTTATTACGCAGAGTAAAGTACAATTCAATTATTGTAGGGGTGGGGTCTCTCAGATTACTGGAGAATATTCATCTATAATATTATTATGGGGGTGGGGTCTCTCAGATTACTGGAGAATATTCATCTATAATACTATTATGGGGGTGGGGTCTCTCAGATTACTGGAGAATATTCATCTATAATATTATTATGGGGGTGGGGTCTCTCAGATTACTGGAGAATATTCATCTATAATATTATTATAGGGGTGGGGTCTCTCAGATTACTGGAGAATATTCATCTATAATATTATTATAGGGGTGGGGTCTCTCAGATTACTGGAGAATATTCATCTATAATATTATTATGGGGGTGGGATCTCTCAGATTACTGGAGAATATTTTTATTGGGGGATAGTTCCAACCAGTAAAAAAAAATTATTTTTATTTTTTGAATTTTTTTTTGTATTTATTAAGTATGGGCATTAAGAAATTTTCTTAAGATTCTAGCAGTGTCGAGTAGAACTGCTTGCTGGGATAATATTAAGTGTTTCTCTGACAATTTCAGATATTTAGTGGCACTGACTGTAGTATTCGGTATCAAACCATTGGTCGAAATGATAACTGGAGTAACTCTAGCGGAATCTAATTTATAGAGATGTTTTAACTCAATGGCCAAGTCTTGATATTTTTGCAGCTTTTCGGCATATACTTTCCGGATATTCTCATCATTCGGTACTGAGATTTTTGTGGGACGTAGCGATAATACGGTACCGTACTTTCTATAATGCCGAACCCTTCTGCTATTGCTTGATGGTATATCTTGGCAAGATTGTTGTGTCTCTGAAGGTAATCCGATCCCGGAAGAATTTCGCAGCCTGCCGTCACGTGTTGAATCGACTCATACGCCTCGTTACATAATCTGCACTTGTCCGAAATACTAATGTCTTTTAAAACGTTTCGACTATAGGATCGTGTTGCAATTACTTGATCCTGGATGGCTATTACGAAACCCTTAGTTTCCGAAAATAGCCGACCAGAAGTCAACCATGCCTCCGACAACGTCGTCTGAACCTCCGGATCGAATAAACGATTGCAATATCGCCCGTGAAATTCTTTCGTTTTTATTGTTATTATTTTATTTTTAAGATACAACACATCATTAGTGAGTAGCATCGAATCCCCCTTTTGCACTTAAGTGCTGCTCATAGTGATATTTCCAATACCAAGTCAGTAAATCGCCAATCTAAGTTAAATATTTAAAAATAAAAAAAAATAGATAAATAAATGAAATTAAAGAAAAAAAAGGATCTATAGAAAACACAACAATTGAATTAAACATTAAATAAACTAGCTAAAAATTCGTTAAGTTTTGAAATAAAATAAAAACAAAATTGTGAATGTTCTCATATTTTGTCATATATGTTAATATTTTTTAAGTGTGTAATAATGTTGTCAATATGGTGACTGCTATCAGTAAGTAGGTCAGTAATGTCCCGAGGTATGTCCAAGTTCATTATAAGCAGGCATATTTAGTACATGTTTGACTGTTAGTTCTGTTTTGCAGATCCGACATGTTGGTCATTCAATATTAGTCATTATGTATCCGTGAGTAACCACTGGCCGTTTGTGGCCTATTCGCAGTCTTGCAAGAACCATTTCCTCTCTCCGGGAGTTTCTCCTAAATTAATTAAAACAATTCAATTACTTTAGGAGAGGATGGTCAAACTTGGATGTTACGTTGACTAAAATCGAAAACTCATTATGGAAGTCAAAATATCACATTTTAACACCCGAGAGAATGCGGTAATTTGAGGGCCCCCAGAGTAGGAAGAACTACGATGAAGATGACTTCAACTTGCCTCCTCAATTCACCAAAGCAACTATTCAGTAGAGATAAAAATCAGTGGTTAAAATTCCTATGGACGCGAATTTCGCTCCAAACACCATGTTCCTGTTGTCGGATTTTCCTGGTTAACGAACTTGATCATTCAAATTAGAGCGTTTTGTGCCAAAATTCATCAAAATTGGACCACTGTTCACTGAGCTAGAGCGCAAACAGACAATATATATATATATATATATATATATATATATATATATATATATATATATACAAATTTGAACTACCATTATTTTTGTTCTCTAGGGGTTCTGTGTATGTATGTGTATATGTATATGTAGAAGTAGCTATAAGTGAAAAAAGAAAGGAATATAGCATCTAGTGTTTAAGTGCTTTAATTTAATGAGAAAAAAATAAATAAGTTGTGTACATTTATATGTAATTCTATTGAAAAAAAAAATAAAAAAAAGAATAAAAAGAAAAAAAGAAAAAAATTAAAAGAAAATAAAAAAAATAAAAAAATAAAAAATAAATAAAATAAAAAATAAAATAAAATAAAAAATATATATATAATAAATAAAAAAATAAAATAAAATAAAAAAATAAAAAAAATAATAAAAAAAATAAAAAATAAATAAAAATAATAAAAAAATTAGATATATTTTGTACGGTTAGATTTAATGTAAACAATACTTGGAAATAAATATATTTAGGTGTAAGAGTATAAGTATATATATGCATATATATGTGTGTATATGTGTATGAGTGTGCGTGTATAAATAAATACGTTGTGTACAGTTATATGTTATTCTAATAAAAGAAAAAGGAACAGAATGTGCTTACATATTTCATGATATTAATTAGTTAAAAACTAGGTTTAATTAAAAAACAAAAGGTTCATAGGACGATTAAAACAGTAAGTTGTTCGTCCTTTAATTCATTCCATTCCATTCCATTCTAGGGGTTCTGAAACTTAAAATTTTCTAGTCGGCACTTCCGGATTGCGTCATGAGATCAACCTTATAAGCGTGTTTTCTCCCTATGGAGGGAGGAAGGAATCGCGCTAAAAAAACGAGTTTGCTTACCATTTTTCTGTATAACTAGCATATGATATATAATAGCAATCCTAATCTTGCTGACAGAGGTTTTAATATATATATATATATATATATATATATATATATATATATATATATATAATATATGCTATATACAGCTGTACTTAAGACTGCGAGTTTTTATATCCCGAAAACATGTACCGCTATTTATCATACACTAGTTTTCCAGAAAAATGTTAAGCAAACTCGCTTCTTTATTTAGTAAACATTGATACGTCCTGCTTATGTCTTCCGTGTTAAAAAGTGCATCTTTGAGGCTCAATATGTTGAAAACGAGTACCGCTTGGAGGGTCCTATGTTTTTCAAATTAATGGAGGACACTTTAATTAACATGCAGGTAACTTATAAAAAAAGTAGTTCGAAAATGAAAGCTTAATTAATTTATTTTAGATCGTTTATTTAATTTATTTAATTGATACATTGCTCAAATAAAATATGGGACAATTTTTTAATGGTTGTATTTTGGGATTTTAAGGGTTTCATCAGTTCAAGAATTACTTCCGAAGGCCTTATGTCAATTTTTGTGTAAAAACTCAAAGATTGTATGCATTATAAAACATATTAAATACAAAAATGGAAGCAAAAACGCGATTTTTTTTAGAAAAGCCATATATTTAAAGGGATTCCAAACGGACCAATCGAGTTCGTTGAGGTCTCAAAAAATTAATATTTTTAGGGAGTAAAAGGCAGTACCCAGGAACAAGTTTATTTTGGTTAACAACTTGAATAAAACATAAAATAGTGTAAAGTTGTCAGTTTTGAGGGATGGGGCTTAAACAAAAGTCTACGGGTTTTTCTGACCCCGGATTCGGATTCAGCGACCCCAAAAACATATAGTAAACATGGTCTGGTCTCTGGGTCCGGACTTTTTTTTTTGTGTGTAGCTGTGTAATCAATTATTATTCAAACAAATTTATTTGTTTACATCAGGACAGCCCCAGCGTGATATACTTGAAATGTTTTTTTTTCTAAAATACGTCACCATATACAATGAGCTCGCATATTTCAGGGTAGATAATGACTATACTTTAGAAATCCTGCTCATTAGAAAGTGGCAGACTCAAGGAAAAGTAATTTTTAATTTTTTTAATTTTCCGCCCTCCTTTCTTGTTAATGAGGCAGGAATATGCCATACTACGAAATAAGTTCATTATTATACTTTAGTTTATAAAAAACAAAGTCAGTGTTACTAAAAAGGTAATTAGTTTATTTGAAGCAGTTTGTGTTGAGGTTTTTCAATATACTTATAATTTTTTATACCAGAAGATGCTTTTTTTAAAAGATTCAAGCGAAGTATTTTTGCGTAAGGGTATGTTAGTAGAACATGTAAGAAAAAAGAATATCAAAATCAGCCACCATTTGTCAATTGGAATGGAGTGGCCCACGTATACGTAATTTTGAGAATTAAGATTTCTTACCTATGGTGCCTTTGACGTTTTTCTTCATCATAGCTTGTAGATTCGAAATATGCAATAAAAAAAAATTGACCTTGAATAACTTTTCAAGGTCAATTTTGCGGGGGTCAATATGGGGGTTATTACAAATATCATAACTCTTCTGGTATTGACCGTGTCACAAACTTCTTTGCCGACGTTTCGCTAGTCATACTGCCAGCTTCCTCAGGGCTTAGTCTGAGAATATGGGGGTTATTTTCTCCGATCTCGCATTGGTGAATTATCTGGCCAACGAACGGCCATTATTTTTGTGAAAGTCTGTACACAGTTAAGTGCTGGCGCTGTGAGAAATGTAGAGCACCAAATAAAAGAATATTAATGGAAGGTTGAATTTTTTTTAAATATGTGACCTTCTGCCATTATAAATATAAAGTTTTAGTTCAACACAATAACGGATGCTCCGTTTTATGTCTCCAATTTGACTCTCCATAATGACCTTAATGTCCCTTTTATCCAACCTTTAGCCAAATCCCCGAAAATTCCATTCGAAGCTACACAGCCATCCTAACTCCTTAATAAACTCTCTATCCTCCCAGCACACTCCTTACAACCCCATTCGCCCACTGAAACGCAAGTGGCCAAGAGACCAACTCTAGAAAATGTGAAAAAAAAAATCTGTCTAGTGGGTACTACAACTGTGCAGCTTCCCACCTCATGTACAATCATGTCAATATAATATTTTTTTTATTGAATATTTACAATCTGTATACATATGACATATAATACAATAAGTATTATATATATACACAATATTTCGTAAAATATTGCACAAGGAAGAACAGAGGGGAGAAGGCAGCCATTGCTGACACTCCCTAAGGAATTAATAATGCTTTATTTAAGTGTTATAGTTGGTCTCTAGGCCACTTTCTTTTCATGCGTCTCGGAGGATTGGAAGGGATCGCATCTGTGGAAAGGGATTGGGCAAGGGGATTGGGATGAAAGGATAGCTTGGAATGAAAAGTGGAGAATCGGGTTTTAGCTAATTCACCGACAAAGGGAATTTCAAGGTCTTGGTGGATGATATTATTGTTGACGTAGAAGGGAGCATTAAGGATCCGGCGAAGGACTTTGGACTGGAAGGTTTGGATTCGGTTTATGTTGGAAGGTTTTGCTGTACCCCAAAGTTCAATGCCGTATGTCCAAATCGGTTTAATAATATTTTTGTAGATTGTTAGTTTGTTTTCAGTACTGAGTTTTGACTTGGGACCTATTAGTCGTCTAAGTAGGCCGTAGCGTCTGTTTAGCTCTTGTCGTTTTGTTTTTGTGGGTGTGTTCCAAGTAAGTCTTTTGTCGAGTTGGAAGCCTAGGTATCGAACAACATCAGATTTGGGAATGAGGGATTCGTTAAGGGTAACAGAAGGGCACTCACTGCGTCGCAGTAATATAATCTAGCAATAATTTACTAGAAATGTATCTTATATATTGTTGTAAATTCCAAATAAATAAATAAAAAAAAAGTTCAATATATTTTATCTACGAAGGATATAGTCGTCGGAGGAAGGGAAATCCTGAAGGACACATGCTCTAAAGGAAGAAGCGATAAAGAAACTCGGTGGAAATAAGAAAATCCTTGCTTTTATTCCTGAAGGCCGGGGCTGGAGCTTGATGAGAATCTTGACTTTTGGTCCGTAACAAATGCGGGCTAAACCTACTCGGATTTCAGGCTCGGCCACACTACGCCTTTCTCCAAATTGGCTACTCTTCTCTCCCTCTGGCTTATTTTATAATTTTTTTTTTTTTCAATTTCGTTTATTTCCAGCGGAAAATGTTTTTGTAACTCAATTTTTTATTTTCTATTAAGTGTAATTTACTTAGGCAGATAAGATTTAATATGAAGCTGGCGGTAATTATTTATTGCTCTCGATTTAGCTTTTCTATTAGATTTTATTTATTTCATTTTTTAATCGTCCGCCTTATATGTGAATGTTTGAAATTAAAAAAAAAAAAAAACTGTTCCACCAAACATATATAAATAAATATTTGTATTTATTTTTTAATGGCTTAGTTTACGTGGAAGCAAAAATGATATTTTCGCACAAATATTACTATATTGTTTTCTTACCGTTGAGAAAAGGCGCCCGAGTCGAAGCCCTGTCTTACCAGGACCTCTCTCGCTTCCCGCGTCATGCTGGTTACCGCTCTCGAATTGTATGCAGCAACCTGCCCGTGAGCAGCCCAGACCTCTCTAAACGCTGGAGACGAGCAATGGCTAAACCAGGGACAAGGGTGCTCATGCAAGGCACCCCCAAGCCTCCGTCCTCACATACTGCATGGAAGATCCCTTGGGAGCCTTCACGAGCGACTAACGCGAAACACCGGCGAGCACCATGCCATCCAGAAACTTCGGAAGGAGATGAATTCTGGAGCTAAGAGCCTCCATTGCGGTTTGAGCGGTGCAATCCCCAGCCTATTAAGTGCTATTCCGATATTAAAATCGGACCACTTTTGCACCCCTATCCTACTACACAACTCCCAGGTACCTCCAAGGATCCTGTACCTGAGTTTGTCACACAGGCACTTCCTGAACAACGGGTTAGTGACATGACCTTTTGGCACCTACCAGCCGGAATCAGTGACAGGGCCAAGCACTTTCCAAAACCAAATTATCAGCAAAAGCAGGATAGGGAATCATCGCCGAATCGAGATTGAATCTAACCTCGCTTGGAACTGCTTGGAGAAGCCAATCCATTACAAGATTGAAAAAGCAAGGGTACAATGGATCGCCCTGCCTAATTCCTCTCCCGCAAACGATTGGGCACGTCCAACCCCTACCGTCGGTGATGTGGGTGAACCCGCAACTGTAGACCCCGTGACGTATTCAACAAACTCGGAAGGTAGTCCTTTCAGGGTCATCGCAGCTCTGAGGGCATGATGGCTCACACTATCAAATGCCTTAGCAATATCAAGGGTGATCGCTGCAAACGGCTGCAGCTCACGGCGTCGATAATTTGCCTCCTTGATCATCGCATCTCAGCCGTGCCATCGCCTGAATTAAACTCCCATTGTCCCAAATGATGCAAATCCAGATTCCTCACGAGTATAAATATATGTTTTGACAAATGATTTCGTCGAGAGTCATAGATTATGAAATTTTGACATTTCTCGTCAGCTATTCCGGGTTACGTCAACGGGTTGTTGTAAGCGAGTCTTACTCCTTATTTTCCACCCTCCTATAGAAAGGAACAAAACATGATATAAAAAAGGTATTTTGAATGATTATTATGATTTTTGAGTAAAGAATTTATGAAGCTCTCATTCAATTCTTGCTTCCTCCGAGAATTTCTTTTTGAGTACTACACACACGACTAGCCTCCTAGCCCATTCAAATATAGACTAGTTCCTTTAGAAGGAGTAATGAAGGCTGAGAGATGTTTACCAGTCCCGGCCAATATAGCAGGAGGGAGTCCGATATTTGGTCGGAGGCAAACACAGCTAGCTTATTAGGGATTTTTATCAAGACCCGGGCCCTCTTTCCTCTTCAATACTCTCATATATCCTAACATTCTATTTCCCCTTCCTGTACTCAGAAGGGAAGTCTGGATTTGCTTTTAGTACCTGGTACTTTCAGGCCAATACCATTCGAGACCAGGAAATGAGGTCAGGAGGAATTGCAGAAGTACTAGTACCAGTCATATTTTATGACAATTTATTATATATAGAAAAAAACAAAACAAAATTTTGAATTCAAAGGAACAGTAATAAATGATTATTTGAAATATATGTTTTAAGAGTTCATTTGAAATTATTACTTTAAGCAGTTATTTTTTTATTTTTTTTTAATTTTTTTTTTATTTATTTATTTACAGAATTATTACATTCTACAATTATGTGTATTTTGTAATTTGATATAGGTAGCTTGACCACGCCTCAGGTGCCACCAGTTGTCAACCGAATACCTTCCTTAGGAAGGATTCTAGGATGACCTGGAGTCACCGTACATCATCCAACCACACCCTGCGACTAGCTGGGAGGATTGGAGACGGGTAAGACGTGGCCTGTGATTTCATGAGGAGAGAAAATATCCATCGATATCACTCTCATAATTACATTAGTTCTGATTGTTGGTCACTGCACGACACTTCACTACCTAAGCAGATCCCGGGGCCACTTCCTATTAAGACGTCTTGGTGGAGAGGAAGGATGATTGATGCTGGATAAGGATTGGGCAATAGGATTAGGATGATTGATCAATTTACTATGGAATGATGAGAAGCGGCTAGGGATTATATCTTGGACAAAAGGAATATTTAGGTCATTATGGAGGGTGCGATTCGAAACGTAATAAGGAGCATTAACTATGGTACGTAGGATTTTGGATTGAAATGTTTGGATTCGGTGGATGGTTGGAATGCTTGGCTGTCCCCCAGAGTTCTATTCCGTAAGTCCATATAGGTTTTAATAATGAGTTGTAGACAGTTAGTTTGTTCTGTACGGTTAAGTGGGATGTTCGATTTAGTAGTCTGTATAGTTGTCCGAATCGTCGATTGAGTTCTTGTCGTTTTTGTTTAATGTGTGCGTTCCAAGTTAGTCGTGAGTCAAGATAAAACCCAAGGTACCGGATGGTGTTGGTTATGGGTATCGGATTGTCGTTAAAGGAAACGGAAGGACAGGTTTTACGTCGGAGAGTAAAGGTTATTTGGTGACATTTTTCGACGTTTATTTTGATGCGCCACTTTGTGCACCACTGTTCAATTTCGGTTAGATGGGTTTGTAGGTTCTGGGAGGCTGTGTCTGGATTTATGTGGGGTGAGAGGATGGCCGTATCATCTGCGTACGTTGCCAGGAGGGTGTCGGGGTGTGTTGGAATATCAGCTGTATAAAGGGTGTAAAGGATGGGACCGAGGACACTACCCTGAGGAACTCCCGCTTCTACAGGGCAATAAAGCAGTTATTTAAGAATAATTTTTAGGATCTATTGGAAATTTTGAACGGGTCGGGGCAAAATAGTGGCAAGCACTATTTTTAACAAAACTTAACTGTTGCTGCTATATGTTGGCGTTTATGCGGGGCGATCAGTCTATGATGAAACTCCTACTGAAATGAGACTATGCGCTCTATATGGTACTTAATATTGTTGCCTCTAACCATTTCAGCTGATAGTCCTACGTTTTGTTAAAAATCTTGCTTGGCACTATTTTGTCCCGTCCACTTCAATTATTTCATGAGTATGCATGAAATAATTATGCTAATATCTACTTGCGTATATAATATATATACGCAGCAATATACCTGCTGCATTTAAACAATAATTAAATTATTTTATTTAACCCGAAAATGTCAGCCCCAGAATATCCCCCTTCGCTGCTACCCATTAAATTAATTAAAGGCTAGTTGAACCTAGGAACAACCTGATGAAGGACGAAACTAGAAGATAAAATATTTACAGAGAAATCGGGTTTAGAACTCTACCACTGAGTTAACTCATGCTCTGTATGAAAGAAGAAAAATACAACCCGCCATGTACGCACTAAAAATAATGTAATACAATGTTTTCTTTATTGTTTAAAAAGAAAGAACTGCCCATACATGAAAATTTAATTCAATTTTCAATTTGAAACTTCGCCATCTTAGCTTGTACGTATAGGGTCATTTAGGAAGCTTTGAATAGATAAAGTCAATATTTTGTGAAAATCTAAGGCCCACGTCATAACTATGGATTGAACTACAATTTTTTTTATACCGTTCCTGACGTGAATTTCGTTCAGAAAAACAATTCCGCTGGGTAACTGACTTTAACTTTTAAATGAGACAAAGTATTTTTGTAACAAAATTTCTTAGACATCGGACCGTTTCTGGAGCTGCTATGCGACTAAGCACACACACACACACACACACACACACTCACACTCACACACACACATATATATGTATATATATATATATATATATATATATATATATATATATATATATTAATTCTTGGAAAGATGACCCGATATATATTTTCCAATTTTTCTTGCTTCTTTTTCTGGCAGGGGGTCGATAAAGCAGTTCACTCTTTGTTCACATTTACTACTTTATTTCTTATGTTTCGCCCGACATGTTTCGTGCCTTTTCGCACCTCTTCAGGGGCTTTCATTATCGGGAAGTCCTCTCATCATGTTGTCTAGCTTGAGTCAGGCGTATTAGTACTACGCCTGACTCAAGCTAGACAACATGGTGAGAGGACTTCCTGATAAGGAAAGCCCCTGAAAATATATATTTATATATATATATATATATATATATATATATATATTTACGTATATAGCATCAAATTCTCGTGTCACAGTGTTTTTAACCAAACTCCTCCGAAACGGCTTGACCATTTTTTATGAATTTTTGTGTTCACCCCAAAAAAAGTTTTTTTTATTTTTTGGACAAAATATTTTATTTACATGTTTTTATGATTTGGCATTAAAAAAGACACACAACCCTAAATTTTCACCTTTTCACCACCAATCCCCATATTGTAATTGCGATATTAGTACTCTAATAATTTTCCACCTTGGTGGTCAATAACTGATCAATTATCAGTTGTATCCGCCAGCCGTCTACCGGAGTCACTTCTCAACCAGTAAGCAGCACGGAGTCGGGATGAGAACGAAGCCGGTCTCCTATCACACAATAAGCTTTCTCTCACACCCTACACAGTTTTTAGCCATTATTATCCCCACAGATTTGCGAAATGAATTCAAAAGCGTTGAATTTCCCATTAGATTGGTCTACCTATTTGAACAGGCTATAGCTTAAGTTCCTTTTAGACTTACGTAGCTTTGGCTAAGTATTGATAAATATTAAACACTATATCCCTTGCCCGACCTCTCAAAGCCTTTACTGGTTCTAAACGAGACACAATCAGTTTTTATTGTGTTTTACAGTAGCGTGTTGTTCATTCTAATAGAAATGCAAATGGCGGAACCGTCGGGAATATTTCCCTCAGAATTTCGTGCATGCGGGATTAGAAATATTCCATCTAATTGAACCGGCTATAGGTAGGAATCCTTTGGACAGTTTTAAGAAGTTTGGTTGTGGTCATTTTCTCTCATATCTTTAAGTGGTTCAAGTAGGCGAATAGGATAATTAGTGTAAAATAAGTCGGCTCCTCGAGAGTTCCTAAAGGACACTTAAGACTTCTTTCTAGTGCCACTAAAGTGGAGGGGGGGGGCTAGAACTGCTAGGAAATTCCTGCTATAGAGGAAATGGGAAGAAGTTAGCTTTTCTCCAATAGTGTAGATAGCCTTTAGTGGAATCGAAGCTGCCGATGGGAAAAGGGAAAAATCTTCACTCCCCTTTTATGTGGAAAAGATCTTAGTGTCGAAGTTACGGCCACTTTAAGGGGTTATTGCATTTGGATTGATTTGTTAGGAAATGAGTTTCTGCAATTACATTATTGATTTAATTTCATATTATCAATACATTGCGTTTGTTAATTGAAGGGTTCAGTGCCAAAGGTGATTAACGCACAATTAGAACAAACTGAGAAAATTGGAGTTAAAGTTAGGAAGAATCTGAAAAAAAAAAAAAAAAATAGTATTGGTGACAAAGGATTTTAATTGGACCAATTAAAACCATTTCTGTCACCAACACTAATTTTTTTCAGATCTTCTTAACTTCTCCAATTTTCTCAGTTTGTTCTAATTGTGGGTTAATTACCTTTAACACTGAGCCCTTCAATTCTAATTGATTTATCTAAACGAATCTTTCATTCTTACAAATTGATTATTTTACTACTACTTCATTATAATAGTTTCTAGCGAAAAGATATATGTATATATATATATATATATATATATATATATATATATATATATATATATATATTTATATGTTGGATTAAAAACGCCAATTCGTTTTTTAACCCCAGGATGCCAAATGGGGGACACTTAAAGCCCTCCGTGCCCTTATTTCATCATATCTCACCCCCCCCCCATACAATTTAGAGAAATTAGGGTAAAAATCTATTTGTCAGAAAAACATTCACCAATAAAAATATAGCCATTAACGTTCCTAAAATATTTTGTTTCCCCAAATTTTTTTTTTTCAAAAACCTTCAATATCATAATTAATTATTAAATTTATAAATTATTATTATTATTATTATTATTGAGTCTAGGAGCAAGACTCGTCTGAATAAGATGCTATGTTTGGGCATTGAAAATGGAACTTATTCCCTGAAAACGTTCTGCAAAAAATCAAAAATTAAAATACCTGTGGAAATTTTGGACTTTTTCCTCTGATTTATTATTCCTAAATACTTATAAATGTGTGTTGATTTTACAGCAGTTATAATGATTTCCTTTGTTACGAATAATTTGTCTTTATTAAAATATGATTACTTCAGTCAATCTCTATAAAAATAAATTAATACATCTTTAAATATTCAGTATATTGTAAGTTTTTCTTTCTTTCGTTTTTAACGGCGCATCTACATCTTGGCCATTAGCGCCGTGCTATCTACAGGTTGCCACCCTTTTATAATGCCAACGGCACGTGGTCGGTCGCCCATTCAGGTACTGACCACGCCCGACGTTGCTTAACTTCGGTGATCTACGGGAACCGGTGCATTCAACGTGGCTATGGCCGTTGGCCATTGTAAGTATTTTTAATATTGTAAGTATTTTTAAATTAAAAGACGCATCTGATAAATTTATTGAGATCTTTTGGAAAACCATTTCACAACGTGTTGGAATATTTTTTCAATTAATTTTTTAAAAAGGTTAATTTTTTGTACAATAAATTTTAAAAAGACAGTAGGTAATATAGGTAATGTACATATTTTGAATTGACAAAAAATGTATATTTTAAAATGTAGCGCATAAGATTAAATCCCTGTGGAATTTAGGGACCCCAAGAGCCCCCTTGGGAAAAGGAGAGGGTCTGAATACCCTTGGTATCGTAGGGCTAATAGAAGTGAAAATTATAAATGAATAAATCAGTTTATCCCAACAGGTGTTCGTTTGAAATTAATATTAAGAGGAATGGTCGCCTAAGTGCTGAACCTGGTCGGTGTCAACCCGAAGATATTAGATTTGGACTCCAGTTATATCCGAGAGCTAGGTGTAAATTTCAGCTTTAGCCACACAGTTATATACAGGATGATCCTGGAAGGATATCAAATAGATACTTTATTAAAATATACAGACAGGTAATTGCTACGACATTTTACAGTTTTAGTAATATACAGCTGGCTGTTACTGCCTTCCGTACCGAGACATTTTTTATTAATGCAATATAGTTTCGTTTATTATGGCATTTTCAAGTAATAAAAAGTATTATTGACGTTTTTATATTGGTGTAATTTCAATCTTAGGGCTGTGAAAAAAATGGCCACAAGCTCCCGAAGCCTTAGGAGGACGTGTTGCAATTATGTACTATCATGTAAGAAATTTTAAAATGCTTCTTAAAATCTTCTTAAGCCGACGAACACCGAACACAAAAATTACCCTCTTTAAACTGTTCATATTTTATATATATCTATATATATATATATATATATATATATATATATTATATATATATATATATATATATATATATATATATATATATATATAATTATTCCAGTAATAGACTACAAAGATCCAGAGAAGCAGATTCATTAGTGGTATGAGATTTTACACCAGAAAGAACGTGTGGTCAGTACTATGCTCAGTCCGCCTGGTTTTTCAATTTATAGGTAGCTATTAATAAAGGGATGGTCGTGGACCCAATCCAACCCTCAAACGATGGCGCAATAAGATAAAATCTGTAATTTTGCCTAAGTTTTGAACTCAGGTCCTCTAGTTTATTTATGAGAGCTAACCTTGTCCTCATGTTGCATGAAAAATAAGAGAGAGAGAAATATCCCGATGAAGCACTTCCGGTTATTTTTTTTTTTTATTGGTTACACCGCTGAGGACTTATCTCGCTCAGAGGCTAAGTACCTGTCGGAACTCAACAATATCAATGTCGCTTGTGAGCTGGCGGTATTTCCCGTTTTCCTAGGCTCCATTAGAAACCAGTCCTTTTCCACAGCTGGCAACGAGAAATTTTCCACGTATGGATCAGCATATCAAACGTACCCTCAAAACACGTCTCTCTCTCTCTCTCTCTCTGTCGCTCTTTCATTCTAGGGTAACCGCCTCCAGAGGGACAGATTTGGCAGGTTAGGGTGAAGGGAAAAAAACTTGTTAACAAACACACACACACACACACACACACACACACACACACACACATATATATATATATATATATATATATAGGGTGTAGGGGACCGAAAAACTAAGTCAAAAAGTCCTTTAAAGATTTGCTCAGTTTTGCTTCGTTTTAAGAAAAATCGCTAAACAAGTTTTCATTTTTGTCCATATTTATTTACATTTTATTTATGTTATCATCTATTTAATCTATTTATTGCAGCAAAAATATAAAAAAAAAAGAAAGTAAAGGATAACAACAAGTTTATACATATCACACTGTCTAGCGTCTTCTGAGAAAAAGCTGCATTATACATATCACACTGCCTGCTGAGAAAAAGCTACATTAAGAATATCGCAGCAGAACTGTGAAAGGTGATAATCGCAAACTGTACCATCTCCAAAAAGTACAGAGTATATTACTTCAAGGATATGTGAAGAGATTGAATTTTTGTATTTGGTTTCTAACAATTCTCAATGAAATATATAAATAAATAAATACAAAAATTAAAACTTGTTTTGCGATTTTCTCCAAAACGAGCAAATCTCTAAAGGACTTTTTGACTTTGCTTTTTGGTTCCCTATACGCTCCTGACGTTCAGCTATTTAAACTCGGTACACCTTGTATATATATATATATATATACAGGGTGCTTCAAAAAAATGTATACACACTTTCAACTTCCATAGAAAATTTATTTACCGTTCTACAAAGTTAAATTTCAGGAAATTAGAAAGCTGAAAGTCCAATGTAAATGAAACATAAATAACAAATGTTAATACTGTTCAAATTGGTGACCTGCAGCATCAATACAATTCTGAGTACGAGTCACCACTGATTCTGTACATCGTATCAAAACGTCCAATGAGATTTCTCTACACACGGCTTGAATCTCATTCCAAAGAATGTCTAGGTTACGTGGTTTACGTTTGTACACCTCATTTTTTACTGCGCCCCATAAGAAGAAATCCAGTGGTGTAAGGTCTGGGGAGCGTGCTGGAAACTCGATTGGCCCCCTGCGTCCTATCCACTGGCCCGGCAAATTTTGATCCAGGTAAGCTCGTACGTCCCTGTGATAGTGCGGCGGGGCACCATCTTGTTGAAAATAAAACATATCATTACCGTATAATGCACGAATGGCAGGATATATGGAATTAGCAAGCATTGTTAGGTAATTAATACCAGTTACAGTGCCACTTAATAACCTGCTTACGTTCTTCAAAACTCAAACATACGTCCGCCATGTTGATATTACAACTTCCAACTGACAATATAACATAGAGGGACGATTATGCTGCCACCTGGCGAAAAAATATAACATTAGCCTTGTAGAGTGGGAAAACTACGATAGTTTAAAGTGTGTATACATTTTTTTGAAGCACCCAGTATATATATATATATATATATATATATATATATATATATATATATATATATATATATATACTGAGGGTCATTGGGATAAAAATTAATAGAAATGATTAAAAAAGATTATCTTGAGTTGAAATATAAAGTGTTAAAATATAGCAGTTATCTTGATATTTTTTAAAATATAATAAAGAGATATTGTTTGATATTGACCGAGGCAATTATCGTACTGCCCGCTTTAAATTTTACAATCTTTGATAAAATATTTAAGAATTTGGAACTTTAGGGGTTGACTGAGACTTGATTCCTTGCTTGAATTTTTGATACAATTGTTAGTGTGCGTTATTTTTGATGGTATTTAATCATAATTAAAATTAATTATTGTTAGGTTTCATTATTATTAAAATTTATTATTATTAAGTTTAATTATTCTTAGAATTGCAATCAATAGTGAGAGGCATTCAAATGTTTTTATGTTTCGCGACACATATTATACGAATCGCATAATTATGCGAGTATGTGATTTAGGTACCATTGGACCTCGTGTTTGGGCAAGAGAGCCTGGTCCGCCATTCTTATTCCTATAGCCGGCCCATGCGCAAGCAACTCTTGTTATGTGCGTGTATGCCAGTGGCTTTTAATGGTTTATTTTCCACTTCCCTTGGCGTTGTAAGTTGTTCTTGGCATTCTTATTCCTATAGCCGGCCCATGTTTGTTATGTTGGACCTTTCTGGACGCCAACCTACCCGGCGAATGGCGAGATACTTCCATGATTCCCTCAATTCTCTTCCTAAACCCTGTTTCCTTTCTTCTTACCTTTCAATGCCGTGTACCTGGAGGTGGATGCCCTGAAGGTAAGGCTAATTATTATTATTTTTACAACATGTTTTGATCGTACCCATATTTCATCATATTTTGTCCTTTGCTTCTATCCAAGTTAAACCAGAGCAACCACATTTTTTTTCTTCCCTAATAATATCTTACATTTAGTGTATTGTGTTATTTCACTATTTTGTTTTACATTAAATGCTCTTGCTACTTAATGCACAGGACATTAGCCAGTCCACGCTTCCGTGCATATTTCCTACCGTAATGAGACCGGAGACCCCGTAGCCTTGATAACTAGCTGAGAGAACGGCATTATCTCCTTAATCCTTAGAACATGCTAAGGCATAGTGCTAGCTCCCAGGATCTAGCAGCTTCGGCAATCTCACGGGCTCAGCACACAGGCCTAAGGGCATTCGGAGATAATCTATGCTTAGCAATTCCAGGAGTCTGACACGTAGGAGCTGTGTTACTAAGAACATTCCAAAGAAAGGTGCTAGTGTACGCTGCATCATGAATAATTAGCATGAAATTAATTACATATATTCATTGATACAAAACAGACATGAATAGTTTCGGCCATTTATTTAATTTTGATTATTCAGGGTGTACTCGCAATTTAACGACAATCCTCCAGGGGGTGAAACTAGACAAAGAATGTAGTTCAACACCACCCACCACACATTTATAACTCACTCCCTTCCAGACATATTTCCTTTCAATTTCACAAATATTAATTTTTTCAAATTTTATATTATATATCTTATACCTGAATTGAAAAATTATTAGGCTAAAATGTTTACAATTATCTCATTCAAACCACAATTATCTAAATCAACCCGATTTAAATGAAATTGGCCCTATGCATTGGCCGGCCCATAACCGTAAGTTAAGTAGCAAGTATACAAAGTAACCACTTTTGACATAAACCACCTGATCGCAAGGATTGGCGAATAATTTGTGGATATGAGAGCTAACCATGATGAGATTGCAAGGACTACATCAGCGGGGTGACAAGGTGTTCGTCACTGTGTCAGAGCGTAAGGCCAGTTGTAATTTTCCATGTAATTCTTTTTTTTTTATTCAGCTTTAATAATTTTCATTTATTTCTAATAATATCACGTAAATTATCATTATATTAATAGTATTTATTTGATGTTTTTTCACTCTAGAATTCCAATTACGTTATGAAATTGAGAGATAGTCTGAGTTTTGAGTATACCGCTCGAAAGCTGATTAAATTCTACAGCTTTTGTGAGATTTAGCAGTCTGCAGGATTTCTTTTGAATGATTAGTGATTTTCGAAAAGTTATCCTAACCAGAAGCTTTTATTAATTTCTACTTTTAGGATTGATATTGTGCTTTGAATGAGATAATTGTGAGCATTGAATGTGCATTACCCGTAAAGAAAATTAATGTTGATTCCTTTTCTTTCTTTCGAAAGAAAAGTCACCACCCGTTTCGAATCGAACCCACGACATTTCGCACGGAGTGATAAGTGTTCGCGCCTTGACGCTCACGGCTACCGGGCCTCCATAAAAAAATTGTTAATAACTTTTAAAAAATGCCTGTAACCACCCAAATTGACCGATTCGTAATCTGTAAAATTCAGGGCCGCCACACCTCAGAGCCTGGCCCGGGGGACCAGATCACGGGCCCCCCTTCTCAAAGCCGGGCACCCACTTCTTCAGACTGAAAATTCTAGTACTTTGCTATAGGACTTTGGACATTTTAAAATTATTTTCATCTTGAGTTTAGAGCGAAATGAGAATAAAAGCCGACAACCGGTGCAGTACAGGTCACTTTCGGTACTTATAGTTTTATTAAGACTCCTAATGAAATATACTATTCTGAGAATGCTCTTGTTTTGTCGTTTATGTACATTAAAAAAAATATAGATCCAATTCAAATAAATATAGCCTACGCCCGCCTATATTTCTAAACCCCATTCTATTTACAAGCTCATAACCTATACATTTTTTCCACTTAGCGAGGCCCGGCCCGGGCCCCCAAGGCGCCCGGGCCCGGGCCAACTGTACCCGGCTGTCCCCCTCCCCCCATGTGGCGGCCCTGGTAAAATTGTTTTAAAAGCTCGACTGTGTTAGTATTTTTTGTTTTAAATATTTCAAAAATATAAAGCATTTCGTTTGGATTTAGCGACAGTTACCAAAATATGTTACGTAAAATGCAAAAACTATCAAAACGATTTAAGCGATAATTTTTTTTTTTTTTTTTTTTTTTTTTTTTTTTTTTTTTTTTTTTTTTTTTTTGGTATTTTGAAAAGCATCGAATACATTTTTACCATTTCCAATAATAGGATATTATAGAAGATTTCATTAGAACTCTTCTGACCCCTTTGGAAAGTCTCCGCCGTGAATACATACGTAGCTCTGAGCGAATCAAATACAGACATTACGTAATTTTTAGCGGCTATTTTTTAATTTACCCACACCTGAAATTCTTTTATTTGATTTGTCCCGAATATACTCACCTAGAAATTCGATTGTCAAAATGCAAGTATTTTGCAGATGCGCCCAGGACTATTTTGAAACAAGCGGTATTTACAAAAATATAGCTATCCTCCCCCCTCGGTTTTAGTTATAACATTATACAGACATCAGAAGACAATGAAGCTATAAGGTTAGTTATTTATAGCGACAGCTTATCCACAGCTAAGTCCTAGAGGAAAGCTAAGTCCCGATGGGCTTGCTGTGCTTCTTTATTTATTTACTTAACCATTAGGGACTTCCTACCTTTCTATCTTTTCTTTTTGCGAGAGATGTCGTTTCTCTACTTTTTACGGACAATTTGTCTAAATATAGTACTTACACCTTTTAGGTGGAGGGGAATTTCTGAAGGAAGACGTGAATTAAATCTGAGTCGCTTTACTTAAAATTAGCTTCCTCAACCTCAGAAAATGGATCTAATTTATTCATTTTTCAGCTTAATTGAATATAGAGCTACAAATATTGACGGACGTTTCAAGTGTTAATCCTTTTAAGTATTACAACTAAAGTTTTCTCGTTGTAGTGTGTATCCATTCTTATGAGAAAAACATTCCTCATAAGAAAGGAAAATATGCTATGATAAGAATATAAATTTTGGGTTAGTGATACGCTTGTGAAAACCAGTTCAACTGTATCTGGTTTAGATGAATTTGAAACATGAAGAAAATATTTCGATTGAATCTAACAATATTAAGTTCCCAAATTGGAATTTATTTTGAAAAACTATTTTTTTGCACTTTTCTCGAAAACGGTTACAGATATCACATTGAAAGTGGTTGGTGGACGTTTACAGATATCACATTGAAAATGGTTGGTGGACGGTTACAGATATCACATTGAAAATGGTTGGTGGACGGTTACAGATATCACATTGAAAATGGTTGGTGGACGGTTACAGATATCACATTGAAAATAGTTGCTGGACGGATTCAGCTGGTTAACGAACTTGACCTTTCAAATTAGACGAGAGATTTTTGTGCATAATTTAATTAAAATTGGGTCATTTTTGAGCCTGTGAGAGAGCGGTCAGACAAATATAATTTTGTTTTTGGCGCAGGCAACGCAAATAAAAAAAAATAAATAAATAAAACCTACAAATTTCAACCGCCGTTATTTTTGTGATCTAAGGGAACTGAACGTGATAGTTGGCACTTCCGGATTGCGTCATGAAATCAACCTTATAAGCGGGTTTCCTCCCTACGGAGGGAGAGAGACCGCTATATATATTGGACGTATATATATTGTTTAGAAACGTTAGATTACATTGAGGATACCTGTCATTGACTATATATATATATATATATATATATATATATATATATATATATAGACATATTAAAAAAAAAATCAGTCCCGTAACAGGCCGCGAGGGCCATGAGGGGCAGATACTATAGAAGTATCTGATTCATGACCATACGGCACACAAGGGAGATAATGCGGTCAGTACTATGCTCCGGCCGCCCGATTTTCCCCTTGGTCGCTTCTACTGCTAGAGTCATTAGCACCCAAGGTACCCATTATTAAATTAATTAAAGGCTGGGTTGGCCTAGGGACGGCCAGGGAGACCGAATTCAACCCATGAACGAAGACACTAGAAGAAAAGATCTTTAGTGCTTGCTCGGGATTTGAACTCAGGTCCTCCAACTTATTAGTCCAGTGCTCTACCACTGAGATAACCTCGCCCCCATATATAAACATATATTTCAGTAAAATTCCCGTAGATGGTTTTAATTTCTATTTTTTGTTTGTTTTCCCAATGGGATGTAGGTAAGTCGAAATATCCAGGACCTTGGAAGAGAAAAGGCGAATCTGAAAAATCGACTTTTTTTTTATTTTATTTTCCGACTCAGAAAAATGTAAGTAACACGACGCTTCGCCTTGTTTCTCACAGTTTGACGAACAGACCTTAAGTCACACGCTATAGAAACAGCCTAGTCATTTAAGACTAGGGAAGACTTTGGGAGGTCAGAAAACGGAGAGAAAGTATATATATATATATTTATATATATATATATATATATATATATGTGTGATAGTTGATGTATGAGTAGGTAGATTGATATATTTGATTGTCCACGTTGGAATTTTATGTGTACACTGCCTGCCGTAATACTAAGCACCTTCTCATAATTGATAGTACAGAAAATTACTTCGTTAATTTTTATGTGCCTTTTAAATCAAAAGAGTCTAAATAATTTATCTTCTAAACGGCCGACTGCAGTTGAGCAACAACTCGTCAATGTAGTTTATGTGCTAGGCCGAGTTATGAGGAAAATGAGGTGTAAATTATCTTAGCCAGACCCGGGGCTTTATAGCAAGGAGAGAGGGGGGGGTTGTTTCCCGGGGAGACGGGTTTATGTTCTTAGTACATGAAGATGATACTTCATCGAGCCGATAAACCCTTCTGCATAATTGTCTGAAGGCTGATTGCAACAACAAGAAGTGTTTCCACCTGTAAACTTTACTACATAAGACGGTATGATGAAAAATATTATCTGAAATATTACCTTATGGATGAAAACAAATCGAGGAACGCAAATAATTATGGGGTCTGTTGAGCGTACATTGGGATTTGGAATGAATTGGGTACTCAAAGAAATGTGTAGATTTTCGAGCAATGTTTCGAAAAGGCAAAAAAAAAAAAAAAAATAAATAAAAACAAACTGGGGAAATTTTTAAAAAGTCTAGATTTGAGCAAACCTCTAGAATGCAAAAAAGCACATAAACATTGCTAAAAAAATATTATGGGTTCTGGTTACATTTTTCACAAAGTGGAGGTGCGCCTCGGGTCATTAGTTATGAATGGGTTAATCTTGTGAGACCGATCCTAAAACGAGTCAGGATGCGTCCTTCTTTTTTAGTTGGCCGAATTGATGTTTGCCAAGGTGTTATGATTCGTAATTTATTCTCAGTTTCAGTGTCCCAGGTTTCTATAATTTTATGCTTCACATAGCTTAGAACGTCACCCTGAGGTATCCTGCGATATTCAATTCCTTCTCCAATTGCCTTTTTAGCCAACTCGTTCACTGCTTCATTACCCGGTATGCCGCAATGACTGGGAATCCAGACAAATACATTTTGATTTTAACGCTCAAAATGTCATTGACATTGACATCATGACGCTGCTCAAGTTATTCGATGATCACTGTTATCTTTGGTAAATGGATCATTCATAGCTATTTGTGCTGATAGTGAGTCTGTGTATATAACAATATGTCTATATTTTGGGGTTATAATATTAAGACATATGTTGAAAATGACACAGTTTTCAACGGTGCTAATGACCCAAGTAGTAGAAGCACTTTATATATATATATATATATATATATATATATATATATATATATATATATATATATAATATTAAGAGTCAATACAATAATACAATACAATAAAAACGGACCTTGGCCTTTCGCCCTTGTTCACTGCGACCCTATTGGATATTAAGAGTCTTGATGATAGCTCATAATTTGGCTATGTATTATGGGGTCTGTTTAGCGCATATTGAATTTTAGGAAGTTGGGCAATACTGGGACGCTTAAGAATGTCTGTGTCCAGTCAGTAATATTGGGCATACTACTTCTGACACAGTATGCCAATAAAATTGCCATTTGTATGGTATGATTTTGTTAGTCTGCTTAGTAATATCAAGTTGGAACAGGTCAATTAGTGTGGATGTCTGTTCTTCTGTCGCACTCAAGCATTTTTACTGACGTATTTATGTCCAGGCAGCCATGAGTATCAAAAGTAATAATAATAATAAGCGGCGTCGGGGGGAGGGAGGGAGAAACCTTCTAAACCGAAAGCCTTCAAATGTGTTTGAACTTGCATTTGTTAGTTAGTCTTGTTGCCCCTAACCATGTAAACTGATAGTATCATATAATATCCAACTTATAGCAGCTTCAGTTACGTTTTATTGAAAATGTTACGTGGCACTATTTTGCCCTGACCCCTTAAAATTGTAATGAAACTCAAATATCCTTAGTTTATCTGGAGTAAAAAACAAATCTATATCTAACTATTGACTTCACTTACTTTTATCTAAATGTGCATCTATTGGAGTTGCTATCTTATAAATCCGATCACCGTATGAAACCGTATTTGTAAACCTCCTAATAAAGTGAAGCTGTCAATTAGCGATGCGATTATTTTATGAAAAACGACTTTACCGTTATTATTTTTTGCAGAAAGTTGTTCAACATTTTGTGCTAGCAAGTAACTGAACATTAACAATGACATCCTTTGTGAAACTCTTAAATTTATTCGTTATGCGTGCACATTCTAATAAAGAGGAATACGTCGCTTAAGGAGGAGTTAACAGTATCACATTTGTTGTTAAATTATTCATCTCAGCACTCAAAAATACATTTTTAATTATGCTTATCTTCACCCATTGATTAAAATATGACTTTTTAAAATTAAATGCTCGCTATTTATCAGGGTTTTCTTAATATGAGCCCCGTTTACCGTTCGAAATAATAATTCTATCGAATAGGTAGCTGTTTCATTTGACTTACCACATAAAAACACTTAAAAAATGATAACAAAATCCGAAAGATTGAAGTACCTACAGTTTTTAGCGCGGTTCCTCCCTCCTCCATAGGGAGGAACCCCGCTTATAAGGTTGATACAATGAAACAATCCGGAAGTGCCGACAAGAAAATTTCGCGTTTCAGAACCCCTAGAGACCGAAAATAACGGTGGTTCAAAGGACCCCGCCCTTTCCTAATGGAAAATGGCTTTCGGTCAAATTGAACGAAACTATGCTCGTTGGATAGAGAAAGTCTTTCTGAACAAAAGTCTCCATGGGCACAAAACCCGAAAGTTAAAACTTTCGGTACTTTTGGGTATCCGAAGTTTTGCATTTTTAATTTTTGCAAAATCTCGAGATCTCTGTTTGAATTGTTTCCCAAGCCATTTGGCAGTAAAAAAAAATACGTATCAATTATTTTTCGAAGACCTTTCGAACGAAACCACATTTGACCAACGGGGGCGGGGAAGAAGCTTTTTTTTTTTTTTGCAATTATCGTGTATCCATTATCATGTGAAGATCTTTTCGACAGCAATACACTGAAGCCTTGTCTCACACCCTTACCCCACCCCCAACCCCTTGGGATATGCTCGTCATAATCAAACCATCAAATATCCGACTTCTTACTTGCTGAATCATACGTTATATGCAGCTGATCGATAGCAAACTAAAAGTCAAAACGGTTGACAGTAGTCTAAGAGACAAAAAGCGGCCCTTTTCAGGGCTAGTAATGTTAAAGTCTGCTAACAGAACACTTTTTTTTTGTTGCGAAAAATGGCCTTTTTTTTAAACATACGAGCTAGAGGTGGGGTTGGGGTTGGGGTGGGGGTGGGGTAAGGGTGTGAGGCAAGGTTTCAGTGTATTGCCTTCGAAAAGATCTTCAAATGATAATGGATAGACGATAATTGCAAAAAAAGCTTCCCCCCAATCCCCGTGGGTGGAGGGGGGGGGGGGGGGGGGTAGGAGTGTCAAATGTGGTTTCGTTCGAAAGGTTTTCGAAAAATAATTTTTACGTATTTTTTTTACTGGCCAAAAGGCTTGGGAAACCTTTCAACCAGAGATCTAGAGATTTTGCAAAAATTAAAAATGGAAAACTTCGGATTCCCAAAAGTACCAAAAGTTTTAACTTTTAGCGCGGTTCCTCCCTCCCCCATAGGGAGGAACCCCGCTTATAAGGTTGATACAATGAAACAATCCGGAAGTGCCGACAAGAAAATTTCGCGTTTCAGAACCCCTAGAGACCGAAAATAACGGTGGTTCAAATTTTTTCGAGACCGTTTTCGAGAAAATTGGAAAAATAGTTTTTGAATACCGTTTTTGGTTTGGGTACTTAGAATCATGGGATTCAGTTGAAACATTTTCTGCATGTTCTACTTTCATTAAAACTAATATGTTGAAATTTTGGTTACGTTTGGAGTTAAGGAAGGGTTAGAATAAAATATTTTATTAACAGACATAAAAAGTTTTGGTAACTTTGTATATTTTCCTTAATATCTCGAAAAAGGTTAAGAATTTGGTAAACGAAAGAATACCATTAGAAAGCTTACTAAATGTTCTACAAAAAAGGTTCTGATGAAAGTTTTGATTAGGCGATGTCAATCGGAGAAATAAGTGCTTAAAACATTAAAGTAATTGATTTTGCTTATTTGAACTGTTCTTTTTGTCTGTTTTTATTCCTTGCTATTTTTAATTGCTTATAGTTGGATAATGTATTTTACAATAAAACAGATTAGGCAAAATAAGAAAAACAATTCATTGTTAGAAATATAGCTTGCCAAGAGAAAAAGATTCGTTGACGTCTTTTGAATATTTTCAATTGCCTTTATGCTGTTGGTTTTTTTATTTTATTTTTTAATTGATTTTATCTGTAGAATTATGTTACGTTGATAATCGCGAACCGCCTCACGACTGTTGGGCGACACCATACACGAAAAGCATGTCAGCATATTCAATATTACTGTACTGAATCGGCATTGTATTCGTTTGGAGAACGGCACAATACTGGTGAAAATATCCTTAAACTCTGCCTACCTCTCGTTTCTATTTCGTTCTGTTCCAGGCAAATGTCGTTCTAATGGTAGTAATTCCCCCCCCCCCCCCAAAAAAAAGTGAATGAAAATTGCATCAAGAATAAATTTGATATTAAATTTCTTTATTAGTTGTTTTTCCCCCAAAATTTCCAATTACATTTTCAATTTGAGGGACAATCTCAGTTCTGAGTATAGTGTTGGAAAGGTATTTAAAGAGATTCCGGCAGCTTTTGACGACGTTTCGGCTTGAAATTCAAGGCTTCGTCAGTAATATGTACTTTTTGGCCTCCAGAGGAACGGGTCCGAAACTATCTACATCAGAGATGCTCAAACGGTCGATCCCAAGAGCTTTAAAGTCGATTTGTGGATGCTGGATATAGCATTATTGACAGATTGTTTTTTAGTAGGTAGCTAATTAAAACAAAACGCATTTAAACCGCTATAACTTGGAGCTTCAAGGTAAAAAAAACTACCTTTTTTCTTCAAATAACTAGCAGGAATGTCTTCCCGTGCTCTAGTGGCTAACGCCTTAGATTCTCATGCGGGATATGGTGGTTTCAGTCCCGTCGGCTGCAGTAGTTGAATGAAAATTGCATCAAGATTAAATTTGATATTAAATTTCTTTATTAGTTGTTTTTCCCCCGAAATTTCCAATTACATTTTTAAATTGACGGATAATCTCAGTTCTGAGTATATCGTTGAAAAGGTATTTAAAGAGATTCGGCAGCTTTTGACGTCGTTTCGGCTTGAAATTCAAGGCTTCATCAGTGATATGTACAATGATAAACAGATTTAATACTAATTTACACACACGTCGAATGAAAGGAACAATATTACACCTACACTAAACATTATAGCTTCTTGAAGTACATAGCAGGCGTTGCTCCCCAAAATTGATTAAATCATTGTTTATTATACTTTTGGCGTTTCTAACCTGTTTAGGTTTGAAAGGCATCTACAATGTCACTATATCAATATAAATACAATGCAATCTTATTTTTATTATACATTGTATTTGAGTTCATATAGGATCATTGGAGTACCATTCTCCTTATTCTTGGTTTTTAATTTATATTTTACATACCTCAAGATGAACCTCAACAGGTTCGAAACGTCAAAAGTATAACTTAATGTTTTAAACAATTTTGGACAGCAACTCCTGCTAGTAACTTCGAGAAACCATTGATCCTTCCCCAACCTTACCTTCAACTTATACCCCAACCTTGCCTTTATTATGGCTTCTCTTGGCATAGAATGTTCACGCCTAAACACTTACCGACGGATTACTTTTTCTTAGTCCCCGTATTGGTGTCTGTTTTAGGAAAGATATGTAATTACTTTTTTTCGCTTTTAATACAAGACAAGACCACGGCAAACTTCTACCGACATTAAATAACTTTTAACTTGGGGACATGTAGGAAGAACCATTATACTAGTTCTAGTTACTAGGAAGAGGAAGCAAAGACGGCAGAAGAAGAAATGGGTTGGCCCTCATTGCTGGAGACAAGCTAAGGACAGGCCAGTATGGAAGAAGTGGTTGAAGGAGACTTTACGCACCCCGCTTTTAGCGCGGTTCCTCCCTCCCCCATAGGGAGGAACCCCGCTTATAAGGTTGATACAATGAAACAATCCGGAAGTGCCGACAAGAAAATTTCGCGTTTCAGAACCCCTAGAGACCGAAAATAACGGTGGTTCAAATTTGTATATATATATATATATATATATGTATATATTTATATATATATATATATATATATATATATATATATATATATATATATATTTGTCTGTTCGCTCTCTAGCTCAAAGAGGAATGGTCCGATTTTGATGAAATTTGGTACAAAAATCAGTCGTCCAATATGAAAGGTCAAGTTCGTTAACCAGCAAAATCCGCCCACTGGAAGATGGCGTTTGGGGCGAAATTCGCGCAGAAAAAATCGTAACGCTTACGTTTTTGAGTTTATAAGCTTGTAAGTACGCTTTATATAGGCTTCTTGGGCTAGGAAAACGAATGAAACCATTTTCAAGGCGATAGCTTTAACCGTTTTCGAGAAAATTGGAAAAATAGTTTTTGAATACCGTTTTTGGTTTGGGTACTTAGAATCATGGGATTCAGTTGAAACATTTTCTGCATGTTCTACTTTCATTAAAACTAATATGTTGAAATTTTGGTTACGTTTGGAGTTAAGGAAGGGGTCGAATAAAATATTTTATTAACAGACATAAAAAGTTTTGGTAACTTTGTATATTTTCCTTAATATCCGAAAAAGGTTAAGAATTTGGTAAACGAAAGAATACCATTAGAAAGCTTACTAAATGTTCTACAAAAAAGGTTCTGATGAAAGTTTTGATTAGGCGATGTCAATCGGAGAAATAAGTGCTTAAAACATTAAAGTAATTGATTTTGCTTATTTGAACTGTTCTTTTTGTCTGTTTTTATTCCTTGCTATTTTTAATTGCTTATAGTTGGATAATGTATTTTACAATAAAACAGATTAGGCAAAATAAGAAAAACAATTCATTGTTAGAAATATAGCTTGCCAAGAGAAAAAGATTCGTTGACGTCTTTTGAATATTTTCAATTGCCTTTATGCTGTTGGTTTTTTTATTTTATTTTTTAATTGATTTTATCTGTAGAATTATAACTATAGTAAAAGAACACAGGAATGTGTGAAAATATTTGATATTTTCCAATTCATTGAAACGTATGAAATGAAGTATCGTTAGAAGAGGATTCTAGGGTCTTGCGGACCTGACCCCAGGTATAGCCAGCCATAAAACCCTTTGAACAAAGGCCGAGGAAAATATTATCTGTTTCTATTCTATGCTTTTCAAATGAGAATAGGGATATGAACAGGAACCGGGGTCTCCCGTGGTCTAATGGCTAGCGCCTTGGATTCATAAGCGGGAGATGGTGGGTTCGATTCCCAACCTCCGGCAGGAGTTTTATCATCCCACGGCTCGCTGGTGAAATTCCTCGCTACACCCTGGATGTCGGTGCTAATGACCTAGATGTAGATGTGCCGTAAAAAAAAGAAAAAAAAAAAAAAAAAAAACTGGAACCGCGCTAAGATGACGCAGTTCCTGCGAGTCGGACTTTTTTGGTTTTGTGCCCATGGAGACTTTTGTTCAGAAAGACTTTCTCTATCAAACGAGCATAGTTTCGTTCAATTTGACCGAAAGCCATTTTCCATTAGGAAAGGGCGGGGTCCTTTGTATATATATATATATATATATATATATATATATATATATATATATATATATATGTATATATATATATATATATATATATATATATATATATATATATTTGTCTGTTCGCTCATTTCTGGCTTCCCTGATGGTACGATTTTGATGAAATTTGGTACAAAAATCAGTCATCTAATTTGAAAGGTCAAGTTCGTTAACCAGCAAAATCCGCCCACTGGAAGATGGCGTTTGGGGCGAAATTCGCGCAGAAAAAATCGTAACGCTTACGTTTTTGAGTTCATAAGCTTGTAAGTACTCTTTTTATAGGCTTCTTGGGCTACGAAAACGAATGAAACCATTTTCAAGGCGATAGCTTTAACCGTTTTTGAGAAAATTGGAAAGATAGTTTTTGAATACCGTTTTTG
Source organism: Gonocerus acuteangulatus (assembly GCA_946811695.1). Lineage (NCBI taxonomy): Eukaryota > Metazoa > Arthropoda > Insecta > Hemiptera > Coreidae > Gonocerus > Gonocerus acuteangulatus. The sequence continues at coordinate 17,726,435 of OX328125.1, forward strand.
GTTTGGGTACTTAGAACCATGGGATTCAGTTGAAACATTTTCTGCATGTTCTACTTACATTAAAACTAATATGTTGAAATTTTTGTTACGTTTGGAGTTTAGGAAGGGTTAGAATAAAATATTTTATTAACAGACATGAAAAGTTTTGGTAACTTTGTATACTTTCCTTAATATCTTGAAAAAGGTTGAGAATCTTGGTAAACGGAAGAATACCATTAGAAAGCTTATTAAATGCTCTAAAAAAAAGGTTCTAATGAAAGTTTTGATTAGGCGATGTCAATCGGAGAAATAAGAGCTTAAAACTTTAAAGTAATTGATTTCGCTTATTCGAACTGTTCTTTTTGTCTGTTTTTTATTCCTTGTTATTTTTTAATTGCTTATTGTTGGATAATGTATTTGAAAATAAAACAGGTTAAGAAAAATAAGAAAAACAATTTAATGTTAGAGATATGGATTTCCAAGATATATAGCTTTTCAACTGCCTAGCGTCCTTCCTAGGGAGGGTTCTTTGTCTTTGATTTTGGTACTTAGAATTATGGGATACAGTTGAAACATTTTCTGCATTTTCGAGTTTCATCAACACTAATATGTTGAAATTTTTGTTACGTTTAGAGTAAAGGAAGGGTTAGAATAAAATATTTTATTAACAGACAAAAAAAGTTTTGGTTACTTTGTATAATTTCGTTAGTATCTCGAAAACCGTTGACAATTTTATGAAGCGGAAGATTACCATTCGAAAGCTTACTAAATGTTCTACAAAAAAGGTTCTGAAGAAAGTTTTAATTAGGCGATGTCAATCGGAGAAAGAAGTGCTTAAAGCTATAAATTAATTGATTTCGTTTATTCCAATGGTTCTTTTTGTCTGTTTTATTTCTTGTTATTTTTTAATTGCTTATAGTTTGATAATGTATTTGACAATAAAACTGGTTAAGTAAAATAACAAAAACAATTTATTGTTAGAAATATAGATTCCCAAGATTCCAAGACCTTGTCACTGGTGGGTCCGTTTCTAGTGTAGCAGACCCTTCCAGGTAAGATTGTAAATCATGACCTTTCAAGACTTTACTACTCACAGGAATGGCGTTAGTGACCTTAAGGGTTGACACGCCATTATAATAATTAATTAAAAAAAAAGACTGGTGGAAGCAAAATAATAACTGCTTCTATTTTAATCTTTCCAAATTAGACTAGGGATATGAACGGAACCGCGCTAAGATGATGCAGTCCTGTGAGACGGACTTTTCCCTAAAATTGGGCGTTAGGCACTACTGCGCGCCGTTATAACGGCTTTACATTCACAACCATCGGGCCTCCCTAAAATCTGTTCCTATGGAAAGCCTGAAGGTAATGCAAGAAGCCAGCTCAGCAGGTAGATCGAAGCGAACAAGGAGGTATAAGGTGTAGATGCTAAGAGGTTTATAACCCCAAGCCGAGACAAGCAGCGAGATCTGACGGCAACACAGCAAGTCCATCGGATTATCAATGGGATCGCTAAGGCTTAGCATGGATTAGGTAGGTTGTATAATACCTTTCGGATATTCTCTAGTTGAAGAAGGTAGTACAAGAAGTACTAGCTATATTTCCTGGCGGGATACATAGTTTATTTTTTAGCGCGTTGCCTTCCATCCTCCATAGGGAGGAAACCCGCTTATAAGGTTGACCTCTTGAAGCGATCCAGAATTGCCGGCAAGAAAGTTTCAGGTTTCAGAGTTCTAGCTTGTGGCAAATTTTAGCATAAATATGATTTTGGCGTGACTAAACTGAAAAAAAAAAACGTTACAAAAAAGTGTCTGCTGGCGTTCGCGCATGATTAATGGCCATGTACGAAAAAGAAGACTGTATGTATCACAAAAAAGTGTTCGCTGGCGTTCGTGCATGCTTAATGGCTATGTACGAAAAAGAAGACTTCAAGTGTCACAAAAACGTGCCCGCTGGCGTTCGCGCATGCGCAGTGGTGTGGCCATGTACGAAAAAGAAGACTGTATGTGTCACGAAAAAGTGTTCGCCGGCGTTCACGCATGCGCAGTGGTGTTCGCACATGCGCAGTGGCGTTCGCGCATCCGCAGTGGCCATGTACGAAAGAGAAGGCTGTATGTGCCACAAAAAAGTGTCCGCTTGTATTCGCGCATGCGCAGTGGTCATGCACGAAAAAGAAGAATGTATGTTATAGAGTATATTTCATAGGTTTGTCGGGTGGACCTAGCGTTACAAAAAAGCGTCACAAAATGTGTCCGCTGGCGTTCGCGCATGCGCGTTGGCCATGTACGAAAAAGAAGGCTATATGTTATACAGTACATTACATAGGTTTGTCGGGTGGACCTAAAGCATACTTATGTTCCTGAGTTTGAGCAGAGGGCTCTAAACGAAATATTTTTTTTTTTTTTTTTTCAGAGCTCTCATATTGACCTTTTACCTACAGAAAAACACCAATAATACTTTTTATTACTTGAAAATGCCATAATAAACGAAACTATATTGCATTAATAAAAAATGTCTCGGTACGGAAGGCAGTAACAGCCAGCTGTATATTACTAAAACTGTAAAATGTCGTACCAATTACCTGTCTGTATATTTTAATAAACTATCTATTTGATATCCTTCCAGGATCATCCTGTATATAACTGTGTGGATAAAGCTGAAATTTACACCTAGCTCTGGGATATAACTGGAGTCCAAATCTAATATCTTCGGGTTTACACCGACCAGGTTTTGCACTTAGGCGACCATTCGTCTTAATATTAATTTCAAACACCTGTTGTGCTAAATGGATTTATGTATGAATCGTTTTCACTTGTATTAACCCAATGTAATATTTGTTAAATATACATTTCTGTATGAACGAAGTAGGTATAACTTTACAAAATTTTCTATTTATTATTATTACTAAATTATTATATAATATTAAATTTATTATTAAGTTATTAAATTATAACCAACTTATCAACAACCAACTTCATATTCGTATTTTCGACCCCAAAAAGCATTAAAAATTATAGAAACTAGAACGCCAAAACATTTCTGTAGACAGAGCAAATTTTAAGATTCATTATTGTATTTTTTTTTTTTTAAAATATCCTTTTTTTTATAGATATAAAAGAAAATAGCTGTGATTAAGAAATACTAGGCTATTGCCAGGATGACAAGGCCTAATCTTAAAAGGTTTTAAATAAAGGGGCTGCTAGAAATAAGATATTGAAAATAGCATGAAGACCGAAATGTTGTAAAATGATGATATAAATAAAGGACTTATTAAGGTCTGAGGAATGGATCTAACCAATTGTGCTTTTAAAAAATATTCATTATTTAAATAGTATAAATTTATCACTATCAAAAATGAAAAAGACTGATCCACTGTCAACGACTTTCTACAAGACATTATTCACATCAATAAAAATACAAAACGCAGACAATTTAAACATATTCACCGACGGGTCCAAAACAAAATCTGGTACTGGATCTGCTGCAGTAATAGGTTCGCAAATATTTAAACAAAAGCTCCCAAACACTGCAAGCATTTATACGGCAGAATTGCAAGCAATCCTATTAGCTTTATCAAACGTTGATACAATAAATTGCTCAAAGATCCAATTATTTTCCGACTCACTCAGTTCATTGCTCTCTTTTAACAATATGTACAGCACACATGCCATTGTCAAACAAATATACAATCAACTCTACAGACTACAAGAACAAAACATATCCATCACAATGATCTGGCTACCCGGACATACAAACATATCCATCACAATGATCTGGCTACCCGGACATACAAACATATCCATCACAATGATCTGGCTACCCGGACATACAAACATATCCATCACAATGATCTGGCTACCCGGACATACAAACATATCCATCACAATGATCTGGCTACTCGGACATACAAACATATCCATCACAATGATCTGGCTACCCGGACATACAAACATATCCATCACAATGATCTGGCTACCCGGAAATACAAATATCACAGAAAGTACGACAGTCGACATTCAAGCAAAATTAGCTACAAGAAAACAGAATATTGACATAGAAAACGCAACTATACAAGACATAAAAAAAGAACTAGTTGATACTATACAAGAAACTTGGCAAGAATACTGGACAAACATACAAAACAACAAACTCAGAGAAATCAAAAATACTATATACGAATGGAGCTCTAGTAGCCGAAGAAACAGACGAGAAGAGGTTATACTATGTAGACTACGGATAGGACACACTTTACTAACTCACTCTTATTTAATGACAAATAAAGAACAACCCATTTGCAGACAGTGTAACGTTCCAATGACAATAAAACACTTACTAACGGAATGCAGAATACGAGAACAACTAAAACTACCTTACAACTTACAGGAACTACTGACAGAGGGTAGCCCCTTCATCAACGATATATTAACATTCTTAAAACAACACAATCTACACACAAAAATTTGATTCCAGGAAAAAATTTAGATAATATTTCGAGGGTATAATAATAATCTGATTTCAATTAATTTTTTTTTTTTTTTTTAACCATTAATTAATGTTAGTAGTTTTAGTCATATGTATGTATATATAAGTCATATGTATGTAAATATAATATCTATATTGTAATAAGCAATACTGTAAATAATGTTAGCTCCTATTTCTTATTCTTAACACTTTTGTAATATTTAGTTCCATAAATTTCTACTTTTGTATATTGTATATTTTGTTTTGTAATTTAAAAAGAGCAAGTCACCTTCGTTGCGAAGCTCTTAAAATAAATAAATAAATAAAAAATTATTTAAAAAAAACAAACTTAAAAGCCTTATATTTTAAAAACTTGACGTATTGGGGAAAAAAACTAATGTCAGATTCGGATTCAGCACACCCGAAAACCCCCAAAATGGTGGTTCATTTCCATGTTACTTCCAAAAAGTTAAAATTTGTTGAGTAATTAATTATGTATGCCTCCATTGACGTTGCTCTTATTGGTATATTGTGTTATTTTTATCTAATGTAGTAATAATGAGTTACCTATTGTAAACATGGCGTACGAGGACGTAATCCATCTGAACCTCTTGAATCCAATTTAATATGTCAAAATAACTTTTAACTGTTAAAAAGGAAAAGTCAAGAGTTTGACAATTTTCAGCAAATGAACTAGAGGTATTTCATTTGAGACGGCGAAACTTTAGAAATCTCCCAGCCATCCCGATCCGATTGGAACTCTCAGAATCTCTTCCGCCTCTTTGCTCGGGATCCTTAATCAGGTACAGGAGGCTGTGGAAGTATTCCAAACTTCAGTCCGACCCAATACCAGCTGAAGAAGAACTCTACAGCTCGAACTCGTATAATGGTTCTTCCTACATGTCCCCAAGTTACAAGTTATTTAAGGTCTGTAGAAGTTTGCCGTGGTCTTCTCTTATTAGGAATGAATGAATGAATAGCCTTTATTGTGCAATTTTAATAATAATAACAATAATAATAATAATGACAGTACTTCTTTGATAATAATAATAACAATAATAATAATAATGACAGTACTTCTTTGATAATAATAATAACAATAGTAATAATAATGCCGCACTGCATGTTTCAAAAGGGCAATCAATTTTGACCAATAACATTGCGTTGGCTAATGGTGATACTATCCTTGAACTCGAGGAAAATGAATCGTACAGGTATCTTGGCGTACAACAACATCTGAAAATAGCCAAAAAAGAAGTAAAAGAGTAACTGAAGGCTGTGCTTCTCAAAAGCTTACGTCTGATTTTACGAAGTTATCTACATGGCAAGCAGAAAATAAATGCAATTAATACATGGGCGGTATCATCGCTGATTTACAGCTTCGGAATAATTAAATGGTCGGATAATCGTTAAAAGAACTGGATCGACTCATACGAACAGAGATGACTAAGGCACGAATGCACCACCCCATATCGTCAATTGAAAGGCTGTATTTGCCAAGAAATAAAGGAGGGCGAGGTCTCGCAAATATTCAAAACTTATGTCGCTCTCAGGAAATTAACCTGAGGAGCTACATAATGGCAAGCGAGAATTATCTTTTCAAGGAAATGGTCAAACTGGACGAGAATTATACAGCCTTAAAATTGATAACAAGCAACTGGCCGGAAATTACGACAGAATTGGATCGCCTCGGCACATGGCTAAAGAATGGTCGGTAGCGTGCTTGACTTCTGGAAGGCTATTCCCCGAAACAGAGGGTTTTGTAATAGCCATCCAGGATCAAGTAATAGCAACAAGATCCTATCGACGTCACGTTTTGAAGGATGTCAACATCTCTGACAAATGTCGACTTTGTAACAAAACGTATGAGTCGATCCAGCATATTACAGGGGGCTGTGAGATCCTTGCGGGATCAGATTATCTTCAGCGGCATAATAACGTGGCCAAAATATATCATCAAGCACTCGTAGAATAATTTGGTGTGTTGGATGGTGTGGTCCCTTATTACCGCTACGTCCCAAATAGACTTTTGGAGAAAGGTAAAATTAAAATGTATTGGGACGAAGCAATGATAACGGACCGCACTGTCCATCACAATAAACCGGACATTCTTATCATTGACAAGGGAAAAAAGACAGCCGATATTATTGATTTCGCAATCCCCAATGATGAGAATATCCGGAAATCATATGCCGAGAAACTGCGAAAGTACCAAGACTTAGCCATAGAGCTGAAAGGCCTGTATAAGTTGGATTCCGCAAGGATAACAGCCATCATAATCTCGACCAACGGGCTCATTCCAAAAACGACAATCGCCGCAAATGCCTACCTGAAACTGTCGGAGGAACTTATCAAAAATGCCCAACAAGCGGTGCTGCTTGATACCGCCAGAACGGTAAGAAAATGTTTAAATGAACGCCCGTAAAAAAAAAAAAACAACAAAAAAACAAACAATTCTTTCGGTTGGCAATAGCCCCCGAATGAATTTATCCCAGGAGACTGAGGAGAAAACTCCCCCCATAATAATGACAGTACTTCTTTGATAATAATAATAACAATAATAATAATAATGACAGTACTTCTTTGATAATAATAATAACAATAATAATGCTGGGGTCTCCCGTGGTCTAGTGGCTAGCGCGCTAGATTCATAAGCGGGAGATGGTGGGTTCGATCCCCACCGGCGCCAGAAATTTTCTCATCTCAGGGCTCGCTGAGAAAATTCCTGGCTGCACCCTGGATGTCGGTGCTAATAGCCAAGATTGGTTGATGCGCCGTAAAAAAAAAAAAATAAATAAAAAAAAAATAATGCTTCCTTGATAATAGTAGTGATACATGTTTGATAATAATAATAACAACAATAATTACAATAATAAAACTTCTTGTAATTATTGTAATAATAAAACTTCTTGCGGGAGATGGTGGGTTCGATTCCCACCTCCGGCAGGAATTTTCTCATCTCAGGGCTCGCTGGGTAAGTTCCTCGCTGCACCCTGGATGTCGGCGCTAATGACCTAGATGTAGATGCGCCGTGAAAAAAAATAAAAATAAAACTTCTTTGTTAAAAATAATAAAAATGATAATACTTCTCTTTGTGCTATAATGGAAATAATAATAACAATAATAATGCTTCTTTTGATAATAATATTAGCAACAATAATAACAATGATAAAATGTCTTTTTATAATAATAATAACAATGTTAATACTTCTTTTAATAATAATAATTACGATAATAATAATACTTCTTTGCTGATAATAAATTAATTTTTCCGCACAGGCCTCCCTTTTCGGGGCATTGGTCTACGCTTTCCATGAGTGACCAGTTCTACTGGAAAAAAGGTCCGACTCGCAGGAACTGCGTCATCTTAGCGCGGTTCCAGTTTTTTTTATTTTTATTTTTTTTATTTTTTTTTTTTACGGCACATCTACATCTAGGTCATTAGCGCCGGAATTTCACCAGCGAGCCGTGGGATGATAAAATTCTTGCCGGAGGTTGGGGCCACCATCTCCCGCTTATGAATCCAAGGCGCGCTAGCCATTAGACCACGGGAGACCCCGGTTCCTGTTCATATCCCTATTCTCATTTGAAAAGCATAGAATAGAAACAGATAATATTTTCCTCGGCCTTTGTTCAAAGGGTTTTATGGCTATACCTGGGGTCAGGTCCGCAAGACCCTAGAATCCTCTTCTACCGATACTTCAGTTCATACGTTTCAATGAATTGGAAAATATCAAATATTTTCACACATTCCTGTGTTCTTTTACTATAGTAATAATTCTACAGATAAAATCAATTAAAAAATAAAATAAAAAAACTAACAGCATAAAGGCAATTGAAAATATTCAAAAGACGTCAACGAATCTTTTTCTCTTGGCAAGCTATATTTCTAACAATGAATTGTTTTTCTTATTTTGCCTAATCTGTTTTATTGTAAAATACATTATCCAACTAAAAGCAATTAAAAAAAACAAGGAATAAAAACAGACAAAAAGAACAGTTCGAATAAGCAAAATCAATTACTTTAATGTTTTAAGCACTTATTTCTCCGATTGACATCGCCTAATCAAAACTTTCATCAGAACCTTTTTTTTAGAGCATTTAGTAAGCTTTCTAATGGTATTCTTTCGTTTACCAAGATTCTCAACCTTTTTCGAGATATTAAGGAAAATATACAAAGTTACCAAAACTTTTTAAGTCTGTTAATAAAATATTTTATTCTAACCCTTCCTTAACTCCAAACGTAACCAAAATTTCAACATATTAGTTTTAATGAAAGTAGAACATGCAGAAAATGTTTCAACTGAATCCCATGATTCTAAGTACCAAAATCAAAGACAAAGAACCCTCCCTAGGAAGGACGCTAGGCAGTTGAAAAGCTATATATCTTGGAAATCCATATCTCTAACATTAAATTGTTTTTCTTATTTTTCTTAACCTGTTTTATTTTCAAATACATTATCCAACAATAAGCAATTAAAAAATAACAAGGAATAAAAAACAGACAAAAAGAACAGTTCGAATAAGCGAAATCAATTACTTTAAAGTTTTAAGCTCTTATTTCTCCGATTGACATCGCCTAATCAAAACTTTTATTAGAACCTTTTTTTTAGAGCATTTAATAAGCTTTCTAATGGTATTCTTCCGATTACCAAGATTTTCAACCTTTTTCGAGATATTAAGGAAAGTAAACAAAGTTACTAAAACTTTTTATGTCTGTTAATAAAATATTTTATTCTAACCCTTCCATAACTCCAAACGTAACCAAAATTTCAACATATTAGTTTTGATGAAAGTAGAACATGCAGAAAATGTTTCAACTGAATCCCATGATTCTAAGTACCCAAACCAAAAACGGTATTCAAAAAATATTTTTCCAATTTTCTCGAAAACGGTTAAAGCTATCGCCTTGAAAATGGTTTCATTCGTTTTCCTAGCCCAGGAATCATATAAAACGAGTACTTAGAAGCTAATGAACTCAAAAACGTAAGCGTTACGATTTTTTTGCGCCAAATTCGCCCCAAACGCCATCTTCCGGTAGGCGGATTTCGCTGGTTAACGAACTTGACCTTTCAAATTGGACGACGGATTTTTGTACCAAATTTCATCAAAATCGGACCATTCGTCTTCGACCTAGAGAGCGAACAGACAAATATATATATATATATATATATATATTTATATATATATATATATATATATATATATATATATATATATATATAAATATATACACATATATATATATACAAATTTGAACCACCGTTATTTTCGGTCTCTAGGGGTTCTGAAAGGCGAAATTTTCTTGTCGGCACTTCCGGATTGTTTCATTGTATCAACCTTATAAGCGGGGTTCCTCCCTATGGGGGAGGGAGGAACCGCGCTAAAAGCGGGGTGCGTAAAGTTCTCCTTCAACCACTTCTTCCATACTGGCCTGTCCTTAGCTTGTCTCCAGCAATGAGGGCCAACCCATTTCTTCTTCTGCCGTCTTTGCTTCCTCTTCCTAGTAACTAGAACTAGTATAATGGTTCTTCCTACATGTCCCCAAGTTAAAAGTTATTTAATGTCGGTAGAAGTTTGCCGTGGTCTTGTCTTGTATTAAAAGCGAAAAAAAGTAATTACATATCTTTCCTAAAACAGACACCAATACGGGGACTAAGAAAAAGTAATCCGTCGGTAAGTGTTTAGGCGTGAACATTCTATGCCAAGAGAAGCCATAATAAAGGCAAGGTTGGGGTATAAGTTGAAGGTAAGGTTGGGGAAGGATCAATGGTTTCTCGAAGTTACTAGCAGGAGTTGCTGTCCAAAATTGTTTAAAACATTAAGTTATACTTTTGACGTTTCGAACCTGTTGAGGTTCATCTTGAGGTATGTAAAATATAAATTAAAAACCAAGAATAAGGAGAATGGTACTCCAATGATCCTATATGAACTCAAATACAATGTATAATAAAAATAAGATTGCATTGTATTTATATTGATATAGTGACATTGTAGTTGCCTTTCAAACCTAAACAGGTTAGAAACGCCAAAAGTATAATAAACAATGATTTAATCAATTTTGGGGAGCAACGCCTGCTATGTACTTCAAGAAGCTATAATGTTTAGTGTAGGTGTAATATTGTTCCTTTTATTCGACGTGTGTGTAAATTAGTATTAAATCTGTTTATCATTGTACATATCACTGATGAAGCCTTGAATTTCAAGCCGAAACGACGTCAAAAGCTGCCGAATCTCTTTAAATACCTTTTCAACGATATACTCAGAACTGAGATTATCCGTCAATTTAAAAATGTAATTGGAAATTTCGGGGGAAAAACAACTAATAAAGAAATTTAATATCAAATTTAATCTTGATGCAATTTTCATTCAACTACTGCAGCCGACGGGACTGAAACCACCATATCCCGCATGAGAATCTAAGGCGTTAGCCACTAGAGCGCGGGAAGACATTCCTGCTAGTTATTTGAAGAAAAAAGGTAGTTTTTTTACCTTGAAGCTCCAAGTTATAGCGGTTTAAATGCGTTTTGTTTTAATTAGCTACCTACTAAAAAACAATCTGTCAATAATGCTATATCCAGCATCCACAAATCGACTTTAAAGCTCTTGGGATCGGCCGTTTGAGCATCTCTGATGTAGATAGTTTCGGACCCGTTCCTCTGGAGGCCAAAAAGTACATATTACTGATGAAGCCTTGAATTTAATTTTTTTTTTTTTTTTTTTTTTTTGGGGGGGGGGGGGGAAGGGAATTACTACCATTAGAACGACATTTGCCTGGAACAGAACGAAATAGAAACGAGAGGTAGGCAGAGTTTAAGGATATTTTCACCAGTATTGTGCCGTTCTCCAAACGAATACAATGCCGATTCAGTACAGTAATATTGAATATGCTGACATGCTTTTCGTGTATGGTGTCGCCCAACAGTCGTGAGGCGGTTCGCGATTATCAACGTTGACTTCCTAATCGCCATGCTCTGGATAGACACACTTTACGGAACGTCTACCAAAGCATAAGAGATACAGGTCGTAATCCTACGCTTGGCCTTAATAAAAATGAACGACCTTCTAAGAAGGGCTGATGAATTACTTTTCAATTTAATTAATTTTGTTTTAATTGACTACAAGTTGCCCATGTAAAGCATCCTTTTTCGGCCTTGGAAACTTGCTAACAAAATAGCCATGATAATGAAATAATAATAAACGTTTTTGAGAGTCCCATCTAGCTAACCAAACTAATGTTCGTGTGGCCTATTAAACATTAAAAATTAAAAACCTTTATTTCGTGATAAGTTATTTATTTGGTTGCCTGCTGTGAAATTGGTATAAGAAATGTTTGTACAAGGTACATGACATCTTATAGAAAATTTAACGCAGATTTCGAAAATCTCTTTAGAATTAAATTTTCACTATGGCGTATATGACAAATAGCGCAAAATTGTCTGATACTAGTGCTTTGACAAAAAAAACCCAAAAAAACAACAACAACAAAAAACACGGAAACACCTATATCTAGGGAAATAATGCAAGTAAAAATTTATCCTTCCGGACCACCCTGTATATAGGGCAAGGTGTTGTACCTTTGACCACTTTGCAAAATTGAATTTTTTTAGCTTGATTATTAAGGCTAAATTCATTTTTTTGATTTCAGTGTAATTAGTATTCTATTGGTTATCATATTTAATTTTTTCAAGGTTCTAGCTTTACATTTAATATTTTTTATCAATTTTTAAAAAAATAATCGTACAGTGGTCAAAGGTACAACATGTAGTTGCACATTTGACCACGGGGTGTTGTACCTCTGACCACGTAAAACCAATACAGAAGTCCAGAGTAAAAATTGTATTCAGTAATATTGTAATTAATTGTAAGTTTAATAAATACAGGACAAGGATGTAAACATAATAAAAAAAACTATTATTGATATTATGTTACGCTTAGTATGCTGAAAAATCCAGTCCAACCGATAAACGTTATAACTGTCAAGCAGATCCACTAGCAATATTAGGGTTTGGAAGTTTAGCCACAATGTCTTTAACATCAATATCATACAAATTTTCATCTTTTTTCGTAAACTTGTCACTTAAAGTTTGTTTTTTCAAATATTGGATCTTAAACATTGGACATTTAATACCACAGATCTCTACGACTAAATATGTAATAGTAATATTAATTATTTTTTTTAAATTTGTAGCAGAAGAACATAAAAGTTGAATTATAAAAAAAATACTCAGGTATGTTGTACCTCTGACCTGGTCAAAGGAACAACACCTAGTCGTGGTCAGAGGTACAACACCCTGGTAGTGAAAATTAAAAAGTATGCTAAAAATTTTAGGGTTAAGATAAATCAATTTCAAAGGCTACGCCATGTTTCTTATTGTAATAGCTACTTTGTCGAATGATTTCCATCTAAAAAGACATAATACAAAAAATATTATGAGGCAAAACGTCATCAATAAATAACTTACATTTTTATTATAGAAATGGATAAGTATTTTTTGCAAGAATCCTCTTTGACTTGAATAATCCAAAGTAGGTTACACAAGCCCTCTAGGGAAGGAGCTAAACACTAATTACACCAAAATTTATAAAATGTTGCTGCATGCCGCCACAGCCTCGGTGGTCAAAGGTACAATATGGTCAGAGGTACAACACCGTCCCCTATATATATATATATATATATATATATATATATATATATATATATATATACTGTTAATGAGTAGTTTAAATTATACATTATAATGGGCTATAGATTTAAAGTTGTGATACATACCCTTGAGCCTTACATGACAGCAATATCTTGGATTTTGATGAATATAATTAATGCTATCCCGATAATACGGCGAATAGGTCCCAATAGATGACATAACTTGATTTGCAACGATAAGGAGCCTGCTACCCTATTTGGATAAAGCCTGAAGAGCGGAAATTAAAGGAAGTAGGTATTTATAAAATTTAAGTGTTTTTTCAAAGCGTTTTAAATCACCATGACGCGCAGATATTTGTGCGCGATTTTGGGCTTTAAATTGATTCTAACGCTCTTAAATACGTTAGAATGCCAATGAGAAATTATGCTCAACGTTTGTACTGTTGATCACCAGATGCGTCATCAGGTTGACATCATATGGGCATGTCCCGTCAATATACAATGAGTAAATATCTAAGAACGAAGCTGTTCCGATTTGAAGTGTTGCAACCCACGCCATGTTTCCTAGTTTGTCGAGTTTTGAAGTGTGCCCCTTTTAAGGCTACTAGGCAGTTGCTCTTACAATGGCTGACACACATCCCGGTGAAGGGATGAGCTCGTCTGATGACTCCAACATCTGCTCTAATTCTAGTGCTTTGTATCCAGGACCGCTACATCGAAATGACCTACCTTTCTTCGGTATCTCAGAGGTAGTCACCTGACAGATGTTCTCTACGAAGGGCATAACAGTTATTATTCGGTCGTGTTATTGTGTGGAAACAGTCCTAGAAGAAATATCTATATTTTTACTCAACGAAAAGGGTTCTTTTCATTAGCTCAGCAATTGTTTATGGTGAGAACCCTACTTTGAAATCATTCTTCTTATCAAGTAAAGATGGAATGGTTGGGATTCGGCTAAAGGAACCTCAATACGATTTTTGTTAAAAAAATCTATATAAAATAGCCTTCAATAAAATAGCCTTTTTTATTCTTTTTTTGTTAGGTTTCTATTGATTTTCATTCCACTCATTCTAAGAATTTAATACCAAATTGTTCTTTTATAATAAGTTAATTGTATTTATAGTTCTGTTACTTATCTCAATTATAAACTTTTTTTCTGTATTAATTTCTGTTTTTCTTGTCATTTTAACTGACGAAGGCTACCAATGTGTAGCCGAAACGTCCTAAATATAGATTTTTTTAAACAAAAATCGTATTGAGGTTTCTTTAGCCGAATCCCAACAATTCCATCTTTACTTATCGCCTCGACGGCTAACTATCTATTCTTCATGATTTCTTCTTATCGTCAGGTGGGATGAAAAGTAAGGAAATCTGTATTTCGGGACTATATGGCTAGAAAACATATTTCAGCGATCAAAAAATATCCTTGAGCAACTACCGCAGATACTTGACAAAATCTTTCTGGCGCTGCATGAACGTGGAACAGGTTGTTAGTTTAAGCAACATTTTTTTATTTGATATAATGGGTCAAATTTGTGTTCAAGACTTGGACTGTGAGGGGCACATACACGGAGAGGAAAATCTCAATGTTTGTACTGCGCAGTCCAAATTTTGAGATATTCCTCACCATGTATGAGACATCCTTGACTCCAGAGTTGAACTGTACAGTCCTACGAAGTACATAGAATGATAAACCCAATAGATTAACTATACAGACCAATGAGGCCTGGACAGTGCAGGCCAGGCTTGATGTGTGTTGACAAGAGGATATTTGCTTCACATACAGTGGGTCTACTATAACTGGACTGTGCACTGCCGAAAAAAAGACTGAGGGCAGAAAGAACTCAGTTTTTTTTTATTTCGAAGTTGTAATAGTGCGGAAAAGTTGCTAATTACAAGAAAATTGTGAAAAAAATAATGATCTAAATCGGTTGAAATCTTCCGTTCGGGTATTGACTTTGAAATTTGACAAAATATGAAAAAACTTCCTTTTTGCAATTATTTTTTTAATTGTTGAATTAGATGATTTCGTAGCATAATATTTTGTAACGTCTGCATATAGAGCCTAAAAACATCGTGTTTTAATTTGGTTTAGATCATTTGATATCTTTCAGTCGCGCATAGGGCCTAAACTTAAAAATTATTTTATGTATCTTTAATATAATTTTTTTAATCGTAATAGTGTTTTTATTTTTAAACATAAGCACATTGTGTTCTATTATGGTGCGAATAAAATTACAACTTCGGACAGCTTCCGAAGAGTCACGTCTGAAGTGATTTTCTCAGAATAAGCCCTGATAATAGTGTCTGAACGAAACCCCACAAGCAGATTGATTTATTTTGCTGATTAGGGACCTCGTTCAATCTTTTATTTAGGGAATGCGATATACCAACGTTTTGTTCCGAAAAGCTAAAACTTTTGGTAGCTTTTGGAGTAATTTTAGATATCTTGTAGGTTAGATGGCTGAATATTTTATTAATGGTTTATTAATAGCTACATTCCTTAGGATTATTAACTATTTTTCATCGATAACGCCTTAAGATATACTAGACCATCAAGGCAGTGAAGCATTGAAGGAAATATTAATACAGCATTGCAAGTATAAATTTCCCGAATATTGCACACGGTTAACCTTATAAGAAACGTGCGATAAGTCCTACCCGGAGTTTTAGGTTCTTATTACCGATACGATTTATTTCATACCCCACATGATGGTGTAGCGGATGGTTGTAGCTACTAGGGATAGGATAGGAAGGATGTGTCGGGAGAAGGTAACCAGGTAAGTACTGTGTCCCGCTAAGGGCGCTTCCTTGAACCTGGGGGATAACGACTAGGTACTTGGGTGGGGGGAAAAAAATTCTACCCGGAGAAACTGCGTCATCTTAGTATATTACAATCTGTGATTTGAAAAGCTAGGAAAATAATTCATAATTTTCCAATTTCAATCTGAATCTAAACTAACGGGATTTCAAGCACCGTTTTCTAGCACCTGAGTCTAAAAATATAAATAGAAATAGACTGTTTTTGTAATTCTTCCACTTGTACAAACATTTACCGTAACCAAAATTGATATATCTTAGTTAGGATGAATATAAAATTTTTGGACGAACATTAAAATATTTTGAGGATAATATTCCTCTCAATTGTCTTATTGGGCTAACATAAGCTGAAAGTCGATTATATACCATGAAATATGGTTTAGTCTATTTTCTAATTCAAAATGTTAATAGTAATTTTACTTGCAAGTCTAGAAACGTAAAAAGCTTTGTTAGTAACCTTCAATCATGGATCAGTAATCAGTAAAATGTCTTCTGTGTATTGTTTTGGGTAAAAATTAAAATGCATGTCTTCGTGAGTTGCTCTCAGGCAATATCCTGTAAGCTAAAAAATAATGGTTGTTTTTAGTTCATTTTTTACGGCGCTTCGACAACTAGGCCATTAGCGCCGAACATCCAGGATGAAGCAAAGAATTTTCCCAACGAGCCGTGGGAGGAGAAAATTCCTGCCGCCGGTGGGGATCGAACCCACCATCTCCCGCTATTACTGCGAATTAAGTGACAGCTGTAATTTTCTAAGTGAGAGAACAATAAACCTTTTGCGTCAAATTAAAATAAGTAGTTGCCCAAATCTCAAAGATTTTCATGTGTAGGCGGAAGGTCATTCCATAAAATTCTAAATTAACATAATAGTGAATTTATGAAAATGGCTCTACATGTTTCGCATCATCTGTTACCTCTTCAGGAGCCTAAAGTCTAAGTACAGACTAATAGAACTTAGGCAAACCTTCCACTACAATGGCCACGGGATTACTAAAGAACATCAACATAGCAACAATCAGCTATGATTGTAGTCAGCTGTTATTTATCAGTGATAAGGCACAGCTTTTTATATTCATTTGACAGCACTATTATTATAGTCATTTTAAAATCTCTGCTTATCTGAATCAAATTTTGATTACAATGATGGTTGCTTAGACCATAGAGGTACTACCTTGAAAGAATGGAATCACCATAGAAGAGAAAGATTTATAAATTATACATATATATTGCAAAATATTGCAATCTACAATTCAATTGTATTAAGCGATTTGATACTAGTTACTTGACGAAGCCTCAGGTGTCCCCAGTTGTCAGCCGAATACCTTCCTTGTTAGGAAGGATTCTAGGATGACCTGGAGTTACCTTACGCCATCCAACCACACCCTGCGACTAGCAGGGGGGATTGGAGGCGAATGAGACGTGGCCTGTGATATCATGAGGAGAGAAGATATCCATCGATATCACTCTCAATTATTTCACTGACTCCACGACACTACACTACCTTGGTAGATCACGGGGCCACTTTCTGTTAAGGCGTCTTGGTGGAGAGGAAGGATGATTGGTGCTGGATAAGGATTATGCTATAGGATTAGCATGGTTGATTAATTTGCTATGGAAAGATGAGAAGCGGCTAGGGATTATATCTTGGACAAAAGGGATATTTAGATCGTAATGGAGGGTGCGAAAGTTTGGATTCGGTGGATGTTAGAATAAATACAAACAATTAAAATTGTTTAAAGTTATGTGATGTATAATGGAATAGCTAGTGTCAATCTTTCTTAGGTTTAGCATTATTTGAGTCCATGCTGACCTGAAATTTAACCTAGTTTCCATAGCACATAAAAAAAACCCTCTTGAATAATTATTTAATCTCTATAATTTAAATAATATATTTAAATAGTAAGCCGAATTATTTCTTTTAGAGTTTCCACTAGGGTTTTGTAGTTGTAACCTAAAGCAGGAGGGCTTGAACGACCCAAAAACCAAGGACCAACCAACCCAGAATATTCATGAACGGAAGGAAGAAAAGGCGACTCCATTCTTGATTTACTTTACCTCCCCCCCCCCTTCAAGTCTCCTTCAATCTTAATAAATACCACTTAAAGGAAGCCCTATTGAATCTAATGTTGTGTAAACTTCAATGTTTGACAATTAAAAACACTATTAACATTCAAAAAGGTTCAATCAAAATGTAGCGGTGGAACGCTTCACCCTGAAGTTTGAAATATGATGTTACCATCGCATTGGGGCGGTTGTCTTGTGAATCAAATATTGATCTCAATACTGGTTGCTTAGATATACAGGTGCCATCTTGAAGGAGTGTAATCGCCCTGAAAAATTTGTAAACAATAAATAAATACAAAATAAATCGTTATGTGAAAAAGCCGAATCCAACCCATGAACGAAGACACTAGAAGAAAAAATCTTTAGTTCTTGCTCTTGGATTTGAACTCAGGTCCTCCAACTTATAAGTCCAGTGCTCTACCACTGAGCTAACCTCGCCCACTCTTGTTCTGATCATTTTCCTCAATAAACAAATTAAAGCATTGGCACTAAAAGACTTAACGTACAATATATATATATATATATATATATATATATATATATATATATATATATATATATATATATATAGGGGAAGGTGTTGTACCTCTGACCTTATTGTACCTTTGACCACCGAGGCTGTCGCGGCACGTAGCAACATATTATAAATTTTGGTGTAATTAGTGTTTAGCTCCTTCCCTAGAGGGCTTGTGTAACCTGTTTGGATTATTCAAGTCAAAGAGGATTCTTGCAAAAAATACTTATCCATTTCTATAATAAAAATGTAAGTTATTTATTGATGACGTTTTGCCTCATAATATTTTTTGTATTATGTCTTTTTAGATTTAAATCATTTGACAAAGTAGCTATTACAATAAGAAACATAGAGTAGCCTTTGAAATTGATTTATCTTAACCCTAAAATTTTTAGCATACTTTTTAATTTTCACTACCACGGTGTTGTACCTCTGACCACGACTAGGTGTTGTTCCTTTGACCAGGTTCAACTTTTATGTTCTTCTGCTACAAATTTAAAAAAAAAAAAAAAATTAATATTACTATTGCATATTTAGTCGCAGAGATCTGTGGTATTAAATGTCCATTGTTTAAGATCCAATATTTGAAAAAAAACAAACTTTAAGTGACAAGTTTACGAAAGAAGATGAAAATTTGTATGATATTGATGTTGAAGACATTGTGGCTAAACTCCAAACCCTAATATTGCTAGTGGAGCTGCTTGACAGTTAAAACGTTTATCGGTTGGACTGGATTTCTCAGCATATTAAGCATAACATAATATCAATGATAGTTTTTTTTATTATGCTTACATCCTTGTCCTGTATTTATTAAACTTACAATTAATTACAATATTAGTGAATACAATTTTTTTTCTGGACTGCTGTATTGTTTTTACGTGGTCAGAGGTACAACACCCCGTGGTCAAAGGTACAACTACATTTTGTACCTTTGACCACTGTACGATTATTTTTTTAAAAATTAATAAAAAATATTAAACGTAAAGCTAGAACCTTGAAAAAATTAAATATGATAACCAATAAAATACTAATTACAATGAAATCAATAAAATGAATTTAGCTTTAATATTCAAACTAAAAAAAAATTCAATTTTGCAAAGTGGTCAAAGGTACAACACCTTCCCTATATATATATTTTTTTTAGTTATTTTTTTTTTATTTACCGCTTACAAGGTTTCCCCATAGCGAATAGTAGGCCTTATAAAGCGTATTAGTAGTATAACTAATATTCTTATTACTTGAGTCATGCATTAATCTAATTTTTATTTAACACAATTTATTAATATTTATAACTCCTAATATATAATTTACAAAATTAACTAATTTACATGTATTTAATTAAATATTGTTTGTGACTATCGCAATAAATAAAATTTTAGTATATAGCATATTTATTTTTATTTATACACTGTACAAAATATTTACAAGTAATAAAAGTAGGTAACCATAAATTTAGAAACAAAAAATATGAATATGAAAACAATAAAAAGATACACAGGAAAGTAGAACTAGTTTCGGAGCAATGAAGCCCTCAACATTAAGATGTTGTTAAGGTATTGAAATATTTTGAAATAATCCTCTTTTGAGGCTCTATTTAGGATCTCATACAATTGAGCGTTATCTGCTGGGCTGTACAATAATTTTTTTACGTGGAAGATAAATACGAAAAAATATTAATGGGGGCCTTTATCAACGCAATAGCACCCCAAACAATGATTGTAAGAAGTCTTGTCTGTTTGTCTTTGAGTTTGTGCACGCTAATTTCAGTAACAGCTTATCCAATTTAAATATAGGTTTCACTAATATATTGTGGTAAGCTTTACTTAACGTTTAGTGTTTGTTTCATGTCAATCGGTTCAAAAATAAAAAAGTTATGCCAACGTAAAGAATCACGTAGAAAATTTGAAAAAAACTATCTTTATGTCGTTTTTGTTTTTTTCGCCACGAAACTTGGTATATAGTAGTCCCCTAGCAAATATTTAAACGAGTTCGTTAACCAACAAAATCGGTCCATCCGGAGGGGGGGGGGTTACTCTGAACCCTAAGTAGTTATTTGCCCATACCGTCTGCAATTTTTGTTGTATTGTGTTAAATCGGTAATCGTTGTGGTAATTTTAAGAGAAAAATGCATTGTGTAAGTAAACTAAATCGGTTCATTAGGAGGGGGGGGGGTTACTCCGGACACAACGTATCAATTATCCACTACCAGCCGTAATGTTTGTTATATTTTAACGTAACTCGGTATTCTTTAAGATCATCTACAGAGAAAAATATTTTGTAAAAAGAAACTAAATCGGGTCATTAGAAGAGGGGGGGGGGGTTACTCCGGACAGAAATTACTAATTTACTTATACCGGCCGTAATTTTTTTTAATCCTAACATTAAAGCTCCACATTTACGTCCATATTAACTTCATTTTGAGCAGGGTTAAAATTAAATTATACTAATTAAACAAAATTGTTAACAGTTTGTTCAGATTCCTACAGTAAACGTGTCTCATGAGAATAAAATTGTAATAAAATTTGATTAAATTATAAAATTTGTAATTCACTTTGAAACCCTGAAACATTATACGAAAGAATTTAAAGACTGTTACGCATTGTGATAATCGGAATATTGTTTTGTAATCATGTATTTTCTTTTCTTCTTTCTTCTTTATGATTGCCTGCCATCTCCTCCATTTCCTTCAGTAGCTTGTTGCCATCGAGTCCTAAGAGTTGTGATAATGTATCATGCCGGGTTAATTTCTGTATTCTAAACCATTCTCTGTCCAGGTGAATTTATCTTCCTCAACTTTCATAAGGGTGCGTTTACATCTGACACTTCTCGCAGGAAATATATGTCAGGTGTCGGATAGATATTCTCTTGAAGGTTTACATACTGACAGAAATAGCTAGACATTTATGTCATGGATATGTATAGGACAGTTCTGGATTTGTTCTAATTTGCGATAAATTCACCAAAAGCACAAATAATCAGTGTTTACATCTGTTGGTATAGAAGTGTCGACAATACAGCTAGTAGCCAAGATATTTATCTCTGAAATTAAATTCTTCTCGTAAAAATCTGTGTTTACACCTGGTGGTATAGAAGTATCGACACTTATAGTTCGTGATAGAAATATATATCTCAGACATAAATTGCTCATGGTTTACACTAGTCGCAATTTCTGTCTGATATAAATTTCCTGCAATAACTAGCAAGTGTAAACCCACCCTAAAATTAGATATTACTCTGATTTCTTTTTGCGGTAAGTACTTTTTTATTACTTTTCTCAACATTAAGAATTTTGACCTCTTCTGCCTTGTTTCCCAGAAGAAATCTCTATGTATGGAGTATGGTGTTCCTTTCAGAATTCTGGTTTGGCTTAATATCCAATCTAGATCGTCTTCATTAGCCATCTGTACAAGTAATGGTCTGTTAGGGTTGTTTGCTCCTCCAAGTTTATATACTTTTTCAATTTTTACATAATTTTTTTCCCTGAACGTATTTTTACAGAAATTTAGAATAACATCTGTCAAGTTATCCTTATCATTGAACTTCAATCCTTTAAATATGAGATTCTTTCTCTTCCTGTGGTTAATCAACCATTAAGTTTTACTATAATTGTCTTTGTTTTTTGCATGCAACTGTTGTATTTGTTCCCTAAGATATTTCTGTTGCGTTGGAATGAAACACGGAATACGTCTTGTTTATCTAATTAGAAAGAAGTGTTGTAAAAATTGGTCCATCGGAAGTTGGGCTTACTTTGTACTATGTTTGATTAGAATTTTCCAGTGAAACGTAAGTTAGCAAAGCTGCCGCTAGTCTTGATATTAATTCTCAGGTGTACCGCTAAGGGTGCTGAATCACGTTCCTGCCGCAGACCAAAATACGAAAACGTTAAGTTTTTGGATATTTATTAAGTAGTTTAGTTTAATTAAAAAATTAAATTTTAGCACTTTCCTCCGAAGGAAAATAGCTATTGAGGTTGCACTCATGACGGAATTTTTGAAAAATGTCTTCAAATCTTTATATATATATATATATATATATATATATATATATATATATATATATATATATATATATATATATATGTGCCTGTTAACACGATAGCGGCCAGAGTTTTTGTTTTTTCGTCACGAAACTTGGTATATAGCATTCAATGAGCAAACGATTAAACGAGTTCGTTAACCACCAAAATTGGTTCACCGGAAGGGGGGGGGTTTACCCCGAACCCAAAACACTAATTTGACCATGCCAGCCGTAATATTTGTTATATTTCAACGAAACTTGGTATTCGTAGTGGTAATCTACAGGTAAAAATGTGTTGTACAAATAAACTAAATCTGTTCATTAGGAGGGGGGAGGGGTTTACTCCGGACTCAAATTACTGATATACTCATACCGGTCGTAATTTCTGCTGTATTGTAACGAAACGCGGTATACGTCGTGGGTAACTCATGGGAAAGAAGTGTTGTAAAAATGAGCTAAATCGGTCAATCGGAAAGAGGGGTTTACTTTGTAATATATTTCAATAGAATTAGGTTCGCAAGGCCGCCGCAAGGAGCGCTCTCTACAACTAGAGGGACTGCATCCTGTTCCTGCGTCAGATCAAAAGTCGAAAATATGAAATTTTTTGTATTTATTAAGTAGTGTAGTAGTTACCATATGTAAACATAACTCTGGAAGCAAATTAATTACAAAATTAATAATTGAACAGTTACTCGTTACAAAATTAAAAGAGAAGTATTCATGTTTTTATTTTATTTATGTTGGATATTTTAAGCAAATTGTTCTGGAAAGCAGTCTACACTACCCAAATTCTGAGGAAAGTGCTTACTTATGCAGCTTCTGCGTGACGGACTTTTTTGTTCTAGGTATCGCAAAGGAACTCGGTATTCGTTGTGGTCATTTTAATATAAAAATTGTGTTGTAAAAATAAACTACGCTCCGTACTCAAATGACTACTTCATTATAATTATAATTATAAATATGTAATATAATTATAAATGTAATATATTTTTGTATTCCTCTCTTTGCAAATAATTATGTTTCGCGATGACAATTAATATAAATAATGTCCCAATGTCGATATTCCCATGCATGCGAAGTCGCGGGCACTGCAAGTATGTATATTTGTGTATACACGGATACATTTTACTGGAAATAAGTTTTGTTGAAGTTATCTATGGCAGATAAGTAAGGATTACTGATTGTTACAGCTGATCCTTCGAGTGGTGACAGACTCGGACGGCGAGACTGCAGAAGTCCCTCTGACTCCAGAGACTACATCTAAAGATGTTGTAGACTGCATCAGGGATCCAGGAGATGAAGAGTGCAGTCTGGTACACTCTACGCCCATCAACCGTAAGACTATTTTTTTTTTTGTTTAATGCAATGAATATTTAACATACGTACAAAATTTGTACTAAAACATAGTTAGACTACAAATCTAGGCGTACGGTAGTGCCCCGGGCCTACGCTCACTGTGTGTGTATTACAGGAAGTATAAGAGCCGATTTTTACCCTCTCATAACTTTGAACCAGTTAAAAATAAACTAGATTTTCTGAGATATAAGTGATGGAAAATCGGAATTTATACGAATCACTGACTCATTTATTCATCAACATTTTTAGACACTTCCAGAAAATCTAGAGAGTTTAAATTTTCAGGAATTGATCGTCGGTATTGATATATATATATATATATATATATATATATATATATATATATATATATATATATATATATATATATATACAGGGTGACCCTTAAATGTCTAGTCATATTGTGAGGGGTGATAGAGGACCTTTAGGGGAACAAAAAATGTTCTATGACGATTTCCCGAATTCTCGCCCATAAGGAAGAAAACGTCGTTTTATTGTTTTTTCGAGACAAACGTGGTTTTTAGAAGAATAATCGTTGTAGCTCCGTCCCAGGTGGTACTACTAGAAAAGGGGTGAAACCAATCGAAAGCTGAGTAAATTTACTATAAGACTAGTTGAAAGTAAACGTAAAATGAATGAATGTAAGTATGTATATCTTACCAAAAGAAAGCTATTCTAAATTTCCTGACATTTTATTGATATTTCTTTCCAGCGTTACTCCTCAATGGGCAGGATCTGTGATTTCCGGCTTTTAGAAAAACTTCCTCATTTAACCAGCTTTCCATTCATGTATCACAACCCTGTGTTATTGAAGTATTTAAACGCTTTAAGAACAAAAGTTTTTTAAAAAACATGGATCTGTGAAAATAAAATTATATTTTTTTCTTCAGTTTATTCAAAAAGCTGAAGAGAAATATTTATTTTTATAAATGTTTACATAATAATAAATAAATATTTACTTAACACAATAAAAAAATTACTTCCACGAATATAAAAAAAATTCCTAAAACAGTAAATAAATAAAATACACATTTACTTTGAATTTATTGATTCAGGTAACTAATACTGGGTCCAGGTGGCGGCCATTAAGGAGCACCAACCATACATTAACCTCAAAAATTACTATTTTTACCTAGATCACGCATTTGAACACATTTTTACAGGACTATGTATGTCTTATTTATGAGGGATAGAATTTTTAATTACAACAACAACAACGCATGGGCTCACGAGAATCCCAGTGAGTTTCACAAGCATAGCCATCAGTATCAATTCAAGGTAAAGCATTTGTTTTAAAAAATATAAATACCTGTAAAAATGTGTGATCTAGGTAAAAATAGTAATTTTTGAGGTTAATTTATGGTTGGGGTTCATTAATGGCCGCCTCCTGGACCCAGTATTAGTTACCTGAATTAATAAATTCAAAATAAATGTGTATTTTATTTATTTACTGTTTTAGGAATTTTTTTTATATTCGTGGAAGTAATTTTTTTTATTTTTATAAGTAAATATTTACTTAATATTTATGTAAACATTTATAAAAATAAATATTTCTCTTCAGATTTTTGAATAAACTGAAGAAAAAAATATAATTTTCTTTTCACAGATCCATGTTTTTTTTAAAACTTTTGTTCTTAAACCGTTCAAACACTTCAATAACACAGGGTTGTGATACATGAATGGAAAGCTGGTTAAATGAGAAAGTTTTTCTAAAACCCGGAAATCACAGACCCCGCCCATTGAGGAGTAACGCTGGAAAGAAATATCAATAAAATGTCAGGAAATTTAGAATAGCTTTTTTGGTAAGATATACATACTTACATTCATTCATTTTTACGTTTACTCCCAACTAGTCTTATAGTGAATTTACTCAGCTTTCGACAGGTTTCACCCCCTTTCTAGTAGTACCACCTGGGACGGAGCTACAACGATTATTCTTCTAAAAACCACGTTTGTCTCGAAAAAACAAAAAAACGACGTTTTCTCCCTTAGGGGCGAGAATTCGGGAAATTGTCATAGAACATTTCTTGTTCCCCTAAGGGTCTTCTATCACCCCTCACAATATGACTAGACATTTACGGGACACCCTGTATATATATACATATGCAGATATTAAATTCTGTGCTAGCGAAAATAATATATTAGTATTGAAGAAATATAAAATGCCTATGAAAGAAAGGCACTTTCCAGTAATGTACAAGGGAAAAGGCAGCGAGGGGTTGAGTCCACTTTATTTTCTGGGCCTATAATATTGTTTTATTTATCTGGAAAAGGAGGAAGGGGGATGGAGGCCAGTTGGAATAAATTTAGGGGGCTATTTCCTTTGTCGGTCGGTCTCCCCCTCTCCCAGATCTTGCGGGAGTCAGCCTGTCAAATCTAGGATCCTTTCGAGTTTTATACTTCTTTAGTCAGCTCTTTTATTTAATCTACAAGCAAAAGTATTTCCATAAACGTTTTTCCGCAGACTCTCAATGTTAATTTTTTTATATATCTTTATTTGAAAATTATACAATACAATAACATATTTTTTATAATTCTTTTGTTCATGATAGAGTCATGATGTATGAGTAGGGGGAAAAAGCCCAGTGGCCAAAACCTGTCAGCTAGGAATTTACAGAGATATTTACATTTGATTTTTTGTATGGCTATTTACAATATTTACATTTGTAATGTTTACATACTAATCAGCTACAAGACAAAACCGACAGGACATAGACAAAGTTACATTACAAGACCTGCAAATCGAAGTAAGAAGGTGTATTACAGAAAAGTGGCAGAAATCTTGGCACATGACGACAGAAAACAAACTTCGCGAAATAAAACAGACGGTAGGTGAATGGCCTTCAAGCAAAAGGGATAATAGAAGAGACGAAGTGATATTATGCCGCTTAAGAATTGGCCATTCCCGACTGACACACTCTTATCTCATGACAAGACAGGACAGACCGACATGTACACAGTGTAACACACCGCTGACTATAAAGCACATACTTACTGAATGTTTACAGCGACAAAACTATGACTTACCTTACAATATGACTGAATTACTCGGCGATGGAAGCAAATATATAGATAACATACTGAACTACCTCAACAAGACCAACCTCCTAAACAAATTATAATTATAATTAAACATGAACAAATTATAACAGGACATACACACATATATGTGTATGTATTTTATTTGTCTTAAAATGTTAAAACTATACAGCCGTACTATACTAAAATCTTACATTTGACAATATAAAACTAACAGGAGTGTGAAACCTCCTTCAACCAACTTAATTGATTATGTGTATAAACTTCATGCATTATTATAATATTGATTTTTCATATATTCAAGTATATTGTAATATTGTATTCTCTTATAAATAGATGTGTATATAAATTTCAATTTGTATATTTGGCCAAAAATGTGTAAAATAAGATTGTATTTAATTAGATGTATTTAATTAGTTGTATTTAATTAGATGTAATTTTCGTATGTATATTATATATGTAATTTTTGTTCTGAGCGAGTCGCCTTAGTTACGGTCGCTCATAAATAAATAAATAAATAAAATAATGTTTACATTTTACAGGCTTAGTTTACAAGAGGTCTTTAGGCCATTTGCGCTTAAGGCGACGGTGAGGGTTACCGGGAATGGTGCATGAGGATATGTTATTGATTAGGGGATTGTCGTGACCAGGCAAACGGGACTGGAAGTTAAAGTATCGGGTTTTGGATATGGTTTGGACAAAGGGGATATCTAGGTCGTTATGGATAGTGAGGTTTGAGACATAGAACGGAGCATTGACTATTTTACGGAGTATTTTGGACTGGAGAGATTGGATTCTGAGGATATTGCATCGCTTGGCACACCCCCAGACTTCCAAGCCATACGTCCAGGTGGGTTGGAGAATTGTAGTGTATATCCGTCTCTTGTTCTGTAAAGATAATTTTGAGTGAGTGTCTAGTAGTCTGTTTAGTAGTCGAAAACGTCTGTTTGTTTCCTGTCTTTTCTTTTGTATGTGTTGGCTCCAGGTAAGTCGTTTGTCAAGGGTAAGTCCTAGGTAGGTAACTTGGGTTTTTTCACAGATTTCGCTTTGGTAAAGATTGACAGAAGGGCATTTGGATCGTCGAAGAGTGAATGTTATGTGGGAGGATTTTTCAGGGTTGCCTTTAATCCGCCATTTTATGAACCATGGTTCAAGCAGTTGGATATGGGATTGAAGGTGTTTGGACGCAAGTATAGGATCAGAATTGGACGAGAGGATGGCTGTATCGTCAGCAAAAGTGAAGAGTCTTGTGGAATCATGGGTGGGCATGTCGGCAGAGTACACAAGGAATAAGATAGGACTTGGGATGCCGCCTTGTGGAACACCAGCAAGCTGAGGAAAGAAGGAAGACAGAGATGATCTGAACGAGACGTTGAATGATCTGCCGGAAAGATAGCAATTTATTATTAGGTAATAGGTCGAGGGGAGGATTTTTTTGAGTTTGAAAAGCAAGCCCTGGTGCCATACCCGATAAAATGCTTGAGCGATATCAAGGAATACACCAGAGCAATACTTCTTTTGCTCAAAGGAAGAGGATATTGAGTCAACTATTCTGTGACATTGGTGAATCGTGGAATGGGATATTCGAAACCCAAATTGGTGTGAAGGGAGGCAGGGTTCAAGAATTGGGATTAGACGTTTAAGGAGAAGCTTTTCGAGGATTTTTCCCATAATGGGAAGGAGGGAGATCGGGCGATAGGACGAAGGATGATTTGCAGGTTTTTTGGGTTTGTGGATCATTTTTAATGGTTGATAATTTCCAGGAGTTGGGAAAGTAGGTTGTTCTGAGGACTGCGTTATATATATATGTTAGGAATAGGATAGCTTTTTTAGGTAGGCGTTTAAGGATTAAGGGGGTGATAAGATCGGGTCCTGGTGCCTTGCAAATTATTAGTTGGTGGACAGCTAAGGATAATTCATGAGGATGAAAGGAAGAAGGAGGAGGAGAAAGCGGTAAGGCTGAGTATAGGAATTCTTCTACATTTGAAGAATGGATAGGGTTTTGAATGGATTCGTGGGGACGGAATACTTGGGAAACGTGGGATGCAAAAGTTTCGGAAATTTCGGTATCTGTTTTAGCCCAGCTGTTATCATCTCGACGGAGAGGATGTGATGGATTGGGGTGGGATAGAAATCGTTTAGTGGCTGTCCATAGGGATTTGTCGTCGGGAGTAAGTTTTTGAGTGTATTCAGCGAATTTGTTGTTAAAGTGTTTGTGTAGTTCGTATTATAGTTGTCTAGTCAGTTGGTTGAGGCGTGTCTTGTCAGATGGATATCGTGTGGTTTGCCATATTCTTCTGGCTATGTTTTTTTCGGCTCGAAGGAATTGTATCTGATCGGGGAAATAGGTTACTGGAGGTGATCTATGAGGACATTTCTTAGTGGAAATAAGGAGTCCAGTCTGAATGTCTGTAGTCAGTTTGTTTATGGCTGTGTCAATATCATCTTTAGTCTTAAGAGGGATGTTTAGGTTTAGAGAGGAATTTAGGGAGGATTGAAATGAGCACCAATCAACTGGGCCGTTGATGAGGGATGGGCGGTGAGGACGAGTGAAAAGGTTAGGATCAATGTTAAAGGAAAGCAATATAGGGCTGTGATCAGAGGATAAATCAAATAGGTTGGAAATATGGAAAGGAATGTGTCTGAAACCATTTGTAATGAAATAATCCACAATGTCAGGAGATTTGGATCTGGAAGTGAGCCAATAGGATGGGTTGGGAGGAGAAATGGTGTTCAGTTGGTGGGAGTGGATGGTGTGGCAAAAAAGGTTTCCTCGAGAGTTGGAGGTTCGACATCCAAATTCGGGATGTTTGGCATTGTAATCCCCTCCTGCAATAAATCTGGGACCTAAAGAGGAGAAGAAGGAATTGAGGACGGAAGGAGAGACTGCTTTATTAGGTGGGCAATAAGCAGAAGAAATGGTTATTGGAACGTGGGAAGAGGATTGGAGGGTAACTGTGGTACTCTGCAAACATTCCAAGGCAATAGGTGTAGGATCAGGATAGTGGGAAATGGAGGATTTGATTAGGATGGCAGTACCTCCGTGAGAAGTCCCGTCTGGGTGGTCCGTTCTGTATGTCCTATATCCAGTAATGTAGAAATGTAGTCGGTTGGTCAAGTCAGTTTCTGTAATTAGAACAACGTCAATGTTTTTGTCTTGAAGTAAGTGAGTCAGTTCGTCTTTGTGGGCTGGAAGTCCATTGGCGTTCCAAAGGAGGATTGAGAGGGATTTAAAGGAAGGCGCAGTCATGGATGCAGGACAGACAGGATGCTGGTCACTTTGTGGAGGAGGTCAGTGAGGGGGGATATTAGGGCTTGGAGATTTTGTATTATTTTATTTAAGTTGACTAGGGCGGTTGTGATTGAGGAGAAGTCAGGGGATGGTTTAGGTTGAGGAATAGTAACCCTCGGGGGAGGTGGACAATGGGAGGCAGGTTTGGGAGCAGAGGTGGTTGTTGATGGCTTGGGAAGATTCGTCCGGAAAGCAGAGGCGTAGGTTGTTCTTCCTGGATGTGGTTGACCGGAGGGATGGGGCTGGTAGTCCACTGGAGGCTTCGGTAGGGGTGGAAAAGTTGAAGTGTCCTGGCTGGGTGCTGCTTGGGAGGTAGTTCTAGCAGGGCCACGTTGTCCACTCCTAGATCTTCTCCGCTTGACCAACTCCTGATAGGCGCTACAACGGCGGTAGTTAGCAGGATGGCCTTGATGGCAGTTTATGCAAGTAGCTGGAGTATCTCTGGTCTTTGAACACTCATTCGATAAATGAGGGCTCGCACACTTGACACACATTGGATTCACTCGACAGAATTTCTTCGTGTGATTGAAGCTCTGGCATCTTGTACATTGTGGTATGTCCTCTTTTCTATGTGGTTCCACTTTTATTGATGTAAATAGGAGAGTCTTGAGGGAAAATATGTCTCGGTTATTTGATGCGGGTTTTAGGTTGATGAAGAATAGCGGGAGTGGAGTTCTTGTCGTTTTTCGTAGTATATTACAGGCATCTAAAACATGGAATCCTAGTTTTTCCAGTTCTGATATAATCATATCTTTTGGCGTTGTGGGATATAGGTGCCTGATAACCACCCTGTATGGTTTATCTTCCTTAAATTGATAGGTGTAGTATTCTATATTTTTGATTTGAAGGAGTCTGACTATTTTTCTATAAGTTTCAGGATTTTTTGCTTGAATTGAAAATGCGTTGGTTTTAGATTTGCAAGTAAATGCTGTTTGGCCGACTTCTAATGCGATTGTGTTGCAGATGGCGAGGAAATCAATATCTGGCTTTAAGTTTATGGGTGGAGGTTCACAGGAGTCGTTAAAGTCTTCCTGGTCCGCTCGATATCTTCGTCTTGGTCTTGTGGGGCTAGCAGTTGGAATGAGTTGGGTGAGGTGAAGTCTGGCTGATATTGTACAGGTGGAGGTTGGCGGTAGGTCTGGCGGGTTGATGAAGCACTCGATGAAGAGCCGTCAGTCTTGGCTTGTTTCTTTTTGTCCGGCAAAACATTCGGTGAAGTAAGGTCGGAACCTCTTGACCTCTTTGAAGTATGAGTGCTGGACTGAGTGGAGTTTTTTTTTTAATGGGATCTTTCCATGTTTTTGTTGTCCATTTTGTATATATATATATATATATATATATATATATATATATATATTTTTTTTTTTTTTTTAATTAAGAAAAATAAAAAAAAATTAAACATTTAACCAAAACACGTTCTAGTTAAATATTTAATTAAAAAAAATAAAAAAAAATTAATGAATTTGAGATACGATCTCGATACTTTCGGCGTGAGAGTAGCGAGCGCTACCCCTGAGCCAAGGAGTAGTAGGCTGAAGAGAGGAGAGTAAGCCGGGACATTGGATGGAGACAGAGGCCTCTCAGCTGGGGCAAAGGGTAGACCCTAGACCGGCAGCAGCAGGAATCCATTCCTACCATTTTTTACGAACCAAAATGGCCTATAAACACTATTTTGACGTAAAAAGTAAGGAGCACTTATAAACGCTGTGACACTTGCAATGGCTAGGACACGACTCCTCAATGTTAAGTATCAAAAGTTGGAAACGGCTTTCTTTCAGGAACTATTCAATATTAGCTTTTTTTCTAACCATTGTATGATTAGGAAAGATTGACTAGAAATTGTGGGTCTTTTTGCGAAGACCCAGAAGTTACTTCTGAAGTATTTGTAGTGATTTTTAACAGTTACTCCTACTCGCCGATAAGGTTACTGATTAGCTTACAGGTTCTTTGCTGGTTATCTATTACTACTTGACTCGTTATCTACGGTTATAATCCATATTAGATAATGGCAAGAAATATTTATTAATAGAAAGGTTAATATGATCAAACTCAATGGTAATGGTTTGCTGCAAATGGTAAAATTATGGAGAAGCTAATCACAAACGGACCGGCGCACAGTGGCCAAAAACAGCTCAAAACTTGATTTTTTGAAGTATTTTCTCGGAACCCAT
The DNA here is from genome assembly GCA_946811695.1 of Gonocerus acuteangulatus. Classification (NCBI taxonomy): domain Eukaryota; kingdom Metazoa; phylum Arthropoda; class Insecta; order Hemiptera; family Coreidae; genus Gonocerus; species Gonocerus acuteangulatus. The sequence goes on from OX328125.1 coordinate 17,758,795, forward strand.
TTGCCTTAAATATATGTTAAAAACCTCGTGAGAGTGCCATTTCTTGAGTTTTAGGCCCCCACCGTTGATTGAGGACGGTGGTTAATCATTGAAGTACTAGAAACGAAGAAAATTTCCCAAATCGTCATGTACCAAAATCGTTCCTTTAACTTTACTTTTTCAGACCGATAAGGTTGACGCATGTTTTTCTTGTTTTAGTGGGATGTTCTAAGGGAAAACAAATATTTTTGTATTTTTCGTCTCGCCTTCATGGACGGGATACTGAAAAAGTAAAAACATTACATGCATCAAATTTCGTTTTGTCATATAGCTTTTGCGTCTCTCTAATTTCGGGCTTAAATATTCCGTGGGCATGTATGAAAGACCCCAGACTGAAATTAGCTGCATAAGTCTGCCTACTTCGGTGCTAGAGGTGAACGAACTCGGCAAGACATACGCGCATTATCTGTATGTAAACATTGGAATCAAATCGAAGATGGATTTTTTTTGCGGTATTCAAGTCAGTGTTGACTGCAAAAAATGTCTGAAGTGATCCGAGTGAAAAATCGTGTCCTAGTTGAAATATTGTAATTTCAGGTTTCTAAAACAACAGTATCAAATGTTATTGAGTTTTGAGCGCTTTTGGGCAGTTTTTGACCACTGTGCGGTGCCTAAAGATCTGTCCAGAGGATTAGCTGTCTGCCTCTTTAGAACAACTATCGGAAGCGACCGCCAACAGGCTCACCTGTTCAGAATCGTCTTTCTTGCGAGATTCAATCTCTAATTGATGCGTTATTAGTATCAGTATAATATAAGAAAGCATTCTTAGTGACTCAAGTGGTTAAATATCCTTTAAAAAAAAATACCCAATCACTATGAACCGATTTCAAACACACCCGATCTTGTGTTACAGGATTGCTGCATGTCCTAGTTTTATACGACACATACCTCTCTAGCCATTGCAGAATTTAAAAAAAAAAATGATTTGTATCCACAATAACTTTATTACTACTGCTAAACATCATTGTGAATATATATCATCAATATCGATTATATTAATTGCAATTAATACAATACATACTCACGATGGAATCCTAACCATTTCTAATCATAATGGAATTCAACCAATTTAACACATATAGCGTTAGATCGTTATTAATTAATACTAAATATTGGATGGACTATGTTATGGGTTTCAATAAATGTCAAACTAGAATTAATGTTTGTATCATTAATAGTCTTCATGACGGAGAATGTTGGCAATCCTGCAAGAATTATCAACAATAAGAATCTATTCTTTCTTTGTCCATTAGTCAAGCTGGTTGACTGAGGAAGGAAAAAGACCCTTATAAAGCTATTCATAGAAAGTACTAGCAGAATGCATAATACTCTCGTAATAAAAAAAGGGATTGGTGAACGGTGTTGAATGAAAGGAGTAAGGAACGAGGGAATGAGTGAGAAAAGTGAGAGAATTGGTGTAGAGAGGGGAACGGAATGAGAGAGATAGAGAATAGGAGAGAGTGAGAGGAGAGGGGGAGGGGCAGAATGAGAGTGGGAGAGTTGGAATAGAAAGAGGGAAAGAATGTGAGAGCGGGAGAGATAGAGATATTGAGAGTGAGATCTGCGAAAAAAACACACATTGAGAGCGTAAATTAGACGGAACACGAGTGTGTGAGAGAGATCGAATAAGTTGAGGAGAGGGAAAGAGAGTGATAGAGAAAGAAGAGGTAGAAAAAGAAAGAGAGTGAGAGACAGAAAACGAACGTCCAGAGGGATTGAGAGTAACAGGGAGAATTAGAGAGAGCGAGAGATTGCGAGAAAGAGAGAGTGTGAGTGTGTGTGTGTGAGAGAGAGAGAGAGAGAGAGAGAGAGAGAGAGAGAGAGAGAGAGAGAGAGAGAGAGAAGGGATAGAATCTCAGGGAATAGAGGTGTTAATGAGGAGTAAATGAGCCCTAACTCGGGGACAGCCGCAGATTACCGTGTTACCCCCTCGTCATCATCATCAACCCTCTCACCCTCCCTCTTACATCCTCTCTCTCTCCCTCTCCCTCTCCTAACTCTATATTTACCATAGCCTTCGCACCCTTGGCCCCAGGACGGTAGCTAATCCAATCACAGCTAGTCCCTAACTGGAGGTCCTTAGCAATTTGGCTCCACTTCCCTCTGATTTATGCTGATAGCGAGGATATGCCGCAAACATTGATAATGCGTTAAATAACAGTTCACAAATATATATATATATATATATATATATATATATATATATATATATTAATTTTCTGACAGAGTATTGTGTATGGCGATGTACTACACTACTTAATTAATACACAAAAAATATTTTTTTTTTTTGTTGATCTTGTTGAACAATGAAGAAGTGTCCACATGTGAAAAGAGAACGTCTGAGAATCACAACAACGGAGGAACCGGATGCAGCGTCCCTAGTGGTAGAAGGAACAACCAATGCCCGAGGCGAGATGAGGTGGTTCTGACGAGATAAGAAATGTACACACTAATCAGACTAGTGCATATTTAATTTAATTCAACAGAGAATGTAGAGCCTACAAAGCCACTCAAATCTGTGAATATCTTACTATTCAACAGAGAATGCAGAGCCTACAAAGCCACACAAATCTTTGAATATCTTACTATTCAACATAGAATGCAGAGCCTACAAAGCCACACAAATCTGTGAATATCTTACTATTCAACAGAGAATGCAGAGCCTACAAAGCCACACAAATCTGTGAATATCTTACTATTCAACAGAGAATGCAGAGCCTACAAAGCCACACAAATCTGTGAATATCTTACTATTCAACAGAGAATGCAGAGCCTACAAAGCCACACAAATCTGTGAATATCTTACTATTCAACAGAGAATGCAGAGCCTACAAAGCCACACAAATCTGTGAATATCTTACTATTCAACAGAGAATGCAGAGCCTACAAAGCCACACAAATCTGTGAATATCTTACTATTCAACAGAGAATGCAGAGCCTACAAAGCCACACAAATCTGTGAATATCTTACTATTCAACAGAGAATGCAGAGCCTACAAACCCACACAAATCTGTGAATATCTTACTATTCAACAGAGAATGCAGAGCCTACAAAGCCACACAAATCTGTGAATATCTTACTATTCAACAGAGAATGCAGAGCCTACAAAGCCACACAAATATGTGAATATCTTACTGTTCAATAGAGAATGCAGAGCCTACAAACCCACACAAATCTGTGAATATCTTACTATTCAACAGAGAATGCAGAGCCTACATAGTCACACAAATCTGTGAATATCTTACTATTCAAAACAGAATGCAGAGCCTATAAAGCCACATAAAACCAAATGCAGATTCGTGGTTCCCTCTGGGACATTCTTGAGATGACCATGAATAATGCCGGTGAGCGTTAAATTTCTTGAGAGCTAAGGAGCAGTTTGATAAAATATAATAAGCTTAATTCAAAAGAAAAATTCGAAACGTTTTAATTCACATTATTTTTTTAACCGCCCCTCTTCATCGCCTCTATTAGTAGAAGTAACAAGCAATACCTGAGCCGGTTTGGAAGCTCAATTCATTTTGAACAGAATAGAGAGTCAACCCCAACTACGTATGAACGGATTTTTAATACACATCTTTCTCTTTAGATACCCACGACGTATACCGAGTTACGTTATAATAAAACATAAATTACGACAGCTATGAGAAAATTAGTAATCTGGGTGCAGAGTAAACTCCCCTTTCAGATGGACCGATTTAGTTTAATTTGACAAGAAATTAGTAATCTGGGTGCAGAGTAAACTCCCCTTTCAGATGGACCGATTTAGTTTAATTTGACAAGAAATTAGTAATCTGGGTGCAGAGTAAACTCCCCTTTCAGATGGACCGATTTAGTTTAATTTGACAAGAAATTAGTAATCTGGGTGCAGAGTAAACTCCCCTTTCAGATGGACCGATTTAGTTTAATTTGACAAGAAATTAGTAATCTGGGTGCAGAGTAAACTCCCCTTTCAGATGGACCGATTTAGTTTAATTTGACAAGAAATTAGTAATCTGGGTGCAGAGTAAACTCCCCTTTCAGATGGACCGATTTAGTTTAATTTGACAAGAAATTAGTAATCTGGGTGCAGAGTAAACTCCCCTTTCAGATGGACCGATTTAGTTTAATTTGACAAGAAATTAGTAATCTGGGTGCAGAGTAAACTCCCCTTTCAGATGGACCGATTTAGTTTAATTTGACAAGAAATTTTTCTCTTTGAATTCCTACGACGTTTACCGAATTTTGTTGCAATATAATAAAAATAACGTCCGGTAAGGGCAAATTAGTCATTTGAGATTGTAACCAACCCTCTAGTTGGACCGATTTTGGTGGTTAACGAACTCGTTCAATAGTTTTCATAAGGAGTTCTGTATACCAAGTTTCGTAGTGTATGATCAAAACCAGCCTGTTTTCTTATGTACCACCCTAATGGCTGCCTTCCTCGGAGGAAGTTCTAAAACGTTTAAACTAATCGGTGAATTAATTTAAAAAGAAAAAAAAAACAACTCTAAAATACTAACAGAAAAAGATAATTGTAATAGTTTTTAGAACACTTACTCCCAGCAATAATGCATTGACACTTCTCTAATGAATATTGATATAAAGGCCTCGAGTAATTGCATACAGCTATTAAAACAATTATAATTGCATACAACTACTGCATAAACTATTAAAATACAATTTCACTAGTAAAGTTATTAAGGCAATTAGTCTGTAATTGTTCTTGTGTTTCCATATTTGTGCCGACACTTGTTCTTTTTATCTAAACGCTTAATTGAAAGTAATCAAATAAAATATAAAGGAAAAAAACATAAAGTTTTAATTTATATCAGTATCTCTTGTAAATTATGCTCAAAGACTTACCTCAGAAGAAAGTTGCTTAAGCCGCACGAAGAAATTTAGTTATTGAAGTTGAACTCTTATAAACATTTCTTTGACAATTTCTTCAAACGTCATCGATTCTTCCTTCCAGGTTTTTTTTTTTTTTTTTTTTTTTTTTTTTTTTTTTTTTTTTTTTTTTTTTTTTTTTTTTCTATTTAGGAAGTGTCTATAATGATTCGCTCCTTCCAAACTTCTATTTTATCTTTTGATTTTTATTATTATTACTTTTATTTTATTTTCCTTTTAGCTAGGATTTATTTATTTATGTAATTATTTATTTTTATTATTTTCTTATTGTTTCTGTAATTCAATTTAGTATGTACTATTTTTTCTTTTTTTTCTGTATTCTCATTATGTGAAATCATAAAAATGGCCTTACTTATCACAATTAACCAATGTGCTATATAATTTGTGCAGATGTTAATAAACACTTTATTATTAAAAAAAAAAAAAATGTTTCTATTGATTTTCATTCTACTCATTCTAAGAATTTAAGACGAAATTGTTCTTTTATAATAAGTTAATTGTATTTATAGTTCTGTTACTTATCACAATTATAAACTTTTTTTTTTGTTTCTGTATTAATTTCTGTTTTTTTTTGTCATTTTAGCTGCCGAAACGTCCAAAATATAGATTTTTTTTTTAACAAGAATCATATTGAGGTTTCTTTAGCCGAATATATATTTATATATATATATGAGTAGGTGAGATGCAAAACTCGTTCGTTCCACAGGAACATACTTTTCAGGAAGTTTTAGCATTGAAATATCTTTTAGAATCTAATGCCATCTCAATTTTTCAAAAAATGGAACGATCAAGTTATGCATCTCACCTCCTCATATGTACATGTTTATGTGTACATATAAAGTGTGTATGCTTTTTTAGATGTTGTTCTCTGTACAGGTTGTAAATTTCAATAAAGATAAAGTTAAATATATATATATATATATATATATATATATATATATATATATATATATATATATATATATTTACTCCTGGCCACAAACTTTTTTATGTCCAGACGAAAATTGTGAATATTCCCCTAACAGTCAAAGAGTTATTTACTTTTCAAATTTTGTTTTTAACTTTTCTTTAAATTATTTTTTGAAAAATAATATTAGGTCAAATGCCTCGGCGTAGCATTTGTACTAAATCAATGCAATAAAGTAATTAGTGAATTATAAATTAAAAATAAACCAAAATAATAAATTAAGGTCACCTTTGCTGAAAATAAATTAACTACCATACAAAAAACGGATGCTAAAACTAAAAACAACTATTAAGAGAATACTCCAAAACCTTATTAATAATTTGACGAGTCTAAAAGTAAAATAAATCTAGAATTGAATTAACGTTAGTTTAGTAAACTAAGGTTCGTTTTGCCCAACACTGGGCGTGTTTTAGCACTTTCCTCCGAAGGAAAGTAGCTATTGAGGTTGGACTCATGACGGAATTTTTGAAAAATTTCTTCAAATCTTTATCGATCCTACCTAGTAGACACCGAAAATGACCCCCGTTAAAATTTATATATATCTATATATATATGCATATATATATATATATATATATATATATATATATATATATATATATATATATATATATATACATAAGTGTCTGTTAACACGATAGCGGCCAGAGTTTTTGTTTTTTCGTCACGAAACTTGGTATATAGCATTCAATTAGCAAACGATTGAACGAGTTCGTTAACCACCAAAGTCGGTCCACCGGAAGGGGGGGGGAGGGTTTACCCCGAACCCAAAACACTAATTTGACCATGTCAGCCGTAATATTTGTTATATTTTAACGAAACTTGGTATTCGTAGTGGTAATATAGAGAGAAAAGTGAGATATAAAAATGAACTAAATCGGTTCATTAGGAGGGGGGGTTTACTCCGGACCCACAATACCAATTCGCCACTACCAGCCGTGATCTTTGGTATATTTCGACGAAACTCGGTATTCGTAGTGGTAATCCACAGGTAAATGTGTGTTGTAAAAATAAACTAAATCGGTTCATTAGGAGGGGAGGTTTACTCCGGACCCAAATTACTAATATACTCATACCGGTCATAATTTCTGCTGTATTGTAACGAAACGCGGTATATGTCGGTCTGAATCGGTCAATCGGAAAGGGGGTTTACTTTGTAATATATTTCAATAGAAAAGCCAGCCAGACATAGGTTCACAAAGGCGCCGCAAGGAGCGCTTTCTACCACTAGAGGGACTGTATCCGGTTCCTGCGTTAGGTCAAAATACGATAATATGAGGTTTTTTTGTACTTATTACGTAGTGTAGTAGGTACCATGTGTAAACATAACTCTAGAAGCAAATTAATAATTGATGAGTTACTCATTACAAAATTAAAAGAGAACTATTCATGTTTTTATTTTATTTATGTAGGATATTTTAAGCAAATTGTTCTGGAAAGCAGTCTACACTACCCAAATTCTGAGGAAAGTGCTTAGTTATGCAGCTCCTGCGTGACGGGCTTTTTTTTCTTTATTCCGCCTTTTATCAGGAGAGTCTGGTGTAAATCCAGACCCAAACCATATATTTTTGTAGGTAAATCGCTCTAATTTTGTTAAAGTCTGAAATAAGTCCAGACTTTGATGGTGTGTTTTGAAGTGAAGTCGCCTCAGCTTGAAGTGGTTTCTTGAAATTCACTTCACGGAGGCATCAAAGGAGGGTTAATTCGATTTGAGATAATTTCCTTCTTCAAACATAGGCGCTAAAGGAAAGGCCAAAATGGGACGGTGCGATAGAAATTATTCTATCCACATTTCCTACAAAATATACATGACGGAAAGGCATTTACATGAGAGAATTAGACAGCTTGGGAAGTTTTGTGAATATTCATTTTATTAACATAGTTATTTATTTTTACGCTGAATACTATTTATACAAATTTTATAGCCCCAAAGCATTGGCGATAGCCTCTGAGGAAATTAAAATTTATTAATTAATTGTATTCTTAAACATAAAATGTAAATTAAATAAAAATCGATAAAAGATAAGTAAAATGTGTTCTTACAAATTTGTTATTTACTTATGGAGCTCTACAACAGCAAGGTGATTTGCACACATAATTAGTAAATAGATCGATTTAATTCGTTTTCATAACACTTCTTTCTTATTAGATAGCTAGGACGTATAAAGAGTTTCGTAACAATAAAACAGAAATTACGACCGGTATTAGGAAATTAGTAATTTCTGTCCGGAGTAAACCCCCCCCCCCCTTCTAGTCAACCGATTTAGTTTATTTTTACAACAATTTTTTCTCTTCAAGTTCAAGTTGACCACAACGAATACCGAGTTTCGTTGAAATATAACAAAAATTACGGCTGGTATTGACAAATAATTACTTTGGCTCCGGATGGACCACTTTTATTCTTTACTTTACTTCCCCCCCCCCTCTTCGGATGGACCGATTTTGTTGGTTAACGAACTCTTTCAATCGTTTGATGGGGGAAAACTATATACAAAGTTTCGTGGCGAATAAACAAAAACTCTGGCCTGTCTCATGTTAACGGACACGTATATAACAATATATATATATATATATATATATATATATATATATATATATATATATATATATATATATATATATATATATATATATACATATAAATTTTGACTGTGGTCATTTTCGGTGTCTACTAGGTAGTATCGATAAAGATTCGAAGAAATTTTTCAAAAATTCCGTCATGAGTGCAACTTCAATAGCTACTTTCCTTCGGAGGAAAGTGCTAAAAAACATATAATAAAAAAATTAATAAACTCGTTTGTTTGGATCTAAATAGAACCAATACGCGAATGTTCTGAACATATTACTGGTAATTTTTAATTATTAATAATAATTATTTTAGAATTTAATTAATATAATGAATCTTTTGAATGCTATCAGTGCTGTGTACCTATTATCCGCAGTAATTATCCACATAGATTCTTATTCTGAAAATCAATGGGCAGAATGGACAAGCGTCTTGATTAGGTATCGATTCATCTATAAGAGCATATTCTGTCTAACTCAGACAGTTCTGTCTAATTCTAAAGCATGGGGATTAGTTTACGCTTAATATCTAAAGAATGAGCTTAAACTAATCTCTATAATTACAAAATAAACTATAAAAAATGTCAAAGTACACTTATGCATGACAAAGATTTTTGGGACGGGTTTGCCACGGGTTGTCACTCTTTTCGAGACAGGATAGGGCTGAAGCCTTTACTTTTTACGAAGAAAATGTTATCACCGCTTATCATCAATTGTGACCTTGGGCTCGGATGCATAAGCCTTTGCATCCTTGACCTTCAACTTAATTATTAAGTGAATAGACTTATCGAATAAGGCGGAAGGTCAATAACTACGCCACACACTTTCACACTTTTTATTAGACTTCCCTACATATTTCGCGCCATTTTGGCGCCTCTTCAGGGGGATGTACTTAAAACATAACTTCAGCCTCAACTTGAGGAGGAGAACCTTCCACTAGCAGGGCCTCGTCTAGACTGGTCATTGACTGAACGAATCCAATATGGTGTCAAATAGTCAGCTGATCGATAATCGATCTGTCATATCTTTAAAATTGATTTTAATTTCCAGATGAAATATAGTCCTATAACCCAAAAAATAATAGATGATGTATTTACGTTTTTTTATTTATCACTTTCTTTCTGTTTTTAATTATGTGTATGTTTTCTTTTATCTTTCTTTTCAGTCTATTTCTTTCTTTCCCTTATATTCTGGTGTTCTCAAAATCAAAATCATGACCATATTTTACAGCATGATAAGCCAAAGCTGTTTTATTTTCTCCATTATTAATATTTTGAACGTGTTGTTTAATACGTTTTCGAAGTAGCTGTTCCGATTTTCCTAAGTATGATTTACCGCAGCTATTACAGTCAATTTTGTATATATTGTACTTAGATTCCTTTAATTTTACTCGGTCCTTAACTATTTTTAATTTTGTTATCATACTTCCAGGCGATCTTCATATTCAACTTTAACCTGGAGTCAAATTAACTACTTATTCTACGACACATTTTCCTTATTAGTAAATGCTTGATATCTTCGGATTTTCGATGCAAGGAGGTAGAAATGACGGCATGTACGAACAAATTAATAAATTATTTTTGGAGTGAACCCACATTCCTGATGGAACGATTTGTTTATGCCTACAACACGTTTTTCTCTAATGATGCTACAGAGGATTATGGTAATGAAGTTTTGTGACAAAGAAATAAATATTGTGGCCATATTTGCATATATATATATATATATATATATATATATATATATATATATATATATAGTAGAACTTGGATAATTCGAACCACTAGGGACCGATAAAAAAGTTCGAATTATCCAAAATTCGAATTACAAAAGTTTTTGAAAATAAAGGGGTAAAAAATCGAATTTCATATTTTCTCACATTTTATTTAAACAATTACAAATATTTCATAAATTGATGATTACGTACATATGTAATAAATAATTTATTAAAAAAGTAAAAATAAACGTTTTGAAAAAAAGTCATTTTCATGGGCAAGAATTATTTCATTATCTTTCAGGTAAGTTGATAAAGTGTTAGGAGGAATTCTGAAGTCCTTGGCAATTTCAGATTTTTTCTTTATTCCATTTTCAACTTCTTTAATTGCAGCTATTTTCTCTGGCAACGTTAAAGTTTTATAACTGGTAGGCTTGGATATCTTAAATCAAAAGGTCACTGAACTGCGCTGTGCACCGGAAATTCAAGGCACAAACAATACAACAGATCTAGACTCACTTATAACTGAATAAGAAATGAAGATGGGAGGGATGGTGGAAGGGAATTCTAGGATACGACAGGATGGTCTATGTAACTGCAACCCCTGGAAGGGAGGAAGCGCGACCCTCCACATTGCAGAACTCCTAGACTCCAAGAACTAGACTATGGGTCATTCCATGTCAAATCAACAAACTTTTTTTACCTCTCATAGATGGAACCGCCGCGCTTCTAGTCCCGGAACCCCTACATCCGTATCTTACTATCCTTCTTACCCGAGGGGACAATATTTAAAAAAATAATTAAGATCGAACATCTCCCATTGGAGGTAAAGACTCGTAAAAAATTCGAATTATCCAAAATTTTATTCGAATTAACCACGATTTTTTTACATTGTTTATGCCCTAAATTCTAGGGACCGAGAGAAATATTCGAATTAACCACGATTTCGAATTATCGAAGTTCGAATTATCCATGTTCCACTGTATGACACTAGTAGATAACAATATTCAAGGAGGTGAAGCTAGACGAAATATGTTGTAAAATTCTGTCAATCACACATTTTTATATCTTTTTGTTACAGATATTTGCCGTTACAAATTCGAGTTAAGTTTTCTTCTGAGATTTAGAGGAAATCCCAGTTCTGAGTATCTCGTTGGAAATGTAATTAAATTTTACAACTTTTGTGAGTTTAGGCAGGTTTCAGAATGTTTTTGGGAATTGTAGGGATTCTCAATATTTTGTGGCTAGTATTTTTATTAATATCAACTTTTCGAACAGTGGAAAGTGAATTAGCCGTAAAGAAAATTTACTGCTGATTTAAAAAAAGTAATGTAACGTTGAGAAATAATGTGTGCGAGCAGAGAAAATTGGGGGTTTCCTACAAAAAAACATTTTTTTTTCCTTAATAACTCTTAGAAGGGCATATGTCTGGAAGGAAAACTGAAACCGGCGCACAGTGTAACGTCCAATGGACAAAAACCTAAATTTTTGTTCTCTTATATTTAATTTTTAATCCTCTAGCTAAGTTTAGAAACTATTCAAGGAATTAAAATCGTATAAAATTAATAAATATTAGTTTTATTTTGATGAATAAGCACATTAGCAGTATTATAAACAAGGCAAAGTCTTTAAAACCTGCTTTATAGCAACAATCAGTTTGAACCTCTGCCGTTGAAGATAGGACAGTGTTTTCATTAAGTCATCCGAAGGAAATTACTTCAAAACTATTCCTTTTTTATCTGATATAATTGATTATGGGTAATTACTCCCTGATTATTTATCCTGAATTATTCTTCATTGATCTTTGAGATGTTTTTTAAGTACAAAACTTTGATAGACCATAGCAAAAAAACTTCATCTGAAAACATCCCAAGTTTTTTAGAGCTTAAAGTTTACCTCGCTGCACTACTGCAGTACTGAGGGCACTTTAGTTTGCCGAAATTTGCCGATTCCAGAGATTTTTATTTTTAGATCCATCATCATTTTTTCTTCTAAATTTGAAAAAAAATGTGGATAAATCCAAGAAGACGGTATTAATCCTTGGGCAAATGATTCAATTTAATCTGCAGGATGCTCCTAAAGAAATACTAAGCAATACTAAAAAAACTGTCAGTTTAGTACTATATTATATGTAAAAAATGTGGGAACGTGTTCACCGCAGAGAAAAAAACTCTTATATAAATACTGGTGGAAGCAATATATCAACTTAGAAGAAATTGTTATTAATTTTTATCAAGAAAAAAAATATTCACGCCCTGATGGCCCTTCCGGCTTCCTTAGAGGCAGACATAAAAAAGAGTTTACAGCGTTGTGTGAGAGATCGAAAAAGCGCCGGGTTCTTCTGATATCTGGCCCAGAGGTTTCTTTACGGAGAAAAAATATAAAAAGGCAAAGCAAAATCAGTCCAGACATTAATGAATGTATAATAGAGGATGACATTAATAATCAAATAGATATTGGATTCGATATAAGTTTACATTCTCAAGAATCCAAAGACGATTCAGACTCGGCATTAAAAAAATATTTAATAATTTCATAGAAAATGGTAAAATATTATTATTCTATGGCAATATTACTATAAGTATAATTTACTACTATAATATTACTACATTATATGTTACCGTTGTAATATATTTTATAATATTGTTATTAATAATATTATTAACTGCTAAATTATTTCTATTAATATTACAATTAATATTATTATAGCAGTATAGTAGCATTATTATACTATTGTTGCATTGTTTTGAGTTGATTTCAATTGATAAAAATGCTTCTTTGAAAATAACTAGTGGTTAATGATTTTTGTCCATAATCCTCACTACTTCGTTACACTGTGTGGCGGTTGGCAGCGTTTAACTACATTTTTAGTGTACCTACTTGAGTATATATATATATATATATATATATATATATATATATATATATATATATATATAACATAAATAGATTCCGCTTAAAATTAAATTTTACCTCCAAATCCTTTGATTTCTTTGAATGCTTAGTTGTATTAATCTAAGTGCCTTCGGTTTCTACGATACTATTAGAGAGTGTAGTAAAGCGTTGCGGGCTCAGCAACGGTAGCTTAAGGCGCTTAGAGTACAAGATAGAAAATCATCAGCTCTTAAAAATTGAATAATATTTTTTCTATGAACTAGACGATAGTAGGAATATTGATATTAATCGTTTTTATTTTATTATGACTTTACTCTTAATGGCAAAGCTTTCTCTGGAATCGATATAAGCCAACTATCTATTTAAAACAGCTGATGGACAGCAGCCTTATTAACTTTATTGTGTTAGTATCCTACCTATCGTAGGTCGTCCTTAGCTAAGGATAAATTTATTTATATATAATTAAGTTGCACCTGAAGAGGCGTCAATGGTCGAAAAACATGCAGAGCGATAAATAAGACATGTTAGTTTGAGGAGTTGACGGGTTTTGTATATGCATCACCTTCCGCTTATTTAAATAATATATTAAAAGAAAAAGGGGATCAGAATTTTATTATGTATATATATAGATTCCACTTTGATTTTGCCCGACATGTTTCGTGCCTTAATTCGCAACTCTTCAGGGGCTTTCCTATGAAACATTTTGAAAAATGTCCTTCAAATATTCCATAGTATTATAAACTAAACCCCATGAACTATTTTACCGATAATTGATACAATTAAAAGAGCCGACAGAATCGATAGGATATAGCCAAATTCATTACCTCAGATGACTTATCAGTATTACGCCTGACTCAAGCCAGCACACATGACGAGAGGACTTCCCGATAAGGTAGGATACAATTTTTTTAATAAAATGATATATTTTTTTTAACAGTAAATTAATTTAGAGAAATGATAAATTTTTATTATTGTACAAAATTTGAATTTGGGATTTACGAAAAAAAAATGTTTCATAGGAAAGCCCCTGAAGAGGTGCGAATTAAGGCACGATACATGTCGGGCAAAATGGATAAAATAAAGTAGTTGAACAAAAACAAATGGTGTTCTGCTTCATCGACCCTCTGCCAAATAAAGAAAAAGTCCGTCACGCAGGAGCTGCATAACTAAGCACTTTTCTCAGAATTTGGGTAGTGTAGATTGCTTTCCAGAACAATATGCTTAAAATATCCGACATAAATAAAATAAAAACATGAATAGTTCTCTTTTAAATTTGTAATGAGTAACTGATCAATTAATAATTTGCTTCCAGAGTTATGTTTACACATGGTACCTATTACACTACGTAATAAATACAAAAAACCTCATATTATCGTATTTTGATCTAACGCAGGAACAGGATACAGTCACTCTAGTGGTAGAAAGCGCTCCTTGCGGCGGCTTTGTGAACCTACGTCTGACGGGCTTTTCTATTGAAATATATTACAAATTAAACCCCCGCTTTCCGATTGCCCGATTCAGCTCATTTTTACAACACTTCTTTCTCATGAGTTACCCACGACGTATACCGCGTTTCGTTACAATACAGCAGAAATTACGACCGGTATGAGTATATTAAGAATTTGGGTCAAGAGTAAACCCCCCCTTCTAATGAACCGATTTAGTTTATTTTTACAACACATATTTACCTGTAGATTACCACTACGAATACCGAGTTTCGTCGAAATATACCAAAAATCACGGCTGTTAGTGGCGAATTGGTATTGTGGGTCCGGAGTAAACCCCCCCCCTTCTAATGAACCGATTTAGTTCATTTTTATATCTCACTTTTCTCTCTATATTAACACTACGAATACCAAGTTTCGTTGAAATATAACAAATATTACGGCTGACATAGTCAAAGTAGTGTTTTGGGTTCGGGGTAAACCCCCCCCACTTCCGGTGGACCGACTTTGGTGGTTAACGAATTCGTTCAATCGTTTGCTAATTGAATGCTATATACCAAGTTTCGTGACGAAAAAACAAAAACTCTGACCGCTATCGTGTTAACAGACACACACATATATATATATATATATATATATATATATATATATATATATATATATATATATATATATATGCATATATATATATATATATATATATATATATATGTATATATATATATATATATATATATAGATATATATAAATTTTAACGGGGGTCATTTTCGGTGTCTACTAGGTAGGATCGATAAAGTTTCGAAGAAATTTTTCAAAAATTCCGTCATGAGTCCAACCTCAATAGCTACTTTCCTTCGGAGGAAAGTGCTAAAAAGAACAAGTGGAAAATATATATTGGGTCATATTCAGAAGAATTAATATATATAAATGTAAAAACTTAAGGACCGTGTAGGGGACCAAAAAAGTAAGACAAAAAGTCCTTTAGAGATTTGCTCGTTTTGGAGAAAATCGCAAAACAATAAACAAAACAAATTTTCATTTTTATACATACTTTTTTAAATTTTCAATGGAAAAAATTTTCATTGCAAATTATTTCAGAAACCATTTTCTAAAATTCAATATCTTGATGCCGATATAGTTTTCGTGTACGGTTTCTGCAACGGTTTTGCTTTAGAAGCGGCGCGAGAGTATGCGCGTCGATTCGCAAATAGAAGAGTGCTTCATCGACGAGTCTTTTTGTTAACTTTTTAAAGACTGCGAGAGACTGGGTGATTTTATTTTTTTACATTTTTATATGTTATCATATATTTAATTTAGTTATTAAATGTTGCCCTGTTGCAGAAACGTAATTATTAAATCTAGCACTGACTTGATAAATTGCAGCTAAACACTGTTCTGATGATTTTGGTTCACTTCATCTATGATTCGGTCTGTTAATTGCTCTCTTGAGTTGATTGACACAGAATAAACTTCCTGCTTTAAGGTTCTCCATACGAAGAAAAAATTAATAAAACTCAATATCTTTGCACAATTATGAAGTAATAAATTCTGCAAGCACTCTTTTATTTGTGAATCGGCGCGTACCTAAAATATATACTTAAAGAGAAGAGTGTAGAATTGTGGCAAAAAAGATGGGACGAATCCACAAAAGGCCGACATTTGTATAACTTTATTCCAAATATCGTTAAACCAAAAGGACTAACAACCCACTTACAGACTTACTCAGCTTCTAACAGGACACAGACAAGTAAATTCTTACCTCCACAGATTTAGAATTAGAGACTCAGCTGCATGTTCTTGTGACTAATATACAGAACAGACATACACACACCTCTTATACGACTGCAGACTCACCGATGACTACAGACAGGAGCTGGAACGCGTGGTTTCAGGAGCCGGGAACCAGTGCCCGGCGAGTCCTTCGCTGCTGTACAGCAACTTCAAGGGGGCTCTGATAACCTTCAGCAACCACATCACGGAAGACCGAAATCCTCAAGGATAGAAAGAATCACTTCGTTCGCTTAATTTTTTTTTTATTTACTTATTTATTTATTTTTAATTAATAATCTTATTTATATTTTTTATTTTATGTTTTTATTTTATTTTTTATCTTTCTACATATAATCTATTTTCTACATAAATGTCCTCAGTTTAATTAATTTATTAAACCAGTTTAATACATTCATTAAGTTTAATTTTAATTTTTAATTGTAATTTTGAACTAATAATCTTATTTATTTTATTTAATTTTATTTTTTTTTCTACATATAATCTATTTTTCTACATATAATGTTCTCAGTTTAATTAATTTAATAAATAATTTTAATACATTCATCAAGTTTAATTTTAACATTCTAATTGTAATTTTGAATTAATAATCTTATTTATTTTTTCTCTACAGATAATCTATTTTCCTACACATAATGTTCTCAGTTTAATTAATTAATTTAATTATCTTAATACATTCATTAAGTTTAATTTTAACATTCTAATTGTAATTTTGAATTAATAATCTTATTTATTTTTTCTCTACAGATAATCTATTTTCCTACACATAATGTTCTCAGTTTAATTAATTTATTTAATTATCTTAATACATTCATTAAGTTTAATTTTAACTTTTTAATTGTAATTTCTAATTAATAATCTTATTTATGTTTAATTTTTTTTCTATATATAAAACTATTAAATCATTTAAGTAAACTGTTAAATATTGTATACAAAATACATGCGATATGCAATGCATGGGGCATGTAGTAAATAAACGGTCATACCTCAGGGCTACTGAGGTATGGAAAACAAGAATCGGCGCGTATACTCTCCAAAGCTTCTGCCATTGCTGAAACCGTAGACGAAAACTACATCAGCATCAAGAGATTGAATTTTAGTAATTTTAGTAATTAGTAATTTTAGTAATTAGTAATTTTAGTAATTAGTAATTTTAGTAATTAGTAATTTTAGTAATTAGTAATTTTAGTAATTAGTAATTTTAGTAATTGGTAATTTTAGTAATTGGTAATTTTAGTAATTAGTAATTTTAGTAATTAGTAATTTTAGTAATTAGTAATTTTAGTAATTAGTAATTTTAGTAATTAGTAATTTTAGTAATTAGTAATTTTAGTAATTAGTAATTTTAGTAATTATTAATTTTAGTAATTAGTAATTTTAGTAATTAGTAATTTTAGTAATTAGTAAGTTTAGTAATTAGTAATTTTAGTAATTAGCAATTTTAGTAATTAGTAATTTTAGTAATTAGTAATTTTAGTAATTAGTGATTTTAGTAATTAGTAATTTTAGTAATTAGTAATTTTAGTAATTAGTAATTTTAGTAATTAATAATTTTAGTAATTAGTAATTTTAGTAATTAGTGATTTTAGTAATTAGTAATTTTAGTAATTAGTAATTTTAGTAATTAGTAATTTTTGAAGCAATTCGCGATGGCAATTTTTTTTTTTTTTTTTGAAAATTTAAATAAGTATGTACGAAAATGAAAACTTGTTCTGTTTCTTGTTTTGCGATTTTTTCCAAAACGAAGAAAAAACGAGCAAATCTCTAAGGGACTTATTGTCTCAGTTTTTTGGGCCTCTACACGCTCCTGAAGTTTTGCCATTTAAAATCAGGACACCCTGTATAAAGATATATTTATATTTAAACATTTGAAACGTTTAGTTTTAGTTCATTAAACGTCTACTCTGTTAATAAATAAAGAAAAAATATCTACAGTTTTAATTAGTATTTTTATTATTGCAGAGCGTACGCTGGGAGATGGCGAGCGACCTCTGGAGATACTTCACAGGTCTGGACCAAATGGTACATTCAGGCTAAAGTATTCACCAGTCAAGCAAGGTCAGTTTTGAAAAAAAAAAAACATTTATGTTGAAAAATAATTTGTTTAATTAAGGGTTTAAATTTTTAATATTTTAATTAAACCCATCAAGTATTTTCTTTTTATCATGCAGTCTATAGATTGTTTTCAGCTAATAACTCATAAACAAGAACATTCCTAATCATTTTAAAGCGATCCTGAACGATATAACAAATGGAGCAAGAAGGACTTACACATATTTGTTATTTTTAGGAGTAAGTCAAAGTTAAATGCGAAAAAATATAAAATAATAAATGAATAAATAATAAAAATGAAAAAAATATAAAAAATTAATGAATAACTGATATACATTGAAAAAAAATAGTGATATGGTGAGTATTAAATAACAAAAAAATATCAATAACCAAACAGTATAAAAAATATTATAGTCTTCTGGTATTGACCTATCACAAACTTCTTTGCCGACGTTTCGCTAGTCATACTGCCAGCTTCCTCAGGGCTTGGTCGAAGAAACTAAGCCCTGAGGAAGCTGGCAGTATGACTAGCGAAACGTCGGCAAAGGATTCTCAGACCAAGCCCTGAGGAAGCTGGGAGTATGACTAGCGAAACGTCGGCAAAGAAGTTTGTGATACCAGAAGACTATACCAGAAGACCGTTTTCTTAAAATGTCACCGTTTTTAGTGAAAAGCAAAACAATATTTTTACACTTATTTTATTTCTAAGAAATGGGTATTACCCAGGAAATCTCATGTGTTTATAAAGCTTTCAAACGATCCCCCCCCCCAAAAGTGGTATGATCTCCGCTTAGTTTTACCCAAAAGTGCATGTTTTAAATCAATCAATCTGTGAGAGCAAGTTACTGAAGATTAACCCTATCTCTATAGGGTTAATCTTCAGTAACTTGCTCTTAATCTTCGGCAGCAGTCGTATGAGCGAGGGTACCCGGTGACGGGACCCTCCCGACACCTGCCTGTCCCTCCTGACGGCTACTAGCAGCTCCCTTCCACGCCCGCTCGACTATTGCTGTTTTTGTTTTTTTTAGATTTGTATTCTCGTGTTAGTAATATATATATATATATATATATATATATATATATATATATATATATATATATATATATATATTCTTTAATTAGTGCAGAAACCTTTCCACGTAACACCTTTGTACTACTGATAGAAAGCATATATCCCTGGAAACTCTGATGCTTCCTCAGCAAATTACATTGTTTACGCTTCGGAACAAGCCTATCGTCTTCGTCGAAATCCATGAATGCTCTTCAATATTACTTCCTAGAACTAAGGAAGGACAGGGCTGCGATTTTTCATCTTCCGAGAAGTCTCAAACACGTCTACTAAGAAATCTGACTAATATTCTAAAAGAACTAGAGAAGCCCGCTGTCCTTATTTATTTTTAATTTAATTTTCGAGCATCGCAACGACGGCGATTTCACTTTTTAAAATACAACAAATACCGATTTATACAAAAATACAAACTTATATAACTAAATACAACAAAAGAAAAGAAGCGGCCGTCCTTATACGATATAGAGTGAGGTGGATTCTACAGAAGCCCACCGACAGCCAGTCACGGCTTTCTGCTGGCTTCTTGAGAAGGCCACCGTCAGCCAGTCACGGCTTTGTGCTGGCTGCTGGAGAACCACCGTCCAGAAAGGGTTAACAGTGAGATCCACCTAATATCTCCTGAAAACTTCAAAGTCCATTCGTTATAAGCGAAAATTTTAATATGGAGGAATACGTCGAGAACAGGTAACATGATTGCATTGATTGTTAATTTATTCGACTCAGCTTTCGAAAATGCATATGGAAAATATGACGTTTTTAAACTGAATACCTGCTGCTATTGACAGTTTTCGTAATATAAAACACGTTTATCTTCCAAAATAATTATTCTATCAAATTGTTAGTGGTCTCATTCGATCATTTTTTTTCTGTAAACGGGGACATGTATATTGGTCAAAAATCTCTTTCAAAGCGAAACATTATTATGTTAAACTCTGGATTCTAAAAAGAAACTGCCTAAAGTAGCAAAACAATATATATATATATATATATATATATATATATATATATATATATATATTATTTTTAG